>JAWNLN010000046.1:17787500-20187500 GCA_035042305.1 Drosophila glabriapex
CCAATGCAAATCGATACACACACACACAGAACACACACACAGCACACACTTCAATACACACAGCTAATGCAACGCTTTCGCTTTTCAGTACTTATTTTATGTTGGTTACACTTTAATTCATTCGACGTTTATTTAATTTATATTAAATTTTCTTTGGTTGACATTGATTCGATTTTGTTTGTTTTAGTTTTCCTTTAGCAGATGCACAAATATATATTTATTTGTATTTCCACTGCAGCTGCAGTCGCTGGCAGAATTGCTTTTTTCCACAGGTTTTCCATTGTTGACACTTTTTCTTTTGCACGCACTTTTTACTGTCAAGTTCAAAAACTGAGTTTTCGCTGAAATATTTCTCAAGTTTTACACACCACTTTTTTCTGCTTAAATTGTATTTATTTATTTATTTATTTTGTTTGTATTAATTTGTCCGCTCTTAGTTAATTTTGTGATATTGAAAGTTCGTGCTGGGGCCGCGTATCCTTTTAGATGCGTCCTTTGCGGGAATGTGTCCCAAATTCAAGTGCGCCACAAACACATTTCGTGCCGCACTTTCCGTTTCGCCACTCAGCTGCTTGGAAAAAGGACTTCTAATGGGAAAAAATCGCAATGCCAGGCTCTGTGGCTCTGTATGTGTGTGTGTGTGTGTGTTTGTGTGAGTGTGTGCGCTGTATTATATGCAGTCGAAAAATGGGACTCGCTGCGCTGCAAAATAGGGTTAGTAGGCATAATGCCAAGTGCATAGTCGGGAAAGACTGGAAAAGCGCGCGCGGCATTGTTGCGCAGCTTTTCCAACCCTTAAGCAAAGTCTCCTTCCATTTCCGTGGGAAATTTCTCTTGTGGTGAATACCGATTGGGGAAATTATTGTTTTGCATTAACATTAAGGGTTGATTTTGTGTCAGAATATTGAGCGCCACAATTTAAATATTAATACTTACTGCTTGAAAATACTTCTGTCCATTTTAATATTAACTTTCAAGAATCTAACAATCAACAATAATTATTTAAAATATTCGAAATTCCAAATTAGCTTAAATGTTACAATGAAGTTGTGTTAGAGGCAGCTGAAAGCATTTGCGACTATTTAAAGTATATTTTCTTCATCAGTATAAGTAGATAATATATATCTAAAGTAATAATATATATCTAAGATAATATATATCTAAAAGTATATATATATATATATATCATAGTTTCTCTAAAATCTGTCGAAAGTATTTCTTAAAGGTACCAAAATTGAATAAAATCGATTGCGTAATGTTGCTCAAAAAGATAATTATTTATTTATTGGTTTTAAATTTATTTTTAAAATTTAAATATTTTTCGAACTGGAAAAAAACATGTTTTAATTAAAAAGATAAACAAATATTTTATTTTCTGTACATATTTTCAAAATCCGCATAGCAATCGAAATTGCTTTAAGGTTTGACAGTGTAATTTACTCTGCAAACTTGATAAGCTTTTTAAGAATCAAGTTTTTATTGCCTGAAGCACTTTTACGAGGGGCATATCCTTGTCAAACACTTGCAACTAATGCAATCTTATAGCCAGATTTCACTATCAACATTTTCTACGTTCTTCAATGCCTGCAATATATAAAGAATGTTGCTTGTACATTTTGCAGTACACTTGCCGTATATTCAACATTCGTAAAGTATGTTGCGAATGTTAGAAATTCAACTCGAGCGCTAATTTTAAAATACAATTATAATTTAAATATTTTAAGTTATTTTTTATAATTTTTTATAATTTAATGATGAATGTAAGAAATGTTCAGCTATTAAATCTAAATAATAAATGTCAATTAGCCGAAAGTCGAAAGAACTCGACAAGTTGATACCCTGTTAAATTCATAATAAACTCGCTGTGCTTGTTTAATATAAAAATTTGTTTTGGTAACCAAAATCTGTTTTTCTTATTGGATCTTAGTGAAATTTACAAGTTCATCAATAAGATGACTGAGTATATTTTAATCGATAAGTATCGATATTCGCAAAAATGTTGGCAATTATCGATCAAATGATGTCAATTTGGTTTGCGTTTTGGCATACGAAAACTTCTATTCCAAATTTACACTTTCTAACTTTGACAAACATGGCTAAATCGAATCGGCTCCTGATTCTTGTCAAATATTTCTATATTTATATATATATTTATATATATTTGATTGGACATGCTTTCTTTTGGCTGTTAAAAAGTCTCGCACAATTTCATTATACACAATTTTTAACCAATTTTAATGGTTTCATTGCTAACTAAATCAGTTATAAAGCCGTGAAAAGTTAATAAACTTTTGCGCCAAAGAATATGAATATGCATACAAATAAATCAGCTGGGGGTACAGCAAAAAAAAAAAGTGAAGCTATAAAAATTGATGGCTCAAGCAGCAAACAGTTAGAGCCACAACCAGCAACAGCAACAGCTGAGAGCCCGTTAGACCCCGAATTGGCCAAGCAGCCTTACGCAATACAAAAAAAAAGAAGAATAAACCCAAAAAAAACAAAAACAAACCAAAAGAAAAATAAAAATAAAAAACTGAGCTAATCGCCCTATAACTGGGCCCTGTTGCTCATCAGCAGACGCATCATTAGCCGTGAATATTATCGGAGCCGGCAGCTTTGGCTTCTTTCATATTTCATGTTTTCCGTTGCCTTAAATCAGCTTAGATTTATTTTCAGCTTGCTTCCGCAGACGCTGGGGGTGGGTGGAGGGGGGAGGGAGTGGAATGGGGCTATCTTGCGCAAGCTGGTCTATCAAGCGCTAACTGGTTCTAGCTGTAAGTCTTTAATTTGGCTCAGACAGCAGCAGTAACTTGCAACTTGGAAGCGCCGTTGGTTCTAACGTCAAAATGTGTGCCTCACCGTTGTAATGATCGAGCGAGGCACTCCTCCCCCTCACCACTCACCCCTCACCCCACCTCTTTCCGACGCTTTCCACTATTTCTCCAGTTTGTTTTTTGTCTTCTGCTGCTGTTGGCCAACTATTGCAGTAGTTGGTCTTAGAGCGATTCTAACCTGTTTCTGTTTGCACAGACGCGAGAAGTGTAAAAAGAAGAAGAAGAAGCTGCAAAAGAAAAAGAAGAAGACGCAGAGGAAGAGGAAGACGCAGAGGAAGAGGAAGAGGAGAAGAACGCAAGAGACTCACAGGGTAAAAGTCCCGTACGAAAGTCCCAGTTATTCAAGAGGAAAAACCTGTTACACGCAAGTGGAACTGGCTGCGATTGTGGCCAAGAACAAATCACAGAAAACAAAGAAAGAACAAGATAAAAAGAACACAGTGAGAGCGAGAGAGAGAGAGAGAGAGCGAGAAGATGTGGAGAAAAAAACAGCTAGCACAACTGAAACACGTTAGTACCGTTGTGTCGGATTCTTTGTTGCGCAACTGTGTTGCAAGATTAGCTGACGACGTCAGCAGCAGCAGCAGCAGCAGCAGCAGCAGCAGCGGCGACTGGTTTATTGCAACGTCGTCGACGTCGTCGTCGATGAGGCAACTGCTGAATGCTTGCTGCTGGGCGCAGGCGCAGCGATAACCCCCGCAACACCCCCCTCCCACCAACCAATTTTTGATATAAACTTTGTTGTTTTTGCCTTGGCAGAGATGTTGCAACATTTGCAGCTAGAATCGGAAATGCGGCACATGGAAAAAAAAACAAACAAACAAGAAAAAAAAAACATAAAACAAACAAAGAAAAACCAAGCGAAAAACAAACTTTAGATTAATGGAAAACCTTGCCCAGCCAATTGCGTGCGTTGAAGCTTGAAGCAATTTTCAATATTGAGTACCGTTCGTAACCCCTTTTGCCTCTTACAATAAATGAATTTTTTTCTGTCGGGTTTTTTCTTACCAAGGCTAAGTCTTATTTCTTGTTTTGCTGTTGTTATCGCTTACAAAAATATCACCAGAATTATTTGTAGTTTGTTGCCACTGAGTTAATAAAAATAATTATCGTGCAGAAATTGCATAGTAATTATGTAGTATAAAAATATTTTCAATTCTCAGCAAGCCTTGAAATGTAAAAATCATTTAATGATTTTGCAAAGTTTCCATTTATATATTTTTTTCTTTAACTTTTTACTTCAACAAATATTACTAAATATATTATATTTGTACTATTATTATTATTTATAATTATTATTACATTATTTATACATTTGGATTTTCTATTAGTAATGTGCTAATTAAGTTGGAAACAAGACAATTATTATTTCATAGATTTGGCACTTTGACACATAGTTGAGAGTGTAATTAATTTATTCAAATAAATACTATTATTTAATTATACTTTTACTTGTAAATCACGTTACGTGAATGGAACTTAAGCCTGTTCTAAGGTCAACTTCAACTTTTGATACAATAAATCATTGGATTTACCACAGCAACAACAGATAATTTGTTGAAGTCGGTTAAATAACAGATCAATGCAAAACTAGAATAAATGACAACATATTATTACAATAATTAAACAATTGTGAACATGTTTTTATTTGTATGCCATTTAAAATTACGATGGCAGTTATTGATTGCATCAATTTATTTATTTATCATAGCTTAATTCTTAAAAATTACTAAGCTAATCAAAAGTGAGTTAAATAAAATGAAGAAATAAATGCAAAAAATAAAAATTAAATTAATTTGGTCTGCTTTTATTTGCTAATACTTTTTTACTACATTTTCCTCTATCGACTTATATAAATCGATATTAAATAAATAAAGATTTTCAAAATATTTAAATACATTATAATAAATATGGCATAATAATTTATCGAAATACATAAAAAAATATCAATTGTCAAAATTGATTTTGAGTATGTAAATTGAATAATTTAAATCATGAGTCCAATTGTTAAAGGATATTTAATTTTGCTGCCAAATTGCTGCCCCCATTTGGTAATTATTATTAAACAGCTTCAATAGCCGAATCGGAGTCTGTCTTCTGTCTGCCTGAGACATAGTTTGGTTTGAATAAACCTTGTGTGCTTACCAAGATATCCGCAATAAACTCGCAAGCTGCCAACAATTCTCTCAATTGAGAAGTGGATGTTTCGACAGTGCATTTTTGTGAATCGTTTTGCCAGACAGGTTTCAGTAGTTGCACAATTGGCCAAAGCAGAACATAAATAAAATTGATAAATGCAAATCTGATATATTCCAAAAACTGTTAACATTCTTCGAATTGCTAACTTGGCAATCTTGTCAAGACAAAGAAACTTTGATCGTTGATTGGCTTAAATTAACCAAACGTAGAAATAAAGGAAAAATCTATTTAAGCTTTCTTTTTTTTAATATATTTAAATTAATTTAAATGTGAGCAGGTGGACAAGATATCTCCATTCTTGCCCAGAATATGTATATATTTGTATATTTCAAAATCTACAAATTACAATCCAATTAACAAGAAATACATGTGAAGTTAACACAAAAAATATTTGTTGTAGCTGCCAAAGGGGTTTCTTTTGGCCCACAAATTGTAATTTTCTCACTAATTAAATATTTTTTATTTTATTTTATTTGAATTTGGAGCGCTTGAGCTAAAGCTTGAAATCAGTACAAATAACATTTGCCTATTTTCAATTTCAATTCATATTTCAAAATGCCTACAAAATTTGGAGAATTAATTATTAATTTCCCTTTAAGTACCCCATTTGCATATAACAGAAAAGAACAGCATTATTAAAATCAATTGTATTTTTTTATTTATTTAAACTGAATACTTCAAATGTTCGATTAAAGCCATTTGAATGAGGATGAATCAGTTGATCAATCAAACAAATCCAATATAAGATATAAAATAGTCACTCATCCATCTTGAGTTTAATGATCAGACTGAAATCGGCGTGCAATAAATAATTAAATAGGGAAAAGGTGAAGGCCCAACCACAAGCTATATCTAATTGAAAATTAATTTGAAGATTTGCCATGCTATTTGGCAAACATGTTGTTGATTCGATAAAAAACATTTAGCATGCAGCATGTTGTAACCAAATATTTGCAATGTGAATTTGAATTTGGGACACTACTCACCTCTTATAGTGCTGGGCATGTTACATGGGTTCTTTGATCTCATCTAATTAGCACGTCATGTGTGTTATGAAGTTATTACTTGTGATTAAATTAAATAAATGCTCGACAGTTTGGCGAATTGGCAACAAGTCCAGTTTCGATAGCATTTCGGGTGCACATGTCAAGTATCGATAACGATAACACACTTAATTAGTTCGAGAGTCGGGGCAAATTGAGTTGTCGGCAACAGGTTCACGACGCGAAGCGACGGAAACGAGCCACGAGCAAATAGTTTTCAAACGGTAAACGGTAATCGGCAATCGGCAATCGGCAATCGGCTGTTAGCCGAAGTGGGCGCCCAGCAAAATGACGAGTGGCCCAAGAACGAATGCGTATCACTGATTGGTTGCGAGGGACGAGAGCGGACCAGAGAGCAACAGCAACAGCGACAGCAACAGCGACAGCAACAGCGACAGCGAGAGCGAGAGAGGAGGAGAGCGAGAGCGAGAGTGAGATAAGCACAAACAACACAAAACAGTGGACTGGACGTGTGGACAAACGTTTGAACACTAAATGGCCAGACGCGTTGCCTGGATTCCGAATTCGAATCCGCATCGCAGTCGAAGTCGAAGTCGCTGTCTGAGTCCGAGTCCGAGTTCGAGTTGGTTGTGTCGGAGTCATCTGCCAAGTTACACCCCCTCCCCCCTCCGCCGCTCGGCCACCCCCTGCAAGCGGACACTGAAAACCTGTGGAGAAGGTGGGCCCAAAACAAGCCGAACGACAAATGCACATCGCGAATCGGACGCATCGCGGCCAGCGCCGATCAGCGTCAGTTGCACTTCGAAGAAAGGAGAAAGGAGTTCGCCAACAGCAGCAACTGCAACTGCAACAGCAGCTCTCCAATTCTGTCGTAGCATCAGTCACGCTGCATGCTGCACGCCCCCCGCAAGAATGTTCGTCCAGCCACCTTTTGCAAACGCAAAAAAAGAATTCCTGCTAATTAAATGCATGATCATCGCTCAAAAATATTCCCCAGCCAGCAACACGAAAGCAACAAGAGTCAAGAGCGTGTTTCATCACAGCCAAATTTGAGATGGCCGCGTGACACGAAACGACACGAGTTGACTTGTTCTATATTGGCATTTTTCAAATTAAATGAAAATTCTATTTAATTCAAGTTGATATATTTTATTTATTGATCGGCGAAAGAGTCCCTTAAATGAAGCTTTCTCATTTATTTATTAATATAGTTTAAATTTAGCTCAAAAAGGTGACAAAGAATACAGCTTGAAAATAAATTTCAAAACTATAAAATAATAATAATGAAATTAAAAATATTTGGTCAAAAATTAATATTTAAATTAGCTTAGTAAAAAATATAAATGTAAAAGAATAATAAAACTTAAGATTTAAAATAGCTTAGTTAAAATTAGAAATGTAAACAAAATTTAAAAACTATAAAATAATAATAATTCAATTTAAAATATTTGGTCTAAAATTAAGATTTAAAATAGCTTAGTTAAAAATTAAAATGTAAAAGAATAATAAAATAATATTATAAATGTGAAAAAAATTTTAAAAATATAAAATAATAATGAAATTAAAAATATTTGGTCTAAGATTAATATTTATTGTAGCTTAGTTAAAATTATAAATGTAAAAGAATAATAAAACATAAGATATCTGGGGTATTAACATATAAAATTATCAAATATTCATTGCAAAGATTAGCGAAATCCAGAAAAAAAAAACAAATCAAACGAGAAAATGGCAATGATTCTAATTAGTAATATGTACAAACTATTGATAAGAATAAAGTAAGAGAGAGAAGGTGACAGATAGAGAGTGATAGAGAGAGAGAGAGAGCGGACAGAAGAAAAAATATATATCTGAGCCAATTGAATTTTATAAATTTAGCATAGTTAAACACAGTCAGAGATTTTAAAATGTTGATAAATATAATCAGAAACATATGTTTCAGCTTTAATCTATTCGTGTCGTGTCACGAACTGCAAGCCAACCGCAGCAAATTTCGATCCGAGACAGGGTCCGATTCAGAGTCAAAGTCGTAGCTGGAGTCCGTGACGTTATTTTTTTTTGGGGGCCGCGTCATCGAAGCTGAGCACCGCAGTAGGCTCCAGCTGCAGCTACACACACACACACACACACTCGCACACACACCTACGTGTTGTTACAAACGTACAAAAAAAAGCACACCTTTAACTTTAATCGTAAAATAAACAGGAAGACTTATACAGTAAACACACACACACACACACACACACACATAGACAGCAAGAGAAAACTTATCACAAGTCAGCAGCAGCAGCAACAGCAGCAGCAGCGAAACAGGTTAAGAAGTACCGCTAAGCGGGAAGAAGCAGCAGCAGAAGCAGAAGCAGCAGCAGTAAGAAGAAGCAACGACGACTACGAGCAGCGCCGCAACCAGCCCCACAAGCAAAAAGGTCAACGAACGTTCTTAGCGAAGAAGAATGGAATCAAAACACAAAAACACGAAAAACTGAGCATGCCAGAAAGAAAGAAGAGAGCGAGAGAGAGAGCGAGAGCGAGTGAAGTGAGCGCAATCAAGAGCCAATCAGCAGACACATAAAAGAGAGTGAGCGCGCGCGCAAAAAGAGCGTAAAGAAAGTTCGCGCAGAGAAAGCTAAAAAAAAAATGATCAGCAACAAATTAAGAGAGCGCTCAACTGTCTCCACAGCAGAGCGAAGAGA
The DNA here is from genome assembly GCA_035042305.1 of Drosophila glabriapex. Lineage (NCBI taxonomy): Eukaryota > Metazoa > Arthropoda > Insecta > Diptera > Drosophilidae > Drosophila > Drosophila glabriapex. The sequence continues at coordinate 17,796,231 of JAWNLN010000046.1, forward strand.
ACGCTCGCGCGTTAAGAGCGAAGCGCAGTTAAACAATCAAAATTCATGCGGCATGCATTTTGTAAAGAATTTTTATGAAAATAACCTGAACGCAAAAGTATTTTTAGCAAGAATTTCTTTCAAAACGAATGTGCATCAAAAGCTTCAGTCGAAGAGAGGGAGAGACAAAGAGAGCCAAGCGTTGTTGGGGCGTTGGAGCGTTGGAGCGTTTTACATACATTTTGTAACTGTAACTGTAACTGTCGCGAGAAAGCCAAAAGAAACTGAAATTCTTGTTATATTGCCCAATATTTGGTAATACGCACGCACACAATTAAAACTTCATAAATATACACACACACAGACAGAGACAGAGATAGACAGAGAGAGAGAGAGAGAAAGAGTGAGACGTGCAAAAGCCATTGAATGTAGCGGTATATTGACGAAATTTCTGAGACGAGTAACAAGCAAAGCTCATTGACCTCCAACGCTGTCGTCGACGTCGTCGTCGCCGTTGTAACTGTGTAATAAGCTTTTGTAGACAACAGCTGCAGGAGCTAGAACTTCTGCTGCTGCTGTGTGTGTTTTGTGTGTGTGTTTCTGCTTGTAAGCATATTATTTGATTTCATAGTTCTTTAACAGATATTTTATGTTTCAATATTGCATGTTGAGTATCTTTTCCCATCCTGCCCTCTCTGAGCTGATAAACGCAAGTAAATGATTTAATTTGCCACAACAAAATCGCGATGACACTTGAAAAGTTGACACGAACTCAAGCAGATCATTGCCAACTTCGCTTTTAACATTTTGGTTTATAATCGTCTGCAACATTTATCCTGTTGTCTGCTAAAATAGTCTGCAGCATGGAATACATTAGTAGTAGTCGTAGAAACGAGCAGCGCTGATTGGTCAACGGATTTCCAAAGCGAAATGCTCTCATTGGCTATGTCCGTTTTTCTTCCCTATGCAATGTCCTTTTATTCGGCGTCCTTTCTGGCTTCACCAGTTTCTTGTTTTTTTTCTTACTCTTCTTGATGAGAGTTGTCAAGATACACGAGTGATTTTGACTTAGCTTAGACGTTTTTTTTAACAATAAGCATTTATTAATTAATTAATTATAATATAATATAATAATATATATATAAGACTTTTTATATTTTATTTACTTCTCTTTGATTCAAATGTTCGAATTTTTAAAGAGCATACAAAGTTCAGCAAGTCGACATTTATTTTTTTTTAATAAGAACTTGCTCGTTTCCCACAGGGACACACAATTTGTTGAATTGATTGTGGAACCAGGACGAAACAATTTGGGGTATAAATAGGGCCTCTCGGATATTAAAGTTCCTAGTTTCGAGCTGACTGTCAAATAAGACGCATTTGCAAATAATTTTAACTTGTGTGTGACGTGGTAAATTAAAAAGGCAAAATAATCTGTTCTGTGCTGAATATTAAATTTTAATTTAAAAAAAAAACAGACATTGAGAATTTTTATTTAATATATTTATTTATTAAATGTCCGCTAATATGAGTCTATACAGAAATATATAAAAACTAAATTAAATTAAATCAACAATAAAATGTTGTTTAGTTTAAACAAATATTAGACAAATTTTTTTTAAGATTTCTGAGGGTATTTAATTGCAAAACTGTTCCAACATTTGTTGCATGGATTGGGGGAAAGACACCACGATTAAGATTGAGTTTTATTATTATTATTATTATTGAATACTCAAAAAATCAGTAGCTTTATTTATATCTGGGCGATGACTTCACATATAACTTTTGAAAATATAATTGAAAAACCTTTAAATATACTTTATTTAGATTTAAATATAAATAAATAACATTTGTGATTAGACATTTTAACTAATTTATTCTATTTTTTTAGTATGATTGCGTTTTTTTCTGGGCGTTTCTTAATCCACTCAGTAAATATTTCGCATATTTTGCAATTAAATACTCCCAACAATTTTATAATTATTATTTTTTTTTTATTTGAATTCAATTTTATTAGTAATTTCAAAATTAACTCAATTTAATATTAAATTATAATTTTAATTAATTCAATCATTTTCTTCTTATAATGTCGACTTTAAATAAACAAAAAGTGAACAAGTTCCAAACACAAAGTGAAAGTGATTCCATCAAAAAAATGCTCAATGTACGTTATAATGGTGGTTTTAATTGTATTACTGGCCTAGTTTGTTGATAAAGAGAGAACAACAAAGCAATAAGGAGAACAGGTCTTAGTCACACCGAAGGCCAAATACCCTTGCCGAACGTAGATCATCTGCTAATTATAAATACGAACAAAAGTCCGTTTGTTGCCTTGTCATCTAAATGTTATGGTCCGTTCTGGCCAATTTCTCGCTGTTGCGTCAACAGTTACAGTCACGTTCGTACACTCAGAAAAAAAACAAACTGAATTGTCGATAGTTGCCACATCCCTGGCGCCAAGGATTGCTTGCCTTATTATTCGGAAAATACATTTCTAAAGCTGAAACTTTTTATTTTAAAATTTAAAATTTAGAAAAACTATGTCTAATTTCCACTGCGATTTTTCGAATATGCATAAACATAACTCTTATTTTAGCTTCTTTATACTAACATAAATATCTTCTATTAATTCAAATAATTTAATATGGAAATATTTACAATTTGACGTAAGAAATTATTATTTTTAATTAATTATTTGTAAAAACCAGATCATTTCTCGGCCTGATTTTTCCTGAGTGTACTATTCCTTTCGCTCTTCTAACTTGTTTACATTTTCATACGTTTTTGAAAGGCTTGGTAGTTGCATATCATATAAGCATAAAGAAATAAATACGTCGTTCTGTTATTAATACATTATTATGTGTTATTAATATGATGTGGAGCTATCAAAGCGCTGATAGCGCCATATTCATAAAACCTTTTCCGCATTTTCAAATGCTGTCAGAGTATAAAAAGAAACGACACTTGTGAATTGTTTCAGTGTTGATAAAGTTGTGGCGATTAGTTTTGGTCCTTCCGTTTCAGCCATCTGCGCATTAGCCTATTTTTCAGCTGGTCTAAAATCTGTTCGGTTTGATTACCCGTCAAAAAACCAAGTAACAAATACATAAATAAATATCTAAATATTTGTCTATAAAAATATATGAGCCATGAGCTTCTACAATTAATGAATTTCAACGCAAATATAAAGGTAATATTAATTTTTCCGTATTTATATGTTTTTGTGTTGTCAGTGCTCAATTAAAATTCCAGTTAGATTCCTGAGGATCGTTGCAAGTGTTTAGTGATATGTTATATAACTTAAATCTCAATTGTTGTTTTTAAATATTTGTTGTTTGTTTTAATTAATTGCATCAATGCATGACAAAATGTAGTTCAATCAGCTGCGAACAGCTTCAGATATAGTTGTTATATATTATAGTATATGAACAATGTTAGCGATTGCAGCGATAATCGTTAAGTTGACAGCGTTTTAAAACAATAGAATTGAATACCAGCATAAACAATTAAATAGCGCTCAACATTTAAACGGAATTTTGTTGTCGATCCATCATATATATAACATATAATAACAATTGTTGCATGTTGCACTCGTAATGGACGGACAATCTGTTAACACATGACACACACACGCTCATTTCTTGGTCATTATAATTATTGTATACATTTGTGTGGCACACATATAAAAGACGAGTGCGGCAGGCATTCAATTCAAACAGTTCCCAAAATTTGCCAACCGTCAAAATTGTCCAAATATTTGTGCAGCCATAATTAATAGTTCTGACAACGACAAAAAAAAAACCCTTTTTTTCAACGCTTACACCCCGACGACCTGTGGCGCTCAACGAGGCTAATACAGAACCCCAAATAAAGCCGTAGCAGTCAGCCCTACGCCCAACACCCTGTTTTTACAGCTGGCCACGTTTCCCAGCCAAATACACAATTGATTCGCCGCGTCGTTGTCGTTCCACTGTACGCTTTGCGCTTTTCATTTCCAATTAGAATGAAGCCCCACAATGTCGCCAGCTAACGTCCAAGTTGTCTAAATTTTCAGTCAGCGGTCGACGTTCCAATTTGGCATTTCAATCTGACACACAAAACACAAAACACAAAACACAAAACTTGACTAAAACTACCAAATCCCATCCGTTCTTCTGGCAGATAATGGCGCGCATGTAGCAACGATTACCGCACTCCGAGCAACAGTTACACAAAATAAATAGCAAAAAAAAAAAAAAACAAATACATCCAGTCGGAGCCGATAAAGGATAATACCCAACTCGACTCCTTTTAGCTACAAGCATATTGGTTAACACACAACACCCACCCACACATAAATATCAGCTACAGACGTCATCGCAATGGACTTTCAGGAATATCGGCAAAGGGGTAAGTGACCATAAAACGCACAGCAGCAGCTCAGATACATTTGCTGCTCTGCCCAGATACATTTGTATCTGGCTGGCTTAATTTGATTTGCATACGCCCCGGCGCTAAAGGGATTTGTCCAGATCCATGCAAATAGCTTGAGTCGTATATCTTGATTTAATGAGTTTTCATTTAGTTGCAGTTTATTTTGCTAAAAACTATTTCAATTCCATAAAAAACTTTGCGACAAATAATCGTATTTCATTTCGTTTCATTTGTTTTATTTTTCGTTAAATTTATGAATATTTAATAGCCAAGTTTTAAATTATAATAAAGTATTTTTTAGTTGCTTTCCATCCAATTTTCTTGAGCTCAAAATAAATTGAAAAACAATTGAATTTCGAAATAGTTTTGGTTACATTTTGTAATTTCAATATTTGAAGAAATGTCTCTAAACTACTTTATGAGCTCTACTTTATGAAAGATAACTTCACTTGGAACTAACTTTAAGCAATTAAATTTCGGCATTCTTAAGATTTTTTTGTTGATTCGCCGAAATATTGAGCGCCATAAAATTTCTGCAAATACCTATCAAAATACGTTTATTGCATAATTGGCCTGATAGCTCCGGCAATCAGATTTAATGATTTTTATAGTCGTCGAATTCGTGGGGGGCCTGTACTTTGGCATGGTATCGACCGATTTCAAGGCTTTATAGCCTGCTAATAAAAGTTGAAAACAATTATAATGCACAATTTTGACAATTTGAGTGACGGGCTTTTGCAGGCAAGGAGATGGTCGACTACATCGCTGACTATTTGGAGAATATACGCGAGCGCCGCGTCTTCCCCGATGTGAGTCCCGGCTATATGCGTCAGCTGCTGCCGGAGTCGGCCCCAGTTGAGGGCGAGTCGTGGCAAAAGATATTTGGCGACATCGAGCCGATTATAATGACCGGAGTGACTCATTGGCAGTCGCCGCATATGCACGGCTATTTTCCGGCCCTCAACTCGATGCCATCGCTGCTGGGCGATATGCTGGCGGATGCAATCAATTGTTTGGGCTTCACCTGGGCCAGTTCGCCGGCGTGCACCGAACTGGAAATCGTTGTGATGAACTGGCTGGGCAAGATGATTGGGCTGCCGGATGAGTTTCTCCATTTGAGCAACAATTGCCAGGGCGGCGGTGTTCTGCAGACCACGGCCAGCGAGGCGACACTTGTCTGCCTGCTCGCCGGACGCACTCGGGCCATCCAGCGTTTCCACGAGCATCACTCTGGCTATCAGGATGCCGAAATAAACGCCCGCCTCGTGGCCTACTGCTCGGATCAGGCGCACTCGAGCGTGGAGAAGGCGGCACTCATTGGTGAGTTCTGAGTCGCAATCGTAAGCCGCTTAAAAAGAACCACAACAACAACAAACTACCCATTAATCCTTGCACCCACAGGACTCGTGCGTATGCGCTACATTGAGGCTGACGAGGACTTGGCCATGCGGGGCAAACTGTTGCGCGAGGCCATCGAGGACGACATTAAGCAGGGCCTGGTCCCATTCTGGGTAAGTCTGCACTTGTCTTCACTTGTCTTCTCCTGTCTTCACTTGTCTTCTCTTGTCTTGTCTTGACTTGTCTTGTTAAAATTAATTGGCCGTCGCCGTTGCGCAATTAGGTGCTGAGTGGATTTGTGGGCCAACAGCAGCAGCAGCAGCAGCAGCAGCAGCTGCGTCTATTTCTAATTCTCTCTTTTCCCACCGGAGCTAATTAATAACCATCAGCACTTGGGCACTTGGTCCACTGCTCGGCTGATTCTCAGATTTGTACCTGGTAGCGTGTCTGATATCATTTCAGGCGCTCTTTTTTACGCCACCCCCTTTTCGACATTTGTTAACTTAACGCTTAACTGGCAACTTGGGTCTTACTCGATCTGCTTGACACCTGTTTTGGCTTACTTATTTCTATTTTTATATTCGTTTATATTTACCAACTATTTGTCTTATTTTTGGTCTGATTGGGTTTCTTTCTGTTTTTCCACCAAGCCATTCAGCTAATTTTCCAATTAATTAACACCAGAAATATTATCAACTTTATTATTTATTTTACTTAAAGTTAAATATTGAAATTTGTTTTAATTTATTTTTTATATTTCATATTTTGTATTTTTTTTGTGTCAACTCTTTTTAATTGTCGTTAAATAAAATAATTTGATTTAAGGTGTTAAAAAGTGCACAATTAAAAAAAGATTTTAAATTAATCCAAATTTAAAATTAAATCTAATTTTAAAATTCAAAATAAAATTAAACATTGAAAATTAAAAAAAAAAGAACATTTAAATAAATCCAAATTTAAAATTAAAATGAAATCCAAATTTTAAATAAAAAATCAAATTAAAAAAAACTAAAAGTGAATAATCAAATTAAAATTAAAAAAAAAAAACATTTAAATAAATTCAAATTTAAAATTAAATTTGGATTTATTTAAATAACAAATCAAATGTAACAAAATTAAAAGTGAATAATCAAATTAAAATTTGAAATGAAAATTAAGAATTTAAGCAAATTTAAAGGTTTTTAAAATTTAAAATAGCCCAACAGAAATCAATCAATTCTTAAATCTATCAATTAGTACTAAATCTTAAATATTATTATTCTAAAAATAAGCTTAACTGCTTGAAATTGATCTGTAAATATCTTAAATAACTCTTTAATTGAATTGTTTTACAGGTGTGTGCCACACTCGGCTCCACGGGCAGCTGCAGCTTCGACAATCTGGATGAGGTACGTGGCTAGATGCAGACACACTGAGAAGAGTTGTCAACAATTTAGGCTTCAATTGATTTCACACACAGGTCGGCGTCGTGTGCAGGGAGTACAACCTGTGGCTGCATGTGGATGCTGCCTATGCCGGCAGCGCCTTCATCTGTCCCGAGTTCCGCACCTGGCTGCGTGGCATCGAGCGAGCCGATTCCATCGCCTTCAATCCCTCCAAGTGGCTGATGGTGCACTTTGATGCCACTGCGATGTGGGTGCGTGACAGCACCGCGGTGCATCGCACCTTCAATGTGGAGCCGCTGTATCTGCAGCACGAGAACTCCGGCGTGGCCGTCGACTTTATGCACTGGCAAATACCGCTGAGTCGTCGCTTCCGCGCGCTCAAGGTGTGGTTTGTGCTCCGATCCTTCGGCATCAAGGGCTTGCAGCGCCACATCCGGGAGGGTGTCCGTCTGGCGCAGAAGTTTGAGGCCCTGGTGCTGGCCGATCATCGGTTCGAGCTGCCGGCCAAGCGGCATCTGGGTCTGGTTGTGTTCCGGATACGTGGCGACAATGAGATCACCGAGCGGCTGCTCAAGCGGTTGAACTATCGCGGCAATCAGCACTGTGTGCCCTCCTCGCTGAAGGGACAATATGTTATCCGGTTCACGATCACCTCCTCACAGACAACGCTCGACGATATCGTCAAGGATTGGATGGAAATTAGGCAGGTGGCAAGCATGGTCCTCGACGAGATGAACATCACAATTGCGAATCGCGTCTATCTGAAGGGTAAACACTGGGCCCTTCCCAGTTACTGAATCGCCAACGTTTTGTTTCGTTTCGATTCGTTTTTATTTAATTTTCGTTCGTTTCGTTTCGTTCCATTACGTTTTACTGTAGTTAAATTGTTATATTTACTTATTGTTTACGCTTTCGCATCTAGCATTAAACACTTTGATCCACCCAACAGCAAAATTTCATTACTTAGCTTTAATTATAACCTGCAAAACCCATCTGCTTGTGAGACACACAAATTTCACACAAAATATCAGCAACAAAAAACTACAGAAAAGATATCTATTAAATGGAAAACTATTTCTTATCATCTAGACATAAATATCAGATCGGAGAGAGATATTAAAGTATCTGAATTACAACCACTACTGAAAACCTCAATATATTATATAAACAAAAAAAAAGAAAAGAAAAGAAGAATATTTATATTATAACAAGTCATCTATCGAGCGCTAAAGTATCTGTCAAATATATGAAAATGTATCTATCACATAAATATATACAAATAACTTTACAGCTATAAAAGTAGCTGTTTCAAAAAAACCAACGTTTTTACACCCAGACTTTCATTCAGATACAAATGTATCTGTGAAATGGCTATAAATAACATTACAGAATTTTCTTAGAATTTATCCATTTGACTCAGTTGCTGATATATCTAATATAAATAACTTTCCAATAGCATTATTGCGACACAAATGTCTTTTAAGCCTAACTATTATTATAGATACAAAAGATTTGTCCAAGAATGTCTCCAGCTGAATTAACGTATTTTTTGATTTCATAGATACTCGAAAATTTATTTACCTTATAATCAATATTAATGCCTTTCCACTAATTAATACAAAAGTATATTTCTTGTCGCTGTCTTTCTAGATTATTTAATATAGATAGAAATGTAAATCCAAAATGTAAAATAACCTTTCCAGTTCTGTTTAGATTGCATTTATTTAACACAATGTTTCTTTTGATTTTCGAAAATTTACTGACTTTCCAGCAGCACCTGTTTTATTAACACAAAGCATCTTATAGATTTTCTGCCTGTAATCTGTAATATTTGTACAAATATCTTTCCTATTTTTTGTAACTTTTTATTTGAGGTTTATTTTGATTTCACAGCTACTTGAAAATGTAGTTGGTTGATACTTAAAGCCAGTTCTTAAATTAGATAACATTTTCATTGTTTAAATGCACTCACGGAACACAGATACCAAGGAGAAGAGCGAAGCCTTTGGCTCTAGTTTGCTGCTATCGAATTCCCCATCGTCACCGAAGGTGGTCAACGGCTCCTTTGCGGCCATTTTCGATGCCGACGAGTTTCTGGCCAAGACCTATGCTGGCATACGCATAGCGGTAAGTGGAGCTGCAGCTCCAGCTGCAAACTAGAAATGGTAATTGACTAAACACAAGTGGTTTACAGCACCAGGAGTCGCCATCGACACGTCGCCGAGTGCGTGGCATACTCATGTCCGGCAAACAGTTCTCGCTGGACTCGCACATTGATGTGGTGGCTGTGGTGCGCAACACCACCAACCAGGGTGAATCTGTTGCCGGGCAGGGGGAAACTCGCGCTCAGGCGAGCATCAGCGAGGATGTGGACAACGAGGAGTCCGCCGCGGAAGGTATGAAGCACAGGTAGCGTAGTCGCCAGTTTAGTTCTATTGCCAGCGAATGCTCGAATGGCTTCCCCCAATTATCGAAACACACAAACTTTCTTGTTGCACTCTCGATTTGACAATTGATTTGCCTTTTTTCGTCAACCAGAAACTGAGCTGCTGCAGCTGACAAGCCTCAACTCGAATACCCGTTCTCATTACCAATCCAACTCCAACTCCAACACAAACTCCAACTCGAATATCCAGAATCATAATCACAATCACAATCTGAATGCCTCCACGCCAGCCAATCACTTTCGACCCATTACATTGCTCACGTCGGCATCGCCATCGTCATCGCCGTCGCCGTCGGACAACAGTCGGGATGTGGATGTCAGTGTGGCCATTTATCATGGCAGGAAGTTTTTGGAGCCCGTTAGCAGCCTCATCGAGAACAGTTCCTTTACCAGCAGCATTTGCCACATGCCCACGCCAATGACGACGCCCACAGAGCCACAGCCGCTACCAGGTGACTTCGGGGACGACGACTGGCCAGCGAAGACCTTAAGCCAGCTGCTGCTGGAGCGTTACGCCAACTCCTCCTCGTCGACGGACAGCAGCAGCGTCAGTCTGGACAGAGCTGCCACGCCCACACTGAGCAGGCTAAGCAGCCTCAATGAATTGGCCTCCCCGCTGCTCGGTTCCTTTGCCGCATCCCAATCACAGCCGCTGCACTCGGCTCTGGGCGCATCGAGACTCAGTGACTCGGATGCGACCATCTGCTCGGCTGCCTCATCGCTGGAGTCCCTATAAATAATAAACTATATACATATATATAATTGATAGAGTGTAGAGAAACCATAGTTCACTGCTGTGCAATCAATCAATAATGTTAACTTTCGTAGTACCGATTCGAAGCTTCTATATACATATATATATATATCTATCTATCTATATGCATGTGTGTGTATTAAAAACATCCTAACTCTTATCCAATGTAAGATACTATATCCAACTAAGCAATTGAAAGCGTTCAGTTTAATTCAAATATTGGGTAGAAACCACTCAACGAACTAAATCACCTATTACATATACGAATATATTTATTACTATTTAGCTCTATCTCTATTTACTATGTACTTACCATATCCTATATACATAGATGTTAACTTATTTTACTATTTATTGTGAATAAAATTTCAGCGTTAAAGTTAAAAACAATCACTGAGCAGTTTTAATTCAGATCGATTTCATTTTAATATTTATTTATTTTCTGGGTCCAACATTGATTGAAACAACTCACTAAAAGTACAAATTTAAAATTGAATTGAATTGAGAAGCCAAAACCACAAATCAATTCCAAAATATTATTGCCGAGGCAAGAACTATGAAATGGAGTTCTTATGGATGGGAATCGAGGATTCCGCATTACACATACATATATACAGTAATGTATTTTTCCAGCTATATATATTTTAAGGGGAATAACCTCTCCGATGTGTGCACGAGATATACAATATAATTATATTGCCATTACCAAGCAAACAGATTTTCCTTTCTGCGAAAGCCCAAAAGTATGCAACGCATTTTGGTTCTCTTTTATCTGGGCCAGCCTAGAAGTATGCAATGGCAAATTTAGTAATTGGCTACTGTTGCTTGGTGGTAAATAAAGTTGAGCTCGAGATGATGAAATTCTTTTTCGTAGTATTAATAAATACATACAAGCATATTTTAGCTCTGCTTATCTTATATGTTTGAATTTGTAACATTAATTTTGTTTATAAATTTTTATTTTTTAAAAGCTTCAGTTTACATTGAAGTGATTAATTTAAAAAGTATTCCGGATCATAAGTAATTTTTTGTTACGCTGCTAATACTCGCAATATAATTTATCTGGTAATATCTGCTACCTTGACACATGAGTCAAAGTTGTTAGGTGAATTTTGGGGCAACTAAATTAGGTATTTGAATTTTATAATCATGTACATGGAATAATGATTTGCGAGTAACTTGTTTTACTACTTGTTTTATCCCTTGCAAGCGATCGCAGTTGTTACAAGCGTTATATCAGGTGGAACTTGATGGCTCACGGTCACGACATTCTAACAACAAACTACAACGACCGAAAACTAAACATGAATACCAGGTAATTAATTTTATATGACGTTAATCTTCAACGGCTCCTCGGGATGAACAACGTGCTTTACGATTTGATAGTGCGTTTGCATATAGAACGAGAGCAAAAATATGATAATGAAGTCGTAGAAGAGTATGACAGTGCCCAAGAGATAGTCGTTGATCCGCATCTCTGCAAAGCGGCCCCCGTTAATTGTTTGGCCATGGTACATGATAAACTACAGAGCAGAAGGCGAATTGATATTCAGTTGACCAGTCCACAATTCCGACTTGACTCAGTCATACTCACCATCAGAATTATGGAAGTTACGAGCAGTTCGAACAGTATATAGGAATACAGTGTGTGTGTGAGCAGGTGCAGCATTATCAAAAAGATGGACGCAATGAGGAACACGAAGGACACCACAAACAACACAACAATATCCAGCGTCAGATCGTGCTAATGAAGAGCAATAAAAACAATCAATAATCCGAAACTGGTTGTTCGACTTACCGGAATAAAGGCGCCCAGCAGCACGGATATGAACAGCAGGATCACACAAATGGCAAACCACAGGAGCAGTTCTGGCCACATAGGTTTAACAACCAGGGCAAACAGGCCAATGATAGCAAATTCCACCTACAAAGTGCACTTAGAAAGCATTTGTGAAAATAGCGAGAATTTGCACAACTTACACTTAATATAGTTATTGTCCAACTTAAGCCCGTGATGAAGCGCGATTTCTCAACGAATATGAAGACAAAGACCAGAATTATCGATAGAAAAAAGAATATTAGACTAATCCATTCATATTTCAAATATGCTTCAGCGCCATCCTGCCTGCAGTTGAGACGACACATGGCTAGTAATAGATACTCGGCTCTAGATGCCACTTTCAGTTACTCAAACTTACATTAAGTTGATGACGAGCCACTGAATCAGCGCCAGGAGCAGCCAAATAAGCGTTACTCCATAGACAATTGAGGAAAATTTGCGACGGGCTCGCTGATAGGAACCAATACGATCATCCATTTTCCCAAAATAAAAAAACAACTAACGGCTCTCTGTGTACATGTGTATACAATTAATTTAAGTGTCAATACCTAAAGAGGTAAATTTATTTTTTAATAATAAACTACATGTGTAAAAATCTCTGTCATTCAAAGCATATTTGATATATCCGTCCAGCTTAAAGGCCTGCTTAAGCGAGCTGTCAATGCTGCCATATATTTGATGTATTTATTTAATTTAATAATAATATGAAAAACTCAAAATTCGTAAAATTATTTTCGCGTGCGGCTGCAAAGCTAAGGTAAAGGAAAAAGCGGTAATGGATTCAGCTGAGGAGACTCTATTCTGAGTACGAAGGTTTCTTATAAAATATAATTAGTCAATAATTTGAAATGCATTTGTATTGTTTATTGTGAGATAATACAAAAATATATAAATGTACAAATTCAAAAAAAATATAATATAATTGAGATATATATATATATATATATATAAATGTAAATACATTTAATACAGTTCATATTTAGCAACAGTTTTAAACTAAACTAGCAGCGAACTGTGCAGGTTTTGTGAAAGCGACGAGGAATTCTAGATGCACATCCTAGCAGAGTGTGTAGCCTTGAGTAGAAGAAGATGCAGCATCCACGGAATGCGTGTTATGAATTTCAGAAACATAGCAGCCCTCAACCCAACAAAGACTCTGGCATTCGTGCGGAAGTTGGGGTTGATGGAAGAGCTATTGGCTCAGAAGTGGGGCACAATTGATCGAGTAGGTCGCGGTACAATTCCCCCAACCCCTCCCCAATAAATATAGTTTTAAGTTACAAATTATATTAAAACTGTATATTCCCTTTCATACACACAGTCGTTTCTAGCGGGAGAATTACTGGCAGCTTGCCATTCAAATTTATACGCCGCAAGGCTGCCATATATTTTCGCTGTCTGGCAGCACAATTGTCGAATATTCGCCAATATTTGAGCTTAGTATTGCATATTTTACGGCGCTTTAATTTAATTTAACGGAAATGATAAACATTAAATTTTATTCAAATGTATAAACATAAATATTGCGCGATTCCTTGGGGAGTTGTTCAATGAAAATTTAAAAGGCGGGTTGCAAACAGTTCAAAATTAATATTAAATTAAAGTTGAGCTAACAAGTTCGGCTGGTAAAATATTTATTTAATTTACATTTTAAATGTGTATTAAAAATAGTTCACAATAGGTTTTAAAACAAAAATTAAAGAAAATTTATATAAAATTAAAAGTGAGTAAATAAAAGTGAATAATAAAAAAAAATTAAGAACTGCAAAATGCCAGCTTAAATTTTATTTTATTAGTTGTATTAAATATTATTATTTTAGTTTTATTCATTTGATCATGAAATTTTAATTTGGGCCCTGACAAAGATGGCATTTACCCATGTGTTAAAAAATTATTTTTTTAATACCCAATTTTGTAATAAAGTTGCGTCAAACTTGTCATTGAAATTAAACTGGATTTAGCAATGGATCTGGATGGGCACGAAAAGGACCAGGCTACTAAAATTCTAGTGAGGAAGACCTATAAAGTGACGATATTGATGCTAATTATTGGCCAACTTCAGGTCTTTGTTGTCATGGAAATGTATGTAAGGCGAATCTTATGACATATGTGTATATATATATATATATAATTTGATTATTGTGCGACTGCAGCGCATCTATCAAGGAGTTTCTGGCGTTTAATTACCATGTTAGTCTGCTGAATTTTTTTGTAAGTTTCATATCGATACAGTTGTATGTGTTCTTTTACCGCATCCTCGAGCAAAAGTCAAAGTGGAAACGCACCTTGGCCGACATTTGGACGGTGAGCCTCTTCTCATATATGATGAATAACAAATGCACTCCTCAACTTCTTCTCAGTACGAGGTGAACACCCTTTCGATCATGAAGCCCGTGAAAAGAGCGCCTTACATTTGCCTCATAGTGTCCTCGGTGCTCACCTTCATGGTCATGGGCATCAGTGTGATGTACGGCAACATGGCAACGAGCCATCGGCGTGGACTCTTTGTTAGTGCACCCTCTGTCAATATCTGGTGTCACTTCCGAGATTGGTGTTAATTGTTGTTTCACCCCTTTTGCAGATGAGTCGACACAACATCATTCGTTGGAGCGAGCGAGTATTTGTGTTAACCTGCTTTGGCATCGTTCTGTGCTCCGAAATGACGCGGTTCAGCATTGAGTTCCCCAGCCTCTTAATCTACACCTCGATGGGCAACATTGTAAGGCAAGGCATTGAGACCCAAAATAATACTAGCTGAATATGGCACACGAAAACGTTGACAAATCGATCGGATGAAAACAGGGCTTGCCAAAAGTATACGCAAAAAATAGCATTTTTAGTGGGATTTCTTCAAATTTCAATAATTAATATTAGGGATCATTTTTCAATAAGGTGCACGAGGTCAATTTCTGAGCAGCAACATTTTATTTGTGTAGCTTCGCCAGGTGAATGGAAATATTGTGTCTTACTTTGCATGCTTCTAAGCGTAAAGCAAGCTTTTAGAACTGAAATTTCTTCCATATGTGTAAAACATCGTGAAGCTTTAGCGCAATTCTGGCACAAATCATCGAAATTTCCTGTGGAGAAACACAAGAAAACCACACATCGATGACTATTGCGAGTGTGTTGAGCAATGAATATTTGCCAATTGATATTGGCAGAGAGGCATGTGAAAGTTCGTACTTGAAATCAGCTTATAATCGGGAGCACTATCAGTAATAGCTTAACCCTCTGGTGCCTAAGAGCGCCTTTAGACTAGCTTACCTTTTAATGCCTACAAAAAAGCCGCTAAAACTCTTTTTGCATGCAGCATTTTTTTTCTAACCAACTGCAACCAATTTAAATATTTTTTTTTTTTTTTTTGCAAAATATTTATTTTGTCCAATTTCGACTATTGTGCCACATTCAATTAGTTTTATAGGGCCAAACAAGCATTGATTAAATTGTTTAAATTTGCTGCTGCAGTTTGTGGTAATGTTTGCAGCCTCGATGCGGAAACCGAACTTTTACCAATTGGAAAGAATCGGCGATCACATACTGATTGGCCAGCTGTACTATCTGAGCTTCTATGCACTCTACATGGGATATGCGTGGCTGGCTGCAGCCACTATTCAACTGGTCGATAGGAATACAACGTTGGCAAGCCTTACACAATGGTCGTAGACCGGCCCTTACAGAGTTGCCACTCAAATCCGGTCAGCGTCTAGGCGCCTGCGCTGCAAAAGTCCCAACAGCTGTTTCGTACACACACCCACACACACACACACACGCACACACACATGCACTTACATTCACACAATGTTTACGATTCGCAGTTGCAAATGCAAATCAGGAACGTTTTGCTGCCTGGAGTTACGTCAGAATCGTCGCAGTGCTCGGCAAACAGTTGAATTGTGTTCCGCACATCGGGTTCTCAGTTGGCCAAGTTAGGCTCATCATAGTCGTTTCAGTTTTCGTCGCTTGAAAATCGATAAAAGTTTTTCTATACAACGCAACCAAAAAAAAAAAAAACAAAAAAGAAGAAAAAACAAACCCAACTACAAAAAGATGTGTAAATAATATATGACGAAAAGTTTTCTACAAAATGTTCGCGTTTCTTTTTGGCAAACGTACGTTGTATTACGAGTACAATAATAACGAATTCATATCAATTACATACCATTTCATATAAGTGTAAATACAAAAATGTATACATCAAAAAATGTGCCTGTGCCTGTGCCAGTGCCAGTGCTGATTGGATGTGTGAGTGCGCTTGTTGGCTATAGTTTGATACATGTGTCAAGTGGCTTTTGATCTTAGCTGGCCTAAAACGAATACACTTCAATTTCAATTTGTGCCGTGTCAGTGACTGATTTATGCACACTCACACATTCACACACACACACACACACACACACACACACACACTTACATAGCGGACATGTGCGTTGTTTGTTTTGAATATTTGTTTACAATACATTTGTATGTGAAAAATGATGTTTGTATTAACATTTAGGATTAATATAAATAACAATCTGTTTAAAGTTTATGTATAAAGTTTTAGACACAGCTTCAAGTGTTGTGTATTATAATTATTAATATGTTTTGTTGTTGTAAATGTTGTCGTTGTTGTTGTTGCACATAAGGCCAATACAAAGGCAGCAGCCCCTCCACAGGCCAGTGCCCATTCGGGGACTGTTCATTAATTTTATTTTCTTTTTTTTGGGCTTCTCTTTCATTGACGGTTTTAGTGGGGCGCATCCGTAACGGCTTGGGTGGCATGGTCAGTGCTGCTGCTGCTGCTGCTGCTTGAAGGTAAAGCGCACACTGCAAATTGTCAGGGAAAAAGAATTGTGATTAGCTTTAATAATTCAAAGGCTCCAAAATGGCTCCTAGACAACTAAGCCTAGCTAGCTCTACTTGCAACTACAGTTCTGACATCAGTATTTACAGTTGGGCTATAAAGTAGATTCTTAAAATGAACTGAACACGATTTGTATCTAAATTAATAATTTTGGGTAATAAACATCTAATTAGCACTTGGAGCACGCAGCATGGATTACCTTTTCTTAAACTAAATCTGCTCAGCACATTTTTGCATATTTATATATTTATACATATGTGTATAAGTTTGGATACGTGCACTTATGTTGCATGTAGTTGTATCGGTTGTCTTAGAGATATGCGTAATTTAAAGTTCAACAAGTTGCCTTGCTGCATTTTGTTTTTGATGTGGTAATTTGTGTCTGTGTATCAATTGTATAGCGACACTGTAAGAAAAATAAAAATTTATCATCGTTGAAAAGTGGCACATTCGAATATAAATAGTTTTGTAACGCTTTTTGGAACATGTGTTACCCAAAACCACAAATTGCAACCCAAAACCGCAAGACAAAAAACAAAAATATTAACAATTAAATTATAATCCGGCTACCCTTGAAATATGAATCAATTTTTCCTATGGCAGTTCTAGAGGGTAAGTTATGAAAAATATTTTAACAACTTAAATTTTGGTAGTTAAATTCAAATTTATAGAATAAATAGATCTATTTTTTTTGTAAGTTGTTCACATAGAATCAGACGAATTTAGCATTGTTAACGGGACTGATGATTATCATGAGTATGGGCAAAAATGTGTACACCTTGACAAAAATTAAATGATATGATATGATATATAAAATGTGTGTGTTTAAGCCTAAGTTCAAACTAATTAAAATTGCTTATAAGGTTCGTATAAAATGTAGTAACTTATATAATATTAACAATTTTATTTTGGAAGAATTAGTTAAAGTAAAAAAAGAATTACCAAGTTACTTAATAAGTAATTCGAAATAGAAATACGATTAGGAAAGAATGGTGCTCTAAATTTTATTCTGGTAGAGTTAGAAATAGAAAAGGAATTACCAAATTACTTAAATAGTAATTCGTTATGTAATTGAGATTAGGCAAGAGTAGCTCAGATAAAAAGCATTAGCCGAAAAGCATTGAAAGAGGCTAATAAGCATACATAGAATGCTTACCGATTATAATGATGAGCAAGACGACAGCTATGACGCCCAGTATGATCATCATTTTCATGTTGGCCCACCACTGCTTGCGCTTCAGCTTGCCGGCCTGCTGCTCGAACTGTGAGGCGCCCTGTTCCAGTTGATCGGCGCGCTCGCCCAGCTCCGATAGTTTCTGATCACGTTCGAGCACCTTCTCGACATTGACGCGCATTATGCCGACAACCTCGTCCACTTTGGCCTGTGTCTGCTGCAGACGCTTCTGGGCGGCATTGTTGTTGCTATTGTCGTTGACAATGTTTGACGCATTTGGCGGTGGTGGAAGTATGGGAAAGCTGTAGAATATTATACATGTGGCGGACAAGAAAGCAAAGCTCGACACACAAGCGCCACGCACGAATTTCCAAGCCCCAAAAGCGCACTGAATTCAATTTATTCTGCTGACAAACTTTGGGGCCTGCAATTGTGCCTCGCACTGTGTTGATTCTATTCAAGCTCCAACTGCGAGTGTTGCGAGCCGCACTTACTCATTGTTTGAACCGGAAGGTGCTGGTGCCTCGTTGTTCTCCATCTTCTCTGTGCGTCGATAGCTCGCTTAAATGAATACTGGCTGCAGAAAGAGAGAAGTCAAATATGAATTCAAATAGAGAATGTTCTTTGTTCAATGGAATACTTCTAGGGATCGACTAGCAGACACCCAGCTGAAACCCATTTAATCCCAAGCCAATTAGTCGGAGAATCGCACAGATGTTGGCCTTTGGCGATAATGAGAGATTGTTAGTTGATATAAGCAAGAAAGAGAGACTAAGAAAGAGTGTGAAAACATACACAAAGCAATCGTTAAAAAGAGAGTTGGGGATCGAGGTAAAAAGCTGTTGCGCGTGAAAGATAGAATGAGGCAAGTGAGTGAGGGAAAGTCAAGTCAGTTTAATACAACATTAATTAGAGAGTCGGAAATGTTTTCGCAGTATGCCACACTTTCCACTTTTAAAGGTTACAGGGTATACCAATTAAATCGTCTATTCATTTCAAATTTCTCAAGATACAAAGCAAATTTTAATTGTCGAGTGCAAACACACACACACACACACACACACGCACATACATACATACACATATGGTGAGAGAAAGAGGTGCACACAATCAAAAGCTGCGATTAATTACGTTAAATTTAACACAGAGAGCACAAAGCCAAAAAGAAATAGAGAAAAATAGCAGAATGACAAGTTGAAGCACTTCTTATCTATGCAATATTGCCCAGTTCGTAATGAATCATACAATTCCCGAACTTGGTCTAACAGCACAAAAATAGAGATGAGCGGCCAAACAGTGATTGGCCACACTGCTCACCCAATAAGCGTTGAATTATAGAATCAGTGATGCAAACTAAGCAGCGCGCTGTCATCAGATGCCCATTTTGCCAGTGTAATTAACACTTAGATACACTGAACTGAGCGACGACTTAAACCGTGACTGCCTCCCGAAAGTGTGATTCAGAAGTGACAGCACTGGCAGCACCAAAAAATAAAACTTGTTGCTCGTCGAACTTTGCAGCCGCCTGCCAACGCACAATATTTACATTGCGCTTCTGGCCTCGCCCTATTTAGCCAAAACACACACTCACCTGGGAAATGTTTATTGTGCGACTGTTGTGCTGTTTTTGTGCCGAGTGCCGGTTTTTCCGATGCTTTTAAATTTTTCTTTGATTTTTGATTACAAAAATATTAGCAAGCCAACGTTGTGTTTTGCTTGACAAATCTTACAGGCTGTTAACGAAAAAAAAAAATGGTGATTGCTGTCGCATAACATGCTTATAACATTGCGTCATTCTGTGAGCGCACAAATGCGTCGCGCTGCCACCTAGTGTTTCGGCGACCATCTGGCAACGCTCTCTTCTGTAATTGCCGCCCAAATATCAATTGAAATTATAAATGTTTGTTTTTCTTATTTTGCAGCAATAATTAACGAACGGAACATGGAAAATGCATAATTCGCTGGCCTCTCGGTTGCTAGTGCGGCTGCTGTTGCTGTTCGCGCTGGTAACTGTAATTTCGATAGCGATTCTAACGAAATGGGGCTTTGACGAGCTGACTGCGCAAACGGACAAAGATTCGCATGCGAATCCCAGCGAGACTAATGGGTTTAATTCAGCGTTAAGTGCTCGCGACGCACAAATAGAGCGCCTGAAGCAGGAGGTGCTCACACTGCGAGCCCAGCTTGTCCTTTTACATAGCAATCGTAGCGGAAATAACAATGGATTGTCTGGCAAATTGCCGGCAACTGGATATTCCTCGGCGTCCGCCTCCGCTTCCGCCTCCTCCTCCTTGGCCTTGTCTGCCTTCTCAAGCAGCAACAACAGCACACAGCTGCATCATCAGGTGGACAGCACAATTCCCTCGCTAACGCATCACTATGACTGCAGCAGCTATATACGTAAGCAGGTGGGCGCCGCAGAGATTCTGCACGGCTTGCCACTGAATAATGAGTACGAGATGATACCCTTCAATCATTTCACCTTCACGCGTGTCTATCCCATCGATCTGGGCCTCGGCAAGCGGGTGGTGGAGAAGCCCATCGGCTACAGGCGGCGAGATCTCCTCGAGGCAGTCAACAAGGCGCTGGAGAGCCTCAATCGCAATCAGACCGCTCGTGCCCGGGCCAAGGGAGTGACGTCGGTCGAGCCGAGCAAATACACCCTGGATGACTTTGTCGAGGGTATTCATCGCACAGAACCGACGACTGGCAGCCAGTATGAGCTCTACTTCCAGAGCATCAAGCACCAGACACATGTGGTGCGCAAAGCGCTAATCATGCGACCCTTTGCCCCCCTCCAAACAGTCCAGTTGTCCGAGCTGGCTGCCAGTCCCATTGTTCACGTCATCCTTCCTCTTGCTGGTCGCCTGCGAAGCTTTCGCAGCTTCATCCAGTTGTTCAAGCAACTGGCCGATCGTCGCCTCCAGCTGATCGTCGTCTACTTTGGTGAGCCGGGACTGAAGCAGGCGCGAGAGATTGCAGCGGATTTGGAACGTGTTCAGCTCATAGCTTTAAATGAGACATTTAGCAGAGGTCGGTGATGAGTTCAATTATTTTCTAAAATATAATCGTTACAGAGTATTCATGTATACAATTCTGTTTAGCGATTCTATCTCCAATTTTATGGGAATGTTTTGTGTGAATCAATATTGCCAAAGCCTGAAAAAGCAATCAATAAAAGACTTTAAAAACTCGCCTTATTCAGAAACTATATTTCTTAAATTCTTTTCTAAAGTCAAGGCTTGTTTTTTCCAAAATTTAGAAAGATTTCAGAATTCCAGAATGTTTTTATTTGTGTAAACAAAATTCTTAAAGGCACGAATTAATCAATCAATAATCATTAACTGTTTCTGACTTTTCTAAGCATTTTACTAATTTTCTATTTTTTTTTTGTTGGAAATATATCTCTTAAAAATACAAACTATTTCTGAAAATACCTTTCTAAATTTAAGAATTTTTTCTTGTAGATTTAGTAATTATTATGACAACTTTTTAGTGTTCTGGTTGACTTTCTTTTAGGAAGATTTTAAATATTTCAATTCGGGTTATTTCGCAGCCGATATGATATTTTTTCGATATAAGACCCAAATATCTACAGGAATAGCTTATGTAGTTCTTAACTTAATCGTTAAAATTACTACTTGCAGCGAAGGCTCTGCGCTTGGGTGCTGAGCATGTCCAGCCGCAGGCAGCAAAAGTGACGCAGGATGCGCTGCTCTTCATGTGCGACGTGGATATTGTGTTTACGGCCAAATTTTTGGAGCGTTGTCGCTGGAATACCTCGCCCGGCAAGAAGGTAGGTGCCTGGAGCAAAAGATAAAATCGCTACTAACAATGCTGGATCTTAGGTTTATTATCCGGTTGTGTTCAGCCTTTACAATCCGCACGTGGTGTACACGCTGCAGGGAAAGGCGCTGCCCAGCGAGGAGGAGCAGCTGGTGATCTCGAGGGACACGGGTTTCTGGCGCGATTTTGGCTACGGCATGACGTGTCAGTATCGATCGGATTTTCTGCAAGTACGCGGCTTCGATGAGGAGATCATTGGGTGGGGCGGCGAGGATGTGATGCTCTATCGCAAGTACGTCAGATCCAAAATCAAAATCATACGCGCCACAGATCCGGGCATCTTTCATCGCTGGCATCCAAAAGTAAGTCAACTACAAAAAGGAGACTATTTGAAGCTCTAACTTATCAATTGTATTCGGTGTTTCACAGATCTGTACGGGATCGTTGAGTGCGGATCAGTATCGTGCCTGTATACGATCGCGTGCTCTGAACGAGGCATCGCATGCCCAGCTTGGGTTTCTGGCATTCCAGGACGAGATCGCCGCTGCGGGCGCCATGTCCGCGGCATCGGTGGCACCCTCGTGATATCTTATTGGCATTATTGGCCTCGGCTTTCGATACTCAACCACAATGTGACAATAAAATTGTATTTTGTAGCCAATTGTTGAACTAGCATAATTGTTTAAAACTATTTCCGTTTTTGCTGCCTAGATACTTAACTCTAACTCTAACTACTCTCGTACTTGTGCTCGTAATAATCGTATGACAAATTGTTCTTCCATGAAGCAAACTAGATGCAATCTTCAAAACCAAAACAACATATACCTTAACGAAACCCATAATGTAAACATATTTAGCATATATTGTATCATACAGAACACTATATAAAATTGCGTCTGCTCGCATTAGATAAACAAAATTAAGTGGTTTAATTAAACTTGTCGCCGTTGTAACTGGTAAATACATATAGAGTTGGACCACCATCTATAGTTAACCTGTGAATGCCAACGACCTCCATTTGGGGTTCACTGCGCATGCAGACGAACAAGATGACGGCGCCAAAAGCAATAACAAAAAAGTCAAATACAAAAAAAATCAGCAGCAGCAGGAGCAATTCGGTCTTTTCACTCTAGCGTAAAGTTTATATGATATTTTTACTCAACGCTACCCTATCGGTAGTATAACAATTACCTCATGCTCTTAACTTAACTATTTCGATTCTTTGAGCTTAAGAAATATTTGAATATTTATGATATTTTTATTTTAAATATAAACTTAAATCATCGTGATAAAATTCTTCTGTTACTCTCTGTCATTTATTTTCTCCCTCTACTTTTATCGCGTATCTTGAATTTAAATTTCAAAAGTAATTAAAAGCTGCATAAACATTTTTGTTTATTATAATTTTTTTTACTGTTTGGTGATCGCATTTTATAATTCATATATATATATATATATAATTTATTTATAATTTTTCGCTTGCCCCTGTGAAAGTATTATTAAAATTTCGATTTTTTTTCTCTGAATCCATCTAGTTTATTACTTATTAAAATTAAAGGGAGTGCAACAGTGTCCTCCTCACAATGTGCCTTATGTGGTTCCATTTGGCGTCATTTTAAGTAGAGCTAAGCCCTTTTCATGGTCACGGTCGTGGATTATGTAAGAGCCGAAAAAATGAACATGTTTGTCGCAATTAGCCATGCTTATTTCACGCCTTTAATCCAAGATTCATCCAGTTGGCTGTGAGTCACAGCTGTCGACAGGAATACACCCAAGTATTACGCAATGCGAGAAGATGCATTAATTAGACTCAAATGTCTGAGAACAAATCATGACAGGTTGCGCCCCCCAATACAACAGAACAGACACACATCCTCCCGCCATTCTACGAATGCCAAACTGACCGTGAAAACCACGAAAACCGCTTCAGATTCAAACGGGGTTTGGCCAGAAAACACCCAAGGTGTTGCAGGTGAAGTGACAAAACGATGCCCCAACCAAATGCCAACACCTCAGCGACGTATACCAAAGCCCAGATCCGCATAGAGCAATGTGCCTCCAGCCACCCCCCCGCTCCGGGGGAGCTCTGCAAACTCCACATCGCGCTTCAGTGCGTTTCTCTGTGAGTCTCGTCGGTCTCCGATTCGGTTCTAGCGAAACGCGCTCCAGCGACTTTTGGCAGCTATTTCAAATAAATACCCGTGCCACTGGCCTGAGCAGCACATTCGTGATTTCAATTCTGTTGCCAGCGACTCGTCGAGCAAACATTTCATCGATTGAAAAGCGCGCCAAGGATTTGTGCACCCAGCGCCAAATACTCGTTGAGAAGATTCCAAGAAGGGCACTCGACGTGCCTGGAAGTATTTGTGCAAGTGTTTTAGTGAATTGAAATAAAAAAAACAACTATAAACAATGCACGTGTTGCAATTGGTGAGTTTTAAAAAATAGTTGATTAATCGCACGAAAGAATATTGCAATGTAAAAACCAAATTTAAACTTATTAAAAAATCAAAACACACATTTAAAAAATCTACTCTGCATTTTCGGCACTTACATAATGTTCTTGATATAAACATAAAGATTTCATATCGATCATGGTAAAAATATAGTTATATTGTTTAAAGTTTTGAAGGTAAAACGGCTGCACGAATCGCCTTTTTCAGCTTAATAATATATTGTTTCCATACTATTTTATTTTTATTTAATGATTTGTGATTATTCAAATGTTTTTGCTTTGTAGCCAAAAATAAATAGAGTCTTATTATTATTTACAAATTATTCTGGTAGAGTTTAGTAAGAAAGTGTATTTTTTATTTAAATATATAAATTATTAAAATTGAATCTTAGCTATGTTTTATATTCATTAATTTTGAAATAACACAAATAGAATAGAAATTAAAAATTGAGAAGGTAACACGGATTTAAAACATGAGCATTTAGAACCTAATAATAATTATCTTTTAATTATTAACATATTATTTTTTATTGCTTAGAAAGTATTCAATTTGTTTATGATTTTAGATTTCTTTTTCATGTAAATATTTAAATGATTAAAATGTAAATTTATTTTTTTACTAAATGTTAAAGAATTTTTAAGTAAAACAAACAGAATATAGATTGAAATAGGCAATATTTGAGAAAAAATAAATTCCATTTAAAGAGTTACTTAAATATATGTATGATTAAAATAATTGAAACATTTTGAAATAAAACTAAATAGATTGAAGTGCTAAGTAGACATAATAAATTCCAGTTAAAAACGTTTTAATATTTTTAAGAACGAAATCTACGAATTAGTCAAAATTATTTAAAGAAAATATCATTTAAAGAACATGCTCAAAATAGTTTTATTCTTATTAGTTTTATTCAATACATATTATGATTAGATTGTTTTTATTATAGCCTGTATTATTTGGCTGTAGAATATTAGAAAATGTCTTAAAAGTTTATCGGTATAGAAGCTAGAACTAGCTAGAACCAGCTAGAACTAGACAACAGTATTACACGATTTTCTACAAGGTACAGGTTGAGTGCATAAGCTCTCAAAAAACACTCAGGATTTTTTACTATGGTAGATATTTCAATATTTTTATAGCCATAGAGTAAATTAGATAGTATATACCATAAAACTGATCTACCCATTCTCCCGAGACTTTCAAGATTTTTTAAGAATATAACATACTATTAAAATAGAGGAGACATTGATTTATGTTTGTGTACAACCATAGAACAAATTATATAATATTAAAAAGAATACTGACCTACCCCTTTTCTGATGGCACATACGATTGCATAATTGTCGCTATATGATGTAATAATTTTGGAAAATTCGGAATATTATGTAAATGGCAAATTATGCATAAATCAGTCTCCAAATTAATGATGGCAACGACCGTTGACCGACAGCTATGTGATATACTATAAAAAGAAAAAAAAAAATTAAGCGCTTATATGTTAAAAATTTAATTGTTCTAATAAAGTGTGCACACACTCAGTGACAAGTCACGAACTCGAGATCCGTAGATTGGCCAGTCGGTGGCTTTATTTTGGCTGTAGCCAACCCCAAGCGGAAATTGTTCCTGATGCTTGGCTAACAAAGCGTAGCGGACCAGCTCGCCAGCATATATCATGATTAACTCTATGTGATGGAGAAGAGGGGCAAGCCGATGGGGCAGGCAGGTAGCCACTATATATACACTATACATATGAGTTTGTGGTTATTTTGTGAGCCACCCCGCGTAGCGTACTTTATGATTTTGAGCCATGAATGAAAGCAAAATGATGTCAATGCTATTTTATGCATATCTGAATATGAGGCTTAGTTTTAATTATTTTTTTTGATTATGATTTACATATGTACATTTTATATCTGTTAGTATTTTCATTGTTGTTTGCATGGCGGCAAGGGGCTGAGGTGTTGGCCACAATTTGCGCCCTAATCTATGCCCTATTATTGCATAATCGACACAGAGCACCACTCATAGTCCATTGATCATATTTCACGCTCGCTGACGTCGAGTGTCCATTTTTAATGACGATAATGACGCTGATGGTTTCTACACATGGCTTTGTATTTCGAGCAGTACTTTCGTCAATTATGATTGGAGGCTGTACGTGCCGCGGTTATCTGAGACTTTGTGTGTATATCTCTCTGTGGGTGTGAGGGCTTTGGCCCACTTGATCGCTGGACTGTGAAATCTATCCATAAACCATAAGCTAATGATCACGCAACTCTCTCAACTTTTAACTCTCAACTCATTGCAGCTACTCTGCCTGGCCGTTGTCTGCTGCGTCCAGGCCGCTCTGAGAGCACCAGAGCCACGCTCAGCCTCGCCCACTGCCAGCGATAAACAGGCGCCAGCTGGCGTCCTCGACTCGGTGCTGCGCGGCAATGGCAAGAGTCGTCAGTCGCGCTGCGTCCGCTGCTACGAGGATCGATATTATGGCGGCAGCGGCAGCGATCGATACGGTGGCTACTCGAGTCGGGGCAGCGAGGAGCCGCGCAGCTCGTGGTACTACTCCTATGATCGCTACGATGATCGCGGTCGGGATCGTGACTATGACAGATCCTACAGTCGCGATGATCGCTACAAGCCTCGCACCTATGATCGGTACGAGGGACGCGGCTACGATGATTACTATAGACGTGGCTCCAGCAGCTACGATCGCAGCCCTGGTTACTCGGGCTACTCGGGTTACTCGGGCTACTCGGGCTACGACAGCAGGGATCGTTACTCCGGTGATCGCTACGGCGACAGTTCACGGGGTGAGTCAGAACTTACATAGTAAATAGCATTAGTTTTAATTTGCTTCCTGGATATATAATGAAAAAAGAAACGATGAGAGTTCATATAAATTCGTCTCTTTGCTGAAGGCAGTAGATGGGTCGAAGATTACCGGATCGGACCACTATGTCATATAGCTGCCATAGGAAAAATCAGTTGACTTTTGAGTGACACGTATATCTCTACAAAAAAGAACTGATATGTTTTCCTCGATGTGCCTCAAATAAGCGTCCTTTTTGTTTTATAAACAGATTGTCCTTAATTGGATACAAAATAGTCAGTCGGTTATGGGAGGAAGTTGAATTCCTTTTATGTATTTTTGTACTTAATGTGCAAATAAGTGAAATCAAAATTCAAGTTACAATTGAAATGATATAAAATTAAATGTGCATCATCATGTCATAATTTTAAATCAAAATAAGATAATACAGATTATAATAAAAAAAAAAACCTTAAAAATAGCCAAAAAATTGTTAAACGTTATTAACTCAGAAATAAGGAGAGCAAAAGTTAAGAAGAGTCTCTGCCTGAGTGAGTGAGAGAGAAAAAAAGGAAAAAGTAAAAAAGATTTTCTAAGAAAAACCTCTAAAAATGTACCAAGACATTCCTATAAAAACTACAACTAGTAACAAGTCTTATTATGCGCTTAACATTTTAATAAGAAATTATATCCATTGGATCATAATAGCTCCCATATGAACAATATTAAATTAATAATAGAAAATATAATTTTAACAAGTACACAACAAGCAAATTTCTTGACAAGGGCAATACATTAAAATAATTGAATTAAATTCACTAATATTGATATTATATTAATATTGTGAATAATTTCATTTTACATTAATCAGATTCAAGAAAAAACTATTTGCTTTGGTATTTAAATTTATACTTTTACCGATTAGAGTAATAATTTATGAGTTGTAAACTTGTTATTTGTAGTGTTGACAAATAAATAAACATTTAATTTTTTTTTTTTGTAATTGTTAAAACAAATTTTGATTTTCATATGATTACAATTAGTTATTTTATTTAATTTTTTTCTTTTAAATATGTGGTTTCAAAGAAAATTGCTTGCTGCCGAATCTTAATCCGGAATAATTAAAAACTTTATGCTTTCAGATCGTTACAGTGATCGTTACGGTGATCGTTATAGCGATCGTTCGAGGTCAGGGTATGACAAATACGATCCGTATGACCGCTACTATTCAAGGTATGATTATCGCAATTATCGTCCATGGGATGAGACCTACAGGTATCGCTATCCTGCTTCTATATTTGTATTACTATTGTAAAAATATGTTTCGTTTCTGTGTGTGTTTATTTGTTCAACTGTTGTCAATGCTAACACTCTCTTACTCTTTACATACAACACAACAACAACAACTACAACAACTACAACAACAACAACAACAACAACAACAATGTTTACTAATAACACAAAACACCACAACAACAACAACAACAACAACAACATACGAACTCTGGATACTCTACGCTTCAATTTGTACTCGGATATTTAATGCACGACACTTCTCCCACCAACAACCACCCACAACCTGTCCTGTGCTGTCCTGTTCTATCCTTGCAACCACTTAAATTGCACCCACGCACCCAGAGGTCAGTCGGGCTTCGATAATTCGGGCCGTGGCTATTATTTTGCCGGCGATGACGATGATCGTCGCTCGAATGCGCAACCGTTCTACGATCGCGAACGCACCCCCGCCTCCCCCTGCGGCCATATGATCAGCAATTGTCCCTACGACAGTCGCGGTGGCACCAAGATCTCCTCCTCGGCCATCGGCAGCGATGGCTATCGTGGCGGCCACACAAGCGTCATGGGCGACATGGCCAAGCCCAATGGCCAGGGCAGCTGGACCTATCTGGGCGACCAGGATAAGCAAAGCTCACGAGGTAGTAGTGGTGGTGGCTCCAGCAATGGAAGCGGTACTGCGTCTGCTGCTGGCGGTGGCGGTGGCGGTGGCAGCTCTAGTGCAAATGGCGGTGGTAGTGGCGGCGGGGGTGGTCGGGACAGAGAGCGAGATGCACAGAGGTAAGTTGCAGTGGGTGCTGCACCCATGCAAACCACATCAGCCAAACCCAGGTTTATCAAGTCCACCCACTCTGGGAGTTTGCTTGTAGCCGGTAGCACATTTCGTGTTGGAGAATTGTGTAAATCATTAAGATAGGCTTGCTCTCTTGTCGCCCCTTGTAGCTCTTCCTATGGTGGACGACCACGCCCTCTAGGCGGCAGTTATCTGTTCGACCGGGACAGCAATGCCGTTCCACAGAGCTCCAGCGATGCGGCTAACTCAAATGGTAATGGTGGTGATGGTGGTAATGGTAGCGCCAGCATGCCAGCAGCTGCGGCCCAAACGGCGGCCAAGCCAAACGAGTCCCAGGACATCGATGGCCAGGATAAGACGAAGGCAATGCAGTGATAATGCCTGCAACGGAGCAGCCGCAGCAGCCGCCTTGTAGGCGTGGCTTAACTTAATTTCTTATATTTATGTGTAATTCCTAAGAAAAAAGATAAATATTTGTATACCTATTTATGTGCAATCCTTTCCAATCCACTTTGCTCAATAAATCAATTCAAAAGATTCTCAACAACCAGTCTTGGCTTTTGGAATAAAAGACAGTAGTTGCAGTAAAATTGAGAGTACAGTTTATTAGGTTATATTTGTCTATGCTTTGTATACATTTTTATTATTATTGTATTATTGTTTGTTGTCGGCGTTAGGCACACAAAGCTTATGAAATACTTTTAATAGAAGCCCATTTAAGCAAAAAGACGAAATTCAGTTTAGCCTATTATTTAAATTTATATTTTGAACTGAACGAAATATTGAAATCAAAATTTAAAAGAAAATAAATAAAATATAATTATTTAAATAAAGTCTAAAATTATAACATAATTAACGAAATGAATAAAAAAAAACAGTAAGAAAATGTTTAGGAAAATCGAATTACAGAAATATAGAAATAAATGAAAATATATATAAAAAAAACAATCAAAAAAATTAATGAAATATATAAAAATAAATCACATTATCAAAAAATAAATATGAAATAAAAATACAAACAAAATAAATAATACAAAACAATAAAAAAAACGGAATAAAATTAATATACAAGTTGAAACAGATAAAAATGCAAAAACAACAAAAACATTAACATAAAAAGTAAAAAAATAATTAATTTTATCAAAATTAAACAATATATACATAAATAATAAGTTAAATATGAGAAACATGCGGAACTTAAATAAATATGTAAAAAAATTGAGCAATTAAAACTTTTCTTAAAATAAAAGAGTCAAAAAATGATATTAAAAAAGTAAATTTAACTGAACGCAGAAAACAAAATGAAAATAAACTTACCAATTTATTTCTTTGGACGTTGATCTTAAACTGATAAACCAAGATTAACATAAATAAAAACATATGAAACAAATAAGTTTAATCACATAATAATTAAATCATGGAATTACAATGAAATAAAATAAAATAAATAAATTAAATATAAATTAAAATATAATAAATGATAAAAATCAAAGAAAATGCCAAAATTACTTTAAATAATTTTGTTTTTAATTGAAAAATGAAAAACAGGATACCAATCATCCTTTTAACACAAATAGAAGTAAATTTATAAAAATGAAAACTGTAAAAATTCCGATAAGTTGAGAAAAAACGTTTGGTAATAAATAAAAAAGAAGTACATGAATTATAATCTTAATTATTTTTGTAAAAATATATAAAGACAGAAAAAAATAAAGAAACAAAAATGAAAAAACTGGGATGCAGACGAATCCACAATAAACTTTTAATACAAATAAATATATATATAAAATAAAAAATATATTCAAATCGTTCCGGAGAGAATTTTACAAATAAAAAATAAATATAAAAATTATAACTAATAAGAACCAATGATTTTGTAATAAATAAACCAAATATTAAAATTAAAAACTTACCAATTTAAAATTTTGACACAAATAAAATATTTGAAAGAAAAACTAAACTGGAAAAAATATTGTAAATAAATTTTAACGCAAATTAAATTTTTCAGCTAAGAGGTTAACAAATTAAAATGGAAAAAATAATAGCCCAAATCATTTGAAAATGAAAACTAACCATTTTAACAAACCTAAATTATTAACAAATTTAATTTTTTTATAACAAAATACGCCTGCTATTGGCAATATGCGTTGTTGAAAATTTCGCGATTTTACATTTGAATATTTTTTTGATTAATTAATTTGATTAAGTTTAATTGCTTGAACTCTTTTTTTTGTGGAAATTTTAAACAAGGATATTGTTAAACCAACAAATTTATAGCTTTTATAACGAAAGTTAACAAAAACATTAACAAAACTAAAGATAAGGGAGAAACGAAAAAGGCACAAAAAATTTAAGTGGAAGTAATTTTGGGCTTATGCGATTGTGCGGAAGAAATTGTAACAATGCCTCAGATGATGATATATGATATATATAGGTTCCAGAATAACACACATATAAGTAGTTGATGACGACATCTTCGATAACTGTCTTATCTTATAAATGCTGTAAACGCTGTTTTGTCTTAGATAATTCGCAAAAGTTTTGATTTGGAGTTTAGCAGATTTACTGATTATTGGGTGTATATAAATATATCCTTGATCAAACATATTCTTTTAATAATCTATATTAAGCGTTGTTTTGATTTTGTAAATATTTTTTAGGTTGTCTTTCTTTTTGGAATATTTGATGAATTAAAATCTCATTTTATTCGATTGATGATGTGCAGGTATTTGATGTTGTCTTGATGAGCAATTTGATAGATCTTATAAATATTCTTTAGTTTGCTAGTTTTTTTTAAGAATATTTGTTAAATTTATACTTCATATTATTCTTTTAATTGTGTGTCGATATTTGATGTTGTCTTGATGAGCCACTTGGTAGACCTTCTAAATATTCTTTAGTTTGCCATTTATACTGGAATATTTGTTGAATTTATAATGCTCCATTCGAGACAATATTCCTATTTTCCCATAGTTTTCGTTCATGGCCAGCTACGTATAAGGTCTGGATTATTATATTACCTTTATATTTGTAAAGCATACTTACAATAATTAGTTTTGACTGGTTTTGAATAACTGTACTTGATCGATTCTTAGCTTGGTTAGCCGCCACCGGGAACCAGTGGCGGCTCAGCTGCTTGAATTACTTTTCTTTATATCGATTTACTGTTCTTCACTTTGTAAAACTCCAAGCTGAACTGTGCCCCAACGCTGATCTGCTGCAGTATTTATAGTATGGCAAAACCACCACCAAAAATAATAAAGGGGCAACCACGTTCCGCTCAACAATTGAAAATACTTTCGCATGAAATGAAAATGTGCACCCAGAACGCAGGCGTGCCCCGTTTTGCTGGTGGCCTGCGTGCCTTTGGGTCATAACAACAGAGGAGGGTTCAAGATACACACATCTGCACACAGAAAAAAAATCGGTCTTAATTAATATCGCCCAGAAAACAAGATGGTTTTTTCCTGCTTGTTGAATTCATTTTTTACTATACGAAAAATATTTCCCAAAATTGGAAAGATATTTATTAAGAACAAAAAATATACAAATATATCTTCAAAGTAGAAATGCAAACTGTTTTTTAAACTTTCCGGAATTCAGTTAAAAGTGATCAATTTACTCTCTCTACTGAGCTGACTTGACTGTGGATGGTCACTCATCTCTTAGAGTCTGGGGTTCGAATTGCCTGATATTTGTGTCAACATTTTAAAATAATAATGTTAACAATAAAATATGAGTTACAAAAAAGCTAATGCTAGATTTTTGTGTACACATATTAAAGACACTTTGGACATATTTTCCACATTTTAAAAAAAATCTTGGAATTATTTTTATAAATATATTTTCTGAATAATAAGGTGAGCAATCCTTGCCATCAAACACATGGCGATTTTTTAAAATTCATCCTCGATTTTTTTTCTGAGTGTATGTTTTTATGTACGGGCATGCATTGAAATGGTAATGTTTATGCTGGTATGCGATCCCAAGAGTCGTTAAGTGGTGGTGGTGGTGGGTAAAAATGCCACCACCACCGTATGAACAAGATCAATGAGACGTTTGTGTATAGTGTATGGGTGTATGGGAACTGAGACGACAACCAGTTGATATACACACAATAGTTGAGTGCATATTTATTAGTCAAGATTTGAACTCGAATTAGGTATCCTTGGCTTGCACAATCTCCTTTCGTTTCTCACGCTCGAACTGGAATTTTGTTTGCAACTCTGAAGGGGAGATTTTTATTTTTATTTGTATTTTTTTTTTTTTTTTTTTTTTGCAACTATTCACACAGAAATCCGGGGTTGCTGTTGCGATAGGCCTTGGGATGTGGATTGTTGCGCCTGCGTCAGACAGTTGGCTACTGGTGGGCAGCCGTAAGTGACAATAATGCTGGTAGCCACTGTTAAATGCGGGTCATGCTGCACAGTGGATGAAGGGGGAAGGGGAAGAGCGCTAGTGCAGCTGTGTAAAAGCAATCAATACTCAGGTACTACGCTATTTATATAGTTATATTCGCAGAATTCGTACCCAACGCAGCCCGCCTGGTCTGAACCAACTACTGCCGATAAGACACTTAATCAGTTTTCGACCTGATAAGGAGTCTTTCTGATTTGTGGTCGCAGCGATAATAATAGTTTTTACCTGACCGCCAAGCAGTTGAAATCATATAATTGCGCTGAGTTTTTGTTTAAAAAAAAAATGTTTCGCTTCTCGTATCGCCCGAAAGTTAACCATTTTTTTTACTTAGTGCTCTTTATTTATTTATTTGTTCTCCTAGAGCGCTTTTATTTCGATGTGAGTGCTTCAATTGATTCATATTTAATTCACAGCGATTGCCACATTATTGGCTATCTTCCACTTTTAATTACTGCTGTTAAGAACACATTAAGAACACACCAAAGACAAGTCAAAAGTATTTCGCGTGCTTAATGAAATGAGAAATGAGTTGAAATGAATCAAAGCCGAATACTTATTATTTGGATTTGAGGAAAAGCAAAAGCATGAAAAAATATCTTTGTAGCAGTCACTGTACAGTGTTTTTAGTGCTATTGAAAAATGTGCGAATTCTATTTATTTATTTATTTCGTTATAATTATTGTTGTTATCAGTTGACACAGAATAATACAAAAAGTGAATAAAATCACACTAAACACTTAAATTTATTTTAAAAAATAATACAAATTTGTGAAAAAAAAACCCAATCAGACAAAATATAACAAATAGTTAGTATAAATTAATTAAGATGTTCAGTCACAAATGCATGTGAATATATATCTTAAATTTATTACCAGCAAATTTATGAATTTCTTAATGAAATGTTTGAAAAATCATTTATAACATCAAATCGCTTGTCGCTGAAAAACAAAAACAACAAATTAATTATGCCAAAAATTTTAAAAATATATATATAAATATATATATATTCGTACATTTGTAATATGTGCTGGGGGCTGCACCCCCATTTAATAATAGAGACGATATTCTTTCTGCTGGACAGTCTAGACAAATGTATTGGAATATATTGTGCTTTATATTCTTTGTGTAAAAATAGCTTAAATTTATAATTCCACGAAATGCTCTTTATTCACATATATACACTCATTCACATATATATACATACACACACATATATCTATACATATATACAGTTAGTGGGACACTCCAATCGAGAAACAAAACATTCAATTTCGAAAGTCGACTCGCGTTGAATTGAAGTGCGATTATACACACACACACACACACACACACACAAAAACACACACACACACACATGCACACAGCAATAGGAAAAGTCGCGTCGACGCAAACGCTGGCTGCGCTGCCGACGCTTGCCGCCTGCGGATGACGCGTCGACAGAGTCGCCAATGGCGCCAGTTTCATGCGAAACGTCCGTTGATTAACTTGTTGCATACGCGTCGCCAAAGTCCTTTGCCCCAGACACTTGTTGTGCGTGTGTGTAAGTCAGTGCGTGGGTGCCACACTCATTTGCGTATTGCGGGCGCCACAAACTGTCCGTGATACCCGTCTACCGACTCTGCCTCTATTTCTGTGGCAGCACAAACCACAAACAAAAACACTCGCAAAAATAGTTCGCAGCATTCATAAAGAGATTCGCGCTAAAGTAACTACCAATTTCGAAAAGTCTAGCGACACCAGCTGAAAGTGAATGGGAAGCCAAAGAATAGATTAATCTCGAATATTGTAAAGCTCAACTGCAGACTTACGATTGATGTAGCTTTTTATAAAGTTATCAAAAGCTCACCATGCTAAATAAGAGGATATTATTACTTATTTAACACATGCACAAAAGCTTTCAACTCTTAAAGCTTTCTTGATGTTTACTGTACGCAAGAAAGTCAGCAAAAGAAAGACGCAATTTGTATGGCAACTTTTGTGCAATACAATTTTATTAAATGCACATTAACTTTTTTCGTACATTAAAAT
The DNA here is from genome assembly GCA_035042305.1 of Drosophila glabriapex. Taxonomy (NCBI): domain Eukaryota; kingdom Metazoa; phylum Arthropoda; class Insecta; order Diptera; family Drosophilidae; genus Drosophila; species Drosophila glabriapex. The sequence goes on from JAWNLN010000046.1 coordinate 17,831,987, forward strand.
GTGCAAAAATAAACTGAAAAATACCGAAAGTTTCCTGTCAACGAAAGATGTCACTTATTATACAATTTTTAAAGCTTAATGCTTGACTGATTTTTATTGACAGCCAAATATAAATTCAAATTTCAATGTAGCTGTCTGAACAAATTTTATGGTTAGAGCAGGATATACATTATTTCATGACAAATTAGTCACCAACTTCAAAGGAGATATGAAAAGCTCACTCCTAAGAAAGGCTTTTTATTGTTAACTGCTGTCCAAATTAAACAGTTATTAACTTGTGACTATTGAAGTCTTAAACGAGATAAGCAAATAATTCTCTGAACATAAATGGTTTTTCAACAAGTGTCATTTTGCAATAATCACTGTAATAAAAATCAAAGCTAATCGTCGTCAGAAAAGTTTTCTTATTCTTTTTCTATTTTAATTTCCCAATTAGTATTATGGGCCAATTGTTTTTACGAGTGTAGCTTTGGTTGGGTTAGTGGGTTTTGTTGGCAATAGAATGCGGAGGACGGGGCAGCCCCTGTTGATGCCGCTGTTGATGCCGATGTCGATGTCGATGATGACACTGAAAGACGCGCGCGTTTGTTTTGAGCTGTAAACGCCCCCGCAGACAGACCCCGCCCAAACCCCTGCCCCTCCTCGTGTTATCGTTAATCGATGGGAGGCCCATACTCAACGATACTGAACGCAAACAAGCAACAGGAGCAGCTTTGGGGTTGGATAGCGCAACGTCAACGCCGGCGTCAACTTTGGCGTCAACGTCAACGTCGACGTCGAAGTCAACGTCAACGTTGAAAATAAATAAACAGCGCCGCAGCAGAGGCAACGGGCAACGGGCAACTGGCGACTGGCGGTGGCGACTCCTGAGAGCAGCATGACACTTGTAGTCACGAGTAGGCAGCTTGTCGCACAAGTCGTCGCATAACTGTAATTCACACCTGGACGCCAACGTTGGCCAGGAGGATACCAAAAAGGTGCTACGGCTGCGTGTACCACTCAAGGTCGCGTGCTCAGTTCGGTTCGGTTCGGTTCAGTTCGAGGTGGTGCGGTGCGGTTCGAGTCGAGTCGAAATCAAATAATTAAATTAAAAATACTTTCTCGCTGACAAACACACAAACATACAAACATATATGTACACATTCATATATATGTATATATAATTTATTAAAAATGCTGGCGGCCCAAGAGAATCGTTTTCAATATGTTTACTTTATGCTCTCCGGTCTGGTGGCCATCACAATGTTGATACTCTTCTATATCTCCATGCGCACAACAATTGTGAGTGCTCAGCTGTGTGTGTGTCCGTAGTGTGTGTGTGTGGTGTGTGTGTTTTACCCTGGGTTAATCCTTGCGCCTTTGCCTTTGTAGGATGAACGCCTGCGCGAAGACCTGAGACTGCTGCAGCGTCAGCTCATCTATGAGAAGCCGAATCCGCATTGGAACTACAACAACAGCTGGCGACGCATCGGAAATGCAACGCTGAGGCATGAGATATATTCCGCATACTTTGATATACGAACGGATCTCGTACGTGAGTACACTCAGAAAAAAACCACTCTACTTGAATCACAATACATTTGAGGCCAAGGGCAGCATACTCTATTAATCAGAGAGCATATTTCTTTCCAAAAACTTTGTCTATTGTCTTCTAGATTCAAAGCTATTTTTATCTTAAATTAAAAAAAAAAATAATAATAATTGTTGGTGTTTTTATTAATACGCACACAAAATTCTTAACTTAACTTTTCTGTTACTATTATTTTAATTAAACTTTAGAACTTTAAGATTTCACATATATTATAAGTTAAGATGGTTCCTAAATCATTATTTATTTGCAAAAACTTACGATCTTATGGCGACTTGAATCGCTTGCAGTTTTGTAATTTTAACTGATTCAATCAAGTTTCTTTTTTATGAGAACTAAGTTTTACAAATAGGTAGAAAATGAATTTGTACAACCTTTTTTACGAATGCTTTTTATTTTATCTATTAATTTGTTTAGTTTGGCTAAAAACCTTCCGTGACTTTTAAAAAAGACTATAAAAAACATACAAAATGAAATGAATGTTAAAAATCAAATGATATTAAATTAAAAGTAAATAATATATTAATAAGTATATATAGTATAGTAAGTATACATATAACGGATTAATCCATACTTGAAAAACAGTTCGATTTTTAGATATTTGCTTCTGCTTAAACCTTATAAAAGCAAAAATATAAAACTGAATTGTTATTTATATCAATAACTATACCAAGCCACTCGAAGAGTTTTGTATTTTTTTTAATCAGTTTTTAATAAAACACATTTGCGAATTTTTTGCTCGTAGCCATTTGACTAGAAAAAACTTTCTAATTTGCATTTAAAACCAGTTGGGGAAAAAAAGAAGAAAAAATCAGCAACTTCCAAACCTGAAATAGAACCAAGAATAAATTAAATTTTAAAATTCATAAGTACAACAAACAAGAAAGTCGCTTATTCTACATTTTTGTTCGAAGCTTTAAATATTTCTCCCATCAATTATTACCATACATTTCTGACAAACAAAACAAGAAACAAAAAGCTGACTAAGAAATTTATGAAAATATAAAAACGGAATCTTAAAACTTCTTCGCATTAGATCGCAATATTCTGACACCAAGCGTAATAAAATATTATGGAGTTTTTTTTTAAGTCATTAAATTTTGAAGAACGATTATTAACAACATGCATCTTACTGTATTGGCTTAAATATTAAAGTGTGCGCTTTGGATAGATAAAGAAATGAGAACTTGAAGGAGATTGCTCATTAATTTCTTCATATTATCGATTCTTGAAGTGATCTGTCGAAGATCTTTACATTTATTCTACGAATCACTAACTAAGTTTCCTTTCCAAATGGCAGACAACGTGCTGCTGGACGAGCATCAGGTGACTGTTGGCTCGTTGCGTGTTTTTGCCATTTTGCCGGAGAGACTGCGCGACTCCCGGATTAGTTGCATTGTGCGCTATGAGGACTTCAGCAGTCATGAGATTGTTGCTGAGGAGGCGGGTGCCATGCACGATGTGCACAACAACAGTTTTGCGGCATGGAGCATTATGTGTCCGCTTCATGTGCCCAAAGAGACGACGGTGCGACTGCCACAAGCGGTTGCATTGAGCTATGCCTCAAATCGACTCAGTCATCTGAGTCCCAGTTACGTACAAATCAGGTAAACATATACATAGCTTAAAAATTACAAAAAAAAATAAACAATTTGCTCACAAAGTAATTTAGTTAGTCAAGCTTGGTCCACTTAAAGCTTAACTTGTCCGCTTCTAACAACTATTTTCCGTTTTCGGCTGCTCTAAATTACGCATAAGTGAAAACGGAAAACTTTTGCTGTTTTCGCTAATTGGAGCACGTCTGGGTAATCGTAGAAAGTAAGAAATTATGCTGAAAAGTAAGGTGAAAAGTTAGACAGTGTATGTGTGTGAGAGAGAGAGAGAGAGATGGAGAGAGAGAGAGAGAGCGAGAAATAATTATGATAAAAATTATAGAAGACAGAGCCAAAACTCTCCAAAGAGTTTGGAAAATTTCGGAATTAGATTTAAGTGAATGACATTAAATATATAATAATAATAATAATGATTGGCTTACCATCTTAATAGTTATCCACGAAATATGACGGAGATGTTTGGTAAATCGAGACGGACGATTTCAGTGTGCGTGGGTCCCTTGCAGGAGAACTACTCGAATGTGTTGCGGCTGGTTGAGTTTGTGGAGATGTATCGGTTGCAGGGTGCGACACGCTTCTACTTCTACTATGTGGACGCCAGCGAGGAGGTGCGACGAGTGCTGGCTCACTATCAGCGGCTGGGACTGGCCGATGTGTTCGCGTGGAATGTGCAGGCGCATCTGCAGGATCTGCACTATGCGGGCATTGTGGCCCAGTTCAATGATTGCGTCTATCGCGCCAATGTTGTGGACAATCATCGCTATGCGGCTGTTGTCGATCTGGATGAGGTGCTAATGCCACTGAAGCACAACTCCCTTGCCGATTATTTGAGGCAGTGCGACGAGGGTCGCACCTCGGGCTTTGTCTTTCGCAATGTGTTCTTCTATCGGCGCGATAGCAACGATACCTTCAATGCGCCCGCCCACATAATGAATCGACTGCTCTACACCCAGTCGAAGGTGCGCCGAACACTGGAGGTGTTGCCGGCCTATGTGCGGAGCAAGTTGGTGGTCAATACGCGTGCGATTGTCGAGATGGGTAATCATCAGGTGTATCGCTCGGCGCCGGGCTTTGTCGATCACGTTGTGCACCAGTCGGTGGGTCTGCTCTTCCACTATCGCGACAAGTGCATCAACTGCAAAATGGTTCTCATCGTCGACTATACGGCCAGACGATTTGGTTCCCTGCTCTTCGATCGCGTCGACAGCACTTGCCTGCAGGTCTTCATGGAGCATCGCGGCATCTGCTCGCTGACGTAGCCCTGTAGTCTGTCAACTGGCCATCGATTTACCATCGCACCCATCGCCTTATCGCCAGCGTTAACGCCCACCAAAAGAGCAGAGCTGAGTGCTGGATTTTGGATTTTGTTGGAGAGCTGTCAGTCGAGTGCTGCCTGCAACATGCTTAAGTTCTGCTCGCTGCGACGCGGCCCAAAAACGTCGTCGCCGCCCCCGCTGCCCGCCAAACGTGTGTCCAAAAGTGTATGACAAATTGTTTGTAGTTAACTAAATCTAGAGAAATTGTGTGCTTTCTGGCTACTCAATAAATTGTGCTTTAAGTTAAAGTATATATATATATATATGTATATGCATATAAAAATGATTCGATTTGACCTTTGCAGTCGTCGCTGCGCCTGCAGGATGTCGCCTTGAGCGATGCGCAGCTGTTAAGTGTGCTCAAAGCACAGCGGGCGAGAGGTCCTCTGATATTGACACTCAGCAGGTGAGCCCCAAACCAACAACAGCTAACAGCTAACAACCACCAAAACGTACATTCAGAGAAAAATCGCTCTAAAATTTTGAAAAGCGCTAAGCGCATCTTAACATCTTAAGAAAATGGGCTTTTTCTTTCAGGGTGTTTTCATTAGAGTTCACTAAGCGCTTTTTGTTAGATTAGGTTATGACGGTTGTCAGCAAGGGAAGAGAAAATCCCTCGCCGACTTGAGCGCTGCTTGGCACATTGGACTATCGCAGTGGACTTTACACACTTTAGCTTTTTACTACTACGAATGGACATTAGTTCAAAGAATAGTGTTCCATCCTGCGGATAAGATGAACGTGTCTAGTTTTCTAGGTTGAGTATCGGAGAGCTTCGATATATCAGTGAACAAATTAGAACCCAGGAATAAAAGTGTTCACCTTCCAAGATCTTGGAGTGACGGAAGAATTTCTACAGGACAACCTAGCTGCTAGAACAACCTAGCTTCCAATCACCCAATGTCCTGTAATTACGCAAAGTAGTGCAGATAGTAAGTGCTAGCCACTTCCTTTTTCCTTGGTGCATTGAAAGCTCTCCTTTTTGTCAGTTATCTCATTATTATAAAAATAATTAAATTTTAATGTTTGGGCGATTTTCTAAAATGCAAAGCAAATTTTTTGAGTGTACAACGAGTGCTTAATTTAATGAGCTTGCAGCGCAACAACAGCAACAAGCGTGCGAAGAGAACCGGAAATGGAAAAGGATGCTTGTCCGCACTGCGGTACGCCATTTTTGACACGCGAAAGTCAAACACCGCAAAATTGCACAGCAGGTAAGCAGCCAAAAGCATCTTGAAATTCATTTAACAGAGCTTACCTTAACAGCATGCTGTGCCTGCCATGTTAAGCATTATGTGTACTGTTAGCTTCGTCTCTCTCTGTTACATTTAAAAGCATGCTGTGCCTACTATGTTAAGCTAACATTATCACTATCCTCTTACTTTTGTACAGTTATGTATATATATACATATATGTCAATATATACACTTTGTGATATCATTTTCGAATTTGTTAAAATGCTTAAGCTCTCATATCGCCAGGCTGGAAAAATATTCACATCAGAACTGTACATCGATAAAGCCCAGTTTGCGACCACTTCCTTAAGAAGGTTTATTTATTTATTTGAAATAAATATTATTGCTCAATTTGAAAGAAAACCATTGAGAACGTTGCAGTTGGCCGTCACCGACTGCGATGTACTCTGATACCAATGTAATAACAGCTGATATCAGGTGGCAAAGGACAGGTTGGAAGTAGCCAAGAATTTAATTTTTTTTGTTTTTACCAATTTTTAAGGAGGTTCCTAATTATCTACACTCGAATTTTGGACACCTAAGCTCTTTAATTAATATAGGCTGTTTTTGGCGTTTTAACTAGATGAAGTGTGTTACTAAAAGATCAAATTTGGTGACTCTAGATTTGGGAATGGATATGTCAGACTTTAAAGGGTCACCAGCAATCTACGCTCCTTGATTGGTGACTCGATCTCTCAAGTTGTTATATACAGTGTTATAGGTATTTCCAAGTTTTAAGTCTATAGTTTTAAAGTTGTCGAAAAAAAATAATGACCCACACTATATAAATATATACCTTGCGACTTAATATAGATCAAACTGACAGTCTTAGCCCATATTCATCAACGTGTGGTGTCCAGTTCTGTCCTCTTCTGTGCTATTCTGTTCTATTCAGTGCTGTCCTTTGATGTCCTTTCCATTGACAGGCAGGCACTCGGAGTGTGCCTGCAGCTTCTATGACAACTAATGCCTGTCCGCTGGCATTAGAGAGTGAGCTCATTATTCACATTGCCATTGAAACTGAAGAACCATGCCTCCCCCACTCACTACTCCCCCGCCGCAGCGTTGACTTGTCGTATTGTCAATAATGTCATAAAGTCATCGCTGGCTGTTCTGCCTCTGCCGCTGCCGCTGCCTCTGCCTCTGTTTCGGTCTCTGTTGCTGTTTCTATGTTTCTCCGTTTCTTCACATTTCTCTCTTATTTTAATCCATGGCGCACATTTCAGCGCATAAGCGAAAACAGACCATAACAAAATCTAACAAAGCTGAAAAACAGAAGAGTGCTGTGGCAATAATAACTGTCGTCTGTCCATTTGCTGTCTGCTGTTAGCAGAAACACACAACTGACCCTGCGACCCCTTTACTACATATGCATATGCATTCATACGTTGAGCGAGGGGAATGGGGGAAGGGGGAAGGGCGAGCACGCCCTTGCTGTTGTCTGTTGGAGCTTGACGACGCGCTGCTCGCATTATGTGAATGAAAGGGGAAGTGGCAGGGGGCGGAGCAAGTGGTACAGCGCCGAACAGCGCTGGCAACAGGCAAATTAAATACCCACAAAGCTGCCAAAGGGGTATGAAATACATAATAACAATATTTCTGGGTATGCCAATCCTAATAAAAATCTATACTATAATATACTCTATAAATTATATGTGAAAATATCGCCTTGAAATGTAGAAAATTTTGCATACTCTTGATGACAACGGCAGCTCATCTTAACAGATCAGCAAGGATTTTTTCTGCAAATATATTTCATGATTATAGAAAATATTTCTGAAAAATAGAAAAAGCCTATTTAATTTAAAGTAATTAGTTTTTCCATATGTTTCGAAATTATTTTTAATAACAAGAAACATTTGCTAGTTTTTAGGGCAAGACATTTATATCTTACACCTTTTGTACCCTTGCTAGATATATATTTCTGGCCAATAGAAAATATATCTGACAAATAAAAAGAGACTTTTTTAAGTAAAGTAATTTTTTTCCGTACTTCGTGTTATTATTTTCGAATTTTCAGGCCAATTTTAATTTCAGGCCATTTAGTAAATCTTAAATTTATTTTACTTAAGTATTTGACGTGATATTTGGTAATTTCAGTTAAGTTACTCTTGATGTTCTTAATTTCCTTTTTAGTACACTTTTCAAGTCATATTCCATTGAAAGGCATATAATATGTAAAAGCTTTTAATCAGTAATAGGCTTATATCAAGTTGAATTTTAATGTAGGCGTGGTATCTTATAGTTTGCCATACCCAATAATTTGTCTTATCGATCCAGATACGAGGGAAGGTTTGTCATCCATTAGTTCTATAGCATTGACTTATAATATATCAAAAATAAGTTGAAGTTGACTTAACAACAGGAAAGACTTGAGAATTTCGTTTCCAATATTCAAATTTTGAGTTTAACTTTATCTATTTCCGTATTAGATTCATTCGCATTGCCATTCAATGAATTCAACTTTTATCAGTGCCAATATAAAGCTTACTTTTTTACAACACTTCTAATCTAAATGCAAATAAAACATTATATGTATATATGTATTTTATTGCCACATTGCCACGTCATACAAAGTACATAGATAATGCTCGATAGTGTAGATTTAGTGTCGTCAAAACTGCTGATAATATATAAATTGGGAATTGTTAACATTTTGTATCTATTGCAACCAAAACTGCTGAAATTACATGAAATAAAAATGGTTAAAATGTTGTATGTGCAACAAGTTAAAAACTGGAAACTTCTCGTACAACCCACGCAAAGCCACCCGCAATTTGCCGTCATTGTCATCATTATGAGCCACATGCCCTAAACCAGATGCGCACATGTACTCGTAGTAGTACTCATACCCATACCCGTACCCATACTCATACTCATACTGGTACTCGAACGCACACTCGAATTCGTACTCGTACGAGTGTTCTCATGAGTGTGTGAGTACTCGCAACTTGTGTGTACATTTGTTATGTTTGTTTTGGATTCTTTTGTTTTGCGCTTGGACAGCGGCAGGCAGTTGATTCTGGGCAGAGGCACAGAACATGCACATGCCTCCTGACTCTCCTCCACCTCCTGCTCCGCACCCTATTTTCCTTCTTTCTTTTTTTTTGGTTTTTGTTTTTGTCGTGTGTGCATCTGTGTGTGAATTTATGCATACAAATTGGAAAATATCGGATCTGTGGTTCGTGCCCTCCAAGCGCAGAGCGCGCAGTCTCGCAGCAAACAAAACAAAAATAACAACAAAATCAACAACAAATCGTCAACAAGTCACGCCAAAGCCGAAGCCGAAGCCAAAGCCAGAGCCAAAGGCAGAGCCGGAGCCAAAGCCGGCTACAGAGCAGAGCTCCCAGAGACCGAAGCAGAAAGCAGGCAGCTAATGCAAAAGCAGAAGCAGAAGCAGTGGCAGAGGCAGAGACGGCCAGAGTCTGACTCTGAGACCATAGCACCCACCACTCGTCGGTGAAGGCGCAGTCAGCGTTGGCAGCAACAAGTCAACGTCAAACTAATCAAAAAGCACCGCACAGTGGCACATTGTTATCTGAAAGTGTTGAACAAAAATGTTAATGTGCAAAAAATATCTCACATAATTTTTCAACACAAATTTGACAACATGGGCATTAGATATAGATTTAGAAAATCACCTTAATATGAAAATCACTCGGAAAACTAGAAGAATTTTTTGGTTTACAGAAATAACAAATATTCCGATATATTCTTCTTCTTATTCTTCCAACAAATGACACAGATATTTTTCAGAAATATATTTCTGAATTAATAAAATATATTTATGAAAAGTAGAAATGTTGACAAGTTGAAATTCAGAAAATAGTAATGAAATTTGCTATTTCGACTGCTTTCTAAGTTTAGCTGTTGTTTGCTTTAGAGGACTAGTAATTGCGGCATCTTAATATATTTGAAAACTTTACATTGTTTTCTACTAGGGTTTCTGAAGAAATATGGTTTAATTGCAGTGGTTGTCTTAGAGTTGTTGCTAATAATATATACCTTTTGTAAGTCAATAAATTTTGTATCAGAAATTTATTGTAAAAGTATTTAGTGGTCTACGTTCACAATGAATTTTCAAAACTGGCTTTAAGAAAGTTATAAAATCATTAATTTTAATTTGAATTTGTCGTAATCATATCTGTCAGTCTTTGAAGTTAAATAGATCTTAGTGTTGAAATTGTCGAAAGATTAACTTCAGCACAAGATAAAATTAATCTTGTTTAATAATTGTTTACTTATTACTTTCGCTACAATTTTGTGGACATTTAAATGCGGTTGCGGACCACTGTGCTTCAGAGACTCTGCTCTGTCGCTGCCAGCGTGCACGTCGCTGTCGCCAAATACGCCGTTGTTTTGTGCTATACGATACCGTAGGCCCCTGCTATTTAGTTACTATAGAAGTTTTGCCAAGTCAAGTTGTCGGCGTGAGTGCGAGTCCGATTACGAGAGAGAGAGGGAGTGTGAGTGTGTGAGTGAGTGTAAGTGCGAGTGTTATTTTGCACCCAACAACAACAACAACAACGCTGAATTCGATCATCATCGCACCAGCAGCAGCAGCAGCAACAACAACAACAGTTAAGAAGCGCGCGTGAAATTTTGTTAAGAGATATTACTTGGGACCATCGTGAGCCACCCGCTACCCGCTAACCGTTTAACCATTAGCCGTTAACCGTTTAACAGTTACTACTTGAAAGTACGTGTGTGTTTCCGTGTATATGTGTATGGTCTGCAGTAGCAGCAGCAGCAGCAGCAGCATCAGCTGAAGGCGTTAACAACGATAAGCGATTACTCGTTTGCCACAAGCACAACGTGAGTTATTAATTTGTATATTACCCATAACACCCCCCCCCCCCCGGCCACACTCCCCTGTGCCATTAATTAGCCTTATCAAATTAGACCGTTAATTGCGAACGCAAAGTTCCGAATTGAGTTCTTTTCTTGTTGGTGTCTTCTTCTTTCGCATTTATTTCATGTCCCTATGTATGCCAATCTGTGCTTAGCCTAGACAAATTCCAACTGTTCTACAGTGGTATACCATGAAACTGTTATACGTGCGCGCGAGTCCAAGAAAATAAAATGCGACCTTCGCTTCATTAAATATTTAAATCCAACTGCGATAAGCACTTATTGAGGAACTTATGAAATCTATAATTTGGTTTTTGGGTATATGGAGAAGATAGAGCAAAATAGAGCTGGTTAATTACGCTCGCAAATGATGATGATGATGTGAAATATGATGTGTGATAAAATATTAAATATTTGTATACCGATTAAAGCCAACCAAAAATGGCACAATATATACGCTCTAAATTGTGTCTCGCTCTCTATATTTGTGTATGGATCTAGATAAATTTCTGTGTGCAACGTATCTTTATGTATATTTCTGTGTGTGTGTGTGTGTGATTTTAATTCGTTTTAAATTATACTCAGCCGGGTTGTTTGGGGCAGTATTTGGTCATAGTTCAATTAATTTTGTAATGACCGGATGTTTGGGGCTGAGCATGCAAATGAAGTTTCCAGTTCGCTTTAGGCTTTTTATTTGACTATTTTATTATAAATATCATATATATTTTATTTGGTGAACACACATGTCTATCTAATTATTTAATTTCACCTGTCCCAAGCGACAACTTTCAGTAAATCGCGCATTCGCGCATATTAATTATACGCCACCGAAACCACTGTGAGTGTCTTTGTGCTCAGTTTTAGTATTATTTATTATTCTGCCTTTGTTTACGGAGCAACAACGGTCATAGCGACATGCCACCAATTTTGATAAGACAGCCGGCAAAAGTTTATGTTTTTTCATCAATAAATAAATATGTATGTATATAAATATTGTCAATGTAAAATGTGAGCGATAGTAATAAAAGCGCTTAATTTTCTTTAACATTATCAAAAAGAGCAATAATGATTATTTGAATAAGAATTGGAATTTTGTAGCCATTGTTTACTTCCGTCATGTGCAAAATTTATCTAGAGAACAAACAAAATCCAAAAAGTTTATTCAGTTTTGGGAAAAAATTGGGAACTTTGCCAAAGGTTGTAATTATATTGAAAAAGAGAAGTTAGACTTAAATTTGTTATACAGAATTGCAAAGCTGTCTTTTTTATACAGCAATGATATTTAACAAAAACAAATTCCAATGCTAATTAATACGTTGGTCTAATTTCGACTAATCTATGCCAAAAATATAGTGGAATTTAAAAAATATATGCTGAGAACCAGCTGTATTTCACTTGCCAATAGTATTGAGATCAATATGAGAATAGATTTTGGGCTGTGATTTGAGTGCTTCTTATCCGATCCGTAAAGACATTTTTACAATTTGATTATTATTTCCAATAACAGGCAGGTGAACGGACAGACGGATATGGCTAAATATATATAAGTCTTAATAATAGAAAATAATCAAAAAGTTGCAGCAGTTTTCATAGGATGTATAAATTATATTAGCGAGCAATTAAGAGTGACCTAGTGGAAAGTGCCCAATTTCGGTATACCCTGTGTATATATGCACAAAACCAGACACTCGTCGTGTTTCTCCATTTTTGAGTCCCACACTTCTGTGTGTGCTCTTCCGATCATCATCAAAATTTGTAGACCATGCCATAAAAATATGAGAACTATGTCATACCTCGAAAAATGGGTTATTTCCCATTTTGGTGCGATCCATTTGTGTATTAATTTATGTATAAAAATCTTTGCCTCAAGATCTTGAGACTTTCAAGATATGCTTTAAATTCGATTCTTATCGATCTAAGCAAAACGGTAAAAGTTATCGATATAACAAAAGAAACTTGAGCTGATCGTAGAAATTGAGGCTCAGCGGGGGAAGCAATAACTTGAACGCAATGCATTTGTATAAATTTTTATATTTAAAGTTAAATATTAAATGAAATTTTTAGTCTGTTTTATTTGTTAATTTTTTCATTTTTCTGTGTGGGCTGATATTAGTCGACATTAAATAAATAAATAATAATAGTTCAGATGCAACCGACTCATTAAGATATATTTTAAAATGATGCTGGCTTAAATGGTATCACAGATAAACTCTACATAAATGCAACACAAATTTCGTGATAATCGACAATTATCATAATAAGTTAAATCAAGTTTTGGGCATTTATCGTGGGCGCAACGTAGGTTTTTAGATGTTTTGCAAAGGCTGTGCGATAAATGATAATTTATCAAGTAGCATATTGAATTACATGTAGAGCTGGCAACTTAATCATTCATTCATGCTTCATGCCCAATTAATGCGGCAAAAGTACTTAATTAAACCGACACTTGGCCAAGAAATGGAGCTAAGAGCCACGCCTCCGCCCCCCGTCCCTGACTCCGATTACGACTCCGCCCCCGGAAACCAGAAACCACAACAATGTCGCTGCGGGAATTGAATAAAATATGAAACGAAACGACGACAGTTAAAGTGCCACTGGCTAAAAGCTATTGAAGTTATTGTCATTGTTTTGAAAGCCATTGACCGATGACTTATTTTATGGGTTGGGGGATAAGACCCAAAGCCACAGCCAACCAACCCATTGTATCACTTTTGTAGAGACCGAATACCGAAGTTCAAATGAAAAAATATACATATAAATATATATATATATATTTATATATATATATGTAAATGTATAGTCAAAAATGGGAAATGTGACACCTGCAGCACTTTCTGGGAAACTTCAATTTTCAAATGTCTTGACTTACTTTCTGTCAGACTTATCAATAACTAATTACTACTATCGATTGGAAATAGTAGCAGTCTGTATTGGTATGTCTTTGTGCAACTATCTAAATAAATGTTTTCTTTTACAAAACGATTTGCTGCCTTCGAAAACACATAACAAAGTTCTGCTTATTTAATTCACAACTTTTTTCAATGTTAATAGCGTAAAAGGAAATAAAGAAGAAGCTTTAAAAAACTTGCTAATATCTACAATTTCCATATATTTTTAAAACTAAATATGATAAGTATATTTCTATGTTTTCGTTAACCATTCAAATAAATGTTAGACCAATTTTGCAATTGAAAACTCGCAGAAATCTTTAAAGTTAAATTATTAAATTATATTTATTTTATTTTTTACTATTTAATCTTTTTATGTCGACTGATATTAGTCGATATTAATTAAATATTAAATTAAATAAGCATGACAGGATTGATTATACTTCTCAACCAATAGGACTGAGTAAAATAAATTATTATAAATTGTCTCAACATGAGTGAAAAATTAAAAAATCGATTTTAAATACATTAAAATCCAAATCTGGAAGCAGGGTATCTCCTGTTCGAACACTTTCGAATAGAGCACTTTTACTTTTTTGCGTTTATTACGAATATCTATAAGTAGTCTTGTTTTTGCGGCATTTTTTTTTTATTTTTTGTAGCGCCACTCAGTTGACAGCTGACTTTATCTGATGTTTTTTCGCTCATATATTTCCAGTTTTTGTTTTCAAATTTAATGATCGCTTTGGTTGCCAAAAACCGAACGAAAACGCGTAAAAAAATTTGGCATATGACTCAGAAAGCGCAGATAAATGCGTTGTTGGAATTATTGTATTTATTTTGGTTCTGACTGAAAGCGAAACAGATCTCAAGTGCAATTAGCATTCATTTGTTATCTATTTGTTATACAATCATTATTCAAATTTGAAATGTTGGGCGTTTTTCAAACGCCCTGTTTTTCTTCTTTGGTTTTGGCTTTCATGGCTTGCAATTACTTTAAAGAGCTTTTGCCCATGTGCTGTTTTTGATTTGCAAATGCTTGATTAAATATTGATAAAATAGCAGATTGTGTGTACGAAAGTTTTCCAAACTAGACATCCACATCACACACACACTTGGAAATGTACATATTGAATAATCGTATGTACAACGTGTATTTCTTTTTTTTAAATGCCTGATAAGCCTTTTCTTTTATCAGGTATTCATGTTTTGCACTCTGCCTTTTTTTATTATTATACGCTTTTATTGAAGGTAGATACTATTAGTTATAGCATTAGTCTTAATGTGAGATCAAAACGATATTTCAAGTGGAATTCAAAGTCTTTTATAGTTTGATTTACAATTATAATTTAATTATTTTATAATTTATTATTGAATATTGGTAATTAATTTAATTCTTTAGTTTGTTTCCTATTTGATGAATTGTTTGCAGAAAAGTGTCTGCAGACTGTCTCAGATTTTAATTAATTGTTTCATTATTATTACTAATTTAATTTATGTTTGTTATGTTATGAAATATTGGGCATTGCTTAATCACCTTATTTCTGCTGGAATCACTCTATATATGTTTGCAAAGTATTACGAAGTCGGCTACTTTCGACTACAATGTTTTCATATATTTTATTTATGCGCATGATTTAATAGTTGAACAAACAATGAAACAAAAATAGCAAAAAAAGAAAAACCCATTTAAATTTAAAGAAACCCGATAAGTTGCCTCTCGTAATTGACGTTTAGCAAAAGTTGTGTGCCTGATAATGAGCTTTAATTGTACTTCAAAGCTCCGAGTGGCTTCAGCGTTCTACTCCGAGATTGACGAATCCACTTCCAGCTGATGGCCAGATGAAATTGAAAGCTGTTTCCAGCTGTCAGTTATCTGGCAAATTCCCGAAGCCTTCTGTTTTCTTGGACTAGGTGCTCAGCAAAACAGCTGTGAGTTGGTCTATCATCAGAATTACAACTGGAATGGAATTTTCTTTTTGTAGAGTATACTCCATATACCCTGTATACTGTAAAAAAGTTCAAATTTGCATGTCATATTAAGAAATAGCTTGGGAAGAGATCTAAAGCTGTCTGATAAACTCTGTGTGGTAATTCTTTCAAGCCTTGGCTTTAATATAATAGAAAAGTTAATCTAATTATGGATTCCTGAATGAACTAATATTTTATTTAAAAAATTCAAAGAACTTTAAGTCAGATCTATTTATGTATAAGAGATTCTTATATTTCAAGCATTTGAAAGATTTTTTATAGTGAGCTTAATAACAATTTGCTTTAAAGAATTCTTGGCAAATCCATAAAAATACAATTTAATCTAATTATGAATTCCAAAATATTCTAATATTTATTTTTAATGAGGTATTAAAAGTTTATATTTTTTTTTGGAAAAATTACAAAGTATTATTTATAGTATTTATTATCTAATTAATTAAAATATAAATTTATATATATAAAATATTTATTGGAGCAGATATATATTTATAATTACAATAAATATTGATCAAATATACCATAATGAGCTACATAACTAAAAGTTTTCTTGGATTACAAACATATTTAAAATATAGTATGTATATATATTTGTATATAGTTTTATGACAAAAGGCCTATCAAGCTTGCAATACTTCTGAAGAAGGGTATCACATTAAAAGACAAGCTTGCTATTGGTGAATTCGATTGATTTGAGGTAGCAGGAAATCGAAAACACGGAGAGCGGGCAACGAAGCAACAAAGCGAGTGAGTCGATGAAAGAGAGAGAGAGAGAGAGAGACGGAGAGAGGCAGAGAACACTACAATAATTAGCTTTTGTTGAGCACAAATAAACCGCAAACGCAATAACAACGCCAGCAGCAGCAGCAACAACAACAACAATCAGTTAACAACTTTGGCAAACTTATCACCGCAGTTTTTAGTAGTTCTTTTGTTGTTATTGTTATTGTTGTTGTTACCGGCTCGCAGTCTGTAGAGGAAACGTTTTTGTTGCCGCTGTCGGGTTGCCAGGTGACAAACAGTTGTTTTTTTGTTGTTGTTATTGCTGTTGTTGTCGGTTCTCGCTGACGATGTGTGTGAAGCTTGCAAAGCTTCAGTTGCCATTAGAACTTCGACTTTGACGTTGTGCGATCGCGAGCGCGTTCCGAAAGAAGACAGCGAAACGAATAACAAAAAAGAATAAAATAAAACGAAAAAAATAAACGAAAATAATATAACAGCATTTACACTGCGCTACACAATACACAATACAGTTGTTGTTGTTAGTATACGAAGTTGATGCTATTTATAGCGAATTATAGCAGCCAAAGACTGTGTGTATTTCCTTTTGCCTTTGTGTGTGTTTTAGGTTTGTTTTGTTTTTGCCTGTAACTGTAAAAGCTGAGGACCACAATATCTTACCGTCTGACGCAACGACCTTAATGTGTGCTTTTTATTTGAGTGGGAATGGGCAAGGGAGATGGGGGCAATGGGTTCATGGTCTCAGGTAGCATTTAGCAGACAAACTATTTTGCCCTGTTTCGCAATTTGTAATTAAGCGTCAAGTTTAACACTTGGCCGCCAAGGCTGAGGCGCTGAGATCATTGTTCGATTTTTAGCCACTTCAAAATGTATAATGCAAAGTTTTCTCGTTCACTCTTCAAACGGATAGATAAGGCAAGCAAAACGTTGCCTGTCTGCTTGTCTATTGTGGGCAAATCAATCTGGTCACACTGTGCGCCCAAAAATCACACACACAGCAACAGTCGTTGACCGGCATCGGCCCCCCGAGCCCAATTGGCCGCTCTCCTCATTATTCCCCCATATCGTGTTTTCTTTTTGGGACTCTGAGATTCAAATGCAGATTCAACGATTCAGTTGGCGCACGTACGCGTTGCATTGAAGAAGAACGCGGCACACAGCAACCAAACAGCGCACAGCGGACAGCGGACAGCGGACTGTGGCAATGTCTTTGATATAAACCGACGATTTAGCAATTAATTGACTACTAAATGCGCCGCTTTGCTTGCGCTCGCTAGTCGTGTGCTTTTTTTTTGTTTTTTTTTTTGCTTTTGTAATTTGCCGACTTACGCCTTTTGGCGTTGACCTCACCGCGTGCGCGGGCTGCGCTGCTGACGCAGCCGTGACGTCAGCGCCGGCGTCGACGTCGCTGTTGGTGGGTGGCTGCGGAATTAAGAGCGCGCCAGCCATAAATTAATTTAGTAAATATTTTGTTTGTATTACAACTGCTCCAAAGAGAGTGGCTGTCTGTCTATCTGTGTGTGTGTGTAAAAAACAAATAGACAGAGAGAGAGGAAGAGAGAGGGAGAGAAATAAATTACGCATACGTAAACACAAATACAAAAACAGCAACAACAACAACAACAAATGCAGCACCAAAAGTGTAGGCAAATGCAGAGCTAAACAACAAATGCTTAAAAGCAACGTTAAAAATCTATGCTAATTAGCAGCACAAATATCAACAACCCAAAAACAAAGCACAGTCAAAATCAATAGGCCTCATTGATTTTCAAAATACCCTGCAAATTCATGAATATATTTTGATTTTCAGTGTAAATTTGCAGGAGATTTATTAAACATTTGCATTCGGATATGCTAAATATGTTTTGGTGTTAATTTTTGTGTTTTTTTGTCATTGAAAGTTCAAAACCGAGCAATTATTTTGAACAATATACGTTTTTTGGCCCAAAAATTATTCGTACACTTATCAGTTTTGCCAAAATATATTAAAGAAATCAGCGAATATTTTTACTAAAAGACCTTTAACTTATTCTAAACACCGGCACATGTTTTTTTTTACCAAGGTTTGGGTGTCTCTACTACACATTTAATTCCATTCAAGGATTCTTTTAATGGAATCCTGGACTTAGGTCCGCTGACTGTCAGAATGACTTCCATTCTTCTATATGAAATAGTAGTTAAATTTTGATAATTTTTTGCCAAACTATAAGCAGTACAATTAGAAATGTTACCAGAGAGTTTTGTTAAAATTTCTTGGAAAAAATATATAATTCATACAAAAGCTCATGTGAGTTACAGCTAAAGGAATAATAAAAGTGACTCTTGCGATATTAAATATATATAATTTACTAAATACATATTTATTCATATTTTTGTATATTACTAATTTGATATCTTATTTGAATTTTTTTTTTTAAGTTTACTTTAGCTTTAGCATTGCTAAGGAATGTTTCCCAATTCGAATTTGTGCTACCTTTTGCATAATGCGAAGCGATTGTGAACATTTCCAATGGTTTTTGCCCCCTAATTTGAACATGGAAAATTCATTCAATTTTGGGGAACCTCGTCCTTATCAGCAATGTGCAAACAAAACCGAAAGATAACTCAGACAATTATATAGAACATGATACGAATATCTATTGAAATTATTTATGTTGCCTTTGCTGCTTTCGATATTGTATAATAATAGTTGAAAAAAGAAACTCATTCATCTCGAAAAGTTGGCTCACATGTTCTTAAATAGTACTTGGAAGAAAACATAATCCGATAATGCTCTGGGCCATTTGAAAACCACAAACACAAAAAGGTGCCACAAAATCAACGGAAGTGAAACCAAAAAAAAAAAAAACATACAAATAAACTGAATGAGTGCTGAGAGAAAGAGAAAGGGTGAAGAAGAGTGAGGTGATGGGGGGGGGGAGGTGGGGTGTAAGGGCGGAAGGTGTTTCTTAGCCTTTATGTTTGTTTATCGTAGGAAATTGCCGTTTTAATAGGTTTTTAATTAGGTAGCAAGTGTTAAGACTGCTCTGAAGTGTTTGCCATTCTTTTCGGTCATGCAAGGGTTAAACTTCAGCTGTGAATTTCCTGACTGTTGCATAATCTTAATGCCTCCCCATCCCACCACCCCCTTTCCGGCTTACTCATTGCAGTTCATTTGCATCACGTGTACAATTTTCCACTTGGTCGTTTGCTCCTCCGTCCACTCATCGTCTGGCACCTGACAGGGATCCACAGATCTATTTGCGCCCCATGACGAATGAGAAGACGATTAAAAGGGAGGGTGGCGGAGAGGGAGAGGTGGTTAAAGTCAAAGAAAGCAAAGAAATTGAAATCCATTAAGTACTTTTAAAAATAAATCAACGACTACTAACCGCATGGCCCAGTAGAATATATATGCATATATTGGTGTATCTGTGTAGACTATATATACATATATATATATATGTATATATGTGCATGAGCCGGCACACTTTGCCAGTCGAAAATAATGCTTCAATTTCAACTCGTAAAAATTATTCAAGTGTACACACACCGAAGAACGGAGAACGGAGAAAATTGAAAGAAATTACGCACGAAAAATATCTTGAAAATGCCATAAGTTGTACATAGATACTCACACACACACACTCACACACACACACACAGTGCAGTTGAGCAGACAGCACTCTGAGAATATTTCCGTGTGTGATTCAAATGCGTTGTAAGTGATTTGTTTGGGCATATTGCCTATTGAATATACTGTGTGTGCGAGGGTGGGTAAAATTAGCTAAATTTCAATTTAATTTTTTTAATTTAGACATTATTGTAGGAAGATAAATGGTTTATAATTACAAAATTAGCTTGAGAAGGCTAATAATAGCAGATCAAATTTATATATGTAGACACAAAGTGATGCTTGAAACCTAAAATAAAATGTTATTTTCTGTAAAAATATTTGGAAAATGTTCTTTTAGTAATTATAGTTTACAGTGGAGACACATTATAACCATTTCACTATTCAGATTCGAAACCCAAAATTAAAAAAATTAACCTAAAAGGGATTTTAAACATAATTCTTAGATTTTAGATTTATTATTATTATAGTTTGGTTTAATTATTGGTTACAATGGAGACAAATTGGAACCACTTCACTACTCACATTCCAAACCTAAAATTAAGTAATTGACTTTAGAGAAATTTTCAAAATAGCTGTTCGACTTTAAGTGTTATTGCAGTCTTACAAATTAGAACAACTTCACTATTCAGATTAAAAGTGTGTTTCGAAACCCAAAATTGAATCATTTGTGTTTACAAGATATTTTTAAAATATTTCTTAGATTTTAGAGAGATTTAGAAACACACTTCACTTCAGATATTCTAAAAATATAAGTTATAAGTTAGAACCACTAGATTTGCTTTGGGTAGTCCACCTTTTATTATCTGTCTCGTAAAAAAACTGGTAATTCCCCTTTTATATTTCTGCTTGAGCAAAAAAACCAACAAAACATGA
The DNA here is from genome assembly GCA_035042305.1 of Drosophila glabriapex. Taxonomy (NCBI): domain Eukaryota; kingdom Metazoa; phylum Arthropoda; class Insecta; order Diptera; family Drosophilidae; genus Drosophila; species Drosophila glabriapex. Next base: position 17,852,697 of record JAWNLN010000046.1, read on the forward strand.
ACAAAGTAAAATCATGAAATTTATAGCTAATATTTTTGCTTAATTATATATATGAATAGTTGAAAATATAATATTTGCGCAATTATTGAGGAGCAACGTGCCAGAAACATGCATCACACGTTATATGGAAGTATTCTATTGAATATAAAATGATTTCCTATCCTATATGAGATAAGTTATTTGCTCGTTGAAAAGCTGAGAAATGTGAAAGCAGAGTTCTTCATTTTTCTGGCATTATTTTGAATAAATAAAACCATTAAAATTGCAGGCAATATGGATATTTTTGGTTCAAAGATCTCAACGTGCCCAAATGTATAATTAAATATGACATTATTTGCAGCTGAAAAATAGCAGCGCAAAAACATTTTCTAAACAGCTCAGTTCCGATTTTGTTTATAGCGTCATGTGTATATATTTATATTTAATTCTTTCGCTTCTTAATGTTTATGCAACATTCACGTTTGAGTTGCGCATCTGACATGACTTGGACTTGATTTTCATTTGGCTGTTTATTTACATTTAAATAGTTCCAGAGACAACAGCGACAACAACTTTAAAGACTTAAATGTTGTACAACAGTTTTGCGCATTGTTTGTTTGCTTGGCACTTAACACACGCCTTCTGCCGCTTCTGCTTCCCCAGTCCCCCCCTTACTTCGAGTAACAACTCCCACTACTTGAGGCAAATGTTGCTCTCTGTACGATGCTACAAGTATTTTTAAAATGATCATCAGACGAGCCTCATTATGAATAGTTTTTGTTGCTTTTCTTGTTGTGGGTATTTTTCTTAGTTTTTCTTGTTCGTTTTGATTTTTTCTGTTTTTCTATGTTTTTTTTTTTTGGTTTCTGTTTCCCGCCTGGCAGCTGGGAGCAGCCCATGGCCCATTCCTTAGCCGCCAGTCGCCGTCAGCAGAAGTTGAAACGGGAACGCGAGCGCGCAAAACAAGTCGAACGAAATCTTTTTAGATACAAAATTCTCGAAATCGCAGAACCGATGAAAGCGAAAGTGGGAAACTGAAACGTACAAATTCGAAAATTCTATTTTATTTTTCTTCTTCTCGGGTTTTTGGTGCTACCAACAATTATGTGATATGCTTATTTAAATATATATATATATATATATATACGTTCACATATGATGTGCTTATGATATACGGATCAAAAGTTGTGCAGCGACGAGCGCGTGTCAAACTTTAGCCGGGCGGACGAGTGTCGCAGTCGCAGTTGTCGCTGACGTTAACGTTGTCGTCGACGTCGACGTAGACGCTGACGTTGTCGCTGCTTGAAATGCCGGCTCGTCGTCGTTTTGGTTGATCGGCTGATCAGTTTTTTGGATTTAGTTGTGTTTCTGTCCGGCGACGAGTGACACTGAGAGAGAAATCCCTAAACGACGACAACGACGACAAAAAACGAGCAATATTATAAAACCAAAAGCAAAAGCAAAAGCAAAAGCAACAAAAAACAAAAAGAAACAAAAGCATAAAAAAACGCACACGAATAAAAGCAATTTTTAGATTTAGCTGATTGAAGGCGGCGAACGCGTCGTATGCGTAATTGCCAGGCACATTGCAACAAGCAGGCACAACAAGTCCAACACACACAAAGCCACAAAGACACAAAGACACACACACACATAGACACTAAGAGAAAAACTTGAAGTCTCGTTTCTTTTGTTTTGTGGTACGAAAAGTTTTGCAGGCTTGAACGCGACGTAGACGATGCCAAATAATCGTAATCGCAATCGTAATCGTAATCGTAATAAGCGCAATAAGAATCAAAATAACAAACAGCAACCAGCGACAGCAGAGGAGGAACAGCAGCAGCAGCAGCAGCAGCAGCAGGAGGAGGAGGCAATTTTGCCAGTGGCAACAACAAGTTTAGCAGCAGCAACAGCAGCAGCAGCAGCGACATCTTCGTCATCATCATCATCATTAACGGCAGCCGATGATCATCAGAATGATAATAATGCAAATTCTGGCAGCATTTCAAATGGGTCAACAACAGCCAGCGACAGCGTCACCGCTGCGGTTGAGGCAAAAACGGGCATAGCCAAAAGCAACAACAGCAGCAACAGCAACGAGAGCAACCCGAATGAGTCATTGGTGCACTCAGAGGATCAGTTTGAAAAGCAGCTGATTGAACAAGCGAAAGATCTGCCGGAAGATCAGGAGAGAAACAAAAAGAAGCCCGTAGATAAATTTGTAGATCTGCTGATTGAGCAAGCAGCAGATCAAGTAGATCATTTAGCAGAGTGTCTTGAGCGCCAACCAAAAGAGCAAGTGATCGAAGCGGAAGAACAGCATAAAGATCTGTCTGTAGATCAAACAAAAGAAAAGTCTGTTGATTTGAAAGAGCAATTGGATCAGTTAAGTGGTCCGTCTGGTCAGCTAGTCGATAATTTGAAAGAGTTGTCCAAGGAGCAGCTAGTCGATCAGTCTGTAGATCAGCTAAGAGATCTAGTCGTAGATCAAGAAGCTGATCATTCGAAAGAGCAGCTGCTCGAACAGGCAAAACAGTATCTTAAGGAACTGTCGGAAGAATCAGCAGAGGAGGAACAACAACTCTTCAAACAGTGTGAAGATCAGCTGACGCAGCAACCCGTTGTTCAGTCCAAAGAGGAGCTGCTCGAACAAGCAGAACATATTCTTAAGGAACTGTCGGAAGAGTCCGCTGAAGATAGCCAAGAACTCTTACTTCAGTCTGAAGATTTGCTGAAGCAACAACCCGTTGCAGATCAGATAGAACATTTAGTAGACGAACTTCTCGATCAGCCTGAACATCAATCAAAGGCGCAACTGATTGGAGTGAAAGAACAGCAAAAAGATCTGTCTATTTGTCAGACAAAAGCAAAGTCTGTTCATCAGGCAGTGGAAGAGCAGCTTGATCAGGTGAACAAGCAGCTATTAGATAATTTAAAAAAGTTATCCAAGGAGCAGCTAGTCATTCAGTCTGTAGATCAGCTAACAGATCTAGTCGTAGATCAAGCAGCAGATCAGTCAAATCAACAGCAGGTAGATCATTCGAAAGAGCAGCTGCTTGAACAGGCAAAACATTTTCTTAAGGATCTGTCGGAAGATTCACCAGAAGAACAACAACAAGAACAATCCAATCAGTGCGAAGATCAGCTGACGCAGCAACCCGTTGTTCAGTCCAAAGAGGATCTGCTCGAACAAGCAAAGCATTATCTTAAGGATCTGTCGGAAGATTCAGCAGCAGAGCAACAGCAACTCTTTAATCAGTCTGAGGATCAGGTGAAGCAGCAGCCAGTTGTTCGCATAGTGCCTGTGAAATTGGAGCAGGAAGAGAGCTGCTTAGTAAAGACTATCAAAGCAATGGGCGCAAAGAGCGGCAAGCTGCAACAAGAGCCACAGCAGCAGCAACAACAACAACAGTTGCTCGCGGAGCAGCCGCAGCAGCAGCAGCAGCAGCAGACAGCTAAGCCACCAGGCAGTCCACGACAAGCCAAGGTCATCGTGCATCGCATTGTACGCGAGAACGACCAAGAAACGGAAGCAGCCAAGCAACAGCAACAGCAACAGCAAGAAGACCAGCAGCAGCAGCAGCAGCTGCAGAAGCAACAACAAGACAACCAGCAGCAGCAACATGAAACAAAGAAGCAACCAAAGCAAACACAGCAACAGCTGCCAACCGCTGCAACAGCTGTGCATCAGCAGCAGCAACAGCAACATGCAACGTCTGGACGACAGCAACAGCCGCTGCAGCGCAGCACCAAAGTCATCATTCATCAGATACGCGTCGAGACGGATGCAGAGGAACGCGCTCGTAAAGGTAAGCCCACAATTGAGGAGATTAGCAGCACAACAGCAACAGCAACAACAGCATCAGCATCAGCATCAGCAGCAGCAACACACAGCACCAACACCAGCGGCACATTGTCACCACCGCCACGTTATTTGGTGGAATCCCCCTCACCCAAGCACAAACAGAGCCTCACCCAGTTCAGCAAATTTGCGCGCGATGTGCAGATTCAGGAGCTGGAGCAGAGCAGCGATTGCAGTTCGGGTGAATTCAATTTCAGTGGACCACTGCAATCGCCGGTGGTTTTTGAGGCGGATTCGGAAACGGAGGCAAGCACACCAACATCGACGGCGTCGCCCATAGCTGTGATAGCGTCTTCGCCGGATTTGCCGTCCAGCAATCGAGCGGAACAACACCAGGAGCAGCTGCGTCAGATGCGCGCCCAGAAGCGCAATGCACTCGAATCGCACTTTCTGCCGCAGTTGCTCAGTCCGCGCTACCTGGACAGCATTCTGGAGGAGAATAGCGAGGCGAGCGATCTAACGCTTGGCCTCACGCCCAGCTCCTCCGGCAATAATGATCCGGCGAAGACGCGTCCGACAGTGCCACACAAGGCAAACGAAACGTATCCGCGCAGCCAACTCGACTTTAGCCGGCGGCAGAAGCGACGCGAGCAGCCGATGGCTCTCATGCTGGAAACAAAGCTGCTCGATCAGCCCAGCGATCTGGAGAGCTGTACGCGGCTGCAGAGCACCCTGTCGCCCCAATCGGAGGATGCGGAACTCGTTTACCTCAGCTCATCGGGTTCGAGCAGCGTCTCAGATCTAATGGAACTCGAACTGGAGGAGGCGGCTGCTTTGGTCGAACGGACACACATCGATCTCGATACGGATGCCATTAACCTGATCCATCGACCAGATGACGACCGGAGCAGCACATCAACCACGGAGCCAATCAGCTCTTCCAACGAAACAGAAACCGAGGGCGAGTGTGAGGTTCGTACCGAAGTACTAACTAACTAATCCCAGAAACAAAAGAATAGATAGGCGAAAGATCGAAGAATGGAATAAAAAACAAAGAAGGAAGAAAGTTTAGGAATTCCCTCAGATTATATTAAATGAACAAGCTGAAGTAGATTTTAGTGTCGTTTTATTTTAATATAATAATATTATTCTCTGCCTTTTAAAGATAAAGATAGTAAAAATATTTTTTTGAAATCAGTATTAAAATAATGCTGAGAACAAATATTTCATATAAGACACTGGCAAAGATAAATAATATTTTTAATATTTAAAAAAAAGTCGACTAAATTTAAGGCAAACATTTGCGATTGCGATTTTAAGGGACAGAAGAGGTTAAAAAATGGTTTGACAATTTCCTTTGAATATTTGGGTCTGTATTATTGACCAAAAGAGACATTCGTCACGCTGTGACAAAAATTAAGATATCAGATAAAATAATATATTTAGCATTTATTTATTTCTATATATTTATATATATATATTTTTTTTTAACTTGTTGATTTTACAGTTTGTGTTCAGTGCATTAAAAGATTTTTAAAGATTAAATGGTGTGAGCTATTTATAAATTTAAAAATGTTTTTAATATATTTGTGCAATATTTTTTATGTCTTCTACATGTGTGAAATTCTTCTTCTACAGTGTAGACTGAAATGCCAATAGCAAAAAAGCATTTCCGGTCTGAAAAATTTACAAATAAAATTAGAATTACTAATTAAATTTGAATAGATAAAATAGGCTTCCAAAATAAAAATTTTAATATTATATTTAAAATTAAATTGGCAAATTAAATTTGATTAAATTGAAAGTAAATAGCTAAATTAAAATTTCAAATAATAGATGTAATAAATAAATCTGGGCTTATTAAAAAGTAGAATATATATTCATGGGTAACACTCATAATCAGTTTGAGAGCGTCTATATAGATACTATTAGGTGGTAATCGGGGTCAGTTGGATGCGCAACAAACTTAAAGTAGGCCAGCAGTGTTTATGCTTTTCTCGTTTTACTTGGAAACAGTTTGAGGCATGTCTAACACACACTTCTAACATTGAGTAACAACGAGCAAAGCAAAGCTAATTGGCAATAACACAAAGAATCGAAAAAAACTTGAGCAAAACAACAACAAAAACAACAACAACAACAATTGCAGGTTGAAACGGAAGTGGACACGGAAACGGAGGCAGTGAACCAATCGAGTCGGGAGAGCACACCTGTTAATCGCGCTCCCAGCGCTGACCAAGATCGGAGATCGCCGGGCAGCAGCTCATCGCTATCATCGCTGCTGAGTGCCGCGACGCCGACGCCTTCGCCGACGGCGGCGCCGGCAGAGAGGCGAGCAGAGGAGACGCCCACGCGAGCATTTAACGAGCTGTTCGCCAACGAATGTGGCTCGAGCAAATTGGCCAACAGTTCAACTGCAACCACGTCGCTGGCGGCAACGCGCGAGGAATTTATCCGCAATATGGACAAAGTGCGCGAATTAATCGAAATGACGCGAAGCGAACAAAACGGAAACGGAAATGAAATCGATGACGGCAACGGCAACGGCAACGGAAACGGTTCGGCTTCGGCTTCGGCTTCGTCGCGTGTTCAAGTCGTGTCCACAGCAGACACGCATCGTAGTAGGTTATCCCCCTCGCCACCGCCTGTGCCACCGCCACCCAGCAGCATGCTTTATCCCACTAGCACCACCAGCACCACTAGCGCCACCACCAATCCACCAATCCTTAGCAGCCTGTTGCGACAAGAATCGAATGATTCGCATTGCTCCGACAGCACACAGCACAGCCAATGCACAGCCATCAATATGGCATCACCAACACTACAATTCACACAAGAACAGCAACCACAGCAACCACCCACACCACCACTGCGACAACGACAGCAGCAACAACAACAACAACCACAACAGCCACAACAGCCACAACAACCACAACAACAACAACCACAACAGCCACAGCAATTTTATCCAATTTCAGCTGACGTGTCGGATGCGGAACGCATTAAGAAACTGCGTCTGCTATGCACCGAATCCTTGGCCTCCATGCCCTTTGGCGAGCAGATGCTTGAGGAGCTCGCCAGCGTTGCCCAAAATATAAGTGTGCCACAACAACAGCAACAACAACAACAGCAACAAAAGCAGCAACAGCAACAACAGGAGAATATGCCTTATCCACTGCCACAGTTGCCACACATTGGTGAGCTACAGTTGTCTTTGGGTCAAGTGAATACTGAGGCCTGGCTGGGTTTGCCCACACAAGCTGATCCCAAGCTGCTTGTATGCCTCTCACCCGCACAACGTGCTCTGGTCGCCCAACAGCAGCAGCAGCAGCAGCAACAGCAGCAACAGCATCAACAGCAGCAGCAGCAGCAGCAGCAATTGCAGTCAGCTGGTCCCGATGAGCTGCTGGATGCACATGAGAAATTTGTGCAGAGACGCGGCTATCATGAGTTGAGCAAGGAACAGGTGCGTCTCATGGACAGCGCACAAATGAATGTGGAACAGGAGCAGATGCTCAATATGGCGGCGAAAATGCGCGAATTGCGCAAGAGTCTAACGCCCACCACATCGCCAACACCACAGCAGCAGCAGCAGCAGCAGCAGCAACAACCACCGCCAGTGCCTGTGAAGAGCGCTGAAACCGTTGAGAAGGCAAAGAGCCAAGCAGCGCAGCAGGCAGATGACGCAAGCCAGCAAAAGCTAAACACAACAGCAACGGCAACGGCAACGGCAACAAGACCAGCAAGAGCAACAATAGAAACGGCACCAACGACATCATCATTTGAAAATAAACCCAAGCAAACAGCAGCAACAGCAGCAGCAGCAGCTGATCAGCAATTGCCTTACTCATTTGATCAGCGCACGGCCAGCCGTACACAGCAGCAACAGAGCAGCAGCAGCTACACCAGCAACATCAGCAACACGAGCAACATGAACACCAGCAGCAGCAACACTTCGAGCAAATTTCCATCCAGCATCGAGAGTGAATTGGCGCGCATGTTTCCCAGCATGGCACAGCAAGGCGACATATTTGATGAGCAACGCAAGCGTTTCTCCAACATTGAGCAAAGTAGCCAGCCGCCGATGCAGCCGCAGACGAAGCGTTACTCAAACATTGAGACGAGCTCGTTTGAGTCCAAGAAGCGTGTTGAGAATGGCCAGACAATCTACGATTACAGCAACAGCAGCACTGAGCGGCAGCAGCAGGGAGATAAGCCAACAGAAAATGGCAAGTTTCCGTTGAATGCAAAGCAAGCAGCAGCAGCAGCAGCGAAGCCAACAATAGCGGATGAGGTGGATTGTGCACCGCCTGTTCCACCACCGCCGGCAGCAGCAAATATTATGTCAGCAACGAAATTAAATGGCATGTCAAACACTTTCATTAATGACGCACAGAAACAGCAACAGCAGCAGCAACAGCAGCAGCAACAGCAGCAGCAGCCACTCTCAGAGAGCCGGCAGCAGAGAGAGCAGACCACAACAACAACAAAAGAAACAACAGAAAGAAGAACAACAACAACAGCTGCTGGCAGCAGTTCCAAGGTGAACAATGCTGGCGGCACTTATGAGGAATTTCGGCAACGTGCCAAAGCAGCACTCGAAGCACTTGCTCAGCCCAACAGCAACAGCAACAACAGCGACAGCAACAGCAACAGTAACAGCAAAGGGCAACCTTCGTCGGCTAATCACTTGGATAATGAAAATCTGTTCAAGGACTTCGATGCGCTGTCGCAGCAACTCAATGCCGAGCTGCAAACCGGTCGCGAGCAGCGAGAGCAACGCGAGAAATGCTCATCGCTCTACGATCTCCATCGCCTGAGCAGCATTGGCAGCAGCAACAGCAACAACAACAACAGCAGCGCTCAGTTGGAGCAGCTGAAGCGTCAGCGACATGCTCACTTGCAGGAGCTGGAGCGTGAAATTGATCGCTCGACCAGATCCCGTCAGGAGCGGATGGCCTCTATGCCGCGTGCTGTTGAAATTCCCATTGAACTAGCTCCCGATTATGGTACACGTTCGCGTCGCTCCGAGTCGCTGTGCAATCTCAGTGAACCAAGACGACCACACAGCTCGGCGGAACATTATGTGGTGCAGCCGGAGCAGCAACAGGATGACTGGTCGCGCTATGCCAGTGACCTGGGTCACTCGGAGAACATTGCTCGTCCGTTTGCCCGCGAGGTGGAGATCTGCTATCAGCGACAGGGTGGCAATCAGCGGCAACCTCACTCGATACGAGCGCCTCGACTCTCGGCGAGCACAAATGATCTGTCCAGCTATGGCAGCTACGATAACCACAATGCTTACGGTGGTGCACGGAGACATGCACCCATGTTGCAAGAGGCACCGGTGCAGCAGCGACCCCATTACACCAGTTGCTATTCGATGATTGAGCGCAATCCGAATCCAACATATATCAGCACCACATCAAGGCGTGGCGTCTCACCTGCACCACCAACACCACCAGCACCGCCTGCCTACGACCGGCAGCAGAGGCGGTCATCGCTGCCACGGGAGCTGCACGAGCAGCAGCTGCAGTACATACTGAGCAAGGAGGAGCAGCTGAAGCTGGAATTTGAGCGACTGCAGCAGGAGCGACGTCGTCTGATGGATGAGATGCAGCGGGCACCGACGGTGTTGCAGGCACCACCGCCGAGACGCGATAGCTATCGGCCGGCGGCTAAGCTGCCGACGCTGAGCGAGGACGAGGTGTTCCGGCAGCAGATGGCCGAGGAGTGGATGAACAAGGTGGCGGAGCGTGAGGAGCGACGTCAGCACAAGATCATCAAGATCTCAAAGATCGAGGATGAGCATCAGCATGCCAGCGAGCAGCAGCAGTCCAACATCAGCGATGAGTTCCTCAACCGGGTCAAGGAGCGCCGAGACAAGCTCGCCATGCCCGCCGATAGCGATTGGGAGAGCGGTGCGGAGTCGCAACCGGTGCCGAACAAGGCAACGGGTGCTGGCAGTGAATCGGATGCGGAGGCGCCACCGATGCGCATCTTGGAGGGTAGCAACGAGGCGAATCTGCGCGAGCTGCCCCACCATTTGCGCGAGTTTGCCAAGTTCTCCAGCTGCGAGCAGCTCGATGGTGGTCAAGTGGAGCGCCACGAGCAGCAGGAGCGCAGCGAGGCAGCAACGGATAATTCACAGAGCAGCGCGAGCAGGAAGTCGACCATTGTGAAGACGTACAAGGTGTCCCGGTTGCCGCCTTCTGTGCAGGGTGAGTTTGCCACGGACAAGACGACGAGAGCGACTACAACTAATAATCGTAATCGTTATCGTTATCGGTCGAATACCGCGCAGCTCGTTAGTCATAATGTGCATTTAGGCAACGCTTCTGTAACTAGCTATCGCCGCTCCCAATCGCCTGACACTGGTTGTGGTTCCGCTTCCAAAGGTTCCTGTTCCTCCTCCATCTACTCCTCCAACAACTCCTCCTCCTCACCCACTTCACCCCAACCGACAACCCCAGCTATTCCCAGCACTCTGCCAACCGATCACAATAATAATACACCTGACTCATCCTCCAACTCCACCTCGACAGCTGGCAGCATTTTGAGCACTGCTCTGCTACTGGGCCTCTCTGTTCTCACGGCCTGGACCAAGTTCAGCTAATTCACAAAATCCCCTCATTGTACACTCTGAAAAGAAGAAGAAAATATATCCTAGATTTTACAAATCGAAATCAGCCAAATTTATGATTTGCAATTAATTATATTATTTTGCAAAAAAAAACAAGGCATACTTTTTAGAGCCTGTTGTTTCTGCCTAGTTTTCAGCTAACAATATCTATTTATTTTATCTGAAAATCATCAACCAAACTTTTGCTGATGCCGAACAGCTCTGCTCGTCAGCCTAGTAAAAAAGCTAGATGATCAGCACTGGTGCTTGGCCGATCTTCTTAGAGAACGCGTCCAGCTTCGGCTAGTTTTCTTAGCAATGTGTTTGTTGAAAATTCGAAATATTTCCAGTAATTAAACATGAAAACCATTTAAAAGCTGTTCTACTTTACAAATACAATTTTGTATTTCGAAACATTGCTAAAGCTTTTCAAAAGTATTTAGTTTTTAGGCATTTTCTAGTCTAATAAATATGTTGATATGGCTGTAATAAGATCTAGGATATTGATTTTCGATCCGAGTGTACTGAAACTCATCGGTGAATTGGCCATTTAGCACATCCACTCATCCCATTTGCACCACAATCTAAATTTTAATATGCGTTTATTGTTGTTGTATAAATTCTCTCATAATCTCTATCTCTCTCTCCCTCTCTGTATTTGTAATTGTCTCTCTCTCTCTCTCTGTGTGTGTGTGTGTGTGTGTGTGTCTCCCTTTTGTATATCAAATTTCTCTCTATCGTCGTCCTCACACAGACAATGATAAAACAGCAACCAACACCAACAACAACAACCACAACTTGAACAGCAACAACAACAACAACAACAACAACAACAGTACAACAGAAACAACGTCTACTATGAGTAGCCATATAGAAAACGAATCCAGATCCAAAAATCCGAGCAGAGCAGCGCCAACATCGCCTTCGCCATCGTCTTCGCCATTTTTGGGCACTTTTCATAGAAATTTCGATGAGCTGTTTGCCAGTTCGCCCTTCCGCTCGAAAATCCTCGAGGAGTTTGATAAATATTGGCGCAATTTTGAGCATACTACTACGTCCGACAGTATCTGAATAGATGATATATATTTATATATATAATATATATGCACGCCCCGAAACCTTTGTTAATGGAACCGCAAGAAATGCTTTTTCACATTAATTTTATGCCCCCGAAACAGCCTTGCAGCCGCATGCAACCTACTTATAACCAAATGAAAATTGAAATTATGTTTTTGTGTCTTAGGCAAATGTTTTAAAATAAACAAACAAACAAACAAACAAACAAAAAAAGAAAAAAACTTGTGAAAACTAGTTAATTGTTTTTGAAATTAATACAAATAAATGCAAAATAGTGTTGTTGAATGTTTAATAAATGATAAATTGATTAACAAACTCAATTGTTATTTAGTTTTTATTGTATTGTACGCATGCCAAATATCCACATATCTACATATCTATCTATATCTATATATATTCGTTTGATATCGACTTAAGTTGTGTTCTAGAAAGATCTGTTTTGCCGTAGCGCTTGTAAATGACGCTTTGTTTGATCGATTACCTAATCCTGTGAATGTCCCAACTAATAAACAATAATCATGCTTCAATTGATCATAATTCTTAATCGACGAGATTCGTTCACACAACAAGCTGGGTAATATTCACAATTAGTGGCATTCATATGAAGTGAAACTTCTACTTTCATTTTTAGAATTGGCCGTTTTACATCCGTATTCAAATTTATTTTAAAGTAGTTTTGAAACATTGTTTAAGTTAAGTTCACTGGGAGTCTAAAGCTCCATGGACCAGATACTCTCAGATAATTTTGCTCTCATTCTAATTATTTATATTTTATATGTTTTTCACGCCAGCGTGCTCTGCTCTCAGATAAAACGTATTCATATTTGTCACATTTAGGCAGCATAATCATTTTCAATGACATCAATTTATGGGATTCAGATGCAAAAATTTCACAAAAATATTTTCAAAATTGCTTGAAAAATGTGAAATGTGGTGGAAAATGTTAAATTTACTGTGTCACTAAACAATCATATATATATTAAAATATATATATATATATATGATATATATATATATATCATAAAGAGTCGACGAATGCTGCTCATTAGAAAAATGTTTAACATGCTCATAACAATAAATATTAAGTTGATTCTTTGGCCGACTTTCGTTTCTTCAACTCTGTGCTCAAGTGTCTCAGTAGAGAGTAGGCAATTTAAGCTATAAGTGCCCAAATATCCCCCTTACAATTGAGGCGATTTAACTGGGGCGCTGCGAAAAGTGCATTTATTGGGCAGTGGGCGAAGGGGGCAGACAGACAGATGGACAGATAGACAGAATCGCGATTAAGCGGAAATTTTAATTAATTCCACTCAATTGGTATGCCAAACGGGTGGCGGGGGCAAGCAGAGGGTGGTGGCTCACCCGAACAAACAAATCGTTTGTTTTTGTTGCAGAGCGAGAGAGAGATGGAGATAATTGAGCACAGGGTTCTTAGACTAAGTGCAGCATGATGTGGCATGCGTCGTCTAGAAGAGAGCGCGTTGAGACACTAAACGAATACCAACAATTTTGATAGCCATAGCAATTAAGAGCGAGCAACAACCACAACAACAACAACAACAACAAAGACATCAGCAGCAAACAGCGACGGCAAAGTCGACATCGACGTCGACGCCAACGATGGCAGCGAAGCAGCATTTACGGCCACAGAAACAGACGCGTTTTCTGCTATCGCCGCAGCAGCTGCAGCAGCAGCGCCAGCGACGCAGCTGGTCCGAGAGCGATCTGCTCAAGGAGATTGACAATGATCTGCAGCTGGCCAAGGGCTTTCTCTATTCCAACGGTCGGTGAAATGACCCCCTTTTTATGTGTACATTCCCACCCCCTCTTACCACCCTAACACCTGTGTGTCTATGTCTATTTTGTCTATTTCGTGTGCCCCCTAAATGTCTGTAGTGCGTTTGTGGAAATTAGCGCAGCTGCTTCACTAATTGGCCAAATTTGTAGTATATACATATATATATATATATATATATATATATATAGTTATAAATATATATATAGTTTGTATAAAATTTATAGTTGCGCTCGTTTTCAATATGCGCTTAATAATAATGATACATTTATGTTTGTGTTTACTATGTATTTTTAAAACACTTTTGCTCCCACAGCCAAAAAGTATGCAACACTTTTAAGCCCCGCACAAGCATAACAAATTGTGTATACGACGTGAGCATCGCGCAAATGATTTTGGTCATGTTGTTAAACTGTTGTCGGACTGTGTATGTGTTAAAATGTATCTTTATCTTGGCGTCTCGACCATATTTATGGCCCACTTCAGAACATGATCATCTATATGCTCACACTCCCTCTCCCCCTCTCCCTCTCTCTCTCTCGCACACATACTCTCTCACTCTCCTTCTCTCCCGCTGTCTCTCGATTGCTCTGTATGCTCTTTATGTAAATGTCTTTAGATTTTCTTTCGTTTTTTCCATCGGTTTTTACCACTTGCCGCGCCGACTGCCACCTTCCTGTCTCTGTTTACGAAAGCATCAGCGTTTTGTTTATGCTAAGGCCGCATAGGAAAATGAAAAATACTATTTTTTTGAGGGAGCGATCAACGAATTTGTTGTTTTGCTGTGCGCTCACAAAAGTTGGGTTTTTTTTTTTTATTCGAAAATTTTAAAGAAAATCGTAGCAACTTGTACAAGATTTTCGCCTGGCGTAGTCGTCGTCGTGTTTAAGTCGTATGCGCAACGCGAAGGCGCGTGAAAAATAAAAGAAAAAGCAAAAAGTATATATATATACATAGATATATTAAAATCAGCAGCAGAGACAGCAGCAGCGGCAGCGGCAGCATTTCTATATTTCCACTTGCATAAATCACAAACAAATATTGAGTTCGGGCAGAAAATAAAAATGGGGCAGGGTTAGTCGAGTGTCTTACCAACAAAATGTGCTCAGCCCGCTTTTCATTTGTATCAATTGTTTGTTGTGCAGTGCCCCCAAAAGTGTCTGGTGTCTTTTTATCGCCCATTCCTAAAGAAAATGCCGTGATGTGAAGCTTGTTGCAAGTGTTTCTTATTGTTTTTTTTCCGCAAAGAAAATCTCATTTTATTATTCATATGCAACATTTTTGCAGAGCACACACAAAATTCAACAATGTTCGCGCCGAAATTTAAAGCACGCGCACCAACTGGCTCAGGTAAAAATCATCCAGATCTTGTGTACATCGGATCTATGTAAATATTACATCTGATGACAGGTGTGGAGTCTACGTAAAAACTGTTTGAATCTTCGCATACGTGGCAAACATGACCTTTTCAGTGGGCACAGTTCAAAAAGCTTGACAAATTCTTTGATCGTATTTACATTAAAAGATTTCTATGGTTATTGTGTGTTTCATGAAGAATTGAATGAATAGAAAAGGTATATCAGATGCATCAGATGTTTATTATATAGAGTATTTGGTTTTTTAAACAATAGTGTCTGCTTTGTATTAATGCTGAAGTGCATTTTAAATCAATAAAATGGGCTGAAAATTATATGTAAAAGTCAAGTTCTCAGTTTTTTTAATACAAACTTTAAAGTGTTTTTTGATTTATGTTAAATAGAGTAGAAAAGATAAAACACTTAAAAGATAGTGTTTTTGCTTGAATACTTGAATTTTAAGTCAATAACATTAGCTGAAATGCTGAAAATGGCAGGTAAAGGGCAAATCGTCAACAAGAAAACAGTTTCTTGAATAAAGGCTCTAAAGTGCTAATTAATCTACAAATAGTTGTTTAATTATTTTCTTTTAAATAGTTTTCTAACTTTGAAATTAAAGTCTTGAAGTGTTGCACACATGAAAGTTTTTCCCTGAAGAAAATAACACTGGTTTCTATTATATAAATTTAACTTTTTCTGAATTTATTTTCCTCTGCTCATAAAATAAAAACAAATTACTACAAATTAATTAAGCATTTATTCATAAAAGATATATTTTTTTACTAAACCTTACAAATATGAGATTCATTAAATAACCTTTTAAAAGTAAAGTTTAACATCAGTTCAGTTTCAGTTTCCATTTCCCCAAAAGAGTCTTCGAGATTTATTTCTAAAATCAAATATTTTTCATTTTTAATATGAAGTCTTTGAGATGTGTTAAAAAGCTGTTTAAGACAAAAGATTAACATCGGATAAGACTTTATTTCCACAAAGATTTCAAGAATTGGTTCTAAAATCAAACCCTTTTAATTTATTTCCGAATTGATAAAACATCTTTGAGATGCATTCAAAAACCTTTCAAGACTAAAACTTTACATGGATCCAGATTGCACTTCCCCTCAGTTTTAAAGACTTAATTAGAAAATCAAATTTTTCTAACATTTCTTGGATAATTTTTTTTAACATTTCGTTCAGCTTTTTGAATTGGTAGCAATATAAACTTAATTAATTTAATTTATTTAAGGCACATTTCTAATCAACTTTCTTGCTGTTTGAAATTTATTGGCACTTATTTATAGATTATTTTGTATTCAGTTAGTTTTCCACTTTTCACGCTGTTGATGATGATTTTGTGTTGGACTTGTATATATCATCTCTGTATAATTTTGTGTTGATTTGTTATAGAATTGAACTTGATTTTTGATTTTGCACATGTTTATTTCAAATTAGCTCATATTAATTGTGCTAGCAGGAAAATTCCAAACTGGAACTGGAGGTGCGCATTGTTTGTTAGTTCAGCTTCCTCTTACTCATCGTTACTTTGTGCTAAATATATAAAATGACGTACAATCCAAAAATTTGTTGGCCGAGCAATATTTATTACAAATATATATACAAGTATATGTTTCTGTGCAGCTTGCTGCTCTTGCTAGACGCCCACAACTGCCTGCCTTTTACAGTATCCATTAAAAATGGAAAATAAACACAAAGGAAATCCAGATGGAAAACGAAGATGAAAAGCGCAGTACACAATACCAATGCTTGCCAAATCAATGTCTCAAATACTTTGACGATCATGCTATAAATGCGATTTGCTCGACAAAACACCTTATGGGAAGATTGTCGTATGTGGGCGTAGCTAATCTATCAAAATGCGTATACGCCCCATTTGGCGTTTGATTGGCGTCACGATCCGAAAAACATTAGCCCAGAGTTTAGTTTTGAAAATGTTATGCTTGCTTTCGATTTTCGCAGCTCTTTTGGGCCGTAAAGGCGCCTTTATTTATTTAAAGCATTAATTTGTACGCTGTTATTTTTAAACTACGCCCGCGTTTATTTATTTAAAAAAAAAAAAGAAGCACAAAAAAACTATATGTTTTTGCTGCGTTGACTTTTAGTGACTGAAAATAATTTATAGTTATTATAAATTCAGTTGAACTTGGTCAGTGGTGGAATTGTTGATATGATTATTGATATAATATTTGTGTGAATGAAAGACTAGTTTAATAGAATTGGGTTTATTTAGGCATCGTGATCCACATATGTTCCATATTATTATAGTATATAGTATATATATATATAGTATATCAGAGAATGACGTAGCGCTGCCGACTCATTTGTTTGGCATACGTGTTGAAAATCTGGCAAGATTTATTGTGGAATTAAACTTTTGTGGCGAACTTTAGAGTATATAGAAAAACAATTTATTCTTAACGGAGCAGAGGATTTTTGAATTTGAAAAAATAATCTTACTTAAATTCTTATTTGCCATTCAACGACTTCTGTCATTATTAGCTGCCCTAAAATCTATTTCCATTGAGTGCTCATAAATTCTTCTTGGGTTTAGTTAGAGATTTGCGCTACATACATAGTTTTAATTAAATATTATATATATTATATTATATTGGCTAACTAATCCCTTCAGAATGCAAATTCCAATGACCTTTTCAACCTGCCCAAAAGCGCGCAGAATGAACATCAAAGTCGTGCCGCATTCAAAAGGGCTCCATGCTGATCTGTCAGTCTGTGCATTTAAATTCACGGGAATGCGCAGCACTCCATAAATACTTTGCCCTCTTCATTATGGCAAACCGAATAAATCAATGCGAGAATGGTTTCTAATTTGCTGGCAGCGACAGCAACAATAAAGAGACGCACCTAGCCCAGGCTGGGTCACAGAGCTTTGACAACTGCCAGGTCGCGACTCTCCACGCCCTCAAATGATGCCAGACCCCATCAGAAAACCAATCGCTCTCCCATCCCACTCCAATCTCTAATCGCACAATTAATGGGCGCACGCACAGGTTGCTGTCAATCCGTCGGATAGCCTCCGTTTCTCTTGCAAGGCCAAAACTAAGATATGCTTGTTCGCTTGTTGTATACCCTGTAGAAAGACCACGCAACAGGCAAACGGTCAAATAAACATCAAATACACAGCGACTATAAAATTTCAAACGGAGAGTGATCAACAAACATTGTATATAAACGGGAATATAAGACTCATTTTGTCTATATAGAAATCTACCCATAAACTCAAAATAAATATGCCAAATAAATGGTATATGAAAATGCATTTGAGACTCAAATTTGTATATATTTATTACCTGTTTTACAGGGCAACTAAAAGTCCATCATTACAGTTTCGCTCAGCTTGTTGTCGCGTCATTAAAAAGTTTTTAGCAAATTATCTAGTTAAAATTAAAGGTTTGCTCATTGCAGGTAGAATTCTTTGTTAATTTTCTTAAATGCCTGTTCGATATTCCATTTTCAGTTTGAAAATCAATAAATTTCACATAAATGCGACGAGCTCTGAGCCAATTTCCTAAGTAAATGCGCTTCTTCACGAACGAGCGCGGGCGCTCCTTGGAACACACCCAGCTGTGAGTAAGGCGGGCACCCCTGCCCCTCCCCGCCCACTACACAGCCACCTCCCCCACTTTACGTCCCCCGCCCATCTGTGTTTTGGCCGAAAGACTAGGCAACGTTTTATGAGCATTTTTCCAAGCATTGTTTTTATTGGCTAAAAAATTTCCATTTGATTTATTCTAAAACGAGTGAAAAGCAGATAGAGCAATAAAAACCGAACCGGAAGTGCCAAGCCAACCCAAGCCAAACCAAGCCAATCCAAGCCAGAAACACCCAACGCACATTTATAGTTTGTAGTTTCTAGTTTGTAATATGTCTTTTGTTTTTTCTGGTTTTTGTTCTTGTGCACAAAAGCGCCCAAAAGAGTTAAGCGAAAACCACCACTAAAAAGACAAAAAGGAAAAAAATACAAAATCATTTTGATTGACTCTTTAGTGAGCAGCACTCTTATTTGGGGAGTAGTTCCACTACTATACAGAGTATGGTATATTTAGTCGCTACACATCCGTTCCATTTCGCATTGCACGCATAATTGGCGTTCCACAAACAAAAAAAGAAAGAAAAAAACACAAACAGTGCTTTTGTCTCGGAACGGTCTCGTCCAAAATAAAATATATCCGATCTGTTGCCGCTGCTGCTGTCTCTGCTGCCTCTGGTGCCTCTGGTGCTACTGCTGGGCAATGCTCCATTGAGCACGGAGCGCATAGAGCGCTCCCATATTTGATTGCAGCGTAATTGATCTTCTATTTAAAATCGCTGAGCACTGGGAAATTGTTGTTGACTCTGGTTAGGTGGAGAGGCGGGGTTCAGTTCAGTTTGCCTGACTGCGACTGTGACTGTGACTGTGACTGGGTGTGTTTAGTCATTTGGCAGTCGCTTGTGATTTGCGCCTTTTGTCTTTGTTGCTCCCCGCTGCTTTTCCAAAAGAAGCGGCAACAACAACAACCACACCAAAACAGAATTCACTAAGTTGGTCTGCTCGACGCAGCCGGGTCACGCAAAATTCAGTCGCTTTGAGCCGCGCGCGGAGTCAGCAACTCAGAACTCGCCACTCGGTCAGTCAATCGCAGTCAATCGCAGTCAATCGCAGTCAATCGCAGTCAATCGATCCTATCTCAACTCAACATCCATAATACACCTACACATCCAGTACTTCCTCATCCTATATTGGGTAATTCTCAACAATGCCAATGTGTGTGTTTTGGTCAGCAAAATGCGAGTGTTGTCAAGTGACTCATTAAGTGAACATGTGAAAAGGACTGTGATTTTTGTATTCATTTTGATTGGCAGCGGCAAGACTTTGATTCGATTGTATAATTCGATTAAGTGCTGATTGAATTAAGACGTCAGCGCATCCACCCACAAACCAAGAGCAACAACAACAACAACAACAAATAGTAGAAGATCAACAACAACAACAAAAGTTCGCCAACAAAATACGAGAGGCATGAAAAGAACGAAAACGATTTCTATATGCGATATACGTGTCAATGTCTAGTGGCTATAACGCCTAGGGCAGGCTATACCAATCTTCTGTATCTATTTCTTCGTATGTGTATCTATGGCTGTGTGTGTGTGTGTGTGTGAGCTGATACAGGTGGCATATAAATCTGTAGAGTGAAAGATGTGATCTGCTTAGCCACATCGAGGGCCGTTTTGACTTTATGACAAGGAAACTGAACAAATAAAAGCCAAACAAATTTCAATTCAAATTTTTAGATACAAATTTCAAGCTCCACTGCTGACCGAACGGACTGTGGACTCTGTGAATCTCGAATTAAATATAAAAAAAAAAATTTGATCAGGAACCAGCAAAAACTATTTTTTTAATACATATGAAAATTTCTCATCATTTTTTAAAGCTCTTTTTCATTTTATTCGGCTAGATTGTTAAAGGGTAGTGCTATAAAATGTCACCATTTTATAGCATTTAATGTTGTAAAACTGCACTAATAATTATTTTTTATTATTATCTGCAATAAAAATTCTATTAAAATGTCAAAATTGCAACACTCTGCAACTTAAACCATACTATTAAAAACTGGAAAGTAACCTATTTTGACGAATATTTTTCTTAGATATCTGATCACAAATAGCTTGAACATTTAAATTTATCTTTTCCTGGAGCCAGGTCAAGTGTTTTTATGTATATATATATATATATAAAAAGAGGTCACCACGCAATAAATAAACATTTACATTTTATAATTAGATTATTGAGAAATTTGAGAGTTGTTTGAACCCAAATCTTGCGACATTGTCTCTGTACTTCAATTCTAATATTAAAACCAAAACTCGACTATTTTCTTGTGGCTTTTTTGGGAAGAGAAGTAATGCAACTTTGGTACTGCTTTTCGATTGTGAAAATGTATTATTATTAGCAAGTTCTTTACAAAGCTCTCTAGCCTTAGACCAAAATGGAGTTTTCTTTAAAAACAGTTTGCTCTAGTTCATCAGTGTGTAGTATTCACTGTACTCAACTATTTAAACACCTTGTGAGTTGTGTGAGTTTTGTGCCGCTTGATTCAAATATAATTTTATAACAGTCTGCGTTGTATATTTGTATCTTTGTATCTGTGAAAGTCTTTGTAAATTCTAAACTTACGCCAAATGTTATGAGTCATTCGCCCAATAGAAGGTATGTGTGTGTGAATGAGTGTGTGTGTGTGTGTGTGAGTGTGTGTGTGTGTATACATTTGTATTTGTGACCAAATTTTGAATGGCTGCCAAATGCGGCTTCCTTGGTCGTATTAATTATTGCTGTTCAACGTCGCGATGTTTGTTTGTCAATTTGTCTTCGCTCGGTTTGTTGACTGCAACATTTATTTTTGTTAGAAAAAACCGAAAAATAAAAAACCCAAAAATCTCAGCCACAACAGCATCATGCGTAGACGAGCATAAACTTGTTGACAAGTGTAAAATGTCAGCGTCGCCAAGATAAAAACTCAATTCGAAATGAACTTGCGCCCCTGAAAATGTCATGTGTTGCCCAATTTGCAACCTGCCCTGCCCCACTGAAACCCCCGACCCATCACACACTTTTTACAAGTGACAGCCACTCATTCGCATCATTAACAGGCGTTTGGACACCGAAGAGTCAAACACCCTACGGCTCCAGCAGCGAGCTAGACAACGGCTTCTCGGCGGCACCAACACCACCGCCGCCACCCACACAGCCCGTTTGGACGCCGCAGCCGTCGCCGGCGCTCAGCGGACGCAAGGAATTTCGGCCCGTCCACTTTGAGTCACCCACCTTGCCACGACGCTACACGGCCAACCAGCAACAACAACAACAGACGACGACGACACCACCCTGGTCGTATACCAACGGCAACTGCCCGGCGCCTGCACCACGCAGCAGCACCACCACAAACCTGAGCACACCCACAACGCTCAACTCTAACAATTCTGATTACGCGGAAACCGATTATTCCAATCAATTTGGCCCAGTGGCTCCCAGCTCCAGCGTCTTCGACAAGATTAAAAGTACTGCCCCAAGCCAATATTTCAATGGGTGTTAGGCTCCCAGGGACACAGTCTTTCAAAGCCAAAGATTTGATCTTAAAATAATATATATTGTTAGGAGCAATACAAAAGTTAATCCTCCAGAAAATCTACGTTCATTTAAAGCACAAAACTTTTCAAAAAATTCCATATAAATGAACTCAGTATTAACCCAAATAATCAGCAAACTATACTTATATACTTGTATAGTCAATTGCCAGACGAAGAGGTCATCTAGCTACCAATCCAAGGAATCTTAAGGCACCTGACAAGTTGCAGTGCATGAATTCCCCCATTAAAAATAATAATAGTCAATTCAATTTCTTGAACTTATTTAATATAAGTTTACAATTCTTAAGTTTTGGAAGTCATCAAGACATTTGTTGGTGACATGCATTGAATTTGTGTCTCGCAAAAAGTTAAATATATATTTTTTTGGGTTGGTTAATGTCAAGAACTTACCTAAAGAAATAGTAAAACAATCAATGGCTTTGAAAAACATGTGTTTCCCAAAAGTGCAGGCAGCTGTGTACTTATTTGTTTTAGACATATCAATCCATAGCCGTAGCCGTGTGTAGATAAGTAGTAAAAGTCTCTTGTGCCAAGGCTGGTAACACTCGTATTCTGCTGCTTAAACTGTGACTTAATTGTCTGTTGGTTAATACATACAAAGTATGCGCTAATTTGTCTCATCTCACATTTTTCGCCACTCCCCCATCCTCCCTGCCCGACTTCCTTGCAGCATTTGAACGCTCGGCTTCCACATCGGAGCTGCACCGGCCGTTCACACGCCGTCAACTGTCCGACACTAGCCGTGCAGTGTATAGGCCCAATGAAGTCAGTAAGTATCAATTGTAGGGTATGCCAGTTAACAAGAAAACCAGACCAGTTAGCTGGTGCTCACGTCGTTATACACACAACACAGGGCAAACACAACAAATGTGGCCGCTCAACCGATCTTACACCCGTTTTTTTAATAAGTGTTTTACACCTGTGCTCTTGAGTACTCCACCCCACTCAGACAACTGACAAACACCTAACTAAATCCACTCTACGGTTTACAGTCTACAAAGTCAAGCACGAGTATATGAGCGAACCGGAAACGGAAAGCGATCGTCCGCGCAAAATGGCACAGTTAGGTCGACGGCAATACGAAGGCATCGGTCCGGTGACAAACGATGGAATGCCCATCATCCTCAGATCGGTAAAAGATAAAACTAAAGTATTGGGCTGCATGGCACCAACTAGCTGAGAAATAAAATATTTTCTATTTACTATCTCGTCTGTTACGCTGCAGGAGGTCCAGGAACCACATCAGCATGAATGGTATAAGCGACTCTATCAGACCATACATAAGCAGAAGAATGGCGGTAAATGTTCCTTGCCACTTTTGACCAATTCAAACTGAAGCATTGTGAAATATTATTGAATTACCCAACCAAACCCAGAACCCAGAACCCATCCCAACAATAACCAACCCTCCACATATTTCCACTACCCAAGTTGCCCATTTTATAATGCTTCAGTTTGGTGCCTGCTGAGCTAGCACTAATTAAAAGTCTCTCTCTCTCTCTCTCTGAACTTCTTTAATGTCTTCTCTTGTCTACTATACCACAACCACAACCACAATCAATCAATCAATCAATCAATCAATCAATTACCCCTACATACGCTTTCATTCAAAACTGAAACTGTTCTGTCAAATCGCACACAACAGACGATTTTGTGATACGCTACAAGTGTCCCAGAGGTGATTTTTTGACATACATATCTATCTATCTATCTATATTTAATCGTAATACTCGTATATACCAAAATTCAGTCTAAGCCCGCTTACAAAGTAATCACCTCTATCTCTCCTAGTCTGTAGCTAGCCATACTTAATGCTTAGATTTTCCGCTTTAGCGCCATCTTTTCGGTTGGTACTTAATGTGTTGGTAGTTGTATCCATTTATGATTTATCTTGATTTACTTTATTGGATTGCATGCAGAACTACTACATAATCGGTATCATAATTATATTTTTGATTATATTTTCTCATATTTTGCGTGCCGTTTAGCTCATTGGAAATGCTTTAACTAAATTTCAACATTAATCTAAACTTAAGAACCACAACGCTCTAACATCATGTCTGCTAACACACCAAACAACTACAACAGTGCTAACACCAACAACAGCAACAGTAGAACTAGTAAATTTCTAACCAAAAACCATACACAAATATATTTCTGTATTTCTAATTAAGTTCCATTCGCAATACCTGCAGCACGTCCCTCGTACAAAAGCAATGGTTATGTCTCCGAGCCCGAGCCCAATTACGATTCGGACTACTCAACTCTAAAGTATCGTACACCGAATCCGCTACGCGTTCAATCGATATCATCTGCTGTCAACGTGCGCAATCTAAACCAGGACGATAAGTAGGTAATACAACTCAAAAATGTGGACAGCTTATTGAGGCTTCGATTCCGTTTTCAGATTGTATGGTACTATGCCCAATCCGATCAAATCGGCACAGAACTCTTACAAGAATCAACCTGGTCGCATTGAGAACTATACAACTGGCCATTCATCCGTGTCGGAGAAGGAGAAGAAGGAGGCAAGTGCCCCGACAGGCCAAACAGTCAGCCGCAGCATTTATTCACGCACAGAACCAATCGCAAATAACTATCCTGTGTGAACTCGACAACGGCTATAACTAAACATGTCCAATTTCTCTCATTAACCCAGTAGCCCAAGCTAATAACTTATATCATTCCGCCCCCGCCAGAATCACATTTCACTTTAAGCACAATCATTATAATATGCCCCCATATCTGATATGATATCACAGCACGCCTAATCATCATTAGTCATACATAGCAATTATTCTAACTCACTGCAATTATTTTGTTCACAATTCTAGTGGTGGGACGAAGTGATGGACATCTTTAACGGGGTATGAACTCTAATCTATATAATTCCTGTTCTAGACAATTAATTTTAGTTATAGCATTCTTATTAGTTTTATTTAGTTTGTACAAAATTTTGCGTCTGTTCTCTGATTTCTTTTGAGTTACAACAAGTTTTCCGCTAACTAATTCAATGCCCAAAAAATTACCTGGTTTATATTTGTATCTTATCTCTCTCTCTCTCTGCATATTATTATATATTTCCCCTATTCCCCGTAAAAATTATGCTTGTCGCCAAGTGGCTCAGGGAACATACACGCATACCGCGTATTATCATAGAATTCGTCGATGATTTTGACAACTATGCAGTAAGTCTTTGAGTAATTGAGTAAATATAGTATAGTACAGCCAGACAGCAGACAGCAGACATCATCCACAAAAAAGGCACTCGAACTACTAATTTTTGCAAAAGCGAAAAAAGAAATGCCTTGAATCCGGTACCCTTAAACAAAAAGTTTCTTGTAGTGCGATTTTAATATGTTTTTTTCTCTTTTATTTCACTGTAGAACTTGGATCAATCGAAATTATCACCGCTTTATTCAGAAGGCAATTTGTCAAGGTAAGAGCATAAAGAATGAATATTTAATATATTATATTGTTACTGTAACAATTGTTTTCATGTGCCAATAGAGCCCTTGCCAAAGAATCGGGTTATACCAGTGATTCAAACATAGTGTTCCGCAAAAAGGAACTAGCCCCAGGCAGTCCTCTGAGTCCCGTGGAACAGCGACAGGCCTACAAGAGCTTACAGGCAGGAGGTGAACCGCCGCTGCTCGGCTTCCGTAAGCCAGCGCCCGAGAAACCCAAAGGTAAGCCCCAATCCTCAAGATTTACTCTTTTTAAAGTAGTTACTGCTAATAACTAGAGTTAAGGCGCAGTTGAGTACTAATTCTCTGATTGGTGTTGGTTTTAACTGGTTCCTTGAGCTCTACTACTCTCTACTTTCTCAACTACTACAAAATCTAACGTGACTCTACTTTATCTTACTACTACTCGTATTTTGGTATTTACTGTACACAACCACTGCCCACACTACAAGTTGTTATCAGCAATCAATGCGTCAAAGCGTTCCTTACAGCACTGCAGCACTGCAGCACCGGGCACCCTCTCTAAAGTCGCTGCCGTTTAATCAAGCTAACCTATAATGTCTTCCCAATCTTCCATCCAAATAAGAAATTGTGGAGGAATTCGAATTTATACAGATAACGCCAACGCTCACAAAAATACGCGTGAGCACCAAACCACTCGAGGAGTCCAAGGAAGAAGTGCAACAGGCAAATAAAAAGCCAACTCCTCCACCTCCGCCACCACCGCCGCCACCACCAACAACAGCCGACAAAATGTTTTCGAATTTCTCCAAGAATTTACCCTCTTTTATACCGCTGAGCAAGAAGCAGCAGCAGCAGCAGGAGACGCCTCCTTTGCCACCGAATCGTCGATCCTCGTGCACGAAGAGCACTGTCCGCATGGAGAAGGTGACCAGCAGCAGCAGCTGCTCCAAGTCGCGCCACGATCAATGCTTTCAGCCACCCGGCGGCACGAATAGCCTCACTTTGCGCAAAGTTGCCACCAGCTGCCGACGTGAGCCCATTTGCCGATCGAAGTCCACTGGCGCCGTTTCCACACTGCTGGCCACCCTGACCGCCACCAAGGAGACGCGCAACAAGGATGGCAGTGTGTTGCGTCAACAGCATCATCATCAGCATCATGCACGTCTCCGCTCGGCTAGTCCCAGTCGGCGACCATCGAATCGGGTGTTGGCATTGCGTCAGTCGAGTCGCAGTCCGGTGGCCTTTGGCCGCAGCATATCCAAGGAGCGGAGCTTTGCCGAGGAGAAGAAACGTCTGGAGAACACCCTGCCGCTGAGCCGCACCAATTTCGAGGCTAGCACCAATATACTAAGAGATCCCTCTTTGAAATCGCCGCAGGAGGTTCGCGAAGCGGTCCGTTCCTATGCAACATGCAAGGCGCAACATACGCGCAGCAAGTCGCTGCCACGCTTGCGGCACAGCAGCACCGTTAGCACCACCACGCGGCACACCATGTGCTTTCCGCAGGTGAGGCCGCAGCATCTGCTCGACTGCAGTCGCGCCCTGAAGAAGGTGCTGCCCAGCAGGTGCACCAAGGCACCGACGCAATCGATCAAAACGATTGCCACAGTCCATCGCAGCGCCTCGAATGAAAGTCTGCCACGCAGCAACTCAACCTACTCCATTGAGTCGCAAGTCAGGCAGGAGTATGCGGCGCCCATTGCACCACCCAAAACCTATGTGGGCAAATCGAATGTGCCGCTGCAGCTGAGTCGCAGCGAGGGTCATGTGCCCCGCAAGCGAACCAGTGCCAGTCAGACAAAAACTACCAAGTCCAAGAAACCCCCGGCATCGGTTGCCTCCTACAGCGAAACGGTGCGTGAGAAGACGCACTTCTGGAACGATTACAATGCAAAGCAGAAGTCGCAGGTGCCGCACTCGCTGCCCCAACTGATCAACGATTACAAATACAGTTCGCTGGTGGAGCCAGCTGTCTACGGTGAGGATATCTATGATTATTCGGGTCAAGGACCACCCAGCTGCATCGAGGATCTCGTGTGGCAGTATGAGAATAAAGCACAACAGGGCAACAAAGCTGTGGCTGCTGCTGCTGCTGTGACAGACGTAGCACCACACGCTGAAGTGGCACAGGTGGTGCAGGTGGGTCAACGTCGCTTCTCTCCGACGCGCGAGGTGCGCGTGCCACAAACACCACAGCGCGAGTTGCGTTCCCCTTCACGTCGTCGCATCGACAGTCTGCGTTCGAGTCAGCGGAGTCAGGAGAAGGCAGATCAGCAGGCGGTGGTGCGCGCCAGCAGCTTGAGCAGCGCCGATGATCGCAGCAAGAGGGTGCAGCAGGCGAGCGCTGCTGCTGCCGGCAACGGCAGCGGAGGAGGACTCTATCAGTGTGGCGAACTGGCGCACAGCGCCACCTCGCTCACGTATCTGGAGCGGCACAGTCCCAGCTGTCGTTATCGCAACAACTGTGAGCGATTCACGGAACTGAATCGCTTCTACAGTACGCTGGAGCGCGTTGGACAGCTGGAGCGAGCGACGTCTGCGAGCACTTTTCATCCATTGCGCAAGGATGCCGAGCTGCTGGACTTTGATGAGTGGCGCAAGGTGCGACTGCATGAGCGTGCCGAGAAGGAGCTGCAGTATCTGGTTGGCAAGCTGCAGATGGATCAACGTGAGCGCGACTTGCACTTTCGATCCAAGGATGTGAATGAACTCAAGTGGCGACACGAGGCCGATCAGGCACTGCACTCCAAGAAGAAGTCTGTGGAGGATTTGCGCGAGAATTTCGAGCAACTGCAGCTGCTGAAGCAGCAACAGCGAGAGGAGGCACAATTGCCACCCATCCAGCGTCAATGGCGACGCAATACGGTTGCGGATCTGGCCAGTGGTCTAGAGCTTACCAGAGAGCCACAATCGCAGGCCCAGACGGATCGGCACTTGAGTAATGATCTGGTCAGCACACTGTCCAAGGATCAAATCAAAAAGATTACACAGCAGCTGAATGAGATCTACGCCGGCAATCGCAAATCCACTGCTGGTGCTGGTGCTGTGGAGGAGGAAGAGCAGTTTGTGGTCACCGTGGAGAAGGGCTCGAAGCCCAGCAGCCATGCGAATACTCTCAAGGTTCGCTGCAATTCGAACATCAGCAAGGAGCAGCTCCTGGGTCCAGTGTTGCGCAAACGCGAGGAGCAATCGCAAACGCTGCCCCGACCCACTCGTAGCCAATCTCCGGTGGTGGTGGCGAGGGAAACTCGCGGCGCCATTGCTGCCAAGAATGCCGAGCTAACGCTGTGCAAGCCGCCACCCGAGGTGCCACCACGTCCACAGCCCAAGGCGCAAGTAACGAAACAACCGAAAGTCGCTGCAGCCCAGCTACACGAATCCAAGGAGCCACCGATCAACCAAAAGATTCAATACTTTGAGGAGCGTCAGTTCGAGGAGCCATCCAAGACCATTTACCATGCACGCGAGGACAGCTCGCCGGACGAGGCGGAGGTAATGCGTCTCATCGAGCAGAACATGCAGGCAAGGCAGTTGGCCCGCAAACGTCACATTGTCCACACGGAGCTGAGCAACTCTCTGACCGATCTAAGTGGTATATATGGTGAGCGGCCAGCTGCACGCGTAAATTTTCACTTGCACAGCCCGCCCGATCGTCCGCCCGAAGGCAGCCAAGAAAGAGAGCGGGAGCGGGAGCGGGAGCTGGAGCAAGAGGTGCTTCAGGAACGTCAGGTGCATCAGGAGCAAGAGCTCAGCTACGAGCCTGGTTCAGGCGATGGCAGCATTGAGCTATACGATGCCTACTATCGTTCCAGGAGTCTATCGCCACAGTCGCAGATCTCGGCCTGCTCCAGCTCCTATCTGCAACGCGTCTACACCGGCGAGGTGCAGAAGATGAAACAGAAATTCGAGAGCATTGAACGCGACCAATCCAATGAACGGCGTGATTTTTTTGGGCTTAGCTCGCTGCGGAAGGCGCGCAGCGATCCTGATTTGCAGGCAGGATCAAAAGACGCCCCGAGCAACGCAACGGATGCGCTGCTAAAGGAGAACACCAAACCGTCGTCGGATGTCACCCATCTCACCCACACGTTTGAGGTGCGTGGTGCAACCCCATCGCCGGAGCGTGGACGACATCGTCAGCGTGGTCTGCTAATGCCGCACATTGACATCATTAGCAAGACGGCCGAGTTGTTGCCAACTTGTGGGGCAAGTCCCACGCGCAGCCACAGCAGCAACAGTGGTGCAACGGTGGGTCAAGTGCAGACACTACGCAATCGCTACGAATCGCCAGAGAGTGCACCACAGCGTTATTTATCCACCTCGCTGGCCGATTTGCGGGATGTGCACGAGAGTATATCGCCACATTTGAGCGGCGATTGGGTGGCACACAAGCATCCACAGCGCACACCGGCGCTGCCCAAAAAACCACTCAGGCACACAGTGGTGCGGGCCAGTTCTACGTCACCGCTGCGACCGGCCAAACTGCAGACAACCAGCTACGATCACGACTTCTTTGCCAATCAACCGTTCGAACCACACAAGCATCGGCCCAAGGCACGATACGTGCCGGATGGTGCTGATGCAAGCAACCCAATCACAACCACAACCACAGCGCGTCGGTGCCCGGTGAGCAGTTTGGAGCGTCTCAAGCGCAGCATGGCAGTCACATTTAAAGGTAACATACTTCAACCAAGTGGTGCAGCAGTGGTTGTGTCTCCTTAGGGTCTTCCACCTGGTTGCTTTTGCATTTGCGATAATCCTTTGGTAGTTGCGTTCTCCGCTTTGGTTCTCAATTGGGTTCTGGCTTCACAAGACTTGGCTTTAAATTAATTGGTTTTCATGCGATTCGAAATTCACACATATTCTGTACTATTACTTTGAAATTGTTGGCGTAGATTTTGACTCGAGTGCAGCACCACCAATACCGCCACAACCACTACAGAACCACCCATCCTACGAGCCCTACACCTACAGCAATGGTAACCAAATTGATTCGGGTACAGGTGAGTCTCTTGATTGCCCTCATTATTGTTGGGCTTGCTACAATCGCTGCTTACTAAGATGCACTAAAAACGGATCAGTTGTGTTTGGCTGATGATCTCTTTAATATTGGGTTTACTCTCACAATCTACTAAAATTTAATATATGTTAACTCGAGTAGCGTCGATCGAATAAACCTAATGTGTTATTGAGGTTTGATATAAGAGTATTTGATTTATACTATTTATACTATTGTAATTATTATTGAATGTGCATTGCACTGATTTCATAGCGTGAAGGTCTGGCATTGCTGAGGGATCCCTCCCCTTTTCTCCAAATAACTAGTAATAGATTAAGCTGATAATAGTTGAAGTTTATTTGAGTTTATTATGTTATAAATTATTAGACCGATACTGTGTAAACTGGCAGTCTGCAGACCACTGCAGGTCATGTCTTGGATGCCTACTTACAACAATTCTATCCTAAAGAATTATCCACATCTCTCAAGTGCAACTAGATGAATATAAATTATTATTTCCGACTCCCTAATAATTGTAAGGTTTTTCAAGCGGAAATCACTACGACCAAAGAGACACTATCATTTCTTCTACCCCTTTAAGGATAATTTCCCACAAAAGAAGCTTCTCAAAGAGTCTAAAAATCACTTGACTCTATTTCAAATAGTTCAAAAACAGTAAATCAAACAACTTCAACTACAGTCCGATTAGATTAGGTCAGTTCTACGAAAAACTTATTTTAAAAAGAGCTCAATGGTTATAAATATTTGTAAAAGTTGTCGGATATCTCTTCACGAGTTGGCCAAGCAGCATGTTATCAGCCCAATAGAGGTGCTTGGTCACCTGATGAGCTAGACAGGAAAGGCACGCTATTACCACTCCTCACTGATAAGGAAGGTATAAGTCTGCCCCCGGCAAAATCCAGAAAGAGAATATACGCAGATCAAATGACAAATGGCTAAACGCAAACTGCGACCGTATAGCCCACTAAACATGGCCAAATAGAAACACAAAACACAGCAGAGAGTTGTGTTATCTCAATTGCACATGCTGCTCTGCAGTAATCCGTGCTATGACAGGACACTGGTTAGTCGCTATCCTTGCTAAAAGATCCCAGTTAATGACTACTGCAGCAGCTGTAAAGAAGGGAAAAAAGCAGAAGAATCTCCGGAACAATTATTCTGCTTCTGCCCCGCACTAGCCAGGAAACGACTTGCTACCCCCGAAACGACTTGTAGCCCCTTTCATCTAATCTGTCAGAGTTGGCAGACATTGGACCAGCCAAGATTGAAAGCTTCATCTCTGATCACAGTTTGCATACCACAACGGGCCAATCATAGTCTATGTGCGTCAATCATGCAGGTTGACAACCGCCTAACCTAATCTAAAATTTCTTAGTGTCAGTTTATTTTATCTGAACCTAAGTTCAACAACAGTATTTACATGTGAGCTGTTTTTTTGAATATAGTATTTTTTGTATATTTTTAATCTATGCACGATCAAAGACTATAAAGTTATATTTAGAACAGAATAAATTGGCTTGAATAAGCCCAAGTTCAGCCTAGTCTCTAGTCTCGCCAACTCTGTTCCGCCTAATTGTTGGTGAATTTAAATATTTATTAAATATTTATTAAATGTTTACTAACTAATTTAGTTGACTGGTAGTGATATATTCATGTTTCAAAATGCTGTTTGACCAAATATATCAAAATCTACATTCTTGGTAAAAGAAAATTGTGGTTTTCTTTGTATGATTATATTGCAAATGGCCGCTATTAAATTAAAATGCATTAAAAACAGTTTTAATGCTCACCTTTTATATTATAAATGGGAAAGGTCAAACTTCAGTTTTGTGGCCTTAATAGTTTTGATTTTTTGGGACTTCGCCCATAAAAAAATTCCTTTTACAATCTAATCAGTCACATAATTTGTAGCCACCCCCTTTCTTGCAGTTTCACGTTACGCCTCTGCGTGCTTCTACATTCAATGACCTTTGTGAAATGCCACTTTTTTTTTTCTTTTGTTTTACTACCGCAACAAAATTTCCGCAATTGGTGCAAATTTATTTTGAAGGTGCGCCTCGCATTAGTTGACCAAACTAATCGATATCAGCAATAACACTAAAGACACTGGACAACGTTGACCCGCTTAGCCCGCCGAGCCACCTGTCCAAGGCCCAAGCCGAAACCGAGCACCGAGAACCGAACGAGCAACGAAAACCGAAGCTCCAGTCGATTTCCATGGAAAACCCACCCCCAAGTGGCAAGTGGCAAGTGGCAAGACCCGGCTAGCACGTTGCCATGGCCAAAATATGAGGGCGATGCGTCAACAAAACGAAACTTGGCCACTGCTTGGTTGTTCCCCAGGTGGATGTTAGTTCAGTTACCTGTCGCGGACTTTCATTTAGTAAGTTTCACTTATCCGTGCCAAAAACGTCAGACGCTCGAGCATTTCCCAATTAAATGTGGCTAAAAATAGAACGCGACGCGCGTCATATTTCCCCACTTACATAATGCAACTTTGAGTGGTGCAAGTGCAAAAAAAAAAAAAACAAAGAGAAAATTATAAATTATATATACAAAATAATCACGAGAGAGGGAGAGAGTGAGAGAGAGAGCATGATACATCAAACGCTAGCGCCGCGACGCAGCAACACCTACGCGGGGCAGCATCCCCATGGCAACATCAACAGCAACAACAACATCAACAACAGCAGCAACAACAGCAACAGCAATCGGAACAGCAGACGTAGTACAACAGTTGCTGGTGGTGGCAATCGTGTACACTGGCGACAACCGCATAAAAAGCTGCACAGCAGCTGCAATGACTTGGATCTGACAGATGACAACTTGCAGCAGCAGCAACAACAGCAGCGACAGCAGCAACAGCAGCTGAGTTGGCGCCTCGACAACAACAGCAGCAACATGAACAATTGGTCGCAGCGTCCTCAGAGCAGTGGTGCAGACAGCAACCAGAACGGCAACATCGACAGTTTAACGCCTGGTTCGCTGCATCGCAGCGTTTGCGACATGCCCAACTGTGGCAAGATCGTGTGGCTGCGACGCAGAGTTGATTATGAGACAGCGGCGCCAATGGTGCCACCACTGCCAACAACAGCAACAACAGCAATGAGCTATCATATTGTCGGTCTGCCACACACACCGTCGCCGGCACAGCGTCAAGCCTATTTGGCCAATCGACATGCCATAGGTGCCTCCATGCCGCTGCTCATGTGGCAGCAACAACAACAGCAACAGCAGCAGCAGCAGCAGCAGCAGCAACTGCAGCAACAACGACAACAAAGCGCCAGTTAGTACTGCGCTTATATATATTATAACTGCGCCACTGAACGCCCTTTTTGAAAAGAAAGCCACTTGCCACAGCAGCCGCCCCCTTGCCACGCCCCCTAGCAAAACGTTCACTTTCTCATTTGCTTAAACGACCTTCCTGTTCGGCACTTTCTCACGAGGTGCCTTGTGCAAAACCCAAAACAAAACAGAAAACTTGTTATCAGAGAAAGAATAAGAGCGCAATCGATACACAGCGCGAGGGAGAGGGAGTGAGTGAGAGTGAGAGAGTGGGAGAGTAAGAGAGAGATAATAAGACTCTCTGTATTTATGTATTTCTCTCGATATCTCAGATGGCAATAAGTTCATCGCCGTTTAACGCTTTCTGAGGTGCAACGATCTTAAGCAGCAAAGTTACTTTTTTATTGTTTGCTGATCTCTTTTTATTTATATATAAATTTTTTACTGGTTCAAAGATCAAATAATAGCCTTATTTCTTACATACTCCAATATATTTCGAATCCGGATTCGTCTTCATTCGAAATAAATTGCAGTACTTAAAAAATACAGCAAAAAACATATTTGAAGCAATGTTGTTACTCAAAACTTTTAAAAGACGACGCATTCAAGAAGGATTTTGGATTATTAACTTACAAATAAGATATAAATTACCAAATCAAACAGAATCTAGAATTCTTTAAAACTAAGCTCTAAAATACTTTTAGGAAATAGATAAAACTCAGTTGTTAAGGAATTTACAGCTAATGAAAATTTGGTTTGTCTGCTCTCTTGAAAAAGTATTTCTTTCTTTATCCAATTTACTATTTCGAATATGTTTACAACAAACAATTAGTGCAGTCGAGAATACAGCAAAAGTATCCAAATATATATCAAAATAGAAAAAAATAAAAAATTAAATGAATAAATATATATGGACTATTCAGGTCAAATTGTGGTACAGAGTTTATTTGATTAGTCCTGAAGAAAAACAAACTCATAAAATTTATAGAATCGATAGTGCAGCTCACCTTAGAAATTATATTAAAAAAAAACAGGGTCTTCCATTTTTTATTTCAAGCTTAGATTTTTTTAAAATTTATAAAAAAAGATTTCTTATTTCCAGTGTGATTTAATATGTGTACCCAACAACATTTTTACATAACCTTTTTTTTACTAAACATTAGTATTTGAAGGTTTGCCAAATGTTAACGATTCGAATTCGAGCCTTCGTTCGTGACTTGTGTCACTTTCCACAGAGCTGCACGGTTTCTAGGCAAACAACTAAACAACAAAAAATGCAAATTTCATTACTTCTTTCTGAATATTTGAAATAATTATATATAATAATATTGACTTGGCATTTCTACATTGATTTACTCTTTAAAATATACTCGTCATAAGACAAAGAATTTCTGCAAAACAGAAAAATCCGTTCCTATTTTGATTGGTTTTCGTATGTTTCAAAATTATTTCTAAAAACAAGAAAAACTTAATTTTTTCCGAGTGTATTTTCTGTAGTAAATTCACAGATTTTTGTAAATCACAATTGTTGAGGTGCCGTTCAATTATTATCAGAAGTGCGTGAGTTAATTGCCCCAGTGTAACCAACGTCGAATAATTCACACTTCGTAAACAATTGCAACAACACCAACATTAAGAAGAAGAAGAAGAAGAATTTCTGAATAAACGTGAGATTTGTGGGTACTCGTTATACGACGATAAGCAGACGATTTAACGCGAGCAACTCGAAAAGGTGTTTTTGGCGCTCAGCTTTCTCAGTTTATTCAGTTGCTCAGTTGTTCAGTTGTTCAGTTGTTCAGTTGCTCAGTTGCTCAGCTGCGCAGTTTGTTCAAGTGCTCAGTTTCACAGTCTTTCAGTTTCATTCAGTTGCAGATTCGGTTTCAGTTTCAGTTGAGCGCAACGTGTGCTTCAGAGCAGTTGGGTACGTGCCGCATTCAGATCGGGGTTCAGTTATTGGTTCGTGTGTGTTTTTTGTGGAGTGGCATTATCAGCTGTGCGTATAGCCTTCGTCTACTATCTGATGAGTCGCCGCTGATTTTGCTTAATTGGGTGACTAATTCAAAGAAGGGGAAATGGGGAGACATGCCACAGAGCACTAAGTGGCATAGAAAAGCTGATTAACAACCAGCTCGAACAACAGCAACAGTCATGGAAAAGCCGGCAAAACTGGGTGTGCAAGTGCACACAAGGTGTATCTGTGTGTGTGTGTCTGTGTATCTGTGTGTGACGACGGTGTGTGTGTGTGTGTGCAGTGAAAGATGGAAATTTGCAACACTTTCAAATTGCGGCTTTATAACAAATCAGTGAAAGTGAAAAATCTCTCAAGTGACAATTTAACTTTTTCAACAACAAAATTGGTTGTTATTATAGTTGTTGTGCTTTATGGTTAATAGTTGTTTTTTAAGCATTTTGTCATTGCTCTGGCAAACAAATATTTACACAGTTGCACAGCTCCCTGCCCAAAAAAACAACAAAAAAAAATACACACAATTTACCCTGAAAGTAAATTTCTATTTACTGTTGATTCGTTGGAAAATAGAGAAGGGGCATGGGTGGGTTGAGGAAGGGTCTGGGTTTTTACGACTTTATCGGCTGCTGCGCAATTTTATTAGAATTTGTTTTGTGACTTTGTTCATTATTCAATTGTCTAACTGGCATGCATATCAGTTGAGTGTCACGTTAATTCACTCCCAAGTTCATGAGAAACTCGGTCACGTTATATGCAAATGGTCGAGAAGACTCCCAACCATCCGCAACAAGGCCAAAACAGATACAGACTACGTCTTCTTAGACCAGTAAATCACCCCAGTTGAATGTTTATTTCCATCTGTTGATGGGCTTATTTATCTTGTGGTTTTCAGCAACTTCAAAACATTGATCTGGACTTGTTTTTACACAGTTCGAGTTTTAGTTATTTGAGTAGCTAAAATAATTTGTTTGTTTGTTTGTAATTTAAATATTTTAGTAAAAAGATATGCATGGCAGATAGTCTTTTAAATTATATTATTTTCACAGAATATTTGTGAATATTTATAGAAAACAAATTATATACCTAACTTATACTTTCAAATATATTGACTTATTTTCAACAAATATTTTTAAATCAGGTGAATATTTTATAAATGCATAGAATAGTCTTCAACTTGTTTCTGATTTTAGGAATAGATATCTTTCCTACTGTGCTATGCAGATTTAATACAATACAATCCTTAGAGCAGCTTGCAATTCGTAAATAAATTTTAATATCTGTGAAATTAAATAATTGAGTTGACTTTTTTACTTTTTATTCAAAAATCACAATGTTTCTCCAATTTTGATGTCTAAATAAAGGAAATAAATATATAAATATGGGTTTGCTTGAGAGCAATTCTTAATGTTTCATGCATTGCGTAGCGAAATTCCAGCATTCTCTGGCAGGGTATTAAAATATCGCCATTGATTTGTTAAGGTATCAAGTACTTTTTGCAATAATATGATAAAATAATCCAAAAAGTTAAAGTTAATTTTTATCAACTAATCAAGAATTTATTCAATTGCAAATATTCTTGTTAATAAATATGATGATTAAGTAAGAAAGTTGATAGAGCAATCCCCCCATTTTCACACAGCTGAACATAATTTATTAATCGAAGATCTCATAATTGACACCCATTACTTTATAATAGTGTTTTATGCAAGGGCGTAGCCAGGGAAAGCCCCGATTGCGTAAAGTGCAGCTGGAGGGGGCAAATTGTAATTTGTTTCATAAATTTGAATGTGAACCGCATTAAGTCTGTGTAAATTTGAGATGTGGTTAGCTACGCCAATGGTTATGTGAGGGCGCCTAATAGTTTCGATTATATTTATTGGCCGGACATAAGCCTTTCTCACATTTGTATGCCAAGCGATAAGCTACTTGAACAGCTGAATTAAGAAACACTTGGCTGGCAGACAGTTGCAACCACTTTCGGTTCAATTGGCGGCTCATTTAGCTATCAGTGGAGCCTAACGAGCATTAACTTCAATTGCGGCTCGTTTTCGATACAATGAGAAATGTTAATTCAATTTGAAAACGAGTGTCTCGGGCAGTGTTGTTTTTATTTATTTATTTTTGTTGATACTTTCGCAGTTGGGACCTTTGTTGGGGCGGGTTATCGCTAAAGCTCTCGTCTATCTGCTTAGCGATGCGTGCGCTCATCAAGAGCTCTGAGCACTGAGCACTGAGCGTTGTTTATTTGCTTACCAATTGGCATGCTCAGATAAAACTACTGCTGAGGCTACAGACAGATAGAGATGGAGTCCGAGACAGAGATAGATATACGTAGACAGTTACAGATACAGCTATATACGATTACAGATAAGCACTCTCCGGTTTCGTAACAGCAGCGACAATATTTTTTATTTTGTGGTTAGCTCGTCTTACAGTTGTGCTCCTTCCTTAAGTTGATTATTATTTTTAGCGTCGCTTCGTTTGTAATGTTTATTAGCCAAGTTTGAGCTGCGAACCCAAGCAACCAGCCAACCGACCAAGCAACAAACTGTGCTCAGCTAACGCTTCTTGGCCATTTGCTAGTGCTATTCTCAAGTATTTATAGAAACTTCCAATTGTTATTGTTATTTCGATACAGACGTCAACATACACTTCAAGACACCGATAAGGCATGAGTACAAGCAGAGCCTATCGGAGGAGGAATTAGCAATACGACAAGCGGAGCATATGCAGAAACTGTATCAGGAGGAGCGCAGACGCAAGTATCTACAGGAGCTGCAGGACATGAATTCGCGACGACACACCGACAATTTCACACCCTCACAGAAATCGCCCATCGCCCTCAATCGCTACGATGACTTCCCCACAGACGTGACGCTCAAGTCGCTGGTGGGCCCCAAAACAGTCGCCAGGGCGCTATACAATTTCCAGGGACAGACCTCCAAGTAAGCAAGTGAAATTGCCTCATAGCTTTCGCAATCCTAATCCCAATTTACATTCATATTTGAAAAAGGGAGCTCTCATTCCGCAAGGGCGACACAATCTATATAAGGCGACAGATCGATCCCAATTGGTATGAGGGCGAACACAATGCGATGATTGGACTGCTGCCGGCTAGTTATGTTGAGGTAAGTTTCTCATTGTAATTAAACAATTATTTATGAATTAATTAAAACTCGTCTGTTAACAGATTGTCAGTCGCGATGGAGCTCGCACGCCTTCCAAGCGGCCCTCGGAGGGTCAGGCACGGGCCAAGTACAACTTCCAGGCTCAGTCCGGTGTCGAGTTGTCCCTCAACAAGGGTGAACTGGTCACACTCACCCGTCGCGTCGATGGCAATTGGTTTGAGGGAAAAATAGCCAATCGCAAGGGCATTTTCCCAGTCTCCTATGTGGAGGTGAGTTCAAAATAACAGATTGGGTGTCAGGGTTCAGGGTGTCTTTTCTAAATAACTAATAGAAATTCCGGTACAGATTCGGGTAACGTACCTTGGATTTTACGGTATCTTATGGTTGATCTGGCCATGTTCGTTTGTCCGTCTGAATCTCAAAAATATTTAGGATGTATTTTTTCGTATATCGAGCGTAGATCAAGTTTATTTTTATTTCATCGATAAGTGTCCGCTTTTCGAATATCAATTATCGATAGTAAAAGAAGACACAATTTTCAAGGTTTAGTCTTTAAAGTCATATACAATATATTTTGATCTTTAGTAAAAATTTCATCAAGATCAGGTAAAATCCACCTAAACATTATCCAATGTTTGTATTCCGGTATTGATTTCGTTACTGCTCATTTACCATCAACCTTTCTGACATCCACCTGTTCTATGGCATCCACCACTGCTTACATTTTAGTGTGCTAAGCTATTTAAAGGAAATTTGAACAAATTTTATTTTTTTAACTGGGATATCAGAGTATTACGTAGTCAACTTCATTCAATTAGGACAACTGGTTTTGGCATTTACTTCACTTTTATCTTGCTCTTGTCAGCGGCGAGTTTTCCACTGCGGGTTGTGTCATATTAAGTGCCCAAAAATACAATTATTCAGCATTATTCTTATCCGAAATTTCTCTACTACATTGTGTCCTTTTCTAGATGTGAGTTGAATTCAGCTTTTTTACCCAACTATTTTATTTAGAAACATCTTAAGTATTTAACTTTAGCATTGTCTTTAATTCCTCGTTCCCCACACGGGCAACACTTACGCCAGTTCTACGCTTCTTTATCAATTTCTAATCAAGTTGAAAACCCTTGTTCATTTCTAATCTTCCAATTAATCTCTGTGCACAGGTTCTAACCGACATTGGTGCCGAAGATATTGCAGCTAGAACGACAACGGTAATCAACACGCAGAGCACCACAAATCTGCGCCCAAATCTGGACGTGATGCGCACAAACATCAATCAGGAGTTCAACACGCTGACCCAGAACGGAGCACATCCACCGAATGGCATTCTCAAGGAGACCCGACAGCTGCACAAGACAGACGCTCTGCACGTGGACACCAGCTCGGAGCCAGTGACGTGAGTGGCGAACTACTAATTAAATAAATATTTGACAATTGATTAAATTTCGTTTTGTAATTGGAAAATCACAGATATCGGGCACTGTACAAGTACCGACCACAGAACTCGGATGAGCTGGAGGTGTTGGAGGGGGATCTGGTGCATGTGCTGGAGAAGTGCGACGATGGCTGGTTTGTGGGCACCTCGCAGCGAACGGGCTGCTTTGGCACATTCCCCGGCAACTACGTGGAACGTGCCTGAACCAATTAACTCGAAATGATGCAGTGTTGAGAACCGTTTAGATATTTGTTTTCTGCTTTGGCAGCCGCAGATGGGGTGAAGGAGATGAAGTAGGAAAACTATGAAGCGATCATCTCTAAACTCAATGAATTTGTAGTCTAATAAACTTGACCCGCAGCCAAAGCAGAACCAATATTAATTATTTATATGAATTATAATTCACTATAATTTCAATTGTTGTTAAAAAAAAAATAATATCAGCTGCTTATCTTTGCCGATGTGTTTCTCTTTAATTTAAATAATGTACAACTATTTATTTATTTTTAAAGAAATGTTGAAATTATGTTTATTTATAAAACAAAAACAAAAATATTAATCAGAAGTTTGAGCCACACACAAAACACCTTCCCCCAACACACACAACACACACACACCAAATATCACCAGCTAAACTAAAATAATAGCATAAGCCTCGAAATTTTGTTATATTCTTATTTTTTTCGTTTACCTACTAATTTTAACTAGTCACAGCTAATTTCCAAAAAAAAAAAAAAATTATAATAATAATAAAACTGAAAAAAATCACAAAAAAAAGAGATGAAAAATA
Organism: Drosophila glabriapex; assembly: GCA_035042305.1. Lineage (NCBI taxonomy): Eukaryota > Metazoa > Arthropoda > Insecta > Diptera > Drosophilidae > Drosophila > Drosophila glabriapex. Next base: position 17,893,549 of record JAWNLN010000046.1, read on the forward strand.
AAATATTTAAATTTTTGAGTAGGAATCAGTTGAGAAATCGCCATTTGAAATCGTTGAACACCAAGTGCCTTAAATATACAATGTTTATTGACTAAAAAATGGAAAAATTATAAATACTAAAAAAAAAAATGGCCTTTTATTGTGTCGACAATGCTAATAGATTAATATGCGATAATTATACATTTACATCATAATATTGAAGAACTAAATTTGTAATTTGATGAGCGTTTATTACACAGACACCTGTTGCAACCGAATGCAAAACTAAGCAAATAAAGTAAACATATAAATAAAAACAAACACCAAAAACAACAACATCAATTGTAGTTTTCTTTTTTCAATAAAAAATACAAGTTTTCATTGCTTTCCAGCTAAAGCTTAACAAAGTTAACACGTGACAGATATCCGTGGTTTATCGCAAGACAAATAAATACAACTAACTTTTTTCAATATGTGCGATTCTTTACTTCAAAATGGGCTCAAATGCAGCTGCTTTAATTTTTATCGAGTATTGCATATTGATGGAATTGACACATATCTGATTTATAAATATATATACGATATATCTTATCACAAAGTGCTCTTTCGTATGAAGTAGTTAATCTCAATCTTATAGGACACACACATCTACAAACATTCTTTTCAGCAAATACACTTTAAATTTCAATAGTTTTTCTCTTCTTAAGAGTGCTTCGAATACAATTAATGGCAAATGATATCGGCCTAATCTCATCACAATTTATTCACTCGTTTAAACTTTGTCTCACAATTTAAGCATATATTTAATATGAATTCTTATTTTCATGGTATATTTTAGCAGTGTATATGTCTATAGATTATTTATTGTCCTACGTTTATACCTGCCCTATTCTGATTTAATATTTATCGAGATGAGAAGTCAACTATACTTTCATACAAGTTTTAAGTGCATTTAACCAGTTTTAAATAAGTATCTAGCATTTGAAAAGAGTATATAAAAAATGTTACAAATGATTTTTGTATGCAAATTTAACAACTCGTTTTTCAGGCTAGGCAGCTTTTTAGATGTGATTAGGCATTCTTAGCACAATTATATTCAAATCACAATTTGCTCACTGGCGTAAACGTTTTCTTTGACATATAATGTATGTTTTGCAGATATCTGTCACGCATAAACTTGAATTCGAGCATCACGTTTGAGCCAATTTGCGTTTCCTTTCCTGTTTTAGCTCTCGCTTAACGGCGCGCTGTTCGAGCTCCTCGGTGTACTCGGCATACATGGCCAACAGGGCTGGATAGAGCCGGTGATAGTGCCTCAAATCGTCGACAGTCACCTGCATATTGTCGAAGGCAATGGCCACATGCTGCATATCCTCGCTGCTGGGCAGACGCGGGCATTTGGCATAGCGTTGTGAGAAGTGGGTGAGAATGGTGTGCTTCGCCTGCATGTCGCGACCCTGTTGAATGGCCTGCGAGACGGTGCTGTGCGTCTTGATGCGCGCCTCCTCCTCCAGGTCATCCTCCATGGTGGCCTCGTGTATCAGCACCGTTGAGTTCCGGCCCAGCTGCACCAAATCCGCACAGGGCATCGTATCGCCGCTGTAGGTCAACTTGACCGGCTCACCCTCGTGCTGTGCGTGCAGCGTTAGGCTGATACCGTAGGCATGCGGACAGTGGCGCACTAGGCAGGTGGCTATGGAGGCAATGCCCAACTGCTGCTGCACACGCTCGTCGGCTAGCGGCTGATCCAGCATCTCCCCATTTCCGACCAGCGTATACGCATCCGCAATCGGTTCAATCTGGCGATTATAGAACTGCAGCCAGGGCTCGATTTGACGGGGTGCGAGCAGCAGCAACGGTGTCGCCGGCATCAATCGTTGTCGCTCGTGCAGCAGGCCAATGAGTCCAATATGATGATCCGCATGCAAATGGGAGATGTAAACAGCGTGCAGCTGACGCATTATCTGCTCAGCACGTTCGCGTCCATAGAGACGCACAATCTGGCCGTGGGTTCCCTCGCCGCAGTCGAGCAGCATAAACGCCTCCGCCGCTGTCTGGATGAGAATGGAGCTGACGTTCCGCGTCTTGTTCGGTATGCAGGACCCAGTGCCGAGGAATATGATGCGTGGATAGCTGCCAACTGCTGTATCTGGTCGCTGTAGTTGGGCATCATTGTGCAACTGGGCGAGCAGCTCTGTGAAGCCGGGCACTGCATGCGTCTCCTTGACGTACTCCAGCGGCGTCAGCTTGGCCTCCAGTGTGCGATCCAGTCCTGCAGCATAAGCATTAACAAGTACTTTAAAATTGTGTGCAAATCAAATTGGAATTGGAATTTTGTGGCTTGAAAAAGTTGGGCAATTGATGAATACTTTGATGAAGTGGATACTCCAATCCCATATGAATGTGTGTGTATATCCCACTCACCCTTCTTGGGCCTCAAATGAAAACTGGCCATTGAGGTGACGCCCTGTTCCGCTTCCGTTTCCGTTTTCATAACCATTCCATCCATTTGATTTGGCTCCGTTTCATGGTTTGTCTCCAGATTTTCCTGTTCATTCAGTTTGGTTTTCTTCAGGCTGTGACTGAGCATTCTGCTCGGGCAGCTCCGCTGCAGCTCATCCGACTCGGCGAGCAGCGGAAAGATGTGCGGCTCCAGCTGATGCAGCTGATACTGAATGCGATGCGCAGCCGCATAACCGGAGAAGGGATTCATCGGCGAGTTGAGATAGATGTGCTGCGTGCACTGCGAAAAGTTCTGCTCCATGAAACGGCGATAGTCCGAATGGGCTGTCAGCGTGGCGGGAGTAAAGTGCACCACCACTGCCACCTCGGTGAGCGGCGTGGCGGCGAGTTTCTTGTACTCCTGTGCCTGTGCCAGCAGAGACTGTAGATAATCCTCGCTGGGCACATCAATGAAGACGAAGGAGAGCGCCGTCTCGCCCGGTTCTGTCACGTCCACGGAGTGAACCACTTTGCCGCAGGGCAGGACTACGTCGTGTCCATTCTTGAGCTGCCCCAGCAACGGACCCGGCGTCACTCCCTGCTCCACACACTTGACCAGATTGAGGGCACCCGGTCGTGGCTTGAGTGCGCATATATAACTGATGACTGGCTGCTCCGGTTGCTGTTCGCTGCGCAGCACCAGCGACTCCACGCTCATAATGGAATCCTCAAAGTGATTCCCTTCAGTGGCATCTATCGTCTGCATCTGCAGATGCTTGAGCACCACAAAGCGACGCATGCTCTGCAGCATGGTGTCCAGATGTGGGGGTCCATGCAGACCCACATTGCGCACACCAGCATCCTGAATAGTGAGCGCCAAGCCCGGCAATCCGCCCACAGTTTTCCATGTGTTGCGAGTGACAAAGATCTGTTCGAGGCGCGACAGGCGCGTCTTGTGCTCGTGTGCCAGTCGCTGGGTGCCCTCGCCGCAGTTGAATAGGTAGCGCGACTGATCCGTGAACAGGTAAACGGCGCTGGGCGAACCATTTGCTCCTGCCCCGAGCACCTGCAGATTCACTGAACCCGGCACAACCGAGGATAGTTTTTTTCGCAGCACATTTGGCTGGCGTTCGTATTTTGCGGGCATTGCATTTTGCTCAGCAGCCGTTAACACTGTGCTGCTACTGCTGATGCTCATCCTGATGCTGATTCTGTGCTTGGTCAGTTTTCGCAGCGTCCCATGCGGCGCGATTCGCTGCAATTTCAATAAAGGCAACCACATCATGCATCCAACAGCTGTTTTACGCTGCTAGAGATGGCAAAGGTTCAAGCAGTCGGTTAAGGGCTGACTGCTACGAGACTGTCATGCATATTGTTGACCAGTGCTGCCAGACAGGTAGAATACACTGAAGGCCAAAGGATGTACAACGTTTACTACAAGATTAAATGTGCTGCTGCTGCTTATCATGCTGCCGTGCTTGATCACTTATCGTGCGTTCCATGAGTCCAACAGCCTTTTCTTTGCTGGAGATGACAAAAGTTTATGCAGTCTGCTACAAGATCGTTGAGGCCATTTACGAGCACAATATTCTAACGTAGAGAATTTTAGTGAAGCTCAAATTAACAACACATTGCATGCATTAATGCATTTTGCTCTCTCCTATTAAAAGAAAAGCATACTTTATTTTAGTTACGATTGACTTTCGTTCTTGCGACTAGTCGTGACAAAAGCAAAGTATTTTCAAATGCATATGTATATCAATATCAATTATATGATTTTTTTGTTCAACTAATTAAACAATAAATGATTTTGCTTGGTCTTCAACTTTTCGCTCCTTTTGCTTCCATTTAATTAAATATGTATTATTCATTTTGGGCGGTACATTATATTAATTTAAATATTTAAGGTTATGCAGGAAATGGATTTTATTGTTGTTGTCTCAGAACCGACTGTAAAGCAAGCAAACATTTTGCCAAAGGTTTTACGGTTATTTTTATTTTTCTATTACGATGATTGATGAGCTGCGTACTGCGCTTAATGGTCTTGCAATAGGTGCGATAGTCAGAACATGACTATTATAACTATATGCAAAACAGCTGTGGCCCAACTGTTATTCGATATGAACGTCTCAACCGTTGAGTGGTCGTGAACGGCAGCTACTCTGCAACTATCGATTAACGATAAGTAAGCATAAATAAATCTCTTAGCGCGCACGTGGAACTCACCGCGTCTGTTTATCCGCATGTAAATCCTTACAAAAATATGGTTTTCTTCACATGCAACATTTGCGGCGAGTCCGTTAAAAAGCCGGCTGTCGAGAAGCACTATCAGACGCGCTGTCGCAACCAGACAAAGAGCGTCTCCTGTATGGACTGCCTCAAAGACTTCTACAATGAGGAATACGTCGCTCACACAAAATGCATTTCGGAGGCGCAAAAGTACTCAAATCAAAACTTTGTGCCGAAGGAGCCGAAGAACAAGAACGCCCAGAAACAGGAGAGCTGGATGGACATCATACGCGCCATTCTGGACAGCAGCGAGTATCAGTTGACGCCGGCGCTCCGCAGCGCATTCCAGCGGCTGCAGAGTGTCGACAATGTGCCCCGCAAGAAGGCCAAATTCGAGAACTTTGTAGGCAACTGCATGCGTATGCCTCGCCAGCAGGCCACGCAAGTCTGGGACATACTCGAGCAGGAGCTGAACAAAATGAAGCAGGCTAAACAGGACGAATTGGCCGCAGCCAAGGCAGCCAAGGAAGCCGAAGCCATCAAAGCGGAGACCAATGATGAAGCGCCGCCCACGAAAAAGTCAAAGCTGGCAACAACTGAATCAAACGGGGCACCTGACGAAGAGCTCGACGAATTCGATTGGGCTGTGCAACTGTTGAAACTAGTTGCCAAGCAGCCTGATGGCATTTTCCAGGAGAAGCTCAAGAAGAAGCTTCTCAAAAAGTACACAAAACACTTGGCCCAAACGGAACTGACCGAGAAGCAGACAAAGAAGTTCGACAAACGCTTCGATAAGCTGCTAAAAAAATGCGATGCACTGCACCTGGATGGGGATCTCGTTAAGCAGTGTAGCTAAATTTTAGTCTCTGTAAATATAATATTTAATAATATAGACTAATCATATAAACAAAAATCAGCCGTGATTTATATGTCGGATGAAGGACTTGTCCAGCTGTACCAATTCTTAGTTGTCAAGAAAAGGCTTTTAGCTGTCCCACAGCTGCCTGTGAAGCTGTGAAGCTGAACCCAGGCTGACCTCCAAGCCACAAAATGTTGCAAAGCCATAGCAGCAGGAGAAAACTATATAAGTCTATTGGTTCATCATTTGTAGTTGCCACAATAAATCAAGCAATCCAAAACAGTTTATTTATTTTAACTCAACGTAGACTTGACTTAAAAAAATATAATAATAAAATAAATATAAAATGCAAATGAAATGTAAAATATGAATTGCTGAACGATCGGAATTGGAATTGAAAGATTAAGATTCAGAATCGGAATCGGAAACAAAATTCAAAATAATTTTGAAAACCCACTTTTCGGAACTGATATTATTTATCCGAGTCAAAACCAAAACAAAGACGAGATCTCATATCTGTCATGTACTTGGAGATGCAGACGGAAAGGGCTACATCGACAAAGTTGTTGATCCTTATCAAGAATATATATGAGGCGGATACGCTTTCTTCTACATATTATAACAGACACTTGCAGACTTCAGCCCACCTGCTGACCCTCAATTTTATTATTAAGTCTGGCCGATCAATGTGATTTATGTATTTGTCCAATGTTGGTATTTTTGCTCAAATGATGTTAGAGTATTCCCATGGCACAAAATGTTTAGAAATCAAGGTGCCAATACGAAACCGATTACCGTAAAAAAAATTTGCAAAAATACCGGAATATTTATTTGAATTTTTTACGTTACGCACAAGAATCGGGATCAGAACCAAAATTCGATTCAGTTGAAAATTGAAAATTATCCAAAATTGGCTTCTAGGAAACTCAGAAAACTCTCAAACCGTAAAAAAATTTTGAAAATTAATTTAATCAGTGCTATGTAAAATTGATGGGCTTTTCATTAACCACATTATATAAATAAATAATAAAGAAACTTGCAGTATTTTTGAATATGACATATTTATTTATTTTTGGTTACATATCTTTGCGTTGCATATCTATGTGTGCTTCAGAAACTGCACGCACTGGCGCAGATAGTCGCGAACAACGCGGCATTGCGCTGTCTCATGGAAGCGCTTGGGCGGACAGTTCAATATCATCTCGTTGGCGACGCACTCCAGCACCAGGCCCGGGTAAGGATGACAGCCGTGTGGAGCCAGGCGCTTGCCCACCGCCTGCACGCCCTGGTGACCCAGTTGGTCCAAAGCTGCACGAAAGGGACAAGTTAGTGGAGCGGGAGAAGTGTGAATATCAATTGAAGGAGAGAGAGAGAGAGATAAAAGTACGCACCGTGTTTGTCACACTTGATGTAGGTCTGGTAGAGCAGCTCTTGATCCTCGGCGTTGGTCAAATCGCCCTCCAGATGAGAGCGAATGTGACGCAAATTGAGAGATTTACGATCGGCGGCCAGGAATTGGGTGCTGTTGTAAGTGCATTCAGCTGTACACTGTAAAAATAAGGTATAACGGTTTAAATAAATTATAGCTGGCATAGGGCTTCTTGAAGCTCAAATATATTTAAGGTGGTTTTTATGATATTAAAAAAAATTAAACAATATAAATTTTGAATGAAATTGACTTTTGTATTGAGTAGCTAAGGTGGTATTATGTATAAATAATAGTTTTTTAAGATTAATTTCTTTTGTACTGAGCAATTGCTCATAAATACATTTTTCTTTTTTGATAAGCTTTCATTTTTGTAATCAATTATTTTAAAACCAAAATCATCATCCCTTTCATCATTATGATCAGCCTTTAAAGGCAGAGAGATGTGCTGAGTGAGTGAGAAATACAAGCTGCATCATCTCATTGAGTTGCTTTGTTATCCATCTAAAATTGTGGTACTTCATTTGCGAACTGCAAATTTGAGAACATTTTAAATTTTTTCTAAGCCTTTCAGCCTGGCTGAGATACATAAATGTAAGCATTGCAGAAACAAATTATGATTTTTTTAAATAAAATTTAAAAAATGATTTAAAAAATAATATATAAATATATATATATATATAAATATAATATGAAAAAAAATGTCAAATTTGGAGCATGTCTGTAGAAATGTTCAAGCGCCAATTTCTAAACAGTTCCAGCGCATTTACCAATTATCTTGGCTAGTTGCGAAGCACCTTATAATATAGTCGTAATACTCACAAACATATAGATCTGTTCGTTCTGCTCGGTGTCATGATAGATTTTATCTATCCATTGCGATTGGCAGGCGTTAAACTGGGGCGTTTCATGGTGCAGATCACAACAAAAGTCGTGCTATAAAGTTGAGGTTATATGCCATATAAGTCGAATTGTTAAGAAGTACATATAATTCCAACTGTTCACCATGGTATCAGCTGCAAAGAGCTCACAATCCTCATCCAGCTCAGGCTTGGCCAGCACCAATTCCAACAGCAACAAACCATACAAAAGTTGGCACCATTTCAGAAACATTTTGAACGGCGTTTGTCAATTTTGAGTGAGTTTTATAGTCTGCCCAATGGGCAAAACAACTAATTGGGCGTAACATCTAATGTTTTTAATGACATTAAATTATTAGGTTGAGTTACGTTTGTTAATTATTTTGCTGTAATTGTTGCAGCTACATTAGAGGCAATTTTTTAAACACACTTTTTTTTATTTATTTAATTTTTTTAAAGGTATACATTATACTCGTAGTTTTATATCTTTTCCTGAGCATACCGGTTTTCTGCTCTGATTCCTGGAACTCCCTGAAGATTAATGATGGCAAGACATCCATCCATCCATCACCGATCAAGCGGCACACAGATACATATTTGTATGTGGTATCTTTGTGACAGACGCGCCCCGCTGCCAAATATAGTAAAGGAAAATCACTTTCGAGTTGAAACTGAGAATGGAGACTGAAAAGCGTCTGTTGAAACAAATGCAGCTGAGACAAATGCATGCGGAAACGAAACTAGCAAACCCATTCCCATTCACCATTCACCATTACCATTACCATTACCATTTCAATTTCCCAGCTGCAACTAATTAACCGAGAAATACATCATAAATAGCCCAAGTAGATGATCATTATGTACAAGACGATGTCCATCAGTCATGATGGAGACGCAGACGCAGACGCAGACGGTGCGTCGCTAGCTCACAACTTCCCAATTGTTTATTTTTACGGATCAGAGTCCGGAACGGGTTGGAGGGAGTTTCTGTGGTGGAGTTGCAACTGCGGCGCTTCATGGTGGCATGTGGCAGTGTGCTCAATCGAGCGGCACGTGCCCGCCTGAAGTTCAGTTCCTCGGAATTGGAACATGCCCCAACACAGCAACTGGGCGCATCTCAGCCGTGTGCCTTATTTTGATGTCTTACATTTTTTTGGGGTCGCTTTTATTTCGTTTATCAAAAAAACAAAAGAAAAACCAAAGAAAGAAAAATACTCACACACACCTACAATGTTGAGTATGTCTATTCTTGGGGAGGAGCGCGAGTTATGAGCTCAAGTTGGTTAATCATGCATATGTTGGGGTCTTGTGAACATGGGTAGTCCTAATAGAAGCGAAAAGCTCTTTTAATAGCTTGCTTTGGTAAAAACAATCATGTGCATTGTCACACAACTAATCTATTAATATTATGCTCAAAGTTCAAAGTATTAAGCTTTATTTGCTGTTTCTTTTACACCACATTACAATAATATTTCTATTAAGAACATGTTTGTTATTTTTGAATATATTTGTGCTATGTAGCTATACTTTATACAGGTTATTCCATCGAAACGTATACAAATTCCGTTAAGTATTCCAATATTCTTTTAAATTCATTTTACGGTATTCGGTTACGTATTTCTGCCTTGATTTTACCGGTACAGTACCAGTACTTAACTGTCTGCGGAATTCTCTATATTAGTGTCATATATTATTGACTTTTTAAAATGTATAATGAAATTGATGTGGCAGCAGGTTGACTGAGATCTGCAAGGATCTGTTATCTTCGGCGTACCTAAAATGTCCTTTCTGTCTTTCTTCTTCTTCTATCCTGAACACCCTAAATCTTAGTGAATCTTCGCGTGAATCTTATATATATATACCTTTATTCTTGATCAAGGTCAACAGCGAATACTTTAGAGACTATGACAGCTAAAGTCTTTAAATTTCGAATATATGTTGTCGTATTTGTTTTGGTTCTGATTCAGTCTTTCCGGGAAAATAATATCAGTTTCGGTATTTGGGCTTAATAAATTCTGAATTTAGGATTACAAACTAGATCCGAAAAAGAATGCAGTTTCTGATTAATATTCATATAGATATTTGAAAATGCATTTTAAAATAAATAATAATTCCACGTGTTCATTTTCATGTCTTTTTTTTGTTAAATTTTAAAATTTACACAAATTTTCTACTTTTTCATTTTCTATTATCTATGGCATTAAAAAAATTTTATGAATATTATTTAATATTATTTTACAATATTTTCATTAATAGTCATTAAAACTAGTAATAATATATTTATACACAGATGAATATTATATGAATTTTATTTTATGATCACTCTCAATCAACATATGCACTACAAAATATTTGAGTAGTTTTTTCACAGTTTTTTACAACTCATCTCAGTCAAATGTCAAAATGTGTGCAAAAATACTTTCGATCTTAATTCGTGTAGAACATAAAAGTTAACAGCGAAAGCGAAGTGTCATAAATAAATATGTTAATCGTCAAAGATCTGCTGCCTATTTTGTTCAGCTATTCTCTTACGCTCTGTTTCACTTCCTCTCTGTCTCGCTCCCTCTCTCTCTCTCACACACTCTCTTGCACTATTGCTCTCTGCAGAGAATTTGCATTGGATGCCATTTGGCTGCTATTTAGCTGCAGTTAACATTGCAATTGCTTGTTAACAGCGCCTGAAGACGACTCCAGCACACGCTTGCCACAGCATACACACGCAGGTTTATATATACATATATGTATGTTAAATGTAACGGTTGTTCGAACCGAACCAAAGAGCATCCCACAGAGCAGCGCCCGATTCAGTCAAGAATTTGTTGGCAGCGCGTGCGGTTCGCTTTTGCTCGGTAGAAGAATCGAATCGAATCGAATTGAATCTAGAGAGACAGGAGTTGTTTCCAAGACACTGTTCCAAAAAGCATATATATACATATATATATACATATATATATATATAATTTATATATATATTATAGTTCTAGACTATAGACTATGGTATATCTATAGACTATAGATACTGAGTTGTCCGCCGGTTCGTTATTTATAAATCCGATATTTTTGGAAACAAACTGTGCGTGTGCGTGTGTGTTTGTGTGTGTGTGTGTGTGTGAAAATGATGCTTGCAAAATTGTGAAACACGCATGGAAATAAGAAATTAATCAGAATTTTTATAACAAATTAAAAGAAAACAAATACAAATAAATCGTAGAATCAAACTTTGCTCTTGCAATGAAAACTTTAATAAGAAAATATGGTGCGTTACTGGCGTCACTGCTTCTGCTGCTGACGCTTGGTTTCGGCACCGTCAATGCTCAATATGAGCACTATTTGGACGCACTGCGTCCCGATGATCTCTACGAATATGTCGAGGGCAGCGGCAGCATCCAATACTTGGCCAAGGGCAACAGCGAACAGGCGCTTCTGCAACTGGAGAAGCCCATCAGTTTCTATGGCGAGAAATATGAAAACATCTATGTAAGTCGTGAATCGTATTTCTATATGGTATTGAATTCTGCGCTGAATGAATGATTTTCGCATTCGACCAGCTGATAAGGCTGAGACGATAACGACAGCAATTGATAATACGTAAATCACTTGCTGCTTAGTTCAATATTTTCTCGGATCAATATACATGTTTGTCTGTGGCCAGCGGTATTTATAGCTTGACGGCCAGAAATCAACATTAATTTTCGGCAAAAGATGACAGCCGAAGAATTTCGACACATTAACTGTGTAATGAACGAGCTGTTTCTGGTCACCCAGCGAAAATCTGTCTAAAAGATACATTTTACAGCGAACGCCAATTCGCACTCAACCCGAATACCAAAAAAAAAAAAAAAAGAAAAAAGAAATGAAAAAAGAAGGACAACAACAAGAAAGCAGAACACTTGGGGTGGTCCATGGCGATGTTTTAGGCACAGTCTCAACAATAAATAGCCAACAAGTCAACCCATTGATGTTCATGTCGCTATGCCGCCTTGGCACGCACCCAAACTTTTAGACGCCTCTTCCGAATTCCCTTACTGCTGGGGGCACTTCAATTTTCCTAAATGATGCGTAACACATTGACAGAGGCGTATTTGATTCTATACACAGATTGATTTTTGAGTACTAAGACAAAGACAAAGAAGACGATCGGTTGTAAATGAAAAACTTAAACTTTGTATAGCCTGGCTACGTTTGATCAGTTTACATATTTAGTCAAACAAAACGATCAATTTAGATTATTATTATTAATAGTTTACACAAAAACGATCGGTTTGTAATTGTCTTGTTTCAAATAAAAATCCCTTGTTTTAACTATATTTTAACAAACTCACAAAATGGCCAATCGAAAAATGTGCGTTTTGTCTAAAATTTATTATTTCTTTCTTAATAATTTTAAATTTGTATCACACATATAATTGATCGGCCTAGTTTATTATTATTATTAGCTTATATGGCAACGATCGGGTGAAAAATGGGCTATTTCATATTTTGTTATTAATCGGCCTGGTTTATTGCTACTATTATTTTCAACAGAAAATATCGCTTTAAGAATTAGTTAGTGAGAATTTAAATTTCACTTTTGAAAGCTAAGCTACATTTTCTCAATTTACATAGTTAATCAAAAATCAATAGAAATGGTCGGCTTAGAATTTTATTACAATTGTATTCTCATATTATAGAAACTGTTGGTCAAAAATAAATTTCTTTTCATATCCACAAGTACATAATTTCAGTCTGTTTTAATTAGTTTTTATTTACTGATGACAAATATCAGTTGACACAGAAGAATAAAAAAGTAAAAAATTAAAAATAAAATTTAAGTTGAAAAATAATAAAAAATTCATTTATCCTTAATTTATATTTGAAATGCAAAATAAAACATATTAAAAATATTTTTAGTTTTTGTCGAGATTAAAACCGCAATATTTTGCTAGGTATTAGTTTAGGGTACTTAATCGTCGGCACCTTCAAATTGGCTATCCGACATTATTTTCAAATTGTTTTTTGTTAAACAGCAAGAAATTATGATCAGCTCTGAGAACAGCGACGAGGCGAAAGTGTCGCCTATTTTTGTTAGTTAATTAACTGAATTTATGTGTCTGACGTCGAAAAATAGCACGCGGCACAAAATGTGTGGCATTAAAATGGACATAGAAATGCATAAATTTCCGAGAATTCCTTTGACCAAAAATAACCAAAGCGTTTCTTTTCCAGCGACAACGCATTATTCAGTTTTATTATTGTTGAATTTTGAACTCATGAAACCCCTTTGGTCTCTATAAATAGATGTGTCAAAATCATGAGAAGTCAGTAAAATGAAATGAAAATTTTTAAATTGAGGTTACAGGGTTAGGCTACTTTGAAATTCATGTTTGCATTGCCTTCAGGAGAGATGAAATAAATACCTAGCCAGCAGAGTTGAAGATGGACTACAGATTTAAGGATCATTAAGGAAAATTAAATAAAACTTGATGGAGGATATTGGTTCATGATAGCTTATACTCTAAAAGATTGAAAATTATGCAGAATTTTAATTTTTCTTCTCTTGTGAGCTGTAGTTATATATAGAAAACTAAATTTTTTTTATATAGTATATATGAAAATTAAATATAAATATATGAAAAACTATAATTGAAACCAATATAAAATTTCCACAAGATCCACGAGACTGCTGACTGTTTACTTTGTGTGAATCTGGAGTATGCCAAATATTTGAACATTTCCACCCTCAGCGGGGGGCTGAAGATGAAGTGCAGCTACCCATGGTGAAAATTGTTTTATGTTACGCTTGTCGGCAAGAACCAAAATATACTGGAGCAGTTTTACAAACACCTGTGCTCTAGTTCGAAAATTCCGAGATTCCAAATTCCAAATTTGAAATTCAACATTTGTTTATTTAGGCAAAAATTGATGCAGTCTATGTGTTAAAAATAGAAATGCGCAACTCGAAGTTGTGCAAGAGTGAAATGAGAGTTGGAAACTGGAATGGGAAATGCAATTGGAATGAAAGGGGAAGATGCAGGATAAGAGGAAGGCGGCTACACTCAAAAAAGCGGGCAACAATTTAAAATTTCACCCGGAAAAATATAAAGTTTTCCTGTTTTTAGTAACAATTCAGTAATTATACGAAAAAAAAATGATATACCTCTATTTTGCAGAACTTTGTTGATTTTTTTTTTATTATTAAGAAATATATTTCCTAAAAGGGTATCAGGAGTAGAAATGCAAAAACCCTATTTAAAAAAATAAATTCCTTCTAAAAGTCAAACAATCCGTGGGCGAAATAATATTATATGAAATTATAAACTATTTAAAATGTGTGTAGAAGTGATATCTTGAAATACCAATGTTTAACTAAACAACAACAAGCGATAAGTAATAAAATTGCAATATACATTTAAAAACAGTCTAAAATTTAAAAGCCCTTTTAAAATTTTTGGCATAATCTACGCTTGAACTAATAAAAGAAAGATCCTGAATTTTAGATAAATAATTTCTTAATAATAAACTGAGCTGCCCTTGGCTCCGAAAGTACGGCGACTTCCTAAATCTCAGTGCGATTTTTTTAAAGTGTATGCAGCTGGATAATGTCGGCGTCACAGATGCGTTTTGCTTTTCTTTAGACTAATGTTAGAGGCGTGCTGTGGCTGCCGACAAGGAAACAAATTAAGAAAGTCATTAGTTTGAGAGGGAGAGTGGAAGTGAGAAAGCGACAGAGAGAGAGAGAGAGAGAGAGAGTGAGAGTGTGAGAGAGAGAGAGAGGAGGGAGTTCTAATGATCGCTTGTTGTTGTTTAGTTTCCGCTAGGCGCATTGGCCGTTAAGTGTTAAGTGGCCTGTTTGCACTTCACAACCGGTTAATGGCTAATTGATGCACCATATGCACTTCCTTTCCACAAGCAGCCAGCCACTTCAGCTCAAGCATCAGATTCTGACACCCATTTACCATTCTCGATTGCAGATCAACACGAATGGCATTTTGACATTTGATGTGGAGTTCACCGACTACTTGAATCAGCCCTTTCCCCTCGAGTATCCCTCGATAGCGGCCTTCTACTCCAACGTGGACACCAGCAACAGCGACGATCAGAGCAGCATTTCCCTCTTCCATACCCAAGATCCGGAAACTCTGGACCGGGCAGAGCAGCTGGTGCGTTATGCATACAGCGATTGGTCTGAGTTTCAGGCGTTGCAACTGATCGTTGCCACGTGGCGCAATGTGGGCTACTTTAACTCGAAGACGGACAGACTGAACACCTTCCAGGTGGCTTTGATTGTTGGCGAATCCCAAACATTTGTGCAGTTCATCTATCCCCAAGGTGGCCTCAACTGGCTGCAGGGCGAGGCCGGTGAGCTGGGACTGCCCGATATACGCGCCCAGGCGGGCTTCGTTGCCGAGGATGGACGCTATTACAATCTTAATGGTTCCGGCTCGGAGAATGTAAGTTGAACACTTAACTAACTAGCCTAAGTAGAGCAGCAGACTCAATGAGTGTGTGAGTTGAAGTGTTTCATAAGCAATTGCATTAATCTTAATTTTTTATATTAATTTACATTTTCAAAACGCGTAAGAAGCGCTCTGAAGTATTTCAAATTTATAAACCTTTAATTGTGCAAAGATGAAATAGGAAAATATGAGTTGAAATTTGCGAAATTATTAATTAAATTGTAAGTAGTTTTCTAACATTTTTTAAATTTAAAATTTATAAGCATTTCATTTTAAAAATAAAAAGTCTGAAAATACGAGTTAAGTATAACGGAACGATTATAAAAAGCATTTCAAGAGCAATTGCTTTATATTCATTAGAAGTCTGTTGTAGTCAAAGGTTCAGGTTTAATTGCTTTGTTTATTATGTCACTTATTTCACCAGATAGAAACATATTTTTAATAAAAATAAATAATAATAAAATAATAAATAGCAATCATTATAAATTTTAAACAACAATTAATTGGAGTAGCTAATGGTAAGCATTGCCTTTCCCTTATTGTTCGCAAATGCAATTTTGTTTGCCATAAAATGACAGCAATCTGCTGCCCATCTATAAATTCAACATTTTACATTCACTTTATATTTTGATATTTTTGTGTTTTTCCTGAAATTTAGATTAGCTTAATTCTGTGTAATTATATGAATACAATTGTTCTTCAACCTTAATTTCTTTCTTTGAAAATCAAAGCAATATGTTTACATTTTTGATTACTTCTTAAATTTTGCTCCTGAGTCAACTGCAATTTATAAATACATATATTCGATAACAATAATTACATAGAACACATTAAATAAAACCCCATCCAATTTTATTTTGTATTGTTTTATTATTATTGCGAATATCTATTATTGCGAATAAATAAATTAAAATAAAATAAAGCAGATAATAAGTTACCTCAACTTGTTATTTAAATAAGCTTCAAAGTCAAATTGCTGTAATTAATGACCAAAAATAAATACTTTAATTTTATCTACAGGTTCGTTTCCTCAGCGAGAGCACCAATTTGGGTGTACCTGGCGTCTGGCTCTACCAGGTGGCACCGCTGCAACCCGCCGAGAATGTGCTGGCACCCAACAACCGAGAGACACACACTGAATCGCCAGCACTTGCTCAGAGCTGCAATGGGAATGGACACCAGTGCGATAGCCACGCCCAGTGCTACGACAAATCCGAGGGCTACTGTTGCGTCTGTGAGCCGGGCTTCTATGGCAACGGTCGCTCCTGCCTGGCAAATGATCTGCCCATGCGTGTCACGGGCACACTGACCGGCCAGCTAAACGGCCAGCCTGTGGACGAGGAGGTCAAGTTGCAGTCGTATGTGGTAACCACAGATGCACGCAGCTACACTACCATCAATCCGGTTAGCTGGGAGCAGGCAGCCCAGCTGCGACTGGTGCTACCGCTGCTGACTACCGTTGGATGGCTGTTCGCCAAGCCGATCAATGGAGCAGCTAATGGCTATCAGCTGACTGGAGGCAATTACGAGCACATCTCGCGCATAGAATATGAGACGGGGGAGCGACTGCTGGTCAATCAGACCTTCGAGGGCCTCAACTACTGGGATCAGCTGAGCGTCAAGATTGAAATATCCGGCTCGGTGCCACGCGTTTCGGCTGTTGCCAAGCTGCATCTGTCGGATTACACGGATGAGTATCGCTTTGTGCGACCCGGAGAGCTGCAGTCACAGCAATCTCACCGGCTGGAGCTGGTCGAGGAGCAGAGCGTGATTGGCTTCAAAGTGGATCAGCGCATCATCTACCAGAGCTGCCTGCGCGACGACGATGCCGATCCCACCGATAGCCGAGTGCTCCAGAAGGTCGCCAAGATAGTCCTCGATTACGCTCAGCGCGACAATGCGCTGAGGACAAGCGTCGTGAGCAAGATTGGCGTCGATGCCGAGTCGAATGCCTGCACAGATGGCAGTGTCCAGTGTGGCGAGAATGCAATTTGTATCGTCTACGAGGACACCTATCGCTGCGACTGCCGACACGGCTATGCCGCCCAGCTGGACGAGAACGGCGCCGAGCTCTGCATCGATGTGGATGAGTGCGCCGAGGGCAGCCATGTCTGCGATGATAATGCCGTGTGCTCCAACAACGAGGGTGGCTTCAGCTGCGTCTGCCTCGAGGGCTATGGCGGCAATGGCTATCGCTGTCTGCGCGATGATTCTGCTGATAATATTCAATACTCCACACCGGCTGAGCCAACAGACGACAACTCCTATCACAATGAAGGTGGGGAGCAGACGGAGCCGACAGAACCAGGGCGGCACAGCGAAGAGATGCCCGGCGAGAATTATGACAATCCTCAATATTTAGGCAATGGACAACAGTCTGATGAGTGCTACGTAAGTAAAGCGATTCCATTCCAATTAAGCTAGATTTGTACACGTAGATAAAAACTCGCAATTCTTTTGCCGCCAAATGTAGCTGTCCTTATTGTTCAGAAAGTATTTTTCTAAAATGAAAGGTTGTGTTTCACTGAAAGTGTGTTTCTTTTCCTAATGCCAGGGTTGATTTTTTGTAAATATTAGAACAATTATGTCCAATTTAAGTCGATCATTGCCATTGTCGAATTTGAATCGATTAAGTCGATCATTGCAAATCGATAAAATCACATATCTCCAACAATCTTGAATGTCCCTTAAAATTCGGCACTGGCCTCGAATATCTTTGCCACCAAGTCTGCCACAATTTGAAAGATAGAGTCACCAATCTTGGAACATAGATTGCTGTATCGACACCGTCGGACCGCGTTGAATCCTGCCCCCCAAGAACGGCGATAGTCTAGAGCAAAATAACTTTCTTGAAAATTTCTTGGCTGCGCCAGCCCATTTCTTTCCCACCTATTATCAGCTGGTATTAAAATAAAAAATGATCTTTTAAATTTCGAAAATATTGTCTTACTTTATTTAGAAATTCGTTATAAAAACTTAAACAGTTTAATTCTTTTCAAATTAAAGTTTTTCAAATATTAATTACATTTATAAGCTATTTAAAATGAGTAAAAGTAACGAAAAAGCTGATGTAAGAAATCTGTGTATACATTTAAAAAGGGATTGGATTTTTTTTAATTTAAGAAAATATAAGAAAATATATATTAATTTAAGAAATATATATATAACATATATACATATATTTCATAAAAATAAACTGAGCTTGGCGGTTTTCTAAATTTTAAAGCGAGAATTGAATTGCATTTTTTAAGTAGGAATTTGTAGAAATAAAGTCTAAAAAAAAAGATCGAAATATAATCAATTATAAGTAGATGTAATTGATATTTATTCGCATAATGATTTATTTATATAGAGATCATCTAATTTATTATATAATTAACCTTTTGATGTTTTGCTTGCAGCTTTGCTCGCCGGATGCAGACTGCTATGAGGGGCGTTGCAGGTGCCGCGAGGGTTTCAATGGCGATGGCATCAACTGTACGCGGATCTGTGGTCGCGATCTGGTGTGGGAGCAAGGACGCTGTCTGCCCATCCTGTTCGGCGAACAGGAAGTGGAGTCCAACTGCAATATCCTTGGGGACTGCACCTGTCCCTGGGGCTACGAGCTGAGCGAGGACAATCGCATCTGTCGGAATCATGGCGGCGGCTACGATGGGGAGAAGAGTGAAGAGCTGATACCCTGCGATGTGGATGCCAACTGTCATATCAATGCCATCTGCGCCTGGAACGAGCACGAGCTGCGACACACTTGCATCTGCAATCCGGACTACAGCGGCGATGGCTACAACTGTAATCCACTTGGGGAGGCCTCCTGCGCCATTGTGAGGGGAAATGCCAGACCAACACATCCCGATTAACCACTAATCATTGCCATTTGTCCATTACAGAGACCAGGCATCTGTGATCCCCATGCCGCCTGCAGCTACAACGAGCAGCTCGGCAGCTCGGAGTGCGTCTGCGAGAGGGGCTACACAGGAAACGGCCATCGCTGCCAGCTGGCACCCGAATGCGAGCAGGACAAGCATTGCGGGGAGAGTGCCTATTGCGATGGAGGCGTCTGTCTGTGCAACGAGGGCTACCAGCGGGATGTCAGCGACATTTGCGTCCCAGCTGGTCAATGTGGCTCCGTTTTCTGTGGATCGAATGCCCTCTGCAAGCTGGATGTGGGTCTGGGAGTACAGTACTGCGATTGCATCGATGGGTATCAGGGTGATGCTCTAACCGGTTGCACCAGCATTCCCATACCCTGTAATTTGCGCAACAATTGCGGCATACACGCCACCTGCGAGCCCACAGAGTAAGTATGCCATTCTGTTGAGTATTGCACACCTGTATTCCCTTCTCCTCCCCTTGCTAATCCAGAGATCCTGCGAATTATATGTGCCAATGCATTGCTGGTTATCGCGGCGATGGTTATGTGTGCGTCGAGGATCAGAACTGCCTTAATAATCCAACAATGTGCGACATGAATGCCAAATGCCACTCGACAAACTCGGGTCTAGTCTGCTCCTGCAATCCAGGTGAGTGCCACGCCTTCTTTCCTACTTGGTTTTGGTCTGCGGCACCACATCCTCGGGGCACGGTGTGCACGAGTTGATGAAACAGAAGCTGAATATTGCCAGGGCCAGCACCACATTTAGATAGCCGTTGTTACGATCCCAGGTCAGCGGATGCATAAAGAACTCACGCATGGACTGCAGCATTGTCGTCTTTCTGCTATACTGATCCACCCTTTGAATATAGCGACGCTGCTGGTCCTTAATCATCGGCACGACCGGTTGACTGGTCACACGCAGGATGCCCATTCGTGACATTTTCAATAGCAAACTTTGCACTGGACGCATTGTGTTTTTGAATTTATTTTCCGAATTGAATGTATCTTTATACCGAAATATCACCACAAATTTTTTGTTGAAATGAAATTACTTAGAAGTACTGTAGAGATTTGGGAACGGTATAGAAAGAAAGTGCCTACTGTATTTAATTCAAAAATGATTTCAATGCTTAGCACTTAAAAATTGTGATACAGTTCAATTCATTTTCAATCACTTGTATTTCTTTAATACTCATTGACGAAAAGTAATTACATTTAATTACAGTATTCATTGTAATTAAATAGCGCTTTCAATAGTTTCGTTTCTTTAGATACTAAAATATTTCTTGGGCTTGAGTTATTCATTATTCTTTTGAGATTTCATTAAAGTCTTCTGGCTTAGTATTTTGACTACAAACATTTTACACAAAACACAATACAAATAAATAATTTCAGTTTTCGGAAAATTCGTACTTTAATTACTTGATGGCTTCACCATAATTATATATATATAAACTCCTCGCCACTTGAATTACTTGAATAAAAATAGGCAGCTATATGCTCTAAAATTTCAAGTAGTTTGTTTGGAAGGGAAACGTATAAATGTATTAAAATAATTTAGTGTAATCGCGCCTCAAGGCTTAGGTAAGATCGGATATATATACACATAAATATATATATTTATATGAGTAATTATAAATATGTAGACCTGTTACCCGATAACGAGATAGAGTTTAACTGAAATATATTTATCTCACAGTCATTACATTATAGAGTTTCTCATTTACTGGCCTTCAATTGAATATATTTGTAGATTATAGAAAATTATATTCTGATATCCAACAGGTTTCTATGGCAATGGCTCCGTTTGCCACGAGCGTCAGCAGCACGATTCAGACTTCCTGCTTGTTAGCTACGGAGTGGGAATAGCACGAGTTCCTCTGAACGGACGCGATATAAATCCGATTATGGTGGCTTCGATGGCGATTGGCTTGGACAAGGACTGTGTGGAGGGCCGCGTCTACTGGGGCGATATTTCCCTCAAGATGATCATTAGCGCCAAATACGATGGCACTGATAAGCGCGACTTTATCACCACAGGTAAGATGACGAATGATAATCGCGATGATCGAAACTTCCATTCGAATCGTATTTGCAGACATTGAGTCACCCGAGGGTATTGCGATTGATGTCATATCGCGTCGCCTTTACTGGACGGACTCGGTGAAGGACACCATTGAGGTGGCCAGCTTGGATGATCCCACACTGCGCGCCGTCCTTATCAACAAGCACCTGGTCAATCCACGCGGCATTGCTGTGGATCCCCACAGACAGTGAGTGTTTGTAAAACTGAATCCAAGCAAAAAAAAAACTCAACTTCCTTTTTGGTTTTAGAAAACTGTACTGGTCCGACTGGGATCGCTCGTCTCCGAAGATTGAGTATTCCGATTTGGATGGCACTGATCGTCAGTTGTTGCTGGGCTCAGATGCTGTTAAGCTGCCCAACTCGCTGGTGGTGCTGGAGAGCACTGGTGAGCTGTGCTTTGCGGATGCAGGCGCCAAGAAGGTGGAGTGCATTGATGCACAGAGCCTCCAGATGCGCACCGTATTCCACGAGCCGTCCTATCCATTCGGCCTGGCATTTATACACAATCAGTTCTACTGGACCGACTGGACAACGTAGGTTTCCCCTTGCTTAACCTTCCTATAGTCTCATTTGTTGTTAACCAACCTCGACCAACCCATACAGCAAGAAGGTTGAGAGCGTGGACAGCGCCGGAGTACGCCAGAAGCCCATCCAGACAATGTTCTATGGCAGCCACAAGATGTACGCGATGACAGCCGTGGAGCAGAACTGCCCCCAGGCCCCGAGTCAGTGCCAGAGCAACAATGGTGGCTGCACCGATTCCCGTATCTGTTTGGTCAATCGCAAGGCGCCCTCCGGCAAGAGCTGCAAGTGCACCAGCGCCTCCACCACCTGCTCGGTGGCATCGCCGTACGCCTTTGCCACACCACAGAAGTAGGGTCCTTGTCTGAGGGAGTACATTTAAATGAATTGCAATGAAATAATAATGAAGTGAAATTATTTTTGTATACGCATAACAGATATAACTAAGAACACAGAGAAACCAAGAAAACCAAACCAAAAATTAATTCATAAACATAAACTAATGTGTGTGCCATCTTTTGTAAAGCTACTCAATCTAATAAATACATACATACTATAAATACATACACACATAAAAGACTACCATCATTTTCGAGACTATTCCAATTTGTTGCTGAACCAAATAGGTTGAACAAGTTGTCTTTGCATTTTGCGTTTAAATCTCAGCTTCTACTTCTATTTACACCTGAGGTAAATACAAAAAAGAGAACACAGAAAACTGGATGGACTTTGATGGATATAATTATAACGATTTATGAATCGAGGAATGTGCTTTAAGTCGCCATCGCACTTTCACAGGTGGAATATTGGTTTGGGTCGCCCTTTCAAATTATAATATTTATCGGCTTTATTTTGTTTCATCAAATATAAATACGAACGTGTACAAAAATATACTTCAAAGAGCGTTTCCACGAAAATCGTTTATTATTGAAAATACTAGCACGACAACGCCCTGTTAATGAATTAGCGACCAAATTGTGCAATTACTCGAGTAGACACCATACTCCCCGGACTTTAATAATTATTGAAAAGGTTGTCCCGTAAATTGTATAAGGCAGGTATACAATTTGAAGATTATAAAACCCTAATCGATTTTTAAAGGGTATTTAAGAAATAGAAGGAGTACCAAATATTAATTTCAAGTTATTGAGTATATAAGAAATTTAAATTTTTAGAGGATATTCAAGATTTTGAAAGATGCCCAAAGAAGTCTTAAGTTTTCCTATTCAGTTTGATACATTTTAGGACACGCATTAGCGCAGTTAAATAAAAGTTGCTGAACAAAAGTTAAAAAATAGATAACTCTTTCGTATGTGAAACTTAAAAGTAAATTGCTACCAAATTAAAAGATTTAATGGAATTAAAATATATAAAATTTAAGGATATTAAAGCTGCTGAGTGATTTCAGTTTTCATCAACTATTTACTTTGAATTTATTGTGAGTTTCTTGTCATGTTGTCAAGTGCCTTAAAGAGCACAGTTAAATATTACAGCAAGTTTTATAATCTAACCTTTAATATGTTCTGAATATCATCATTACATAATTAAATATATTAAGTACATTTGTTTTTTATTAGTTTTTTTTCTAGCTTTTGTTTTTCTTCATCTTTTGTTTGGTTTTCTCTTAATTTTTGTTGGTTTGTATGGTTCTTTGATAACTAATTTTAGGCATTGCCAATTTGCTTTTTGTACATTGAGACATTTACTAGTCGCTAGTTTAGTGGCTGCTAAGTATTACCTAGTGCTAAGTCTATAGATACTAAATGTATGTTTAGGTGTGCTAAGCTTTGGCTTATCTAAGCGCGTTTGTCGCGTAGGTTCTTGAGACACTGGAATGCATATCATGTTTTTTGGGTTCATTCTCAAAATGAACCGAGTAAAATTCGCTTAGTATAAAACTGTCTGTGCTATCGGTATAACTATGTATTTACCTTAAGGATCTTCAATATATATTTGCTTATATGTATATGTGTGTGTGTGTGTGCGCTCATAGTAGGTACATTGTATGCTTTAGCTATATAAATTTCCTTGTTACTGGGACGTGTCTGGGTACTTAGAGGTGCCAACTGATTAAATTCAGTTTGGTTAACTATATTTGGTATGCATTTCTGTGTATATACAACTATTGAGTAGTACTTTGAATAAAGTGTAGCTCATTGAATTTGGTACAGTTTTCTTTTTTTGTTTTTATTTTTTGTTTTTTGTTTTGCTATTTTAGCTGTAGGCTTGGGCTTTGAGCACGATCTCCAAAATCGAACTAGGTGCTTATCGGCTAAATAAATATTTGTACATATTTAATCGTAAACTAGTTTCTGTTGTTTTGCGTTTTAGTTTAAGTTATAATAGTCGGAACTTACAGCTATTACATATTTATATATACAGCAAACTACATAGCATAGTTAATTTATTTTTTATTTTTATATTTTTGTTGTTGTTTGTAAAGCATTAGAGCATACCAAAGCCTTTTCTTTCGAATTTTTAATGTTCTGAAAACCGTTTTTTAATTTTGAGTTTGCAAAAGATTTAAACGAAACTAGCAGTTGTGTTTGGTACAAAACATTGATAGCACCTTTCTTAATTTTATCTATTATACGAGTATGTGGTAAATTATTCAAGTGATAACTGTGCAACATATGAAACCTAAGGAAGTAGCTGTGAAGAACTGACTGTGAATATTGCAGCAGGAATAATTTGACTACATTAAGTACTTATATTTATCGTATTTACATCAATTACTTGGTTTTATTTTTTAAAGCAGTTTAATTACTTTTTTCGATGCCCCCTAATTTGGTTTTGCTTGAGCCTCATGGTTTGGGGCTGCTAATTATCATTAGAGAGAGAGAGAGATATGCTAGAAATAAATCAATTTGTTTTGGCTTAGATCTATTGAATGCATTAGCAACTAACACATATTCGCACGATATATTTACAGCTAGCTAATGTGATTAAAACCTCATTCATGCCAATACTTTAACTACTTTGTTTGTTCCCAAAAACACATTTTGCCTCATTTGAATAAAGCATACCGAAATTTTGAATATAATTGATTGCTACTCATATACTTAGGCTAAGTTATAAGCAAAATGATAATCACTTCTTCTCCATCTCACTTCTCACTTCTCACTGCTCACTTCTCTTCATTCAAGTGGCCAAAACTACGCAAATTGAAGTGGGTCAGGGAAATACTAGAATTAATGCATTTGTTCAGACACACACAACACAGACACTGACTGATAGGCTGCTTTCGGGTGGGTTGGGTTGGGTTAGGTTGGCTTTCTTAGTACATACAACTTACAGATGATGGCGTGATTCGATTAATTCGTGACCCGTGCCATGTTAAAAATAATAATGATACAACTTATAATATTAATGTATTATATAATAATAAAAATGTCATTGTATGGACATTCTAAGAATGGGGATATGAATACGATATATGTTATGATTTCTACTGAACGTATGTTTCTATTTATGCATTATGTTGCATAGGTGTATAGAAAACAATTTTGAATAAATTTGTAGATTTTATTGAATTTAGGCCACAGTTGGTTCATACCAAATAAGAAAGCTGTGGCTTTAAAAGTGTATCTACGATTGCTATCGGAAATCGATTATAATCTATGTGCGGTAAGCAAAGAAAGTGGTCGATAATTAATTTGATTTACATATTGGATAAATAATAATCTAAATATAAAGTCTTTTCACGTAGTCATACGGATGGATGTTGAACCGATTCTAATAATAATAATAGCAATAAGAAAATGAAATAATTATAATAAGAAGATTATTATTATTATTATTATTATAATTGATATTAAAAATAATATTCAGAATTATACTAATCTTTAAGGTAAAGAAAAATGTCGTATGGAATTTACAGATAATTTTATTATCTGCATTCGGCAAGGGTTTCCCATCTTTGACTATATCTTATCATGCCTCGAAATATCACGAAAATACAGCCGACATCTCTTGCTCATATATAAATGGATTTGGGTTTTGGGCTAGCAGCTAAACTTAATAATAGGAGTCAGCATTTGTTGGCTCTAGAATTTATCTCGACGTCTGTGTGTGCTGGCCGTATTCTATATCCATTTGTTCTTCGACATCGATGAGCGGAATCGGCGACCCCACATCAGGTTGTATCATACAATCGTGCCCTGCAAATGCTGCGGCGACGGCACCTGCGACGACTGCGGCAGCGAGTCCTGCGCCTGCAGTGAAGCGCCCGATGAGGTGCTCGGCCCTGGTCCCAGGTCAGCGGTGTTTATCGCCAGCGATGAGCCGGCGCCCAGCATGCCAGTTCCACTGCTGCCGCCGCCGCCGCCGAGAGCTGAGGGATTAATGCCACCACCGCCGCCGCCTCCCAAAATGCAGGGCACACCCAACAAGGGCGTCGGCTCCTCCGGCGGCGTCACCTGCAACGAAATCTGATTCTGTGCGAGAATTTTTTGAGAATGGTGGGTTTTGTCAGTGATCTAAGGTCTATCAACTATTTACCTCCATGCCAATGCTGCCGTTGAGCGATATCTTGATGGGATTGCTGTGATTCGTTGCCTGCATGAGCGTTGTGAAGTGACTGATGCCAATCTCCTCCAGCGACGACTTGCGCCGCCCGTGGCTAACCCCCACGCTGGGCAATCCTTGGCGCAGCGATGAGGAGCGACGCAGCAGTATATCGCTATCGATCTGCAAAAAGGAAGAACACGAAAATTTCCAACCAATATTGGTGGACATTAGCGGAAATGTGGTTGAGCAAACGTAATGGAGCAAAATCTTGGCCCCACCAATTAATACACATAATACATGAATTACACAAAACATATTGGCTAAGATTATTTTTTGGCCTAGGGGCAAACACGCACATATCGAACACATTGAACTCAAGTCCATGGTGCACTCTTGATTATATTTGATTGTTTTATTAATTTATTTATTTTTGTCATTATCTTTTGCTTGGGTGCAACCAAAACGAGTAACGGAAACGGAAACGTGATGTGGATTTATCCGCTGCGTGCGTGCGTTATGGTTATGAATGTTTGCTGAACTGGTCGATTGTTGTTGTTGTTGTTGTTGATAGTTGTTGTTTTTGCTGATAACATTGTTGCTGTTGCTGTCTGGTCTGGTTGTTGTTGTTGTTGTTGTTGCTGTTGTAGCGGCTGTTGAGTGCTGCGGCTTTGAAACGCGTCAATTTTGTGAAATGGATTTGCGAGTCTTTCGAAAACGAAATGCAACCAAATTTTGATGTTCGAAATGCTTGTGTGAGATTGTGCATGTCCTATGTATAAATATGTAAATATGTATATACAATAGATATGTATATATATATATATATATATATGTGTGTGTGTTTGTGTGTGAGCATTGTTGCATTTTACAGTGTTTTGTTCTTCATACAACAGCTGCGTGGCAACTATTTGGCCCAAGTCGAAGTGTTGTGTTAGCCAATTGGTAATAGAGACAGTACAGGAAACTTAACTTCGGTGCACCGAAGTCAATTATACCCTTGCAGAACTAGTGAAAGCCATACATATAAATAATAAATAATTAGTACGTTTGTATTTGAATTTATTTTACTTAAGTCATTGCCAAAATTGCACCAGCAATTCAATTTTTTTAAAAATTGTATTCATTTTAGATTAATATACAATATTTAACTTTTTTTTTGAGCTAACCAATTGCTAAAAGAACTCTTTAATTATTTTTTTTAGCCAATACAAATATAAATATATAAATAACTGCCTTTTCCATTTATCTGCATGTAAATTATATTTTATTTAAAATGCAACTGTTTTTTTGACCAACTTTAAATTATATTTCTAAAACATGTAGTAAATTAGTAAAATGATATTTTTTCTTTTAAGTTAAAATCTTAAATGAAAAGATTTCTCTTTAACATGCTCAAAACTCAATAATCCCTTATTTTTGAAATTTTGTCCAATCCCAATTACCTCAATTCCACTTGGCACTTTAATTTTAAAACATATTCAGGTATTCCTTGTTAAAAATTAACTCAATGGTAAATCTTTCTTAAATTAATCCCAGTCCCAACCAATTTTATTGACAACAATTTTTTCTCTAAATTGGAACTTTATCATCAATAAAATATATTTATCCTTGTTGCTTTCATAAACAGTTTCCGCAAGAGTATGGAAATCAAAATTGAATGAATTTGTATTCATGCTATTTGCTGTGTATTGCATTAGCTACAGAGTTGCATGTGCCATGCAAAACGTTTCTGATAACGATGGCAACTCTGGTGCTTGCTGACAAAAGCACAGAAAACGGCATTGATTTGGTACAATTGTGAACACAAGTGGGGGTTTGTGGGGGTGTTGATAAACGTGAACGCAAATACGAAAACAGCAACAGAACTTGTGTGATTCGGTGATTGAGTAAGTGAGTTAGAGATAGATATAGAGATAGGGGGGGAGGGGGAGGGAGATAGAGAATAATAGCCAACCCGCAATGAGTTACTCCTGCCGCGCTGTGAGCCAACCACCGTCGGACTGTCGGGTAGAGAAAGAGAATTCGATTTAATTTGCTGTATCGGGGGCGTACAGCGCTGCGAGGATCCATACCCGGCCAATGTCTGAACGCTCTGCATTTGCATTGGGTTCAAACCGGCGATGCCGGAGCCTCGACGCGAACCAGCTCCGACGGCGGTGTTGGGCATACTGGGCATTTGTGCGCCCATGTTGATATTCGAACAGAACGAAATGTTCGACTTGCGGCGCGAATTGTGGCGCTCGAATGTCTTTTGCGCCGAAAACGGTGAAGGTCGCACCAAATAGCTGTGAATGATACAGAAACCAAAACGAAACATGACTTTAAACTGTCTTCTTTTCTTTTGTTTATTCAAATTGATCTTATGGTTTCATTTGGAAATTTTTACAACGACATTTTCTTCTCTCAAATCAAACTGTTCAAATTTTAAATTTTATTAAACTTTAAATTGACTGCTTTTCAATGGGTTCACTACAAAATATACTCCCACAAAATACATTTAAATATACTAGCTTAGAATACATTATTTAAGCTTCTCACTGGCTGAAATTCTTCTAGATCAATAAAGAACATCTTCTAAAAAGTGGTAAGTAGCCTGTCAAACCATAATCGGAACTGGATGATAAAAAATTTAATACTAATTCAATTCTAAGTTGTCTTAAAGTTGTAACACGTAAAGTTGTAATCGTAGTGAAACATCAAAATATTCAAGGTGGTATTTGAGAACTCAGATTCCAATTTTGAAGGTTCCGATCTTGCAAAGCTTTCAGTGTTAGAATGTAATCTTAAGATTTTATTATCAATACCTTTTGAGCATTCTATTTTTGATGAAATAAAGTATCTTATTCTTGATCGATATCAAGAGTCGAGTCGTCCTGTTTCTATATTTCAATGCTTTGACATATTGCTTTCAAAAATCTCGATCAATCTGAGTAGTTGAGTTACTCATCAATTTCATATTATATCTTAAATGCCATTTTGGAACATACTTTTTAACTAGTTCATTAAATCTAGAATTCTGGAAAGCCATAATCAGACCACAAAATTAGCAAAATTAAAACCAATAATAATGGGTAATAGTAAGCAACTTACATAAGATCGCCCTCCTCCAACTTAAGATCACAGCTTGGATTGATTATCACATAGGATAAGTGATTACGCTTCTCGCTGACATCGTCATAGTCAATGGTCGGTAGATTCAGTGACTCCATGCGACTTCGCACCAGATTGGCAATTTCGGCTCTTTCGATTTGCTGGGCATGATTATCGCGCGCCTCATCAGCCAAATTAATCGAGTACTGCAAAAGATGATAATAAATGAGGAGGGTAAATTTTTAATTAGCTACCGTTAATAATGATTGTGTTATTTACATCGGAATGTATATAAATATGGGTATTTGTGTGTATGTGTGTGTGTGTGTGTGTGTGTGTGTGCAGCTAATGAAACAATCTCATGGATGTACTTAGTTTCTGGCATCCAAATCCAACAGCATGCGTCAAAGCGTTCAAGAACCACAAAACGCAAAATCTCACCTACCTCGGCGGGGGGAGGGGTGTATGGAAGGCCTGCTATTAAATTGCCGTGTGCTCTGGTTTTTCAATTACTTTTGTATGATGTACTTACGGATGATCCCTTTCGCTCCGAACAGCCACCCAGGCAGTTGACCGACTTCTGGCGCGGACGGTAACTGGACGAGGCGCCACCACCTGATGAGGGGGGACGATATGTGACGCCTCGCAGCATTTCGGAGCTATCCTTGGTGGAGTCGGGGGTGGCGGTCTCCTCATCGTACTGTGCGTAATTTCGGTCGTATGGTCAGATGGATTGTATGCAAATTTCAATGAATTTCGGTTAAACACAAAATGATTTACATTTTTAATTGATTTTTAATTGAAATGGCAATTTGTTCAGCATTGTGCAAGAATCATGGAGTATTTGTTGTTGTTTCGGGCTTTATGCTCAATTAATGTTAACGATGTTATCATGTATCATATATATATATTTATTTATTTATGTATATATATGGATGTATTTGATGTATTTGTATATTTGTGTGTGTGGCCGAAACAAGGTAACATTCAATGTATTGTATATCATGCGATACAAAAAGCTTATAGCTAAAAGCAAAAACATGTCCAGTTTTTATTTTACGTGTATTTAGCTTACATCATAAATGAAGTAAAATCAATCAAGAGCAATAAAAATGAAAACTAGCAACAAAATTTAAATTATATTTGAACTGGTGCTTGCCAAGCGCATTTTAGCATGTCTTTCTTTCAACATATCTATTTAAAATACTCAACAAGGCTGTATTTGTGCGAGGCAGCTCTATATTATAAACGAGTGTCGGCTTAAGCACAACTTAGCTAATTTGCATCGATTTTTTCTTCAAACAAATCATTTTAATTAGCATTTGCAGGGAACTGCAAATGAAAACGTGAGTTATTGAAAGGAACTAGCAATCAACATTTCAGATGAAAAGCAGCAGTACAAAGTTCAATGGCGAATAGGCTTGTGTTTCTTTTAAGAGAAAACCATTAAGAGATTAGACCTACGATTCCACATGCAAATAGAGTTTGGTCAAAGGCCTCGATTGGGAACATCAATTTATTTGCAGGAAAACATTTTGCCGAATGTCATTTGATGAAGGTAATAATAATATTTACAATGAAGTTGTGCAAAGCAGACAGAAGGAAGCATCTCCAATCTTATAAGTTATATAAATATCATATATGAGGATCTACAGCCGAATCACTATCATCATATCTTACATTCTTGAATGTACACAGTATGTTTGTAAGGGACAACATTTGTAAAGTATGTTGCGAATGTTATAAATGATAATTCATCGAATTTCATATGAAAGTTTTGGCAATATCAATGTCACAATCAACTGATATTTCAAGAAAGTAAAGCGCCTATTTTAAAAGACAAATATTTTAAATTACAATACCTTCCAATATAACTTGACATAATATTTCTGTGATTAAAAATATTCAGCGTATCTTAAAGTCATGCGCTCTGGATTGAAGCTATCTTAGTTGTACTTTTTTTTGCAATTTTTGGTTTGTTTGTTCTTATAGACTTATCGGCAAATCTGTATAATCCTGCAGATGATATTATATGATAATTAGAATCAATAGCAACTTTGAACAAGTGGCGTTTCGGTGTGGAACCGTAGCTTGTGATATATATACTCTATATTATTAAAGATTAGATAGATTAACACAACACAGCAGAAAACAGGCAAATCAGTTGTGGGGCTAAGGGAAAACGGGGTTGCGGGGTGTTGGGGGTTTGTCTGTGGTGTGTCTTAGCAACGCCTATATTAATAATGTTGTTTGTGTCCAGCTATTGTCCTGTGGTGCAGGTCGCACAACAGGCGCATGCAATTGGCCAACTAAAAGGCCTGCATGCAAATGTATAAAGGAAAAACGAAAGCAAAAATAAATAACGACAACAGCAGGAAGATGAACAGAGTCATGCAAGCAAAATCCTAACAAATTGAACTATATCTACACACACACACACACACACACACACGATATAAACACGCGACCACACACACGACAAGCAAATGTAGTTGTTGGCCATAGAAATGCGACAGGCAGAGTTGTATGAGAATTGTTATATTTTGATTTGGTGTTTTTGACTAGTATTTAATTACTATATATTTTTTTTTGTTTTTGTTGTTTTTCCTTTCGACTAGTCTATTTAATAATATGACTCACTGCGTGCGTGTGCGTTTTTCAATAGCTGGTCAAGTCCAATACAAACGCAAATCAATTAGTTTATTTTCTTTGTTTAAGATTTAGGCAAATGTTAAGTTAGTGGTTTGTATGATCAATAATTTTGGATTATCATATTTAGCAAGAAGATCAATTGTTAGGATGAGGACGGGGAATGCGCGATGGGGTTCATCATATTGTTAACTCATGTGTGTGTTTACTTAGGCAAAAATGAGCTAATAATGAGTAGAAACAGGGGTTTTGGGGGATACCAACTTACGACTGAAGTATATGTAAAAGAAAAAACTACAAACTTTGATTTATTTTTAAAATATGTACAAAATTAATTTGGGAATTATATCAATTAATACTGAATCAGCACGCTATGCTTTCTTTTAGTAAGGATGGGGTTTATTTGATTTGTATTTGGCTAAGCATATGTATGATTAAAACTCTAAATATTTAAAAGCAAGTTATAGTTACGTTAATTGAAAGTTCGAGAATATCTTTAGCTTTGCCATTACGTTCATTAAGTTCTAATAATAATTGAAAAATAGAGTTGGTATACTAGGTAGTTGAGTAGTAAATGATATAGTATACGAGTACTTATTGGTAAGTAATATATGCATACAAGTACTGAGTATAATATGCAAATGAAGTATTTTTAAGTTATCGCAGACTCGTCTCAAATGCAGTTAGTTTCGAAGCGTAAGCGTGTGATTTTAAAAACAATCGACAACCAATTAAAACAAATAATTTCGAAACTTATCGAAATAATACAAAATTATTATGCCTGCGCATATAAAATAATAAAATTAAAAACCAAATGCTTAAGAGGCTCAAATAAAACTAATTTCAGCGTTTTGCGTGTACCTAATTTATTAGGCGAATCAAATCAATTTCGATGACAAATCGAAATCAATCGAAATCAATCGAAATTGTGTGAGCAAGAGATAGACAGAGTAATATATATATATATATATAGAGAGAGAGAGAGAGATAGACAGAGAAAGAGACAGGCTGTGTGTGTGTTTGAAATGTATGTGTAATGTACATAAGGTAAAGAGAAAATTCTTTTGTTGATTTAATTCGTTTATTGTGCCGCCAATTCAATTGACTGTATAGATTATTGTGGAGGGCCCAAATTTGAAAGTACATTTTTGTTTTGTTGTTTTTTTGCTATTGTTTTTTTTTTTAGTTATTTATTTGCTGCATTTGTTTTGGACTCACCGATGGACGCAAGCGCACGCAGTGCCTGCTGAAGGCGGAGAAGGGACCCCATCTTTCGACCGGCGAGCTACTCACATGTGACGTATCCGCATTTGAGGTATCCTGTGTGCGATAAATGCCGATCGGTATTTCGCAGGTCGTCGAGCAGAGTTTCTGATACAGGCGGCCATAGGTGCGTATCCACATGTCATCCTTGGTGATGCGCATCTGCCAAAAGACAGAAACAGAGCGAGAGAGAGAGAGAGAGAGAGAGACAGACAGTTAAGAATCCATAATCGCATTTGATTCGAGGGCACACTCACCGAGGTTAGAAATCCGCTGCCCGGCGCCTGATCAATGCCAAGCAGGAGGCGCACAAACGTAATCACATAGTCCTTGACGAACGCCTGGTAAAGCAGCGTGTCCAGCATGGAGGCACTGAAGACCGCTCCGGCCGCAAAGGGCAAACGGAACATGTAGGAGATGTGCGAACCGCGTTCCTTCTCGCGCTGCAATTAAGTGAGCGACAAATTAACCAATGACAACTGCGGCGAACACCGCAACGGGCCCATTGTTACCGACCTTTTCCATTTTGCTCAGATGCAGTGCGTATTTGTCGTGTGCCCGGAATTGCATGAATCGCATGTTCGAACTCTGCGACAGCTCGGTGATGCTCTTGATACTCGGAAAGAATCTGAATCGAGCGATACAAAAATGTTTAAACACAGAGAAAGAGAAACCAAGCAATTAAAATCATTTCGAATGATATATTTACATTTAATTAAAATATAATAAATATATCTATAATCGAAAGCTTAAAAACATATTGGAGAAGTTCATAGGCAACTTGTTATTCTAGACTTTTTCACAATGTTTTCACCTTGTGGCTAATTTAATTCCTATACTTTGTCTATAAATGTATTTATTTGTGTGTCTGTCAGTTATTAAATATATTTTGATTAAATAAAATTGGAATCGTGCACCTCTGTAAATTTATTTATTTTAATATTAGTTAATCAATCTCTATGCAAAAATATAAGTAAATATTATTAAATATTATTAAAATACATTTATTTTACTATTCGTTAATGAAATGAATATAGTCAAACTATATGAAAGCTTAAGGGTTTTTATCCCAATGTAATTAAGTTGTATTTAATATTTTAAAACATTTCAAATAAATATTAATTTTAACGATCTTGGAATGATTTTACTTACTTGAACATATTCTGTACAGCAACAATGGTATTGCAGTCGGAAAGTGAATCCTCCTCGGCGGAATTGGATAGCTCCTTGTTGACAACAACAACACTCTCGGCTAGTGTAATGCCAGCCCGCAACAGATCGTCCAAGCAGTCAATGGAACCAAGCATCCAATATACCTACAGCACATAGATCGTGAAAGGAGAGCTCAAAGGAGTTGAGGTCGAGAAGGGCTCACCAGTGGAAAATAGGAGAGGGCATCGAGAAAGGCGACATCCGGTCGACGCTCGAGCAGCAAAATGATGGGATTCAGCGAGGTCTTGGAGCGAAAGTGAGCACGCAGCGGTATGATGAAATTGTAGATACCATTCGAGGCATAATCAGCGGCCAGAATTATGGTCTTGTTCTGCCACTGATACTCCTTGGCGTTGCGATAGCTGCAGTGCTCACACACCTGCCGCAAAACAATATTTCGCATATTTCAGCAAAGATCCTTTCTGTTGATTGGGCGAACTCACCTGGGCCAGTTGCAGGCAGCAGAGTGGCTTCTTCTCTTTGAGCAGGTAGCAAAGTGTCGGGCTGACCCCGATGAATGGCGAAACTGGCGGAAAACCTTTGACAATCCTGCAAAGTACAAAATGTGAGCGTTTGTGGATGGTATGAAAATGCGCTCAAAACAAAGGATAGCTCGAATTTAATGTTAAGCGTATAGTTTAAAGGACAAGCGTTAGGCAAATGATGAATGCAGGTTATGAACATCAAGAGCAGAGTATTTTACACACTGAGCTTAAATCATAAGAGTAACTTGCAATATCTTTAAAGTGACTACGAACTACAGCAATGTATCTTAAAGAAATGTATCTACAGAGTTCTTGGCTATTTATCTTAACTGTGGTTTTTACATCGTTTTCTGTGGGGATTGTTAGTGCATGCAATTAACGAGCAGCACACGGCAACATTTGAAAGCTTACGCTCAAGAAACAGCTGATGCCAATTTAAATATTTGAGACATCCCCCCGTGTTGCTCCTCAGTGTTTCTGACAACGGCGCATTTAATTGCACAGCGCAACACTGTAAATGAACAACAGCTGAGGCAACAACGGCAACGGTAAAAGATACCAAAAACAAACAGTCCAAAGAACAACAGCTTCAAGCGACAACATTTTCTATGAATGCAAAATGCAAAATGCAACTCAGCACAAAGCAAACAAAACCAAAAAAGATGCAGAAGCAACAACAACAATAACAGCAGCACAATTAGGATTGACATTAAATAGTCGAAATGATCGACTGTGTGATATGCTGTAGCAAAATTGAACAACATTTTTGATGTAGAGAGCCTTTTTGAATGCAAATAATATTTATAATCTATTAAAAATGTTACATTTGAGATCGGAAATAATTAAGAAAAGTTGGAAAGTTTTAAATTACAAATATTTGTAAGCATAATTCTCTTGCATATTTTAATTTTAGCAGACAAAGTCAGTAACATGTTTTTGTTTGCAATTTATGAATATATATTTTTCGTTTTATTAAAATATCAATTAATATATTTTTAGTTCTTATACGAAGTAGTAGAGTCTTTGTTTCTAAAGATTATTTTTTGGAACTTGAGATTTAACATTTTTATTATATATTTTTATTATTATATATATAAAATAAAAAATATTTTATGTAATATTTCCAAACTCTACAAAATAAATTATGCTTAGCCTGATTTCACCATAAACATATCTTGTGACAACATTCTATACATTCAACATTCGTAAACTATGTTGTGAATGTTAGAAATTCGCCCCGAGTATTTCGTGTATTTTTTTTTGTATCCATGTTATGAAGATTATTACAAACATCAACATTTATAAATAGTTGATATTTGAAAAATATTATTTTTAAATACAATTTGAGTTTAATTCATTGAATTATGCTTCATTTGCAGAAAAGTGGCTGTGGCCTATCTTTTATTTAGTATATTGTTTTATAATTCCATTCTCACAGAAAAATCATCCTATTGGAATCAGGCTTTAGGAGACTACTTCGCATAACAACAGACTGAAATTGAATTGAATTTAATCCCACATTGTTTTCATTTAACGGAAATGAGATTTTGTTGACAGAAAGTTCCATAATTGTTATTTAGAAACTAAGAGACTTTTTCGTTTAAGCAGACACACCTCGAATTTAATTAAGTAAATTTAGACAACGGAAATTAACTTTTTTTTCGCAGAAATATAAGTTGTTAATTGCCATGTACCCTGTGGGGGACTTGGCACTGGCAGGGTATATAAGTATTTATGTAAAGGCAGCAGAGAAGCATCATCAGCAAAGCTCAAGTGGTTCCACGCTGTGTTTAAGGTGAACGTTGCAAGTCATTAAAAGCTGCCCCGAGGCAAGAAACTAGCAACTGTCGCAGGCAACAAAAAAACATTGCATAAGCAACTGAGAAAGAGTAACAACAACAGCACAAGCATCTGCATCTGCAACTGCAACTGCAACTGCAACTGGAACTGAAACTGGAACGAGCAACGATAACAACTCTTCAACAATGGAACAATCCAAAATGGTAACTCCAAGTTGGTGGCTTCCGTCCCTCCCTTTCCCAAGTTTGCCAACTTACCCGGAAAGGTCGGATGCCCAAACCGGACGCGCCAAGCGACGCGTCTCAACGGAACTGCTTGACGTGAATGTAAAAGCTGGCGGCAGAGGCGGCTGAGGTGGCAGAGACGACGGTGGCTGCTGGCCGGACACGTTGCCCATTTGTGTGGTGCTCAGCGCCAGCGCCGCTGTGGCGGAGGTGGTTGTTGTTGTGGTGCTGCTACTGCTTTCGTGCGAGAAGCTGCAGCAGCACCTCTGCAGCTGACGCCGTCGTGCCGCCAGCATCGCAAGCGTGCCACCGCCCAACCCCATCCCCATTCCCATTCCCGTTGCCGCGCCCTGCATCAACCGCTGACTGGTGCCGGTGGGCAGGACGCACTCACTGTCACAGCTGTAGCTCTTCTTCATGGCGCGCCGGCGCACCGGTGCAGGCGGCCACTCATTCGCGCTGCAATAGAGACAGGAGCCAGCTACGCTGCCCCGCTGATACGAGTCCTCCGAGGAGCTCATGATGAGCGAATATGTTCGCGATTGTGGAAAGTGACCGCCCAAGCAACTGCGAGAGTCAACTGGGAGTGTCAGTTGGGCTGCGTTTCATTCGGCAAAATAGTCTAAGCTAAGCTAATGCGATTACAACTAATGCGACATTTACCATATATGAGTACATACATATTTACATAGTATATAGAGACAGGGCTTCAGCGATATTTTCTGCATTGTTATTTGTAATAAAAATATTTGATTTTATTTTACGTACTTGCGGACTGAGTTTAGTTTAAGAAAATGTTAATTTAATGTAAAATTACAAATTAAATAATCTATAAAAATACATAAATAAATTAAAATTTAAAATTAATATAAAAATAATGCATGTAAAATATTCGACAGTTTGTATTAAAATTTTATTTTAATTATTTATTACATAAAAACATCATCAACTTCAAAATTTAAATTTCATTAGTTAAGTGAAAAATAAAATAAAGGCTATAATAAATCTGGGGATATAATATGTAAAATAACCCAAAATTTACTGCAAGGAATGGGAAAAAAACAGAGCAAATAACTAAATCAGACCAAAACTTTTGAAATATTACCAACTTAATTATGTAGAAATTAAATACAAATAATATTAAATAAAAACGATGCAAATTAAAGAAAGATAGGATTATCGTAGTTAGGCTCAGGGATTTACCGGAGAACTGATAGTGTTGAAAATTTGTTTAATGAAAGATAGAGTTCAATAAACCTTTCGCATTTTCCGGACTTTGGACTTAAATATTGTCGACAGTTCGTAGAAAACTAGTTCAGTTAAAAATCATACCTAGGCAAATTAATAATTGATGGCGATAATAATGATCGGTCACGATAAATTTGAAAGTTTCATGTCATATTACATTGATTTGAAATATATATTTAAAAGTATTTAAATATATAAAAGTATTTAAGGTGAATTTGACTTTGAATTTGACTTATAGATAAAAATATTTAATTAACAATTAGGAACTTAACACAATAATGCTGAAAATATCGCCTTTTCAAACTATATACATATGATACATACATAAATTCTAAGAAATTTCGTTAGATTGTTCATAGTTCGCCAAATTGGGGGTTTATTTCTTATAAACAAAACAGGAGGTAGGGGGACACTTATCTTGTACAGTTATGGAATACAGTTAGAGGTTAGTTTGGTTGTTGGCTATGTGCATTTGGAGATTGCATTGGTCATTGGGTTATGATTGGGTGTACACAATACAGTTATGCATATTTAATACTATAGTACAAGGGCGGGGGAAAGTGCCTCAATTATCAATAGCTTGGTTAGAAAATAAAACTTCAGTGTCACACGGAAATTCAAGCTCAGAACTTACGCAATCTTCTCAGAGGGCGATCGCCAGGGCATCTCGTCATCGATCTCGTCATCGCTCTCGTCACCCTCGTCGCCATCATCGTTGCCGGCAATGCTGAACGAGGAGGAGGTAAACATATCCGGCACGGGCAGTATGGAGGGTCTGCGACTACCTATGTTCCAGATGCAGAGATATGGATAAGGGTTAGTTAAGCAGAGAAATGGTTAACAATAAAGCTAAGCGTACAAAGTATGCTGAAGAACTTCTGTGTAAATATTTCTTAAAATTATAAACGATTCCTCTAAACATTTTAATCTCCCCAGAATTATGATGTCCTTTATTTCATTCATAA
The DNA here is from genome assembly GCA_035042305.1 of Drosophila glabriapex. Classification (NCBI taxonomy): domain Eukaryota; kingdom Metazoa; phylum Arthropoda; class Insecta; order Diptera; family Drosophilidae; genus Drosophila; species Drosophila glabriapex. Next base: position 17,932,707 of record JAWNLN010000046.1, read on the forward strand.
TTAATTATGTGTATTTTATTTGAATAAAAATATCTATAATATTATTCATTTTTAGTTTGTTACTTTAAATTGAGATTTCAAAACTCATTCATTTGCCATTTGCTTCCAAGCCTAGATGCTTACCTCTACGCTGATTGAGCACATCGGGACTAAGTAGATTGGGATTGTTGGCATATGGTAATTCCAGATGATTTCCAGTGGTGTTGTGCGCAGGTGTTATGCTCAGCGAGGTGCCCATGTTGAGACCCATTCCGAGACCGCCTCCACCACCACCACCACCCGCTCCACTGCTGCTGGAGCCGGGCTGTGCGCCCATTGTTAGGGGCAGCGTTGTGGATGCTATGGTGGTCGTTGTGGTTGCCGCAGTTGGCAGATGCGTTGTGCTCACCGTTGTGTCCTTTAGATTCTGCCTAGAGTCCGATATTATCACAGCCGTTGGGTGGTCGCTGGCTGTTGGTTTTTGCGAAAGTAAATGCAACAAAGTTGTACAAAATTTCGTTTAATGTTCTTCTTGTTGCTCAAATGACGACAGTGCATTAAGGTAAAGTAATTAGGCGTAAAATTTATCGCTACTTGAACAAAGTTTCGCTTGCTCTACAAGAAATTCACTAACATTTTAGACGAAGGAATAAACAATTAGAATATAAGAAGCAGAACAACGTACACAAAACCAGCAAAATCTAGCAAACACAGAAACAAGGAGAGAAGGAGAGAAGGAGACAAAATCGACGTGCAAGAAAAGGACTTGTCAAACTCATTAACGTCCTTGCAATTTGAGAACAAAAACTGTGCTGCCAAAGCTGTGTACATATTGCTGAATTGGTTAACAGCAGCAGCAGGCTTTAGCCAACGAGTCAGTGACACGAGCCAAAAGTGGCCAACGTATTGGATTAATCTTATAGCAGTGTTTAACTAGCGCTTGAAATGACCTCTAAATTACATACACAGTATTCACATTATGGCACTTTGAACTTTGAAAACAATTTAATGGTCAAATTAAATAATGTAAATCGAGTTGCATCAGACAAACTTGCATAAAGACAACGCATATTGACTGAGTCATTTCTTTGCAGTTGTGCCAGTTAGTTAAGCTTTAATAGCCTGATTCCATCATCAACATTTTTCACACTCTTAAATGTGTATAGTATATAAATATACATTTTCCCATAATAACATTTCCCGGAATAACATTTTGTACATTGAGCGATTACTTTAAAATCATAGCGTAATAAAATTAATTGCATTTACTTATTATTTGCTGCTTATTTATTGTATAAACAATGTGCATATGTCATAGTGATATAAGGCTATAAGGGAGTTTTTTAATACACAAAATACACACATGAATAATATGGTCTAATTACAATTATTACTTTGGGGCATAATCAATAAACTATTAACAACATTTGGTGAGTGGGCTGTTAAACACTCTTCGCTCACAGCTAAAATAAAATACATATTCGTTGGGCGCTTCTTTCACAGCAAGTGTCATCGGCTAGTGTCAATGGCTGCTTACAAGTTTTTGTCGAAAAATAAAATTGGCTTTCAGTCAGCGTTTGCAGTGGGGACTTAATTGCGTTTGCTTAAAGCTTATTCCAATCCAAACCCAAGTGGACTTGCCTAATGGCTTTGCCACATTTGCTGACTCTTGTTACGCTTTAATTATGCGACAAGTGAACGCAACAGCGACTATATAAATTGTTGCCAGACATTTTGGCTAGCCAGACAACACGCAACAGTTGCCACCACACGGCGTATACGCAATTTGTATTGGGCGTAGTGCTAACAAATTGTTGCGTGCACGTTGCGTATAATTTACAATAGGCAGGGAACATCAATAGAACAATAGCTACTATCAATAAAGGTGCACAGAAAGAAAAGAAAAGGTAGGAAATAAAAGAAAAGGGGTGTAATATGAGACATGCGATGAAATTGGAACAATCGAACAACAAGTGCAGTAAGCAAAATGAAGCAAAGACAAAAATAGAATAGCGGAAGTAACAAAAAATGTTCAGCCGGATGTTTATTGACAAGTTGTGTGTGTGTGTGTGTATCTTAGAACTTGTTATTGTGTGTGACAGAGTTGTCGCTAATGGCTTTTGAACAGCGGAAATGGTTTTCAGGGTGGGAGGATTGGTCGCTTTGGCTAAAGGCATTTTGGCGAATGTGGGCAAAATTTAATTTCTAGACAAAAAACATGTATATGTATATGTATATTTAGCGAGAGAGTAAGCGAGATAGGGAAAGAAAGAGAAATCACAATATATAGAAAGAAAGAGTATATGTAAAGCTAAAAGTATGTTTATGTTTTGAGGGTGGTTCAAAGTTGAGACTTGATTAATATTTTTGGATTTGATTCATTTGTTTTTGATTATTTGTTAACATTGGAGTTGTTGATTTCATTCCGGTTCAAATTGTCAGTTGCTTAGGGGGATTTTTGTATTTTCTTGGATGGGGGTTTTTTTTTTTGGAGTCACACTCACGCACAAATAGTGTTGTATAATCACTGTCACGTGTTTGTTGTTGCAATTGTTGCAATTGTTGCGGATACGGTTGCGGTGACGGTGACGGTGACGGTGACGGGAACGGTGACGATTGCGGATACGGATACGGTTGCAAGTGTTGCCGCTCGGCAAAGGGCGTGCCGGCGCCAGACTCGTATGTGGGACAGTGGGGCACACGAACACAAACAGACGGCACTGGTGCAATGGCCGCTTGATTCAAAGCGGTTGCTGTTGTTGTTGTTGATGCTGATGCTGATAATAATGTTGATGATGTAAGAGTTGTGCTAATTGTTGTTGTTGTTGTTGTTGTTGTTATTGTAGTTGTAGCTGTTATTGTACTTGCTGATTGTATTGTTGTTGATGTTGTTGTATTGGCTACGCATACATTATACGATTTGATATTATATACCTATATTAATATTGAATGGTTTTGTGTGTGTGGCTGTGTCTACGTGTGTGTGTGTGTGTCTTCGTGTGAGTGCATGTGTGTGTGTGTGTGTGTGTGTGTGTGTGTAAGGTTTCCAGTGATGTTTACTTTTTAGTTCAAATTAAATGTTCTCACAGTTGACAGTACATTTTTGTTGTAAACTAAGTGAAAACTATCTTTTTTGTATGGATCAATTGGTGTGTGAACATAGATCTCTGTCTATGTATTTATTCTATCTGAGTTACTAGAAATCAGCAATACGAGTTAGATTGGGAATCTTATGAAAACCACTTCCAAAGGGGACTTTTATTCGTTTACATTTACTCTCCAAATAGGCAGATTTTTGCTTGGAAGTGGCCTAAGGCTCCAATAAAATTCTATATATGTTCAGCTAACTCTAGAAATGTTGTTTCAAAGTATAGAAATAATTGGTAAACGAATTTAGCTCAAGAGGCAATTGAAGTAGATAATAATTATAGAGAAGTTGGAGGAAATTTTTAAAGAGCCAAAAAATTGTCAAACATAGCAAAGCGGTGTGTTCCTGAATTTATTTATTTGTTTTCATTATCTATTTCTTTGAAATGAATTTCAGCACAAGATAATTAACTGATGAAATTAAAAACCACAACTTTCAAGACAAAATTAATAATGGTTATTAGAAACGGGCACGCGCACACACATCTAAAGCGTTTTGATTCATTTATGTTTTTCTTTCTTGTTTAGTAGACAAATTGACAACCGCAACGAGATTAAATTAAAACACACAAATAAGGAGACAGACATATAAATTATAAAACTTCTTGCGAATGCGCAACTGTTGGCAGCATCAAAAACCAAGAGCAAAAAAAAAAGAAGAAAAATGTTGCTAAGTAAAAAATAAACTCATTCATAAAATGTTCCAAATTTTTGGGCTTATTTGCAGCGAAGTTCATTCAAAATCATTCAGACGTGTTTTCATTTCACTTTCTTTTTTTAGCATGTTATTTAATTTGATGAATACCAACACAGAGATACTCGCACACACACACACACACTCGAATACACACACTATAACGTATGTCAATATTAGTTTATATGCAGCATTCTACCCACCAGTTGGATGTGGATGTGTGGTGGCAGCACCACTGCTGGTTGGGCCACCATCTTTGCCGGCTGCGGTTGTTGTATCCGTAGTTTGATTTTGATTAACGACAAATGCCGAGTTCTCCTCCTTGGTGATGCTCATGTAATAGCACGTGTCATCCTTTTTCATAATGTGCCTGGGCCCTGGATTTAGCAGGATGGTATCCTCATAGAATTCCGGCAGCTCTGCCGGACGCACTCCCACCAAGGCGACACCGTACCTTTTTTGTATATTTTCGAGAGAGTGCAAAATAAATAAATAAATATGAAAATATTTAAATGTAAAGCAATTTTGGCATTTTACATAAATTTGTTCTTGAATGGGCGATGCGTCTAACAAAAATGTGAGACGAGTGAGCAAGTTGGCATTTATTTATGCCCATCCATCCAAAAAACAAGCTCAAAAAACACCTCATCATCCACCGTCATTCACCATTCAAACGTCAAGTTATTCAGTGAAAGCAGTTTTGTTACCCAAAAAGCATTTTCAATTGCCTCACTTACTTGCGATGCGAATGAAAGCTGGCATAGGTAAAACTCTTCCCTTCGTACTCCCCGAAGAAGCGGCTGTCGCCGAGCACAATGTGATAGATCTCGTTGCCCGAACATTTGCCATAGAGCCGGTGCCACTCCTCAGGCGACTGTTGGCCTTCCCTGCGAGGAACACAGAAAACGAGGTTAACATTTTCGAGCCAAAAAGGTGAATTAAGTTTCCAGATTCAAGTTTCAAGTTTCAATTCAATTGAAATTCTCGTCTGGCCGCAAAAAAATTTAAGCACGACTGCCGTCACGCCCCCTCGCCACCCATGATAACACTAATTAGAATTCCTCACTTGACTAATGCGTCAAGTTTTACGCGTCGTATGATTAATCTGGCTTGCGTGTTGCTCGTCGAAATGAAAACACGTCCTCAAATTGAAGCCACAGCCAAGGAGCGAGTATTTAATTCATTTATTTTTTATATTCTCTTTGTTTTTTATTTTATTTTATTTTTCTTTTGTGTTTTACGCACTTGTGGACGACTGGGGAAATTTACATAAAACACAGTTTGCTGTCAGAAACAATTGCGCATTAAACTTAATTAAAACGCGCACTTCAAATTGAAGTCGCATTGCGTCGGTTATTTCTCCAACTAATGGCTGATATTTAGCATGATAAAGAGAATCTTCTTAATTTTAGTCGTAATGCTCTATACTCTATACACATACGAAATAAGTTTATAAGAAATTCAATTAACAATTTTCTACTAATAAAGTTAAATAGTTTTAAATACTGACCAGCTCCGATTTGAGTAAGAAAATTATAAATATGAAAGCTACAAGGTTTATTTTTTAAAGAGCTTCAACTTCGCCTTCATCAATTTGAGGGATTTAAGATTCATTTTTATTTACTCTCTAAATATGCAAATATTTGTTTAATGTTCTACTATTTTAATATCCCTTATATAATTTCAACCGAGTTACTTGAATGAAAATTTGGATAATAGTATATAAATTTTATACAGCGGTAATTAAAGCAAAAATTTGTAAAACAAAATAAAACTAATTAAATATATCAAAAACATAAATTTAATTCAGTACTCTATTTTAATTTTAATTTTTTTTTTACCACCATTAAGATTCCTTCACTTTTATCCACTTAGCAATTATTCTGTGGCTTGGAGCATTGTTCCGCTTCAACTTAAAAGTATTTTGTAGTCTTGATGCAATTACTTGAATTTAAAAATGGCCAGCAATACACTGTCGCCTTGATGTTGATTAAGTCAGCGAAGAGATATCATACCATAAATAGCGAGATGTGAATTACCAGCTGACACATTTATACGATATATTTTACGGCAATGAACTGTGACGCATCATGGCGGCAAGGCTGATGACGCATGTGAACTAAATGTTTTTTTTTCTAGTGCTTTGGCTGACCATTAACAGTTGACTGGACAGGATATATGTATGTTCATACACTCAGAAAAATATCACCAAGAATTCACCCTGAAAATCACCCTGAAAACTATAGTTTTTCTTCTTTTAGAAATACTTAATTGTGCTAGTTTTCAGAAACACATTTCTTAATAATGAAACATATTTAGAAAAAGAACAAAAAATTCAATGAATATTAAATTTGGATTAAATAATATTAATTTTGTGAACTATTAAAAGTGTTTTCATATGTCAAATCCAGATATAATATTGTTTAATAATAAAATAACTCACAAAAAAAAATAATAATTCATATGATGTTTGTAAATGAACATAAAAAACAAACCCTGGAAATCAAACCTGGAATTACGAAAGGAAAAACTCAGATTTATGGAAAGACACAACATCAAAGAAATGTGTTTTCTGAATAATACTTTTACCACTGCTTGGTGATTTTCTAAAATTCATGGCGATTTCTCGACTTTTTTTTTGCTAAGTGTAGACCTGTCTGTGTGTGTGCTTGTATACGTACTGTCCGCGTGACGTGTGCAGGAGGAGTGTGACCAGTGTGCTGGCGCCGGGGCAAGTGCAGTTGTTGGCCAGCAACGCATACTTGAACTCATCCTCGCAAACCACGTGCTCCGCGAATTTCACATGCAGCTTGTGTTCCGGTCTGGTCAAAGCGAATTTCAGCAGTATATGGAGCAGATAAGAGTATATATATATATGTATATATGTATATATGTTTAGGTTAGTTGAGTTGTTGAATACGCACAGCGCGTAAGCAGTAATTGAAGCAAATTAACTGGGGCTTGTTGCCATTCAATAGAGACAGCCACGCGAACCACTCACCTGAATATCTGCACATATTGCGGCACATTCGGGGCAAAGTCCTTGACAGCCCAGGAGCGTAGTATGGTGTGTTCATCGGCAGCCGTTTTATCGGCATAGTTGCGAGCTGCCAATATAAAACAAGCCTCCGCCTCGTTCATGCGTGCTCGTGCCAAGTCGCCATCCTTTAAACAGGATCCCTGTCAAATGCCAAAGTTTCGTGCCAAAATGTGTGAACGCATTTCCGAAATCGAATCAAAAGCTGTCGAATATTGAACCAACCTGAATGTAAATGACGCGCTGCGCCCAAATAGGCACCTGTAATATCATTCGCATCGTTGTGTCCAGCTCCATGGGACTCAGCAGCACCACATAGAAGTCCTGCAGCAGTGGATGCGCATAAAACTCGTTCAGAAAATCCATTATCGTATCCGCATGCAGCGTTGTGGAACACACAACAACATGCTTCTCGCTCTGTGCACGGTGTGAGGAATAACTGCCTCCCAGTTTCTGGCGCTCCATCCACGTGAAAGCCAATTGTTCAAACTGCATTTCGAATTTGCAATTTATAAGGATTTAAATTAGTTTTCCCCAAAATACAATCGATATTTTTAAATATTTCGATTTACTTATAATTTAATTTATGCACTGACAGCTAGTTAGATTTATTGTGTAACCTTCTGAGGCTATGGCTACATCAACATCCTCAATAAATGCACGAATGGGAGAATCTCTGTCGGGTTGAGGGTTCTCTTACTGCCGAGCTTTAGTCACGTGGTGGCTATGAGGTGCTTGTAGGGGTTCTATTACTGATAATACCTTGTTTATTTGAGTGACCCAAATCTGTTCTTCCCCATGTAATCACTTAGCATCATCATATATTCATTTAATCATCATCATGTATGGCAGCTATACCACAGAAAAAATTTAATTTGAATTATAATATTCTTAACCATAATCGCACTCGAAAATGTGCAATTAAAATGTATATTCAATTAAGTGTCTATTGAAGTATTATAGGTATTATATACCTATGGGAAATATTTTTTTATTCTATAAAATAGATGGCCATAAATTGATAGATTGATGACACTTTATATTGACAGCGACGGCCTTTTGCTTAACTCGATTGCAGTTTGTGCTGCAACATTAATAATTTCAATTAAATTTAAGTGCTTTGCTTCCGTTCCAGAATGGGCGAAACACACGCCCACACGCACAAGCGGACAGCTAACAGTTTGGTCATAATGTTGCTGTTATTGTTATGGACGGTCATAAATTGTGGGATCGCGTCGCGAAAAGTGGCATGCAGCTTGCGCTTGTTTGACAGAAGCGCCTGCAGCCAGCAGCCAGCGCCGAAAAGTATGCTATGAAAAAACACAGAGCATTTGATTGATGCTCTTGTTTGGCCAATACTCGGCGAGCAGTCTGCCATATTGTTCCGTAGAACTTTTAGATGCTACTGACAATTACTCGTTAATTGTTTTTGACCCAATGGCAAACAAGTGCAAGTCAATGCTGGCCATGAGTCATTTTTAGACAGATTGATGACCAGTCGCAGGACTCATTTGTTAATAGCTAAATTGATTGATGGCCTGGACACTGGAATCGTGGCAGCTAAGCAGCTTAAAACTGTATGTATACACGTTGAATACAAATATTCGATGCCGTCGATACTGCTCAGATAGTCCACAGTCGAAAAGTTCGTCGAAGTCTGGCATTATTGTTGATGTTCTTGGTGGTGGTGGCTGTGGCTGTGGCAGTGGCAGTGGCAGTGGCTCCTCTGTGTAGCACCGGAGGCAGTCAGGCATTAAATGCAGTTACTCACCTGCGTGGGCAGCACAATCAGCGCCACACAAATCATGATGACCATATACAGTTGCGACGGCCAAATGTCCGGCACGAAATCACCATAGCCAACCGTGGAGAAGGTCACAACCACATAGTAAGTGCTCTGGAACAGATTCAAATGTCGATGACCAGCGCGCTGAAAATGCTGTATACCGCAAACACTTGAAATGTAGAAACATAGAGTGGGAAAGGTTAAGAGAATGGAAACTAGTTTAGCAGACTTTGTCAGTTACCTGGTGAACACAAGGCAGAGCAACGTGGCCGACAAAATGGTCAACTGTTGGGACAAAGCCGATTGTGATTTTTGCATGGCACGATGTAAATCGTTCTACGGAATATTGCATCAGAAAGTTGAGAGTTAAAGTTAGTTGGCTGGTTTAACTAACAGACACTTACAAACATGTTCTCCAGCGAACGCTTGGCCAGCCAGCAGTTCAGGAAAATTGGTATGAAAAGATTGCGCAGTGGCGGATGCACAATCTACACCAAAAGGAAAATCAATAATCATTAATAATGCACCACCATTGAGAGTTTGAGAGTATATTAATTGCACTTACCGTTAGTGCAAAGGGTATTGTCGTTACTAATTCTAGTATAAAGTGAAATGAGAGTATTTGCTGCCATATATTGCCCTGTTGAAGAGTAGAACAAAAAAGATTTCGATATAAAAGTATTCCACTGGGAAGTAAAACAAACACCGGAAAAGTGGGACAAACAAATGTTACCGCTTATTAATATAACACAATACACACGTTCTTACTAATATATATATTTTTGTAATATAGTAATAATATTTTTACTATTTATTTTAAATATGTTATTCGCTGCAGGTCAAGCGACGCTGTGAATATCTCCTCAGCACGAATCCCAAATAAAAAACATTTGGCTTCGGGCCAGCAAAAGCATATTTAAATTATTGAACTAGGTCAGATGGTATTTAATATTTATAAGCTTTCATATTTTATTTATATATATTTCAACATTTTATAATGTCATCATTATTCACATTAGAATGTATGCTTTTTGTCAATTTGAAAAAGTTTTTTTTGTAAGCTAATCAAGAATTAATTCTATTAAAATAGTTTATGTGTTATCCATTTCAACTATTATTTTAAATTTAAATATTTTCAATGTTATTTAAGCGTATTTTATATGTTTTATATAATTATTCATTTCAGATTGTTTTTGTCAATAATATTATCAATAAAATTATCAACTATTTGGGGCACTTTAAATATGAAATTTGCAAGACTCATTAAAAATTTGTATGTATGTTGAAAATATATTACTTACCTTATAGCCTAGATATGTAAGAACCAAAGATTGAGTTAACGACACCATGGCTAGGAGTAATTGTAGCACCCAGAGCACCGTGGGGCGATTCACCCAGAGTATTGCATCCCAGTTAATAATTGGATTCTCCTGGAACTCCTCCTCCGTTAGCTTGGCAGAAATGATAAACTCTGTCTTATTGGCCACTTCGCAGCCATAGCTAGCAAGATAGGAGAACAAGAACACAACCACAAACGCACAGATAGACAGAGGGGAAAGGGGAATGGGGTAGAGGAAGGGGGAAGGGGGAAGGGATGACAATAAATATTGTATGCTTTTCTGATTGAGAGTTATTTGTGTGTGGCATTTAGCTTACCATGTTATAAATGTTGGATTTTTATCCAATATCACACGTATTATGTAGAGAACACACGACAGTAACTTAAGGAATAAATCGGCAATTCGTATGCGTAAGCCTTGAAAGAGAAAGTAGCACAAAGCACAACGAAATTTGGGTCAAATAACTAAATTACATGAGTTCGTTAGTTCAGCTTTTATCTACCTAACCTTTTGGTCAGTTCCCAACTAACTGACCGACTGACTAACTGAGCGACTGACTAACTGACTGACTGACTAACCCCTATTTGACTGAATGTTCAAATATTTACCTGTCCACTTTTCAACCTGTTTACCTGCACAATTATTTCGTATCTAAATCAATATTTACTCAGGTATATTGCGTCTGTCTCATCCGCTTTGGCCTTTGTTATTCGTTGTTGTTGTTGTTGTTGTTTGTGTTCGTCTGTTTCTTATTGGACTTTCACCTGTTTTTCCAATTGATTCGATTGGTTGTGCGGCCTAAGAAAACTTTAATCGCTCTGCAATTACTGTCTGTCTGGCTCAACCTCAGCACAATTCAATTAGGCGTTTGTAATTAAGTTAAATATACTCACAGTTGTACTTCTCTATACGGAACGTAAACAAAAAAATACACAAATACACTTTTCCACTCAAACAGAAAATGCAATAAAAATACTCGATTGCCATGAAATCGAGTGGCTCCAAATTGAGAATTTAGAGACATAAATATGTCTATGAACTTGTTTGAAAGCGAAAACAGCGAATTTAAATTTGTACTTAAATCAAAGGCATATAAAATTGATTATATACGAGACTGTAGAACTTAGCAACCGTACTTCAAGCAGCACTTTGAATAGTTGCTAGGTAAAAGAAAGCAGAGCAAAAAAATATTGTATAGCAAGAAAGAAAGATGCGTATTAATATTTAAGTATAGAATGTTCATTCAATAAATATTAAAAAAAGTTGCTTTTGCAAACGAAAAATGTTGCGTAAAATAATAGGATATAAAAAATTACAAACTTTTCAATCGATCGAGAATTCATTTATTCGCATAGGACAAAATGTTCCTTATAGAGAAGACAATTGTGGTTTATAGACTGAAGTAAGTAAATATTACATTCGAAATACTCACTTGAACGCTGGTTCTTAATGAAATAGAGTTGCAGTCTTTCTTTGAATGTGTTTTCATTCACATAGTACTCCACACGCACTCTGCAAAGATAAATAAAAGGGAATTTCGATTTTAATACGATTCGATTGAATGTCTCCCCAAAAGCCGCTTACTCAATGCATTCGACTTATGTGGTAAATAATTGAGGCCATTGTGCAAATCACTTTGACTGCGAGTATCAATAAAATGGCAATTGAATTGCCGCCGCTGCACTTGACAATTGATGCGCTTACTTATCACATTATGTGGAGCGTAAAGTACCAGCCAGCAGCTCAAGTGCAACCAGCAGTTTTCCCATTTTCCGCTTACCACATTTCTATTAGGAAGTGCGTGCAACGAGTGCCACACAAGCACATATTAAAATGCCAGTATCTTCGTGCTGTGTTAGCTGCTTGACAGCACAACATCTGCAGCTGCAACCCAAGCAGAAGTTGCTTTGAAAATAAACTCAGTGACAACATTTGCTGCAAACTTTGACTTCCATAAATATAAAAGTATATCACTGTTAATATTGGATGTTTATAGAATAAACTTATATATGTACATATATATCACATTGCTAAAAAGTCACACAAAGTACATAAGTAAATAAGTAATTTCTCAAGTTTACTAAAACAAATAATTTAAATAGTTATTAATAATCGCGCTTGGAATCAACTGACCTCAGAATTCAAATGAATAGATAGATTCCTCTATCGAATTTTAAATTGCAACTAAGTAAATTTTTTAATATTAGAAACATAACCGATATAACTAAAAGACATATAAGTATAACAATTCAATGACCAACTTGATATTGTGAATAATTTCATTTTACATTATTTTCATTTAGCAAATATCCCAAAAAAATACAAAATTCGACTCACATAAATAGCACTGCATTGGTTTACTTTGGAGCCCAATCTTCTCCCACCATATTTTTTTATTGAATATTCTTATTTGAATCATTTTATATTATGTCAGAAATATGCTAAAAAGATCCAATCATATAATATTTTTTCGATATCTATCTACGTACGTAAGATTTTGTACCTTTAAGAATTTAATAAAATATTTCACATTGCACCTCATCATCATCATCATCATCATCATCATCATCAATTAAATCTTATCCAGACAACAACAGTCATGTCCACCCTTCTAAATTTAAGTTTTTCTCTTTACAATTCTCAATTACATCACCGCAAAAGCGACTTATGTTTATATTGTTAATGACCGCTATTAATTTATGACATTCATTTAATGACTTTCATTAAAACAAACGTTATGAAAAAGCTTTGAAGGAAATATTTATATAAATCAGTGCTGGGCAAGATAAATAAGCTTTTTCAGTTCCATGAATTTTTTCTAGCTAATCTCTTTAGAATCTAATTTCGATCGATGCTTTCTATTTATGGAATATCAATATTCACAAATAGCTGTTATTTTAAAAGAGAATTCATTAATTTAATTGATAATAATAATTTAATTGGAAAAATAATAATTCCTTTTTAATTTTTACATTTCTTCTTATTTATTGTGTTGCTTGCAAAAAATTGGTTTTAGCCTGTCAAATATTTTAATTAATTAGTGAAATTAGGCTTTAACCAACTGAAATCTCCACTTGTCTTTATTTAGTAGCACATCTCTTGCCTTGTGCAATATAAACATCAATCGTGCAACGTGGCGCTTTAAAATGGAAACTGACACCTTGAAGGATCAGAACGCAGAATACATGGACTGAAACCTGGTCCAAACCACACTTTAGTTGAGAGACTCTTGTTAGATACAGCTCGTAGATACTCAAGTTTAGCATATAAATTGCTTGAGCTCTGACCATTATTCACAATGTTTTGAGTGCGATGCAAACATCCAAACATTAAAGCAGACCTTGGTTAAACACTTGACTGTCCCTGACATTCCTGCTTTATATCTCTCTCTTTCTGTCTTGATTGTCTGTCTAGAAATGGTAATTAAAAATGTCTGAGTTTTGTGGGTCTGCCCCAAAACAAAAGAGCATTTAAATACGAAACGCAAAGCATAAGAATTGTTAACGTAAATCTTTGTTTTGCAGTTGCCAACATTCTGAATCCCAGTGAATATTCATGTCAAGGTTAATGCACCACGCATAGATGAAGCAAACGCAGTTTGTTTGCCGCATGCCGGAATAAATGATACCCGTGGGCAGCAACTGACAATTGGCAAGTGGCGAGTGGCATGTGGCAAGTGGCAAGTGGCAAGTGCCAATGACTGCAATGCGTGGCAAAAATTAACAGTTGCTCACTGGTGTCCAATCCGTTATGCCACATCACCGCAAAATGTTGCACTGCATACAATCAACTCTGACCCCGAACAATGTTGCCAGACGGAAATTCGCTGACAAAGTTCATTCCACTCGGCCATTGAACGCGGCACAGTAATAATTTGCAGCTGGTTGCAAATTTAGTGGCATCTAACGTTGAATACATTCGCAATGCCAATCAAAGGGCAGCACAAGCTGATAGCAGCAGCATCTAATACTTGCAACAAGGCGACACGAATGTTTTAAGCCCGCCCTCCTGGGGACCAAACAATGCCAAAGTTCAGCAGCAGCAATTGAACCCAGGCGACTTTTGAGATTTGTCCCCACAGCATTAACTCAAGTTGCGAACTCGCCAAAAATGTCATTAAATAATTTGAATTCGGCTTGTATTCGGCTTGAGTATTATATTTTAATCAGATAAAATTTTAGGAAATGTAAGTTTTTCCTTGTTACTGTTGGAAGGATTAATGTTAAAATGAAGTTAAATATATAAATTAAACAGCGTCATTTTGGTGCTTTTGAAATGACTTAAATTAATTGTAAAAAACTTAATGTGACACTATATTTCCTTTAAACTTGCGCTTATTTTGAAACCGTTTAAAAAGCCCAAAGTCGAATAAAAACTTTAATAATTCAATAAAATCAGCGTCGGCTTTTATAACTGCATTGTGGCAAACTAATGGCACTGTAACCGTGTTCTTCCAACTTTCAACAGCATCAAGTGAAAATGATGTAGTCGAGTGACCTCGAACACCAGATACCCTGAACCCAGCTGTAAAATACATTATTCTAGTTTTATTGTACTGAATTATAAGCATAAGCAAAATTATTCTCATTACTTATTCTCTATCAATATGATCATAAATATTGCCAGGCAATTTGGATGTTTTTTTAATATGTTTACGTTATGAACACTGGTTCATAATATAATTGCTGGTGCATTATATATTCGATAAAATCAATATGCAAATGCAATAATATTTGCAGAAGCATGGGCCAATAATTGAGAAGCCCAGACTTTGAATGTAAGTGGAAATCACATTTTGTGGCAACAGTTTGCCAAATACTTTTTGCATCCATACATATTTGTATGGGGCAAATGGTGACTGAAAACTCTGGTTTTTTCGGTTTGCAGCAGCAATTCAAATACTGTTTGCCTTGAGGCACAGCAAATTGAGCGTTAATGTGTTTTTGTTGCTTTATCATTTGATTAGAGCGCCAAATTTAATGTTGATATTGAATTTAAAGTGGGGCCTTCGGGGCTCTTACAGCTCTATTCCATTATCTACCTACACATAAATTGTGTTTGTCCTTTATCGATTTTCAAATGTGATTCACTTTTTTCTCTCGAGTATTTTGTCTAGGTGGGGAGCTGGCTCTCATTTCTATTAGCACCAGCATCGTGTTTACGAGCGCTCATATTTGATTACAAGACTTGATTAAATTTCACTTTGAAACGAATTTGTTTCTTAAAGCACATTTGAGGCTAGACCGCCACCGAAAATCAAAGCTCATCAAAGTGCTCCATGAAATACCTGACACAACAATGGAGTGGCTCTGGTTGCTATGCTCTATGGCCTCACAAAAGCACCGCCTCACAAAAGGCCTAATGTCCATGCATCAACATACAACAACAGCTGAAAAGAGTTGTTTCTGCCACAGCTTCAAATCCTATTGGTTAACTTAAGCGAGTTAGTTCCAACAGAGATTTATAGCGGCGCTGGAAAGCGAGCGAATGCCCTGGCCTGAGCTGAGAAAAGGATATGCATGGCGACTCATTCGATGGAATAAACAGACGCTCGAACGAGCTCTGAAGGACATAAAACAAAAGCGAGTGCTCCTTAAAACGATCCAGCCATGTTAAATGGCCGGAGAGCTGCTCACGCGTTGATTACCCCAAACACATTGAGAGCTGATTGCGGCCCATAAAATGTTAAGAGCCCTTATAGTGAAGTCGCCTCAGTGCACACATAATTAAACGAAAGCTAAAATAAGACTCATCAGACGGTAGTATTTAATGACAATGGCGAACACAAAAATGAACGCCCGGATAGTAAAATCATTTTCAAGGAGATGGACGAAAGTTCACTTCCTTACAGCTTAATTTGATTATTATTTTAAAGAAGAACGCGTCCAATAATTATAATTATATCAAGTGAATGGAGGAGAATATTAATTGAAAATAATAAAAAAATAATTTCATAATATTCTATGTATTATTTTTATTTTATTTTTGTGAAGTTTGTGAAATAAATTGTTATCATTTTTATCATTTTAATACCCTGAACCCACTAAAACTGACACGTGGAAATTGTAAAATGCAAAAAGAAAAATATAACAGGATATTTAAATGTAAAGCAGTCCAAGTTAGGGGGATAGGGGCAGAGGGGGAAACCAAGAAAAATTCCAATCAAACCAAGCTGGCAGATAACAATTCAATCTTAATCTAATAAAAAAAAAGATACTTTAAGACTGAGCTGAACCACAGTTTAATAGCAAACTGACAAAGTACAAATATAACTTTGCGCAAGGCAGAAGCATATCAAGTATTTAATTAAAAATAGACTTTCTTTAAGCAAACACACACACAGATACACACACAGACACAATTTAGACACTATTGTCTTTGTGATGTGTGCTTTTAGTTGGAAATTGATTTGATTTGATTGTTAATGGTAATCAAGTTTTGATTGCTACTTAAATGCTTTTCTTATTTTCTATTACATTTAGTTGACGCGTCTGGCGAAAAGCGCGCAGAATGCTTTAAAAATCAATATAGAACAAAAATTGAATTAACTACAGTGCTGCGTATACGTAATTGGATTTGCTCAACAGCAGCGAGTAGCATTTGTTGATATAACGGCAAGTCAGGCAGTCAGGCAGTCAGACTGTTCGACAGTCTATCAGCCAGTCAGCCAGTCTAGCTGGCAGTTAGTCGCCACTTTTTTGGGACCTTTTACATACCTGGGTATACGATCGTAGGAGTCCCACGATGATAGGCAATTGTAGGACGAGTTGCGACTGTTGCCCGCCATATTGCATAATAGATGATCCATTGGCCAGTCGTTTTTAATTAGATATCACACACATGAGCCACACACACACACACACACACACATACACTCAGTTGTATGCTTATGAATATTTATAGTTTATAGCTTTTGATAGATACTAAATATGCGTATAGAGCAAAGAAGTGGTTTTAGTGGTTTTATTGGTTGGTATCAAAATTCTGCATGTGACCGCGATGCTTTTAGCTTAATTGCGACATCGTTTCAAGTGCTATCGATATCTGCTTGAAGTATCACGTTTTAACCTATTACTACTGTTGTGTATGTGACAGTGTAATTGGCTGCTGTAAGCAGTTCAAGTTCTGCATGCGACAGCATTGTGGCAAGTTGTAAGCAACTAAAGTTCTGCAAGTTGTTTCAGTTAGTTTGGTTTAGCCAGCTGCTAAATAATTGATTGTAGTTTGGCTTCTTTTGGTTGCAGTCTCCAAATAGAATTTTCGATGTTGGCCAAATATACTTTAAGACAGTTGGCTGACAGTTCCGGAGTACAGATCAACTTTAATCAAAATTGATTGCCTGCCTGCAATTAATCTGTTGTTTGAACACGCAATTCAGAACGCAGCCAGACACCTACACATAAACAGAACACACCACAACACAACACACACTCAAAGATTTCAACATGATGTCAATATGCGTGTGTGTGTGAGTGTGTGTGGGTGTGTGTGAGTGTGTGTGGGTGTGTGTGAGTGCGTGTTTATCGTCAATTGTTTGCACTTTGGTCGTTTAGTAAATTTATTGGCGCCACAGCCTTGAAACGGTAGCGTGAAATGAACATAAGGCAATTTGATGTGTTAAGTGGCACCAGCTGAAAGTGTAGCTTTAAGTGTGAAAGCAGCAGCGAATATTCAACAGAAATCCTTTTAATAACAAGAGAGAAACAAATTTTTAAAGGCTGCAAAAGCAACTTTCCAAATGTCAACACAACATCAGCGACATCAATCAATTTTGATTAGACTCCCCAAGGTTTTGCAGCACCGAAAATAATTAATTTTCATTATTTTATAACATTTATTTTAATACACACTTTAAGTGGTATTCAATTGCGTAGGCTTTCCTATTTGTATTATCCATCACTCGTTAATTTTATTAGGGTTTCCGCACAGCCCTTAAAGCACAATATTTTTGTGTACTCAAAATATTTATAGGCATACCACGTGTAAGAGGATACCCTTTAAAAACGGAGTTAATCTACTGACATCTAAATTTTGGTTCGGAATTTCAAATATTTTTGTCTTTTGTGCTTTTTATTCTCAATTGATTTATATGTTTTGTTTTTCAGTATATTTTCTGCATTAGGAGGAGATGTTCCTGCTGTATTTTGTTGTACTTGTAAAAGACTCTATAGAATTGTAAATCAGTTCAAATTTTATTATTAAAATCGATTTCATTCAAAATTTAATGTTGAAAAATGTTAAAGAATTTAAATCACACATCTCTTTAAGTGAAATAAGCTTAATATTAGCTATCAGGGAATCGCATTTTGCTGATGTCAATTATATCTTGACTTGAGTCCCAACTTAAGACTTTATCGGAATCCAAATCTTTAATTAATTTCAAATGTGTAGACTGTAAATAAAGCACAATAACTTATTGATTACCTTTAAGATTTGCCTTCATAATTAATTCAATATTTCAATGTTGCTTGGCTTTCTTTCTTTAAGCAAATATTATTTTGACTCCTTTTCAAGACTTTTTGCGCATTTTTTAATTACTTCAACGGATCATTTGTGACCTTTACGTTGCGAAAGCGGCCACTTTGTTAAATTTGATATTAACTTATTTATTAATTACTGATTACGCCCGCTTTTTATTTTGAATGAATTCGTTGAACGTTGTAATTAAATCGCATTATTACACATACATATTATTTTTATACATTTTAATAAGGATTTAATTGCTTGGGGCTTCAATTTGGGTTATCAAAGGCTTATGGGCCTGATGAGGGCTAAATGTAATAATTAATTTTCATTATTATTCAACATTTATTTGTATACTTTTTAATTGGTATTAAATTTCGTTGGCTTTACTATTTTTGTCATCAATGGAACCGCTAATTGTATAACTGCTTTCAAGCACTTTTTAAAAGCACAACATTTTCATATAATTTTTGCATCTATTTTTTTTTTAATGTACTAAAAATTATTAAAGGATGGACTACCATTGTAGATAAGAGTTAATCTGCTGATATTTGAATTTGGGTCAGAGTTCGAAATTTATCTAATGACCGCAATATGATATAGTAGTTCAATCCCGTCGGACGTTGAGTCCTGTGTGACTGTGGCAACAATAGCATTATAACTGAGGTAATAAATTATACCAAAAAATGAGTTAAAAAATTGTAGACGGTCAGACGACTAAGTGGACATGAAAACCCCAAGCATGTCATGACAAATTTATATATACTTCTACAAGAGCATAAAAACTGTTGAACCACATCTGGGGTCAAATGAATGAAACAATGCCACACCATCGTCCCAAAGGAGACTGTCATATAATTTCTTATAAATATTTGAGTAGCTTGAAATATGCTTTGTTGTAATGTTTTTTTTTTTTTTTGGAATTAAACGGCGCACGTAATGCAGACAAGTTGGCGCCACCCGAAAAATGATAATGCAAATTATTTGATTTGCTAATTTTGCGTGTGGCTCAAATGTCAAAGTCAAAGTCATCAGACGTGATCCCGAGCAGAGAGCACTTAGAATTCAGGCAACAATAGCGACTAAGTGACATGTTGATAAATGACTAAAGGACTGGCAGGCCAAATCAAAACACAAATGCCACAGACGACTAGCAATTTGTCCGCTTTTAGACCGGGCCAACAGCTAAGCTTCAGATTATGATTTTTCGCTCAGTGCTTGAAGCCAGTTTAATCTTTAAGCGCTTTGGGTTGAGAGCTTTAAATTGTACCTTCTGCTGTTGCTTTATATTCAATTTAAATTTGCCGCCCCAAGCAGCTGCAATTTATGGCCTCTTCCCTTGGGCTGAGCTAACTCGCGGGGTCCGAGTCCTTTTCAATTAAAAAATGTAACCGTTTGCTGCTTTTGTTGATATTTGACAGCAAGGATATGTATCGATTTTCAACTGTCTCATGCATATTTATGTCTTTTCGAATAACACACAATGGGATAAGCATACATTATTTAGAAATAATAATATTCTTATGCAGAGTATGTATATGTTTTAAAATTTACAGTGGTTTGGTAAATTTATTTCTTTACTTCTAAGATCAACGTTTTACCTTCAAAAGAAATATTTCCTTTATTTGCAGGCTGAACGCTATTTGCACGCTGTGTTCGTATTTTTTCCTTAGTCATTGTCAAGTGCTGAATAATTGACGAATTTCCTGTGATTAATTGAAGTACTTTTGGGTTTGAATAACTCGCGCATTACATGAGTGGCGCCACCTTATTCAAATTTTGGGGAGTTCGGCAACTGCCAATAAAAACGCCTACGTTAAGTATACGCAGAGTGTTTATGTTTTATGCTGTTGTCATGTGTTTAATGGGTGTGTTTTTGAGTGTTTATTGTTGTTTTTGTTGTTGCTGCCGTTGTTTGGCACTAGATGTTCACATTTATGGTCTTGGTCGGTGTTCTGACACACCTGACTGTGCGGCAATTACATTAATTACCACTTACTTATTTTTTATCCTTTATACTTCTTGGAAATGGCTCAGAGAGTTATCACGATAAAACAGGTGGCAGGACTCATCTATGTATCTATAAAGTATATACATATATTCTTAATCAGCATTAAAAACCGATCGCTCTACATAAGCTACAGAGACTAAATCAAGTCAAGTCAAGATCAAGTAGAATTACTTCATAGATAACCTTACACCTTTAACAGTGGGTGAAATATCATCTGATAAGCTTCGTAGAAGTGTCACAAAAATGAATTCATGAAAACATTGTTAAAATTACTTTAAAAACTTAAATTGATTCGTAGTGTGAATGTATTTTAGAGCTGGGCGCAAAGTAATTCCTAGTTGAACAGTCTCGACTAGAACAGCATTAATTGGAACCACATATTTGTTACACCTTTGACTAGATGGCTGACCCAAATAAACAACATTTGTGCTTTAATCCCCACTGAATTCCATTACCATTTATCATTTTGCAAAATGCATCAATTTCAAATGCATAATGGGACTTGCACTCAACTGAATTGAGACAAGCACAAAAAATGACAACTGAATCAGATGTGGAGCAACTGTTTTGCCATTGAGTTTTGTTTGCACAAAGTGGCGTATGAGTTATTTCCGAACTAGGTTCACGCGACAGTTAATTTTAGAACAAATGTTGTCTGTCTGTGTGCTCGGGCACTCACAGCTCATTAGGTCCATCGATTGCCACATGTTCAAGGAACAAACACACACTCATACACACTCAGTCAAAGAGAAAACAAGATGTGCTTAACTTTGTCTAAATGTATGCAAACATTTCAATTTGCAAGAAATTTCATTTGCGGTGCAATGAACTGTTTGTTGATGATCTCTAGATATGCAATAATAGCACACAAAGTGCATTCCCATTGTGCAAAATAACAAAATAACTCTATTTGGCTAGCTTTTGATGGCTGATGGCATAAAATTTAAATCGCAATTTCAATCCGTTTCATTTCCATTGTGCACAGGCTCCAGGCTTTGGGCCATTGTTTCGCCAGACATTCTCAATGGCTTCCCAAGCAGCAACAACCAAACATCTTTATTCTGGTGACCTTTGCAGTCGTCAGTTGCCAGTTGCAAGTTGACCGCTCAGCCAACGAACCGAACGAACTCCGAATAGGACGGAAGTCCAATTCACAAAGACGTCAGAGTTCGTGGACCCGTTTCTAAATTTCTTATTTGCTTTCACTCTCCCACAGGCGTACTCATAAAAATGGTTGAGCTTGATTGCAGAGCGAGGCACCTGTATAACACCACTTCAATTCCTAATGAACTTCTCAAGACTGATACATTTATCATTAGCATACAGCATTTATCCATTTTAATCTGACTTAAATATATTCTTACTTAATAACAATAAACAAAATCAAATCAACAGAAGAAATCTTTTTATCTTATCATTTGTTGGCATTAAGAGTTGGAATTGAGTCAGAATAATAAAAGAAAATAATACGCAATCTTAGATAAATCTTAAATCTTGGAATTGAGTTAGAATAGTTTAGAAAAAAGAAAAGAATACGCAATCTTAGATAAATACAAAAATTAAAGATATATTTAATTCCATTTATTTATTTATCTAAGCTGAACTAAAACAGTTCACAGTTATTAAAAACAGAATTCCTATATAATAATAATTTAAAAATAAATTTGATATAAAAAATAAATTTAATATGAATGATGCAATAAATATAATCTACTAATTGCACAGCAATTGTACAATAAATTAAACAATATGTAAATTTTTTGCCATTTTCCTGATTTGTCATCATTGTTAGAGGGTATCTCTGCGTTAAGCATTCCGAGCTATAATCTCTTGATGTGCTACCAACTTTTGTTTTATGAGTTTTGGTGCTTGTACTCAGTTTTATTGCATGAGCTTGTCTTATGTGCAGCACATAAATTTGAATATGAAAATAAGTATGATGTATATAAGCCTTTATGCCATTAAATTTGCAATTTAAATGGCTCTTCTTGCTGCATATTTCGTTTTGCACTTTGCGTTTTGATCATCGAACTGAACTAAATAATCGAGTCATTCACTAAGCGGGGAATTTCAAAATGGCCACATTAGCATTACAGCTAGTTAGCGAGAAATAAACAGAACGTAATGCCACATTGGTATTTCCCACGCGAACCAACAAAATGGCTGGTAATAACACCAACAATACCCATACCAACTTGGCCAAGTTGCGTGCCCGCGTCTAAAACTTGGCGAGCAGCCAGCCAAATGGTGGGACAAGTGTGAGGGGGGGAACAGGCAACAGGCAACAGGCAACAGGCGGCACGCCCTGGTTGACAAAACGCGCAACAGTTTAAAGTAGGCGTTAACCAGCAGGGCGCGACTCGTGTCACAGCTAAAGGAAATGCCCCTCCAGCAACATGGGCAAGCATTAGACTCTGGCTACACAGCAAAATTAAAACTTGTTATATATTCTGGCCTCAAGCATTTTTAGGAATTTAAGAAATAAACACAAAAATTATTCATTTAATGCTTTAGGCTTATTTAGGTCTTCTGTGATGAGATCAGAATATTTTTAGATTTTCATTTTTAAGCAACAATATTTTAAAGAATTGATAAAGTAAATACTAGAATTATGTGTGTTCAGCATATTTTTAATTTTCATATTCTCAAGAAGAACATTTTAAAAAATTAAAGAAACAAATAGGCTTAAAAAAGTGAATATACTTCTGATTTTGGTTCAGTATATCACCGGCAGACACCCCTCTGGCAACTGTTGCTTAGCATATTGGGTTGAGACTCTGTATTTTATCGTGCGGAAGCAATCTTCTGCCGTTAAATGGGCAATTTGCCCAAATGACGTCATTAGAGCAAACAAAAACAAGCGACAAGTGAAAAAGAAAGAAAGTAAAACTTGACGAAGGAATGCCCAGTTAGAAAGCGCAAAGAGCAACGGTCGCCAAAGCTGTTCACATAAATCAATGCCCCAAAAGTAGCCAAAAAATGCACACAACCTTTCCCAACAACAAGAACAACAAGAACAACATCAAACGAATTAGAAGATGAACGAATAATGTGACGAAAAATGCGAAAATGTGTAAAGTGCGGTCTCAGCAGGCAAACAGGCAAACAGGCAAAGAGGCAAAGAGGCAAACTGGCGAACAGCAGAACAGAAACTTAAGTAAGCAGCGAATTTATCACTTGAGCAGCTTAATGACACTTGGCAAACAACAACGGGGAGAACAACAGCACAGACAAACATATATATTATATATATATATATAACTATACAAAAGCGCATTACAAAGCGTTTAGTAAGTCTTTCCATTCCCTTTCCATTCTTCATGCCTTTCTTTTGTTTCTCTGTCAGTTTATTGCGGTTGTGCGTGCATTTGAACGTATGTAAAAATGAAACGGACAGCAAACTCACACACACACACGCACACACACACACACACGCATACATAGATGAAGTGGCAGCCAGAACAGCTTAAGCGATTGTTTATGAGAGTTCGGGGGCCAAATGAAGTCATAAGTGAACAAACAGCGCCGCTCATCAGACACAATGAATCTTTTGAGCTGGTAGCTCAATTGGATCAGACATTATGCCTCATTTAGTCCAAGGTAGATTAACGTGCTAAGAAATTTCATTTGTGAACCAGCCACCACAATCAGAAAGAATGGCGAAAATCACTCTGTAAACTAGAAACAAATTTCTGGTTCCTTGCAAATAATTTCTTAACATACGAAAATAAATGTTTTACAATTAGAAAGATTTGTTTTAACCAATCAATTTTAAAATGTTAAAATGAACTTACTTTTCTCTTAAGAAAAATTACTCGCTCAAATTTAAAAAGAAATAATGGAATTTGCTGCCTCGACTGCTGTGTTGTCTGACTTGGGCTGAGAACATGCCGCATCAGGCAAGGCGTCGTTTTTGTTACACAAAGCAGACAAAGACAAGATGACTTGTCCTGTCTTGTCCTGAAGTGTTTTCGCTTGTCGATATATATATATATATATATATGAAGACAGACATGTCTCGTTTAGATTTCTTTCTCTTTCTTCATCCTTCCCCACATTTTTAGCAATGTTGTTTACGGGACACCATTTAAAAGGCAATATTTTGTTGATTTACCAATGAGGCCATTATGGAGTTGAAAATATGTATGACTAAACATTTTTTCTATTGTATTTACCCAGCGCAGAGTTTCAGTCTTACTTAAAGACACATCAAACGAAACACGCAGACAAAAAATTTAATTTCTTTTATTCCTTTTGTTCCATTTTGTGCATTTTAAAGTTCAACACTTTAAGACATCTTATGCCACAAGGACTTTGCTTGTGCTGTCAGCTTAAAAAGCCGTGTAAAAAGAAAACATCTTTCTAATAATCTAAAAAAAATCGAAACTGGAATTAAGAGGGCAAAAGCCATGGTTTTAAGACACAGATTGACACAACCTTGCCTTCCATATCCATATCAACTTACTGATAAAAAAAAGAGGTCCGCCATACGCATGTACAGTTTCTAAATTTCAGGGCGAGTTTTTTTCTCAGTGCAATTGCTAACTGATCTACGAAAATTTCGTTTCATTTTATAGAAACATTTGAGCTGAAGATTCAACAATGAAATAAACTATCGCTCAGCTGAAGCCATATTTAAACAACAATCAAATAAAATTAAACACATTTGAATTTGTAATCTTTAAATTACTGCGTGCTTTTAAAGCCGTTTTGATCTTTAAGACTTGTATTGTTTATCTGCGCATATTTTATGCTAATACAAATGCATATATGTTGGAAATTTATATTTTCATTTCATGGAGGAAAAGTCAATTGGCAATTTGCATGTGCAAAATTATTTTTGTATTTATCCGACACATGAAATTATTCGTCATGTGTGTGACAAGCCAAAATTGAAATTTGTCTCTCTCGTGTGTGTGTGTGTGTGTGTGTGTGTCTGTGTCTGTGTTTGCAGGGATTAGAATTATGTGCCAAATTAGCTTATTTGACATTTCAATGCGCAAATATTCGTACAAATACGAGCAAGTGCAAAGTGTTCGTTGCACGCCTGACTGACTTCGGTATGTTTTTCTCTGTTTCTTTTTGTTGTATGTGGTTGGAGGTCTAAGCTTTAAGGTGTTATATATATATATATATATATATATATATATGTGTGTGTGTGTGTGTGTGTGTCTATGTGTCTAAGTATGCGTGTCCTTGGTGAGCTGTCAACGCTAAAATAAAACTGGCAGCCAGAGTGCCACCTCTGTCTCTCTGGTATTTATTTATCTGCTCTTGTCAGTTAATTTCCGTTCAAGTAGCCATTAAAACAATCATTGCGACGCTTAGGACACATCCACACACACACACACACACACATACAGCAACACACACGCACGAGCACACACACACACACACTCACACACACAATGCAATTTCGATGTGACAAGCTTCATTTTATGGGTTGCCATTAACAGCTTCAGCTTGTTGTCACATCAGCCATTTAATAATAATAAAATAACTAAATCCAAGTGAAATAACTCAATTATGCGGCCCACACAAATGGACTTGCTTCGCGGTTAAATCCACACCCAATGCCACCAATGCCTGCCACATATCCAGCTCCAATCCACTAACAAAAAAGTGCTTTCAACAACATTTCATTTGCCGTTTCTGATTTGGCTTTAAAGCGCAAATATGTCGCTATATAAATATATATATATGTATATATATGCTTGTGTTCGAATTGAATTTGTCGCGTATATCATGTGGCACGTACCCACTGTTGCCCCACACACAACTGGCTGTCAAAAGTTTGGAATAAGTTTTAAACTTTTGATGCAATGCAAAGCCAATTTATCTGTGAACTTGACACTTAACTCAACATGACAGCGTGTTTGAAAAAGGCTTAAACTTATACTGAAACAACCAGCCAGCTGACTCACAACCAACTCGGCACCTTTCTTAGCTCTATTTTATTAGTATTAAGAGATTAAGGTATCATTCATTAAATTTAATTACTAATTTAATGGTCCCTAGAGGGAACCTCTTTATACAACTTTTCTTCTCATTTTTATTTTATTTTGTTACTTGATATTTATTTATTTTTGCATAAGATGCATAGTTAACGTATCATTTTGAAAAATTATATTTTTTCCAATAATTTTTGTAGTTTATAATTAATAATGTGAAATATTATTTTGTTAAGCTGAACGCAATTTTTTTGACTCGCTTTAAGTTTGAGATCTCATTTGCATAATATTTACTTGTAATTTTAGCTGAAGTTTCAATTTAAAGACAAAAAATATAATTTCTCATAAATGTGAGCTTTTTTTGATTAATTATTAATATTTTCAAAACTAATATTTATAAATTAACTTCAAGTTCGTAGTTGAGTAAGAGTTGAAGAAATCTCTTCAAAGCAATCGAATACTATTTCACTGGAATCACTGTATCCATTTGGGGTAGTTTCAAAACGGTCACCGAAATTTTTATCAAATTTTGTCCAAAATTTGCATTTTTTAATTTTAATAATATATTGACACAAGCGATTTACACGTGAAATTCAAAGCAGATAAGAAATGTTCTACATTTTTGTAAATACATTTCATTTTATTATTTTGCATATTAGCTTAATCATAATTAATTAAGTTTATATTGAGATTTTTATTTACACAACTAATTTTAATTGAATTTTGTTTGTGGATCACTGTGCTTAAAGATTTTAGTTCATTATGTGTCCAACACTTTAATAATATAATGGTAATATTTTTAATAATTTTTGTATATTAATATTGTTTACTCATTACTTCGATTATTAGTTTTGCATAATTCATTGATACTTTATTTTATATTTTTATTTCTTTTTTACACAGTCAGTCAGGCAACCCAAATCTGACTATTCTCCCTAAAGTTTTATAGCTTTGTTTGTAGCAAAACTTTTTTGTTGCAGAGTAGAAGCATTCGCAATGAACACTTTTGAATACCTGTCACAACCGTCAATCGCACACACACAAACACACGCACACTCACGCACAGACACAAATACACAGCCAAAAATGGAGAACTACCGCGCGACTCGCTTCGCAATTGATCAAATTTGACTTGCTTCGGGTGCAACAGGACTAGACCTCGTCCTTCCCAATTGCTTTCGTTCGCGTCGGCACAGGAATAACGACTGAGGCAAATCGAGCTTCGCCCACAGCGTTGGTCACAATGTGGCCAGAACTCACCACGGCCCTTTGCTTTGTGGTGGGCTGCGAACAGCTGCTTACCGAAATGGCGCCAAAAGCCGGCAAGGCATTTGTTTATGTTTCATGCTTGATGGAGAGAGCGTTTTGGTGTGAGTTAGAAAGAACGCGTCGAAAGCTCATCAGTTAAGAGAGCCAGTTAACAGCGTAAGAGAAGTGCTGCTGTTAGCCGAAAGCTTTGCAAAAAATATTCAAATTGTTGTTGCCAACTGAAATTCAAATTGGATGCAAAACTTTGTCTTCGACATGCAACTGCAGTAAGCCAAGAGCATAAGTAATAATTCAACCACTATGAAAACGCTTAAGTGCATAAGGTTAAAAGTTGTTTTTCTTTTTCTTTTTCTTTTTCTTTGGCGATTTACATTACAGTAATAAATAATAGGTCTCAGACAGGCCAAATACCCTTTAGGTAGCTCTAATCAGAAACGATATAAGCAGGAAATATACATGGGGAAGAGTAGACTGAGAACACTTACTAGCCTCTTGACAGGAATGTTAAGACACTGTGGCCGAAGATATAGAATTAAACAATTTTGTGAGAATGAGATGGAATCACACAAATCAGAGTGCGTCGCCTAAGCGAGAATAAAATATAATAAAATAAACTGAGAGGATATAAAAGCCCTCAACCCAACAAAGATCTAACATCTACATCAATACGTAATTAGCTTAAGAGAGCCCCCAATAATAATAATAAATAATTGTATCTTGTCTCGTGAATATCACTTTTGAATATATTTTCAATTTCACTTCTCTATTTATATTATTTTTATTTATATTTATTTTAAAGTGGCATAATACTAGCTATCACTGTAAGTCTTTGGCTTATATTAAAAGTTGGTTGTAAAACACTACTAAATATATGAAAATTAAATTAATAAAAATTAATATATAACTGTAACATGGAAAATTATCGATATTAATATAAATTGTTTTATTTATAAACAAACATTTAAACAAGGAAAATGAAAGCCAATTAATATTTAATAATAAAATTAATAATTCAACATAGAAAAATTAACATAATTTTAAGACTTGTTCGTCAATAATTGAAGTTTTCATGATATTTGTTTCAAATAAGTTTTATAGAAACTGATTATTATTTTGTGGCTAAATAAATAACACTACCAGAGCAAAATGTGAATGAAGTATAAAATCTACGAATCTGTGAAATGCATTTGTATTTTTTACAGAATTTTTATGCTGTGTCCTTAATAGTCCCAGACAAGGCAAACAAAGAGGAAGAGGTGTTACTCAGCTGGAAGCAATGATTTATATATGTTGCAAGGTGATCAGCTCCTCCTAGCCAAACAGCTTTAGTATGCGCTTATTTATTTATATTTTTAACATTCCGGTGAACAGATTATATAAAGATGACCCCATTCAATAAGATTTGAATTTGCGGCAAAGGACAGACGAGCCAACTACATATAGATATATTGAAGTGCATACCTGTTGGCGGCATAATATATGTGTGTATATTAAGCAACCGGAGCTGAATGTGGCCCAAACAATTTAACCTTTGGCACGGCTTGACAATGCCATCAATCATTTGGCTCTGGCAGCTATCATTTCATTTTGTAGGCAATCTTGCAGGCGCTTATCCTTTAACCTGAACCCAGCCGCAAACTACGAGCTCATTCAATTACCCAACCGGCAGCAGAGTTTTTGGATATGGGACTCCGGTTGGGCTTGCCCTTTGTTTGTATTGTTTCAGATAAAACCCATCAAAGTTATGCCAAAACGCTCTCGAGCCACTCTCAAGGCGAGAATCATGAAATATTTATGCGGATTGTGTGTATTGTGTGTATTGTGTGTGGACGTCGAACGAAACCCGAAAACCGACTGATTAAAATGCTGCAGTGCCGACAGCTGGCCCACAACTAACTTATTTGGTTTTGGATCTCGATTTGGGGCTGGGGCCCATTTTGCTGGCCACACCCAGCTCATTTGGTAAACGGACTCACATCATATTCCACTGCTCCGATAATCAATCATAATGAAAGGAAGATAAACCAGCCAGCCCCATACGTGATTGTGGGCGTGTGTGGGTGAGTGTGTGTGTGTGTCTGTGTTTGTTAATTTTATAAACTACTTTACAATAATTTAATTCAGGTTAAACAAACTTTGCGAACTAATTAACGCACATACGTCCCATGTAAATTTTATACAAGGGTTAATTGACTTGGCCATTAGTTGGAAAGGTAGCTTTAAAGTTAAAAAATAATAATTGAAAAGTGTTGTATATCCAGTCTGCCTCCCTCCTCCCCATCTAAGGGTCATAAATGATAAAGTTTTCCCCATCTGCGTCTTGCGGGAATTCGAGTTCAACTTTCGCGATGGTCCATATTTTATTGGGTTTTATTGTTGGCTGGTTTCGATGTGGGTCCTTTCAATCGATTTGTTGCAGACAAGTTGCTGCACAAACTTGTTGATGACGGTTTACATTAGTTTTTGTTCCGTCTACTGGGATATACGAACATCAGTTTATACATTAAAACAATTCCTTCAGTAAATAAATCAATACACGCATCGAATTACAGTTTCAAGCTGAAAATTAATTACTACAAAATTATTTTGTCGACATTCAAAAAAGTTTATCATCGCAACTAACGCCGCGCAGTGTCCGCTTTCAGACCTGTCCTCTTAGAAGTTCCATCTCAAAGACTATTGAAGATCATTAAAATTTAAGCATGTGACACAAGCTTTATCTAAGTTTTACAAGGAGCTGCGGTTACTTTACTTTACTTTAATATACATTACCAATTTTGTTTTTTATTATTTTAGTTTTCAAAAACTTGAAACTATCTTTCTCGTGAGAATTCGCAAGTGTTTGAATTTCTACATTTTTTGTAGTCCTTGCTTTCCGCTTCGCATTCTTCCTGGCACCGGTCACCGATTAACAAGCATTGGAATTAGATTATTGTTCTTGGTGATTCAGTTCTTTCCCAATCAAAATTTACTTTAAAAGGGCAAAATAGGCTTTCTTTATTTAACTGCAGCAAGCTTTTAAAATAAATTTTAAGGAAGAAGCAAGATAAAAATAACAACGAACAAGGGCTTCCAGAAACCTCTTTAAGTGACGATTTAAGGACATTTTCTGGTGCTTTTATCCCTTAAACAAAGTAATTGTCGATTACATCAGTCACTTAACACAATCACCCTTATGCTCTAAGAGAGAAAGAAAGTTGTACCGATTTCAAAGATATATTTTATCTGAATGAACTATGATAAAAAAATAAAAAGCATTTATTTAATTTATAACACGCCTTCATCAAAATGTTCATTTTTGACAAGCTTACTGAAAGTCGTTTGATTTAGGTTGTCAAGCAATTTGTATTTATTCGTACATATTTTGCAAACAAACACAAAACCTGCCACATAATTAATCGAAAAACATTTTCAAATGAATTAAATCGTTAGGTTATTTCAGAAGTAGGCTGCGCGATTAAATGTCAATTTGTCAATTGAGCAGGACTTCTCAGACTTGATTTTCGAAAATATTCATTTGATTTTTTCGAGCCGTTCTACCCAAAATTATCAAATTTCGGTTTTTCTTTTAAATATAAGTGCGTACCTTTAATATTCCTAAGATGCAGCGACTAATAACATTTGTTGTTGGTGGTATTGTAGGCTATCTAATTGGACAGCATCGCGTAAGTCCAAGCAAACAAATACAAATAATAATATTCTAGAGTAATTTGCATATCTTGTAATATTTTTGCAGTTTTAAATGGATTTGCACATGCTGCTTCCCGAGTACTTCAATGAATCGCTATACAATTCAAACATGTAACGTATGCAGCAATTTCTTGGAGGTTCTTTTTCATCGGGCAAGCAAGCACCACACAAATTAAAAATAAATATAAATATTGAATGGGAAATATTTATAATGGAGCATCTCATCCTATTTTGTCTCGGCGTATTTTTGGGCATGAAGTTGTGTGGCAGGGATTAGTAAACAATACTTATTAAAATTCGAATGGGCCCATACCAACTATATACCAACTATTCACAAAAAATCAAAAATATTACAGCGCCTTGCTGAAAATAACTCGAAATGTGCAATCAAATAAAATGAGATACACGGATAAACATTAAACTGTTGATTTCGTTTTACTTTAATGTAAATTAATGGTGCTCGAATTAACGCGAAAGTTTTCTGCTTCCCTTTTAAATAAAAATGAATAAAACATTGATTTACGCCCAAATTACCGCCGAGAATTTCAAGCCTACAGCTTTTTTGGGCGAGCTTCACATCCCTCCAGCAGTAGTTTCAATTGTTGTAAATTCAGAGACAAAATTACATTTGTTATTATCCCAATGAGCTTAACAATATGTTGCACGCACAAAAACAGAAAGAGTTGTTTTGCTGACACACATGGAAAATTTTAAGTGTGATGACAAATTATTTATTTAACATTTCTTTATAAGCTTTTTGGCAGCAAAATAATTATACAATATTATCAAATATATATTCGAATTTTTTGCTCTGCGGTCTGAGATAAATTCCGGAAAATTGGTCATGAAGGCCCGACTATTAATAAAGCCATGCAGAAAAGAGATTTTCCGCTTTGTTTCAAGGTAAAGAAGCATTTTTCGATTAATTTTGGTAAAGCAGATAATTTTGCTATCTTTGACTCTGTGATCAGAATCATAACACATTTCTTCTGAAGGATAGATGAAATTAAAGAGCATTAAATTGACCTTAAAGTTAGTATCTTCTTTTATTTAAGCTTTGCTTGAGATCTTAAATTTTCACTTACAAGGTCCGCAACGCCGTTTGCATAATAACAAGCCCGATACTAGGCCCAGTGCAAATGATATTACGTGAGTCATGGCTGAATTTTCGGGATTATTCGCTTTGGATAGTATTAACAGTTCCAAGCCAAACTTTTCAATACCTTTAAAAATGATGAAAAATAGGAATTGAAAGTGTAAAGGCTGTATATGAATAGTTACTGTATCATCCGGTTTACATAGATTATGCTTAGATTGCCGCTAATAGTTCCTTCCAATTACAAAACCAGCAGCAAAACCCAAAATCAAGATAATCAGCCAATCCAATTCCATTTTATGCCAATAGAAAATAGAAAATCCAAAAAAAATATATTTCTGCAATAGTTTATAACTTAAACAAGCTGACTGATTCTATATGGCCTGCTGCTCACAGGTTCGAAAGCATTTAAATTAGGGATTGGAACCGACTGTGATCAAAACATTTAAAGCAAAAAAGTTTATTGAGTAGAGAAAAACTCGTCACCTGTAAAAATGCCTCGCATTTGATCTGGCCATGAAAGATATACACAAGTTCAGCAGAAGCTGTCACTGGACTCTGGCTGAAGGTATCCCGGAGAGTGGCGGGAGGCAGAAGACAAACATTTCTGTGGTCTTCCTTCTTCTTAAATGTTGTGAAATAACGTGGCAAAATGAAGAGTCAAACGCAGTTTCTAATTATGGATTATATTTATTATGCGCAAGTGCGTCTTTACTTGTTGAAGAATTGAGCACAACTCAACTTAGGAGAATACAATGCAGGAAGAGAACACAATTCAAGTGTGACCAGAGCGTCTATATTAATCGGTATATCGATACTTAATTATTAATCGTTGCTGTTATATTCAAACATATTTCAAAATTGGACATTTAGGAAGTTTCTAATATCTGCAAACTAGTTATTCTCAGAGGCAGTGGAAATAGTCCAAATGGCTGAATCGGAGGATGGTTTTCGGCCCC
This sequence comes from Drosophila glabriapex, assembly GCA_035042305.1. Lineage (NCBI taxonomy): Eukaryota > Metazoa > Arthropoda > Insecta > Diptera > Drosophilidae > Drosophila > Drosophila glabriapex. The sequence continues at coordinate 17,966,129 of JAWNLN010000046.1, forward strand.
CTGCCGATAACCGCTTCAATCTTTACTTATGTTTATGAAAGTCGTTCGTGGCTTTAAAAAGTAAAACTGTGAATGTTAAAGGCAGTTGAGATATGTACTTCACTGGCCAGTAAGGCCTATTTAATAGCCTTGGACTAAAAGACTTGTCTAAAAGTGAATGATTTGTGTAGTGTTAATCAAAGATATTTATGAAGAATGGTTCCATTGGCTTGCCCAAATAAATATAGAAATACGACAATTTAAATAATTTAATTCGACTGGTGGTTCAAAACTAGTTTAGTTCAGTTAATTCTAACGTACACATTTATTTAGTTATTTAGTATATATTTTAGGTGCACAATAATTTTTTGTTTATTTTTGTTTTTCGGTTCACTGACTTGCTTACATATAAAGATTTAGATATGTAAATAACATGTACTTTCTGTGTACATGTATATATATGTATATAAATATATACTTATGTCACTTGGCTTAATCGTAGGATGCTGCTGATGCTCAAGTGCTGGCCAACTTCGATGCAAAAAGGAAAATTTCTTGACGAGCGACTGATGTCAGCTTCATTTTACTTTACAATTTACTTTCTGGCAGTCACACGCTCAAAATTTCAAAATAGTATACAAAATTGTATTCAGTTTATTTTTTTATTTTTCACTATTCATCGTTTGGAACTATTTTAGAATGTGCAATAATAACTCTGGATCATCGGGTCAAGGCCAGTGTGGCTGCCCAAATCCCTCGTGTAGACCACCTCCGTCACCGCGACCGACATGCCGTCCACAGCCGACGCTTTTCCAGAAGCTCAACTGTACTTCCTGTAATCGACTTTTCTTTTTTATCGTTGGCGCGGGCATTGGCCTCTACTGGAACAAGTTGAAGGAGGCCGCGAAGAAGGCACAAGAAGAGGCCAACAAGGATCCCAAGCAAAAAGAAAAGGAGCGAAAGGAGAGGGAGAAGAAAGAGAAGGAAGCGCAAGATAGGCGCGAAAAGGAACGCAAAGAACAAGAAAAGAAAGATCAGAAAGCGGAAAAGGAGAGAAAGGAGAAGCAGAAGAGGGACTAGTCACACCTAAGAAGAGCGAACCTGCGGAATCCCAAAGAGAAATTTCATTGCACTTTTTTTTTCTCATGCCGAATAAATAAAGTTGACTAAAACCACAAAATTAGTGCTAAATTCTGCATTTTATTATAATAGTAAATCGAATGCTAATATTCATATTTGTCTGTATCCGTGTTCGTACTTTGGACTGCCCGTTCCGAATCCTCTTCAGCATCGTAGTAGTTCCAGAACAGAACATTTATATTTTGTATTCAATTGAGACATGTCCTTAAGCAAGGATATGCCGGGCTGCTAGATATTTTCTTGTTCAGCTAAGGCGAAACAAGATTATTTAACAAACGAATAAATTCTCGAGCTTTTGAAATGCTTACCGCTTCTCACTTCATGTTGAGATCTGCTTTTACTTTTTTTTGTCCTTTCCCTTGTCGTCCTTGCAGTCCTCCTTGGGGAACGTTTTGCCATACCAAAGACCGACCAGTATTCCGGCGAACGTAGCAGAAATTCGCTCGCACAACATATGCATTATGAAAATTTATCTTTTGATTTACTATTACACAAATGTGTCCAATTTACCCTAATAATTTTGTATAATTTTCCTAGACTTTAATATTTTACTGATACGTTTAGATGGAAAGAGTAAACTGAATTTTTTACAGCACAATTTTTCAGGGGCTGAAATATGGAATCCACAAAACAAGGGCCTACTTTGGAAATTCAAACGTTGCTTTAATTTTATTTAATACTTTTGCAATTCATTAACAACTAACACATTCTTTAGTCGAGTATCAGACAAATTTGTTTAATTCACTTACCAGCAAAGGACAAAACCGTTTGCTAAAGCCTTAAGTCCCAAATTACATCGTCATTCAAAAAAAAAAAACCAAAATCGTCATCTCATTAAAAAAAAAATATCATACTGATGCCATCAGCCACTTTTCTTTGGGTCACATTATAATTTCATTTGACAATTGTGGCACGTCAAAATGTCACAAGCTGCGAATGTTCGTGCCACAGACCTACACAAGGCCCAATTGCTTCGAGCAATACATTACTGAGGCGCCTTTTGACGGTGCCAAAAAAGACCGCAAAAAAAGATCAAGTCACTGCATACTCTTTTATATAAGTTCACTCGGAGCTTTTAATTTCACACTGCGTGATTTGAGCTCCATGCAGAAGTTATTAAGTTAACAACATTTTCGGAAAGAAAAGAAATCAAAATTTGACTTTTATATCATATAGATGCCAATGAAAAAATCGTTTAATAGTTAAATATTGCTAGGGTATGTAATTTTCGGTTTGCACAAGATAGATTCCCATTTCTACTTCACATATAATTAAAACACTCATGAGATTAAATCAACCATCAGGGTTCATTGCGTTTCTATCTTCTTTACAAAAAGGTAGAAAGAACATCTAAGAAAATATTTATGTAACATAAATAATAAATTCTGTGAAGGATAAGCATGAGGATTTAATGTTGAAATTCCATTTGTATTAGCAATGCTTTGAGTTACACAAACTCTATCGATTTCCGGTGATACACTTTTAATTTATTATCTCCAAAGTGGAATCTGTCCGCAATGTGGGATTCGAACACGAAGCTTAAAACATGAGTCTGTATTTTTTATGTGTTTTTCTCTCTTAGATTTAAAGCCATTTTTTTTTAACTTTTGCGCGATGCTGTTTCATAAAATTACTTGGATTTATTAATTATAGTTCATGTTGTTATATGAAAAAGAGAAGCAGTCATCGCCCTCTACCCGTTCAAATAAATATACATTCCCTTGATAATTATTAACAGCCGATTTAACCAGGCCATTCCATTTGTATGAGTACCTCGATCTTGGACACCAATTGGAGCTGTGAAAATAAACTGTGGAATAAAAGTAATTGTGCAAATTTATAGTCTTCTCCTGTCTCCGGAATATTTGTGCAATTTCCGTCATGCTGTCTGTCCATCTCTTCCTTAAAGTTAGAGTCTTGAAACTTGGCACGTATACTGGTCTGTGCCCGAGTCAGACAAAGTATGATATCGATAAAATTTATGGTTTTAAATCACAATTCTAATGATACCAACTTCATTGTTGGGGTTATCTTGCATATGCCAGAAATCCCAAAACCCTATATTTCTTGTAAATTAAAAGCTAAAGCAACATATTAAACTCTTACTCGGAAACTCAATATTCAGTTTTCAATATATTATTGCTTTAATTTATAAATAGGTTTGTTTCAAACAGGCTCACACTTAATATTAATAGCTTTGCACAAGTATTTTTTATTAAAAATTACTATGCCACTTTAACAAAAGAGGTCGAGCAGTATAAGACATAAAATATAAACAATCGATTCATCACTTATCGCTGAACTCAGTAAAAGAAGACGCATAATTTTGGGGTCACCCTTTCAAGCCATGGCATTGCCTCAAGGGCCTTCAATTTAATGGCGAAGGGATTTAAGTCCAAGTCTTTCCCGCCTCCAACCAAGCTCAGCAGTATAGGACATCAATTTGTATAAAATTAAACAATTTTACCGGAGAAGCTTGATAAATTCGCCAATTTGCATAAGCAAAACACAAAACATTGGAACACATAATTTTATTATTCCACTTATTCCTTAATACTATTATTTTTTGCCCCCGTTTTGAATACTTGTGAGTAAGATGTTCCTTCCTTAAAGTATATAACCAAATTCACTTTTAATCGACAATTTAAATAAGGCTAAAATTTTTGAATGCATGTTAGTTAAAGTTAATACTTTTTGGAAGGCTAATTTGCTGATCTATATTAACACAAGAAGAAGAAGAAAGCACACAAGACACACTTCGATTTTTAAAGCGAATTATATGAAATGAAATAGATAATTTTAGAAGAATTATGGATTTACGAATTAATAGTTAGGAATATTCCATATTAATTATTCTGTGCAAGGGAATATTGATTGTTATTCTTGAGCCAAATGCCAAGCGATATTTAAAAACGCATTGCTCATGACTAGATTATTGATGATGGATGCACAGTTCTGCTCAGCAAATAAAATGAATGTGTATCTTAAACCAGAGTCAACAGTAATCTTCGTTAAAGATGGATTTTAAAATGTTAGCGCAAAGCTCCCCAAAAACAGGCTGCATTCAGCTGATTTCAGGCTGTTATCCGAGTATTATATTGTCAACTACTTGCGACTTGCTTTTCAATTTGGCAAAGTAACAAATGACATTGAGATTGCACATCACACAAAGGTTAACCGATTGTGAATTACACAACGGAGCGATGACTTAAGCTACGTACTTATTATGTTATATAAGCAAGAGCACGAATAGCTCCTGGCAGTTGAGTTGAGTTGAGTTCAGTTGTGTGGCAGTGTTGGGCCACGCCGCACGCCTCAATGCCCCGCGGCGCAGGTAAAGCAAAACAATTTCAGTTAGCTGGCAAAAAGTTCTTCAATTGCACACAAGTTGTAACTGTGGCTGAGGCTCTGTGTGTGTGTGTGTGTTGACTGTGTTTGTTCGCGCTATTGTTGTGCTTCAACAATGTACTCATAGCACACACAGACACACACACATTAACCCCGAGAGTGGCAACTCACCTTGGTATCTGCAGTGCAATCTCGTCCAGGCTGTCGGATGGACTCATGGGCGTGCGCTCGAAGAGGCGCGAGGGCGCCAGCGTTAGGTGGCCAGTGGAATCGGTGACACATTTGAAGACCTTAGCGCCACGCCGCTGGCGCTGCTGTTGACGCTGCTGCTCGGCGCGCTTCTTGCGCTTGTTCTCCTCGGCTCGCTGGAGATTATGCAAGCGAAAGAAGAACATTGACATTCTGCGGGGTGTATGAGCCAGGGGCGCAGCGGAGTGGGAGGGGCGGGGTGAAAATTTTGTTGTGCAAGCGAAGCGGGCGAAACGGGTTTTTTTTTATTTATTTTTATTGTAGCCGCAATTGGAAATTTTTGAATTTATTGTTTTTTTTTTTTAAATACATTTTTTAACGCGCACATTGTTGTTGTTGATGTTGATAAATGTTGTTATTATTGCATTCCAAATAATTGAGTAAAGCATTTTAGTTATTTTTGTTGTTGTTGTTGTTGTTGTTGTTTTTGTTGTTGTTTTGTTTTCATTTGTTTTTGTGGAGGCATCATGATTTATGCAACGAAATCGACGAAATCGTTACGTTTTCTGATTTAAGCTTTGTGCTTGTGTGCAAATATATATGTGTGTGTATGTGTGTCTGCGTGTGTGTGTGTGTGTTGCGAGTGTGTGTGTTGCATTTCTGGGAGCTGCTGTCATAGAAAGTCATTATTCTACACATAAATAAATACACATTACTTACTCAAGTGGCTCATGCAAAAAGCAGAAAGTCAGTCAATCATTAATATAAATCGAACAACTGAGAATGCTTTAGTGGGAAGTGCTCGACTAGCATATACCCTGTATGGGATGCTTTAAACAGATATATACATATATATGTACATTTACTAAATCTCTTATGTGAAATATTTTACTTACTATTTGTTTGTATATTGCCATCTAATGAAATTTAAAACTCAAATCAAATTTAATGTATATATATCAAATTTATATGTATGAATTATGTCTTTATGTATGTATGGAAATGTGTCTTTAGCCCGAAAGACATGGAAAACCTCAACCAGAGAGAAATTATCGAGTTCGTGCAAAATTGGTTGTTGATAGAAGAGCTATTAGGCTCATAAATATAAAATAATAATACAAATTGATTTATACATAATCTACTTAATAGTTAGGGGTACTTTATTGGCTTAGCTATTGATGCTTATTAAGAAAATTTATTTAATTGTGAGTTGGTCAATTTATTCTGTTTAATATACTCTTCTTGGAGAGCTCTGCAGGCGCTGGGTATTGAATAGCAAATCAAAATGACATGTGACCTCGGGGCACACATAAAGCATAGCAAAATCAACTTCCGGCAGCATCAATCAACTTTAAGCACTACACAGAGGTAGAAATAGATAAAGAGAGATTCAGAGTCAGAGTCAGAGAAAGGGACATGCATAGAGAAACTAGATATAGGACATAGTTTGACAGCAGTTTGTAAGCTGTGAGTGCAAGCCGGAAATTGGAATATGAGCGAGATTTGGGTTTCTTTAAAACGATATCTTTGGCGAAAAAGAAAATCAAATTCAAAACCAAATCGGAAACGAGCGGAAATTCTTGACCAAGGCCCCAAAGCAATTCCATTTCTTCACTCATAGTTCATTTATTTGGCCGCAAACCAGCTGGCAGGAAAATCAACGGACAGAAAGCCAAACAATGGAAAATTAAAATGAAAATAAAATGAAAATAAAATGAAAATAAATTAAGTAGAATAAGAATAATGGAAAATTTCGGGCATTGATTGATCAAGTCGCAATCAGGCGTTAAATACATATTAAATGAGAATGATTCCCTTGTCATCAGCAGCAATGGGCTTCCGTTCAATTAGACAACAGTTACTTCGCCTAATGACAATGCTCTCGCCGCACCTAATGAGCCAGCCTCAAGAGCGAAGGCAGTGGGGGGGGGGGGGGGTTTGGCGATGTTTGTGTCAAAAAATAAATTAATCGAAATTTCCATAAATTGACTTAAGACATTTTCGTGGCTACGGCGGCGTCTGCACCAATACCAATCGAACTATAATGCGGCTCCAAGCCTAATTACCAATCGTGTCCCAGACGGGTACTAAGGCAGAGCGAGAGAGAGTGTGAAAGAGATAGAGAACGAGAGAAAGAGAGAGAGGGAGTCAATACAAGAAATTAAAGTGTACGCCGAATAGCTGATGGAACAGCAAATCAGATTCCCTGGAAAAATTAATCGAAATTCAATGTATTTTTCTATATCTAAAATGTATGAAAATCATAATAAAAAGCACAACAAAAATATTCGAGCATTCAGTGAAAATATTTCAAAATTCAATTCTTACAATATGCTCAGCTTTATTTGATTTACTTATACCTAAAATTAAGCTACACAAATAAAAATCTCGTACTTTGCATGTGTATCCCGGTTAGAGGGTATCTAAAATCGAACACTTTCCATCATCATTAGCTCGTTGAGAGCGACAGACACTCTGCACACTTTGTTAATTAGGCAAACGCAGTCAGTCTTTAATGGCTTTGTAATTTCACCGAGATTTCCATTGCGCACATTTTGGGGCCAGAGCTAAACGATTCAAATGCGCAAACTGAAGTAAATTAGGGCTTAATAGATATCTGAGTGCCTAGAATTTAAATGATCAGTGCAAAGTATTTTTAAATTATTGCTTAAGACTTGACTTCTCCTTAGCAGGTCAAATTGGTTCGATTTCTTACAATAACGAAAATAAGGTGAAGAATTTGAATATCCCTCAGTGCAAAGTATTTCTAAATTATTGCTTAACTTGTTTAGCAAGTCAAATTCAGTGCAGAAGCATAAATTGGTTGAGCTTCTTTAAGAAGTATGTTAAGATGAGAAATTGTAGAAACAATGTATTCTTTTTAATGCTAGAGATATCGCTGGATTCCACAGAGCTCTTGGGCTGTGTACTGCTGAAGGAGAAGACGAGGTGTATCTGGTGAGATGCACGATGGATCGATGACGGAGTTCTTAAAAAATTGTTTCAAGAAGCCAACAAGAAAATCGATGAATATAGCTAAGATACCAATGTCCAAAAGCGAGATTATTAAATTAGATTAGATTATTAGAAGTACCAGAAAAATATCCAGAAGAACAACAGAATTTGCCAAGGAATCTACTAATATGAATAGAGTATAGTACTCTTGAATCTGTGCAATAATTATAATTAAATATTATTTGAAATGAAATGATCTCTTAGTGAGTTGAATATTTTTATCGAAACCAAAACAGTAATTGCATTTTCTTCAATACACTGATAGATTTATTTAACTTATTTAACCATAATAGATTAAATTGCATGCTTTTTGCAAACAGCTTCGAGGGATGAAAGTCGAATTGTGCGCAAATTAAAATATAAAGCTTAAAAGGTAACTCATTTAGTGCCCTAAAGTCAGTTGATAAAGGTTGTGGCAATTTTACAGGTGGCAGCCCCCGCAGGCTACTGCTCTCGATAAACATTTGTGCACCTTGAAATATGGGAAAGTGTACAAAAAACCAAAAGCGTTTGGGTATGGAAGACAAATAGGTGCTCAGCTATATTGACTTGCGATTCGGGTCTCGACTGAGAGGACTCTTTATTTTTTATTTTCAAAGGTTAGCTAAAGCAAGAAAAGTTCAAATGTCAGTCGGTCAGTACAGTAATGAAATTATAAAGTGATCCAGTGTAATATAAGTTGGATATCGAGGATGATGTGTATAATGTAGTCCCGTTGTCTTTATCACTTCCTTCCATTTGACCCCGAAGTACAATACAATGTATAAAATTAGTAAAGCAGTTAAGCAAACCCAAACACAGCTTATCAAATGGGCACTGTTTGCCTCTTCGTTCTTCCATCTATGAGCCACGTAGCTAGGTATTAAATGATTTCACGCCCACTGCCAAATCGTACAACAAAACAAACAATGCCAACAATTGGACAGCATTTCAACAAGCACAAAACGTACAACGGGCAATAAAAAAAAAAAACAGAAGAAAGAAAAAAAAAATGGAAAAAGAAACATCAGCCCCATAATCATTAGGGCACAAAAACATGGTCAAAAGCAAAGAATTGCGATACGCTGGCTTTTGTCTCCGATTGGGTTGAGTGCGTTGAAGCAAACAAAAATACACACACACACACACGCACACACACACACATACACACAATCAAGTGCTGACCAGGGCACTATTAACAATGGGAACCAGGCTGAGGGAGCTCGGAGTGTTGCGAATATAAAGCAAAATGCCGAAATAAACACTTGTGCGTGCTCCCACTGTGCCTCCCTCACGCTGCTCAGCTGGCAACAAAAGGGCATATTTTCCGGCTCAACAGAGTCCTTGTGTGTGTGTGTGTGTGTGTGTGTTAGCGTGTACAGGATACAGGTCATTTCATTGTCCTCATGATGAGGCCCGCCGTAAAATGCGCCCGTGCTGCCCAACCGCAAAGAAGAGGGAAAAGATGCGCAATAAAAATGTAGACAATTTTTATGACACAGAACAATGAATGAAGATGGCCACTTTATTTCTTCATTAAAAACCCGTATTGATTGCCTCACACGCTTCAACACCAAACTAATACATAATCCCTCCCACGCTCCGGCGACAACTTTCACTTCAATTTCGGAGAGACAAGGTCGCTTTTGATTTACTTGGCTTGGCAGACACGCACGTGTCACAGAGTATTGTGTACACAAGTAAATAAATGTCAATAATAAATATTAATCATACGCAATGTTGAAATAGCTCACTTGTCACGCTGCAAATTATTTTCCTGAAGCCGAAGAAAATTTAATTGCATAAGCGTTTCAATTGCCCACTGAGGTATGATAAATCTCTTTATACCCTGCACCGTAAGAATATGACTAAAGAAAGGAGTTGGGTTATATTTAAAATCTGTTATTATTTTCTATAACTTTGCCAACGCATTTAATTTAAACGCCATAATAAATATAGAAGAAATCAAAAAAGAAAAGTATAATTTATTTGTGTAATAGGTATTTACAAGTCGTGCAAGCCCTGCTTCTTTTCATGTGCATTTTTATTTGATAACAACAGAAAATTGAAAAGTTTATTTTGCACGCTCAGCTGGTTTAGTCCTGTTGTTGGTTTGCCTTTTGTTTGGATTCACATTTGAGCCTTTTGTATTGTTTTGCGGCTTTTGATCTGCCTGAATTTCAATATGTCTGAGCTTGACATTTCATGGAGTATTGAATTGCCGAGTATTTGCAATTGTGCTTGTGCAGGCAGTTCTATTAAATTGTGGCAGAGAACTCTACATCAAATCACAAATTATGCAGGATATGTTTCCTCATATCAGATTATTGTTATTGATTTAGTCTTCAAGATTTGAATAAGAACTAAAAGGTTTTTTTGGTCAATTGTGGTACAAACTTCTGAAAATGCAGTTTATTTAGTCATAGCCTAAAGTTTCCGATTAAACGGAATAATCTATGCTGTAAACAATTTGAATGTTAGCCAAAGTTTTAAGAAACAATGCAAGCAATAAATATTTCATAAATAAATATTCATATGTTTTTAGTTATTTTGCGGGGAGACTGGAAAACTTTGGCATGCCAGCAATAAGAAAACTTTCAAGCTAATTAAGACACTCACTCACATATTGTGAACGCACTTGAGCCAATGCTTGGCCAGGCCAACATAAAGCAGCCCAAAACTCGACTTGAGCAAATAATACGAATGAACTCAAAATATGAATATAAGATACATATATATATATATATATATATATACAATGACTGAGCTCAGACGAGTTTGCGAAAGATGACGATGATGATGGGGATCATGGGGATCATGGGGAAGGTGGGGATACTGTGGATGGTAGCCAGGTCACAGCAACAACAACAACGACAACAATGGCTGACAGCGTGTGTGTTTCTGTGTGTGTGCGTGTGTGTACGTGTGTGTACGTGTGTGTGCGTGTGTGTACGTGTGTGTGTGTGTGTATCAAAAGGATTGGCATTTTAATTTGATTTCGCATTGATAGCATTGAGCAAATGGTGACAGCTTACACTGGTCATGCGAGTTGCGAGTTGCGAGTTGCGAGTTGCGAGTTGCAAGTTGCGTAACGGGTGCAAATAAGAGTAAATAAAGGAATGCTGCAAAAATAAAGAAAACTTACATGTGAAAACCAACCAACTAGCTTGTGGCTGCGTGTAATAGTTATAGGACTATCGTTATTGTTGATATTATTATTGTTATTATTGTTGTTGCTGCTCATGTTGCATGTGGACGTGACAGATACAGATATAGGTGGAAAGAGAGATAGTTGCTTAAAATACAATTACACAGTTACACAGTTACACAGCACAACACAACACAGACAGAATTATGACATGTAGCAATTATTTGCAATTATATTTGGCAGCTCCCAAAATTGTTGCTTTATTTATTTGTTGTTTACCTGACGACGTTTTAGTTCAGTTAAATGCTTTATACAAATTCTTTAATAGTTTAGGTGTTTCTTCTGTTTTCTTTTGTTTTGTTTTGTTTTGTTTTTAGCTTGAGCACAGTCTGTAGTTACACTTTCAGTTGTTTTAAATTGTTTAAATTTACACTAATTAAATTTGGCCAATTGATGCCAAAAGTGAAGCTTAGTTTACGACTTAGATACTAATTAAAGCTTTTACCAAACCGTGTACCATTTTTGTGGTCATATGTACACTTAAATTTAAATCTAATAAATAGTGTATTTGGATATAATTCAACTACTGTATAGAGCATTTGGCTATATGGCTAATATGTCTAGTATTTTATATTAGTTATGCACGAGTCTCACATTGATGTTGCAACAGCTTAGAAGATTCTATAAAATTGTATTTATGTTTACTATATTTTTTATATATATGTTTAGGAGTTGGCTTTGTTATTGGTCCGCAGTTGAGTTAAGCACACCGAATTCTACATTTATTTACATATAATTACTTTTTATTTATTTATTTTTTACACAGCACATTTCTGTAATTTATATTTGGTCAGTTTGTTTAGGTTTAATTGAAGTGTTGGTTCTCGTTGTTGTTTATAGAATTCATTAATTGCTATATTGGTCCTGTAAATAAATCAAAATTGTATTAAATATCCACGCCAATCCACCAATCGCATCACATCCGACTCAACTGTGCCGCACGACTGCATCCGACGACTGAAAACCACTTTAGAAAACTTTGTCAGTGCAATGAAATTATTGCCATAAACTTTTGAGCAAACGAATTGCAATAACAAAAAAGGAAAGAGCTGAAAAGAATGCCACTCATAATGGCACAATACGAGTGCGCTCCCCAAAGCGCCGGAAAAGCATTTCTCCCATAAAGATAGGGCCATCCTCGAGAATCGCATCAAATTGACACCCGCCGCCTCTTCTGAATGCAATAAATGCTCGCTGCGAGCAGCTGGGCAGCCATTTTATCCACTGCCACGCAAAGGAGCGTCGTCCACTTGGACTAATTCAATTGCTGACAGTTTTCAGATAGTCGTAAAAATAATTTAATTACACAATTTTGCAACAGTGATGTACAAATTATAGAATTCCATGTGCATGTGGATTTTTTAGATGAATGGCAACATTTTCTACTACGCCTTAAATATTTTTTATATATTCTCAAATGCAAAAACAATGCACATTTAATTCCCTGTGTTCTTTTTGTTGTATATTTTCAGAGGTTTCAGTAAAACGAAAAGCAGATAAGCAATTCAGTTTACTTTTAATTAGAAACCAGTCCAATATTTTCACAAAATTATGTTTAAATATGTCTGATTTCCAGGGTGTTTTTTATAAATACAGAACTTTAATGCTACCTATTTTTTAGAATCGAGAGAGAAAATTTCTCTACTATTTTCCGCATTTCAGAAAGAGAATGTTTTCTAATTTTTGGAAACGTAGGAAATATACGAATATTTAAAATATAATTCTAAAAACAAGAAAAGCGTTCAAGTTTTTTGTTTGTTTGACATTTCTGGACAATAATATATTCAACTTGTCTCACAATAATGGTTCAGCTTTCGAATATATATTATAATTTGTATTTTATTTTTAGCAGCTGACGAGCTCGTATCCACTCCATTTTAAACAACATATTCCACTTACAGGCGAGCAGTCAAGCTGTCAGTTAAGGGACTAAAAATAAGCTTAATTGCATTGCTACACATTTATACAAGCAATAGAACCAGGCATTTGTGTGGCAATTACAAAATCTACAATAATTAATAATCAATTTTCTGCAGCTTACGTATAAATGCGCTCTTTGAGCTATATCCGAGGAAATCAATAAATAACCCACAAGCAGAATTACTCATACGAGCCACGTGACATAATCAGACGTGCAAGTTTACCTGGAAACTGCTAACCAAAAACTGCAGCTGAAGAATCTTTTCTTCCACTGAATGACGGCAGTGAAAGCGTGGAAATTTATTATATTCAGTTGACATGACAAGACAACAGATACGGGTGGCGCTATAAACTAGAACTTGAATTTGGCTCGGGTCCTGGTCCCGTTCCTGGCTACCTCTGCTTCGCTGTTTGGTGCATCAGCTGCACGTTGCATGCGACAAGCGATTGCTCCGCATCCATTTACGAAATTGAATTTATGACCCCTCGCACGCAGCTCTTTTCACATAGAAACCAAAAAAAAAATAAAAACAAAAAAATCGTTACTGTCAGCGGGCTGCAGCTGAAGTTGACCTTTTGGTTCTTAAAATAAGAAGAAAAAAACAAAGACGAAAAAACTAGAGAAAAAACCAGAATATGAGTTGATGATTATGCAATGCTCTGCTTTTCGATATGGGTTAGTTTTGATATAGCTGTCAGAATTTGTTGGCTTAGACAGATCAAGAAATTTCATTTGTATTAAAGTAGGTAGTTTTGATACAGCTGTTCGAAATTGTTTCTTTAGACAGATCAAGAACAGATCTCTTCGAATACATTATTGAAAATAAATACTGATGATAAAATACTGCGAATTTTGGATATAACAATCTGATCATCTAGGTAAGCAACCTTCTATAAGTATTATTTTCGGTTAACTGTTTTTTATTTGTTGTCAAAACATTGTGTCATTTCTGTGCAAACGTGTGCTCAAATATTTAAGATTAAGTAGGATAGTAGACTATATATGTATAAATATATATCGCGCTTGAATCCAGCACGAAGTGCCAAACGGCAAATTGCCTGCTTGGTAATACCCTGGATGTTATCTTGGAGCACCCTACGATGACGCTTGGCGTCTCCTTTCCACGACCAGTCATATTGTTGCTCTTGTAAAACTAAGAGCTTCTCACGAATTCGTCAGATAATCTACCTTGAAACATCTGCATTATTTAGATTTTAAACCACCAGCCGGATATGATTCTCATTGCATGGAATCAACAATTATCAACATTGTAGGACCGCCTCTTAAATTTGTTGGCTGAGCTTCTAATAAAATTGCAGCCCTCTCAGCTAGGATATAAAAACAAATGTCAAGCAATTCACATGTCCGACAGTTACCAGCTGACTGACTGGCTGACTGGCTGACATTTAGTGTAACATTTTGGCATTTGGTTTGGGTTTTTTGGGCTTTGGCTTTGTGCACACAAAAAGTTCAAAGCAATTTTTAAAGAAACGACACAGAAAACAAAAAAACAACATGCAACAGCAAAAAGGATTTGCGGATGTGGTTAGAAAGCCACAAGGGACAAGTCAGCAATGCCAGAACGAAGTGAAGAGAGAGTGAGAGAGAGAGAGAGAGAGAGAGAGAGAACATAATAGAAATAGAGAGGGAGATTGAGACTGAGATTGCCAAAGAAATCACATCAATTTATTTTTCGATTTTGGACAGACAATGATTTGTTGTGCTGCTCATTGCTTTTTAAAGCTAAGAAAATTCTTTCACACCCAAAGACGCAAAACAATTTTCTATACGCCACACACATTGTAGCATATTTGTGCTGGGCAAAGCAGAAAATCACTCATACGCCTCGTGTGTAATAAACTGTTAATGAAGCGAGAGACTTTGTGTATAGCAGCTCAATTTGTAAATTTCAAGACTTATGACGCATATTATGCTTAAATTGGCCAATGAAGCATTGCTAATTGGATTAGTTGACGGCAACACATGAGCAAAAAAAAAACACAAAAACCCAACAAAACATTGATCAAAGGCAGAGCAGCTCAGGTTACACTCCCCAATTTAAACCTGATATGGAAACATGGAACTTATGTATTCTTCTAGAGCTGCTCGGCAAAACCAAACACAATAAATAAATAAATAAATGCGATAATCTGCACTTCGGAGATGTTGAAATGAAATGTTCGCAAAGACGCAGAACAAATAAATAAAGATGGGAATTAAATTGTATTGAGTGAAGTGCCAGCAGCGACATCCGAAAGGTCCTTTCACAATAAACTAAAAGAAAACTGCAAAAGAAAACACAAGCAGAACGGAAATAAAATAAAATAAATTACATGCGAATCGCACTCGTGATTTGTTAAAGGCGAAGCTTTTAAATTAGCAGACTGCAGATAAATAAAAAACAAAAAATATAAACAGGAAAGTAACAAGCAGAGCGGGAAAACAGAGCCCTGCCAACTTCTAAATGTAATTATTCACAACGGCTTAGCGTCCTTCTGAATTTAATTCAATTAGCCAAGCCTTAAAAAGTGCAGTAAAAAAACACTAATAATAAAAACATTAAATAAATGGGCGTTGTTGTAATAATTTAATAAATAATTCATTTAAATATAATAATAAAATAAATTTAATATGTTTATGTTCCTTTCGAAACTGAATGTGCGTTAAGCCTCGCCGCTTAACCGCATTAAAGTCAGCAATGAACTGAATACATGAAATTCAACAATCTATATCAGTTTAGAGTACAGACTTAAATACTAATGAAATTTCATTAACTGCACGCAAAGTTTTTAAGTTAGAACTTTCATTTTATTATTTGTATGTATTGTAAGAAAATATATATATTGTCCGGCGCTAAGCAGAAGAAGATTATAATGTTTGGGGATATCCCACTAATGCAACTGGGGAAGTTCATCCAACCTAAGCTTACCAAACTTAAATATGACTTTGATATGTCATTTGTCAATCAGTATTGCATCGCTTCATTCAATTGGCTTACACACGTTAAAAGCTTTTGCGAAATTCCGAACTTTGATTATGTTTTTTATTGTTGTTAATTTTACGGTACGCATGCGCCACGTTGCACTGCTCTTGAAAATCAATTTATTTGTTATAAGTCAGCTCTGGCGGATTGAAGGACAACCAATCGATATGGGTTGAATTTTAATTAAAGTTTCTAATGAATTTACACGCTAAAATGTGAAGTTGCACGAGGTAAAAACTTTTTCCATTATTGGTTTTTTTAAATATTGAATGGTCAAATAAAGGTCAATTTGTAAAAGAGTCAACTGCTGCCTAATGATTCAAAAGTGCCGCATGGCAATTCTGTAATTAGACGGAAAGGCAAACAGGTCCCCAAACATTTTGTGGCTGCTAACAAAATTTCAAATTTCCAAAGTGATTTCGGGTGCGCATTCAATAAACTGCGGTCGCATTTGGCCGCCTCTGAGTTAATGCGTTCAATTAAGTGCCACATGCACACACCACAACACAACTCACATACACTCGACGAGATTGAGAAGTGTTCGTCCAACTAAATGTTTTACTGGCTCGTTTTGTGTGGGGGTTCGCAAGATGCTGCCCGCTCTTTGGCTCCAGTTACAAAAGGTTGCTATTGCTGTTGCTGCTGTTGCTGCTGTTGTTGTTGCGGTTGCCGTCGCATTGTTGCATGGAAAGTGATGCTTTAATTACATGAGTCACGCCTCAGCGTCACACAAAGCAGTAATGTGAATGTAAATGCGAATGCGACTGCTGCTTTTCTGCTGCTGGTTGCTTGCCCGAACGCCAAGCTTTTGTTACCCTGACCAGCAATGGGGCCAGCAATTAAAGTAAGTGGCGCCATTTTCATTCTGCAACGCATTGTTGCCACTCTCCACTCTCGACCTGTGTCACTCGTTGAAGCTTTGCATTTTGCAACTGACTGATGAACGCTCGCTCGCTTTCCTGCTCCCGCTTACTCGCTAACAAAGTGCTCCTCTGGCCTGTGGCCCCTGGCATTGTTCCCATTTTTGCATATTTCTCATAATTTGTTTGCTTCAACTTCGAGTGTGTCGTTTGAAAATGTCAAGGGGGCAGCAACCAGCGGCAACAGAAAGAGCACCAGCTAAAGCAGCAGCAAAAAAAGAAATAAGGAAAACAACAGCATCTCGCCTCATGATTAATGAGTTTATCTTAAGGCCTCCTGCTGCCAGACTCCAGTAAATTAATTTGTTGTCGTAATTTTTTATTGAATTAAGTTAAACGAAACGCACAAAATACAATTCACATGCAGTGAACATTTAGAAACTGCGGCATATGCCACACTCGATGCTAAGTTAAACCATAACAAAACAATAAAGTGTACTTTAATGAAGAGTTCCTTCTGCTTGCTTGGTAGATTTGTAGAATTTCATGATGCTTAAATGCCAGCATGTAATAGTTGAACAAGTGAGAACGGTGCAGTCTCACTCCATAATATATAACAATATATCATCTTATAACAGTTGCCACAGAACAGGGTGGGTGCAGCCATGAAATATCGATCTTTAAAGGAGATTCCTAGTAATCTATCCTCCAAGTCTGCCTTTACAATTTCCCAGTTCCCAGTAAATTACATTCCAAGTTTGTAGCTCTTAAAATGTGGGAGATATAAGTCATTATCTTTTTTGAGGTCGGGTGGGCGTTATCCAAAAAAAGGTTATATTTCAAATTGTGGGGAAATTAAGTCTTATCGATTTATATCTTCCGAAGTATCGGTTTTGGCTATTATGATATATATATATATATATTATATAATATTTCTACCAGTTATATACTTACTACTTAAGCTACCAATCAATTTTGATGATTGTATGCTAAAAATTGTGGCTTTATCGATTTACTATTATCAATCTTATCGATTTCTTAGCCCCTTCCAGGATATCTTCTGTATCAGAGTATTCAAATATGACAAAGCGAGAAATATAAATATTAAATGCTCTAAAAAGAGAAATGCATTTTTTTGTTAGAATACAGCGACCACTACACAAGTCACACGCTGTTCACTATAAAAATGCTTAGGCAAATTAGCAAATTATTTTTAATTGCTAACATTCAGAAACTTAAATATTTGCAATCTCTTCCAATTGCTTGAAAGAGTTTCCATAATTGTCAATTATTCAATTGATAAATAAACATTTATTAGTATTGACCTTTTTTGGTTATCGATTCCGAATCAGAGTGCATATTTCGACAACCAAAATCGTTGTTTGCATACAGCAAGTCAGTTTTGCTTACCATGTCAAGCAACATCTTTGAGATATTGGAGACATGCACAACTACCCATCCATAAATTAAGTGCTACCAGTCGAGGGATTATAAATTTGTATAGTTAAGAGCATACACAAGGATGAGCTGCTAGAAGGGAAAACGCATATCTGATATCAGACACAAACACGCCAGAAAGCTGCAAGTGACGGAAGAAGAAAACGTTGCATACTTTTCTGGGCAAGACAAATCGAATCAAAGTTCCCCTCGACCCTTTTTTGCAGCTTTTTCTCAATTTTATTTTTTGTACGCAGACCGGAAATTGAAACGCCATTGGAATTTCAACGAACAGCAAGAAGTGAGGGAGTAAATGGCATAGTAAAAGTATGATAAGCGAACACAGAAGGAAGGAGAGGAGAAACAGGAGGAGAAGGAGCGCCGTCTACTTTAAATGCAGCTAAGCAAACAAGGAGCAGCAACCAAATGTCCGACTGGGATTTGAATGTGACGGGGCAAATGCGCATAAAAATGCAGTGCGTGCAGACGATGCGACAAACCTAAAAGTGGCTGACGTTGCTGCTGCTGCTGCTGCTCCTGGTGCTGCAATGCTAACGGTAAAAACGCTATATAGCGGTCAATTGGCTAAGAGCGAATTTGAATAGGAAAATCGTTACGCAGTTTGCTTTGACTTTTAGCTACGTGTCATGTGGCATGTGGCAGCTATCTGCAGCAGTTCAGCTCAGGTTGAAGCATAATGCAGTTATCCAGCATTTCTCATTGATTCATTTTGATGGCGAACGAAACCCAATAAAATTGGCAGCGACTTTAGTGCCCTAAGCGCGTCACAAGATGCGCCAATTAAGTGAAACTCGCTCTTTCTACAACTACTGAGTGCATGCCCAAAGGGAATGTCAGAGCTGAAAGTTGGCGACGCTTTTCGTGAGTGTGTGTTCAACTACTTACACAAATTAAACACACAAACACACACAAACACAAACACACACACACACACACACACACACACACACCATATGCAAACACTTAAGCGGCAATAGTGGAAGTCAGCGCGGCAGCACTTGAGAGCCAGTCTCTCAGGGCACCCGCACTTCATTCGCTGCATTCAAATGAGTTACACAGTCAAAAATTTTGTGCACAAATGTAAGCCACTAACTATTTTCAATTCAATGCAAGAATTTACGTATCATTTTTGTTGGAAATAACTGTATTTGCCTATGTACACCGCAGGTTGTCTTGCATTCCCGTTTTGTAGTCTTAATCTGTTGTTGCCTGCGAGCAACGGTAATTGTAAGTTCCTCATGATCAAGACCTTCTTCGATGGTATGCTTAAGCTACTTTCATGAAGTAAGAGTCAGTCGCTTCTCGTCGCTTGAATCGCGTAGTATAAGTCGCATGAAGCGGACATATATTCTGTATTACCCCAAGTTATAATAATAATTTTAGTAAAAGCTAGCATTTTAGTTTTTTTTTTATTATGTGTTAGATGTCTAACTGGGTAAAGATATAGTATCTTCGTGTTGCGTGTTCCGAACTCTTATGTCATAAAAATTCTGGCATTCGTGCAAGAGCTGGGGTTGATGAAAGAGCTTTAAGCTCAGAAGGCGGCACAATGGATCTAGCAGGTCGCAGTGCATATATATATCTATAATATTTCCCTTATAATAACTTAACTACAGGCAAAGTAGGATTTTAATTTTAAAATTCAAATTAAATATCCACAAGAAGATTTGTGCCTGAATCGAGTAATTATTTAATTTAAAAAAATATCGGAATTTAATTGCAAATAAGCCAAATGTTTAAACTTTGACAATAATAAAAAAAATCAAAAGAAAAAATAATAATAAGAGCTTCTTAATTTTCTTAAAACCATTGGACACGAGGTCCTTCAACATCTAGAAGAAAACGTTTACTTTCGTTTGAAGTTGGCTCTTGAATTTGGAACTAAGCAGTTCCAAGCAGTTCTGCAAGTGTATGTTATAATTGGCTCAAGAGTAAACATTTTTATGCAAACATTTGTTAACAGAATGTCAAAACGAAACTAATTTATACTAGGTAATATACAAATTCTGGTAAAGATTCCAAAAAATCATTTTTTAGGAATTTGGTTATAAAATGTTAGTTTTTTCGTGTTGAATCCTGAACTTTTCTAAAAATGCAAAATGGAAGCATCCATTCTTGATGGGCAAACTCGCATTTTATGAATGTTATTTTCAGGTCTGTAACTGTATTTTTCGAAATTATGCAAAGCATAATATCAAAATACATTAATTTGCAATCACATTTTTTTACTGTGTATTTGAAGAACATGCGCTGCTGCGGAACTGCTTAGAACTTCACAATAGGCCGACAGATAAGTGCATGTCGCTTGCAGGCAAGGATTTTATGTCTGATTTGGGCATAGGTGGCAATATAAAAGCATTTGGCAACACACACTCAGAGACCAGTCAACAGGCACACAACTGCACAGCGCTTATTAAATATTAACAATTTCATGACAGGGGAAAAATAAATGCAAACATTTTGGGTGGCACACACACCACACTCAAATGCAAAATGAGTTTTTAGTCCCCTTGGGTTATATTACCGCACATAAAATTGCGCAATGGCAACTTTTGTAACACCATTTTTTATTTATAATATTTAATCGGGTTATTTAAGTCAAGTTCATTGTGGTTTATAATTGTGGTTTCTGAACCATAAACAACAATTTTAGTTGTGAATGTGGTCGAGTAAAGCATTGGGAATTTTGGGATTTTTTAGTGTTCAGATTGCAGATTCAAAAGCAGACTTTTAGCAATAATAATAGAAAATAATTTTTATTTTAGTTATTTAAAGTTAATTCATAAAGCAACTCTGCTTCTTTTATGAACCCAACATATTTTATGCTTCTCTTTTATTCATACCTTGGAATTTATAAGACTCCTGCCAAGTTTTTAGAAACCAGCTGAATACTTTTTAAATTTCAATGCACAAAAAATACCGTGATATTTTAATTATTAAATGTATTTAAACCCTGCACACAATTTATTCAATTGGTGCGCAAAGTGGAGAAACTTCGCAGCTTAAAATAAAACATTTTTCATGTTTTTATTTTTGATGTGATGACAAATTTAAATTTGACTGCAGGCAGGGACCGACAAAAAAGTCGAGTGAAATAAAATATGCACAAAAGGAAAGAGTTTATTAATGAAAATATGTATAGAGCATACAAGAACCCACAACAATTTATTCACATGCATAAATTCAATCAAAGTTGTGAGAGAGAAGACAAAAAAAAACACAAAATATGGCAGGCAAATTGAATCTCTAGAGTCTGAAATGTCAGCCGCATATCGTTTGTAATAAACTCAATTTATTAGCAACTCGACAGCTTACTCGCTCACTCTCACTTGTCCTCTTGTCCTCTTGTACTCCTTGTCTTGGCCAAAATGTCCGGGCCCTAATTGTGTCGACGCAGAAACAGCAGCGGCGGCCGTGGATCAAGCGGCGACAGCAGCAAATGTGAAATGGAATACAATTAATATTAATTTTGTGCTCAGCAGCAGCAGCAGCAGCAGCAGCAGCAGCAGCAGCATTTAATGCCAAAGTTTTGTTTTCGCTCTTCTTTTTTTTTTTGCACGCCAATTAATTGTCACTTAAAAGCATTCACATGCTCTTGTCTCAGCGTTCATTTGTATTTTAATATTTTATTGCCATCATTTTTATTACGATGCCCTCAACAAGCTGTGCACAACTATGAAAGCATATCCGACCCCATAATATATATATATATATATATATATATATATATATATATCATATGAGCATATTTTGAATCAGTCGTGAATCTGAATCGATTTAATTTTATATATTTTTAATTTTATTTTTTAATTTTGGCAATAAAACCAGAATAATATATTTGACAACTGGATGCAGGATATCTCGTAGTCGACCTCAGTTGAGCATAGCATTTTTACTTATTTATATTTAGATATTATATTATAGGCTGTCAATCGAAATTACATAAATTGGGCGCAACAATAAGACACGGACAGAAAATTCAGCAAATGACTTAATGCATTATAACATTAGTGATTGACTTACAAATTAAATACACTTAATTTAATGATAGATAAAAGGTAATATGAGACAGTAAGGCGAATCGACAATGCTTCGTAAGCCAATTTCGTAGAAAAATTGTACACAACATAAAATAGTCTTTAAGCAAGTTTTGTGTGCCGAGCGAATTATACAAATGATTCATAAAATGTCCTTAATAACAGCTGTTCACATTTATTTCAAAGTTTGATGAAACTTTGAGATTACACTTATTACGCCATATTCGTCTGTCTGCTTTGTAAACTTAATAAATAAAAGCTTCTAAACTTTTTTTTTTCTTAAAACAATTTTTTTTCTTCATAAAACACTTCAGCATCCAAAAGAAAACGTTTTCTGTTTGAAGTTTTCGATTGAATTGAATGAAGTGAGCAGCTCCACGCGGTTCTGCAAGTGTATGTCATAATTGGCTTGAAATCTTTCGTGCCAAAGTCATTTTTACGAGGCTTTCAACAAAATCATTAGATAATTCCCGCTTTGGCTTAGCAACAAGTTACTTAACACGTGTCGCGCACGTATCTAATCCCAACTAAATTTATCCTCCCTCAGCTCTGTCTGCTGTCACACACACACTCACACACACACACACACGTCGGGCTATAATCACTTTGTAAGGCCGATTAATCGTTTTAATTACTGAATTATACAGCGTTCACTTTGGCAGGCCCATTTGTAAGCCGCTTAATTTATTAACATGAACATACATTATTAGAAATTCAACCAGCTGCAAATGTTGCCAAAATCGCGGCTTAAATATGCTCAGCAACATGTTGACACTGAAGCTAACGGTGAACAAAGTGGGCCAAGTAGGCCTCAAGCTGGCAGGGGTAGCGGGGAGTGGAAAGTGCGAGGCACTCGTGTCAACAGTTTGGAATATGGCAGTCAAGAATATGACACAATTAATTTTGGAAAATTTATGCAAGAATGATTACCAGCTCAACGCGAGAGAGAAAAGGCAGCGAGCTGGAAAAAACTTAAGCCAAGAACACATACTCGTCCAAATAATTAAATTTATGCAATAAAAAAATTATAAGCTTAAATTATGCATGCAAGCATTGCCTCAGCTCATCCTAAAGATACAGAAATATCTACATAATGTTATACAGAGCAGGGGCGAGAAGTAGAGCTGAAAATTTGTGCTGAGCACCAAATTCGCTGTTTCTACTCATGGCATAGGCAAAAATATTATGTTTTGCATTTTGCGTGAGTCAACAAACACACCCCTGACACACACACACACACACACAAAAGTGTAGTACAATTTGTAGGCAGGCATAAACTTTGCTTAAAGTTTTTGGGTTCAGTTCAAAATTTGTTGTACTCATGTTGAATAAAATTAATTGTCGAAGACACTTTGTATCCAGGCTGTTGATTTCCCACAAACTAGTTGCACAAGTTTGCCAGCATCTGATATCGATCAACCCAAGCAGCCTCAATCACAGCTAAATAGTCAAAAAGGCATTGCTAAATTGAATTAGCTGGCATTGCCTTAGGCCTTCTAGCGAAGGAAAGGTGTTTTATATTTCTTTTATACATTATTATTATTTGTTGCATCCTTTTTCCAAGAAACATCTTTCTTTTCTTGGATTTAGAAAAAGGATTTCTTTCAGAGTGTTTTTATCTGTGTACACACAAGATTTGCTTTAAGTTCTGTTGTTACTTATATTATTTTTAAGGATTACTTTTTGCACATTGAATTTCACATAATTCATACAATTGATTTTGAAAGAACGTAAAATTGTTTGATGATTCAAACTCGTCACCGAGCTACGAGATCTTTAAAGCAAATAACAGTCGAGCCAGAAAATGTCTTTCTGCATTTTTTCTGTATTTTTTCTAAAAGAAATATATTTATAAAAATTTAAAATATTTATGGAAATAATCATTTTCCAACTGTTGATTGTTGTTTGTGAATTTTTGAAAAGAATTTTTTATATGTATTTTTTTCTCGAATACTTAGAAATTTTTTCGAAAAACTTTAATTTTATTTCGTTTTCAGCAATTTCAGCATTTTTTCTGAGTGCGCCCATTTGGATAATAGCAGGCTATAATCTAAATTGAAGGACACGTGTAAGGACTAAATACAAGGCAGATGTCCTTTATATATATTCCAACAAACGTTGGCTGAGCAATTGTCAATGGCCAAGAACTGAAAGCAAACGCAGACAGCTTGCAATATTTGCCGCTCCAATAACAGGCATGAGTTGGGCATTTTATTGTAGGGCTTAGAGCAACAGGCTAACACACACACACACACACACACACACGCACACTATACACACCTAAACTTATTTTATTAGCACAGCTGCAGGACAACCAAAATGAATTACCTAGCATGGTTGGGCAAGGCAAATGGGTTTTGCTTGTATGTCGCCATCGCCATCGTCATCGCCATCGTCATCGACTTCGCTTCCCACAAAGCCAACAACTTTCAATATAAGAGCAACGTTATAAGGGGGAGGTGTGTAGTGGAGTTGCTCTCTATGGGCGACAAAGGCAATAGCTGCTGCTGCTGCTGCTGCTGCTGCTGCTGTTTTCTTTATCAATTCTGTGAAGCTTCGCTGTTTGCACAGCAAATGCCAGACACCAACAACGGCAACAATGCCATTTATTCATTGTCCGTTTGCAAGTTGATTGTTTGCTTACTTTTATCATCGATTTCGTGTGCTTGCTGTTCCTCTTCCGGCAACGGAAATAATCGACAAAAGTTTTTAATCAATATAACACACACACACACACACACACACACAAATGCTTTTTATTGTTTACCTTACTTTATAAGCATTACAATCATTAAAACGTCCAATAGCCAAGCAGCAACAGGAAAAAGCATTGTGGCTGATGGAAACACGTCAGAAATTTTGCGGTTGGCCGCCGGGATTATGAGGGGCGCCTGATGCAAATTGGCAAAATTAATTATTAAATTACACGAAAAAGGCATTTGTGGTATTTTTTTACACGAACCTCGATTTGTGGCCACAGTGTTTACTTAATATGCATGCATGTCCGTGTCTGTGAGTGTGTCTGTCTGTGTGTCTGTCTGTGTATCTGTCTGTGTGTGTGTGTGGCTAAGTGTTCCTTTTATTTTATAAACACAGAACTATAATTAGATTAGGCACATGTGAGCAGAACGTGATCGATCAATTGTCGGCGCGTTGGAAGCAATCGTTATATACAACTTCCGTTTAGTATTAATTCAGAGGACTGTCAAGATACTTTTGAAAAGAATCGTGGCTTTCCACCTGCTTCGCTTCAGTCATGTTTCGATCAACCAATTGCTGTCCTACGATTATTATTTGTTGCATACCTAATACAATTTATCCTGACTTATTGTATGCATGTCCTCCAGGCTCGTACTGAGTCACGATGTGCTCTGCCTGCCAATATACTATTATTTGACCAGGGTTGCCATTACTTCATACAATTGTAATTTATGTCTAATGTTGATCTGATTGAGCTGCTGCAACTTCTGGAGAACTTTGCTTTCAATTAGAGATTTAGCTCGTCGTAAAGAGCATCAGCTCGATATTCGCTGAGTGATAGCCTACACTGCATTTCATTTGCATAATTATTAGCTTTGTTTCTGGACATAGTCTTCTTCAGAGTATGAACAAGTCATCCCAGATATGTTATATGTTTGATAACGAGTGCACCAGCTGATCATTCAGATGGCATTTTAGTAGTACCACCTCGGTATAAAATTTGGTGTAGAGCAGTTTTGCCTAGATCTGAAGTAAGTTTATATTTACACAATGCAGCCAGGAGAACTCTGCAAATATTGAATTATTCAAGAGTGGAAAAATAGAATTCAGCTTAAAAGTAGGCAACATATATAAATAAATTGCTGAGGCACAAGTGGAAAAATCTATTAAAATTCCAGCTCGTGCTTTAAAATGGTTGACGAGGAGAGCCCAGCTCTTGAGTGTCAATTAAATGCAGTGATTTCAATTACAAGCCGTAAACGCCGACTCGCATAAATTATGGAGTCAATGCTGAGGCGCATATCGATTGCCATTTTTAATTGAATTATGGAAAACATACTCGATCAGCCGGCGAGGACAAGCCTCATGCCGAAAAGCGGCGAAAAACGGGTTAAAATACAATTAAATCAATTCGTTGTTGTTGGGCGAGGCGTGCGTTGTCAACGCCACAAACTTTAATGCTTAACCCATACGCAATTTACATGCAAATCCATTTACAAATAGCCACAGAGAGAGAGAGAGCGAGAGAGAGAGAAGAGTGAGAGAGAGAGAGAGAGAAAGTAGAGCATGAAATATTGATGGATTGGATTTACTCAAGGTGCTGCACAAATCAAACACAATTTGCAGCATTCGCAGCACAAGGCAAGTGCACATTTCCAGCCAGTTAAATATTAAAGGCACAAACCAACGGCTTTTTATCAAGCCTTCGAGTGCAGAAGTGCCTCTGACAGTCTGTCTGTTCGTTCAGCATATTGTTGTTTGTATTTGCCATATGCAATGTGTCACAGTGTATAGACAGTGGAGCAAACAGACAGCCAGTCGGAATTGTTGCAGTTGCAACTGAGAGTTGCCTGCACTTGTTGTCTGTCTGCCTCTCTGTCATTCTGCCCGTCCGTCTGTCAAACTATCTTTCACAGCGTTTGTCATGCACTTAGCCAAGTTTACCAGCTGGCACATTGTTTCAACCCCAGCCATAAGCCCCGGCGAGCTGCCAAGCTGTAAAATATTTATGATTTTATATTGCAGGCTGACTCACATGCGCATAAAGCTATTTTAAAGGCAATTGAATTTTGTGCTTTGCATACACTTTCGCGGAATATGCCCTTTTATCATTAAATATGTAAGGATATATCCATATCAAAAATATCTACACGATGATCTAAGACTAATAAAAATTTCTTGCTGCAAAACTATCGATTTGTATGTTAAAATTAATTTTTAAAATGTCTTGAAAAGATTAATTTTTTAATTATTCATTTGAGATTATTACTTGTATACAGAGTATAAATAATTAAGTATTTAACAAGCAGAAATATTTTTTAATTTTAATATTTATTATAATTAAATGTCATAATTATTTAAGCATCACGTTTTACAAATATTTCATTATTCTTTTGCTGCTTCAATAGATGTAGAACTCAACTCAGTATATTGAGGGCTATATGCTTTATGTATTTTATCTAACTTAATTACTAAGTGAGCAACTTTATGAATGCGTCTTCAAGAGTCTTAAGTCTTCGGCGAACCGAGAAAACTATTTACTTTCCTCTTTTTTTTTTGCATTTTCTTTCTTTGGCTGGGTTTTCGATAAGTGACTTTGCCGAGCTGAGTGCATAAGGGCGCTGTCGCAACTTGTTAGCTCGGCTGATAACTTGATAAATGATGCCAGCCAAAAATTAGAAAATAAAAATATGAAAAACTTTCGAGGGCAGAGTTGGCGTCGTTGGCTGCATTCTGCCACAGCAGCAGTTGAAAACTTTTTGTATAGTCGGCAACGCCATGAATTTGTGTCAGAAATGTGCCATAATTTGGTTTAAGAAGACTTTAAGTGTCTGCTGCAATTGTGGCACGTAAAACAGCTTTATTTCTGTCTTCCACGCTTCTTGCGCTGCACAAATCGCAATTGTAGTTCCTCTTTTTATGGCCGTTGCAATTGCCTTTTACGCAGTTAAGTCTTAATATTCAACTTGGCTTACAAGCGCACATTTTTCTGCTGTTACTGTTACTGCAACGACTTCAACGCTGCAAATATTTGCAGCCCCAAATTGAACTCAAAGTGAACTTTTCACTGCATTCCACACACACACATTTATATATGTATATATATATATATATATATATAAATATACACACACGTAAACACTCATAGAGTCAGTTGCCTGTGGCGCTTTTCACACTCAGTTGCAAATGGAAACAGCAGCATCATCTATTGAGTTGACTGCAACACAATTCTATATTTAAATGTCTTGCCACAGTTTGCATAAAACACGCTTTTCGCCAAATACTCTTCAATGGGGTCAAACTGTGCAGCTTTAATGTGGCAAGTGTCCTTGCCCCACCAACCAAGCAACTTTATTAGTGTTTGTGGTGTATGGCCAAATTCGCAATACAATTTATATCCATGTTCATTAATATTATATATCATCGGTCAGCTGCAGGCAGTGTTCTTGTGGCCACTGTTTATTCATTTGAATATACTGTTGTACTTAATAATGTAAATATTCATCTGCAAATGCAATTAATTGTGTTTAATTAAATGCAAACGAAGAATTCCTTTTGCATGCATTCCACGTACATTTTGTAAATGTGCCTCACATTTTACATGGTCAATTTGACAGTTATCAATTAACTAGATTGAATTTAATAATTTTGCATATTTCATGTGATACTCAATTTCAATAAAATAGTCTGCGGACCGCTCCAGGCAATGCCATAGATGCCATCCTGCATATCCTGCGTGGATTGTGTGTAAAAAAATCACCTTCGCCAATTCACAAATATTAATGAATTACGTACAAATTCCAATTGAATCCGGCTACATAGTTAAGACTGATTACTCAAAAATTACTTACATTTCTCCATTCTCTACAGGGATGAAGGGCTGAACGGACAATCGGCACAAAGAATGTGACTCAAAGTTAGACGCTAATGTCGATGGAGGCAGTGGATTCTGATTTGCTTCTGGTTTTGAGCCAGTATTTCAGGTTACATGTTTTCCAAGCGGAAAAGTCTGACAAATCGTCTACATCTTTTCAGTTAGCCAAGCCGCTTTAAGATCACTTGGCCCCATCTCAAATAATTCATAAATTGTTGCAATCGTTGCAGATCTCTTCGCAAATATATCAGAGCTCTCTGGTGTTCCCCTAAACTAACTTAATTAATTCGAATGAATGAATTTTGTCATTTAATAGTTTGATTTATTAAATAAAATTCACAGCTACAAAATTTATTTTTAATTTAGGTTTGCCATTTCTTGTACACTTTCATAATTAATAATCCAATATTTGAACAATTTTCGTTTATTATTCGCTGACTCCGAGGGTATATAAATATATTGGTTTTGTGGCAATGTCCGTCATGCTGTCTGCAATCGATAATTACAAATCGATATTCAATTTGGTGAGTCAGCTCTCTCTTTAAGGAAAAGGTAAATACTTATGGTCACGCCCATTGCTGCCCCAAGTCCCCAATCTGAATATATATGAAAATTACACGGTTGAGGCACACCCACTCACTGCGTAAGTCATACCAATCCCACAATAGGTATAATGCAGGTATAGAGTATTCCGCAGTCAGTTAAACTCGGCTGCAAAGTGGCCATTTGTTTTTAAATTGATTGATTGAGCGTAGAAGCGCGTCCATAACTAAAACTAATATTTAAACAAATATTAAATATTTGTTTAATTTGGCCACACATTGAAAAAACGTCTAATTGTGCGCTGGTAATTTATAAGCTTTTAGTCCAATCAATCCAATCAATCCCTCTCCTAATCAGTTTGGCTGACAACAAAAACTGTATTCAACATGCACGCCTGCAGTTTGTATACTCAGTTAAACACACACATACAAATGGGTTGTTGATTTAACCACAACACACACACACACACATATATATATATATATATATACATATTTATATATCTATACACATGCGTATGTAGTATAATAGCTTTGATTTGCCGCAGTCCAATCAGAAAACATTTCAATAATATTCAAACACACACACATCGGCAATCAGCAAACAATCTGACAAATGCAAATAGCTCGAACAATAATCAAGTAAAAAGTCGCACAGAATGCAAAAATAAATTATTCACTACGCAATTGAAACGTGAGCTCTGCGTCTACTCTATGTTTGCATGTGTACACAAGTGATGATAAATGTTGTGATTTTATTTTTCATACTGGATATGAGTTTGATATTTGCATTCTCATTTTTAAGCTTTAATTAAATGATAAATGTCAAAACGCGGCGATGCGCAATCAGCTGCAAAATGAAACTGGAGCTGTGAAATGGGAGCTGTGAAATGGGAGCTGTGAAATGGGAAATGGGAAATGCGACGCCTTAAAGAGCCTCAAGGTTGTCAAGGTGAAAGCCAGCTGCCACGCCTACTTTATGGCGTTCATTTTAGTTTTCTCTGTTTGCGTGTAAAATATCAAAATCCTCCTTCTGGAGCACAGGGAGAGAAAAAACAGGCAGCGCAGTTAATTTTAAAAGGCACATGACGCATACGCCATGTAAGCCGTTAGTGTTATATACCGCTAAGTGGGTGTGTGTGTGTGTGTGTGTTTGTGTGTGCCTGTTGGCGTTTGTGCTGCGCAGTCATGCATGTTTACACATAACGAGCATAACTGTGTATGTGTGTGTGTGTGTGTGGCAGTATATTTTTCAGCTCTTTTTTGGAGATGGGGCATTCGTTCTGGGCACTTGAACTGTTTTTGTTCCCTGACGTCAATCGATTGATTTTACCAACACATTCCCTAATACTGCTTACCTTTGTTGTCTATATACAATATTAAATGATACGTATGTGTTTAAGGGTCCCATCAATATCACATATATAACGTTATTTGTTATGCAATAATTATGAACCTCGTCGATTGTCTGGCTTTCCGTCAAGGTCTTCAAACTATCCAACCACTTTCCGAGCATGTGTTTCAAGGGTCACAAAGTTCTCATTCCCCTTGCCATGAATACTGCTGCTTTAAGTAGCTGTCTGGGTCAATTATTGAGGGAATTTTTCTTTCTTTTATTCTAGGTCTTGACAGGAATTACCTTTTATTGTGTTCTGCCGTTGTCTGTCATAAATGTGGGCCATATCGAGCCACATGTCATTTGGTTTTTATGTCTTTTGTGGCCTTTCTGATAGCAGTTTATGGTGAATAGGTAAATCACAGCTTGGTATTTAAAATTTTTTGTATTTTAGACAATACACTTGTTTGAAAAGCGCTCAGTCTCCCTTCCAATGGTAAAACATTTATTAAGTTTTGCGAATGTATGTCAAAGGTAGAAGGAATCTTCTTCGACTACAGAATATATAAATATGCCTTTGATCATGAACTAAAGTATTAAGTGGACTCGAGACCTTCTTTTTGAATACTATAAATAACAAATATTCATAAACGTTTATTCAAGCATTATAAGCATATACGGATATAGTTAGATACAGTAAAATTTGATTAAATAGATATTAATTAAGTACCTCCCCATCTCGAATTGCAGCTCTGCGATGCCTTTGCCAAAAATCCAAGCTCAATTCAAGAATAAAAACGAGGATTGCAATAGCATATCCAATAATTAGACATTGCCATATATATTGCAGATCTCCGCAATGTAAAGCTACAAGTCGAGAACCCTTTTGGTAAGTAGTGTTGACCACAGGCGGTGATTTATCTAGTATCATATCCTTGTAGGTGCGTCCTTTAAGCTTTCTATCAAGACCGGAAGCCTGAGCGTTCATAATGAAATTATCGAGGGCAACGGCATATATTGAGTTCCGTTGCAGAACTGTGGCCATTGGCATACTGTTGACCAGTTGCATTGCATTCGTCTTGCACAGAATTGGATGATTATAAGATCTTTGATAGAAGTCCAGGGCATACCATAAGTGCGAATGGGTCTCATAGGCAAAGCTCGAGTTCAGGCTGAGTAACAGTTCAGCTTGTTGCTTTGATTTCATATATACGGCTCTGGGAAAATTTTTCGCATAGAACTCTTTATCGAACATTTCGCCGATTAAATTTATAATATGCGTATCAATGGCGACTGGCAGTCGACTCTCATTCAGATCCTCAAAGCTCTCGATGTTCTTGACGTGCGGATGCTTGGTAAACAAGGTGTTCAACTTGGCATTAAAGCAACAGCAGAAGACCAGACCAAACAAGCTCAACAGCATCATAAATTGTTTCACCGATAACCTCGGACAGTCTTGCACAGGAACTGACTGGCCCAGAAAACCACGCAGCACTCTCAAATTTAGCCAGAGTCCCGAGTATCGAAAGCTGAAAGCCTTTTCCACGAAGCGATTGTTGATGCTTTCGACAAGTGTTTCAAATACAGCAAATATGAAATAAAAACATAGAAAATATGTGAAAAATTTGGTTGTTACCATCTCTTGGTATAATTCGCGAATGGTTGACTCTCTGCCACAGGGCACCACCACAAAAACGCTGACCAGGTCCAAATTGGCAGAGTTCCGTACACCCTCAAAAGTGGTTGTCATTTTAAATGGAAGAAAACTGGGCACAAAATCCAGCTGACGATCATTTAACATATTCACTGCCTCAAATACCGACAGATTGAAGAATCGCAAGACTTGCAGACTAATATTGTAATGTTGGCCAAATGTGAGCAGTAAATTGTAGGCGTATCCGTTTAAGTTCGCCTCGCCCGTCCGCGGATTGTGACTTATGAAGCTATTCGGCGGCACAAGTGTGGGTTGCATCAATGCTCTGTGGCCCCTAAAGTTGTGCCAGTGCTTGATAAAGAGGCGATCAGTGCTGTTTGGCAGCACGTGCTCGAATCTGGGCTTTGGAAATGGCCACATGCGATGCAAGATGAATTCCTTGTTGCCTTGCATCAGCAGCAACACATTGTAGAAATTATGAAGGCTTGCCTGATTCGTGATTATGGGTAGAAAATCATGTGCATTCTCTGCCTGCAGTAAGATTATAATCCTCGTCTCCCGCATCTTCTCAAGGTTAATGGCCAATGCGTTTATCAAGGACTCATCGCTAAATTCACGGATGCAAACGAGAGCCAGAGCCTCGCGGCTGAAGTTGTGCACATGGATCTGGACGTGTTCGTCGTAGCGCAACACTGGCCAATCGTAGGCGCTCCAGTGTTGCAGAGCGCAGCTGTTGTCCTGGCTATGCTGCATCAGCAAAAGGACATCAATTGGCCGCTCCTCGTCCACCTGAGCCACAAAATTATAGAGAAAATCTTGACGAGTGGCTTCATTTAGAAATGCAGCTTGAATTTCTGACTGTTTCAGCCAGCTGCTGCTCAACACTGGAGCAGCAAGGACTAAACTAAGCAGGATTAGCTCGATTGCTGCCATTTCAATACGCGTATGCTGCAGTTGAAGAACTGAACTCCGGCCAACCATTTAACAGGCATTTTATAGCCGTATCTGACATCATTGTAATTGCGTTAAAAGCACATTTCCAAACGCATTTTATGGCAGTCAACGATAAGCATCCGAAACTAACCATTTAAAGGAAAAAAGTAATAACACTTTGTAATGGGCTAATGCATTCTGCAAAAGCATTTTAAAGGATAACCATTCCAAATGCATGGAAAAAAGTTGAAGACCCAATCTCCCAATGAAGTCTCACTTAGCTATCGGTCACATAAAATTAAATGCCAGATAAAATGTCAGAGATGCAATTTTGTTTATAACTTTGTTTATAACAAATTTGTTCAAAACAAATTTTGCTGATTATCAGTGCTAAATAAAAAACGGCAAATAAAATGAAAAGTCAACGCTCAAAAAACTTTAGCACATTAGAAATAATTGATAGTATTCAATATTCCGATGCAGTAACTTGGACATGGCTCAATTTGTAATCAATTCTTTTTATTAATCTGCCACATAACGCCGAGAAAGTTCGATCCTTGAAACCTTGAAAATCGTTCCTTTCGAGTACACACAGAAAAAAATCCTTCTGGTTTTTAAAACTAATTTATAAGTATACTAAAAACAGTCTTAAATTTAGAATGACATTGTTTTTGTTTTCAGAAATCAGTTCTATATTTAATAAATAGAAGTTCAAATAAAAAAATGCAATCAAGAAAACTCCGAAACATAGATTGAAATTTAATTAACCATTGAAAAAACGATCGAGTTTTAATTCTGAATTTCAATATTTTTTATGCAGAGGTAACATTAAAATCACACTGAATTATAAAGATTTTCTCAGCAACATTTAAGCAAGTTTATTGTTTCAACCAAGCCTTTAAATGTTCTTCACATTTACTCCAGGTGCTTGGTGAATTTCTAATGTCAGCTGCCGAAACAAGAAGCGGCATATTAACCAACATATTGTTCAATAGAATTAAACATAGATTACGTATAAGCCCTGTTATTAAACTAATTAAATAATAATTGTCATTAAAAGGAGCATGAATTTAAAGTGCTACTTAGCGAAAAAAGAGAGGAACACGCATGTGTTTAAATAAATATTTAATTAAAGGCACAACATGCGATGCTAATTATGGCCAACAAGCTAAGACCTGGCTAACACCGCCCAGCCAACTGCCAGTTACGTGGATGACAGCGGTTTTGCATTTTCCTGTGGCTTACACACAAGCAAATATGAAGCCCGACACAGAAAGTAGAGAGAGGGTGGCGGGTGAACGGGTGTGTGAGAGGAAGGGAGTGGCAAATTTTGTTGCACAGCTTGGTGTTGGTGGTATTCTGCTCTAGAAAACCGGATCGGTCGAGCTGAAACCCAAAACGACACACACAGTGAGCTCTCGTTTAACGAACGACACTCTAGACGCTGTTCTTATATTTCGTTTCACAAACCATGCTTGGCATAACGACCACTGAAATATGGGCAAATAAAAGGAGGGTATTTTGAATTTATTATACCCTGGAAGAGGAAAATCTATATTTTTTGAAATAACATTTTTATATTCATGATCAGCATCAGTCATTCTTACTTACAACATTTCTTTCTCTTTTATTTTTAGTTACTTATTATTTATTTATTATTTATTTATTTTTTAGTTTCTTTCATCAATATTGGCAAAATTAATATCTTTATTAAAAACTGTATTTAGTAAAACACCTTTTAAAGAATTTTATTACAAATATAAATCACTTTTAGCTGTGCTGAGACACAAGTCGCTACTTGCTTGCATTGATTATTATTGAACGTCATCAATTTTCTACGACGCTAAAAATCGAGTAGAAAAGTCTACTGCAATTAGAAAAAAAATTAAATTAAATTAAAAATGCATCGGGCTTAAAAATATTTTGATCAAAACAACGACTCTAAAAAGTTTTTGCTAAAGCAGTTTTACTAATTTTCAAGCAATGTTGATAAGCAACTTTTAACGCTTTATTTACATTGATTAATATAGAATAAGCTGGAACTGGAATTGTGTTCGTTAACTGAGGTAACACTGTAACATACAAAATTGTTTTGGCAGTTAGTCGTTGCAGTCTTGCCGGAAGGCTTCCGCCTCTTGCCAGATGCCAGTGTCCGGCAAATGCCAGTTGCAGTTGCTTGTGTTTTCTCATGCAACAACAACGTTGCCGATTTTGTTCTTAATGCTGATGTTGCAGTTGCAGCTGCAGTTGTTGGGGTGTCGGCAGCAGTTGTAACATTCGTAGCGCATTTAATGCGCACAATATCAACTGTTAGAGCTAGAAGAAGCACAATTCACAGTTCAAATATCATTTGTTTACTGCTTGTGGCTAGGTTGTGTCCCCCACAGCCTATCGGCACCCATCCAGACAGCCTCAGTAAAATGTACATATGTGCAACATTCTGTGCACAGCTGATGGTGCAGCTAAAGATTCATGATTGCTATTCAGCAATCAAGAACAGTGCCACAACAACCTGAGGAAGAAAAACAGACTGCAAATTGCGAATGCAGGATGCAAAGGCCAACAAGCAGCAGGCAAACAAATGGAAACAAATTGTTGTCAGCATTGTCTTTGGGGAATTGGCTTGCAAATTGCATTTCATGCATTAACTTTAGTGCTTTAAGTCAGAACGAAGCACAGTAATAAAGTTTTAATTAGTAATTAGCACAATCATAGAGAAAAGTATCTTGTTTTTATGAAAAACAACACCCAAAATTATCATATTAATCATTATTAATCCTGTCAGTGTTCAGAAAATAGGTACAGAAACCTCAGCAGGGACCACTTAAAGCAAAATACATGTTGAGCATACGTAATACAAAATTGTAAAAATGCCTTAGTTGAGTTGTCAACATCATTAGCTATATAAGGATAATATTTTTAATGCCACTCACCCGATGCAATAAGTAGTAGGAAGGATAAGTAAATTAGTTCGGCTTTGCAACATTTTTCCCACTCCTCCAATAAAAAATAAGAGCCGAAACTTATATTCATAAGTACTCTTAAATAAATACATTAACAGATTTTATTAAGTTAAGTAAAATCTGAATACCAAATTAAAATGTTTAAAGATTAAATGCCATTAAAAAAACAAGTTATTAATTAAATTATGAATATGGACCTTTTTCTACCCTGAATCCATATATATATTCAGCAGTCGAGCTGAACTTCGTTTACTACACGCAGATCCAATTTATTATATATTAAATCGATTTCCATAAAAGCACAAATTTAAATTCCAATTAATAAATTGGAGTAAAATACGTATTCCAATTTAATTTTGATCGAATAGGAGCTACTGAAAAATTGTATCACCTGCAAAAACCCCTGATTAAATTTGACGGAAAATTTGGAAACAGATCTTGAACCATTGTTGAAAATAATCAATATCTTTAATAGCTGAATTCAGTTGAATTTTCATTTTCGAGCGCTCTCAACTTGGGCATTCGAAGTTGTTTAATAGCAAATTTATTTTTCCAAAAATTCTTCTTCGACGTTGACATAATTATTGCTTTCAAATGCTTGTTGATAAAATATTATACGATTGTTGATTGTACTGAAAGTCAATCATTTGTATTTTTGATTTGAATACAATTTATATCTGCTGTAGTTGAATCAAAATTCAATTCAGTTTAATTTACCAGCTGCATTGATAACTAATGTCTCGAGAACGTATTTTCTAGTATTGTGAACAGAAGTGAAGTCAAATGATTATGCTGATGATGGGGGAAGCGTGTTAGTGACGTATGGATTTATATAGTCGAGAGAGCACTGTTATAATGATCTAGAACCACACAGCACACAAAACACTTACCATGGAGGACATGTAAGTGTCAGACAAAACTGACAAATGTAACCGGAGCAAGCATAGATCCTTGTTATGAAGTGACAGCACTTCAAAGTGCTTACATTGAATACAAATTTGCTTTGATTATAATTTACACAAATTGCTCAATGGAGTGCTTTTAAGTGCATTGTCATGTCAGCAGTTCAGCTGTTATTCATGAGTTAATTAATAACAGCAAAGCAGTGTAAAAATTGCCGACGTATGAGTTTGAATAATTCAATCGATTGAGCTTGAACTCAACCAAAACAGAATCTGTTGACGCCGTTTAATCAACACCTCTTTCTTTGGGGCACGTTTAAGGTATTTGGTCATTAACGTATTTATGTCGAAGGCAGCGAAAGCAAACACACCCATATAGAGAAGGGAAAGTGGAGCCACCATTAATATAAAATTCACGCACGTAAGCAAACAATTTGTGCCTGAACACACACAAAGACCAAATAAAATAAAAGTGGAACTAAACAGACACAACAAATCGAAAGAGGAAGAAAAATAGATTGCACAACACTTTCTTTTTGTTTTTGGTCCATGCCTGTGGTTACGGATGCGATTACGGATGCGGATACGGATGCGGATGCTGATACGGATGCGTCTACGGATGCGGATTCAAAGTCGAGTGCACACTTGAGTCGATGTACAAGAGCTGCCACACGTAGCAACACCTGCGAAAACCAGAAGTAAATAAATACAAACCATGTTTCTATGTTGTTGTTGTTGTTTTCCAGTTGAGTTCTTGTGGATTTTTAAGAGCTTGAAATTTGGAGTTTGGTTTTCCTTGTATGTATTTTTGGTTTTCTTCTTTTATTTGTTGCCCGTTATATTTTGCGAGTGTGGCAAACGATGCCCACAGGACACACAGGCGCGGAGAAGGATTGCGCGAGCGCAACGGCGACTGCGATGCGGCAACTTGGCATTATAAAGGTTAACAGCAGCTTGTAATAAATTGCAACTTCCAGTCAAGTCACAACGATAACGAACACGACTTGAACTTGGAACCTTTTCGCAACACTGCGTCATACACACAGACACACTCACACACACACACGGAGCTGCTACTGCTGCTGCTGCTGCTCATAAATAAAGGACTCACACACTCGGTCTGGCTTGAGGCTGGTCACACCGAAGAATATCGCTGTCGACCTGTACGCTGTCCGCTTATTTATTTATTCATGCGCTCGCAGAGACACGCGCGACAGAGAGAGAGAGAGAGAGAGAGAGAGCGCGAGGGAGAGAGAGATAGAGAATGGTTGTGGGAGTGGGAGCGAGAGCTGACAGGAGAAAACACATTCTTTTTTTATGGCTAGTTTATATGTTTTGGCCGGGCTAAAACCAAATTAATTATTTAAGCCAGACAGTTGCTGCTATTGATTTATATGCATAAAACACACAAACGCATGTCGTTTTTTTATTATATATTTTTGTTACTTGTTAATAATATGCTTGTTTCTTTGGCCAGATTTATGAGAATTGTTGCTAACAATTATTTCGAGGCATTTAATTTTATCTCAAACAAATAATTTGTTCACATTTGAATAGTTTTGTAAATAAATTGTGCAGTTGCAAATAACTTTGAAATTTATAAATACAATTTTTTTCATATTCCTTATTAAATATTTAATTTTTATTTGTGTAACTTCAACAAACTACAATTTATAATTGAGTCTTGTTTAAATATATATTTATTTATAATTAAATTCGCTACGAAATCTATTTGAATAAGTTAATCAAATTTAATTTGTGTAATTAGCACTTGACAAATTTCCCTAACGGAAAATTCAACTTGACTGCTTCGAGCATTTTGACATTTTGGCACGACCAAAAACGTCAGCGAACGCAGTACGAACAGCACGAAGTACAGAATCACGAACACGCACGCACGCACGCACGCACGCACGCACGGACGGACGGACGAAGAAACTCGCACACACACAAGCGCTGTGCGCTCGGGAAAATTGTGTGAAGGAAAAATATTTGAACAGGCGGCCGCACAAAACGAGTGAAAATCACATGTTTCATGTGCAAAGTGTAAAAGCAAACTGAATTCGCAGTTGCAGATGTTGTTCCTCTGCGCCCGAACTCAGCGGCAGAGCAGCCGAACAAATCTAACATCACAGGATATACACAGCCACACACACACACACAATAACTGTGGAGAGCTTTTCTCGACCGCATAAGATAAGAGAAAGACAGAGAGAGAGAGAGAGAGAGAGAGAGAGAGAGAGAGAGAGCGCGAATGCAAAAGCTCGCTCTGTTATGGCACCACTGTTACCACAATGTTAAACGTTAACAGTGCCTGCCGGTCGGGGAATTGAGAATTTCAGCAACTGGAGCACATAACAGAAATAATCCTGTGTAAGTTGAGCTACTTTAGGACAGGAAGCGCGAAGGTTAATAATATCTGAGAAATCAGAGCTTGAATGGAAAGTGATAAAATCGATGCAACAACAAATGAAAGACAAATTTACAAAATACTTGTAATAATTCTGAATTATTTAGCAAAACTGCTTTAAGGAATCATTTGACAATGGCGGGAAAAGAGCAAACCTGAATACGAACTGCCTCAGTCAAATCAAATGTGCAATCTCTTTATTTCCATTCTTTTTAAGAGTTCATTTCATGTTTAACTATCTGTTTATTATTTGAATATTAAAATTTAATCGGCTTGGCATTTTCTATTTATGTTTATTGATGTGAAAAGGCATTGAACTTAATGGTGATTGTAAAGAGGCTGATGTATTGTTTTAAAATAAAATGTTATAACTAACTTTACGTTCAAAAAATATTATAATATTTCTGTGGTATTTAATTGCAAAATGAAATTATTAATGTCTTGAGCATAATTTGGACTTATCCCCATAATGTTTTAGTCATCATAGAAAGATTTATCCTAGAAAAATATTATTATCAAGCTCAATTTTAAAAGCTTAAAGAAGAAAACAAAATAAGAGCTTAGATATGGAGAACTAATATCTGTAAGTTTATTTATTATTGTTATTTTGTTTACCTCTTTAAGTCTCAATAGAAAATCAACTGCCCAAATCAAAACATAAATGTTCTCAAACATTTCCAGCAATAATTTCCACAGCTTCTCAAACAGAATTTTACTGCTTTCCTGGACTTTATTTTCCGCCATTATGCATTCCGATATATTTGATATATTCCATATTAATTATTTAATATTAGCTTTTTGTTACTTGTATTAAGCAGTTGCTTTTTTTTTAATTTATCATATGCAATAATATTAGATAGTTTAAAAGAACATGTAATTTAATTTGAAAATTCTTATATATAAATTATATTTGTATTTTATAACTAAAGAGAACAGGCGTTCCCAGTTTAAGAAATTGTTTTTCGTTTATTTAGAAATTATTTAGAAAAAAATGAAATCGTTTCAAGCTTAAAGGCAATATTTATTTTGGCTCAATTTTTACATTTTCGTTATAATTAGTTTTATTTGGAGAAAATCGAATTTTAAGTGGCCACATAAATAACATATATTTTCTGACTCTTTTTTTTTGGGAATGAAATGAGAGATAAATATATACTACGTATTCCTTAGTTTCGTATGTATTTTAATGAGATTTCATTTAGCATATAATTAAGCTGATTTGGAACCCACCAAAGTTATGCTCTCATATTCAAATACTCGACACACTTGTCCGTAAATTTCTTATTGACTCACGTTTGATTTACAAGTCACTCAATTCGACAAACGGTTTCGCAGAAAAGCGTTACCACAACAAGAACAACAATAATAAGAGGAACAACAACAACAATGAGAGCAAGCGCTATAATAAAAACACAATGTTGCTAACAACCTCAAAGTCTAATTAACGTTGGACGTTGTCATATTTACGACCGCAACTCGACATTTATTTCAGTGTCATGTGGAGAGGCGAGCAGACAGTGTGCCACCGCCAGAGACGACCACAAATCATTTAAGGCTCTAATTAAATTTAAAAGGCCAGCACACACACGCGCAAGTAAATCCGCTGCCGCTGAGCAACAGATGGCGCCACACACACACACATTCATACACTAAATATGCAGTTGCAAATAAGCCAACGCAATGAAATATTACGCATACGCACTGTTGAACATTTCTACTTAATATCTACCTGCCATAGTAATAATTAAATGTATTTAATTTAATTAAACCGCACGCATATTGCTATTTAATAAGGCGACTCCACCCAGCCGAATGGCAGATGTAAACAACGATAAATGTCATAATGATAAAGACAAACAAGGGGCAGAGAAGAGATGGGGATGCAGAAGGGGGAGTGGAAGGAAATTGGGAATAGGGAAGCACAAACAAAATAAAACAAAAACAATTTCGTCTTGCTCGGCCTAGAAGCACATTGAGCCAATAGTCAACGGGCCCAATAAATCAATGCCATGGACAAGTTAGTAGGGGCAAAAGCTTCTTCTTATTCGTCTTCTTCTTCTTCTGCCAAGCAGCCAGGCAGCCAGGGGCTAGAATTTGGCCAGAGTTCCATTTCAAATGCCAAACACAGCAGCTGGCCACTCAAGCAGACAGTCAGAGAAACAGATAGACAGACAGACAGGCAGACAGACAGGCAGACAGCAAGACGGACGGATGGTGAGACGGCTCCTTAGGCAGCTGGGCAGTTACACTTAGAAAAAAATGCAGACTACAATTAAACAAATTTAATATGAAAATCATCTAAAAGTCAACAGAATTTCTCTGACTTCTGGAAAGAATTATAATTTTATGAAATAAAGTTATCCAAAAAGAAATATTAATAATTCATTTTTAAGATATCATTATTAATATTTACACTCAGTTATCATTTTAAATGATTCTTTTTTAGAAAAAGTTTATATTTTTAAAAAGTATATTTCTAAAATGTAGATATGAATTTTATTATGTTTCAGAAAAAAATCGATATTTTGAAGAAATATATTTCCATAATTTAGAAAGACAGTCCAAAAATCTATTTTGACTTCTGGAGAACATTGCTAAAGTTACGAAATAAATTTCTAAATAATAATAACACATTTCTAAAAATAAGAAACGCTTCCCATTAATCTTTATCTAATCAGTATCAGTTTTAAACATATTTTTTTCAGCCGGTTGGAAAACATTTGTATTACGAATTACATTAAATAAAGGAATAATATTGAAAAGAAATTTCTAAGAAACGTTTGTTCTTAAAAAAAATGATTTGTATAATATTAATAAATATATTTACGAATTGTTTTTTTTTTTGGTTTTCTTTGAATCCTTATATATTTCATTTTGAATTTAAATTTGTGCATTCTTGAAATTTTTCATTATAAAACAAAAAAGATGGTTTTAAGAAAAAAAAACAACGAATTGTTTTAAAAAAAATCAGCTGATCTCAACTTATTATTACTGTTTTTTTTTTTTCGCACAGTGTAGGCAGAACAGAGTCGAACAGCCAGGACACGCAGCTGCCTCGGGCCAAGTCAAATCGAGTCGAGTCAAGTCAAGTCAATTGGAAGAGGACAGCATTGACAATATAGCGCAGTGCTTTGTGCGTCGTGTTTTGTGCGTTGAGTGCCGAGAGGTGAGTGGTGAGTGGTGAGTGTTGAGTGTTGAGTGTTGAGTGTTAACATACTAATATACACTTTGCATCTTAATCGTCCTTGCTGTTAGAGGCTGTTAGCACGCCAGCAAAAACAAAACAGTGGCAACAGCATCAGCATCAGCAGCATCAGCAGCAGCGATAATGCTGATGGCCATAATACACGAGATAGGCAAGCCTGGCGGAGAGTGTGTCTCGCAAAGGATGCTGCTAAGGACAACGCATTACGGACTGAGCCACACTTTTGATTGCGGCCTAAATCTATTTCGACTTTTACTGTTAATGTCATCATTATTATTGACATATTTATGCCATAATTGGCTGGTTATTTAGTGTGTTATTGAAAATACTTTATGCATGAGTAATGCAAATGGCCGAGCCAAATGGTTGGGTCATTTAGTTGGATAGAACATTCTGATCATTTCAGCAGCTTATCCATTAGGCATATCTATCAGGACAATCTGACAAGGAAGTTGCCTCAACGAAATATTCATAATATATTTCTCAAATAATAAATAAAACTAATCCAAATATTACGAATA
Organism: Drosophila glabriapex; assembly: GCA_035042305.1. Classification (NCBI taxonomy): domain Eukaryota; kingdom Metazoa; phylum Arthropoda; class Insecta; order Diptera; family Drosophilidae; genus Drosophila; species Drosophila glabriapex. The sequence continues at coordinate 18,009,286 of JAWNLN010000046.1, forward strand.
TTTCTTATATTATTTCTCTTCTTTTTTTTTTGTCAGATTCGATTTAGACCCAATTAAATCTTTGTTAAATTGAATTTAATAAAAATGAATGCTAAATACACTCATTTATTAGCAAATTTTGCTAGTTTATTTAACGATATGTATTCAATAATTGCAAAAACAAAGTCATAAAATGTTGCAAAATTAATGGGCATTTAGCGCCATCTGTTGCATGCGTTGTCAAGCTGTACGCGCTAAAACTCTACACTAAAAGCTCTCGCACATTGCAAAACAACAGCAGAACAACAACAAAATAAAGCACACGCAATTTGGCAACGTTGCCGGCAGCAGCAAATGAAATGTTCTTTATTTGTTTACTGGCAACGCCGTCGCATTACATTGAATGAATTTTCATACGCGCTCTCATTCACTGGCTCTCTTTCTCTCTTGAACGCGCACGCAGCGAATAACAGGCACAAAGCAAAAGCAGCAGAAACACGTGGCTTGCTGGCCAGCAAAGAGCAAATCATTCAAAGAGAGCGAGCACAACGAAGTTCAAACAGCAGCAGCAGCAGAAGTTGACGTCGCAGCTGCAGCGCTGCTAGCAGCACAGTTAACAGCAGCACAAGGATTTTAAAGCAGCGTTCAGCTGCGTGCTACTCTGTGCGTGTGTGTGTGTGTAGGTGTGTGTGTGTGTGTGTGTGTGTGCAACGTGCTTCGATGCGTAATGTTAAGCGTATTTGTCTGGACACAAAGCTTATTTAGTAACCGGCGCCACACCCCAACACCCCGCCCGCCCTGCCGCGCACCGTCCCGCACCGTCCCGCATCGTTCCGTCCAAGGTCATTTAAATGTATGTCGTGCTGCAAATGCATTTGACATTCGCCAGCTGTGGCAGCTGAACTCATGAACCCAGCGTCCTTCACCAAGCCACATTAGTCCACCTCTCGCCCTCCTCCCCTCTGTTCCACACTTATTGCACTCATTTGCATATCTAAAGATAAAAACAGATTGGCAGCAGCAGCAAAAAAAACAATGTTTTTTCAAGAGGAGTGCCTCTTGTTGTTGCTGTTGCGGCTGACAGTAAGCAAAAAATGTTGGTCAACTGGCTGAAGCGGGTTTTGTGTTAATTAATTTCCAGCACGCAAACTGCCAGTTGTAAAACGTCGGCGAAATCCACACAAAAATCTACAAATTTGTCTGACAAAAACCATACCCATTTTTTTTTTTCAATTTATTTTTAGCAATTTTCATTTCGTTTCAGTGGCTGTCTCGCAACTGCGTTTTATACTTGTTGCACTGGCGTTGAGCCATTAAAGGCAATTAATTATTTAATCAAATCTTCTGAGCCAAGTTGCCGCCAATGTTTGCCACATGACAACGCCTCAAAGCAGACAACAGCATTTTTCACTTTACAAACAGCTGTCTGAGCTTTTCACTGGCTTTGTATGGGTGTGTGTGTGGGTGTGTGTGGGTGTGTGTGTGTGTGTGTGTCTGTCTGGATGCGGCTTGGCTTATTAGACTTGCCCCAGCGCCTTTTCAACAGCATTGCTGGCTAATCTTTTAACCACAAACTTCACCCTTGTTCAGGCGAAAAAGGTTTTTCTTTAAGTAAGATTAACTAATCAAATTAGCTGGTATGAATATAAATAACTTTTAAATATATAAGTATAAATATATATACTTTATTCTGCACTCAAACTACTGAACAAATAACACAATCAATCAAAAAGACATTTAGAGCAAATAGTTGTTTTTGTCATCAAGGGAATTATTTAAGCTTTCCTCGCAGCATTTTTATAATTCACTTTATATGTTTAGCTATTCCCTCAGTATCATTAAATAAAACATTTTTTCAGTAACATACAACACACTTAAATAGCTTCTTAGTTTATAGCTTTAGTCTAGACGAATAAAATACATAAATTTATTTTGCTGTTTGGTATTCGACTTAATTACACCGCAAAACCCATTAAGAATGGGTAAAAAGTGTATAATGTTTTTTTGTGCAAAAGTGTTCAACAGGCAGAAGGAAGCTTCTCCAACCAGCAGAAATATATATACATATATCCTTGAGCAGGACTAACGAATCTCATAGACTACTACAGATGGAGATCGACTATATATCGAATTTCATTCAGATTAGGGGAAGAAACATACAAATAAAGTTCAATCAGTCGTCTTCATTTGAATTATTCACAATTTTGAGTCTGCTTGGCATTTTTCTGGGTGTTCCCAATTTGACATTTTAATATTCTTTATTTTTTTAAATTTTATAATTATACATTTCAATTTCTCAGTTTTAATCTGATATCACTTAACTTGTAACTTTAGTTGTTAGTTTAAATTTAAATTAAATTTAAAATTAATTATTATTTAATTTTATATTATTTATTTTCTAAACTTTTTGTTAAATTGCGTACTTTTTCAGTACACATTCATTAAATAAAAGCAATATCGGTCAAAATCTGCTAATTAATGGGTTAAATGCCGTAGGAAAAATAGATTATCAAATTTTTAAGATTATATGCAATAAAATTTCGAAAGATTTGAAATGTTCTGAATTTTAATAAAATTTTAAACTTTAGACTTTTAAGAAATAAGATAAGAAATAAAAGTTTACCTTCGGGAAATTCATATGCGTTCAGAGAAGCATAAATCTGGAATATGAACACACCTCAACAATTTACAACATTTGCTCGCTGCTGCTGCCAACAGGCAGGCATATTTTTTGATAAGTACAATCCCAAATGTTGACAGCCACATTTAGAGACAGCACATGCCACAACTGCCACAACTGCCACACTGAGTGCGACGGGCCACATATCATTTCGATACGCCCGGACGAACACAATCAGCCAGCACACGATTTGATGGAGGTGGGAATTCGTTGGCGTCAAATACCTGTCACAGGCAGTTGCCTACCAAATTAGATGCAAAATTTTATATTGTTTTTTAAATGGCCTCCCAGCCTAAGAAAATTATGGAAGCCAAGGCTTGACAGCGAATATTATGTAAATTAATGTTGCTTGAGAGATGTGCACAATTTAAGATGCTTATAATTTATAGCTGACTGCTAGTGCCACAAATATGGCATATTACTCATACGTACCGGAGTACACACAATTTGTATTACAACACGGATACCAACTGGATACAGCTTATGACCCAAAAGCACTCACCTGCAAATACAAAGAGCAAAAGAACGAAAAAATATATAGCTAGTTGAGTCTGGAAATATGAAAGAATTTAGTTGACCTAAGATAAACACACACACAGTAAATCACACACATGGCAAGGGGTGTGGCTCAGGTAAGAGGCAAAGATCTTAACTGAAGCATGCTGTTAATGTTTTTCAATAGCTCTTGATATATGAGTCGCACTCAAGTGATTGTGTATATTTCCCACTGTGTGTGTGGTGCGTGTTTTGTATTCTTATCGGATTCAATGCTCGCGTTGCGTGTTGCTTGTAAATGCTGAAAGGGAAGCAACAAAAATATATTCGGAATAAATTGAGACAAAAAATTGAGAAAAGATTTCTGGTTAACTCAACCTGTGCAATCTTTGCTTGGCTCTTTACTAATAAAAACTTTCTGTATTTACTCGAATTCGCTTTCTCTGCTTGGTCGATGTCACAGTTCACTGTTGGAAATTTTTGAATATGTTCAGTAGATGAAGGTCTCAACTTAGAAGCATTAAGCAGCAGTCATGTTTTTGCTTTTATCTGCAATTAAAACTAATGTGCAGAAAACTTAAAATTGCAAACACTTTTATTATTACTGCTTAGAACTCTATCCTTATCTCTATGTTTGGAATGAAACTTAAACTCTGATGGCTGCTCAAATTAGGCAGACATCCAGATTTCGATTTAGATTTTCAGAATTGACAAATAGATGCTATTAAGCTTCTCATTCTTTAAAATATCATACATTTAATAATAAATATATGATTGATATAAGCCACGTAAGAATGATCTAATGACTCAGAATATAAATCACATAAAATGATAGAAAATCGTCTTGAAAACAAGAAGATGCTTCTGATTTTAAGAAATAATTTCCAAAATCACGAATAAAATTTCTCAAAAATAATAAGATTATTATTATATTATTAGTATTTATATATATTCTTAAAGTGGAAGTGATGTTGTTTGCCATACACTTGTAAGTATTTCAAAATAAATTGTTTGAATTTACAAACTAATCTGATATGATTATATAAGTATTAATTACAAATATAACAAAAAACACTCAATAAAAAAACAAACTCGCGACTTTAGATATAATTTTACTTTTAAACAAAATCTACCTTGGAAGTAATAAAATAAAAACTCTGCTTTTTAGACAAACATAATCTTGATAGTTAGAAATTTCTCTGCATGTACTCAGCCTCAGGAATGGTAGTATATATTCTAGATCGTTAATCATTGTATAAAGAGCTATGTGAAACAATATGCAGCCAATAAGAACATATTATTGATGTTAATAAGTGCAATAATTGTGTGACGCAGACCACTGCCACTGCCACTGCCACTGCCACATGCCACTGACACCCAGCCACTCGCACAAGCATAGCTGCAAAATGACAAGCCAATTAGCTGGAGGCGCACATAATCACCAATCAAAAGGTGTGGATGCAGCAGGAGCAACAGCAGCAACAGCAGCAACAGCAGCAGCAGCAGCAGCAGCAGCAGCAGTGGCTCATAGTCTGTGGTCTCACAGCAAGCCAGCATAATTGAGTTATTTACGCTAATTGGCGTACACACACAGATACGAGGGGGGATTTCGGACACAAGTGAAGCTCTGAGTCTGAAATAAATTGCCAGAGCTGTACACCATACAGTCTATCAGCGCACGTGACTGGCAAACAAGCACACAAAATGACTGACTGACTGACTGACTGACTGACTGCCTGACTGACCGGCTCACTGACTCGACCGGCTCAACGGCTCGAGCCACTTATCGTTATGCCTCAATATTCATATTTTGTGTCAAGAAGGCGGCGGCGGAGGAAAGGAATCGTTTCCTATTGCACTTTCCTTGCCTGCCAATTCCCAGTTGCAACACGAGTTTGTTTTGTTTGTGGTGTGCATGCAAAAGCAGCATTGTTGCCCAGGCCCAGACTCTGCGGCGCCTGATTGCCACATGAAATTGCAAATATTTAACTTGGAAAAGCACTGAATTTATTGGACAAAGCCAATGACCAAAATTGACTGGTCAATTGCGTTACAATTGAACATTTTCCTTGAATCTTTCTCAAATGTGCAATCAGATTTCGATTTTAAGAATTTATGATTGTGGTTTTCACACCGCTGCAAATTTTGTTTTGTATATATTATTTGGTTTTCAGCTGTGCAACGCAATAAAGGCGATTTCTTCGACCACATAAGAAATACATTTTCTTGACCAGCATCACTAACCGAATCGATATTCGTTGCCACATGTTGCCCTGTATTAAACACAAATTTGAAATAGTCAGTCAAACTGGAAGCATAAGTAAAATATTTGTGTACAGCGAACATTTTTTTTTTGTTAAATGCTTGTTACAAAACGTACAGAAAAAATTAAAGGCAAAGATTATTCACATTTTGGCGAAGACAAAGAAATCATCGAGTCAAAAATCCATTAATATTTATTGCAGAGAGAATATCGATTACGTTATCACGTAAGATAAATACTTAGCAACGTACAAAAGTATAATAATAATTTAAACTGCGAACAAAAATACAATAATATTTAAAACTCCGATCAAAAGTCTTTATGTCAATAGACTACCTCAAATCTAAATGCGAATTTAATATTCGGTCTGCAAAGATAACCTTTCTCTTTTGCTATTTATATTCAAAATATTTTGTGCAAAGAGTCGAGTGTATATAAAAACAGTTGAAGCTGTTAGCCAAAATCCACTTAAAGCACTTTGGGACGTGCTTACCGACCTCATAATTGGAATTGTTGACAGCTGAGCCAAACTTGCATTTATTTAATTCGATGACGCATAAGTCTGCTTAGGCTTGAAATAAGCCTTTTAAAACAAAATATAATTAACACGCTGCTAAAATGTGATTTCTGATTGACGAAAAGCAATTGAGCTATAAGCTTGCTGTGGTTTTTTAAATTAATTTAATTTTTCAAATACAAAAATGTTTTTCTCCGCGTATATTTCGAGCCTGTGAAAGACGAATATCGACGGGACTTCAAATATATCGGAGTTTATATCTATTAAAATTTCAAAAAGAACAATAAACAATAATCAAAATTATATATTATTATTATATTAACATTCTTTTATTAAACCGTTTTAAATTTGATTTCTGAAAATTAATTGCTATTTATTAAGTTAAATTTCAGTCAAATTTCACAGAACAGCAAGTTTATTGGAAAAGTTTCCATACTTCCATTCTGATTTATTACAGGAGCCGAATGGTAATAAATATTATCACATTGGATTTTATTATAAAATCGTTTGTCTTGTATAACTGTCAACAACAATTTTCTTACAAATTTAATGTCGTTTACGTACAAGATTTATGCGCTGCCAATCATCGATACATATATAATTTGTTGTGCCTCTTATCTAAACAAATCTCCATTAATGTCAACCAAAACAAAAGAAAACTTCGACAATGACCTTTAATGCGATGAAAATAAGTCGAAGTCTCTTAAGTTCACACAGTGTTTGCGTCAAATGGCATTAAATATCACAAAAGCGATAATCTGGCGCTATAATGGGAGACAACAGGATAACAGGATAACAAACATCTACTTCTCTAACCAAATTAAAGTGGCCAACAGTCTGTGACGTCCATAAATTCAGTTATTTCAGTGGTTATAAAAGCCACGTTCTACTCGCTCGGCAAGGCGTATGCGCAATTTCTGATATTTACGCTCAAATGGGGAAACATTTGTCGAGGTTCTAAAATTTAATTTGTTTAATCTTATGCAAAGAAAGTAACGATGTATATAGTAAATATAAATAGCTAGCATACAGAATGTCATGAAATTCGATGCGAAAAATTAATAACGAATTATGCAAAACCAAATTAACAAAAATTCTTTTCCAAACACAAAATACGTTGCTAAGCATTCCCTTACCCTAAATATTAAATACTGTGCACGTTTATTAATTAAGAATTACTCAATAGTAACATAATTCATATATTTTTCAATTATTTAATTGACCCATTTGTGAATGTTCAACAATCAGAAAACACAATACGCTTTGTAAATGCGTTTGGATCTCCCTTTAGATTTCAAATGTTGTTCAAATGGTTGTCGAACACATATTTAATACATTTTTTATTCGGAATAGTTAATGTAATTTCGTTCCAAGATGGCAGTGACTTCCGAAAAAAAGACCATTGAATTATTTATTACTTAAGATTTTATACGATTGAACCCACTTTTAATTTGTACACTTTCTGAAGCTTTATTATATTTTTAATGGCTGACTATACAAGTTTACACTTTCTTTTAGTTGTTGTTAAAATAAGTACAAGTTTCACACAGACAGAAACGATAATTTTAGAAAAATAATCTATATGCGAATTAAGTGATTTTCGTTTCATTAGTTATAAAGATAACTATTTATTTTTCAATAGCAGCTTCAACTGTTCATTGCAAAAGGTGCCATTCAAATTGTACATAATTTGTACAGAAAATAATAAATAAATATGTATAAATAAATATATATATATGTTTTGTGACTTAAATATATATGCATGATTTGGTATAAAAAAATAAAATAACTTGTTGCCAAAATTAACACAATGAAAATCAAATTAAAATGATTAAGATAATTATTTTAAATTCAGTTGAGCCTTCGATTTTGTTACCAAAAAACTTAATCAAGACCTAAAACTAATTTTTGGCTTTCAGCAGATTAACTCCTGTCTAAAAGAGTAAGAAATCTTCGGCGTGCAGTTCTTTCTTCTTTCTTATTTTAAGTTGGGGAAATTCAAAATGATTTAAACTTAAATTGTTGTCTACATGAATTGCTAGATAGATAAACGTGATTTAAGATTTAATTATCGCCAACCTTTTTTATATTTCATTTCATATTTGTTTGGTGTTTTTTATTGTTTGCGCACAGGCGACATTTAAAAAGAATGCAGCGTTAAATAGATAAGCATAAAATATGAATATTTAACGTACATAAAAGTGGCCAAGAATTGAAAAGAACACAACACAAGAACACAATTTGCGTGAAATGACCACTGAGATAAGCTGTAAAAACCAAAAATATAAAAATCCTTTTTTTATATGACAGTTTAAAAGTTCGGTCCCAGTACACCTTTCTGTGGAAATGTCCATGCAATACAAGCACAATTATAATTTGTAGTCGACCGATTCAAGAATTGTCTTTAAGTCTGTCGCAGCCCCTTAGACGTTAGAAGGAGAAAAAGCTAGAAGCATATTTATTTATATATGCGTATAGAAATGGCTTAGAGGCTCGCTGCGAAATGAAGGCAAATATTTATGCAACCCTTTTTCTGCTTGTTTATTGCTCCAACTGTCAAACAGTAGGCCAAACACACACGCAATCAGCAGCAGCAGCAGGAACACGCACAGGAACTGGGTCCCCGGGGCCCCTGTCTGATTGTCAGATATGCGTTCCACATTCGAGGATTCAAACTTACCTTTCATCCAGACGCATGCTGCTGCGGCTAATGTCGCTCCAGACGGACATCGAACGTGGTCGCTGGAAAAAGGATTTGGAGAATCGTCGAACCGTTGGCAACTGCTGCGGCGGATAGCCCGCCAGATCGTTGAGCTCCTCATGGAAGATGACATTGCGGGTGCCGCGGGTGGGCGATGCTATCGATGGCATCGAATAGCTGTTCGTGTTCGTATTGGTGTTCGTTTGATTATCGTCCGACATGCCCAGAGCTGTATAGCTAACTTGTAGATTGTGTGTCATCTCTCGGATATGTATATTGTTTTAGAAACTCTTCTCTCTTCGACACTCAATTGCTTTTTTCACTAAACATTTTCACACGCTTTGTGTTTTCCACTTTGCACTAAAAGCGAATAACATAACATTTTATTTTACTGTGTTTTGTTGTTGTTGTTTTTAGCATTTCCCGCAGCAGTCTTTTCTTTTACAGCGCTCGTTAAACACTACAAGAAATGATTTTCTCCAAGGCAATTTTGCTTTTTCATTTGGTTTTGCAGTTTTTAATTTGATGCTCGCATTGCATTCATTAAACGCAATCAACTGCCAGCTTGGCTAATAAAAAACAAATAATTGTCTTGGCAGACATGAGAGCTGCTGCACCAAGTGACAATGATTAATCGATCTGATCTGACCCCAGGGGCAGCTTCCTGCGTGTTGATTGTGCTTATTGATATTAATTGGCGCAAAACAAATCCCAAAACAAAAAAAAACGCCGTAATCAACCTCGTTTTAATTTGTCACGTGCTGGCAGCATTTTGTTGTTATCGGAACATCAGCACGTCAACAAGGCTAAAATGTGGTGGCAAAACTCGAAATGAAAAGCATTTAAAATGCTCATGAATTCCTAATGAGTATCGCTTTGAGAATATTCGGTATTTTAAGGGTGCGACTATTTTGCATGTCCCACATTTCATATGCATAATGAAACACGATACCAAAAAGAAAAATATATACATATATATATATATTTATATATATATATATATACAACAACTGCAGTGCTAGATGAAGCTGAAGCAAATTTTTAAATTAAAGCGTTTCCATATTTCAGTTTCTGCTGCTTTGCTGTTGTCCCCATTTTCAGTTACAGATGATTATGACACTCTGCTTGTATACCCTTTCTTTCTAGGGAACGCTGGTCATGCACGACTAAAATTTACACAAAAGATTCTTTGCTGGTTAATTACTAAAATTTAAAATTATTATATTGATTTTTTCTACCAACAGTTACGAGTAATATATTAATTATAAAGAACAACAGTATGAGAATAAATAACAGAACTTAAAATTCAACTTAAAAATTAAATTATGTAAAATTAAAAATGAACAATTAAATTGAAATTTAATTAATTTTATATTGAATAATAAAATGCTGAATGTGAAGGTATTAAAATGTAAAATGGTTCAACATTTATTGCAAGGATTGGGGAGACGCTGATGGAAATTCTAAGAGTAAACAGATATGCGATACAATATAATATACAGGATTATAAGATGCACTCTAACTGTACAAGTGTGCACATCCTTCTAAGTGCTATATAGGATGCCAATTGCATCACAATACGAAACGGAAGTGTTTGCCAAGTGTTTTTATTGCAAAATTTGGTCTGCGTTTTACTTTCGTACATTTTACGCCAAGATATATAAAGAATGTTATTATACGACCACTTTTAAGCTATTTGGGTTTTATTTTTACTCTTTAACGGACAGCAGCAAGCGCCACAGCTGAGTTGAAAGGGCTATTCAGAGTTATACAGCATTTACTCAAAATAATCTTTGGAGCAGTCTTGAGGAAGTTGCCAACCTTCTTCAAGAAAAGGCAAGCGAATTAATGGCCAACCAAGTGGACCTGCATTTAAATAGGTTTTAATAAGTAACTCAATTAAAAATGTAATCAGAAAAATGCGCCTAACTGTGGCCACGCCCCTTAACGTTAACAGCCCTCGCTTTATGTGTTGGCGACGCCTTAAAATAAATTCCAGCTAAGCACGCGATTTGCTACGCGGCTTTTTGCACGCATTTATAACTTGAAAGTGACAGACAAATAAGAAAGCCAAAATATATTTGTACATACATACATATATATATATATATTATATGCAGTGTTTATAGCCTGTGTCTATGCAAAATATGTCTTAACTGGTATGAGAAAATTGTGGATTCGTTCCTACAAAGCATTTATGTATGTATGTGTGTGTGTGTGTTTGCTTGTAAGGTTGGGTTGCCCTTCGCATAGAGATGGCAAAGCCAGTACAAACTTTCGTTCATAATACGCACCATGCGAAGCAGTTTTAAAATATTATTGGTATATTTTTAAGAACCGCTTATTAACATATGAATATGCACATTGCAGCAGGCCACTAGTGTAGTACTATGACTGTAACATAACATCTGTAACTTAACATGCAACATGTACTTAACATATAATATCGATATCGATCACCAGAGAGCAATCGTTGTGACTTAAGAGAAATAAGCAGATGTATTTGTGAAAGAAATATAATTTAGTTTTGACTGCTGCAATATGTAATAAATGTTGATTATCATAATAGAATAGCTGCGACTCGTTTAACTGATCGGTGACAATACTACAATAGATATACTCGATACTTAGGGGGAAAAGCATCGATGAATCGATCTTCTGTAATAGCGAAAAGTAGCGAGGTCAAGTCGATGTTCAGCGCATCACTAACTCTCATCTCTATTAGCCGGCAAGACGAGTAAAGTGATAATTGGGTTCACGGATTTCCGCAAACAACAGCCGCATAATGAGGCTCGTGAAGCCCGGTTGGCTGCACCATGATGATAAGCCAATCTTCTCTGTGGATGTGCATCAGGATTGCACGAAATTCGCGACTGGCGGGCAGGGTACCGATTCCGGTCGCATTGTCATTTGGAATCTGAAGCCGGTGCTGTCGGAGAAGGATGAGCTGGATGCCTCGGTGCCAAAGATACTCTGCCAAATGGATCAGCACTTGGCGTGCGTGAATTGTGTGCGCTGGTCGCAGAATGGCCAGCTACTCGCCTCCGGTTCGGATGATAAGCTAGTTATGATCTGGCGAAAGGCGCTGGGACCCAGCGGTGTCTTCGGCACCGACGGCATGCAACAGAATCCCGAATCGTATAAGTGCATACACACACTGCGCGGCCACGATGGTGATGTCCTGGATCTGGCATGGTCACCCAACGATTACTTCCTCGCCAGCTGTAGCATAGACAATACGATCATTGTGTGGGATGCGCGGGCATTGCCGAATGTGCTGCACAAACTCAGGGGGCATACGGGTCTGGTTAAGGGCGTTGCATGGGATCCGGTTGGACATTTCCTTGCCTCCCAGTCGGATGATCGCAGTATTAAGATATGGCGCACAACAGATTGGACGTGCGGCACAACGATAACGGAACCGTTCGAACAGTGCGGCGGTACGACGCACATACTACGTCTCTCCTGGTCACCCGATGGCCAGTATCTAGTGTCGGCGCACGCGATGAACGGCGGCGGACCCACCGCCCAGATCATCGAGCGTGAGGGCTGGAAATGTGACAAGGATTTTGTGGGGCATCGCAAGGCGGTCACCTGTGTCCGTTTCCACAGTTCGATATTGACGCGTGACATGGTCGTCGACAGTCCCAGCAAGGCCAAGCAATATTGTGTGATCGCTGTCGGCTCGCGCGATCGCTCGTTGTCCGTGTGGCTGACGGCGCTCCAGCGTCCCATGGTCGTCATCCATGAGCTGTTCAAAGACAGCGTCCTGGACATGTCCTGGGGCCCGCAACAATGCCTGCTGATGGCCTGCAGCGGCGACGGCACCATCGCCTGCCTTCAATTCACCGAACGGGAGCTGGGCACCCGCGTCTCGGAGACGGAACGAATCAGCATATTCAAGCGCAAATATGGCGGCTATATGGAGCATTCCGAGCACATGGCCAGCAAACAGATGGCGATGACGCTGCCCGAACCGAGCAGCTATACTCTGCCCAATGCGGCCATGGAGCGTCGACTACCTGTCCAGGAACAGTGCGTCAGTTCACCAGCTCGCGCCATCAGCAAACAGACGGAGACACGTACCAAGGATGGCAAGCGGCGAATTACGCCCATGTTTATACCACACAATGAGCTAAACGAGTCCATGTCCAGCACTGGCAGCAGCATCATTCCCACCAGCAACAACGAAAACACCGGCAACAACAACATAATCACAACCAGCAGCAGAACCGTGGATCCACTGGTGGGATCGCAAGAATCGCTCCACTCTCAAGCGGAACCGGTAGGGCGTCTGATGTTGCCGCCACCAAGGCGCAACTCAATGCAGATGCTGTGCGATGTGAATGGCAGCAATACAGTGGGTCCCAAACTGCAGATAACGGCGAAAAGTAAATGTGAATTTACGAAATCCTCGCAGGACTATCGCATTCATGTGCAGAACGGCCATCTGAAGACCGGCTACGGCATGGTGGCCAAGGTGACGGCGCAACTGGGTCGAGAGCTGCTCTGGGATATGTATGTGGGCTCGCCGGTGATCAATGTGAATCTGTGCAGTAAATATGTGATGGTCTGCTCCCTGGATGGCAGCATGCGACTTCAGGCGATGCAGACGGGCTCGCCCGTCTTTCCAGCGATCACGCTGACAAGCGCCGCACTGCACTGCACCTTCAGCAGCGATAATCAGGTAGTTGGTGTCCTGACGGACAGTGGACTGTTGCGCATCTGGGATATTGCGAAGCAGCGTGTCCGCTTGTCCACCAATTGTTTGGAGCTGCTCAATAAGCATGGCATGACGCTGCAGTTTGTTATCACGGATCAGGGCATGCCGCTGATTGGTTTTCCCAGCGGCCATTCCTATTCGTATTCAACGCCATTGAAATCGTGGCTCGTCCTTGCCACCGGCGATGCCATCATGTTCAATGGCATACGGGGCTCGTTGCCACGCGATCTGGAGAATGTGCATCGCAAGTTTCCACTGCTGAGCATGCAGACCGGCACACATGACTATCTCAGTCTGCGTGGAGCAGTGAAAATCGATCCCGAAGGCTGGCAGCAAACGGCCAAGGTGCTGTTCCTCGAGAATCAGATCAAGCTGTGCGAAGCGCTGGAAGCTTTCGAGGAACTGAAGCACTGGCATATGATAATGACCTTTCAATTGGCCAGCTACGGCACCGAGAAGCGTTTGCGTCTCTTTATGGACACCCTGCTCGACAGCGAGTTGCCGGAAACGATGCAGACAAAACCCAAATTCGAGCTGAGGCAATGCGTCTTGGACACGCTGGAGCCGCACACAGAATGGGAGCATATTTACAACGAATACTTGGATCTGTATGATCTGGCTGGGGAGAACTTCGTTGATGCCACATCGCCACCACAATCATCGCTAGTATCTTATCCGTTACCCAGTGCCCCCTGTGCCCGCACGCGAGCAGCTGCCGCCGCCGCGGCGGCCATTGATGCTCTCCTCACGGCGGAACCATCGTCGCCACCGCCAAAGCCGCCGCAGCCGTCGTCGCCTTCTCCGTCGCCAACTACAAACGTCGAACCGGAAACCTGTGGCATAGAATCATCATCATCCTCGCGAGCTGCGACGCCAGAGCCCGCCTCAGTTGATACCGAAACAGACAAGAACTGAGAGAGAAAGAAGAACCCCTGCTCATCCAGCGTAAGCATTTTCTATGTGCCGGATAACTCCTAGTCTTATTTGATTATATATATATATTGCTGTGTCTTAGTTTGGCTCCGAATTATATTGAATATTTTTTTTAATAGATACTTCCATTTCCATAAAAGTAATAGCCTCTATTTTGTTTTAGAACAAACATTTTAAATGATAATGAATTGCTTACTTATTTGAAATTGGATTTGATTTAATATAAATAGCTTATTGTTAGTCTTAATTACATATCCTCATTATGTTTAGTACAGTTTGAGCTGCAGCATAACTCCAGCTGATCGATCATTATAATTATTTACTCTTGTTGTTGAGAAGGCTTAGCAATTGGCTTCAAGCCTTCCTATAAGCACACAATTGTTGTGAATAAATGGCTAAGCCTTGGCTTCTAGCCTCAATATCTGTTGGAAATTAACGTTTCGGAATTAACATTGTGTTTTTAATTCAAATAAAGCTATCAAAAAGCTGATGGTGCAAAAATACTAAGCAAATAAGAATGCTGTAGTCGACTGAACCCAGCCCCTAAATTTATTCCAGTTTAATAGCCAAATTTACATTTAAAAGTCTTGCACACCCAAATGTAAGCAGGCATGCAAGTGCTCTTGTTTTTTATGGCTGCTGAAAAAGAGAGAGAAAAAAGTCTAAAGTTTGCCGCAAGTCGGTGGTTTTAGTTCTGGCTCTTTTTAGGGGAAATGCTGCAATAAAACTAGAATATATTCAACAGCTGAGTTTAGGGTTATAGCTTAGCTGCATATAGTAAAAAGAAGATGCCAAGTTAAATAATAAATATTTTTTGGAAAGTTCGAATTTATTAAGTGTATCTTATATAACTATCGGAACGTGGCTAGTTATAGATAATATTAAATAAACTCGATATGTGCATGGTATACGAGAACTTATATTCCAATTTTGATGTCTCTAAAACATTCTTTTTAATGTGTAAAAAAAATATAATTGAAGATGTAAAGATGGTCGCCCGCCCCACTGGATTTAAACATACTAGAAAATGCTTAAAGATGATTATCATGTAAAGTTTCAGAATCAGAAAAACAATATTTGACTATACCCGATCTTAACCAAGTCATCGAGTTAGCTTAGAGGTCGATTACACTAAAATATTTGATAGATTTCTATACTTTTTTTTTTAAATTTATTTTACCAATCGAAAATACTTCAGTTAGTTTATATTTAAGATTTTTCTTATATATATTCTTTTCTCAAAAACGGCTTGTTCAAGCGACACAAATTAAAGTTCACCCAGTTTCTTGTTCTTTGGTTAATACGTTTGTAGACATATTTAAGGGCATGGAATTGACACATTTAACAATTTAATATTCTCAAATTAGAAATCAAACTTAAGGCTCTGGTTGGTTTGAAAGATAGTCAAAAGCCTTAAAGTGTATCCTATTCAAGTGGCCTGGAGTGTATATATAAATATTTCAGCTGTGTTGAAATATTTTGGCTCGCTTTAATGGTGTCAGCAAGCCGAATCTGCTTTGATATATTTGACTCTGCAATTTTGCGACGAGCTGCGGACATTTGTTTACTCTATATATATATGTTTATATATATATAAATTATTTTTTTTTTTAATTTTTTTTTGTTTTTTAAAAGTGCTCAAACACATTTTGAAGCATGATTGAAGAATGATTGTTGTTGAACCTTTGTGTATTTTATATTAATCCTGCACAGAGCATCACATTGAAGTCCTTTGGATTTGTGCATACAACACATGCTCGCAGCGATATGCAAATCGATGAGCAGTTACAGTTACTTAACGTGTATCCTGTGACCCACATGTCGCATTTTGTCGCAACTGCTGCTGCAAGGCAACAATTCTGTTCGACAAGGTGAGAGGTCCTTTTGCAAAATGAAACATATTTTTTGTTCGTGACTTCCGTCATTTGGGGGTCGAGTATAACTGTGGTAACTGTAGCTGTTATATTTATAACGCCGCTTTTGTGTTAACTCTCCTTTATTAAGCCAGAGAAATGGCAGATGGCAGCGCGGAAGCGCCATTCAGTTAGTAGCTAGGTAAACAGCATTCTGACCGGATTTCATGCACGTCAGCCTAGTCATAAAAGTCGGCTCGTGTATACACAGTACGTATATAAACAAAATGCAGGAAACTTAATACCCTGCCATACAAAAAGCATCTCGTATTTTTATAGTTCGCATAACGTCATTTTTTAATTATCGAATTCATTAGTAATCGTCTCAATCTATAGTATCCTTAATGTAGTTGACCCAGAAAGATACAAAACATAAGTAGCAAATTAAATAAAAGAATAGATTTATAATTAATTTAAACGAGAAAAAAAATAATGTTAATTCATAATATATTTGTACAATATTTAACAAATATTTACTCTTCATTCATCAACTTTTATCGTAATAATATGGAATACATCACAAAAAAAAAACGCAAAAAATATTTAATTTGGTTTGCAGGGGAATACATCGCATAGAGAAAAATATTATTTAATTTGTTTTGCTTGTCTTATCATGCACACATTTTTCGAGTTGACTAACCACAACTAATTTGAAAGCTACATAATCTTCTACTTTATTTATGTATATTTTTGCCAAGCACCCAACAGGGCAAGGAAGTCATTACATCTGAATAAAGGGTAGACAGTTGAAAGCCCTGACAGTAAGTGTGACACGTTCAGATATTTACGAGCAGGTAGTATTAGAGCACTTGCCATAAATCAAGGCCACAATACGCCCGACTATGTGTCAGAAATAAAAATAATAAAACCAGATGTGCATACGGCTCTGACTGACGCACTGCGTAAGTCCTTCTAAAATATGCGATTGGAATGGGAAATTAGGATAACTTTTACTCGGGTTAACCTTTTGCATGTGGAATAAGTTTCTCTAGTGTCCGCTATTGGTCAACAATAGACGCAGTTATTCGTGGTTTATTATCAGAATCAAAGGCGCTGTGAACTTTCAGAACTCTGTGACCTTTTGCTCAAATGGATATTGGAATAGCTAGAGCGGAAAAGAAACTTCATCAGTGTGCTTCTTAGCATCCTAGACAGGCACTTTAATGCTCTGCATGAACACAGCTGCTTTCAGCTTTAAGGCAGTTTTATATTTAGTCGCTTTGCTGATTTCATCGTTTATCATTTTATTTTATGGCTTTTGTGAGAGCGCACAAATTGATTTGTGGCCTAGTCAACTTTTTAAGGTCGGCGAAAATTGAATTTTTATTCCGACTTAACTTCTGCGTCAGGTACATTCACACCTGTGTGTGTGTGTGTGTGTGTGAAAGCCATGAAACTCAAAAGATTCAAATTAGCAATTCAAACAAAGCAACTTTTGTTATCTAAAAAAAACTCTGAAGCTGTTTGTTTGCTTATGGCTTTTGTGCGGCTTGCGGCTTTATTTAAGAATATTAAAGCCAACTCTGCCTGAAAATACACCATGAGGGATGTAAATAACGGATTTTTACAACAAGGGTTTTGGTATCCAAATAAGTTTTGAGCAAGTTTTTTTAGCATGACTCAAAGTTGCGGACTTTGTTGCTTCAATAGTTTTCTGAGTGATAAATTCTTAACGCACTAAAGACGATAACTTTCCGAGTGCATGAATTGATAATTGAATATTGTCCAAAAACTGATTTTCAATTTGATTAAAACAGAAAATAAATTTGGAGCCTTGAATAGACTTTAACTGAATAACGTTGAGCAATTTTAATTATATCATCTGCAAAAATTTGGCATTGAAATCCATTTTGGCTGTTCAGCCACAAAATGATTATGAGACAAGAAAGTTGGCCAACTTTTGGCAGCTCTCAAATTTAATAAAAGCATCTGTGGGCCGGGCCGAAATCACTTAACAGCCTGCAGTTAAATGCTGGTGCCAAGCAAACAAAAATAGCGCAAACATAAGGAAACCGGAGGAAACCAGAACCGCAAATACTCAGTCTGAAAAACACACACACCCACACAGAGAATTTATGAACAAATCGTTGCAGACCCGAGAACAAAAATTTGGAAACTAAATCACAGACTTGAATATGAAATACCGTGCAAACAGTTGCTAGTGTTCCTTTTCGACTAAAAGAGTGTTTGAAGACAAATTGGCGACACACAAAAGCAATTCACAAGTTCAAAGCAGAACTTTCCAAAAGAGTTTTGAAAGAAACCAATTAGGCAAAAGGAAATTGGTTATTTTAATTCAATTTTTCAGTCAACAAACTTTACGGGATTCAAATTAAATAAAAAAAGAAATGAGAAAATGAATGAAAAATAATTGGCTTAAAATTATAAGGAATAAATGATTTAAAATTTAAAACGCAACATATAATGTAAAGTGTTAAATATAAAATATATCGTTATTGAAAATATTTATTTGTAAATTATCTGTCAAGCGAAGAACTTAATCAATTTTTAAACGAAATATTTTTCAATATTCCATAATGCAAAATTCAAATTCTCAATAATTCTTTTTCAAACTAAAGAAACTTGGTACAATTAAAGAAAACATGTAATAGTAGAAAATGCCGCATACCCAATTGATGCAAATGTCAGTTACAGGGTATAAAAATACGAACATGATGTGAGATTACGGATTACAGGGCCAAGTTAATACAACGTGTTAAGCTGTATGTTATCAACTATACGTTGGACATTTAGCATCAACAATAAACAACAACAAAATACAAGCTGCCGCAAGCGCACACATTAAGGGGCGTGGCAGATAAATAGAGACTCATACAGCCTCCAACCACACAAATATCATAAAGTGCTACTTTTGCACACATCAGCGACCAAAATGGACGAATAAAATACCAAACAGGGACAGAGACCATATGTTGAACATGAGATATCCACTACCATAATAAGATAATGCGAAAATGCGAATTCAGCAAAAATTGTATGCCTGAAAATTTGTTATCCTGACAAAGCAAACAGTTAAGCCAGAATACGTATAGAGATCTGATATATAAGATGAAACAATGGATTGCATATTTTCAGTGCTAATCATATTTTAAGAATGCTCCCTATTTCAGGTAATATCTCAATTTATATATATATATATATATATATATATATATACATATTGAATATACGACTTATCTCTCTACTACTAACCTTGACCTTGAGGTCACAAAATGCGGCAGATAAATATTTTTGGGGTCGGGAGTAGGTTGGACAATAATTATGTGTTCACCCTTTAATGGTTTTATGGGTAATATGCCTTTTAAATTTGACTCTAGCTTTCAAATTGTGTGATATATATATATATATGTAACAATTAACACCATCAGTTATATCAGGTTTGAGTATTTAAGGAGAGTTACTGGTAACAAACCTTCAGAATTTGTGTGACTCTAGCTAAAAAAGCTATGAAAGATAAAGGCATTTCTTATTTTACGAGAAGTAGTTAAATAATTGGTTTATCGATTTACGAATATCGATTCTTATCGATTTCCTAACCCTCCAGCAACCCAATTTTAGCACTTTATCTGTCGTTTGCCCAGACGCTTATATGCTTAAAGTTTCAAGTATCTGGCCTTAAGCGGGTTTTAAAATTCGAGTTTAGACAGACGGATAGACGGACAGGCATTACACCCTCAGTATTAGAGATATAAAAAGCAACTGGTAAGAGAACTGGTGTCAATAGTAATAAATAACCGAAAACTTGGCCCGGAAAAGCCTAAATCAAGCACATCTAAATCAAATTGAATGAACAAGTCAAAAGGCATCAAAAGCGATGCCAAAATCCCAGTGAAATCCCCCAAACAGTTTTGCACCATTACACAATTGGTCACACACACTCGCACACACAACAAATACACCAGTTTGATAATAATAAGTCTAATTTGTGGGTAAATTGGTTTTAGAGGACGTCAATCAGTGCGTATACGCAACGTGGTGACATAATAATTACCACCAATCAATTGTCGCAACATAAACCAAAGCAGATAATTACACTGGTTACTAGAAATCTCATTGATTAGAGCAGCGAACTGCAGGACTGGTTGATTTTAACGTCCTTAGTCCTTATTGAGGCAGAAGTGTGATCAAAGTAGCCAAATGTTGAAGCCATAATGCTTAAGTAAGCTAAACTGCAAAAGAAACTTTATCATAAATACACATTTGTATGTGTGTGTGTGGGTGTGTGTGTGGGTGTATGTGTGGGTGTGTGTGTGGGTGTGTGTGTGGGTGTGCGTGTGTGTGCTGCTGCTGGTTTCGGCCCTTTTCAACTTGTCTTAGCAATTTGCCGTGTGCGCCACATCCATAGATTAACTCGACCTTTGGCCAACTTTCCTATCCGCTTTTTCGCCTTTCTCACATTTTCTGTCTATATCTTTCTCGCTCTCTCTCTCTCTCTCTCTTTCTCTCTCTTACTTTCATTTTGTGTGCTAACTTTTTTTGGTGCGGCTTTGGCGTATTAAATGCTGTCATTCCTGAAAGTAACATTTGTTTTACAAAGCCTACCTAAAACTTTTGACCGCATTTTTCTTTCGCAGCTCTTCCTTTTGGCTCATCCTCACTCTTGGCCTTTTTTCGTTGGTATTTAGACCTAACACTGTCATGCATTGACTTAAATTAACTGTGGCATATAATATTTTGGCCTTTAATGTAGCTTTCTTTATGGTTGTGTTTTAATTGACAGCCAAGGGTTCTTTCATCAAATTATTCATTTCATTTCATTTCACTTAAAGCATTGGAACATAAAATTGCGCCTCATGTTTTTGATGTTTGTTTAATGTTGGTTGATTTTCATATTTTATGTGTGCAGCGCCTTTGAACTCTTCTGTTCAACGTAAAAATGAAAAGGAGTAAAGGAGCGTAAATTTATGTAAAAGACATTCGATCTCATATGGGAAATGTATATTCTTGTTCAACACCAATAGCCAGATCTGTCTGACTGTCTCTCTGTTCAATTGTCCATTATATCAATCCGGTTAAGCCTCCACAGTTCTGGTAAGAAGGTCGCTGCGAAGGAGGATGGGGTCAGTGAGTTCATCGGCATAGCGGCTGCGTGGAATTCGCTTTAATCCCCAATCCGGGTCAGAGGTCTCTCTCAACCATGGAATACACAACAGAAAAATTCCGTGTTGGAGTGAAAAAAGAATTCAGAGCATTGAGCAAATAACGCAATGCAAAATAACACACAAAATTGATCTTATAAAAATATCAAATGTCAAATAAATGAAATATTCTACTACAAAATTCAACAGTGAGAAAGAGTTGCACTTAATTGTTCTCAGAAAATCTAAAATAGGTGTTGACGTCAGAACACATTCAGTGTGTGTTCAATCAGTAAAAACGTTTCGAATTCAGTATCAAACCACAAGTGCAATTTATGTAAGGTAAAGACTTGGTTACCCAATATCAACAAGTTGAGCTCTCTGAAGACTAAAGCACTCTGACTTGTTAAACGCTTTGATATGTCCAAGTATGCACACGTATACACACCCACCCACCCACACACCCACATATCTTGTACATTGGCTTTTACGGGTTATTGCATAAGAAAACATAACATTTAATATTATTTTTATGTGTGGCATATAGATTGAGGGCGTTGCTCCTTACCCGATTATATACATTTCGGTGAATTTGTGTGGTTTTCATTTTTTTATTGCCTATAATATTCATGGAAATAACATGTAAGCAATATGTTTGAAACACTCTTTTCACATTTTATGGCAATTTGGTATTTAAAATAACATGGAAAATTACAAATTCAAACATGATCCTATAAAAATGCCATAATATATAAATTTACAGTTTTAATGTAGAAACAATGTTTGAGCAGACGACAGAAAAGTCTTTTCTCTGTAATAATAAAAGAAATTCAATATATTTATTTGTTTTTAATTTGCAACAGAGTGAATGTGAAATATTAATTCGTAAACAAAAAATCAGTAAGAATGCTCTAGACTAAGAGATACCCTATTCAATTTATTACAATAATTTTAATTTATGACTTCTTCATGACATGCTCGTCTTATCAGCATAGTTCAAGGAGACTCCACACATCAAATATGAAGGTCAACCAACATAGCATAACCACTTTCAATGGATTCATACCCTCTCAGAATGAGTAAGATTTCTGTCTTATGTTAATGAGAATTCAGACAACCCAGAAAATTCTGGCTCTCTTTTTTTGACAAGTGACAGCGATGAAAAATGTATTTTTTAATTTGTTCAAATATTTAAATTCAACTTGACTGTTTGCTTCGAATTAAAAGTTAAGTTTAGCGTCAGGGGAAAATAATGATTTATTGCGCATTAAACTTTGCGACCACTTTTCATATGTATCAAATAACAAGATTTAAGATTCAAGATACAAAATAAACTAACACAAAAAGTTTCTATTGCGTCAATTGAACAATCCAAGTTAAATTAAGCCGTGTTGTTTTCAAAATTAAAGTCCCACTTTAGCCAAGGTTAATGAAAATTGCGCACTCACAAAACCGCAAATCTAATTAAATTTGTTGCCAAACTTATTCGAAGCTCCAGCCTAGAGTTCGCGACGGGATATCAAATCCAAACAGTTAATGTGGCATTTGTAGCAACAAACAGGACACAGATTTATAGCAGCCTTGGGGCAACGAAGTTAGCAAAACGGCTCAACGCCAAATCGTGACACTAGGTACAAGGATAATGTGCGCAAAGCAGAGCAAATATATATTAAAGTTAATTGGTATGTAAATTTTTGCTGGGCTAATTTAACGAATTGTCGTGGTATGGTGCTGGACTTATGAATGACTTTGGATTAAGTTTATGTTAAGCATAAAAATACCACTCAGAATTAAATCGAAATGTAAAAGACAAGCCGATGGAAATATATATGCCTATATATATCCAGTTTCTTTTAGGGATTTCGTCCTTTTCAGTGACAGGCCGTAATAAAAAATATTTGGCCTTGATGGCCCTCCCAAAGGCCAAGACTGAGAAAAGCAGGTTGGCGGCTGAAACATATTAACCACTGAAGGCTGCCAAGCTGGAACTGGGCTGGAATGGTGTTTGTTGATGAGAAAACGAACAAGCACATCTATAAACCAAGTAAAAAAGACTGCAGTCGATTGACCTCGACCACGATGTACCTTAAACTCAGCTGTTAAATATATCCTAGTTTTATTGACAAATGCGCTTTAAAAAGCAGAGAGAAAATGTTTAAGATGTGTTTTAAGATTGTTACTTTTATTGCTGGGCAGTTATTGATCAAATGCAAATGAAACTTGATCTGCGCGGGTTATTCGACAACTTGTAAAATCTCTTTTTCTGATAGTCTCTGAGATCCGCTGGCAGTTGATCCTAATCAAGAAAATACATACTTTATGGGAACGGAGATTCTTCCTTTTGCCAGTCACATACTTTTGCACATAGCCAATATACCCTTTTTGCAAATTTGGAATGGATTCAGGGTATAAAAACCTTTTAAGTGAATCTGTTGGCAGAAATGTCCTAAGACTGGGGCTTAAACCAAAGACATTTCTCCCTCAACAAAACCCTCATCATATTTTGTAAAAAAATGCATTATTGGCGACTGCAAACAGCTCCAAGGCATCCCAGTCACCGGACCTAATTCCCATTTGGCATATTTGGGACATGTTTGAGCAGGGAGGGGATTAGGAATACTTGATTTCATCAAAGCAGAAATTGATTATTAATTCATCAAAGGCGTCGCTAAAAATATGAATGGGATCAAATAAGTGATAGGTGACATCAATACCCTGATGAAGTACATGTCCCAATGCCGAAAAAGGTCACACTAAATATTTGAAACCATATTCGAGGATGCTTTCATTAGTATTTTAGGAATCTGAGAAGTATATGAAGAGTTTCTGGGCGAAAAATGTGTCATTTTGGTTATAATTAAAATGTTTACCTATGGCGAGGTGGCCGTTTGTGAATTATTATTTTCAGAAGTTGTTGAAGCAAATACTTGTAAGACAAGTAATAATGTGCGAATAAATATTGATATCTGTGTATGTCATGTCTTTATATACACAACACTGCGATGAGATCTAAAGGAATATATATATTTATTTGATTACTATCAAATTCGATTCGATTTAGCCACTGTTTTAACAATCCAATCTCACTTTACTTTACAACTAGAGACTTTAAATACCATATGCAGAAAAAGTTAACTTCATTTTATCGATAACTCTCCTTATATTCTATTTATCAATTAAAATCGATTTCCGATAGCAATAAGAGACACCACTGAAACTTTTAAGGATATAGTAAATAATTCAGAGCAAGTCTAAGCTACAATTTATTATCTGACTGAGTTTATTTTTCTGGGTCTCCCCAATCCATCCCCAATAAGTGTTTGACCATTTTATATTTTTATTAATAGTGAATAATTAAACAAGATTTAAAATAAAAATAAAATAAAGGAGAATATCATAAATCTGGTTGTAGATTTTAAATATAATTTCTTTTTTTCAATTTAAATATTTTTTAAAATTATAATTATTCTTTTTTAATTTTATACGACTTAATTTATAAATTTATATGATAAATTCAACAACAATATGTTAAATTCTTAATTTTTAATTAGGGACTGCTTCTAGTCCCCATTAATTAAAAAATTAAAAAAAAAAATGTAATTATTCTGTAACGATAAAAAAGTTGCTGCAACTATAAAGAAGAACTAAAGATGAACTTGGGTTATACAGTTGGCACCTGAAATTAACATTGTGAATTTGTGGATATCCGTTGACTATTTATATTTTTCATTAAGGTAGACTAGCAAAACACGACAAAGAAACTGTTTACGAAAGCAAACAAGTCAAAGCAGATGGCTGATAATAAACAGTGTGCAATATGTTGCTGCTAACTGAGGTAAACGACAAACAAATCAACTGCTAAACAAACAACTGGCTACACAAAATGCTACCAGCGAGATATGCCATAAAAGCTAACTCAAAAATACTGCATGTCATTCCAATGCTGCGTGTGTGTGCGTGTTGAGCTACAAAAGTTAGTTTACTTAGAGGCGCACGTGGACAAAACTAACGAGAAAATGTGAAAATGACGAAGAAAAATAAGAAGCCGAAGCTGATGAAAAACAAGAAGCAAATAGAAAGAGCCGCACAGAGCCCATTCGCCGGGAACTGCCAGCGAAATGTGTCAAGGCAAGTAATAAGCACACACACACACACAGACACACACTACTAAAACACACAGACACACACTACTAAAACACACACACACAGTACACACACACACACATAGTCAGGTTTACGCACACATACAGCGCCCGCTTTATCTATAAAGCATTTTGGGTATTTTGTAATTTTTTTCTTTAGAAAAGTATGCAACACACAAAATGCTGCAGGAATATTTTGCTTCAGTATACAAAAAAAAAAAACACAAAACAACTGAGAAAGAAAAATGAAAACCACTGAGCAGAACGACAACAACAACAAATCGATTTCGTTATGCATTTGCTTTTGCTTTCATGTCATTAAATTGCATATTGCGAGCAGCACACAAATAACAAACCCACAAAAAAATAGATAAGCGCAGAGCAAAACAGTTAGGATTCAATAAGCAAAATGTGTGCCTTGTGGCCCTTGAGGCACCAGGATGCTGATGCCTCAAGCGCCACAAGGCACTTGGAAAGGTTATTTCAAAGTCTGCGCACAAAAGTATGCTGTAAAATGTAATTTAACTGCGTATCTAGAAAAAGCACCCAAATAGTTCTTGGCTTGTTAGCATATATATTTAATATTTAAATAAATATATATACATATATATTAGTAGCACATATATGTGTTTATAAATAAGTATTTGCTTTTACACACACAACGACACGCGCTTGATTATGTTGCCATTTTTAGGTGTCAACACATGCAAATGCAGTTTCCATTTTCTTTTTTTACGACTTGAACAAATTGCACACGACTTTTCGACGCTCGCAGTCTATTTTGGGGCTCAAGGACACACGCACTAAATTGAAAACCTTTTTTCTTTTTTTTCTTTTTTTTCTTTTTTTTTGTGCACACACTAATTAACAACTAGCGCCATTTTGGGCTGCGGGCCGGTTTTCAAAACTGACTATCCTTTAGTTTAATTAATGAAAGCGGCGCGCACAAAAGTAGGCAACGGAAACGGGATTGGCAACGTGCAGAATGCGTAGCTGAAGCGCTACGCTGGGTCAACGGAATTGAGACGATGAGAACGTCGCGCAGTTCTGCACCTAACTGAAACTGGCCGCACACAAAAACACAGCCGATTGAAGACAGCGACTCTGCTCCGACGTCGACAGCGCTGCCAGTCGCAGCTGCTGCCTGCTGCTGCTGCTGCTGCTGGTGCTGCTGCTGGTGCTGCTTGACAGACTTTCAATCTTGCCGTCTGTGACACTGGGCAAACGCTGCCAAGCGCTGCTGTCATGGGAAACTCTGGCAAACTTTAACACACATGACTTCGACTGTCCAATGTGATTTTGGTATGCGTGTGCGTGTGTGTGTGTGTGTTATGGGTGTGTGCGTATGTTTAGAAGCAACTTCAGTGATGTGCGATTGCTCTTTGCACACTAAACACAACTCTCTTAAATCTTGTGTTAGTCAAAAGACTGGTTAACGAGTGCAGCCAACCAGAGTTGCCAGGCTGTTGTGGCATAGGGGAGAATATATTTATATCTGCAAACAAGTAGATAAAGTAAATTGAAATATTAAATTATTTTACACTCCGATTTCTTGAGATGTGCTTATGGGTCACAAAACTCATTATAAAATATACGAAATACGCTAATTTTAAAGTAGGACTTCATATTTATTAAAACTAAGAACTAAAAAATAAACAATGCAAATAAAAGTAGCTGGCATTAAAATATTTTAAGCAATTACAATTATTAAAACAATGAATCAAAAAGTAAATATTAATAAAAATAAACAAATAAAATAATTTAAATGTTATTAATTTATATTGTTATAATACTCTAAAAACCAATTAAAAACTAAATAAAATATATTTTATTTAAGATTTTTCCATTCCAAACTTGTCACTTTCTCAATATTGTCTACACAGACTCGATGTTTATTTACAGTGTACTCGAGCACGTGTTATATAATAGCACACTCCAAACAAAAACAGACTCTCTCTCTCTCACTTGCTCTCGCTCTCTCTTTATGATTAACTGACCGAACAGAAGAGCGCAGAAGAGCTGGCGGTCGCGTAACCCAGAAAATGACAACAAAACAAAATGTGGAAAAGCTCATAATCAACAAAATTTGGCGCCAAAGCGAACACGTGTTCTGCAAGTCGTTTCGATTCCGATTCGTTGCGCTTCGCATGCGTAAACAATAAAGCTTTTCTGTGACGTCATATGTGACCTTTTGACGTCATATGCTAAAATCTCTACAATGTGTGGTAAGAGATACGAAGGAAACACTCGCAGCGCCATCTAGCGCTCAATTAATGCCGTTCCCATCAAATTAAGGACTATGATGTATTTCTAACGGATGTTTAAAGATATTTATATATTTGTAATGTAAATTTAAAAATGTAAAGTACAATTTAAAAACTAAAAAATAAACCAAAGGAAAGATTCATTTGAAAATTAAAAAAATATATAAAAGTAGGTCAATTAATTTAAGGATCCAATTAAAAGTTTAAAGATAAAAATTAAATAAAAATGAAGGCATTTATATTCCAGGATAAAATTTAAAAAAGAGAGAAAATAAATGTAGTTTTAAATATAAAAGTTAAATGATAAATAAAAATATAGAAAATGAGAGAAAATAAAAAAAAAATTAAATTGAATAAAGAAGCAGAAATCTATATTTTTAAAAATGTAAATAATGTAATTAAAAAATATAAAATATATAAAAGAGGAGGCATGTATATTTAAAACTGTAATTTAATATTTGAAAATTATAAATAAATAGTAAAAGAGGACGCATAGATTTCAAAAAATGTAATTTAAAAATTAAAAATAAGTATAGGAATAAGGAATTTCTCCTGTGTGAAAAATGCAAGTCATCAGCTATTCCATAAATTTGCTTTGTAAATTCAATAAGAGAGTCGCACAAAGACAAACAAATCATGCATGTACACATGTAAATTGTGCACGTATCCTTTCGCAGGACTAGACGTCAAGTGTACCAAACACATTCTAACGAAGTCGACAAGAAGAACACAAAAGAGTTTTCAAAGAGTCACAAAAGGCACTAATATGAATTGGAGGCGGAAATGAGATTGATGTCAATATATTGAAAGAATGCTCAAATATCAAATCGATATCAAGCAGCGGCCACAAATGTAAGCGATAACATACTAAGTACATTACACAGCTTATGCCAACTGACGGCCGCAAATTTAACAAGCCGCACTCAACACATAACATGCAACATGCAACTTGCCTCAACAACTGACACCTTGCCTGAAAATGCATAGGCGAAGGCGTGAAAAGTGCAATTGAAAAACTTTGGAAACTCGAGCCCACAAGGGAAATGCCTTCAATTTATTTCGAATGTGGCAAGTAGCCAAAATAAGAAAATGAACCCGCAAATCAAACAAGAATAAAGCACTGCAAATACTCTTTGGCAGGCAATATGCTCTCTTTATAAGCAGTGACAGCGTAGCTTCATTTTAATTTATTCATTCATCTCATATTTATTCATCACAAATGCCCTGTGAACAGACAGTGACAGCGTAGATTTTTTTTCATTTATTTTGTATTCTTTAAATTTGAATTGCTTTCGTGCTTGCATTTCCCCTAATAAACTTGCATAGAGGATTATGATTTT
This sequence comes from Drosophila glabriapex, assembly GCA_035042305.1. NCBI lineage: Eukaryota > Metazoa > Arthropoda > Insecta > Diptera > Drosophilidae > Drosophila > Drosophila glabriapex. The sequence goes on from JAWNLN010000046.1 coordinate 18,038,335, forward strand.
CCTGAGCTATTTATCGTATTTAAGAAAGTACATCCAAAACTATTATGTAATATTTATTCCTACACTCTTCTTTTTGAAGTATTTTCTTCACTTTGGGACTATTTTTTTTTTGTATTGTTGTTTTCACATTTTTAAATGTAAATCAGACAGAGAACATTATAGTCAAATAATATTCAGTTTAATGTTTAAAGTGTTCGGAAAAAGTTAGTTTTTCATGCAAGTCAATCTACAAGTTAATAGACTCAGAAGTAAAGTCGATCTAAGATTTAGAAAACCGACCTGACAACTTGTAAAATAGTTTGGTTTTACAATTATTTTCTAAATATACAAAAACAAATTTCTTAAAATTACAAAGGACTTTTAGAAATGTTTTTTTTTTATTTAAAAATAAAATTGCTCAAAAGTTTATAAGAGTCTTTACAAAATACATTTTAAAACTAAAAAAATGAGTAAATTATAAATAAATTTATAAATTATTTAAAAGGTTTGTACACATGTGAAATCATAAAAAACGAATGTTTAAAATAGTGGAAGAATTCTGTGTACCCATAAAATAAATCCCTGGAAATCAGACATATTTTTTCTAAATATATGAAAAATCTACCCTGGAATCAAGAAAAGAAAAACTCTCATTTTTAGATGGACTGAGTTTCAGAAATATGCTTTCTGATAAATGAAAAGTGAGCAGCACTTGGCTAAAACAACAGCGTTTTCTTTTTGTGCGGCCTGACAGAATTCAGCTACTCAAGTCGGCCAAAAGGAAGCGCATCGAGAATTGGAGCGATGATGAGCTGGTGTCCCAATTCTATATGCCCTTCATTGCGACATTCGAGAACTATGTGAACCTTATTTGCTGCACAGCCTGCGAGCTGCTGCAGGGTCCTCAAATACAGGAGCTCTTTCCCAGAGTAACTCCAGGTAATTGTATAGCCTTTCGTTGTTTTTGTAGAATGCTTGCCTGAAGTTGAAGGGCACATTGATGTGCCTGGCAGATGGCAATGCAAAACTGCACAAGATAAAAGTCAAATCTGAGAGACAAACAATGAAAATGCCAAGCAAATGAAATGGGACTGCTCTGTGTGTGTTTGAGCTGATTAGTAAGGCTGTGTGTTGTGTGTTGTGTGTGCATTGTGTGTGTGTCCCAAGTGAATTTGTAGTCAATTTCCTGCAATTTGTCCCGTTAACAGCATCGCCAGCAAGCCATCGTCATCCTCAGCAGGCCGAAAGGCGGGCGAGAATGATGCCAAGGATGCCAAAGATGCCGATGATGATGCCAACATCCTGTAATGATACGCATCGCACAATCAAGACAACATAATACACTTTAACACAGACGTGCTACATACATACATACTTACACATATACATACGCATAAATACAAAAACAAATTAGAATGTGAGCAAAATATGGCACAAATGAATTTTTGGCCGTAAGCAATTTGCCAAACGCTTAGTGGAAACAAGAGTTGAGGGCCGGAAGGTAAAAGAGAAGTGCAAGACGGAAGCTGCCTGATGGCAGATGCCAGAAATCCAAGCAGACACACATTCGCACATTTTAGCCAAAACGAGTGCTTCGACACTCCAGTGGCAACCCACTCCTTTGGCTGCCCCATCCGATTCCAATTAGAAGTCGCATCGCGCTCTGACTGCTTAATCTCATTGACACGCATTAGCATGTCTCTGCAGGCAGAAAATTGAACAGCCTAATGGCCAATAGACCATAGATTTCTCACTCTTCGCCCTCTGCACTGTTGTAATTAAAATGTCAGCACAAAGAACGCTGCTTGGAGTGCTTCACATGCCACTTACAATGGAAACAAGAAAAACCTCAAAGTCCTTTTAGCTTATCAATTTAGATTGCTGGCCGCTGACAAGCCTCAAAATGCAAAAAAAAATACAAAAAATAAAAATAAAAATGAACATGAAAATGAAAATAACTGTCAGCCGCAAAATATCATATGAAATAGCTGTGCAGACAGATCATAGACCCATTTTGGTTGGGACATTCAGACACACAGAGGCAACCATCAGGAGACGACCCTTCAGGCGATACGACAAACAATTTTAAGGATTTTTTATTTTGTGTTTATTTTTATTCTAATATCCTGTAGACATAAGTTGATGGAAATGGGTATAACTTGGTCGATTTTAGGGGTAGGGAAAATAACTTAAGTAATCACAGAAAGTAGATAAATGCTAGATGGAGAGCATTCTATAAATATAAATATAAGACAGTTGTGTAAGATTAAAAGTTGGTAAATTTAATTTATTATAAATCAGAAGTCAGCAGTTTAGTTTTCATGCTGTTAAAAAATTAATCAACACCTGATTACAACATTTTATAGCTGCCATATATAAATTTATAACAAAAAGAATCTGTGCCTTTTCTAGGGCTTCATTCTTGTTTAAAATTATCATTCATTTCGAGGTGGTCTATAAATGCAAGTAAGCATTAAATTAGAGCATAAAATAAATTGGCAGAAGCAAAAAATAAATGAATTTAAACTAAGCATTTAAGTCTTTTAGTATACAATGACTAAGCTGCACACAAAAAGCATCTAATTTTATTATGATACTTTGTCACCATGAAAAGAAAAAAAAACATTTAAGAAGAATTTTGGTATTGATAAATGAGTGGTGGCGGATATTAATCACAGTTCTCTGTCGTAAACAAACTAATGTTATTTTTTGACACAATGCGAAAACACTACAGCATGTTACAGGATATAACTGAGTGAAGGACCCTTGTCTGAAACACTTTAGGTGATTTTCTTTTAGATTTGTAGAAACAACAAAGCGGACACAACCAAACCAAACTCACGCAAATGCGAAACCACAAAACACACAACAAAAACTAAGCTTGTGGCCTGTTTAACATTCTTATGAATCGCATGACAGCTGCCGTGTCCAAATTGGCCAGGCTAAGAACGGTGCAATAAATGTATTTGTTTGTATATGTATATGTATGAGAGGTAAACAAACGCTGGCAACGAAAGCAGGCACTGCATTAAAATAGAAATAACAACTTACGTAAAAGTTAAAACTGTTGTGAAAAATGTTCGAGAACCAAACTTTGAGCGATATTACACTCAAAAAGTTTTCGAAAATCCACTTTAAAATTTATTTTATTCTTTTAAATAATTTCTAAATATTCGAAAAGAAACGTTAAAGTTGACAGAATTATTTCGTTCTTTTAGAAATGTTCTCCATTCAAAAAAGTTGTGGTTTTTATAATTTATAAGTAGACGAAGAATAAAACACTAACAACTTAATAATAATCTCAGTTAAAAAAGCGAATTTAGGAATTGAAAATGTAAATATTTTCGATATTTTAGAAATATCGACGCTGAAATTAAGAGAAAGAAAACACTGGTTTTTAGAAAGACACATCCTTGTCTTATTAAAATTGACTTTCTTAAAAAAATGATGTTAATTTCAGATAGATTTTTTCTGAGTGTAGGCTCTTTGTTTGACCGTCATGGAAAAGTTTTGACAGGTATTGAAGAACATTTTTATAAATACAATTTGTCAGGGTATTTTTGTATACATACATAAATGGGTTTTTGCCTACATATATATGTGGAAGTAAAATAAAGGATTGTATTTCAGATTCGCTTTTCAAATAAGCGCAACCGAATTGAAATAGAGTGCAAAACAAGTCAACTGACATTTTCTGTTAATTTTTCAGTGCTTCCTGTAACACAATACAACAGGCGTAGAACACGCCCAGGGCTTCTGCCACATTCGTGTAGATTCGGCACGAGTAACTACGAAAAAAAAAATGGAAAATGTGTGTAACAAATCTGCCTCGCTCAAACAATACTGATATGAAGGTGGGAGGACTTCGCAGACCCACATTCCTGTACAATTTCACACAGCTGCACCCTCTTATAGTTTTGGGCTCCTTTCATTTATTTATAAGCAACTCCTCCATTTTAGTGAGTAGAGTAATCAATATTTCTAGAATAAAATGTCTATTCACTATTTTACTTGCCTTCGATTCACTTTCATGCCGCTGCAACAATATCGATTCATAGATTAATACACTAATGAACAAAAGGTTATTCAACCTGGTTATTAATTTACTTACAGCCGTGCATTCGCCGTGTATTCTATAAATATGATATCAAAGCAAAAGTGAGAAATTCAATTAGTTACCCCAATAGATTTTATGTCAACCCATTTTTAGTTCAATGGCAGATGGGATATTGTAAAATTTTACCGGATAAATAATTAATTGAATTTCACTAAAAATTAGATTTGTGTTCCCATCAAAAATGCCGAAAGGTTATCATTTTATTATTATTATTATTATTATTATTATTATTATTATTAATAATATCATTTATTGATATTTGCTATCGCAGTGTTATAAGCCAAAGTTTATTATTTAACGCACTAGTTTCTAATGAAAATCAGTTTAATAAAAACTGAATAGAGGATAGACATAAAATGTTGACGAATATAACTTGCAATAAGGTTCAATCGCTTTCCTAATTTATAATTAATACATGAAATCAGATATTCATTTAGCTCACCCTAGTTTAATTTAAATCAATATTAATTAATAACTCTATTTTTATTATTTGATTTCAATTTATGTGTCATTAAATAAATACGAATTTGTTCTAGTAGAACCCCAGATAAGTGAGCACTTCACGTGGATAAGGAATCCACAAATCTCTTCATCTCCCTTGAATTGACAAGCGCATTCATAAGTCGTCTTCTTCCTAACTTCCCCCAAGATTTGTTTGATTTTTCATTAGGAACCCAGCTGCCAATGACGCGAACGTGGCCAACAGCTGCGTCTTTGCCCTGTTATTTGTAGGCAAAAGCAAAAGCAACAACAACAAAATTCAAATTGTAAAAACTAAATTATATAAATATAAGTTAGGCAACAGCGTGTGCACATAAATTATATATAATACAAATTTGACTTGAGCTGAATTTATGATATTTGCTGTTTGATGAATTTTCACGCCATATTTCGTGTTTTTTTATACAAGTCAATATTTATATATATATTTTTTTATTTATATTTTTGGTCTGTTGTAACGCTTGGGGGATTGTTTGGCATTTGCTTGCCATTTGATTGACACGCTGTACTTAGTGGGGAAAGATTGGGTATACATATGTACATCCAACTATATATGCCGTATACGCAATGCACGTAGAGTGTGAAAGAAAAAGAATGAAATGTTGTACTATGTCAATTATTTGGGAGTATGCTGAAATCGTTGCTATTTTGGTTAGATAAATCTGGAAGCTTAAGAAAAAAAAATAAATTTGCTCAGGTTTAATTATGCAAAAGGGAAACGTGACAGAAGCAAAGGACACCTGAGAGCCCAAGAATCCGAACTACGTGCAGCTGCTCGAGTCTTGTTAAACTTTAAATAAGCCAGGGATGGAGCCAGGGATGGAGCCAGGGACGTAGATGGAGATGGAGTCTGAGAAAGAGAAAGAGACAGAAGCAGAGAGAGAGACAGCGACAGAAACATCGATGTGTTTTCTTTATAGACGCTTGAGAGCTAATTGAATGCCATTTGTTGAGACAGTAATTGATGCACGATTCATCGGAGGCATCGCATACCAAGGGAAAAGCGCTCCAATATCAGTGCTATGGTCCAAAGGAGCAGTTAGCGTGGTCAAGCATCCTGGCCGAAGCTGAACAGCGACACGATAACAAAAGGCAAATACAAACCAATGTATTGTTCCGGGGCATTACCACAACTGTGGACTCCGGCGTATCACAATGCATTTGGTTGTGGATATATAAAACGGTTTTCCATTAGGAAATTGCATTAGGGGCGTCTGCAATACAATGCGACAAACAGACCAAAAGGTCAACCTGACAGCCCTCACCGAGTGGCAGCTGAACAGCCAAGTTTGGGAAGCTGCAAAATGGGAGCACAGTTGGCGGACATGAAACGCCCAATAAATACCCATTTCATGTGTTTTGCTAGCACATTCGAGTCTGTATCATTGGCAAATAATTGAAAGCACGCTAAACTTTTCCGATAAATGCCACACAGGTTTCCAATACAATCCCAGACCTGCAGGACTCTGTCGCAACTTGTACAATAGCTCACAATTTATTCGGAATGCCCTCCAGTCGTGAAGCGACTGTCGAAGAACAAAGTGTAACAGATTTTCATAGCAGAATATGATAACTGCCAGCTTTAATGACGTACTTAGAGTTTATACTCGCTGATTGAAGAAAAGTTTCCAAAAGGGAAGAATGCCGGAAATTATATGCCCTTGTAAATCGTAAATAATCTGCTGACATATAACATTTTATTAGGAGTTCGCATTTGTTTCATTTTAACTTAATTTTTTTTTATATATATAAAAATAAATATATATATAAATATAAATATAAATATAAATATAAATATAAATATACATATAAATATAAATATAAATATAAATATAAATATAAATATAAATATAAATATAAATATAAATATAAATATAAATATAAATATAAATATAAATATAAATATAAATATAAATATAAATATAAATATAAATATAAATATAAATATAAATATAAATATAAATATAAATATAAATATAAATATAAATATAAATATAAATATAAATATAAATATAAATATAAATATAAATATAAATATAAATATAAATATAAATATAAATATAAATATAAATATAAATATAAATATAAATATAAATATAAATATAAATATAAATATAAATATAAATATAAATATAAATATAAATATAAATATAAATATAAATATAAATATAAATATAAATATAAATATAAATATAAATATAAATATAAATATAAATATAAATATAAATATAAATATAAATATAAATATAAATATAAATATAAATATAAATATAAATATAAATATAAATATAAATATAAATATAAATATAAATATAAATATAAATATAAATATAAATATAAATATAAATATAAATATAAATATAAATATAAATATAAATATAAATATAAATATAAATATAAATATAAATATAAATATAAATATAAATATAAATATAAATATAAATATAAATATAAATATAAATATAAATATAAATATAAATATAAATATAAATACGAAAATAAATTTAAATATATATATATATATATCTATATATATTATATAAATTTAAATATATATTTATTATAAATAAGCAATCCTTTATGGATCAGTTTGAATAAAACAGTCGCATGCAAAAACACGGATTTAAAAACTTTTTTTTCAAAATATGATTAAAGCTTATATTTATTCATATAATGAGCACATAAAATATTCAAAACTATATAGTTAATATCAATTTTTTTTATATATAGTTACGTGCATGTGTTTGAATTTGAGGATTTATTTCCGGTTACTTCAAGCCGGAGAACAGGGTATTTTTATAGCTCGAACACACTCCACTTGGCCACTCTGGTTAGTTTCTATTGCTTTTCCAGTGCTCTGTCAATATTGGTCTAATCTGTTGGTATTCTTTTGCCGTCCTTGGATACAGTGTTTGCAGTTCAAAGTGTTTGCGCTGCTTTCACGCCTTTCTAACGTGCCGTATTCGCACTCATTATTGAGCCATCCAGTTACAGTTCAAACACAGTGGCTACTTCTGCAACATTTAAGCCGAATGCTTAATTTGCTTTTAATTGCTCGGGACAGTCATTAACGCCCGAAACCTCGATGTAATTATATTCAAAGCAATTGGGCTGGCTATTAAATGGACCGCACTGAAGCGTTACAAATGTGTCAATTTGCAAATTTAAATTTAGCAAAATACTACTTAATCTTAGGTGGCCTGAGATTGTTTTAATTACAACACATAGTCACAGTTGTGCCTGAAATTCTGTGGTCAGCTGATAATTGAATTGAAAAATTGAAGTATAAAGCAATTGAACAATCAATCAAAGTTTGTAAGAATTACATTTAAATGTTGCAAATTATCGTTTGGCCATATTGAATTGAGAATACTTTTGCCTGTCAGTTTTAGCTTTGATTTTCTTTTACTAAGCAACTAACGTTTAGCAATTTTTGGTCTGGTGGAGTTTTTCTGAGTTTCCCCAAGACCACTGGTCCCAGATTTATTGTAACCTTTAATTTGTTTTATTTTGTATCTCATTATAAATATTAATTTAGTTATTCGCTTTCAATTTTATATCATTGAGCTTTAATCTTAAATTAACTTACACACTTAGAGACATTGAATAAATAAATAATAAATAAGCTTTTTTGAAATGTCATTTAGGAAATATTGATAAAATTATTCAATACAATATTAAATAACAGCTATTATAAATGTTGGCAGATCTTAGCTATAAAGAAATTTACGTGTCTGTCCCTGTTACCTTTTTTAGGATGGTACTTTCTATTCAAATCTCAATTGTGGAGCTGAGTTATTAATGAGCTAATATTTCACATACCTCTTTTCACAATGTCGCCCACTCGACAAGTCCCAAATGTCGCATTAACTTAACTGAATGGGCCCACAACCAAAACGGAAGTTATGAGTTATCGCATTTCCATGTCTCTACCGGCCTCTGTTTGTCTGCCATCTATTTTTGAGTTATTCTTTGCGTCATACGACTATTTATACCTTATTCAAATGGCAGCTGGCGACAAAGCTAACATTTCCGTTGACCTCTCCCATTTTTTGCAACACGGACAGCTCTTACTAAGGCACTCACCTACTTATCAATTCAATGGTACTTATAACAATAAATAATTATGTGCTTGAAACTATTGGTTATCATAGCAATAACAACAATAATCAATGGAGAATTTTTGTGAAGTTCTTTAACTTTTTTTGTTTGTTTGCGTGTGTGTGTGTGGGATTGTGTGTGGCATGTGTGAGCTTTGAAGGGTGCCTGAGTCCAGTCAAAAGATGAAAAAGAAAATAAATAAAAAAAATACAATAAAAAACTGGAAGTTCAAAAATCAATCAACGTGCGAAAAAGGCAATTTGTGGTTTCCAGTAAAAGAGCGCAACAAAAGCAACAAATGCTTGAAAATTCTATTATGAACAAAGTTCCGAAACTCACAGTGTACTATGGCAAAAAAACCACAATTTTTTGTGTGTAAGCCCAAAAGTAAACAGCCGCAAGACAAAGCTTATGCAGACAAAAATTCATATATTGTGGTAGGTTTTGTTCAATTACAAATGCTTCCGACTTAATGCGAACACAATTATATTTAAATTTAATCATATTATATATCACATTGTTTATTTTATATTTGTTCTATATGTCTATTCACACATTTTCATTCAAATTAATTCTAATCGTAATAATAAACAATAATTTTATATTTTATATATAGTTAATGTTGATTTAGAATTGATTCTGTTCGGTAGGTAAGTAAGTAGGTTGGTTCATTTTTATTCAACTACAAAAGATTTAAGCTTAAATTTGAATATGTTGCCACAGAAATATTACATAATTTATTTTATATTTATTATATTATTATATTTTTGGTAGCCGAAAACTTTTAACACATTTTCCTTTAAATTACACTAAATTGTATTAACAATATTACATTTTTATTCTTTACTTCTTGGTCTGATTGAGTTATTTTTTGTGTTTACCCAATCTATGCAACAAATATTGGACCAGTTTTGCAATTAAGGAATATAATGTCAACTGAAATTAGTAGACATTAAATAAATAAATAATAATTATCCTGTATTTATTTAAAATTCACTGTGGATGGTAGGTAAGTATGGATCGGCTGGACAAAAATTAGAATAAACGAAACAAGAAACTTTCAATTTTGCCCATGGTGCCGCCTCACGTGAAGATGCCGGTGTGTGATTGTAGTGTTGAGTGTGTGCTCAGACAGCACCTTGGCAAGTTGACAACATTATTGCCAAACTCCAAATGTAGCGTGAAACATGAGCAAGCTCGGTAGATAAATAAAAAAAAATTGAAAAAAATATTAAAGGAAATAATAAAAAAAAATTCTATATATATATATATATATAAAAGTCTCTTTTGCTTTGCTTTCTTCATTGAATTCTTCAGTGTGCCAGTGCTCAATGATGCATTTAATGGCTTTGCTTTTATCAGTTTATTTCGCATTCCTTTCCATATGTAGACAAATTTTCATTGTGCGACACACAAAAAGTATATAAATAAATAAAATACGCACATTATCAATTGGCAAAACGACTGCACAGTTGAATATATAATTATTCGAGAACGCATGAGCAAGATTATAAGTCTATCAATTAGAAATTTAAAATTCCGAAGAGAATGATTTTTTTTATGTATACGCCTGCTCAGCCCCCAATCGTTTTTAGTTGGGGTTTCCTTTTTTACGGGGTGTTAGCAGCCCAGCCAAGCAGATATCCTTTTGAATTCGAAATCAAACTGTATCAAACTGAATCGGGCCAAGCCAAGTGGAACTGAAGGATACTGCGGCTGTCTGTCTGTCTGTCAGTCTATCTGTCAGACTCACTGACTGACCATATCATTCAGTTTTTGGCTCACGGACTTATGGTAGCGACTGTGTGCTTTCCATAGTAAATTTGATGGCCATGATTTATGTAAATTTTATGCGAGGACTTAAAGAGCCGCGCGTTTAACAAATACAAATTTCATTATAGTAAAGTGCAAATGTTATGGCTCTCACCTCTCTTGTTAGGATCATTATTTCTTACTATTATTTGGCTTGCACCTGTGTTTTTTCATTTATCTGTATCATTAACTAAAAACTTTGCCCCAGGTAAATGCAAAAGAATCTAGGCTTTATCGATCAACGTGAAATTGCAATAATCTATTTTCAATTTGTGTAGATGAGTTCTGTCAGATTAATAAACATTTACCACTCTAATTTAATTCAATCAACTCTAATACAGGCGATTATCTAATCGCGTACTAATGGAAACTGTGCATAATTTGTATAGTCCAGCCACAATAGTCGATAGCCAACGGACATCAACAAGATGTGGCAGGAATTGCGAAACTGTGGTTTGTTTACCTATAAATAGCACTTAGTGCATGCATTAATAATAAACCGAGCACATTCCTGCGCCCACAAGTGGCTGTATATGTTAATCACAACCCTTTTTCAGAAAACAAAATGAGAGATTCAGGTAGAGACAAACTGTAGAGAATGAGGGACAGAGAAAGAGAACCTCATTGCTTATGTAAAACTCTTATTACCTCACTCCAAAGTAATCCATCAGAGGGCACAATTTAAATCCGCTACGTGTACACTAAAATAAATATCGCCCTAAGCAGCTTACCTCATAATTCATAAGGTATACTTCTGAATTTACTGCGATTTTACTACATTTCAATTGCATTGTGTTTTAATATGTGCACAGAAACTTCTCACATTAGCATTTTTATGACTTATATTATTGTAATACTTTAATATTTCACATATTTATATATTTTAGATTTATATTTATAATTTAATTTAAATAACTTATAAGCCGACGATTTCAACTCGCTCGGGAGTTGTCAGCTGCTAACTTAATATGGCAATCCAGAGACAACATTTTTGCACTCTAATTGAAGAATTATTTTATATATATTTTGAAATTATTTATAAAAGCAACAAAAGTGTCTACTTTTCAGTGTGATTTTAACCTGATTTTTTTCTGAGTGTATGTAGTACATACTCAAACAAACTTTGTGTTTGCCTCAATGTCACAAGAAAATTCTAGTTGCCATCGAATTGGGCGTGTTTACCCAATGAGTGAGCATCGCCTCAAAGTATCGACAAAAACTAAATAAAAAACAAAAACAAATCTCTACAGAGATGAGTGAAATAATGGTCACATAGATACTATACCGATATAAGCTTTATCAGTGGTCTACTGATTTATGCACTGTTTAGTTCATCTGTGAATTGTACAATGCCATTTTTCACGTGTTCTCGGTGGAACAGTCTCGTCCTTTCATTTAATTTTCCCAATATTAACATACTTCACGGAAATCCCTGAGCGGAAATCCTTGAGCGGAAATCCCTGTGGTTAAAATGGCTTACTTCACAGGTTCAGGAATCTGCAATCTCTGCTTTGTTTTCCCCCTTACTATTTCTCTCCCCACTCTTTCTCTCTTCCTTCTTAAAGTTAGAGTTTTGTTACCACACTTAACATTTTTTGGTCTGTTTAGGTTACTTACAGATTTCCATAATCTACAATCTATTTAATACATCCAGATTTTTATACATACATACAATGTTATTATTTTATTTTTTCATTTCCAAATTTAATATAATTATTGACTTTGAATTTTTTAAATTTAACTTGTAACTTTAATTTTGATTTAAAATTTTAATTTTTAAAATCTGTTTTTAAAAATGTTGGATAGTTTTCAGTCCACATTAAATAAACAAATGTTATTATACATTCTCAACAAAATATAGGTATATAAAACACCTTATGTCAACAACAAAATGGTGTCAGACATAAAAAAAAAGCACAACATTTTATGCACCTTCCACTGAAAACGTGAAAAACGTGAGTTCAAGTAATGTATTCATTAAGAACAGAAACCGTCCGAAAGCTGGGGCAGATCTGGGAATTGGGGTTGAGTGCAGTGGGAAAGTAGCTGGAGTTATGCAAATGATTGACGCAGGGCAGGAATACTCAAACTTTTATGATTACAAGAGCTCTCTGCGGAATGGTGAATGCAAATGAATGTATGTGTATGTGTACATGTGTGCAGTATGTCAGTATGTGGCTTGATGTGCATCAGGGTGAAGATTCAAGCATGCTAATAACACCGTAACAGCTTGCAAAAGTTGCAAGTATTCGGGTTCCATAATCGAAATTGGATTCATAGTTTATATGAGCTAAACTTTCGGATGCCAAACTTATGCCAACCATTAAGGTTTTATCGTATCTTCAATGGCCAAACTTTAAGCCGTGTAATGCACGCTAATGGCCAAGAGCAAGACCCGCTGGCAGATCTAGTCCTTACAAGCCAAACTGAGCGACAAGAGCTCTAAGTTAGAGAAACCCTCCCTCCTCCCACTCCTCTTCTGTCAAGTGCAAGACATTCGCTTTCGTTGTTCTCTCCTCATTTGATTGAAGACTGCATACAAACAAGGGTGCTATAATTTCGTCGGGAAACTCGTTACGAACTGAGAAAGAGACTGTATATTCTTAATATATATATACAAAAATAGATTGAAAAAAATATTTATACAATTTGAAATAGTCATTTAAAAATATAAAATAAAATATGTAATAAATTGAAATAAATATCAGAAACAACAATACAAAATAAATAAAATAAACAAAATTAAATTAATAAAGATATGAAAGAAATTCTAATTTAAAATAAGAAATATAAAATGTAAGGTATCTGGGGATATTCAAATATAAAATTGTGTGAAATTTATTTCAAAGATTGGGCCAATATATAGATATATAAATAAGGCTAGTTATTAATTTACAAAATGTATAAATTACAACCTTTACCGTTTTTTTCTTGTTGGAGGCTATTTACTTGTTTTTTAACAACAATTTCAATAAGAATTTAAATTCAAACTACCATAAAAAAAAACGAATCCAACTTTTGTTTCATTTATATCATACTTCTATTAATAATTTTAATATTATTTAGATAAATTGTAATTGTCTTGTAATTAATATTAATAAATTCCTTAATTATTATCCCTCTCACAGCAAGTTTCAGAATTATTATTTTTCATATTGAAGATAAGAATATTAAATCGTATATCTGAAATTTGAAATGTAAGGGTATCCATGATGCGATACTTCTTGACAATTTTACGCTCTTGTTTTTCTTCTTGATTTTTGTTTTTCTCCATCGTTTTATTTTATTTCATTTTTTGCCTTTCCTGCTACGAGCTTGTTTACACAAAATTGTGTTAAACGTGCGAAAAACCAGTAATTTGCCATTACACAGCCGCAGCATCTTCTCTGGTTCACTTTGAGCTGAGAGCTCTTAAGCTATTTACCTTGGCGGCGATTCCAGGTGCCTTTGTCCCGCTTGGGTATATATTTGTATAGCCCTTACTTAGTTATAATAAGGAATCTTTTTGCTAAATTAAACAGTGTATGCATCAAATAACCCTCTGCATATATATATAAAAAAAGGGTTTTTCCACAACTTAATTGAACATTTTCACTCATTATATGAATCATTTCAAGTGCGCACCTGGCCATGAAAAAATATGCTGTACAACAATTTTGCTGCTAATGAAGCCCAAATACCGTTTTTGTCGATACATCAATTTTGAAATCTGTTCTGCCCCCAATTCTGACATTAATCGAAAAAGGGTTTAAGACGATATACTATAATCAGACTGGTAGACCAGGACGTATAGCAAGATTTAACAAGTTACTTTTATAGCATTCTGACAGCCACATACAAATTACGAAGTTCGCCCAGTTAAAAGTCGACACCCTTTAGTCATTTGGAGGGGCAATTAAAAGCTGCATGGGGCCTGCATAGTTAATGTTATGCCAAAGGCCGTAAAATTTTGAGTTTTCGGTTAGCATAAATCTTCACGCTGTCGTCAGCATCGTCGACACAAAGCAGCTCGTTTCGAGTATATAAATAAAATATAATTTTTTTGACATGGTCAAAAACAAAACGTGGCAGGCAAACTCCTAAAAGGTTGCCCACAAAAGGTGCCATAAAGCCCTTAAGCTCACAAGGAAGGATGAGAACAGAATACAAGAATACGCATAGAAAGTGTATTCTCTCTCCGGGTATGCATCTGCGCGAAAGGCGAATATAATACTGAAATTAGAGCTATATATTTTGGATCACTGAAGACGAAGAATATTTGAAAATATATTGCCTATATTAAAATTAAAATTGAAAGATTTATTTGTAGTTTTAGATTAAATTACATTGACTTTAAAAGTCAATATGGATTGTGCTAGATAAATAGAATATAAAATTTAATTATCTGAGATTATATGGAGATTGACAGAGTTGGGTGGAAATATAAAAAAAAGTATAAATAAAATAAATATAAATTATAAAACAAAACAAAACAATAAATAATGAATATATTTACAATACATTAATAATGAATAAAAATAAAAAATAAAAAAATTCATATGAAATAAAAATAAATAAAAAGAAATTAAAAGCAAGTAAAACGTGAATTGTTTTATAATTTGATTTAAAATTAAATTTTACATTTAAAAAATGTAAATATTTTAAAATAAAAAATAGGTTTTGAAAGATAATTCTTATACCTATTTTAAATATCATAAGAGTCGCTCACTTGAGCTTCTACTAAAAGTTGAATTGTGAAGTTTAGTAATATATAGTATTATCTTTTAGTAGAAGCCTATTTTAGTTGAGCTTAATTAGCAATCAAAGGGTGTTTAATTTTAGTCACGGTATAATACAAAGGGACGTGCTGGCATTCGTGCCAGAAGGCCAATGGGGTATATGGGGTATGTGGGGTATGTGGGGGATGTGGCATGCGGCATGTGGCACAAGAGCGCTAGCGGGTTTTAGTTGGGGGCGTGGGCCGCACAAATGGTTGAAGAGAAAACGTGGCATTAGAATGGCAACTGCCATGGCCACTTACGCACGTCGCAGTCAGCTGAGCAATTCGGGTCTTATAAAAAATTAAAATATTTACGCCACATTAAATGCAAAAGGACGAGCATTGGCAACAAAATATGATTTTGTGCGCCCAAGACACGCAAGCACACACAGAATGCCGTTTAATGGGCCCACACACATACATTACATACATACGTAAGCAGCAAGCGTTGCCTTATGGCGCCGCTGGGACAACTCGACGTATGAGCAACTAATATTGTAATATCTAAACAGTTTAGGCCCGTTGTCTCGATGTGGAGTTAAATTGAATTCTCACAATCAAATTGGGCTTATGGTTAAAAGTTTAACGTCGTTTAACGTTTAAGTTTAGTTTAAACGTTTCCTTGGCTTTCAACTTATATTTTTTGATTATTCCCATTGTTTGCACTGATATTAAAATAAAACGATCTTAATTACTGTTACTGATTTTAAAAATAATACAACCTTAAATACTGTCATCAAATTATTATTAATAAAATAATTTTGTTTCGCCCATTTATTTTACAGACAGAATTTAATATATTATCTTCACAAACACGAAAGCTGATTTATAAACTTGTGTAAACCTTTGTTAAAGCTTTCCTTAACTGTTTACAGAGTTTTGGTCGTAAGCACAAACTCAAATGGCAACCGAATATGGGACATACCCGCACTGATGAATGTGTACAGATTTGAGGTTACCCCATTGGATTACAGTAGCTGTAATTCACAATCAGCTGGCGGTTTTATTTATGACTATTATCCACCATTGCGAAAATTGATAGTCATTCATGTGCATCGCTCATCATGCTGGTTATGTAGAGTTAATGAGCAATTTGGATCACTTTAAATTGATGGAGTGCTTATTTAGATAGTTCTTCGTTGGCTAAACAAACTACACTCAGAAAACAATCGCACAAACTGTTAGAAAATCATCTGCTTGAGACAAGGGCAGTTCGTCTTATTATTCAGAAATTGTAAGACGGAATGTTGCCTCCTTCTAAAAATTTTAACGCCAATTCGAATAAGCTGTTTTTTAAGTAATATTATAATTACTTTTACTAGTATTAGTATTTTATATATACGAACATTTTAGATAGTTTTTAATAAATACAATTTAATTTAAGGGTTCTCATTTATGCTGTTTATAAATTTGTTCTATTATCAGAAATACTTCTGGAAGATATAAAAATCCTTTCTACATTTCGAAAATTGTTTGATTTTGTATATTTAAAAATTATTTATACCAGAACATTTCTCTAGGTTTCAGCGCGGCTTTCATTTATGGTCGATATCTCATAGATAAACAACTGCTCATATTGTTTTGCCATTTTTTAAGTTAATTAAATGCTCCTGAACTGTGTCTGTGACTGGCATGAATTTGACATTGAAATGTATTTACAAAAACAAAATATGCACACATGCGTAAAAACTGGCATAAATTGTACTTAATTAATGACAAGATGATTGTCGACTTCAGTCCGAGCCACCACGCGAATGACGTAAACTCATTTTTCATGCTGCTTAAAAATTTTGTAAATTGAGTTTGCAATTTCCAATACCCAAGGAACGCAGAGAGACACAGAAGAGAGTAAACAAGCAGGAAGAATGATGTAGTCGAGTGAGCTCGCAATCGAATACAAAACAGAAATTGTGTTAAAACTCGCTGAAATCCGCTAATTTAGCCAGACGGCAATGATTATATCGACTCGCCTGTTGCTCCTGATTAAGAATAAATATTATTTATGGGTTCGAAGAAGCTTCTTTCTGCCTGTTGCATACTTTTAAACAAAACAATTATACTTTTTGACCAATTTTTCCTGGCTGATTGATATAAATAAAAGGCAATGAATACACAAACAAAAATTGGGGTATTTATTGAATGGGAATAACATAATAGTTGTCAGTCAATTGTAATATAAAAGGCATATGGCTTTTCGGAATGCTGAAGCGCGTGGTTAGGCGAGACTTTCCCACAGGGTGCAGAAAAGGTAGCCCACTGATGGTAAATTGATTACGTGTATAATAGATACCCGGCAAAGCTGGGCACTTAAGCGAAGAATTGACAAAAATTTCATAATAAATGCGCGAAAAGACTCTGTTTATACTGGGATTGTTAAAGAACCGACAGGCATCCTTGTATTCCCACTGAAAGAATATCCGTTCAGCTCTTACCTTATAGTCGGTTTACCAGCAACTGCCTGACAATCCCTTACGTAATCCATATCACACTTTAATATTAAGGACTCTGCGCTAAATTTCAAGTTGCTCGTTGGGAATACCTTCAAATTTGAAAATGAAAAATGAGCATATTACCTATATTTCATATACACAAATATGTACTTCCTTTCTGGCCTCAGTTGGTGGCCAAATCAAATGACAAATTATAGCCATAAAATACAGTGTCGTTGTGCCCATTCCGATGGCTGATTGACTAATGACTTTGTACTGCTCGCACGAGTTGATGATGAATTCAAAGAAAATACATAACTTTTCCATTAAACAGCAAAAAAATGCTCAATTAAGTTGATACTACAGATATCTAACACTAAGTCAGCTTAATTTTCAAAAATGTTTAATTCAAAACATAAATATAAGCAAAGCATTTTGCTTTTTCCTTTTTTCTTTTCGGATTTTTAGTTTTTTAAAATCCATATTTTTCTCTATCTAAAATACGTTTTAGTATATTCCTCGGCAGCTCACCCACACTGTTGACCAAGCGAAGAATTGTTCAAATACATACAAATTCATATGCATATAATAATCGGGCGTAACAGACTGCGAAGTACTCTGGTATCACTATAGTACCAGCATACAAAAGATGGCAAAAGAAAAGAGTAGGAAAGATTAATCTACTTAAAAAATATTTGGTAATTTTAACTCTTAAACTGCGGGAGACTTTTGCCGAACTTACCAGTAACCTATTCTTTAAAATTGTGGGAGATATGGGGTTTTATTGATTTGCAATTATCCAATTTATCCAACGCGGACATTGCTCAAAGCCAATATACTCTTATACCATCGATATTAGAGTATGAAAAGAATAAAAATAAATTTACGGATTTTACCCTTGTACTTCTAATCGTCATTTTTTTGTGACATCGATTGCACTTCCAAATATAATCCAAATAAAATCTGTGAATATCGATTTGTTTTCCGGACATACATTCAAATCCTTTGGCGTGAATAAATTCGAGTGCAAACAAAAGTGCACATGACACATATTTTTTGGTTTTGTTTGTCGTTGCCAATAATCAGTATTGTTAAGCTGTCCTATATACATATATATTCAGGCTGAAGAGGAGTTTACGATTAAATATGGAAAAGATTCAACGAAAATAAAAAATAAAACCCTTATAATATCGTTGTTAGGTTTTCAATTTATTTATTATTTATTTCTGATAGCACCAATATCTTTTTTAGCGTTTCTTTGTCAAACATATCGTTTTGCCTGACACTTTGCACAGTAAAAGCAATTAAAATCAGTTAATCGACTGTCAGACAGGCAGTCGGGCATATTACCGATGATCCCATTCATTATCATTGCATTTCAACTTCACTTGTTCACTCAGTCAATTGTGGATGTTATTGGTCATCGCCAAGGGCAACGAGCCTTAAGCTATATCAGCCTGCGACTCGACAGGACATTTTGCCATTTGCAGCTAGTTAATAATTAAGCCAAGGGTTCGCGACTATTGAACCAGGGCGCGTCAGTACATCAGTACACAGTACAGTATACACCCACACACACCCACACACACACACACAACAAGCACATACCCTGTAATCAGCCCCTGGACTCCTGTAAGCATGTCAAGTGAAAATCGATACTTCGATTTGCCGGCGTGTGTCATAAATAATGTATGCATTACTTAGACACTATCCTACATGTGTGTATTGAGTTAGCGAATGCAATTAACATTTTTTTTAATGTGCATTTACATTTAATTAAACCAAAAGTGAAGCTGATAAGCGCAGAGTTACTCGTTCAACCGAATAATTAAAACTTTCTGTTAGAATCAAATGAGCCGAAAGTTGCCAGCCCCAATTATCAGCGATTTTCTTTTCTTCAGAGTTCATTTTTCTGATATGTACAAAAAAATGTCTAATTTCCAGGGTATTGTTTCTTATATGCGTACACAGAATTCCGATAAACTTTTTCACTAAAATTATTATTATAAACATTATTATTTAAGGACTTCATATAAACAATAAACATTTTATATTTAGTAGTTGTGCGACATCCGAACGAGTTACAAAGCAGGAAACAGCTAAACTCGAGCATAGCAGTGGACAGATTTTAAGTTACTTTCTAATCGGGCAGAGATAAATTCGAGATTTTTAATATTTTCACCTCCTTAATGTGAAACGAAGAGTGAGTATAACTTTATTTATACGTTTGTAGTATAATTCTCATTATACCTTCTTTTTCTGAAAGAATGAAAATTGCTTACAAATGAATAATACAATTTAAGGAATTCTACCTTAAGTTCGTGATTGATTTTCGTTACTGATAAATATAGTGTGGACCTTTGAAAATTCTGAAAACTTTCCAGAAAATAATCAAAATATTTGAAAATATAAGCAAAATATTACTTTAAAACGAAATATATATTTTATACAAATTGAAAGAGACGTTAACCAGCTCCAATTTCTTAATATTTTTGGTCTACAAATTCAAAATGATCCACAGTCTTTATGCATGATTTGATTTAAATTATATTTGTTATATTTTTTCATATTTTCTAAATGGCACTGCAAGTGTGGCCATCAGAAGAAAACTTCAAAAAGTACACATTAATATTGGACTGCACCAATTTCATCATAAAGAAGATTTTATAAAACTGTCGCTTGCAGCTGCTGCTGCCAACTGCCAACTGCCAACTGTCAACTGGCAGCTAGGCGTATACGCAATGTAAGTACGTAATTACTGCGGATAGTGGTGTGAGTGAGTGTGGCTGTGTGTGTGTTTCGTTTAAGTGGTCACAGCTGCCTGTGCGCCAAAAACTTGGCTCAATTAGTAGAGATGCATTATGTAATTCACTTCACTTACCTTTCGCCATCATCGTTGAAAGAGAAATCGCCCAGCAGCAGATCACGAAAGCGATAACG
Organism: Drosophila glabriapex; assembly: GCA_035042305.1. Classification (NCBI taxonomy): domain Eukaryota; kingdom Metazoa; phylum Arthropoda; class Insecta; order Diptera; family Drosophilidae; genus Drosophila; species Drosophila glabriapex. Next base: position 18,058,973 of record JAWNLN010000046.1, read on the forward strand.
AGGCTGTAAAATGCGTGACATATTGTTGTTGTTGGTGTTGCTGTTGTTGCTGTTGGTGTTGATGTTGTTGGTATTGTTGCTGATGTTTGTGGTCGTTGTCGTTATGTTGGGCACTCGCAATACAGTTGTGACCGACTGTTCTCGCACAGTTTCTGTTTCTGTCACAGCGTCCGCTTGAAAATCACTAAAGTCCGTCACATTAATTAAACACTCGTTGCCAAGCACTGGGCCAGCTGTGGCCGCCTCATCACATTGCCTCCAATCGTCGCTATTCACATCAAGCCGCTTCCTCCGCCCTGTCACGCCCGGCCCGCTCTCATCCTCGCGTGTCGCACTTGTGCCCGTCAACAGATAGCCGCCGCCACTGGCCCGATTGGGCCGCGGCGAACGTAAACGCGTCCACAGATTGGCGACGGTCTTGCACCAGGCACGTTGCACCTTGGCGCCTCTGTCTGCGTCCTTCTTCCTTCCCCTTCCGCTCTCTTAACACCTTTCTCTTGCCTGTGTCTTGCAATATGCAATACTCAATTTCAATTACAGCTCACTATAATTGCTATATCACATTGGTAGACGATGTATAAGTTTACTGAAAAGTGAAAAGAAACGAGAAATTTTTTTATTTACAGATATTTTTTTTTAATAATAGAGTTCTTAAAATTAGAAAAAAGACATCACCTTGAAATTTAGATACATTTAAACTCACTCTTAAGACAAGAAAGCTATTCTTGTTATTCGAAACAACTTCTAATTAAAATGCTGCTTTTATATCTCTGTAAACAATTGGCTAACTTGAAATTTGAAACACGAACTTTACATTTTTAATTGCATCTTAATATAATAAAAATAAAATTAGTTGGATCGTATTTCGATTAGTTCATAAGTAGGAAAAACTTTTTTCTTAACAATATATGCACAACAAGCAATTACAATACTTTAATTGTTACGCACATTTTGCAGAAGAGATTATTATCATTGGACTACACAAAACATCTACGCAATCCGGAAAAAAATGTTTTCAAATTGTTAAATAAATGTTGAATATACGAAATAAAATATCTTAATAAAGGGCTTTTCATTAGTTCAGAAAAATATTCTATTATTAAGAAACCGATTTTTAAAAAGAGAATAAATGGTAGAAAGGCAAATGCCTTATTCACAAAACAAATTATTTTTATTTTTCTAAATTTTAGACAAATCAACCCATCGATTATGAAAAGAAGACCCTGGTTTTTATAAATATATATTTTTTTAATAATAAGATGAGCTGCCATTGGTACCAAAAGTATGTATATTTTTTTAAATCTCAGATCGATTTATTTTATTAAGATAAAAAAAACCTTTACAAAATGAGTCAGAAGTTCTATATTGCCCAGCCGGCCAGCTACTCACAATTAATTTGGTCAATATTAGTATCATTAAAAATAGCTTATAAATCAATTAAGAATGTGAGGATCTTGTGGCACACACGCACTATGGCAAGAGAGATGGCGAGCCGTAAGCAAAGGGAGTTGGACACCGTCTAATTTTAAGCCTGATCAAAAGGACTCGGAGAGACCTTGATGAGGTAGACTTTGCTGCAGGTCTCGGTGGTTACAAATTTTGAAACGAGAACTCTCCTCAGTGTCCGACCGGCCGAAACTGCAGCGGGGATCCGGAAGACGTGCTACAACTTTACTGCCTTCACAAGAAATTCTTCAGGAGAAAGACATACGCAAGTCTTGTACTGAATTTAATATATTTCTTACTATAAGTATCATTAGTGCGTAAGCAATATAAAAGGTATTTTTTTCAAACGGATTTTGTAATCGATTTTCTAGCTTTATTTATATATATATATATATATATTTGATTAGAATTGATTACTTCAAACGAAAATGTATACACAAAGCCGGAATGACTATGGGGTGTGAACTCTTTACTTGTACAAAATATTATGTACACAATTCTTTATAAATAGAATTGAATATATATATATATATATATATATATATATATATAAATCCGTAAATTAAATTAAATTCTAATATGTATTCCGAAACATCACGATTAAATTCTCTGCAATATAAAATTTCACAAAAAAATTTTCACAATAGAATAAAATAACAAAAGAAGCATGCAATCAAATCAAATTTAAATTAAGTTTTTGTTTTTCTTTCTATTTTTGTTGTTTGCATTACAGAAAGTATTTTAATTTTATTGTGAAATATGTAACACATTAATTTTCACACATAGTCTCGGGAAATTAACTCCGTTTTGTTAGAGTTAGTAGGATCACAAATCCAGCTAACTGAATATTTACAACACATATTTCAAATTGTTGATAATATTATGAAATAAAGAAAATTAAAAAAAAAAGTTAGTAACATATATCTGGTATAGCTGTAGATGTTTTGCGAACATATAAAATGAAAATCGCCATGAAAACTTCCTACAAATTCAAATACAATTTACAAAGAATCAAGAATCTCGCCCAAAAACTAGAACCATTTTTTTGGGTTTTAGAAATAATTTCTAATTATGCAAAAAAAAATAAAAAAGCAATAAGAAAAAATAAAATGTAGAAATGAAAAAAAAACTTTCTTAAATTCAAAAAGAAGCAAAATCTAAAAAATCTCCCTAAAGCTAATAAAATTTTCTAGGCTTTAGAAAGACTTTTTTCTAAATGTACGTAAATGTATTCAGCACGATTTTTTTTGTTTTTGGTAAGTGTAGCAGTTAATTAAATTAGATGAAAGCATGGACTCTGTTCGGCAAGAGTATATCAACTCTCAAAACAGACGAGTGAACGCTGAATGGGCACAGATACAAAGGAACAAAGGGACTGAACAGTGAGTGTCGAGAGAGTCAAACCAAGTGGAGTCCACTTCAGCGAATTCCCTTTGGTCAGAAGCTCTCTCAATTTTTGTCGGCAACGTAATCAAATCAGCTTGTGTATCTCAGCTCAGAGAGGCCGAGGCAAACAAATGTTGTTGGTCTCGCTTGAAATTGCGTGATTGTCTTTGTGAAAAATGTACGCAATTACAAATATATTCACTTAGCAGCTGGCAGGTACTGGGCAGGTGCGCGTTCGGATCCGTGTTCTATATAATTTTCGAAATTTTCCGGCTTGCGTTATGTTCGGCACATTAATTAGATTAGTGTCTTTGAGTCACCAAAAATTGGCCTGTTTCCGTTATTGCATTGGGCCATAAAATATTTTGGGCTTAAAGCGTTTTTAATTAATACAACAAATTTGCGCTTGTCCTCGGCTGTCTGTTGTCTGCTGCCTGTTGCCTGTTGCGGCTCTCCATTTGTCTTCCCCCCTCCATCTCTCTTTGACTCTCTCCTGTCTTGTAATAAGCCAGTGGAGCAGAAGGCGCTGCCAGCCACTTTCAAATTAGTTTTTCAATTATATTTATAGTTTAAGCGTGGAATTAATGCTGAAGCAAATCCATTGCACAAACAAGATTTTCTTGATGTACGAGCACAAGCCAAAATTAATATTCGCCTCTCTCAACTCAAATCGAATTTAATTCATCAATTTTAGAGTGTTCCAGCGAAATACCTTTGAAATACCTTCGCATTGACGGACACGTCTCCGACCCCATAAGGTTTATATACTTTTGATCAGCTGAGTTAATGGTGATTTTCTTATGGATTTAATAATGAATTTTCTAATCGATTTAACTGATATTTTATTGTCAGCCTGAGAGTAGGCAACGAATAATAACAAAATAGCATTTTATAGCAATCGCAATCAGATCATCTATTTAAGTCTTATTCGTGAATAAGCACTTAAAATGAATAAGTTTTACTAACACTTTGCAAAGCTTGACAAAATCACCCAATGATTGTTAACAAACAATATTCGATTTGTGAATGGACTTAAAAATGTGATGCGCACAAAGAATGAATTTCAGTCCCCGTTTTATTTAGAGTTGTTTGCTGAATAAAGTGCATTTCTCTGTCAAACTAATCAGCTGAACAATCAATCTGAAATTTGTGAAAACAATTCAAACTCCTCTCAAGTGCATCCGCGTGGCAGCTGTCTTGACCTCAGTAATGGACATTGGAAACCTGATTTTTGTTATCTATCCAGTTTATTTTACAAACTTTCAGCGAAGATTTCAAAGAAAAACGAAATAGTGAAAAGCAGGATATCAAACTGAAATTGGAATTAAAAGAATCAAAGTTCAGAATTGTTAACGAAATCAAAACCAAAATTCTTTCTTCTTTTTAAGTTTCAATTCTTTTCACTTACTTTTTTAATTTTTTACTGGTACATTTCGAACCGGAATCGTACAATTTGCGTGCCTTAAATATTAACCGAATCTTTATGATAATTTTAATAATTTACGTACCAGAAACGAAATCAGCGTCTAAATTCGGTTCGGCTTGACATTCTGGCTAAAAGTGATTAAGCTGATTAATGCATAAGTTACTCATCTAAAACCTAATTAGACACTTCAGCATAAACTGTTACGCGCATTTTGGCAACCCATGCTAATCATTACAAAATGCCATATTTTATTTTGCAAATGCAATTAATTTCCAATCACTATTAACAAACCGGCAGACATAAAAAATTTGAACAATATGGGAAGGGGAAGTAGACTTAATGAGTTTCTACCATCTTTTGGCCAGCTATCATAATGCCTCAATTATGTGTTTTGGCGAAGGGCAAACGCATATTTTGATTTATAGACACGAGAGAACTGGCAGCAGGACCTCATTGAGTCTGGTAAGATAACAAATAATCGTCTATCATGCGGCTCGAACATTTTGTGTCCTTTAACTATCCTATCCATTACGAGTATTGTATATTCAACCTATTTTGTGGGCTAAACCAAATACAGAGCAAGGAAAACTTTTGCGTGTTTGGCTATCTTAAAGTGGACAGGGAATGTATAGAAAATTATTTTCTTATGTTCATATTTCGTACGTATTCATCAACAATAATTGCCTAGCCAAGTTTATGTTTTTACTTTGTTTGTCGTGTTTTTGTTGCCTCCTTGGCCCTTGTCTCCAACCACAACATCATCAACAACCAGTTCATGGCGAGCGTAATCGAGACGGAAACTTTCTTCTCATTTACCATGGTGCTTCATACACTATACATACTATCTATTTCCATGCAAAGGGGTAGTAAGGTTCCTATAATTGTTGTGCAACACTTTTTTCTATCGAAACTGTACTAAATATAATATAAATAACAATAAATAAAAATTAAATACAAACAACTTGTGTTCATTTTTATAAGGCACAGACAATAAATGATAATGCAATAAAAAAAATGTGAATTTCTTTATTAAAGGCATTCCAAAACAATTAATATAATTGACCAATTATTATAAATACACATTAAATAATTAAATAAATTAAAAAATAGTATACCAAATATTTAAAATAAGAAACAGTTCTCACTTACACTCGCGGAAAAAAGTTCGAATGTCAAATTAAAGATTAAAAGGGATTCCACAACATTTCATACATTTCTGCATGTCAGCAGTATAAAAAGTTATTTATTGATAATTCGTTCATTATTTATTGGTTTGTTTGCAGAAAAGTGTTTATAGCCTATTTTATATATCATTTAATACGACACATAATAGAATCGCGAAATGTTAAGAATAAATCTATATGCATAGAGGAATCAGGCTATTAATTCGCGGAGCTTTGTTTTTTAAATATTTTGTGTGAGGGAAAAGGATTTTGCGGTGATGCATCAAATCCAGAAAATTCATATAATAATCCCCGATTCATTTTAAAAACGTTTAATCATTATTCAATGTGTTTAATTATTGTTGCCAAAGTAGAAAAAGCAACTGAATATTTATATATTAAAAAAAACATTTTCAATCACTATTCGATTATAATAATTTGGTTTGACTAAGCTAATATTTTTTCAAAAAGTTAGAAATGTGTAAGAAAAATGTTCAACTCTTAATTAAGCTATTCAAAATATTTGTTTGAAAACATAATAATTTTCTTAGTCTTAGCTAATATCAAATGAATCCACAAACTAATTAGGAAAGTGATTAAATATTCGGCATTTGGCATTTTTCGCGCATTTTATGTTCATTTGTTTTACTATTTTTATAACAGTTTCACTTTAAATTTTTTCAATCATTCTTTCATACAAAATAACTTTTTTTACTGTGTAAAAAATTCAAAACTTTTTATAAAGCAAGTCCAAAAAAATTACTTTAAGAAATACCAAGTTAGTACGGCGAATGTAATATGTTATCGAACAACCAATTTGGAAAGTGTATTAAATATTCGTCACTTGGCATTTTCACATGTTTGTCGTTTTTTGTTTTACTTTCTTATGGACTGCAGACTTTATTATTCTTTGTCCCACAAAATGTCCCACGAAAAGTCGTCAGTTGTGGCTGTTTTGTGTGCCTCAGAGCAGCCTGTTGTTTGGTTAGATTATCCAAAGGGCTCTAAGCGCCCACATGCCACATGCCACCACCAACCACTGGCAAACAGTGGTGGCAGCAACTAGCAATGCAGCACGTATTGTTGTTGTTGTTGTTGTTGTTATTTTCGCGACTTGTCAGGCACTTGGAATACTTTATAAGACAAAACTTGACCCGCTTTGTGCAACAAAAGAAACAACAACAAATTCGCCCCCATTAGCATCATCATCCTCATCCCCTACGCTCCTGAGCAGCGCCCTTGCTGCTCTTGCACCTGCAGCTGGCTCATCTCCATCTCTTTCTTAATCTCTATTTGCCTGTTAGGATTTTTTTTGTTTTTTTTTTATTTTTTTTGGTTTGCTCTTAATTAAAATTAACATTTTATAATGCTTCAGTTGGGAATTCAAAGGTCACGCTTTTTAAATGGACAGAATAAAAGTTAAACAGAAAATTAAAAACAAATTTATAAATAATTAAGGCTAATGCTGCTTACCGTCTACTGTTTGCTGCTATCCCCAGCTATCTCTCTTCCTCTATCTCTCTCCCTCTCCCTCTATCTCTCTCTCTCTCTCTCGCACTCTAGTTGTTTGAGTCTATCACCTTTTTGCTTCCAGGCTGACTAAACTTTTACGCTGCCGCCAAAAAATTATCCCTGATAAGCTTTAAATTATATATTTAAATATTCATTTATTTGGCATTTGTTTGCCAAACTTGTGTGCCTGTGTGTGTGTGTATCTGTATGTGTGTGTGTGTGTGTGTGTTGGTTTTATCTTTGGTATATTGTAATTTGGGCAGGAAAAAAGGGCAAATAGTTTAACCTTCTGTGTGTCAATTTAATTGAGCCATTAAATATGGGAAAAAGGGTTTCACATTTTGGCACAGCTGAAGGTAAATCTCGCAATTTTCTGATTACTCTTTGTTGAAAGGATTGCTTAATTGTCAAAGGACTGATTAAATGTGAGTTTTGGCTTATATTTTATAAAATATAATAAATAATTTGCTAGAATACGTAATAGAAACTAATTTTATAATTTCCTTCACAAAAAGGGAAATTTAAATGATATTTCACAAATCACAATTACTAATAAATTTACTAAAAACTAATTACAAATTATTTAATTAAATAAAATCAGAATTGACTTTTAACAGGGTGTCAAACCGAAACTGATAAAAATTTCGAATCGGAATCAGAAACTAAATTAAAAATGAGCTTCAAATATATTAAATACCGGAACTGATATTATATTTTCCGAAAATATCGTATCTGAGTAAAAAGTTAGGGAAAATACCGTTTCTAGCAGAATTTTGGTTTATTTTACACACCAGAATCGGAATTAGAACTTAAACTAGTTTCGGTTCATCAACCTGATTTCAAATGCATGTTTCTAAATTAAACTAAACTTAAAAAAATTATTATAAAACTAAAAACTATTGTGAACATTTTTTTTTACGAAAGCATTTAAAATGAAAATAAGACATAGTAATAAAATACAATTGCAAAGTATCTATGATTTTAATTGGTATTCCATGAACGCATTCTAAATGCAAAATTTAATTAACTTTGTGGAGTGCTCTTAATCAGCTCTCAGTTTCAATTTGAGTTTCTGTTTAAGTTTCAGTGTCAGTTTGAGTGTCAGTTCCAGTGCCAGTGCGCCAGTGCCAGTTGACGAACAAAGTTTTCTCTCCTTGTGGACAGCAAATGTGGAAACCAATCAAATATTGTCGCTATCTGCATGCCAAATAAATGGGTTCGATTCCCAAAGGACGACTATCGAAAATAAAAGTCAACACAGAGAATATTTATTCAGTTGCTTGCACGTTTTTGTTTTTTGTTTTTTTATATATTTTTTGCTGTTGTTGTTTGTATAGTGCGATAATTAAATGCATTATTCAGAGAACGGAGAGGAAATCTTTTTACCTTTTACGGCTCCTTAGCACTTAACTGCCAAAGATGTAAATGTTGCCAGCATATTTTATGCGCATAGTCATCAAAACTTTTGACACCAAACTTTTTGGATGATTGGCGTTGTTGTTGTTGTTGTTAGTGCATTTGCTGCATGGACACACAACTTTTTACGGGTGGCGACTGCCTAACATTAATTTTAGTAGTTTTTGGCATCGATAGAGAATGAGATAAGAACAAAAAATAATGGAAACACACAAGAAACACGACACGACTCGCATAAGCGATCAGATCACTTTGGCCAATCTGAGTGCAGGCATATTTTTGAATCAGAAACACACGCACACCCACACATGCACACACACACACACACACACACACACACACACACGTACACACTCTGACGTAAATGGGGAACCAGCACACGCGACGAAATATTGTCCAGAAGAGACACACAAAAGTTTCGACACCAAATGCAAATAGCAAACAAAACGCACAAGAAGACACAACCAAAGCGCACATTTGTGCCTTTCATTTACCGTTAATTGAGCTTTTTAATGTCGCCTGAGTAGCGCAGAACCGAACGCGCACCAGGCTCAATTTGAACTGACTCAGGAGCAAACAGAAAACACCGCCAAAGCAACGACGTAAGCGAAGAATCATCAACAGCGGCAACGCCGCTGCTGCTGTTTTTGTTGTTTTTGGTTTTGTTGTGCTTATCAGAAACAGCTGACCGCAAGCCGTTACATCGTAAAAGCTTCAAAGTTTGCTGCAAGCTTTACACTACCTGCCAAAATATTGAACATACCGACGAATGCTTGCGCTGTATTAGTAAAATGTGAACTAATTAATTGCAATGTTTAATTTTTTATTTAAGTATATTGTATCAATGCAATGTTTCTCGCACTAATTATATTAATGTGTGGGAAATTTATTGAAACGAATAACTTTAATCGAAACTTGTTTGACGACAGTTTAAGCTTTGCAGTTGTTTGCAATGTCTTTTTTTCTCACTTGTCGATTTGACTGTCAATTAACATGTAAAGTGCATCTACCTGAATGGGTATAAGTAAATATTAATAAAGGCAACAACAAGTTTGAAGTAGTTTGTAGTTTGTCTACACCCAGAGAAAAAAAAAAAACCATAGATTTTAGTTTACCGCACTCAAATGAAAATCTCTTTAAAAATAAAATGTTTCTTTTGATTTTAGATGTGATTTCTAAAGATTCGGAACAATTTTGCAAAATTTAGAGCCAAGTAATGCAATTTACTGGCTCGGCTTTTATAATAAACTTTAGATATAGTCTTCCTTAGTGGTTAATTAACGTATTTGGAAATGAAGTCTCAAAATACTAATGTTTAATAGTAAAATAAGCAACAAAATAGCTAATAAAACAATTCTTGAACAACACCCCGGAAATTAGACATTTTCTAAATGAAATTTAGATATGAAAATTTTAGTTCCTAGAATAATATTGTCGATTATTAAAGTAAAAGAGTTTAAGTGAAATCAATTTCTTATTTATTCATTCATTCATTATAAGAGATGTACAATAAAAATAATAATATTCATTATTTTGTAAAGTTGGCCCAAAAAGATGAAGTTGAAGAAGCAGAAGCAGGAGCAGAAGAAGAAGACTTTTAATAGTTCTCCGTGGTGCGGACATAATTAACGCCCGATGGCATGGAGACCTTGTCGAAGCCCTTGGGGAACAGCTTGTGGGCATCCGCATCGCTGACGCTGGGCAGGATCATCACCTTTGTGCCAGGCTACAGTCAGAAGAAGGACAAGTAGAAGAGGAAGAGAAATACAGATGAATGTAAATCAGTTAGCAAGTCTATAAGCCATATCTAAGAGTAATACTCACTGTCCAATTGGCTGGCGTGGCAACCACCTTCAAGCGATCGGTCAACTGCAGCGAATCAATGCAACGCAGGATCTCACTAAGGGGAAAGAGGAAGAAATCGAGTTAAGCAGCTGTTGCAGCTTCAGCTAATCAGATTAATCAGATTTACTCACTCAACATTGCGACCCATGGACATGGGATAGAACATGGTCAGGCGCACCTTGTGATCAGGGCTAATGATGAAGAGGGCACGAATTGTTTTGCCCACCTCGGGATCCTTCTTCTGATCCTCATCGAGCATGCCCAGGGAGACGGCCAGATCGCGTGTGGGATCCGCAATAATGGGATACGGAAACTCGCCGGGAATATCCAGGCAATACGACTTGATGTCATTCACCCAATCCACATGCGAATCGAGTGGATCCACAGAGTGGGCCAAGCACTTTGTGTTCCTCTTCGCAAACTCCGGCTGATGGACAGCAATGCGGCCCAATTCCGTAGTGCAAACGGGCGTAAAATCGGAGGGATGTGAGAAGAGCACAACCCAGCTGCAATTGCGGTTAAGAATGATATTGTTCACAGAAGTAAAATAAAAATATAATAAATAAACCAACTGCCGACATTCTAATCGTCGTCTATTATTCATTTATTCTCTTCCTTAATCATTGTAATACTCACGAGTTGCCCTGCCAGTCGTGGAAGTTAATGGGTCCCTTGGTGGTCTGCGCCTTAAAGTTTGGCATTGTTTGTCCCAGACGCATTTTGATTGATTTTTAGCTTTCGCTTTTATAAAACTTGTGGAAGGAAATAAGCTTAACTGTTTACTTGCTCAGTTGCTTGATCACACTGAATGACAACTGTGCTGAGCTGAGGCCTTTTATACGCTCAGCCCACAGCCACGAAGAGTGAGAACGAACGAGAAGGAGAGTGACAATGAGAGAGAGAGAAAGAGAGAGAGACAGAGACCGGTCTAGCGAACGTTGTCAAAAGCTGTCTTATCTAGCATACATACACAAATACACACATATATTATTATATACACTGAACATTTGTGTTTATTTGATACTAGTTCAGGCACGCTTGGTTTGCTGATCTATGTAGCAATAATAACAATAAGAAGCTAATTATATTAAATTATTTTTTCTATAAGCAGAAATGTTTTAATTTCGGCATTGGCAATTCTTCAAGTTCCTGATGAAATTCTTAAAGTGTTTTAAATGACGTTTATTTATATTAAATGTTTTGCAAAATCAAAAATGATTAGATTTCGTCATTGGCAATTTTTCAGAATACTGATGATATTATTAAAATGCATTAAATGACATTCATTGACAAATAGTTATTAAAGAATCCGTAGTAACTGTTCTGAAATCTATAACTCACAAATCCAAACCGAATCAAAACATAAACAGAGAGCCAAAAGCAGAGAGAGCACCCACTTCTTTAATAGTATTAGTGACTTTCGTACAATTTGCAATACCAACGCACATTCTACGCTCATTTGAGACCCGACTCTCATTTGCTATGAGATCCATGTGAGTTCCGAGTTCTGAGCACAGAGAGCAGTGCTCTGCCTGATTGTGTTAGTGAGTTCAATGTAATTACCAACACATGCACACGCTTACGCTCACTGATTGTCTCATGTATAGAGCTGTATAGAAAACCGTTGACTTGCTCGGCACTTCGTGAATTAGAGAAGCATTGAGGAAGAGAGCCACAGTTGGTATGGGAGTGTTAGTGAGTTCTGTACAAATCACCAATACTAAAACAAATTAACGCTCATCGATGCATCACCCACAAATAGATGTGATAACAATCGGTTCGGTTCAGCTTGCAACATTTTGGATAGGTTTGCAGCTTAGAAGAAGTTTAAAGCATAGCTGAATAACACAACAAATTATGCGGCACCCTGTATTCCATCTCAGAGTGCCCGTCACACATGTTCCTCAGCACCCTCCCCCTACCAACTTGCTGCTCTTAACTAGGTTGCTTATCTACGAGGCCAAATAACACATGTGGCATGTTGCTGTGCTTGTTGACAACCAAAGTCAAATGGAAAAACACCAGCGAATTTCAAGCGAGACCAGATTATTGCGTTTTAGATTTCAGACTGGAATTGGTCAAACATTTATAATAGATTTGACTCGAGCATGGGCAAAGATTAATTCCACATAAGCACATGTTTCACATTCAAATGACTTTGAAACGATTTGTTCTAGGGAAGTTAAAGAAGTTTCAGTTCTTCCACTTTATGTGATCCCAACTTCTTCTTCATGTGATCCTAACTGGCTGACGGCCTGTGGGCATCTGGCAGCTGTAGCATTATGTCGAGTACTGTGTTTCCCGAGTATTCCTACACATATTACTAACAGCACACAAAATGAGCGTAACTCTTCATAAGTATGGGTGTTTTCCATGTAGCTCACTAACACACTCACACAACCCGATGCTCTCTTCGTAAGTCTCTCAATTTCACGAAGCACTCAACTGCTCCAATACATGAGCTCACATCGACAGCCTCTGCTTTCATGCATGAGCGTAAGTGTTTGTGTGTATTGGTAATCGCATGGAACTCACTAACACAGTCAAACGGGGCACTGCTCTCTGTGCTGTGCTCTGTGATTCTGCTCACACAGATTGCGTTGGTATTGTAAACTGTATGACAGTCACTAATACTATTAAAGAAGTGGGTGCTCTCTCTGCTTTTGGCTCTCTGTTTATGTTTTGCTTCAGTCGACTGTTGTCAACTCGAGCTAATTGATCAGGTTTGGAATACACAAAGAGTAGCCGGCATTTATAATAATTTATCTGCAACTTTCGTCAAACTTTGCGAAATTGTCCGAGTTTCTAACACATTAAAAGACAACAAAAAAATATATTTAAGTGTGTACAAGGAAATACATATTTATTTAAATATGTATTATTTTGTTTGCTATTAGCTAAGTGAAATAGTGACAAGAAATTGATAGAAAAGAAATAATAATTAAATACTGATAAACACATTTCATAAATTAATATCGCTGCTCATAATAAGAGTAATACAAAACTATATTTGTCATACTTTAAGTATTTATTTAGTGTATTTTAATATAAATTATATATATACATTTGCTATTTGCTATCTCTTTCGCAGTGCTTGTAGCCGGAACCAATCACCCTCATCTGTGAGTATAAAAGCAAGCATTCAACACGTCTTTAGTTCAGAGAGCAAAGCAATAGCCAGCTGAAAGCTAGTCCAAGAGAAGCAAATTTTATATATATAAATATATAAAATAACTGAACAATGTCGCTGGTTTCTGTCGCCGACTTTGAGCAAAAGGCAAATGGGCAGCTGGAGCCGAATGCCTTGGACTACTACAGGAGTGGCGCTGGGGAGCAAGTGACCCTGAACCTCAATCGCCAGGCCTACAAAAGGTGTGTATATTAATATCTACTATTTATAGTATTTATTATTTAGAATATTTCAATTTAAATTATGAAGTGGAAAATCGGTGAAAGTCTAAGAAAATAATGTGGACGATTTAAGTTCATTTGCACTTTTGGTAAATAAATATTTTTGGGAAATTACATAAACATTTTTGACAACTTTTTACAGATTGCGTTTGCGTCCGCGTTGCTTGCGCGACGTTTCGAAGCTGGACGCCAGCTGTGAAATCCTCGGAGAGCATCTGAATTGGCCACTCGGCATTGCGCCAACTGCCATGCAGAAACTGGCCCATCCGGATGGAGAGATTGGCAGCGCACGTGCAGCGGGCAAAGCCGGCTCCATATTCATATTGAGCACACTGTCGACCACATCTCTCGAGGATGTGGCTGCTGCAGCGCCAGACACATGCAAATGGTTTCAGCTCTACATATACAGGGATCGGTAAGTGCTTGATTGGGCCGCTGCTCTGCTCATTTCCATTTCTAACTATTTTTCCTGAACAGCTGTTTAACTGAGCAACTGGTGCGTCGGGCGGAGCGTGCTAACTTCAAGGCCCTGGTCTTGACTGTGGACACGCCCATCAATGGCGATCGTCGAGCGGATGCACGCAATCACTTAAGTCTGCCATCTCATCTCACTTTGGCCAATTTCAAGGCGGAGTGCACCCAAGGATTTGTGTCCAAGTGCGGCGGTTCGGGTCTGAATGAATATGTGGCCTGTAACTATGATCCGAGCATTTCGTGGCAGGACGTCAAATGGCTGCAGCAACTCACCCACTTGCCCATCGTGCTCAAAGGCATCCTCTCCGCTGAAGACGCGCTACTGGCTCGTGACTTTGGTTGTGCTGGTCTCATTGTATCCAATCATGGCGGACGACAGCTGGATACGACTCCAGCCACAATTGAGGTGCTGCCAGAGATTGTTGCCGCCGTGGGCAAAGATATGGTCGTCATGATGGATGGCGGCATCATGCAGGGCATCGATATATTCAAGGCCTTGGCTCTGGGCGCCCAAACTGTGTTCATCGGTCGCCCAACGCTGTGGGGCTTGGCTGCCAACGGACAGCGTGGCGTGGAGCAATTGCTGACCATTTTGAAACGTGATTTCGAGGTCACCATGACATTAACGGGTTGCCCCACTTTGGCAGATATTCAGCCAGCGATGGTCGTCCACGAGTCCACTTATTGGCAACAAAAGTAATTTAAAATAGCCTTCTTAATCATATTTTACTAAGTTGCTTTATTTTAGCATTTATATAAACAGTATATTGCATAATATTAAGTTGAACCCGAATGAATGATCAAGTTTGCAATTCAATATTTAATTCATTCAATAATTTAACTTCTGTATTATAAACACGTTCTCGGAAACTCCAATTTTAGACTCGATGTATACAAAATAAGAATTCTAAATTCTGGAAACTATATTTAAATTACAAACGAATAAATTTGAATTAATTGCAATCCATATTTTATATTGCTTTGAGTCCTCGAAGGGAAACATGAATGTATTCATTTTAATTTATAAAACTTAGTTGTTATATTTAAAAGTCGTATCTAAAATAAATCAGCAATATTTTACTTATCTTCGAACCAAACTAGAGGAAATGAATTCTTGAAGTACTGTTAATTTGATGAGCACTAGCTGCCGGATCCATCAGATCAGTGGTTCTAAGTTGGAAACCCTAAAGACAACAAATTATATATATATGCTTAAGTTGATTAACATTTCTTTAATTCAAATTATTAATTCACCATTTTCAAAATAGGTGCCTCTCTAATCGATCTTGACGATATCACGTTAGATCCATTGCTTTTGATTTAGTGATTTCTAAATTATAATTTGGTCTTTTTCCTTGTGAATCATTTTCTCTCTTACACTTATTACCTTTGTCTAAAAGTCCCTAAAAGTCCCTCTCTCTCTCAATAACTTCTTCATTTAATACCACTCTCCCAATTTCCCTCTCTCTCTCTCTCCCTTTCTCTCAATATATTTCCCTCTCTTTCACAGTGTCTCTCGTAATTACTACAATCCCTTAATTTTCCCTCTTTCTCTCTCTCCTTATTTAAAGTTATTTACAATATGATCTTAACTTAAAACCGAGTGTGCGACTTTTTTTTATAGAAATATTTTTTTAAATCGGTTTTGCTTTTATAAGCAATATTTCAACGTCAATATTTAAAATGCGATTTATGCAAGATAATCGGCAACATTTTGGTCATTAACTAAATGGGTATGAATCCAATCAAATTGCGAGTATTCACAAATTTAGCAGCCAGGTAATGCAATAAAAGAGTATTTGAAAGAAATCTTAAGTGCCTCGCATAGATTTTTCCAATCACAAGAAATTCTCCCAAAGTCTCAAAACTGTTCATCAAATCGTCACTTACAAGAATCTAGCGAGCGTAATGAAATACAGTTAAATGGAGTGAGTATTGCAACTTTTCAAATTCGATGTAGAAAATAACGGATACAACTTTTAACGATTCAGCTGAAAAATATGCAATGGCAACGACAAGATGCCCAACCCAAAGATAGTTTGTCAGCAAAGTTGGTTGCCTTTAATGAAAGAATGTCAAAGTGTTTGGGTCCATTGGAAAAGTATGATTGTTTAGTCGCCCTGAAGGATTATGATATTGATTTGTATTACTGTTACTTGTGCAATAATATTGTTGAAGTTCTGTCCACAATTAACGCAATCGATGGCATCGTTGATTACTGCTTAAGGCGTGAGCTCAATTATTGGACACATAATCTTGGTAAAGTTAGTAATTCTGCGAATCTGGCCACTTTAAATTGTTCTCATTCTAATTTTTGTAACTGTACAAATTCGGAGTGCATGCTAAATTTAAGAAATATTCATACAACGACTGACCGAAGTGTGAGTAATGTAGAAAGACTAACAATTGATGGAAGATAAACTCGTTTCTACCAGCAGCGAAAAAATAGCTGTGATGATGCTGATGAGAATTTAATTGAAGAATTACGGAAATGCTGGCACACATTTCAAGATATTGTCGATTACGTGAAACCACTGTATCCATACGTAAGCAATTCGTAAATCACTTTTAACAGTTGACATTCAAAAAGCTAACGAGTACACAACGCAACACAGCTACAAAAAGCTTCTGAGCATGTGCGAGAGAGAGCTTTTAACAACTAGTCGCGCGCACAGCTGTTGCACAGCTGTCATTTTGACACTCTCTCGAGTGTGAGGTAAACAAAAAAAAAGAAAAAAAGAGTCCAATGGTAATTGACATTTTTTCACCCACATTTGGGTTAACATTTTGGTTGTAAAACACGGCCACATCGCCACTGTAAACCGTTGTATTAATGAAACATAGTCTAAAAAGGCGCGCCGAGTGCATTTTATCATAAATCAAAAAACACCAGTCGACCAGTTTGTTGCATCAGTGTATTAGTTTCGGCTGTGTAGTTGCGCTTTACACACATAAAAAGCGTTTGCTGCGTTTAGAGGTCACCTTGAAACGTCAAAGCCGAAAAGCCTTTGGTGCTTGTCGACTACCGCCGCTGCTCGCTCGCTCTCGCAGCCAGTTACTAAAAATCGTCTCGCAGGCGACGACGCAAACGGCATCCGCACCCGCAGCATACTCATTACAAATTCTTGTCATCCCACAAAGTCTTCTCCACTTGAGAGGCTTGCGATCTAGTGATTCATTCAAAACCAAATCGCCTGTGTGCGTGTGTGTGTGTGTGTTACTCTTTTGTTTTTCGAATCGATTAACTTTGCTAAAAAAAAAAAGAAGTGCATTAGTTAAGAAAAAATGATTAGTGAGAATCATCAACGTTTCCTTGCGCGCGGCTCGCAGCGCGACAAGGGTTTGGCCGTCTTCACCAGCGGCGGCGATTCCCAGGGCATGAATGCGGCTGTGCGAGCCTGTGTCCGTATGGCCATCTATTTGGGATGCAAGGTGAGTTTTTGACCTCTGCCAAGTGCTTTTGCCTTGGTATAGGTAAATGCTGTATGTGCTATATATATATATATATTTATACTATGTATATATGCCCACACACAAACTTTTGCTTATCGGTTAATGCGACCAAGTTCAGCCATTGAACTGTATACTATATATATATATAAATATATATATATATATATATATATGTTTGTAGCTGCAATCGCTCGCAAATTTATAGCATAATTTAAACAATTTGTTAAATTAGCATACTATGCAGGTGTCAAGCGCCGTTAGATAACCCATGCCCGACTGAAAAAAAAGAAAAAAACAAGAAAAAAAACAGATATTTAAATCAAATAAGAGCGACCCACACACACACACAGAAACACACCAACTGTATCTGTGTGTGTGTGCAAATTTGACATTGAGTTTATTTCGGGCGACTTACAGAAACGAACACGCAGAATTAGCTGGGAAAATGCGGTTATTGTTTAAAAAGTGAAATACATAGATTAATTAATGCTTATTAGTTTTATTGATTGGCAAACATAAAAAAACAGCTGTGTTAATTTCCCGAGCCTTTTATTGGTATGCCAAATTAACAGTTTCGGTTTTATTAGCCTTTCTTGTTTGGGTTGAAAAGTAGCGAAATTTAAATAATTGAAAATGAAATAAATTACTCAAAATTTCATGATGACGACGCTTTTCGCAATGAATAATTTGTTGGGAGGCTGCTTTCTCAAAGTCACTTTCATTTTCCTTGAATGTCACTTTTTATTTTAAATATTCGCGCGTTTTGTTTTTCGATTTTCAAATCAATTTGAAATTGAGCTACTTTTTTATGGCAACAAATTTGTTATGCAGAATTCAACTCGTTTTCAGTTAATTGAAAAGAACTTTGAATAATTCTGTGGCTTGGAATGTAATTTAAATTTAATATTAATTAAATAGAGTTCCTTTTACAATTTATTTTTAATAATTAATTGAAATTAAATAGAGAACAAAGTTTAGCATGACGTCAGAAAGGTATTTCTCTGTATTAAGATAAAAAAGTTCATAATCCCAATATTGCATCATTATTAAACTCATTCACTTATTTAGAAATGTAGCTAATTAAACCCGATAAGTGCTAATATTGCGTAATAATTTAAAAAGTATTGCAAAATATTTAATTTATTCAAACAAATTTCGTGATTGAACAGGCGTATTTCATCCGTGAAGGCTACCAGGGCATGGTCGATGGCGGTGATTGCATTCAGGAAGCAAACTGGGCATCTGTATCCTCGATCATACATCGTGGTGGCACCATCATTGGCTCCGCCCGTTGCCAGGACTTCCGTGAGCGCGCTGGTCGCTTGAAGGCCGCCAACAATTTGGTGCAACGTGGTATTACCAATCTGGTGGTAATTGGCGGCGATGGTTCCCTAACTGGCGCCAATCTGTTCCGTCAGGAGTGGTCCAGCCTTCTGGATGAGCTGGCGAAGAATGCAACCATTACCGCCGAGCAGAGGAACAAGTACAATGTGCTCCACATTGTTGGATTGGTAAGAGACGAATGAAATGTGAATGAATACTGAATTTCTTATATATAAAATCACATTTTATTATTATTGTGTTTAGGTGGGTTCGATTGATAACGATTTCTGTGGCACGGACATGACAATCGGTACCGACACCGCATTGCATCGGATTATTGAGGCAATCGATGCGATTGCCAGCACGGCCTACTCACATCAGCGTACCTTCATCATGGAGGTCATGGGTCGTCATTGTGGGTAAGTGATCCAGTTGTCCGGCGCATTTGTGTCCTTTTGGCTGCTGCTAATATGTTTAGCGTATCTGAGATCTTGTGGCGTAACTACTTTGAAACTGTTCTGCTCTCTGCCCGATTTGCATTGGTAATGCTAAATACGTTCATTACCCTGCAGTTATTTACCTGTTGTAGCTGGCATTATATCCGAGGCAGATTATGTCTTCCTGCCAGAGTACCCGCCTCCACAAGATTGGCCCGATAGACTCATACTCAAATTGGAGCAGGCAAGCAAGCGATCCAGATCAATGAGTGTCTCATCCGACTTGTACATGCATTTCTCTATCCAATTCAAGCATTTGATGTTCTTATCCATATCTCCGACACGAAAACAAGAGTCGAGTCAAGACAATCAGTATTAGAGCTATAGCTTATCTGTTGAGCGTTTATTTTTCTATATACTTAAATACTATAAATTGATTAGTGATTTAACTTGACTACACAAAATTTCATTCGAAACTTGAATAGATTCAGCAATAGCAGATTGTGAAAGGTCATACAAAAATAAATAATAAAATTTTAATACTAATATCAAGAAACAAACTGATAATTGAGAAGGGTACTTAAATATTATTTGGTGTTCCATTTGATGGTTCAAAAATGTGAAATTGCAAAATCCTTCCGTTTTTTGTCTTCTATTTGTTTAACACCTGTCAACAAAATTACTCTTTCTGTTTTTGCTCGTTTCGATCAGCTTCAGCTTTATAACAAGTCAAATAAAAGTAGTTTAAACTAATTTAAATTCAAAAATAAATGCAATTTTGTTGGTGATAGTCAAATTTGTAGTAAATGCTGTAAGCACAATAATCAACCAAACAGCTGCTTGGCGCTAAAAACTCCATTTAGCAGGCGAAAATTTTAAATGGTTTTAGGCAAACATTTTTAACGCATTTATGTTGGCCATAGAATATTTTGTTGGCCTCAGTCCAAACAGTTTCTGCCATCTCTTTCGTTAAAAAATTATCAAAGCAATTAAAACAGCTGTTGTTAAAATGTATATCTGATCAACAGCAAAAGTATTGAATTAAAATTGACATCGCCAACAAAATATTTCTTCATCTAAAACGAAAACGAAAGTCTTTTGGTAAAAACGGCAAAGATTGGCTTAAATTGGAGCACGCCCGAATATATATATATATTTTTGTTTTGTTTTTTGTTGACAAGTGCCTGAAAGCCTCCTCTTTATTTGTGCATATATCGTAAAAAAATTACAATTTACAATTTATGTATTTCATTCGTATCGAATGTTGTCTCGTTTGATATTTTTCTGCCCTCTGAGTTATTCGACTTTGTTGTGGATCTAACATTTTAATATATGTATGTGTATTATCTGTAACCTATAATACTCCATATTTTTACAGTTATCTAGCGCTTGTTGGTGGCCTAGCCAGCGAGGCTGATTTCATATTTATACCCGAAATGCCACCGAAAACCGATTGGCCAGATAGACTTTGCACTCAATTAGCTCAGGCAAGAAGTTGAACTATATATTTGTGGATTTCTTTCTCTACACATATATATCGTATATACTGTATTCTATATTCTATATTATATATTCTTGATCCGTTGGTATACTCCACTCATAAAGTACACATCACACACACTCACACACACACTGCAAGCAGGCACACATCTGACAGCATTTAGCAAAAATATCATGAACAATTTTAATATCAGAATTTGCTTGTTGCTTGGTGAATCTCTCAAATTTAGTCGATTTTAAGAGCAGGCTTTTGTATTTTCTTTTTAACATTCATCAAGTGATCCTTGTTCCCAACCGGTTGAAAGGATTCCATTATAATCTCGTGTTCCTTATCCTTATCCTAATCATGTTGTAAATAATCATCACATTTGCATCGGTTCCGTGTGTTTAATATTTTTCTGTTTTTAGCTACTTAGCAATTTCAGCGGCTATTGCCACAGAGGCTGATTTTATGCTAATTCCCGAAGAGCCCGTTGAACTTCTATGGGAGGACAGACTATGCAAAAAACTAGAGCAGGTCAGCAGTCTAATCTCTATTCTCTATACTCGATGGTGGTGTTATTGTTTCTTATTACCTATGAAAATTCTAACATTTCAAAATCTAACAGATGGTCAATAAGAGCTGCTGTTTATTGTCCAACGTTTTTCAAGCAAAAATTACTCACTAATTAATTGGCAATTTAATTGGCTTTTATTGGGTTCAAGTGTAGCTATCAATTCTTTTCATGGGGCAATTTATTTGGCTTTAATTTGGATCTTTTTTTTCATACACACCTGTTAAGGTGACAAGTAAATATAGTACAAACAGCTTCATATCAATATTATATGTTATTTTTCCTTGTCACTTGCTATCAATCCATATTCGCCTTTATTCCAGCATACACTCAGAACTGTAGAAAATCGTTCTAAGATGAATATCGCTCTGAAAACAAGAAAGTTTTTCGTTAACTATATAAAACAAATCCCTCATTTCTCATTTTAGTTTTAAGAGTTGTTCTAATATTGAGAATAGATATCTAAAATATTTGTAAATATGCGAAGAAAAAATTAATACGGCTAGAAAATTTTAAGATTTTTCTTTTTGTATTTTTAGTAATCATTTCTAATAAATATATAAAATATGCAGGAATTAATTAAATTAGATTAAAATTGAAAAAGCTCTTTGCTTTCCTTCTAAAAAATCTCTAAATATGCAAAGAAAAGTTAATAAAATTTGAAATTCTGTTTTTTATGAAATATTTTTGAAAATAAAAAACTCCTATTTCTAGAAATAAAGAGAGCCGCAAGCTAGAAACCAGTCGAACATATATATCAAATAAAATTCTATGCATTTTATAAACTATCTAAAAATCGAATGCTTTATAATAAAATAAGTAAGAATAAAGCTACTGCTAAAATGTAAAATAAAGCATTCTGGAAATTGTACATATATTTTCTAAATTTTAGAAAAATCTAGAAATGAGAGACTCTGGCTCTTAGAAATATCATTTATTAATAATAAGGTGAGCAGTTTGACGATTTTCTACATTGATAGAACATTTTTTCTGAGTGTAGAATTCATGCAATGCTTAAACATTTATTGCGTTGCTGCTTTCTACTTAAACGCTTTTATTTATTTTGTTCTAGCTTGTAATATCTGTACGAATACTGTTCATTGCTTTCTGTTGTCGCACTACTAACATCATTTCAAAAGACCAACCAATCATTTTGTGGAGCATTTTCTAATGTTTGTCTTGTTTGTCAATAGGAGCGTTCGGCTGGTCAGCGTCTGAACATTGTCATTGTTGCGGAGGGTGCCATGGATCGTGAGGGACATCCGATTACTGCCGAGGATGTGAGGAAGGTGATCGATGAGCGTCTGAAGCACGATGCTCGCATCACTGTCCTGGGTCATGTGCAGCGTGGTGGCAATCCCAGCGCATTTGATCGTGTCCTGGTAAGCCTTTTCACAAACTGATTGCACAATATATTTACTGTTTTAATACAAAATTATTTATTAAAACAGGCTTGTCGCATGGGCGCCGAGGCGACCCTGGCCCTGATGGAGGCAACATCGGAATCGCTGCCTGTTGTCATTTCACTGGATGGCAACCAGACGGTGCGTGTGCCACTGATGGAGTGCGTTGAACGCACCCAGGCCGTGGCCAAGGCCATGAAGGAGCGTCGCTGGGCGGATGCCGTTAAGCTGCGTGGCCGTTCCTTCGAACGCAATCTGGAAACGTACAAGATGTTGACGCGCTTGAAGCCGCCCAAGGAATGCTTCGATGAGAATGGCAAGCCGATCGAAGGCTACAGGCTGGCTGTGATGCACATTGGTGCACCCGCTTGCGGCATGAATGCGGCGGTGCGCAGCTTTGTCCGCAATGCCATCTATCGCGGCGATGTTGTCTATGGTGTCAACGATGGCATCGAGGGTCTCATTGCTGGCAATGTTCGCGAGCTGGGCTGGTCTGTATAAATATAAACAATAACAAATATAAATCAACTAAATTTGAACAAAAATTCCCATGTGCCTGTGCAGGTCGGATGTGTCTGGCTGGGTTGGACAGGGTGGTGCATTTTTGGGCACCAAGCGCACTCTGCCCGAGGGCAAGTTCAAGGAGATCGCTGCTCGCCTCAAGGAGTTCAGGATCCAGGGTCTGCTGATCATCGGTGGATTCGAGAGCTATCATGCCGCTGGCCAAATCTCCGATCAGCGTGACAATTATCCAGAGTTTTGCATACCGATCGTTGTCGTTCCATCGACCATCTCGAATAATGTGCCCGGCACTGAGTTCTCACTGGGCTGCGACACTGGCCTCAACGAGATCACCGAAATCTGCGATCGCATTCGCCAATCGGCTCAGGGCACCAAGCGTCGCGTCTTCGTCATTGAGACAATGGGTGGCTATTGCGGTTATTTGGCCACGCTGGCCGGGTTGGCTGGCGGCGCGGATGCTGCCTACATTTACGAGGAGAAGTTCTCCATTAAGGACCTGCAACAGGATGTCTACCACATGGCCTCGAAGATGGCCGAGGGCGTTTCACGCGGTCTCATTTTGCGCAATGAGAAGGCCAGTGAGAATTACACCACTGACTTCATCTATCGCCTGTATTCGGAGGAGGGCAAGGGTCTCTTCACTTGCCGCATGAATATCCTGGGACACATGCAACAGGGTGGCTCACCCACACCCTTCGATCGCAACATGGGCACCAAAATGGCCGCCAAGTGTGTCGACTGGCTGGCAACCCAGATCAAGAACAACATCGATGCCAACGGTGTGGTCAATTGCAAATCGAACGATACGGCAACACTGCTCGGCATCGTTTCGCGTCAGTATCGCTTCAGCCCACTGGTGGATCTCATCGGCGAGACCAACTTTGAGTAAGCCTGGCATTTTTGTACAAATTTATATTATATAGTATCTAATTGCAATTCCAAATCCAATTTAGTCAACGCATACCGAAGAAACAGTGGTGGCTGCGTTTGCGTCCCTTGTTGAGAATCCTGGCCAAGCACGATTCCGCCTACGAGGAGGAGGGCATGTACATCACCGTCGAGGAGGAATGCGACACAGATGCCGTCGCTTAGAGTGTTGTTAAATGCACCACAACAAAATTACCAATTATCACGCCCAGTGCCGGAAAGCATTGCAGCATCAATGATCAATATCAATGTTTTATTTTCATATATATACACTAAAATCGAAACAGCAATTCATTTATCTATTAATAGTTAAACAATAAAAAGAAATGTCTCAGCTCAGGTCAAAGTTAAGCACTAAGACTCAAAGAATCCATATATAAAAAAAAAACAAAATGTATTTCTCATGCATACATCTATCTATACATGTAAAAAAAAACCATATATAGCAACAATTATTATTTATATTTTTTATTACCTATTCTGTAAAAACCAAAATTATTTATTTTAGTTTATGTTTCTCGTTTTTGAGTATTTCGATTTATTTAAAACACACAAAGCACACTCTCAAGATTGTTTTATTTTGCATGTGAATGACATAAATACATAAGATACAAACACAAATGAAATGTTTTACCTGGCGGACAAATGCTGCAATATATTCAAACACACTGTTAGCATGTTATACAAATATTGTTGCAAAAAAATATATATATATCTAATGTTATAAATACAAATAAATACATATAGTCTTGTCCAGAGGATATAAACAATGTTACAAGATTTTAAAGCTTAAACGAAAATAACGCAAAATACATCAGTATCCAAACTCAGTGTGAGGTTTTACAAATTCAAATAAATCCAACCACAGTACAAAACACATTTCGATTTAATTACGAAGAATTCATTAATCGTTAATTTGAGTTACAAATGTGAGTTCGAAATGTTCGCCAGCCTTGTTCAACACTCTGCTCTGACGACAACGATGTGGCAGCACTACACATCAATTTGCATCGATCTGGCAAGCCATAAATTTCTTTAAAAAGTACGCAAACTGAAATTTCATTAACAATTTAACGATTACAATCCACCTCCTGATCTCGCCTCGGGTATCTCAAATCTGCCTCGCTTGCGATGGCTAATCGCCGAATGTTTCTGATCGAGACTCATCCTGGCGTAGTGCAAATAGGCCGTGTCGCCGTGCACAATGGCCGACATTAGCAGCAGGAACTCGTAAAGATTCACTTTGCCCGGCGCATGGCAATCGATGTCGCGCAACACGTTGTGCATCAGATCGACGGGTATTTCTTTCACTCCAAACGATTTCATGGCCGCACACGATTTACTAATGGACACAAAACCCGTATTATTCTCGTCGAGATTCCTAAAAAGTTCAGCATATTTCTGCACCTGATTCACCGTCAATTTGATGGGTATGCTCAAATGGGCTGGCTCATAAGCTGGACTGTGTCCCATTTGGGTTTTGAGAAACTTGCGCGCCTCCCTGATCTCGGAGGCCTTGCGTTTCTTCAACCAATTGAGCTGCTGGGCCATCTCGTTGGCCAAACGCGGTAATATCTCCTCAGCCACCTGGACATTGAGGAATGCGACGCGCAGTCGTCGCGCCACCATATCCACCAGGGTGCAGGCATAATCCCTGACGCCCTGCCGCACCTCGACCTCAATGTAGGGGAACTCGGTGTGCAGCCGCTTGCCAACAATTGGCCAGGAGCCGCCACACGAGTTGGCACAAACGGCCACCTTGAACGCGTTGGAGCCGTACGTGTCGGACAAGTGTTTGGCCACATCTCGCTCCAGGCCAAAGTCCTGCACGAGGCGTATAAACATGTTGGGTGACCAGCCAATGGCACCATCCAATTTGCAACATTTCGCCGTTATCGAGTTGAGGCGCAACGGTTCCAGGCCCCCAATTCGAATGGCTGCATCGATTGCCTGCTCGGCAATCAGACGAAACGATGTCCATGTGGCGCCCACAATCGAGATCATTTTACCCGGCCCCAGCGAGATGACATGATTCCTCAAGCTCGAATCCGCCAGCTCTGCGGATTCAATCGGCAGCGGCTTGTAGCCACCCCAAACGGCGAGAACATCGCAGCGACGCACATCAAAGATGGGATTAATATAGTGCCTGATGCCATCCAAGAGATACTGCACCTCCATTTCCGTTGGATGTGGCCCCTCCATCGGATCGCGTCGCCCCCCCGCCGTGCCCATCAGTGTGTGCCCCAGCCAGGGTAAAAAGAATATGGCCGAGCCATGCCCGGGATGCGGATCGAAGAGACCCACCTGCTCGGGACAGTAGTAGTGGGGCAGCACCAGATGCGATGCCCAGCTGGGTATGCATTGTGGCGTCGCTTCGGCATCCTCCAGCCGGGAAATGGCATCGCTCAACGGACCCGTCGCATTAATCACAATCTTGGCACGTATCTTGTACGATTTGCCGGTCAGCTGGTCAACTGCCTTGGCACCCACAACCATGTTCTGCTTGTCGCGCAGCAGATCAATCACCTTCATGTGATTGCACACATCGGCGCCATACCGGGCAGCTGTCAGCACTACGGCCAGGCACATTCGGGCATCGTCGTGCTGCCCCTCGTAGAAGATGAAGGCGCCAAAGAGTTCGCGGCGCATCATCGGAAAGAGTTCGAGTGCCTCGCGAGAGTTGATGTAATGGAAACCCTTCGTTGGACCGGGCGCCATCAGATGATACAGATGCAGTTTGGCCCAGTAGATGGGCGTTTGCCACCAATGATGCAATGGCAGCATTATGGGCACCGGCTGATTTAAATGCGGCGCCAGATTGGCGATATTACTGCGCTCCTTCAGCGAGGAGTGGACGCGTCGAAAGGCAGCGCCATCCAAATGGGCTATGGCCTGATCCAGATCTCTGAGGCCGCCATGCAGCAGCTTACTCGATTTCGATGAGGTGCCGCTGCCAAAATCATCAGCCTCAACCAGAGCGGTTTTCAAACCACGCGTTGCCGCATCCAAGGCGCAACCGGCTCCAACAGCACCGCCGCCAATGATGAGGACATCGTATTCGGTGCGACGCAATGCATCCAGATTCATGCTGCGACTGGGCAGCTCACGTTTCATTTGCGGCATCCTGCTACGCTCATCCTGGCTGACGGCTGTCGAAGAGAACCCAAGCATTGAGCTGCCTGCCAGGACAGCAACATGGAAAAATTTTGACATCTTAAATTATCAAATCAAAGAGACTTAAATCTGACACACAAAAACATAAAAATAATAACCGAAAAACCAATGAAAAGTGGATTTTTATATATAATATTTTAGTATATACATATGTATATATATATATATATGATATATATATATATATTTATTTAAATATATGCAGTTTGGTTTGAATGTTGGAAAGTTAAACAATTATCTATGACGTATAAGAAAACTCCAGCCCACTTACTATAGCAATTAGTACAAAAAACAAGATGCCAAAACACATTTCACATTTCTCAATTATCATTTAGCTTTAAAAGAAAACATAGCTCAAATTCTCCTCAACAAAATCGCGTTCGAGCTGCAACAACGAGAACAGCAACTTGCAGCCGCACAACACACACACACACACACACACAAAGGCATGCAGCACATGGGAATGCGATTGTATATGTAAATGTATATGATGTATTTGTGTGTGTGAGTGTGTAGGTGTGGTTGTGGGTGTGTGTGTGTGTGTGTGTGTCAGAATAGTTGCCGCATCCACGAATCTGCTGCAAGTTGCTGTTGAGGGGCAACAGCAGCAAGCGTGATTGGAAACATCTTTCGCTGTGCTTTGACTACTGTTTGGCGCCGCCGAAGAATAACTTGTAGAATAGCGTTGCAACTACGCAGAGAATAAATGGCAACAGCATCGATTTCATCGAACTCTGCTCGCTCTGATTGTCTGAGCTCCAGGTGGGCTCCGATTTCTGGGCCACTTTTGTGCGCTCGCTTTCGACCAGTTCACCGATTTTGAATTTTTTCATCATTTCGCGGGCATCGTTGCTGTGGCCCACATCCTCAAAATTCTCGGTGGCATCTTTGCCGGCCTGTTCGATCAGCACCTCTTCGCCGCCGGGATGCTGACAACAACAACAACAAAAAAACAAAAAGAGAAGAAAATACGAATATATTAATGCTATATGTTGGATATGTAGATTATGCTAATAGATTGTCTGTTGGCCGTGAAATAATCACGAAAAACAAGCAGGAACAGCGCACAATCTAATGTTTTAAACATAGTATATTTTTTTAGCAGCCCTCCCCTTTCCCCCCCTCCAGTAACGACTGACTTGATAAGAGATTCCTATCCGCACACAGTGTTGCTAATCGCCCAAACTTTGGATTGCAAGGTGAACGTGCCAGTTTCGCCACACTGACTTGGAAATCGATGTAGTTCAAAAGATGCAACGTAATCATTAGAATACAACTTTAAAGGCGATCAAGCAGTCTTATCATAAAAACAATTATAACTATACTATGACAAAGCTGTTTCACTTGTGATTATACTAGATAATAATATTGACATTAATGCTCGTCTCGCATAAAGTGTAGATATTTCCAATTGTCTATTTACGTATTTTAACAAATTTTAACGCATTTTAATGGATATAAACAATAAACAAGCGAAACAAACGAATATATCAAATTCAAGCCGATTAACAAATTTATTTACCATAAATTAATCATTTTTATGCAATATTTTATGCATAGCAAATTAATTCGGGTTCCAATTTCAAAATAGACAAAATTTGCAATTCAATGATTTAAAAAATAAAACACGTTTCTATTTCGGAAAAAAGTCTCATTTCGGTTTTAGCAATTTTTTTTTTTTCGCTGGCGCTTTGCAAATAAAAAATATGCGAATCCGTTTTCCAAACTGTTCTGAACTATTTACATATGTGTAATATTTAAATAGATTTCGACATTTGATTGAAATTCAATTTTCAGTGTGAGGCCTCTACTTTTACAAAGAATAGCAAGCTGTGTTTGAAGTGGACAAATGGCATGTTAATTTTGTTTAACTTTTGCCCCATTTATGTTAGCGTTGATAATGCGAACAAATGAAATATATAAAAAAAAATACGAGCGCTCGTTAATTTGCGCGGGCAGTGCGAAACTGAATATAATATATGAATCGACTTGAAATATTTACATTTCAAAAGAGACATGCATAAGTTTTGTATGCAAACCGATCCACTGGTAACAAAAAAGAAAATAGTAGATTACCTCACTGGTCAGAGGTCAAAGTACAGGGCGTAACATTGACTTTGATCATGCTGTGTTGGTTAACATTATTAATAGTCATGCTAAGACGAACTATCAAAGACAAATTTCACCAAGAATATGACAAGGGAGAAGAGGTAACGCAAATAATGTCAGCGCGCGCGCCCCCGCCCTTATTTCAACGTGTACCCAACACTGATTTAGTGATGTTGTGGCTGTTTTGCGGACATTAGATTGGGGCTCACCTCGTTGAGGAATGATGTGACATCGTAGACACTGTTGTGGATGAGCAGCCATGTGTCCTTGTTGGTGTTGTGCTTGGCCACATCGGCACGCGTAAAAGTTTTTTCACCCTCGCCAGACATATTGATGACTTGTTGAATTGCGTTTCTATTAATAATAGAGTTGTGAATTGGTTCGATCGAACGACTCGCTAAAACTGAATGAATGAACCGAATTCCGGACGGTAGTTCATCTGGTTCGTTACTCACAACTCTCTGTTATCTTACTCTATTGACTGTAATCAGAACGGTTGTGGAGCTGTTGTTAACATAGCGAACTGCTTTTCAGTGTTGCACAAATCAAAAACATTATTATTAAATATGGTTTTTGTTTTGTTTGACAAGCGAGAATGCCGGCGTTATAAATATTTGGAAAACAAACCTGAATATTAACCCAAGTAGTTCGATTTATATTATAATATATCGATAATATAAAATATCGGTTAAGATTAAGAGCTTCTGTACACAACAATCAATACAGTGCGGGCTTTTAAATTCGTCGCAGTTCAAATTAAATATAACAATTAATCGTTCGAAAGCCACTAAGTTTTAATACAAGAATGAAATTTAATTTAATTGAAATTGAAATTGTTGTGAAATTTATCAATTTAAATTTTTTCACAAGCTAACATTCATAATAAATATAAAGTCAAATAATCATAATAAACAAAAAGTATTGAGGTGGGTTGAAATGTATCGATCGCAACTTATCGTTACCAGACAATAGCCTTAAAATGCTGACAGCAGGAATGCGCATGGTTAATTTAATTACCACTACAAACTTTGATACGCTTGCACTACGCTGGGACAATAAATAAATAAATAAAAACTGTCTGAGTTACATTACTAAGCAGACTAAAAGGTAAAGGTACTTAAAGAATTACGAATATATTTGCCCGTATGCATACGTAGTTTTACATAAGGACTATCAAAGAGCGGTACTCATATTGTGTTTAAGTACGTGTATCAATTATACAAATTATTCTTGTTGCTATTGTCATTACCAATGTTATTTCTTGAATTACTGAAATAACACTATCTATTGCGTTATGATGGGAAACTTCAGCTTTTTGGCTTGATAAGATATTATAAATTGTGATTGATTAGGATACCGGCACAGGGGGAAAGAGAGAGAGAGAGAGAGAGAGAGAGAGAGATCGAAAAGCTTTTCGGTATTTAAAAACTAATGATGACATCTATAATTAAATTAGCAAACTGCCAAAAGCTTTAATCGCTTCCCAATCAATTGAACCAACAGACATGTGACGTTTTATAGATGGTCATTAATACACTTTTAATAACAAATATAACATTCCCATAGAATACTAAAGAATAGAATTAAAGCACTTTCCCATTTCGAGTATGCGTATTTGGTACTCTTCATTGATTTCAAATTTGGTCTCTCTCTTTCAGCCTACTCTTACCTTATTAATAGCACAATAAACTGATAAACACTATCAGCAAAGTCCGATATCAATGCATATTATTTTGTACCTAGCCGTTCAAATATAAGCGCATATGTTTTTACTAATTTCATAAGTCTCTTTCATACTGTCGTGATATTCAGTTCGGGTTCAATCAAACGCAAGGCCGAAAAATAAGTGCACAACATTTAAAAGAATGCCCAAGTCAAACGGAAATGTTGTTAAGGACGACGACAATCCCGGGTTATATCCCAAGTTATCCCAATATAAATCGAATATTGTTTTGGGCGATTCATTCGCTGGCAAAGACAAAGATCGCAACAGCTTGTGAGTAAAATAATGTAAATGTGCTGTTTGTGCAAATATAATAAGGATATATCATAAATTAAGTAAAATCGGTCAACGAAACGATGCATTCGGAAAGTGTGAATTGCTTTGTATTGAATTATGATTTTAGGAAGTGCTTACGTAAAAATTCAAACAATTCATCAATTAAAAATGAAACGTTCGAAAATATATTTAAGAACCTCGTGGAAAGTCTGTGAAAAGTTTATTTTTTTTTAATGAATACTTATATTTTATATATGTATGCTTTACAATTCATGAAAACTTAATGAAATAAATAACAAAATAATATTATTCAATATAGAAATAAAAAAAAAATATTTAACGAACCTCGTGTCAGCTTGTAAGAATTGAATTTTTTTTTTTTAAATACAGGTTTATGATTTACTTAATTGTGTTTGACAATTTACATAGTTTGATAATAAATCAAGGGAAAAACAATAAAAATAATTTAATTTTATATATAATATATATAATAGATTTATATATATTTATATATATATATATATCTGAATAATTTAATATTATTCATCTGAAACATTGCATCGTATTCAAGAAAAAATCTAGTAACCATGATCGTGCACCTTTTGGACACGTGATTCGCTTAATTCTATCGGCTCGTCGAGTGTCATAAATTATATTGCACTGATTGATATTAGAACAACAAAGAACAGATAAAGATACATGTGTTCATTTTGTCCTGTACTTCTTAAATAAATATGTACTGGTTTTTCGACAACTTGTGATTCGGACGTGTCTAATAAAAATAAAAAATTAATGACGAAGTCGATTAATAGTTTAAATATTCGACAATAGCGTCCAATCGTCGGAAGATAGCATGCGTAACGTGGTTTTATAGATTACACGTGTGGTGAATTGGACAACCTCGACTGGTACTGAGGTCTGCGATAGGAACTAACAGTGACAGCAAGCAATAGTCAGCGATGAAGGTTTTCCATGCCAATTTATCAAATTTATTGCATGTGATGTGTGCGTACCAATAGAATGATTTGTGCTTTGTTCCCTTCAACAGCCAACCAAATAAGACGAAAAAGAATGACAAATCCGACGAATCGACTGACGGCGAAAAGGATGACAAACCGCAAGACGATGTTAAGCCAGTGGCCTTTTTCACCATGTTCCGCTATGCATCCACAAAGGATCGTGTGTTCTACATCATTGGGTTACTCGGTGCCTTGGCTACGGGTCTGACAACGCCAGCAAACAGTTTGATCTTTGGCGATCTCGCTAACGTAAGTATATCGGGACACTGGTAAGTTGGCATTCATGCCAATAGACTCCAGGTGCCGAAAGAAGTAAACTCTTCGAAACACTGCTACTGCTTCTGCTCAGCACTTGCCAGGAAACGATTGGCAATCCTGGGAAGCAATTCCCTACCTAGCTTATCAAAGTACAGCAAAAATCCAACCTATATCCCATTCGGCATCACAACGGGCCAAATATGGCCAACCGTTTTAACCAAACCTATCCAAAAGTATATCAGTTAGGTGTTTAAATAAAGCAAACTTGGGTAAAGGGATTTTCAAAATGAATATCATAATATATTTAGAAAAACACAGTTGGTTATTTAATTACAATAACTTTCATTTATTTTCCCGGTAGTTCGTAATAATAAAAAACTGATTTAAAATATTTGGATCTTTGGTATTTGCCAAGGCAGTTTTAGAAAGGACAGATCTGGCTGGAAAAAGAGTTAATTGGCAACCCCTGTGATGAACCCTTATTACTAATAAAGCCTTATGACTTTGACATTTTTAGTGATAACCAATACTAAATTGTATATGCAGAAGTCTGTGCATTGTAAAAGACTGATAAGCCCGATGATAGATAAGAGTTGGCATGCCGAATTTAATATACTACAAGTACCACCTGACTCAGTCCAATATCAGTGCGTTTACTATGCATACAAAAATGTACGTGTAGAAAAATAAAATAAAAAACAAAACAAAGTTTCTTATATTGAGATTTCTTTTAAAAGTATACAACTCGTAAAATTAGTAGAGAGGACAGCATAAATCGAGGGTAATATTCAAATTGTCTGTTTGTGATGATTCTTCAAAATTATTGCTGATATGAAGATATAATTTGTACTTTTTTACAATGTTTCAGGGAATGATTGAGACCACCAGCTCCAACTCCTCGGATTGGATTGAACCATTTCTGGCAACTGTGCAAGATTTTTCACTTAAAAATACTTATATCGGCATTGTGATGCTGGTCTGCAGTTACATTTCGATCACATGCTTCAATTATGCTGCCCAATCCCAGATAAAGACAATTCGCTCGAAGTTTTTCAAATCTGTGCTGCATCAGGATATGAGCTGGTATGATGTCAATCAGAGCGGTGAAGTCGCCAGTCGCATGAATGAGTGAGTGACAAAGTGACTAAGTTTCTCTAGAGTGTTTTTACTAAGAGTCCAATTCTGTATCCCAAAACAGAGATCTGTCCAAGATGGAGGATGGCTTGGGTGAAAAAGTTGTGATTTTTACCAATTTTATTGTTGCATTCATTGGATCCATTGTGCTCGCCTTTGTCAAGGGCTGGCAGCTGTCGTTGGTTTGTTTGACCAGTTTACCTGTGACTTTTATAGCCATGGGTTTTGTTGCTGTCGCCACATCCAGATTGGCCAAACAGGAGGTGAACATGTATGCCGGAGCTGCCGTCGTTGCCGAGGAGGCCTTATCCGGTATCCGAACTGTGAAGGCCTTTGAGGGTGAATACAAAGAGATTGCTGCATATAAGCAAAAAGTGGTTGCTGCCAAAGAGCTGAACATTAAGCGTAACATGTTCTCCGGCATTGGCTTTGGACTGCTCTGGTTCTTCATCTATGCTTCGTATTCGCTGGCTTTCTGGTATGGAGTTGGATTGGTCATCAAGGGCCGCCACGATGAATATTATGAAAACTACTCGCCGGGCACCATGATCACAGTGTTCTTTTCGATAATGATGGGTTCGATGAACATTGGTATGGCATCCCCGTATATTGAGGCATTTGGCATTGCCAAGGGTGCGTGTGCCAAGGTATTCCAAATCATTGAGCAGATCCCCATCATAAATCCCATTGAGCCCAGGGGCAAGAATCTTAACGAGCCGCTGACGACCGTTGAGTTCCGAGATGTCGACTTTCAGTATCCCACACGCAAGGAGATACCTATTCTGCAGAAGCTCAACCTGAAGATTCAACGTGGCCAGACGGTGGCACTGGTGGGTCCGTCGGGATGTGGCAAGTCCACCTGCATCCAGTTGCTTCAGCGCTTCTACGATCCGCAGGATGGTGATCTCTACTTCAATGGCACCAACATCAAGGATATCAACATTAACTGGTTGCGCGAGCGGATCGGTGTGGTTGGCCAGGAGCCCGTGCTATTTGGTCAATCCATCTATGAGAATATCCGTTATGGCCGTGAAGATGCCACCAGGGAGGACATTGAAGCGGCAGCTGCTGCTGCCAATGCAGCCATCTTCATCAAGAAACTGCCCAAGGGCTACGAGACGCTGGTGGGTGAACGTGGTGCACAATTGTCGGGCGGACAGAAGCAACGCATTGCCATTGCTCGGGCATTGATCCGTGATCCGGAGATCCTGTTGCTGGACGAAGCAACGTCAGCGCTCGATACGGCCAGTGAAGCCAAGGTGCAGGCTGCCCTGGAGAAGGTCAGCCAGGGACGCACCACCATAATTGTGGCACATCGATTGTCGACGGTGCGTCGTGCCGATCGCATTGTGGTAATAAACGCTGGTCAGGTGGTCGAGAGTGGCAACCATCAGGAGCTGATGGCGATCAAGAATCACTACTACAATTTGGTGACCACACAGATGGGCAATGATGATGGCAGTGTGCAGAGTCCCACGAATATCTACAAGAACTTCGATATCAAGGATGAGGATGAGGAAGACATCAAAGTATTGGAGGACGATCTCGATGAGGATCTGGATGACGATAAAAACAACAATAAAAAGAAGAAGAAGAAGAAGGACATGAAGGAGACGTCCGCAATGATTGGTATAATTAAATTGAATAAGCCCGAGTGGGTGCAACTCCTAGTTGGATGCATTTGCTCAGTTATCATGGGATGTGCCATGCCCATATTTGCTGTACTCTTCGGCAGCATTCTGGAGGTGATGAGTTCCACGAATGATGACTATGTGCGGGAGAATACCAATCAATACAGCTTATACTTTTTGATATCGGGCATTGTTGTTGGCATCGCCACGTTTATGCAAATCTATTGCTTTGGCGTTGCCGGCGAACGTCTGACGGAGCGACTGCGTGGGCTCCTGTTCAGTGGAATGCTCAAGCAGGAAGTGGCCTGGTTCGATGAATCTGCCAATGGCACTGGCAACCTCTGCGCCCGCCTCTCTGGAGATGCAGCTGCCGTTCAGGGTGTAAGTATACAAAATATTTTATAGTTAAAAATGTGTGATTCAAAGTGGTTTTTTACTTTTATAACCCAGCTTACCAATCCTTTGGCTCAGTATTCAAATAGGTTTTAATTTAAATTCGTAACAAAACAAATTTTGCCTTGATTTGTCAGCAAATTTTCTGGTTTCAATTCGCTAATTGAATTAAATTCAAGTTTCATTCAATTTTAGTCTTTGATTCAAGATTAACTATTTCATTCGACTCAATATTTATGTAACATTTAAACAAGCTTAAAGTTTTGTTTAAATCATTTAGTTTAAATCGTTTACTTGGCCTGAAAACGAATTTTTGAATGTGTCCTTAATTATAATAGTTGTGTCCTTGTATTCCCTGAATTTATCACAAATTGGTACAAAGTATACAGTAAAGTTGTGCAAATGTATAAGCCCGAATATATTCTTCAACCACCCAAATTGATCTAGCCATTCCCGACTGCCTGCCAAGGACAATCTGTGTCAGGTTTTCAGTTTTGAATATAAATTCTTGTATGCCATGCGCAGATCAACTTTATTTCATAGCGTCGATAACTGCTTCCATTTCTCGGATATCGATACAAATCCGCAAATATCGTTATTGATCAGCTGCAAGAAATTCATTTGGATCTGATTTGAAACATTCCAGTTATACATCCCAGTCCGCAACTTAGCGCCATTTTTTGGTTGCAAAAATAATAAACAAATAAATACGACTGATATGACTTATCATTGTAGATATTGGGTTGGTAGCTGAATGCACACACATATATAAAACTTAGCGCCATTTTTTACAACTTACAACTGACTGATTAGAAATGCGATAATATTCACATCGACTAAAATTTGAGTGTGCAAATAGTTTATAAGTAAATTTAATTTAATTTAAAAATATGGAAAATTTATCGCTAAAACCAAGATAATATATGTGTGTATTTAACAACTAGCTGCAGGGTATATCATGGTTGAGCTTACTCATTCCAACTTTTTATTATACAGGCAACTGGACAGCGCATCGGCAGCATTATCCAATCGATTGCTACTCTGATATTGGGCATTGGATTGGCGATGTTTTACGAATGGAGTTTGGGGTTGGTGGCAATGGCATTTATGCCCATCATTTTGATATCATTCTACATGCAACGCATTGTGATGGCCCAGGAGAACATGGGCAATTCCAAAGTCATGGAGAGTACAACTAAACTGGCCGTTGAGGTTGTCTCAAATATTCGCACCGTTGTTTCTTTGGGCAGAGAGGATATGTTCCATCGCACCTATATTACAATGCTGGAACCAGCTGTCGCGGTAAGCACAACTTGACATTATTTATAGCAACAAATTTGAAAATAATATATATATATATATACACTCTATGCATATAGAAATCGAAGAAGAATACTCATTATCGAGGCTTGCTTTATGGTCTGGCCAGATCAATTATGTTCTTTGCCTATGCGGCTTGCATGTCCTATGGAGGCTATTGCGTCGTCCATCGAGGTCTTCCATTTGGAGATGTCTTCAAGTGAGTTGCACTTTAAATTGAACTTGTATATAAACTTAGCATACTATATTTTATATTCAATTATAGAGTATCGCAGGCACTGATTATGGGCACTGCATCAATTGCCAGTGCTTTGGCCTTTGCTCCCAATATGCAAAAGGGTATAAGTGCTGCTGAGACCATATTGAAATTCCTGGAGAGGAAGCCCCTGATTTCCGACAGTCCTGGCGTCGACTACAGTCCCTGGCACTCGAATGGCAACGTTCGCTTTGAAAAAGTGGAATTCAGTTACCCGACACGTATCGAGGTTCAGGTGCTGTGTCAGCTCGTCCTGGGTGTGCAAACGGGCCAGAAAGTGGCATTGGTGGGTCCATCGGGCTGTGGCAAGTCCACTTGCATTCAGTTGCTGCAGCGCTTCTACGATGTCGATGGTGGCGCCGTTCAGATTGATGATCACGATATTCGCAATTTGGCCATTTCGAATCTGCGCATGCAGCTCGGCATTGTCTCGCAGGAGCCGATTCTATTTGATCGCAGCATCCGTGAGAATATCGCATATGGTGACAATTCGAGAATCGTTACGGATCAGGAGATCATTGCGTCGGCCATGAAATCAAATATACATCAGTTTATTGCCAATTTGCCATTGGTGAGCATATTTTTTTATTTTAAAACTTTCTAATATTGGCCAACTAACAATTTCGATATTATTATTATTATTATTATCATCCACACAGGGCTATGAGACACGCATGGGTGAGAAGGGCGCACAGTTATCCGGTGGTCAGAAGCAGAGAATTGCCATTGCACGAGCTCTGATTCGTAATCCCAAGATCCTTTTGCTGGACGAAGCCACATCCGCTTTGGATGCGGAAAGTGAAAAGGTTAGTTTGAGACAACAAATTTTGATTTATTTAATTATTGAATGTGGACTAAAAAGAGACCACAGATATTAAATTAAAAGTTAATCAAAATAAAGATTCAAAATGAATAAATATTAATATTAAATAGAAAATCTTATCCAATGCAAACTACAATTTGTAATCCTCCTCCCATTTCCCAGGTCGTGCAAGATGCTTTGGATGCAGCTGCTGAGGGGCGCACCACAATTACCATTGCCCACAGATTGTCCACCATTGTGGACTCAGACATAATTTATGTATTTGAGAACGGAGTCGTCTGCGAGAGCGGCTCACACCACGAGCTACTCGAGAATCGCGGACTCTACTACACATTGTACAAACTGCAAACGGGAGCCATGTAGCAGATGTCCAACATTATATAGGCTAATGAATTTCGATCAATGACAATTTAGAATTTTAAATGCGATTTTAGTATTACACTATAAATAATTAGTTTCATTCATCATCCAAACAAATATGTACATATTTAGTACTTAAGAACTCTTAATTATAATAAATTTTGAGCATAGAATCAAACAAAACTTTAAAAAACGTGTTATTTATTGGAAAAGGTATAAATGATATAGGAAAATCCGAATTTTCAAACATGGGAAAGTTGCGAGGTCGCTTCTTAAATTTGAAAAGCTCACATTAAATTGGCTTAAATTGATATACTTTGATAAAACGATTCATGATAAGGAAAATATTTATGAATGTGTATACATATATATATATATACCAGATACATATATATATAGCCCAATCCATTCGTCATACCAATCCCAAACCATTCGATTTATGTATTCGATGCCATTTTCTTAGTTGTTCTCTTCATTTGTTATTTACATAAATAAACAAGTAAATTGCTGCATAGACAAGTAAAACATTTGTTTGATTTTTTTATCAGTTTGTAAATAATATTTTCTTTTGTTCACGTATAATTTAAGTTTACATATTTATAACGACTATGCAATTGCATGTTACCCAGTCAACTTTCTGGTTATCCACTGGAAACAAAAGTATAGTTTTGCTTAAATTATGACTTTCGATCATCTGCCAAACGCATTTTTCATGTTTTTCATATTATTTTGCGGCTTGGGCTGCTGTGCTCGTTTTATTGTACAACTACAACTAGTTTAAAATCAACGTAAAGTAAATATAAGGAAAATCTTACAGTAGGCACAGCACACAACTCCACCACAGATATTCACATAAGATTTCGATCCAGACGTTCGAGTGCATTATAAACAATAAAAACTTAATGCAACTGTCGTGACTGAGAATTACTGATCGCAAATCGTTCAGGGTCAGGATGTCAGCATGTCGAAAGTGTCGTTATCGTCATCGCATATTACTATACAATTTGGGTAAATGCTTCTTTTTTTTTTGTTTTTTGTTTTGTTTTTTGTGCTCATGAGTTTTGGGGGTCGTGAGACATTAAAGATGATTTTGGAGAATCAGGAATATGAAGTTAACATAGAACTTAATCGAAATCCAAATGTGATTATTATGAAATAAGTGGGGAACAACATTTACGTCTACGGTTGTCTAATTTAGTTCTTCTCCTCCTTCTTGGCATCGCCAGAAGTTTCACCTGAACTGCTGCTGCCGCTGCTGTTGCCACCGGCTGCGTTGCTCTCGCGTTCAGCGGACATCTGCGAAACATAATCAAATATTATATATAAATATACAGCAAACAGTTTTGCTTATGTCAAGTATTTACCTTCTTGTATGCCATCTCGAAGAGCTTCAGGGAGGACTGCTGCAGCTGTGTGGTGGCTTTCCTCACCTCCTCTGGATCGGCGGTCTCTTTGTTGGCCAGCAGGGTGCGCAGATCGGCAATTTCTGTTTTCAGCTTCTCGCACTACAAATACAATATTCAGATAAAACACACATTCTTATTTTGGTTATATTATGTGCACTCACCTCTTCAGCGGGCAGCTGGCTCTTGAACTCCTCCATTTTGGTCTCTGTGTCGTGCACGATGCTCTCGCCTTGGTTAACAATTTCAATTAGTTCGCGCTTGAGCTTGTCGGCACTGGCGTATTCCTCGGCCTTCTTGATCATGTTCTCGATCTCATCCTTGCTGAGGCCACCGCTCGACTGAATGACAATCTGTTGCTCCTTGCCGGTGCCCTTGTCCTTTGCCGAGACGTGGACAATGCCGTTGGCATCAATGTCGAAGATCACCTCAATTTGTGGTACACCGCGTGGTGCTGGCGGAATGCCAACCAGAGTAAAGGAGCCAAGCATTTTGTTGTCATTGGCCATTTCACGCTCACCCTGATGCACCTTGATCTCCACCTGAGTCTGGCCATCGCTGGCCGTCGAGAAGACCTGCGACTTCTTAGTGGGAATGGTCGTGTTGCGCGAAATCAAACGTGTGAAAACGCCACCCAATGTTTCAATGCCCAGCGACAGTGGCGTCACATCGAGCAGGAGCACATCAGTGACATCGCCAGCGAGTACACCGCCCTGCACAGCAGCGCCAACGGCAACAGCCTCATCGGGATTAACGGATCGCGATGGCTGACGTCCAAACAGCTCCTGTACTGTGGCTTGGACCTTGGGCATACGGGTCATGCCGCCAACGAGCAGAACTTCACCGATTTCCGACTTGGATACCTCAGCATCAGACAAGGCCTTTTGGCATGGCTGAATTGTGCGCTTGATGAGATCCCCGACAAGGCTCTCCAGCTTTGCGCGAGTCATTTTCAGATTCATGTGCTGCGGTCCAGCGGCATCCATGGTCAGATATGGTAGATTAATGTCGGTCTGCTGAGAGGAGGACAGTTCGCATTTGGCCTTCTCAGCGGCCTCCTTGAGACGCTGCATGGCAATATTATCCTTACGAATATCAATACCGCTGTCCTTTTTGAACTCGGCCACCAAGAAGTTAACAATGGCATTGTCGAAATCCTCGCCGCCTAGCAGAGTGTCGCCATTGGTGGATTTTACCTCAAAGACGCCCTTTTGGATCTCCAAAATGGAAATATCAAAAGTGCCGCCACCCAAATCGTAAACAGCAATGCTAAATCACACAATACATGAAAATGCATAATTATTGCTGAAGTTCCACAAGAAAGCTGATAGAGATTGGTTTACTCACATTTTATCCTCGGTTTTGTCCATGCCGTAGGCCAGAGCAGCAGCTGTTGGCTCATTGATGACTCGCAGCACATTCAGTCCAGAGATTTGACCAGCATCCTTGGTAGCCTGACGCTGGGAGTCATTGAAGTAGGCGGGCACAGTGACAACGGCATTCTTGACGGGCGTATTCAGATACGCCTCGGCTGTCTCCTTCATCTTGATGAGGATGAAGGCGCCAATTTGCGAGGGTGAATATACTTTGCCATCTGTGGAGGAGACCCAGGCATCGCCATTCGATGCCTTCACAACTTTGTAGGACAGATTTGTGATATCCTTCTTCACCTCGGGATCATCAAAGCGGCGGCCAATCAAACGCTTTGTGGCATAGAATGTGTTGGCCGAATTGGTGACAGCCTGACGCTTGGCGGGCATGCCAACCAAACGTTCACCATCCTTGGTGAATGCCACATGGGAGGGTGTTGTCCTTGCACCCTCCGCATTCTCAATGACCTTCGCCTGCTTGCCCTCCATCACGGCCAGGCAGGAATTTGTGGTGCCCAAATCGATACCGATAACGGCGCCCTTAACCTCGCCAGATCTGTGGCGGTAGCACAATAATAACAATAATTCGGAAAAGCACATGTTAACAATAGATATAAGCAATTTTGATAAGATTACAGTGCTAGGCGACAACAACAGAGAGACAAAGAGTCAGAGAGAGGCAAGCGATAAGAGCCTGGGTTATGAACTGTTTTAATTATTTAATATAGTCTATATATTCCTCATCCACATTCAAAAGAATTTAAGAAGCCCACTAAAACTCAACTTTGCTTCGCAATTCGAGAAAATTCTTTTGAATAAAATTAATCAAAAGTTGGCTTCTTATTCTTATTGGAGATTGACTATATCTAATTAAAAAAATTAACAATACTTTAAATTTTAAACTAATGCAGTTATATAAGAGCAATGTCGAATCGCCCAACTTTTTTTTGATTGTACAACATAAATCATATGAACGAGAAGTTCAATTGAACCGAAATGCTCAGCACTGTAACTGCATGCTAACGAGCATATGATATGTACATACATATCTATGTATGCTTGCATGTATTCATGTATGTGTGTAATAACGAATGATGGATGTTTTTTATCAAAAACTGCTGTAATATTGTGTGTTGAGCATGAAATTGAAGCAACAATATGGCTTCTTACATAAGTAGCTGACAAAGGTTTGATCTTAAGCTAGTCGCTAGTTGTGATGCGGCGGCAAATTAACACAATATGCAGCAAGTAGTTCTACTGAAAGTCAAATTTCACTTACTTGTGGCGCAATTGATTTGAGAGACCATTGCAGGCACCAGGCAGATTCTGCAAATAATCGAAAGTATGCGGTTATTTTCAGAAATATATGAGAAAACTATAATAACATGAAAATGACATGACGGTGACGAGCTAATTGCGAGAACATGCCGCACCGAGCGTATTATGTAAAGC
This sequence comes from Drosophila glabriapex, assembly GCA_035042305.1. NCBI lineage: Eukaryota > Metazoa > Arthropoda > Insecta > Diptera > Drosophilidae > Drosophila > Drosophila glabriapex. Next base: position 18,101,872 of record JAWNLN010000046.1, read on the forward strand.
GTATTTTGTACTTACGCGGAAAATGCTAGAAGCAGCCGACATATTCGTTGGCGTTGCTAGACTGGCCTGGCGTGCGAGGCGTGGCAGAAACTTGGGAACGCGCAGCATATTTAGTTCTTGGTTTTTCTTTTTGTAATTTTACACTGGCACTGATACTAATTATCAAATAAAGTGCACCGCTATTGAAGGCGAAAATTTCGTCAGAACGAAACAACGAGCACGTTTCCCCAACGAGGGCTGGATAAAGACGGAATGCGGCGATGTGAGCAGCAAGCAGCAGCGTATGGAAATAAATCGATTGAAACGAAACACGCAGCGTTGCATTTGATTGCGAACCGAGGGCCCACAGAGCTGCCAACGTTATCAAAGTGGCAAGTGGATGTGTAATTTCTTCAAAATTTTGTACAAATCTTCGAAGAATTGATTTAGACTGATGTGTTTTGAAAATACGGACGGAAAAACTGTAACAGCTGTGCTGTGAATAGCTTGATAAATGAATTTACAAGCTCGCCCTCTCAACTAGGTCCGCTCGAAGCACCCTGTGTGTATGCTATTTTGTGTTTCATCACACGTGTTGTTATTATTGCGTAAAGTACAAAAAGAGCAGTACAAAAAAAATAAATATTTCAAAATTTTCATCAAAATTGAATCATAGAAGGTCGTCACAACCGATGCTGGAGCTGCTGCTGCTGCTTTCGTACACCCGGCACATTAGACACTCTGAGCATAAGCTGTCGCTTGTCGAACTGTGAAATTCGGCGATATGGCATCGGACAACGAATCCGACGCCGAACTCGATGAGAACTATTACACATTTCTCAATTTGCCGCGAGATGTGAGTGCAACGTTATGACGTCACTCGTTCATCTGTTAATCCTTTGTTGTTGCAGGCAACCGGCGAACAGATTAACACCGCCTACCGAAATCAGAGCCGCATTTATCATCCGGACAAACACATGGAACCGGATAGCAAGAAGCGGGCCGAGATGATGTTCAATCGAACGAAACGGGCCTACGAAGTACTCTCTGATCCGCACCAGCGTGCCATCTACGATTCGGTTGGCGAGAAGGGTCTAAAAACCGAGGGCTGGGAAATAGTGCATCGGACGAAGACGCCGGCAGAGATCCGGGATGAGTACGATCGATTGGCACAGGCGGCTGCCGAGCGACGCTTGCAGCAGCGCACTAATCCTCGTGGCAATATCACCATCAATGTGAATGCAACAGAAATATTTACACCGTACGATGATTCGGAGATGCCGCGCGTGGAGATCGGTTCGATGAGCATTGCCCAGTCGATTGAGGCACCCATAACGCGCAAGGATATGATCATCATGAGCGGCAATCTCTACTCGTCCAATGGCACCGGCAATGGTGGATTTATGATTGCTGGTCGTCGCCTGCTTAACAAGGGCTGGATGGAGGTGTGCCTCGGCGCCGGCAATGGTTTCCTCTTGGGTCTCAAGGGTAAGCATTGAGTGCTTACTGGCTTGGCGCCTCCCAAATTAATTCATCCACTTGCCACTTAACAGGTGGACGGACGCTGACTTCGAAGCTGACGCTCAACGGCGGCACAAACATGAATTTCCGGGAGAACGGTGTAATACCCGCGGTCTTCTCCTCGCTAGCCGTGCAGCTGGACAAGCACACCGTTGGCAGCTTAACACTTAACGCCGGTCCTCAGTCATCCATGTCTACGCAGATCGATCACTCCAACGATCTGCATGCAATCAGCACAAGCTTTGTGATCGGAACACCTCACATTTACTTTGGCATCTCCTACACGCGAAAGATGATGGAGAACGAACTGAAGTTGAAGTTGGCGACGAAGTAAGACTGTTTTTTTAAGTGTAGACGATCAAATCAGATCACTATATCATATTGCAGTCATATCTTCTAGATGAGTCATTTAAAGTTCCTTTCTACATTATTTGTATTAGATTATTTATATCGAACAACAAAATTTTTTGGCTAATATTAGATTATCATTTTATAAACAGTTTAGATGATAAGATAATAATATTATAGCCGTAGAACTGCAGATTATTTTTTCTATATATTCACTTTTTATTCAGCGAAATTTCTTTGATTTCAGAGTGGGCACATTTGGCTTTTTGGGCGAATATGGAGTGGAGAAGAAGGTTTCTAAATACAGTTCGGTAATCGCAAGCGTATCCATTGGCGTGCCTTCGGGAGTCATACTCAAATTAAAGTGAGTTTCAAAATCAGTTCCCAAATATATTCTAAATTTACGAATTGCATTCAATGCTTGCAGAATAATCCGTTCAAATCAGTCGTATGTGTTTCCCATACATCTAAGCGATGAAATTGTGCCTGCAGCTGTGTTTTACGCCTCTGTGACGCCGATAATTGCGTGGTATATTGTGAAAAAGACAATCATGGATCCCATGGAAGCGGATCGCAAGAGCATCGAAGTTGAGCGGACGAAGCGTCAGAATGAACAGCGCTTAACGGCAAAGAAATTTGAGGCAATGGCAGCCATACACCTGATGCAGAACACCTACAACCGCATCCTGAACGAGGAACAGGATCGACGGGGTCTAGTTATAAAGAGAGCAATCTTTGGTTGCCTAAATGAAGGCAGCACGCAATTTAAGCCCGAAGCGTCGCACGATGTCACAATACCCATTCAATGTCTAGTCAGGGACAGTACGTTGCAGCTGTACGAGTCATCAAAGGTAAATAAAACACTATCATCTTTAGAGTATTTAATAATTGATTACTATATTATTTGCAGAGCGATTTACCTGGTTTCTATGATCCGAGTCTGGGTGACGACAAGATTTTACGCATAGAATATACACACAATGATGTATTAAAAACTGTCAATATAAAGGATAAAGAGCCATTGCGACTGCCAGCATAGAACGCGAAATGCAATTTGTATAAATCTTCAGTTGTGTGTTTGAGAATTGTTTTTATAATTCCTAGTAGCTGTACAAAAACGTAAATACAAAAAATGCCTAAAATAGTCAAATTCCGCAGTGCTTCTATGTCATATTATTCATATTAATGAATGAACAAACAAGTACAATATTTATTCATAATCATAATCATAATAATGTAAAGACGAAACGAAAATCATTTCTGATAGATTCTCAATTTCAAAATGGGCCGCCAAATCGAGCCAGCTAGCACGAGTCACCCTGTTGTTTAGTCGCCACTGAAATCAGCTGTTTTCCAAGGCATTTGCGGATGTGAAATCGTACAACAATATTTGTAATCTTAAGTTGAAAAACGATGCAGCAGTAATCATTAGAATGCTATTACAAATCGTAATAAGCAAACAGCTCAAATAAGGTACGATGCAATCCATGGACCATGACCATATTTACAAAAGCGAATCTTATACGCTTCGCGGTCGGCACAATTTGTTTTCTGCTGCTGCTCAACTTCCTCTGGACGACGGATTCAGACGGATCCAGCAGCAGCTCGCTGAGCAAACTGAGGTAAGTGTAATCCCAAATAAAGCACATAAGGCGTTAATCGAACAAATGTGTGTCTGCAGCATACGGCGAGTGCACAAATATGCACACATCTACAACAGAAACGACAGCGACCGAAGTGCCATTGGGAGCGATATCCCCGCTGGGGGTCATAAATTGCCAGCAGCTCCATTGGCGCTATCGAAAGAACGAGAGAGAGAGCTGCACATTGTTGGGCGCAACTCGAACTCAAACTCAACCTCGACTGTGATTGCGATTGCAAACTTTACTTCCATTCCACAAGACTTATTGCACGCGCACCCGCAAGATTTTGTAAACGGCACACAAACGCCACAAGTGACACAAGTCACACAAAACTGCACTGATCCCGATCCCCGAGATGGTATTAATGAACTGACATTACCTGCCATTTTATATTATAATATTATATTGGAATAGGTGGACCCATCACGCCAAACACAACGCTCGAATCTCTTGATGTTATTGAGGCTGAGCTGGGACCGCTGTTGCGTCCTGGTGGCGCTTATCAGCCAATTGATTGTATTGCTCAATATCATGTTGCCATTGTTGTGCCGTTTCGCGACCGTTATGCCCATCTTTCGGTTTTCCTGCGCAACATCCATCCGTTCCTAATGAAACAGCGCATCGCCTATCGCATATTTATTATAGAGCAAACCAATGGCAAGCCGTTCAATCGGGCTGCCATGATGAATATTGGTTACTTGGAGGCCTTAAAGCTATACCAGTGGGACTGTTTTATATTCCACGATGTCGATCTTTTACCCTTGGACGAACGCAATGTGTACAACTGTCCACGTCAGCCACGGCACATGTCCGTTGCAATTGACACGCTGAACTTCAAGTGAGTGTTCATTCGACCTTCGATTGACCTTAATTTATTTAATTGTGATTTGCTTTGATTGCGCTCAGGTTGCCTTATCGCTCAATATTTGGCGGAGTTTCTGCCATGACACGACAACAATTTCAAGCTGTGAACGGATTTTCAAACTCATTCTTCGGCTGGGGTGGCGAGGACGACGATATGTCCAACAGGTAAGTAACACGGATTACCGGGTAATCAATAACTGTATGTTTATTTATTTTCCAGATTGAAGCATGCCAACTTATTCATATCACGTTATCCGATAAATATCTCTCGCTATAAAATGTTGAAGCATCAAAAAGAGAAGGCAAATCCAAAACGGTGCATAATATTTCAATTAATCAATTCATTTATGTCAAATATTGACGTGATTATTTTAATTCGCAGCTACGAGAACCTGCAGAACGGCATCGGTAAAATTGAAATGGATGGCATCAACTCGATTAAATATGAAATCTATAGCATAAAAGATTTTCCAACATTCACTTGGTATTTGGCCGAGCTAAAGAATTCTGAGCGAAAGAGTTAACCAACCACAGCAACAGCATGAGGAACAGCATTCACATCATCTATTTATTATCGAATCTCCTTAAAGACAAAGTTGCGAATGCGATTCTCAATTTCGTGCAATAATTACTTATGTGTATGTACAAATGACAACATTACTTTCTTCAAAGTAGCCTAATTATTATCACGAATAATAGACACACAATTATTGTGTATGTAGCATGTCCAGTCAATATAGAAATACATATGTACTTTAGTCTTACTCCTAGCTCCATTTAAAAAATATTCTATGTATTCCAACGAGTACATAGATTTTGTTGATTTTAGTATGTCTTCCTCATCATTTTATTAAAAATCTCTCAATAACAAATTACAACAAAAAAATGAAAAAGACAAAAAAATTCTACACCAATTCCTACAAGGTGAAATGTAGATATTACTTTTGTGATATACAAATTGTTATTCGATTAAAATGATAATTAAATGAAAATGAAAAATATGTACTTTAATCTTCGGCACGCCGAATCTACAACATATCCCTGCAGAAGACTCATTGAGTGATAGACCGATATTAATATATGAATTCTATATATGTATGTATCTTTAAGTCGAAAATCTCGAAAATATCATAAAAGGCAGCTTTTTTGACTGATAATTCCAAATGGCACCTCTATTTAGAAATCCGATCCAACTTCGACGGGTACAACTTGTGTGCCAATATGAGGCTTTAAGATTCTATCAGATTCTGCAGGGATGTTCATCTATCTACCATACTTTAATATACAATACCAAATGTATAACTTATAAAAAACAAAATACATTTTACTATACCAGAATAAAACTTTTACTATATATACCAAAAGCAGTAAGTTGTTTTTGCTTTGCATCTATTATTCATAATTCGATCTCAGTCTTTAAAAGAAACATAAATTATCCCATAAATCCAACTAAATAATGTAACATATCAATTCGTTGGTTAGATTTCGTTTTTTTTTTATTAAGGTTACTTTGATTTTTATGCGTACGTATATTAAAAAATATTTATGGCTTTGTAACGACTATGTTACCATTTTAAGTCTGGGTTACATTTACTTTTTGGGCAGCCAAATGGCCGCTGATTAGTAGACAATATTCGAGGATGTGGGGGGCGGGGCGGGAGTGGGGAAAACACATAAGTATATAATTATGGCGAGTGGGGAATTAGATTCCGTGGCTCATTTATTAGTTTGGTATGCAAAATACAGTTAAAACAATTGGCTTTGAAAATAAAACTTAAACATATGCAGAACTTTGGAGAACTGCGTTTGCTTTTTCACTGGTCACGTTGTAATATAAATGCTTTGTTGTTTCAGTTTCTTTTTTTTTCTTTTTTGTTTTTGGAGCGTGAGCAAATAATTTGGAGCAAAACTTGTTTGGGGTAAACCAAAACGAAATCCAACAAAATCCAGGCAATGCCTTGGTGTGAAATATATATACATATACGCGAGATAATATAATAGTTAAATCAATTTTGTCAACAAATTACAACAATTAGAGCATCCATATAAGCGAACCGAAAAATTGGTTAGGTTAACAGAAATTATATGAATATCAATCAACGACAAGCTGTACGATAGGGGCAGGAATTAGCGTTAGACCTAACGGCAATATTAGAATCCTATATACAAGTGTAGTTGATGCGATCCGATCCGATGCGATGCGATGCAAACTCCATTCAATTACATTATAGAGCAGGGCATCGCACAGCAGAGGGGCAAACAAAGGGGCACCACAGCCGCACCAGACTTGCTTTTCGTCTTTGATTTCGAACCGGACTCGTACTCGTACATGCCCGATCCCTTGGCCCAGCGACCCTACATATTGTAAACAATAAGTATTTTCATTATCTATATAGGTGATAGATGGTATTTAGTAACTTACGCCTCCCGCGGAACCAGCATGCATCTCCTCGCGCCTATTAATAATGGTTTCGTGGCCAGGTGGATAGTATACTTCCTTGCCAGCCTTGTTAACGGAGGGCACATGCTGCTGCTGTGGCGATGCGACTGCTGTCTCAATCTCACGCTTGCGCACTGGTGTCTCAATATCCACACGATCCACGTGATCCGTCTAAGGGCAGAAGCGGTATAAGCAGCTAATTAGTAAATAGTCGAAGTCGAGTTTGGATGGTTTATACTTACAGTGCCGAATGACTGCATTAGATCGTCCACACGCTGTGGCGGATTGCCATTGCCAACGGGATACTCGACACCGTCGACGGGGAAGGGTGACGGTGATCCATAGTCGGGACCAGGTCCACGACGATTGTTTGTATTCGTTGTGGATGAGTATTTATACGAATAGGTTGTGTTATTCGGCGGATAACCATTGCCATTCTGGGGCTGTGGATAATTTGTGATCGGCAGCTGCTTGATTGGCGCCATATCCACAGGAGGATAGGGACCACCGCCGTTGGGCGGACCATGTACGGTGTTGACCGTGTTCGAAGTTTCGGTCTCCTTGAAATAATAGCGATTGGTGCCACCGCCCGGAGGCAGATGCGGCTGTAACTGTGCGGGACTATGTGGCGATCCATAGTTGGGACTATGGGCCGGACTGTGCGGATAACGCTGCTCGTTGATCGTATTGTCTGTCTTGTGTATGTTGTAGATGATGGTACGGTTGGTGTTTGGCGGCCCAGCATTGGGACTGGTAGCGGGTCCCAGCGGCAACTGACGTGGCTGCGGACTCAATCCGCGTGTGGTTGTCTCCTTATGCTCACGAATTTCGTACGATTTATTGCTGACCAGCGGGCGATCATGGGGCTTGTTCAGCGTGGAGTAGCTCTCCGTGTTGTAGACAACTGTTTGGGGCACATGGGGCGATGGCGACAATTGTGTCGTGTAGTTCTGATTCGAGTTGAGTGTCTCGTGGTGTTTGTAGCTGCTGCTCAGCGTGTTGTTGTTGATGCTGCTCCGATTGATGGTGCTGGTGGCGCTGCCGGGACCTGTCGATGGTATCTCATAGGTATAGGTGCGCACAGTTGTGGTCACCTTGGTGCCCGGTGAGGGCAATATGCCATCGCCCAAAGCAATATCCTGCAACTCCCTGTCAATATTGACCGTCTCGGTAGTGCTCACGCTGGGCACCACTTCCACATTGTTGTTGATCGTACGATTGCTCTCGTAGATTTTAGACTTACTTGAATACTGACCACCGCCGCCCGGCGAGTGAGCTGTCAAAGGAGATACGAAGTTGTTATGATAATTGGCCTAGATAAATCTGTATCAAAAGACTTACCCAGCGTGTAGGGTTTATCTTTGACCAGGTACTCGTCATGCTTTAAGTTGTCCTGAAAGTTGGAGTACTTGGCCGACGATTGCAGTGTGCTATAGTCCCTAGGACTAAAGGTCTCCACATCGTCGATAAGGGGCTGCTGTCCACCTGAATGCTGCGTCGTCTTGATTACGCGCGTTGTCTTCGTGACACTTCCGGACGGATCAGTACGTTCCCTATGGATGAGAATAAATAAATGTTAACTAAAATTAAAATTAAATATATAAAGCTGAATACGCATCTCGAACCACAAACCTATTTTCAAGTTTAAATTCAGTATTTATCTATTAATTAATTAATCTAATTATGACTAAAACTATATTGATTCTAAAAATCTGTTTATGAGTGTTTAAATTTAATTATTTAATTTAATTATGATGCATTCTTTAAAGACTTACAGTGTTCTATAGCTAGAGCCAGTTGGCAATGCTTCGCGTTCTCTGTTGGTAATCTGACGCTCATGCTTTAGATCCTCGAGCAATGCGTCCAACTGATCGATGTTCTGATCGCCGCCCGGAGGCTTGCCCTGATAGGATACATTATTATCGCCCGAGCTTGAATATTGATACGATGATTTCTTGTACGCATAATTCTTGTCGTTCTGTGTGTGTAAAATATATATGCGTGGTAAGATCATAACTGTAAATATTTGATATATATATTTACTTACACGTCCGTTCCATTTCGAGGGTGTATCTCTCAAAGAGGATGAGTAATTTTCCGAGCTGCTCGAGTACTGCATTTTGTTCAATTATTGTTTTCTGCTGCAAAATGACATCAAGCGAGATCATTCAGAAATATCGTTAAATGCTTATGTATGAGTAAGTTCTTCTTAGTCATATATGTTCATATGTAAATAATTCTTTTGGATGTGGGTGTAAAAGTCAACGTAAACAGCTTCGTACTGACAGGTTGATTCGCAGTTCATAAGAATTCCAAAAATTTGTTTGCATATACATATATACAACTCAACACCCACGAAATGTGTTCAATATGTTCAAAAATGGTGCCTCGTTTCTAGAACAGCTTTTAAGGTGATATTTTTGCCGCGATAATGGAGCTTAAGTCATTTAGAATGATCATCACTTGAAAAGATTAAGTGTCAACCAGCGACATAAAATGTGAAAGAATAAATTGGACAAAGTGGAAAAGACTACGACTATGAGATACCCAGTAGAATTATAATAATAATTTCAATAATTACTTAATTGATTAAATATGAAGTAAAATAAAAAAAAACCGGTTAAACACACTTTTATTGAGAAAAAAAACCTAATAACATTTTAGATAATATGCATTCGCAAACTAAAAGTTGAGATCCCAGAACAATTATAGAAATAATAGTAATTATAATATAAAACAATAATTAGTAGGCTGATTATATAAAAAAATTTTAAGAATGAGGTAATTTCTTAATATATCTTTGGTGAAACACACACTTTTCTTGTGAAAAAACTAATAATAGAGAATATACTTTTCAAAATATATCTTCGGAAAATACTAATTGTTTGCGTATATTTTAAGGGAAGCAGTCAGCACATAAACTGACTACTAAAAGGCTTCGCAACTGGCACTTGTAACTAGTTGGACTTACGGAGAGGGAGGTCCTTCATTCCGCACAGTAAGTGCGATGGTAGAAACGAATGAGTAGACTTGTATGAATATGCTAAGACTCTAAAAGACACTCACTTTATTGAGTTTATATACAGAATTTTTAGACGACAATGTTTGCTTAGGACTAGTTATGCTATTTGCGGGTTGACCTAAACAATCAATAGTTATCTATGCGTGTACAGATACCATGTCTTAAATTATCTTATTTACGATGCTGCCTGTGCTACTATCTGCTAATTGCAGGCCGCTCGACAGATGGTGTGAACATATTTCTAATCGCAACCCATGGATTGGGTGTACTTTATTTGCTGTGTATCTGCGCTATCTGCAGCGTACAACTGGCTTATGATTTATATGAATCTAAACACTAATAACATTTTAAAGAAAATACTTTTCAAACCTTTAATTTCGAAAAAAATAAAATCTTTTTTGGCAATCATATTTTCAGCAAAAATGTGCCAAAAATACTAAGAAAACAAAGTTTGTATCCAATTTTGGATACGAAACAACGAAACAAAAAGACAGATAATGGCAAACTGACACAGATACACACACACACACACGCACATAAGATATGCATATAAGCTCCTGCAAATTCAATGTCAAACTGGTTTTCACTTTTTAGCGTGTCCTTAGCACGTTTTTCGTCGGATGCAACACAATCAGAGACAAACCTGTATAGTATATGTAGCCAAAATATGTCTGGCTGTCGAGCTGATGATGAGTTTTTTTTATTTTTGTGATTTAGCGATAACCTTGAGGGAGATTTCAATGAATAAGAGAGAGAGAGAGAGAGAGCGAGAGAGAGAGAAACTAACAAATGCATAAGATTCATACAGAAAACACAAGGATGATTGGTATGATGTTATCAGAGTCATAAACAAACATTCAAGTGGAATTTAATGTCGACAAATAACAGTCGACACAGAGAAAAAAACAAATAATTAAAATAAAACTAAATAAATATATACAAATAAAGTTTAGTATTCATGCTTTTCATAATACAAAAAAAAAATTGCTTTCAAAATTATATATAATTTCTGGGCGCATTTAATTGCAAAATTGGTTCAACATTTGCCGTTGGGTAAAACCCAACAATACCAAAAATATTTACATTTTTGTATATGAATTATTTGAGCTGCCCAGCCACAAAAATGCATGTGCACATTATAATAATAAATCTCAATGCCTACGACGACAAATCAAATCAAATGAAATCAAATTAGAAGCAGTTTCCTTGGGCTGAAAATGTGCCACATGATCCCACACCATATGGTCAAGAGTTTAGCTAATTAAGAAGCTCACGTAAGCAAAAAAAACATGAAAATGAAAAAAGAAAAACTAGTATGTAGTAGTAAATACATCATATTAATAAAAGACTAAATCTAATTGACGCCTGATCGCAGACAGCACGTTTTTTTTTCAGTGGCGCTCAGTGTGCCTCAAGCACAAGTTTTTTATTTAAAATCTGTTTTTTTTTTTTGGTTTCTCACTCAAAGCAATAACAAACAGGTCGCACAGAGAGAGAGAGAGCGAGAGAGAGAGAGAGAGACAGAGACAGAGAGAGATGCGTGTTTGTTTTTGCATGTGTTTGTTGTACAATTCAAAATGATCTCATATAATCGGAACGAGAGACAAAAAATAAAAGTGGGAACATGTTGCTGCTGCTGTTGCTGCTAGTGGAGTGGGCGTGCCAAAGGGGCGGGGGCGGGGGGAACGTTCGCAAAACGCCAGCAGCCAAGATCTACATACGAGCGTGTATACGTACGTAAGCGAACACATAAAATAAACAAAATAGCAAACGAACAACAAGTTTGAAACAGACGAAAAGTCCCAAAGCGAAGGTGTTGTTGTTTTGTTGTTCAAATTTCCGAAAATCAAATTGAAAACGTAGGCGAAAAAAGGCGTAGAACATACAAACACACACACACACATACATACCTAAGTTCTAGCGACTGTGTGTGTGTGTTGGGTTGCCAATTTGCGTATGGCGACGCTGTTGGTGATGTTATTATTGCCTCCTCTGCCACCTACGCAGCAGCAGCGTCAATCAGCAGTTCAATCGAGTCAAGCACAAAAAAAACGTATTTGTGCATATTTAGTATAACCAAGCAAAATCAGCCGTTTGAGCTCGGCTAATTCAAATTAAGAAAAATCTACAAATTTTGCTCTTGATTTCTTCATCATCAGCTATTTTTTTTTACATTTTTTTTTGTCTTGGTCAAATTTACGATTGAGAAAATGAATGCGTTGTTGTCGGCGCCTTCATTGCCCACTCTTTCGCCTTTAACTGTACAATTTTATTGTGTTGCTCGTGCATGTACATACATATATATGTATATATAAATGTATGAAAACAAATAATTCTATAAATAGTTCACTGCCACTGTTCTTTTTGGCTTTCAATTCGAATACTGTTTTTGTTGCTCTTGATTTGAAGAAAAAAAATTGAATCGAGTGCGCTCCGCTAATGAATCATCCGCAATAGCAATATATAAATAGGGAGGATACGGATGCAATTCCAATTGGTATTCTTCCTCTGTATTGAACACCTATTTGAATTTCTCTTTGCTGCGCACACACATGCATACACACACACACACGCAATTACAATAGATACAGCTACGAAGCTCAAAAGCGAATAAGTATGGAAAAAGTAAAACTCGTTTCTAATGTGCGTTTTGTGTCGCCGTCATCATTTTGTTTTTTTTCTTCCTTTTTAAGCTTGTTCGCCAGTTCAAAGAGATAGCTAGCTGTAGATTCCATAGATACACACACACTCACCCACACACACACACATACGCAATACATTCATGCATTCATAGTATCATTCATTAGCAGCACTCACTGTGCACTTTTCCAAAACCAAAAACTGATTGGTGCAGACTTTTGTCTCGTTGTTGTTGTTGCTTTTGTAGTTTTTATTTTGTAGTTATTGCTTTTGCTGGCTAGCGGCGGGTATTCAGTGTTCAGCCAAAATTAAAATTTGCTCGATGCGCGGGCGCGTTAGTCTTAGAAAATTCGTTTGTATAGGTGTGTATTATTTTTTCTTTTTAAATTGTGTTAGTGTGTATTCGTGAATGTCTACTACAGAAACGTAACGGTTAACGAAACAGCTTTGCGTCCAATACGCGTACTCGCGTCGCTGGTTTGTGCAGTACTGAGGCTTCAAATTTGCACTTGCTACGAGCAGAGCGTGTTCGAAACAGATCGGACCCCCAATTGACTTATATACATAATGTAACAGGTTACGTGTCTCTCTCTCTCTCGTTCTCTCACTCTCTGAGCATCACGTCAGAGCTTCGAGCTTTTACATACCATTTGAAAATTAATAGTTGCTTAGAATTTTGCATTTTATTTACTTATATATTTATTATATATTTTATTTGCTTATGCGTATTCGTAATTTTATTATAAAAATAAATTTATTTACGAGACAGTTAACAATGCTAGTGCTTAGCTTTCAACTTTAAAGTTTAAGCTTTAGGGATAACTCAACTTATTTGGGAAATATAATTTAGTGAATTATATTTGAATTTGTAATTAAACATACTTATCCAGAACTGCTTACAAATGAAAGAGCTCTAATTCTATTTATATTATCTAGTCGCGCTCATTAAATAAGAGCAATTAATACTGACCGAAGTTCGCAGGCAAACAATTTAAAATTGTGACGTCTTGCTCCCGCCGTGTCAGTGTTAAATAGTTAACCTCAACTCAACTCAATCGTTCGGTGAGCATCCATTGACGACGATCTGTACTCAACTCTCCCAACACGCAAAGCTCTTTTATTTTTTTTGCGTTGTACGGAAAGCTTTTTGATTTTTTTGGGCGGCTAAATTGTTTATAGAACGCGTCTGTTGTTTTGTATTTAATCGAGACAAAAGTCAAGTGTTCTTTTATTTATTCGTGTTATTCTTAGCGGTGTCCAGGGCTGTTTTGTTGTTGTTGTTTTATATAAAAGATCAGAAAATTTTAGTGAATTGAAATCAAGCATCAAGTGAGAAAGTTCACTCAATGAATCGCTTTACAAACTGAGAGCATGAAATGCAGTTCAAAAATTATTACTGTATTTAAGGAAAAAAAAGAAAATCAGCAGCTAATCCTTGGCGGGCACCTCGATGACGCGCGGTTTCTCAATGATGCGGGCAGTCTTATTGCCCTTCTCCACAATGCCAATAATCCAGGCCTGATAGCCCTCCTGCTTCTCAATGTCTTTGCAGTAGGCAGCCGCCTGTTCCCTGGGCAGGCAGATGAGCAATCCTCCGGAAGTCTCTGCCGAATGACCCTGCAGCAGCTGGAACATATTGCCACAGGCCTTTGCCACCGCGGCCATTTTCGCAATTACTGGCAAATTATGAATGACAAAGGAGACATCCTTCTTCTGGTGAGCGGCCAGCGTTTGGGCATGTCCCAGCAGACCAAAGCCGGTTATATCGGTGGCCCCATGTGCATTGTACTTGTGCATGAGCCGGGCGGCGACTCGATTGAGACGCGACATGGAGTTCATGGCCCGATGATAGGCCTTGCGCACATCCTCCTCGGAGACGACCAGCTTGATGCGATTCCAGCGTTCCGGCTGATCGATCCACTGATGTGCATTCACTGCCACCTGTGTGCCCAGTGGTTTTGTCAGCACCAAAACATCCCCAACAACCGCATTATCGGGCACAATGTACTCATTTGGCTGACAAATGGTGGAGGCAACGCCGCCAATGGTGCACCAAGGATTGACAACGCTCTGTCCGCCGGTCACCGTGGTGCCCGCCTCCAGCGCAGAGTCCTTGAAGCCGCGCATTATCAGCGGAATGACAACGTCGCGCTCCTTCTCCGTCATCTTGGTGCTGACAGCGAGCAGCATCAGCATATTATCGCAATCGGTTACGCCCATGGCGTACAGATCGCTCAGCACATTGGCGCAGGCAATTTTGCCCATCATATAAGGATCGTCGACAATCGGATAGAAGAAGTCCGTCGTCTGAACGAGACACAGTCCGCCGTGGCGTAGCGGAATTACGGCACAATCGAGTCCAATGCCAATGCGTGGAATGGCAACGTTGAGGAACTGCGGCTCCTGATCCTGAGCAGAGTAGTCCTGCTGCAGAGCCGACACAAGCTTTGAGAGCACCTCCTGTGGTACCTTGCAGCCGCGGCCCTTCAGATCGGCGAAACGTGTCAGGCGGAAAGATGCATCCAAATCGTGGGCCGTTGGGTCAAAGGGGCGACGCAGTTCGGCGTCGCCGCCGCCATGTAGCTCCAGATGGGCAGCATTTAGTACGTCTGCGGCGTAGCTCATTTTATGCGGCAAAAGACCTGGTTGATTTACAACGAAATGTTTGCAATTAGTCGAATTAGAATTACGCACTTTTTTTTTTGCCGCCAATAAAACGGGTGGCAAGCAAATAACTCGCGTTCTCCCTGGGCACATATACACATGTAAACAGACGTGTATGTACACGAATTTTCAGTTCGATTGTGTGTATGTGTGAGTAGCGAGTGATGCGGTTGGCTATTTGCTCGATGGCGGCTGAATCGGGCGAAGTCAGTATTTCTCCCTGTCGTCGAAGAACAAAACGTGAACAATGTCCACTTTCTTCGAATTACAAAAGCCTAATTTTTACTCACTTTTTAAATAATATAAATATCATTATGGCTTATTAGAGATGGGTACTTACGTTTTCGTTTTCAAATATGCACAAAATGCTTAATAACCGGCCAGGAAATTTTTATTTAGCGCTTTGATTTTGCTTTTGCACCGCTGTCGCCGACTGAATAGAGTTGCATATTTGGTATATCGATAGACTCTCGCTAACATCATGAAATGTACAGCGCTGCCAACTTGCTTAAAATAAGGTGGCGCCTTATAAAGTGATTTATTATCGTGAAAATTATTTAAATACATCCTTTACGGACTCTTTTACTTTTGATTTAAATTTTAGAAATTATTTTTACAAAATGTTCAGTTGCCCGAATTTGCTACAGGTCTCTTGGCGAAAACAAATCAAAATCGCAGCTGAAGCTAATGGCCAGTTGCGAAGCAGAAACAAAGACAAGCGGAACCTGTTGCGCAAGCGCAACTTGAAAAGTAAAAGTGAGAAAAGACAAATATTAATGACCAATTATATTAGCTCGTGCCTATAACAATAATATTTTTTATTCTTTTCTCATTTTTTGAGAACATAATCCGCTATTGTGACAGGTGACCAGTTGTAGAAATTTGAACTATTTCCTTGGCATAACAATAGACTGAAGAAACGAACTTGGCTTTAACCATGGCCAGCTGGAATTGGTGACGACACAACTACACACAACCAAACAAAATACTTATAAACAAACTAACAAGTTTTAAAGCAGAATCATGATTCAGCTAAGACTGCCCGCAATTTTACTTTTATTGCTGCCGTTGTTCGCTTTGGTCAGCGCCGAATACGTATATGGCGAACCAGAATTCAAATGTCCCAAGAAGTGAGTTGCTTAAATATATTTTTAATTAATTAAATTTAATTGCTTCATTTTTCCATACAGAGCTCAAATCTTATATCCCTGCTTGTGTGTTAATGGCAGCGATAATGGAATTTTTGTGCGCTGCGAAAACACCAATTTGGCAACACTTTCGGTGGCCCTGCAGAATTTGGCCTCCCTTGATATGCCCGTGGAGGAGTTGACCATCTACAAGGGACACTTTGGTGCGTTTGTTTTGCCTACCTTTTCTATTTATTTATTATTTTCCTGCGTATGAAAAAAAACTAACCATTAGTTTTTGTAATTTTTTCATATATATTGCTTTGTATTTTCTCTATAAATTATAGAGAATACTGCTTCTTAAATTCTTTTAAATATATATTAATATATATATATATATATTTTTTATTTTTATTTTTAATTTGATAGAAAACTGCCAAAAGTAGCCAAGAAAAATAATGTTAACACTTACGTACTTAATAGAAATCGTTTATTTATTTATAATTTTCATAATTATAAGTGCACATTTGAAAAATTGTGTTAATATTATTTCGTTCATTTTTGTTCTAATTTAATTTAAATTTGTGAATAAAATTATGTTTTTCTTTTCTTTCTCACTTGGTAAGGGACTTCTCCCACTTCTAAAAATGTGTTCAAATTAGTTACAAATTTAAAAATGTCTTTGAAAACATTTCTTGCGAGAGTTGATTGATAATTATTTTTGTGCATTTTAGTACGGCTTTTTGGACCGCTTTTCGCCCATATCAAGGCGCGTGTGCTGACGATTGAGGAGACTCCGATTGCCACCATCGAAGATTACGTGTTTTATGGCGTCAACAATACGTTGGAACAGCTTAATTTGCTGCACACGAATCTAAGTCAAGTTGGTCAACTGGCTTTC
This sequence comes from Drosophila glabriapex, assembly GCA_035042305.1. Taxonomy (NCBI): domain Eukaryota; kingdom Metazoa; phylum Arthropoda; class Insecta; order Diptera; family Drosophilidae; genus Drosophila; species Drosophila glabriapex. Next base: position 18,119,021 of record JAWNLN010000046.1, read on the forward strand.
GGTGTAAGTGTCTCTTGTCTATAATAAGAGTATGTGTTATAATTATGATATAAATTCCATGTTCCATAGATTTTGGGCAAAGCACGGCAATTGGTGATTGATGGTCATGCGTTCGAACAACTGCCCAAAGATCTGTTTGTTGGCCAAGAGATTAGCAACAGGTTGGAAATCATACGTCTCTCAAATGGACTTTTGAGTGACTTGCCGGTGGAGACATTTCAGCCGCTGCGAAAGTTGAAAACACTGGATTTGCATGGCAATCAACTGGAGAATCTCAAGCGGAATCAATTCAAGAACCTGCGCGAACTGGAGTCCCTTGATATAAGTCACAACAGTATCAAGAAATTAGAGGCGCAACACATTTCGGATCTGACCAAGTTGGGGTGGTGCAATGTATCGCACAATGCCCTAAACGAGCTGAGTCGTGGCACCTTTGCCAGGAACTCGGTGCTCAAGGTGCTCAATCTGTCCCACAATAACATTGCCAAACTGGATGCGAATAGTTTTCGTGGTATGCGTTTTTTGCGCCGCCTCTTTCTGAGCGACAATGTAATCAGCGATATTGGACGTGGCACCTTTGGCTCTGTGGCTCGCATTGGAACCATAGACTTGGCGAGGAACAAACTGAAGAAGATCGAATATCAAATGTTTACCCAAATGAACTATGTGGAGGTAGGTGAAAGCATTTAAAATTATATTATTTGTGTAGTAATTCTTGCTCTTTGGCAGCTATTGGACTTGGCGGAGAATAACATCACGAAAATTGAGAAGAACTCGTTTAAGGACATTTACCAATCGGTAATTAATGTCTCTCACAATGCCCTGGAGTTAATTGAAACGGCGGCCTTTGAGAACTGTGTGAATATAACGACGCTCGATTTGTCTCACAATCGGCTGGTGAACTTTTCACGTCGTAGCTTCGACGAGACAACATTTGCCTCCACTTTCCAGCTAAGCTACAATTTGCTGACAAATCTGGCGCATGTAATTAAGATAAAATTCGCGAAATTTATATGAAAAACTAACAGCTTGTGCTTTCCAGATTCCCATACAGAATATGTCTGGGCTGCGCGTGTTGAATGCCTCGCACAATAACATCACTGAAATACCCAAGAATTGTTTTCCAAAACTTTATGAACTGCACACGATCGATGTGTCGTTTAACAACATTTCCCTCATATTCAACGGGGTATTTCAGACACTCTTTTCTCTGCGCAGCATTGATTTGAGTCACAACAGCATGAAGGAGATCAAGTCGTCGACTTTTGGCACGTTACCAACGCTGCTGGAGATGGATCTTAGCTATAATCAGCTTGTTAACATTGTGCGTGGATCGCTGGCCAAACTGACGAGCATGCGGCAATTGTATCTAAATAACAATCGCATCGAAAAACTGTTTCAACTGCCCATTTCGTTGAATGAGCTCTATATGGGCCACAACAATATATCATCCATACCAGCCGGCACTTGGCCCGTTATGAACTCACTTATATACTTGGACTTGGCCTATAATCAACTTGGCGACAGCTTGGATTCACAGAGCTTTACGGGTCTGTTGGTCGTACAGCGACTAATGCTGCAGGGCAACTCCATCAGCATGCCACCATTCGAGGCGATCGCTGTGATGTCAACGCTGCAATATCTGCACTTGGAGGTAAGTAGAAATGTCTAAATGCATTTCTTGTTCTATTTTTTAAAATTCACATGAAGATAAGATTTGTATTTATTTAAAATCATACCAAAAATAACAATTAGATGATCAGTTAGGGAGTGAAGGTCAATCCTTGTGTAATTTCAATCATTTCCATTCGCAGCACAACAACATTACCGCACTGGAGCGCAGTGCATTTGGCAAGCTGCCCGTTCTCTTTGAACTCAATCTGTATGACAATCAAGTCGCCGAGATTAGGTAAGTGGGCTCCAATCTAATATATACAAATTATAAACGCATATTTTGGTTTGCAGTAAGCGGGCATTTGAGGGACTATTGCAGCTGCTAACACTGAATCTGTCGAGGAATGCCATACAGCAGTTGCAAAACGATATATTTATTGGGTTGCCTTCGTTGCGCAGCTTGGATTTGTCGCACAATACGCTCTCCAAACTGGACAATAAAACAAATGGCGTATTGGATGATTTGCTCAGTTTGGAGACACTCAATTTGAGTCATAATCGAATTAGTTTTGTCACCAAGAAAACATTTCCATCCCATCAGTATATACCATATAATCTGAAGTATCTGGATTTGAGTTACAATCAGATGCCAGTTTTGACCTACGATATAACGTTTGGCACCAAAAAGCTCCTCAAGTTAAACGTCTCCCACAATCAAATCAACGAATTGCGTCGTGGAGTCTTATCGAACTTTACATCGCTCCAATCGCTGGACATATCGCACAATGAGCTGACGAATCTGTTGTCGGAGGAGCTTATTTTCGATCTGCCCAAGAATCTGAGCCGCTTGGATGTATCGCATAATCAAATCTTTCATTTGCCCTTCGCCAATCTGGTGAAGACGCAATCGTTGAAATACGTTGATCTGCGCAACAATAGTCTGGAGGACATAGCCGCCTCACTGGTGGCCACCATGCGCAATCGGAGTCAAGTGCTGCTCTCCAACAATCCACTGTATTGTGGCTGCAATGTGCGCCCCTTGAAACACTATATGCTGGAGCAGATAAATCCTAGCGAGGATTTGCGCAACGTCATCTGTCAGACACCGGCTCAGGCAACGGGGCAGTATCTGTTGCATGTGGATGATGAGTATCTCAATTGCAGGGAGGACGAAATGGAGCTTTATGCCGGCAGCGACTTCGAGCAGCTGACCGATGTTCGCTTTCGCGAGGTTCAAACGTAGGTCGAATTAATTAATTATCTAGTTAGATGTAGTTAATAATTTTTGTTTTCTGTTCGATGGCAGCAATAAGGCTGGCAATCTGACAATGCGTTGGTTTGTCTCCGGCCTGTCGGATGTGGCTGACTTCAATGTTTACATACGCAGCAGCGGCAACGAGTTGTTGCATCAGGCTGACTATGCCTACAATCAACGCACGGCTCAAATACCAGTCTCCCAGCTGCTGGAGCTTGGCGAACTGAAGCTGCGAGGTGCCGAGATCTGTATCGTTGCTCGCGATAGCGATGGGAATACACGTCGCTGGTTTGCCGGCCAGTGTCAGGCGTTGCCCTCCCTCAAGGCGCCGAGGACCTACTTCTTTGGCAACTTTAATGTGAGAAGCGCAGCCAGCGCAACAAAATCCCAAATCGCACACATAGCTTTAATACTGTTTGTTGCCATTATGTATTAAATGTATGCGGTGCGGTACGATTACTGCCCGTACTCAGTGTAAGGACACGCTCTGCTCTGACCTTACAGCCCCAGCGCTTAACATGCGCACATGTATTTGTTTACTTGCCGTTGTTGCCGCCATAACCACCACGTTTTGTATTGGAATGGAAAGGGGGATGGGGGGAAGGTGCTGGTTTGGTGGCTCGTTGAGCACAATTGAGAAAATGTTACAGCCCACCAACCAGCTGATTCTTTCGAACTTTCATTCACAGCGCAAAGCACAAAGGCAGAGCGGGCAGTCAAGTCAAGCGCCGCTAAATTTCATTCGTGCTCTCCTCGTGCTGTGCTCGGCAAAATAGTTCGGCTTTTGCACGAGCAAACGTCACACAATGAGGATAATGACGGCGCCAGCGACGACGACGACGACGACGGCGACGGCTACGGCGATGACAGTTGCTAGGAGCGCGCAAGGACTTTTGAGTAAAAGCATTGCTTGCCAAACAAATGCGCACTCGCACTCTCATTCTAGCGTTCGTTCTCTGCCTCAGCTTAAATGACGCTTATAAGTGTGTCCACACTCGTGGAAAAACAATGAGTTATGGTTCAACTTTTGCTCAGTTATGCAACATAACCGAAGAAATCACAAAAGCGTGCACAGCATGGCGTATGTGCAATATTTTATTTAGTATTTATGAGTATTAATAGCAGTTATTAATCTATACATGTTTATTGTCTTCCCTTTATGGGAATTTATTTATTAATTTAATGTCATCTAAATTCAGTCGACATACCTCAAGAAATTACTACAGTTTGTACACCGTGACGTATGTGCTATTTATAAATATTCAGGAATATTATTTGAAGTTATTAATCTATGCATGCTTATTTTCTTTCATATATTTTTTTGCATGTTGTTATTTATTTATTAAAGTCAGTTGTCAAAAAAAAAAAATGTATATATATTTAAAATAGTTTAAATGAAAATAAGAATTAAATCAAAAAAATTATTCAAAGTGTTTGTTGTAGAAATCGTAATACATTTGAGTAAAAATCCATCGCATTGAGGTATACACTTTAGTGTGGCCCACCACTGTTGAGGACACTGAGGACATGTGCACTTTCGCTGCTCAACTGCGCTCTCGTGTTTCGTTGTGTGTGTGGCGTGGTGTGTTGTGCTTTTTTGGTGTTGTGTGACTTTGCCGTTTGCTTTTGCATTTGCGCTGGCACTTTGCTAGTGTGTCCTTATCGATTTTCAGCGAAATTTTAGCAGGCTCACGGCGCACGGCGCACGTCAGTGGCCAGCGAGGATTCACTTGTCGCGCTGAGTTCGTTCGTGTCGTGTTCGCACAGCACAGCTGCGAGTAACAGTTCAGCCAACAGAGCACCGTTATGTAAAGTGATTCCAATCGAAACATACATACATACATACATGCCTACATTCATACATACAAACTAAGTGAATCGCTGCTGTGAGCTAATTAAATAGAGGCGCCACGCAGACAAAAAAAAAAAACAAAACAAATAATTTATTGTTATAAATAAGCAATTAATAAAAGCAGCATTGTGATAACATCGCGACAAAAAAATACTGATGAAAATATATCGTAATATTCAAAATACTTGCATACATAAGTCGAGGAAAAACGAGGAAACACGCTACCAACTTGTGCCGTAACACGGCCCATTGAAAAGAGAGAAAGAAAAGAAAAGAAAAGTTTCAGGTAGCAGAAGACGACAAAAGCGAAAGCGCAAGCAAAGACGAAGGCGAAGACGAAAATGTAATAGAGGTCAAAAGAAGCATTGATTTAACGTGCACTTTTTTTTCCTCTGTGCCGTTTTCCTCAATTTTATTCGGTTGCGGTTTCCTCGAATGTGTGCCGTGTGTGTGTGTGTGCCTAGTGTGTGCCTCGTGTGTTTGTGTGTGTGTTTCCTTAGCCATACAAATTGTGTTGCGTAAAGAATTTATTTAAAATTGGTTCAACGCTTGCTTGTTGTTTTACACACACACACACACAAACACACACACACATGTGCCAGAGTGCCTATGTGTGAGTGTGGCTCCCATTAAATGTGTATGTACATATATAATGAGTGCGTGTGTGTGTGTGTGTGTGTGTGTGTGGTGTGCGAATTGTTGATGACGAACCACCTACTTACGTATATGTATGTATGTATGTGTGCATGCACATACATACATATGTCCTTTTACGAAACCGTCACAGCAACTGAAAGAAAAGAACGGAAAAGAAATATATATATATATATATATATACATAAATATATGCTTATATATATATATATTTATTTATATATTTATATACGTAACGCAGTTCAATATTCAATAAGAGACCAAGCATAATTACATAATCAAATAGAGCGACTTGCAAATAAAAAAAAACAGAAAACAGAAAAAGAAAAAAGAAAGAAAGAAGGCAAATAAAAGCGAAATAAAGCCGTAAGCAAAGTAAATGATATAAAATCAACGTCAAGTGCAGCATTACTTAATCAACGCCCCCGGAAACGCCTAACAAAGCAAAGTTTAACCAAAAAACCTATGTACCTGCAACAAAGAAATTGATCAAATTATTAAACAGAAAAATAACACACACACAGAAACACATCGACACACACGCAAACATATATATATATATACATAATATACATATATATATGTATATATATATATATATATTAATAGAGAAAAACACCAAAAATCGCAGAAATTAAAAAAATTAACAAGAAAATTACTTTTAAAAATATACAACAAAGAAATAAATAAAACCCTCTCGCTATAAACTATAAAATACATATATACAACAAGAAAAGTGCTATAAAAAAATATATATAAATATATATACAAATACATAACAATTATATATAGAGACGTTATATACTGACATACATACTTAGATATACGCAAATATATATACATATATAACACTTATATAAAACCGTTGAACGTGTGTAGTTGCCGTTATGCGAATTGTTCAAGCCGTCAATGGATATAACCAACAAACTGAATAACTAGAGCTATAGCTAAAGGAAACCTCGTAGTTTGTAGGACAAGCGTCTTCTTCATGTAGCAAAATCAAATATTAATCGTTAACATTTAAACGCACTTAACGACTAACAAGTACTACCAAGTAGTTGCCTCTCTGTATATACATATATATATATATTATAAATATATGTATATATATATATGTATACAATATATACAAATTGCATAGAATACAACTAAATATATGGATTTATTTTTATAAAGCCGCAACGAACTTCAACTGCAACTCCAACTAGCCCTAAACTAGAATAAAAAACTAAAAACTAAACGAAAGTAAAATTAACAAAACAACAACAACAACAACAACAAAAAGCCTGCAGAAATTAAACGCACTAATTAAAGCTACAACAAGGACAAGGACAAGGAGAAGGACAACGCTACTGGAGCTAGATCAGCTCTGCTGCCGGCTTTCCATTTATGGTCGCGTGTTGCTTGTGCAACCAACGAAGTTATTTATAGAGTGGATACCACTTAGAGATACATTGTGTAACTAAGGAATTATATAGATTTACCTGTGTTGGGTTTCTTCTTGCATCGCCAGCGCGCCTTGACGTAACTCTCCGGCACAAGCCACGCCCCGGTCTCCGGCTGTCCCGGACTACAACAGCTATACATATATATTATATATATATGTAACGGTAACACCATAACGCCTTAACTTGAGTCACAACTTTTCACACAAGAAGCCGACAAGAACCGCAAACCGCAAACCGCAAAAAATTCGTTGCGTTCATTAAACTTTCACAAGACCACGAGACCAAATATTTAATTGAGTAGCAGGAGACAAGAAGTAGAAGGAAAAACTAGAAACTAGAGAAATCATTGCATATATATACACACACACCTATATATATATATATACATACATATATTTTCGCCAGTGGCTTCGTATAAAGAGCAACATTATTATAGCCGTTCCTTGTGATATTCTAAAAATACTAAAAAAACAAAAAAAAACAAAAAACAAAAAAAATACAAAAAATCCAATATTATAACGATCTTAAATCTGTGTGCTATCCGCCTGCTGCCCACCATCCTTCAGTTCAGTTCGCCCGCCCCGCCTATCATCGCCACCAATAAAAATCCACCTATCCTAAAACCAAACAATATTATAACAAGCCCCAAGCCCCCTAGAGGATAAACCGACGTCTATAATCAAAAGTACAAAAGAACTCAAAAACCTACATACGACTACGACTCGGATCAAGGAGAGTCGATAAGCGCCTAAATAAATGATAGCAACATATGGTATTAATATAATAATAATTTACTCAGTAGTCATTAGAGGGCGTTAAACATAACCTCAAACAAACGCGCCCGAAACAAACAAATAAACAAATAAAGAAATAAATAAATAAAACCTCCAAAACGAGAAACCAAACCAAACCCAACCAACCCATAAGCAATATAACTAGTGCTGTTAACTATTTTAGTGACTAAATTTTAGACTACAGTCAACCAACGTTACTTAACACCTCTATAAATATAACCCACCAAAAACGAAACTCACACAGACCTACACACACACGAACACAGACAAACACACTCACACAGATAGAGAGTGAAAAGAAAGCCGCTTAAAAACACGAAAATCCATTGCAAAAAAAAAAAAAAAAACAAACAGAAAAAGAAGGAAAAATGAAACTGAAAATGCTGTGAGTGAGAATTAGCCAGAGAGCAGAAGTTTATAGCTAAGCAACAACAACGAAAAGCAATTATTTTGTTTATGTGTCCCGCATACAAATACATGCATACGATGTCCTCCAATTTGTACTTGTATTTGTAGATGTACCTGTATTAGTTAATTCCCAAAAATCGAAACGGAAGTTGCGCCCACGCTTCCCCCAAACCAAAACGTGAGTGAGCGAGACAGAGCGAGAAATAGAGAAAGACAGAGACAGAGAGAGAGAGAGAGAGAGAGAGAGAGAGAGATTAAACACGAACAGAAAAAACAAAAGCACACACAAACACATACATATAAACACACAAACAAACAAACAAACATATGCACTGAAAAAATACTACAAGAACAATATATGATGATAAGGCCCAGAATTGCGACAGGCGTTACGGGGTGTACTCTATGGCAATAACAACAACAGCATAAAGGAGCAGCTGAGCAGCAGTGGTATACCAGTGTGTGTGTGTGCGTGTGCGTGTGTGTGTGCGGGCGTGTGTCAACTGTGTGTGTGTGTGTGTGTGTGGAAGAAGGAGAAAGTTTCATTTGTGGAGTGGAGCAGCGTGCAACGTGCGAGGAGAACGAAGGACGAAGGACGAAGGACATCAGACGTCGGACGGGCAAAAATCAAATTTCAACTTTTCCATGTGGAACTTCTGCTCGTTGGTGTTGGTGGTGATTGTTGTTGTTACAAAAAATGCACGTTAAACACACACAGCGCCGAGTCAGCGGTCCTGGAGCATTCGGAACATTTACCAACGATCAACGGTATGCAATTATTTAGAATTGTCTATAGTGTCTTGTATCCTTGATATTGTTGTTATTTACTTGATTTAAGCGTATTGATTCAATGTACATGTGCATGTAAGTGTACACACACATATATATATATATATATATATATATATATATATATGTGTCGGTGTGTGTGTGTGTGAAGGTGTTTCAGGGCTATTTGGTGCATTGCACACTGGGCCACATCTTTTCTTTTACTGTAGTTACACAATTCTTACTTGGCACACTTGATGAACACCAATCGCAAGTTAATTAGACAAACTTTTAGACCCATAAATGAATATAATCAAATTCTATTTGATTTGGCCAGTTATTCGTAACAAACTTTAATTAATGATGCTCTCTGATATATGTAGAAAAAATCTTTAGCATCGTATAACTATTAAATATAGCTCAAATAGGAACACTCGCTCGGGAAAAACTAGTTCTTAAATAACAAAACTATTTTGTTTACCAAGAACTATCGAATTACTTTAACATCTGACAACTATAAAATATAACTGCAATAGAAATAATCTATCGAAAAATTATTTCTTATTTCTTTTAAGCAATCTGTCTAATTTTGAAATTGTAATCGCATAACCAGCTCTAATAAAAAAAAACCTTTGCTTACCAGGATATGCGGATCAAATTAATGCACTTTATAGGATAGTTGATGGCTCTTTAAATAAAATACACTTTAGACAATATTTTACAAGTTCATAGAAAGCTAGTTTCCACTTCATAATTAACTTAATATAATATAAATAAAATAAATTTACTTAGAGCTTGCATTCTACATTAATTTCCATGATTATCATTTATATATTAGATCTTAGCAAGCACTAAGTTTGGCAACATTTCCCAAGAATTAGATCATCTGTATTACAATTTCAAAGTTGCCAAAATAGGAGTTATTTCTATGCAGCTATGAGCCTTTTAAGCACATAAGCCTTGCTATCCTGAATTAAAGTTTAACTAATAAATAATTGATATCTTTCTGATCGTATAACTTTGCTAGTGTTAATATTTTTAATTTATTTATCCGAATTCATCTGGCAAGTTAGTTTTGCAGTTCTTATTAGGAGTACAAGCAAATTTCTACCTCTTTCTTGGTAATACAAACTTACTTTATAGTTCAATTAAGGAAATTAATTAACTTCGTTTGGCCACTTGAAAAATACAAGTTGTTAGTGCTTCAACTTGCCAATATGCGTTTTCAAAATAGTTGATTTCAATTACGTTTTATTTCCAAATTTAAGAAAACCAAAGATTTAAAGAAAGAATTGGAAATCTGGCCCAGTGTGCATAAGCGACCTAAATCCCAACACATTGCGTTAATTATTTAGGAATGTGTGCCTCATAAATAATGTATTCGTATGTGGAACGTCCTGAAACACCTGTGCTCAAAATTCAAGCTCACGCAAATGCACACACACACACACACACACACACACATATACAAATATACACATACGTGTACACACTTACATACACTTATATGTGTGAACGTGTACACTTTAAAATGTTTACATTGAATGTATTTCCGTTTCCGTTTCATTTTCAGCATTCCCATACGTTTTGTGTTGTTTGTTTGTTTTGTTGTTTTGTTGTTTTGTTTTGTTGTGTTTCGTTTGCTGTGTTTGTTTGTTCTCGTTCTTGTTGGTTTGGTTTTGCAGTTGAACTTGTTGGTAGTGTTGTTGTTGTTCTTGTTGTTATTGCTGCTGCTGCTAATCCTAATGCGTGTGTTGGTGTGTTTGTGTGTGTGTCAATTTGTCACGGTTAACAAATCGAAACAAATAATGAAGAACAAAGTTTTTTTTTTGGCGCCAGTTTTGTTGCTGTAATTACTTTTGCATATATGTATATACACTCGGAGAAAATGTAGTTCTGTTTGAACAGAATAATGCCTTCCTAAATCTGCTTCACATAATTAAACACAAATATTATTGAACCAACTCAAATTTGCCAATCAAAATTATGCTCGTATTGAGAATAAGTGTAACACTTTCATCTACTTAATTGAATATCTTAATTTCTTTATGCAAACTGATAAGTATGCATTTTAATGTATTATCAGAATTGAGATATTTAACTAAGAACCAAATATTTATCTTAAAGTAATCCGAAACAGTCTCACATTTGTACTTGAATTATTTGCAAAGCTTTCTTGTTCTTAAATTTCTATTTCGTGTTTATTTTAATATAATTTTTATTATTATATAATATCTGGATTGATTTAAGGACTTGAACTAAGAACGAATTATTTTACTCAAAGTTTTGCAAGGCAGTCCAAAATTTGAATGTTTCAGATTTAAAAACTGAACTTCTTGCAAAAAGAATTTTGGGACTTTTTCTATATTTTTTCATGCTGAGTGTATATGCATTTATTGTAGTGTCTGTTAATTAAAATGTATTTGTGTGTGTGTGCTCGAGTTTCCTATGTTCATTTAACACCTATTTGGTCCATTATGCTTATTTCCATTTGGCTTCTTCCGAGCACAATGCAACTGATTTCCGTTCATTCAACGCCCGAGGAGGACAGCTGTATTTGAAGTGGCTGGCATGGGTAGGGGTGGTAGGGGATAAGGGGGCCATCCGTCACATAGTCAATGCAATTACAAGAAACTAGATTAAAAGCCAAGTGGCCAAACAACAATGGCGTCAACACACACAAACACATACATACAACAACGGCGACAATGGGCCAACCAAGCAACAAACCAACAAACCAACAAACAAATAACCAACCAACCAACAATGAGCAACTGTACGAGAAATAGTGTCAAAGTACTTTGAGTGCACTTGTACGCAGTCTGTGTGTGTGTGTGGCAGAAAAGCGTTGCATACACACAGGCGCCATTCAATGCCTTGCCTGCTGCGTGTGCATGCGCGTGTGTGTGTGTGTGTGTGTGTGTGTGTGTGTTATTCATGTACATGTTCAACGACAACATCAATGCAGCAGCGGAAGCTTTCGCTTTTACTTCAATGATTAAACCACTGACCGAATTTCGGCTTGCCATCTACATATATATACATTGCATATGTATTTGTATTTGTATTTGTATTTGTCTATCTATTTGTATGTGTGTGTGTGTGTGTGTGTGTGTGTGTCTGTATTGATAAAAGGCTTGCTGTCATTTTTGTTGTTGCTGTTGCTTGCACATTCTAGCTGACACACACACACACACACACACCCACTCACAGACTGACAAAGTTAGAGAGACACACACACACACACACCCACACACACACACACACACGCGCAGAGCGAGGCGAGATAAACTGTTTTGTTAGCCTTTTTGTGTAGGAAGCTTGATGTTTCCAATTGAACTAGTTACATACATTTCCACATAGAAAGTACACTCAGAGAAATAATATGCTCTAGCAACTTAAAACAGTGCACTAAAAATCTAAACTAATTTTGAGAAATTATTTATTGCAGCTAAGATAAAAGTAAATCAAAAAACTTAAAAATTAGCTAAGCTTTTATTTTTATTAACTAAAAAATAAAACTAGAATAAACATAAAAATATATCATTATTTTGATTTCTAGCCAAAATGAAATTTTTCAGTTAAACTTAAAATCATTTCCATATTTATTGTTTCGGAGAACATATTGCTAAAAAAATAAAACTTTTGTCCGTACTTAAAAAATATCAATATTTATATTTTTAAAAAAACTAAATAAAAGTCCTGAGTTAAACTTAAAAATATGTGATTATTTATATTTTCAAGAAACACACAAAAACTTAAATAAAAGAAACTTTTAAGTCGAACGCTTCAAAAAACTTCAAACAAAAGGTTGCCTCTTCATTTAGAAATGAGACAAAAAGAAAGAAAAATTTTCTTTAAAATTAGGTCTGCAGGGCAATATGTTAATTCTCTGAGTGTACTTGCAAACATACATACACTTAACAGTATGTGTGCCATAGTTGGATTCCATTTAAGCAGTTGCCTTTGGCAAACGTTATTTTGATTTACAAAATTATCAAATTAAGCTGACAGATTAATTGCTGTCATGTTGACAGGCAGTGAAATCCAACTATTACCTGATTTACGATTACTATTATTTATTTTTATTTCATATTTGTTATTTAGCCTTAAATTAAGAACAAAAAAAAAACAAACGTAATTTGTGTTTAGTTTCGTTGTGAAGTAATAATGTATACATCTGAATTTATGTTTGTCATTGTTGTTGTTGTTTTTACAGAAAACTTGCTTAAAAAGTACCAAACTTAAAAAATAAGCAATACAAACAAGTACAAAAAGCAAAAGAAGCGCAAGCGAAACAAGTTTTCGCATCGAATCTGACAAAAAAAAAAAAACAAACCAAAAAGAAAAAAAGTGAAATCCCAAATCAAAATCCAAATCGAAATCGAAATCGAAAGAAAGAATCAGCGTGAAACACTCGTGCTAAAAACGAATGAGTTTCAATATTTTCGCTGTGTGTGGAAGCTAAATTTGCGTACTACTGACATCATCAGTGAAGGTACCGACAATTTCAAATAGCCACTCTCTGCCTCTACCTTTCAACTACTATGTACTACTACTACCTACTGCTACTACTATGTATAAATAACTACTTACTTATGTACTTACTCATGTACTTACCTATGTACTTGCTACAGAACGTTCCACAAACACTTTGAACTTGCTATTCCTCTTCCCCATTGCAAGCTGCTTCTAAAACATACTTAATGTAAATAGTTACCTACTTAAACTAGTTCTTTTTCTTTTTAAATCACTCTCTGCTTTCCTTCTAACTCTTTTTTAATGCATACCTATTATTATTAATATTATTGTGTTTTAGTGCTGTAATGCCAATGAACCCTCAAAAAAAAAAAAGAAAAAGAAAACCAAAATTAAAAAAATATTAAATAAATGCAACGCTTAAAACAAAATATGTAATTGCTCGTTTTTAACGCTTACTGTGCCCCCCTCTCACCCACAACTGTGAACCCGCGAATTTCAACAGTTATACATACACTCAAAAAAAAAATCGACATACAAATTTAGAAGGTCGCCCTTAAATATATAAAGCTTTTCTTGTTTTTAATATCTGAATAAACAAAAAAAATCTCAAAAATGTTTTCTCTTATTAAGAAACAGAATTGTAGAAAAACAAAACAATTTGTTGCGATTTGAATAGCCGAAAATAAATACAAAAATTCAAAATAAATTAAATTTCACATAAAATATTATTGTAATTTTAATTAAATCCAGACTTTGTTGCAAGGAAAATTAAAAACAAAAACAATCATACCAAAAGTAAAGATTAGTTATTGTGAATTAGTTAAGATACTCTGCCAGAAATGTGAAGGTTATTCCCTAGACAAGACGATTAAAATAGAGTTCTTAATGATTGAAATCGACGACGCTAAATTGATAATATGCTAAAGTCTATTAATCTTTACAGAGTACTTAAAAAGCTTCATGCAAATAATAATTAGTAGTACAATATTTAAGAGAATGTGAGAGGAAGTAACGGGTATGTCCAGAGGCAACACAGAAACTGATTTGCGGAATCAATGTCACCATTTAGTAATTTAACTATAAACTTAGCACACGACGATTAGTAAGGGAGGGAAACCCAAAGGGGGGAATATATGGAGGTAATACATCTCGGGCTCTTAGTATCGAAATTAAGAAAAGAAAATCATATCATATCATATCATATCAATCATAGAAATATATTTTCTAAATATACTGCAATTGGCGCCACAAGTATTCTGATGATTCTCTAAATACCGATGACAATTTCACTATAAATTAATTCAAAGATCAGTGACATTAAAATTGCATTGACATGTCTATTAATTATTAGATAACTTCATTAATTTTCAACTCAATTTTAATTGTTGGGCTATCAAAATTAATGGCCACCGTTCCGAATTTGCTTTTGTTGGCCGAAAAATAAAAAAATAAACTGATGAATCTTTTTATAGAATTGTTTCTATTATGAACACGTGACCTTTGGCTCCGTGTCCAAAGTAACTCTTGTTAATAACAGCTGAACAATTGCTGACTCAAAATTTGTGTACTGATTGCTCCTATTGTGGGCTCTGAAATCCGGTTTTATTTGCCTAATTATAGAAGTACGATGAATCGTTATATAATGACAAGGCAAATTTGTTTGCCAAAAATGTTGGCTGTCACATTTAATTACTACTTTTGCAATACAAGTAAATCAAATGGACGCCCAACTTATTGGGGTACAGATTGAGAATTGAGTTGAGGCATGTTTATCACTTTCATTGATTTCCATTTTAATTTGCTTTCTCAGTTTGCATCCCCAATTTTTGCGCGTATTTCGTTTCATAATATTGCACATAGCACATCAATTTAGTGTAAAATTGTTTAAAAATAAACGCCAAATGCGGCACAGTTCCTCTCACAAATATGGCAAAGTTCAAGACGCAAATCTATATAATTAAAACAGTTTTGTATTTTGTATATATTTGCTATAATTAGAGCAATTTGTTATAGATTCTCCGTGAAATTCATAGGCATAAAACTGGGCTACCTTATACATCTGTTCGATTAGCTATATTTGTAGAAAAAGATCTGTTAACAATTTAAGGAAAAGCGAGAAAGTTTTGTTAGCTTAGTTTGTTAGCAAAGAACATTGTTGGTGAAATAAAAATTACAAAATAGTTTTTTTGCTGTACTCCAATTGAGTGAAAACTTTTCTACTCCTTTTTTACAACCAGATTAGGATAAGAAACACAGATTTAGTGTACCAAAACGTAGTTTCAACTGAGTGCAGTTTTTTTTAGTGTATATTTAAAATTATCTGGAGCAAATAGGTATTCTTAAATGCACACGCGAAAAAATGTTTTAAAAATGAAAATTGTACTTAAAACAATAAATATTTTTAACCAGAAAGTTTGAAAAGAACATATCCTTGGAATTGGTAAAAACTTCTATTTAAAAATCACTTAAAAATATTTTCTAAATTTTGAAAGAAATCTAGCCTTGAATTAAGAACAGAAATAACTTGGCTTTCAGCAACATAAATTCTAAATAATAAGGTAAGCTGCCAAATGTATGGCTACTTTGTAAATTGCAGGGCTATTTTTTTTTTGTGAGTGTATGATTTTATTGTATGTAATATGTACAATTAACCGACTCGAGGCTTGCACTTGCTGGGCTGGGGAAATTGATATAATTTCGATAAACGAAATGGAATGCAACCGCAGCCACAACGACGACGACAGGCGCAATTA
Source organism: Drosophila glabriapex (assembly GCA_035042305.1). Lineage (NCBI taxonomy): Eukaryota > Metazoa > Arthropoda > Insecta > Diptera > Drosophilidae > Drosophila > Drosophila glabriapex. The sequence continues at coordinate 18,135,049 of JAWNLN010000046.1, forward strand.
CGTTTTTTCGAATTTACGCTTAATGCTTTCAATTGGCTTTTGAATTAATAATTGAGTCGTATTGTATTTAAGAGCGGGTCGCAAAAGTCCGGCTGAAAACCCACTCTGACTGTCAAACAGACAGATGGACAGACAGAGAGCCTGCCTGACTGCATTACCCCAATTCAAATCCGATTTGCCTGAGGATTGCTGCACGTGCTCGCCTTAGCCGCTCTCAGGGTGAAGGGCTGCTTGAGGGCCGTTGAGGTCCAATGCGCCAAAAGTTGACATTGGCATTTTGGAGCAGGGCGCAGTGAATACAATTATTATGTGGCAAGGTTGCCCCACAAATTGTTTATTTGCTTGCTAAACCCATACGGGAGTTATTTGGTTAGTTGGCTGCTTTGCTCTTGATCCGGTTGCCGCAGGGCAAGACTAACGATTACTTTTTGTCCGCAGCACTCGACAGGCGGCAAAATACGAAAGACGAGTGCCGAATGTCCCAAATTCAAACAATAAAAAAAAGAAAAGAAACAGACATCAAATTGCCTATAAAAAAAATAGTAAAGTAAGAATGCTGTAGTCAATGGAGCGCGACTACGAGATACCCTTCGACATAAGTTGTCTAAAATGTTGCTTGAAATGCAGGAAATGAACTGAAGAACTAAGCAGCTCATTTAACTGAAATAATCGGCTTGCCGCAAATGAAAACTAATTTTATATGATTAATTACATTTATCGATGGGAAATGGGACAGAAGTTGGCTATATCGAGTCGAGTTTTCTTCTGCTTGTGGCAGACTTTTGCACAGCGCCAATTTACCCATTTTAACCATTTCGAATGGGTTCTGGGTATGAAATGATAAGAAACAGACAGTTAAATAAATAAAAGCCACAAACTAATTCGATGCTTTTGACCTGACTTGGCTTGTCTGTCGCCAGCTGCATCAGTATCTGCGGCTCAAACTGGAAATGTATCTATGTATCTTTGTATCTGTGTGTGTCTGGCAGTATTCCAAACGCGCCGTCATTTTGATAATGCAAAATCAGTTTGAAAATTCTCAAAATTTAAATTTAAAATTCCAAATCGAAATACAAATAATTGCATTTGGTGTTTGCCTGGTGTGCTTATTGGCGTGCATGTCATGAATTCACTTAATTGAGTGAAATTGATTTTAGTTTGCTCAACAGTTCGATTTTTGCACTCTAGTTGCACACACACACACACACACACACACATATATATATATATATAAATGCTAATAAAATATTTGCATTGCCGCATCAAAGGAAAATCAACAAAAAAAAGTGCTTTAAATATGTTCCGATTCGCTTGCGTGCTAAACGAGTTTTGATTGCGACTGAAGCAGAACTCATCGCACCAGCAGCCTGCTGCTCTGCCCTTCCATAAGCGCCACAATTTGTATATATATATATATATATATATATGGAGCATTCGACACGCACATTGACATGGAACATATTCGAGCTGCATTTGGAATTGCTTTTCTTTTGTTCAAATTTAGCAATATGCACACCATGCATATCTCTGTACAGATCTTTATGTGTACACATTTTGTTTGATAATGTTTCCTAGTCACCTTCACCTTTTACGGCATGCTCTTGCCCAGTGTGCACAGTGTGCTTGGCTTTATTTGCATTCTTTCCTTGGTTTTGTTTTTCAAGAGTAAACTTGCAATTTAATTTTAAGAATTTACTTTAAAAAAATAAGAAGAGAATAAGGCTGAGAGCTCTAGGCAAACTTTTATGAGTAGTAATTACTGACAAGTAGCCATAATAAAAAAATTGAATATTAAATGAAGCAATTACGCAAATGCAATAAAATAGTAGACACAATAGTTGACCCTTAAAAAACAACACTGAAATATTCAAATAATGTAAGGTTTCAAATTAAGAAGCATTTTAATTGCCAACTTTCATGTTTAACGAACTATGTTAATTAGTTTTCTTGAGAATATTAAGTGATCTACAATAGTATTTCTGGATCAGTTGTCTTTTGAAAATAAATTATAGTTCTCAGCCTTCTTAACTAAAACTTTCTGTTCGATAGGAGTAAGTTGTAAATAAATAAATATATATATAAAATAAGGGGGGATTGGTGCGGATATTGTCAAGGAAGAATTGTACAAATTGTAATTTTTTATACATTTCAAACCACTCTTCATAAATAAATTAAAGTTAGATATAGGGGTTGGAGTGGGGATGAACTCCCCTCTGTTCCCACTTGTATATAGATATTAAATATTCGTACAAAAATGAATGTTAGGCACAATCTGTGGCTGGTGTCTTATCTTATCAGTAGCTTTTAGCAAAATTTGATTTAGAGCGCCTACCGTTCACATTCGATTTGGGGGCATGGGATCATTACACCAGCGTTGCGGGGTTGGGCAACTGCTACACTCAGAAAACCAATCGCGCTGCAATTTAGAATATCGCTCTAAAATGAAAATCAACCTGAAAACTAGTTAGTTTGTCTTGTTTTCAGAAATTATTTCTAATATATAAAAAACAAATTCTTAAAACTCAAAAGGCTTTTTAAAAGCTTTTTTATAAATATTTTCAATTGCTAAGAAATATATTTTTCTTTCCATAAGACCTAAGAACCGTACAATTTTCCGTTTTTTTTCTTCATATAAATTGCTTGAATTTGTAAACAGTCTGAAATGTTTGTTTATGTGAAATCCTAAAAGACGAGTGTGACTAATTACTTAAGTAACAGAAGCCATAATGTTCTGTGTACACTTATAAAAGCAGTCTGGAATTTAGAAAACATTTTACTACACTTTTGAAAAAGCTACGCTTGTGTTGAGTAAAAAGAGCCTGCAATTTAGAAATATAATTTCTTAATAATACGGATAATATCTAAGCTTCTCGTAACGCCAAAATTATTGCGAGTTTCTAAATTGTACACCGATTTTTTTCCTGAGTGTATATATCTGCGATAGTTGCTCAATGTGCAATGTGTTTGCTTATATGTATATACGAGCATATATTAATGTATCCGTAGATGTATATATATTTTGTTATCCAAGTGCTATGCGTGTTTTTCTAAACATTAATTTAGTTCAATTTCTCGCGCGATCAAAAGCAGATGAGCATGTCGACATAGCTGTGCTGGATGCTATAAATTGTACCATACATATATATAGTTATATATATATATATATACGCCCATGTATGATGAACTCACTGTATATAGCTTGGACCTCAAGCCACTCTCTTTGCACCACCCCGTCTCCGCATCCCTTGACCAGAGGCACACAGTTGCATAATCAATATTAATAATTAACAAAAGTTCTTTTGTTTATTTTTCTTACATTTATAAATATATATATATATATATATATATATATTTTGATTGTTTCCTGCTCACTTTAGCGTGGCATCGCTCTTTGTGTCCCGTTCTGTAAACCCCAATCCACCAAATACATAACCTTTGCCCAACCGCTGCACATATTGTTTGCCAATTTGTTTGTGTCGAAATAGATAAATTTGTGTGTGTTGCCGGCGTTTATCGCCATTCCATCTGTAACATTTGTCCGGTTCTCATTCTTGTGTGCCTCTTGTAGCGCCAGTCGAGACAACTTGTATCCAGACGATCAGCATCAGCGTCACTCGCACTCCCATCAGCACTTGGTGCGGCAGTCTCTGATCAGCCTTAGCTACGCCCAGCCCGGATCGAGTTCCGCAACACCTGCGTCCGGGCCAACTGGTCCGATACCCGTACACTCACATTCATCGGCATCGGCCTCTGTGCGCAACAGTCCGAGTCCGAGCAGCGGCAGCGTTGGAGTCATCGCACTTGGTGCCGTTCGCAGTCGACGTGGCGAGGCGGCGGATCGTGAAAGAGATCGAGATCGGGATCGGGATCGGGATCGAGAACGGGATCGAGAACGGGACGGTGACGGCGACAGCGTATCGCTGCTGAGATCGGGTCTGGATGAGCAGCGTTCGCAGCGACAGCGCAGCAGCAGCACTCGTCTATCCAGCGGCATCTCCAAGCAAAACTCCTGCGACAGTCGGAGCAGCGGCCTACGCATCCTCGATCCGGCGCCCTCGCACAGCTACAGTCACAGTCACAGTCCCGTTAGCTGCGGCACCGAGCAGAGCGTGAGCAGCACTGGCGGCCAGTCGGCCCTCTACGATGCCTGTCACGAATACACGCGCAGCTTGAGTGCAGCTCCGACATCGGAACCCACTGGCGGAGCAGCTGCATTAAGTGGACCAGCAGCAGCAGGTACAGCAGCAGCAGGAGCAGGTGGAGTAGGTGGAGCTGGGCTACTGAAAAGCCACTACAGCGATCAACAGCTATCGGAGCCGCACTTTACCAATCTCAATCTCAATCTCAATTTGAGCAGCGATTACGATACGGGCAGCGATAAGCAGCAGCTGGTGAATCAGACGTACATCTTCAAGTGCATCGCGAACAGTCCATCGTTTTTGCGCACCAACAAGATCAAGGAGCAGTCGAAGAAGCTGCGAAATCTGTCGCTGAAAACGCGCACGGCCAAAAAGAAGGGTCAAATAATATCGAAATCGAACGCCGTATCGGATAATTCACTGCATCCGGGCGATAAGTATCTCAATTTGTATCTGGTGGAGAAGAAGCATTCGCTGCAATCACAAATTGCGCCCACATCGAACACATCCGTTGCAGCCAGTTGCTCGACGTCATCGTCAACAGCGCGTCAGCAACAGTTGCCGGCATTGTCGGCGGTTGCCGCACGGCAACAGCAGCTGCTGCTTAACGGTTCGCTGAAGAGCAGCAGTAGCAGTGATAATCGACAGACGAAGACATTGCCCGCTTATCAGGAGTATCGTTGTGGGAGCAGCAGCAGCAACACCATACCCACAACGGGCAAGAGTCCGCCGGTGCCGCATTCGCTGGCGGCGAAAATAAGCGGCAAGAACTGTAACAATCTGCTGCAAAACGCCGGCGGCAATCAGCTCAGCCTGAGCAGCAACTCATGCCACAAGCTACATGCGCACAGTCAATACGCCCAGCAGCAGCAGCAACAGCATCTGGCCTCATCGCCGAAGAGCTCCGTGTCGAGCAACGGCCACTTGAACAAATACTGTTTAACGGATCTGACGCGGCGCAAGGCGGAATTCAATCGGCAGCTGAGCGCTCCGACGGATTATACGCGTCACTCGTCGAGCAACGGATCACAGCAGGAGGGCTCCGAGCCGGCCAATGAGACGGGTGTGGGTGTGGGTGAGTCCACCATAACAGTTGCCAGCGCTGGCGTTCTCGGACACCGGACACCACAATACGGCCACGGCCACGGACCCGGTCAGGCATCAACGGCGCCGGCCACCCTCAAATCGCTGCAACTCCACAATTTTGGTGTGCATCATCCGACGCCGAGGCCCACGTCCACATCGTGCACCAATAGCTTCAATCGGCGCCACATACGCAGACACAAGAGCAAACTAAGCGAACGGTGAGTCTGTTTTCTCCAATACCCTAAGTATTTATATTACTGATCATATATATATATATATATATAAGTAGCTATATATATCCGTGTGTTCAAATATGTCAGAGATGACTGGTCTAATCGGTCGAAAGATAAGTTGTTAATCTACAGCTAACTCATGTTAAGGGACAACATTCTGCACATTCAACATTCGTTGAGTATGTTGTGAATGTTCGATATTCGCCTCTTCTTTGTGTTCTTTATTTAGCGATGATTTATCAAATTTCATTTCAATATCAATCGAAGAAATGTTTGACAGAATGGAACCAGGCTATTGACACAGCTGAGATCTAAATTTTTGTGCGTAGTTGAAAATATTGTCACCACTTCACTTGCAATATAATTACACAAATGTGGCATATTCAGTGCAATGCCAGACCTCAAGCTGGAATAAATAAAATTTGTTTTATATAAAAACCAAAATAGAATTATTTAAAACTCCAAACAGAAACGTATTTTAACTCCGGATTTAATCGTCGGCGTGCCTAAACCGTTCTTTAATTTTTTGTTTTTACTATTTTTTCTTTACTAGTGTTATCACTGGCATTATTAACCAGTTGCCAGATACAAATAGCTGAAATGAATTAAGCATTCAACGCGTTTTCAGGTTGTTGCCGTTGTCATTCGATTTTTGAGTGCTTACCGGTTTTCTGTTAGCTTATCGAGGCACATTTGCATATTTGCCATCAGCATCGTCTGGCACCGAGTCTGAGGTCTGAGTCTGGGAAATACTCTGGCCAGGGACTGGCCGGGTAATGGGCTTCTGAAACGCGAGCAGTGAACTTCATTCGGTCGTACGTTGAGCTCTTCGTATAAAAATAAACATGTTGCCAACGCGCAGGATCAGTTAAACAAGTGCTACAATCAATCAATCATTTAATCAATCATTTTGTGCTCTGCAGCACTGTCTAAGCTTTGAACTTTATTTAACAACTAACTATAAAACTAACAATAAAAAGTGTGTCAACTCGCAGAATCGAAATTCAAATCGCGAGAACGGAGTTTCCCATCGTACGTGCTTCAGATTGATTGATAGATCTAGCTATCCTTCAATCAATCATTTAATATATTTGCAAGTTTTTCAATAACTTGGTCAAGGTAATCGTTGTATCAATTTGAAAAGCGCTGCGTTCGTGCTCAATCAATCAATCAATCAAACCGTTCAATCAGTGGCTTCATTCGCCTTCAATAACTGAAGAAACGAGTAAAAATAAAACTACAGCCAGTTCGCAGGCCCAAACAATTTCAGCCACATCAGAAAATCACTTAGTTAATCGGCTAATCAATCGCTCTCTTAATCAATCGCTCGCTCAATCATTCGTTTATAGCAAAGTGTAACGGCGACCGTGAAAGTGCATGGGGATTTTTCATGTGTTCTCATTTGTCGTTTAGTATTCGGTTGATTGTGCTGGTGACACGGAAAACTCTCGCCATTATCATAATGATTGGCGTGACAGTTGTCGGATCGTAAATCTATAATTGATTGCACTAGTTTGTTTAGATTGTTGCTCAGGCAGCAATGTCGTATTTCTCTGTCTTCGACACTCCGTCTTTGTATATCTGTCTGTCTGCCGTTGCTGCTCATTTACATAAAATCTAGAGGTAGTTTATTTTACTGATGTGTTTATTTTTTTCGTGTGTTTATTGTTGACAATTTTTGAAGAATATCAACAAATTATGGTTTAGCCATAATTTGTACGACGCTGCTGCTAGTCGCAAAATCAATTAAAAAGCAACGCAACACACAACAAATGTTGCTTTATTTATTTATTGCTTTTTTTGTTGTTGTATTGTACAACACAGCAGCGCGAATGCCTCAGAACAGGTTATAATGGCGACCCAGCAACAGCCTCATCAGCGCTGAGAAATAAATAAGTTTACAGAACAAAAAAAAGCAGAAAGAAAGAATAATAAAGAAAACTAAAACGATCATTGTAGAATGTAATGAAAATGAACAAATGCTGGGTGTCAGATGATCAATTATTTAATTACGCGCCAAATTCCTTTTTCGGTATTCGGAAACCGAGCTTCGTTTAGGCATCGATTGCCGCAAATTGAAAGTCGAGGTAACGCCTGCAAGCAAACAAACAAATAAACAAACACTGAAATAAATCGGCAAGAACAGCCAGATACAAAACAACAACAAAAAAGCAAAGCAAAACAAAAACAAACCGAATGCTGGAGGACGCCAAAATAAACGAACTGAACACATTCGAGCTCGGAGCGGCATTCGTTGTTCGTTCGCGATGCGAATTGAGATTCATTCGGATTCGGAATTGGATTCGGATACCGATATTCGGAGTGTTTGCCGGCTGTTTTGCTCGTGGCGCATTTCTGTTGTCGGCGATACTTAGTTGTGCTCGGTTATCGCGCTTGTAATAACTTGAAAAGATAAATTACGGTCTATAGAGAACCAAAAAAAAAAATATATATATATATATATATATTTGCATAGATATATGTATAACGATAACATTAAGTTTCGGTCGTCAAATTAGAGAAAACAGATGTTTGACCACGTTTCAAGTTTCAGGCAGCGACAAATAAATGCAAACCACAATTAAAAACGTAATCAAAAAACTGAAACTGAAACTGAAACTGTGATGTTCAACAACAGAACATAACAAACAAAACTAATTGTGTGATTTACTGTTACCCGATATGTGTTGCACACATATCTACAGATATATGTTTATATGGTTATTGATCGCACTCTGTCGTTTTTTGTGGTTTTTTTTTGCGCGCGATTTGCTAAGGAGCAGCTAAAACGACATAATACAATATTAACGAGATGAATAGTAATAATAATAATCGCAATAAAATTCATTAGGGCTAATGCAAGCAAGCGAAGATTAAATTAAATCAGCTTCATCAGGCTTAATTAAAACGAAGCTTTCCCATTTAAAAACTACACTCAATTGAGTGTGAACACTGTGGAACACTGAATAGTGAACGGATCGGCCAAAAAAAAAAAAAAAAAGAAAAGAAAGAAAGAAAATAAATAAATTATAACAGTACTGTGTACTGTGCACGCGTTTGCCTTACCAAACAATAGCACATCCATCACCAGACACATCGAGAGAGAGGGAGAGAGAGAGAGAGAAAGGGAGAGAGCAGACCACGCCATTTCGTGTGCCAATAGGGCAACATTTCCGCAACGAGACCTCAGAGACGGTTGTCGTATCAGCGGAAAGACCTTGACAATCACCGAATACAAGGTGAGAGTGAGGGAAGGAAAGAGAGAGGGAGATCTGGATGCTGTAAGCTTCGACTTTATGCGTGTGCAACAATTAAGCGAATAATTGCAAGCAACACACAAAACAAAAAAAAAAACACAAAACTTAACTGAACCTAAACGCATACTTTCACCCGATTACCTTAGCGGTGTACTTGTAATATATATACTATATACATGCGCCGTTAATATTTGTATGCATACATTTATTTGTTGTTTGTTGTTATTATTATTGTTATTATTATTATTATTTACAGCCTGCTGAACGGCGATAGCGAAGAATCAGTACGCTGCTCATACTGCTCCGTATTGAATGTGAATGAGAACGACTTGCGCATTTCATTTGAGAACACCTGCACCGACTCGCTGGTCACCGCTTTCGATGATGAGGCACTGCTGATATGCGACCAAGGAACCGAAATGGCAAGAACAAAGGTTTTATTTATACATGCAGCACAGGACGTTTTCCCCAACGTTCATATCCCCAAAAAATATATAGACAGAGAGACTAAATATTCGTAATTATTTGTAAAAAACTGATTTGCTGACTAACTGATTTGCAGTGCAAGTAATTTCACAAAGTATCAAATTTATACAGAAAATCAGTCTTACGACGTAAATGAGAGCTAGACGAGATTTAAGACACGGAAGTAGCAAAAAATCTTTGGGAAACTTCTGCATTAAGTTTATTTACATTTTTATTTTCGTTCAAGATTAGTTTGGCCATTCATTTGGGAATAACCAAGCAGCCACCTAGTGGCAAGTAGATAAAGGTTTTTTTTTTATCTCAAATGGGTTCAAACAATTGAACTTACAAAATTCCCCGACTAGAGCGGAATTTAAAGACAAACACTTAAGACGAACAAATAGCAACAGTTATCTCCAATAATGACAATTTGGATATGCAAACTACTCATACGATTTATAATTAATCACAATCTCACCACACAGAGACAGTAAATCCGCTTTTGTATAGATTTGGATAAGTGCAGTGAATCACAGTGACAACTAATTGATTTGGATGGCTTACTTTTGGTTTTTGTCTGGTATTTTTGCAGGTACACTTTGATGATGTGTCGTTGTACGGCACTCCGAAAGAGGAGCCAATGCCCAACATACCAATAGTCTCGGAAAAAGTCTCGGCGAATTTCCTAAAAAGTCAATTGCAATCATGGTTCCAGCCGACAGACAATCGTCTGGCCATGAAATTATTTGGCAGCCGGAAGGCTTTGGTCAAAGAACGCATACGTCAGAAAACTTCCGGGCATTGGGTTATACACCCGTGCAGTTCATTCAGGTAATTGAAACCCACTTCACCAATTGCATTCAGATAGTAAATATTTTTTGTATATTTTGTATATTTTTTTATTTGACAGGTTTTACTGGGACCTTTGCATGCTTTTATTATTAGTAGCAAATCTTATTATCCTGCCAGTCGCAATATCATTCTTCAACGATGATCTAAGCACACGATGGATTGCCTTCAACTGCCTAAGTGATACTATTTTTTTAATAGATATTGTAGTCAATTTTAGAACAGGTAATGTGCACAGTTAATCATCACAGTTAATAACACAACACAGTATAACAGGGCTATTAGTTAATTATGGAAATTTGTTGACTAATCTATTTGCATTTTGCAGGAATTATGCAACAAGACAACGCTGAACAAGTAATATTGGATCCAAAGCTTATAGCTAAACACTATTTAAGAACCTGGTTTTTTCTCGATTTGATTTCGTCGATACCGTTAGATTATATATTTTTAATTTTCAATCAAGTAAGTTAATTGTGTTTTAAGAAACAGTACGCAACATTTTGATTAAGATTATGAAATTGCAGGATTTCTCTGATTCTTTTCAAATATTGCATGCCGGACGCGCCCTGCGCATCCTCCGTCTAGCTAAATTACTATCCTTAGTTCGCCTGCTGCGCCTGTCCCGCCTCGTGCGCTACGTATCGCAATGGGAGGAGGTCTATGTAAGTACGCGATTCAATTTTGGCAACACTTTAACTCTTTCTTTGCATAACACACACACACACATATATATATATATATATATATATATTTATTTATATATATATATATGTGTGTGTGTGTATATTTCTTTTGGTAAAGTATACTTAATATTTGAATATTGAATTTCGATTTCGATTTCGATTTCGATTTCGTCCATAATATGTTTCAGTTTACAGTTTTCAGTTTGAGTTTTGTTGTTTGTTTGTCGAATCAGTTATGATTTTTGCAATAAATTATCTGACCTTAAGCTCAACGTATATAAATTCATTACTGCAATACATTCCACACAAAAGTTCAACATATTTACCAAACTTATTTAGGTTTCGATTCTAGGGCTTAGTACAGTTGATAGTCAGTGGTCAGAGTTGTCTATATAGTCCAAAGTGCTCACTCTTCTCTATGTTGTTTTCTTGTGCGACTAAATAATATATTTAATGGCGCGTCAATCGTTCAAACTAAACAATTATCAGTTGTAACATAAATGACTAGAAATACTCGGTGTTTTCATTGTGCTATGATTTATTTATATTTTTTTAATATACCTAAGTATATTTATATATGTATATGTACCGATGTGAGTATAAAATTCCCAAAAACGCTGTACAAAAAAAAAGCCCAAAAAATAATTTGTGTAAATTTTACATACAGTAATATTTGTTTTTAAACTTGTGTTGCGTTGCGCTCCAAGCCCAAGTCCAAGTCCAAGTCCAACTCCTAATGCCGCTCAAGCTGACCAAAGCTCCGAAACAACAACAACAACAACAACAACACCTCACCACCAACAAAAAAAATAAACAACAACAACAACAACAACCACTCAACATTTTCACCATGTCGCGCTCCGCTTGATCCTTCGCTCTTTCGCGGGGGGATAAATAACTTTTTTTGTTGCTTACCTTTTCACAATTATTGTGTTGGTCAATTCTTTATTTCGATTGTGTTTTTCCTTTTTCTGGTTATCAAATTGATAATTTAAATTTCTTGCCGACTTATGAAGCACACCAGAAACCAAAATTCTTCATTGCACCATGTACAAAAAAATATTCAAATCTTTGAAGACTTTTTCTTCCGAGTCAAAGTAACCACAAACCAAGAAACATTTCAAAATAAAAAATTCAAGTGTTGAAAAATGCTTTTTTTCCACAAAACACGTTCTTACGCAATGTCACCCAAAAATAAAAGTACAACAGAAACTTCAACTTACATTGCCTAACTTGGACTATTTATAATTATTTTTTCACATGTATTTTGTTTTAAAACTGTTCAACTTTATACAAACCAAGTCTATATGTATAATATAAGTATGGTTGATCTTCTCGCTCGCATAAACAAATACAAATTTGCTTATCAAAATCAGATTAAGTAACAACAAAAAAAAAACAAAACAAAACAAAACAAAACCACAAATATTTAAGTTAACAAAAAAAAAAAAAAAAAAAATCATCTTAGCAAAATCAGGGGCCTAAAATACCTGTGTATATATATGGTTTTAGATTCTGCAGAATCTACAGAAAAAAAGTGCTGATCGCAGAGGGAGAATGAACAGAAAAGACAAAGATGGCTTGACAAAAAGCAACCTAATTCTCAAGGTAACAACCAAACAATCAAAAACATCTTTAAAATTATTTAAAAAATAAAAATCAACACTATCAAAAAAAAAAAAAAAAAGAGAAAGACATAAAACAAATTCCAATTTTTGATATACAAAAACAAAAAGCCTTGATTGATTGACATTATAATTATGTATTAATTGGTGCAACATAACTCACATTTGAGATATGCTTGAACCAACATTGAGTTTTAGTGCATATTTCGTTCGTTCGTTCGTTCGTTCGATTGTTCGTTGATCATGTTTGCTTGATTTTAATGTTCGTTCGTACATTCTGTAAATTTTCTAAGTCTGCCTTTTAATATACATATTGATTGATTGATTGATTGATTGATAGATAAATAAGTACATACATATTTATTATTGATTTAACGCATCAACAACAAATCGCCTGACAGATTTCCAGTAAATCAAATTGTTCAGCAAATGTCGCGCTATTTAATCATTAATGTATCCCAACTTCGGTTCAATCGAAGCTTGTTTTTATGCACTTCACAATGTGTGGCTTTCGACTCAAAATCAAATAACAAATAAATATTTTGTCCGCTTCACTCCCTTCAAGGAGCAATCGAAGTTTGCAAAATGCAAAAAGGATACTCATAGTTTAGTTAGTTGTAGTTTTGAATTCGACTTCACGTATCTCGAGCATGTCCTAAACTCAATTACTATCTATCTAGTGAAAGATTAGTTCTAGTTTTAGTTTATTTTCCCCCTTTTGTTCTTTTTCCTAATCTACTGATGCTAGACTGTATATATGTTTACAAACAACGCCTGTGAATTGCATCTAGACACAATCCTTAGTTATTTCGATTTCAAACTCAAATCAACGCGAATTCAAACGATGAAAACGTCAAACAGTTTTTTATATTAGCTGGCTCAATGCTTTTTGCTTCAGCACAATGGCAAAAATATTACATGTGAGAAGCACGCACATAAAAACATGTTGTGCTAGTTAAAGAATTATAAAACCAATATTGTTATCGGTTGACAAATGGTATATAATGCAGCAACAACAACAACGTCACCGACGTCACCCGCCCTCTACGATGTCTAGTTAATGCCACAAAAAAAAAAAAATTAAAAAAAAATAAATAAAAATAAACAAATGTTGCTAAAGCTGATGCGACTGCGATTGTCTCAACATTGCTTTTGGCTAAGCTTTTTTGTTTTTGTTGGCCAAAATGCTGCACCCACTCAGCTCACAATACACACAAATACAATTAACTCGTTTGGCACTTCCGCGCTTTAATGCTAATTGAAAACTACTGTTGAACAACGAACACGAACACGAACACTTTACACACCCGAAATAAACAGTCCTGAAATTTGGAAAATCGCCCTGAAATCTAGCAAAAATTTCGAAGTATACGAAAAAAACATCTTAAAGATTTTTGGTAATTTTCAGAAATGTATTTTTTTTTCTAATAGAGCACAAATAAGTAATTATTATAGAAATAACATATACAAATACGAAAAAAATACATAAATTTAGAATAGATTTTTTTTCTAATTCGTTTCTTAATAATCTAAAAACTCCAAGTGTAATCCTTTATTGTTAGAAGAGAAGTCATAAATTTAATAAAATGAAATCAATTGAAATTTTAAGTGATCTTAAATAATTGTTTATGAGAAAAATTAAAATTTAAAAAAAAAACACATTTGAAATTAGACTTTTTTCTAGACTTCAGAAGAAAAGTAAAATAAGACTTATTTATTTGATGTCGACTAATATAGGCCAACAAACAAAAGTATAAAAAGTAAAATATAAATTAATTGAAATTAAAAAATAAGAACAATTTCAAAGATTTCTGATGCGACAACATTTGTTAGACTTTGATTCCAAGAGTATGGCGATTTTCTAAAATTCGGGCCAAGTTGTTTTTCTGAGTGTACTACACACTTAGCAAATACATTGCATTCAGTACATACACTGATACATACATATATGTAAATCAAGACTTGAACGTATTGCATAGCATACATTTGTGGGCAAAGAAAAATAATAAAAAAACAACGCTTACTACTGCAACAACTGCATCTGCCACACTTAATATAGTTCTATATATAGTATGCATCGTATTTTCTACTGTCACAACATGAACAACAGCAACAACAACAACAACAATAACAACAACAATGCTACAAACAACAGCAACAACACACAGTTTGATTGATAACGTTATCAATGCTTTTGCTTTTGTTTCGGCGCCAATTTTGAGCCGTGCGCTTTTTTGCTCTACTCCTACTCCTACTACTACTCTACTACTACTACTATGCTACTCTACTCTACTACTACTCTACGCTACTCTACTCTGCTCAACTGTACTCTCTGCTACTTAAAGCAAACTGTAATCTTTAATTAATTTATATAAGTCTGCCACGCTATTGCCAATTATGCAACAAAAAAAAAAATAAACATATGTTTTGTGTTTGTTATTACGTTTTGGTTTTGTAATTTGTTTAATTGGTTTTTCTGTTTGGTTATTGTTTTTTGTTTATTTTTTTTTTTTGGTTATGGGCTCTCTTAAGTTTGGTTACAATTTGTGTTCACTCTCTTTTCGGTGCAACTGTTGTGCAAAACGATTTCAGCTAAAGAATCGCGTGCCACATTCATCGTTTGCAGTAAGTCTGTGTGTGTGTTAATGCCACGAATCTGTGCAGCAGTGTGGTGAGCTGTATTCCCACACACATATCCTATATACTTGAATATTTCACACAAAAACACAAAAAAAAAAAATATTAAATAAATAAAATAAAATAAAATAGAAAAGAAAACTGAACAAAACTTGAATGCAACACTTTTGACTCTTTACTTTGGGTTTTCTTCTTTTTTGTTTCGTTTCGTTTCGTTTCGGTTTGTTGTTTGTTGATTTGTTGATTTGTTCCCTTTAACTTTGTACAGAAAACGTAGCACTAACAATAATAAAACAACAACTTCAACTTCAACTACAACAACAACAACAACAGCTGTGTAAAAGAACGTCTTTAGAGACAGTTATTAAATACTTGTGTATATTTAACAAACTTCCCCATGCATAAACTCTCGTTTACTTAAGTACTTCATTTATTTGGAAACTGAGCAAAAGTTAAGATGAGCACTTGTACCATAATAGCAGCTGATTTGCACTAAACCAAAAAATAAACAATGTAGAAAATGGTTGAATTTATTGCGCTCAGGTTGTGTACCACACACACACACACACACACACACAAATACATACACATACACACACACTGTACTGATGTATTGCCTAATATTAGACTCACAAAATTACTTCTTAAATTATATTGTATATTTGATTTGTTCTATCTGATTGCGATTTTCTGTCTGCATCTAAATAGTGCCAGCTAACAAAACTCTCTCTGTGCATTTTATGGCAGTTTATTCTTCAATTATACCGAGTGTAGCATACTTCTCGGCGTGACTGTAACGCGTGTCTTTTTTTTATATTATTTAATTGCTATTTTTATTGGGCATAAACTGTCAGAAAATCCTTAGCGTAATTATTTATTTTGAATTATTGGTTTTTATTTGTGGCTGTGGTTTGGTTTCATTTTTCGTTTGCTTCTTAATCGCAAAGTAATTGGCGCAATTATTATTAGTAAATATTCGTCTATGGCAGCTGGAAGCCCACAAAAATCCACAAAAAAATCTCCAAATTTAAATGAATTGTATTTTTTTCGCGATTTTGGTTTCCTTTTTTAGTTAACTTAAAATGCCTTTTGGGTTTGTCGTCTTTCAAATGTGTTAATCACAAATGTAACAAACACACACACACACACACAACATATTCACACACATACATAAAGACATAAGCACACACACACACAACACACACACACACACACATGTATAGACAGTGCGGTGCTGGCCTTTCGTTGATGTGCACTCTTATTGATAAATCTGGTTGCAGTTCCTCAATATGGCCTCGGTGTTCATGAGGATCTTCAATTTAATTTGCATGATGCTCTTGATCGGACACTGGAGCGGTTGTCTGCAGTTCTTAGTGCCAATGTTACAGGGTTTTCCATCTAATTCCTGGGTATCCATCAATGAGTTACAGGTGCGCTACAATTCTGTCAAAGCTCCCTCTACCAAAAAAATAGAAGAAAAACAATCAAAAAACATTCTAAAATTTGTATTGTGTGCGACTTCCAGGAATCATATTGGCTGGAGCAGTACTCATGGGCATTGTTTAAGGCCATGTCGCATATGCTGTGCATAGGATACGGCAGGTAAGCAACAATTCAACAATTATTTCAATTTTACATATATCAATGGACAATTTGTAAACGTTTCCAAGTGGATCGTTTTTATTTTAATCGCAGCACCAATCCAGATGACAATAAGTGTTTTGCATTCTAAAATTATTGCAATTAGATTAACAAAACTTTCATTTGTTTTCAACTTAATTTTCTGATGAAATTTCGAGTCACTCATTATTTTCTAAAAGCCGCAATGGATGTGATTGTCTATCCTTGTTTTATTGCCATAGTTTCTGATCTTTAGATAATATTTTACCCGCTTTCTCTGGAGTATTTAGGAGTATTTAAATTGTATTTCATACATTTTCAATCAGGTTCTCAACCAGTTTCTCTATCTATGTAAATCATATTTCTGCCATTCAATCAATTTCCTCCAAACTTTCTGATAGAGACTATTTCCTGTTGTTGTATGCTCAAATTAATTTATTTTTGGGCTTCCGGCTCGATTTGATTGTAGAACTGCTCACTTCTGTAACTATTATTGGAAATCAGATTTACTTAATCAATTAATATCATATATATATATATAATATTAAGATCAGATTCTAGGCATTTCAACAACTTTGTGTATTTAAAACGCGAGTCTTTTTTTACGAAATATACAAAAGCAAAAGCCGATTTGTTTGCTGAGTTTTATCTGTTCACATATTCCTCTATTCATTATGGATTATTTTAACATAAGTCTAATCGATATATAAACCATATTTGCTTATGAATCTCCTTGCAGATTTCCTCCACAATCACTGACGGACATGTGGCTGACGATGCTGTCGATGATATCGGGGGCCACCTGTTATGCATTGTTCCTCGGTCATGCGACCAATCTAATACAGAGCTTGGACTCCAGCCGGCGGCAGTACCGCGAGAAGGTCAAACAGGTCGAGGAGTATATGGCCTATCGCAAATTGCCGCGCGATATGCGTCAGCGCATAACGGAATATTTCGAACATCGGTACCAGGGTAAATTCTTCGACGAAGAGCTGATACTTGGCGAGTTGAGCGAGAAATTGCGCGAGGATGTCATCAACTATAATTGCAGGTGGGCAATCCTAAACAGTGGCCACGCTGACTGTTCAACTAACTAACCAACCAAATTAATCAATAACTTATTTGTATATAGTATTACACTCAGAAAAAAAAACGATCCGCCGGTGTTACTCTGCTTATTATTTGGATAGTTTATTTCTAATGGGAAAGAACGTGTCTTTCCTAAACAAAATTGGTTATTGCTTTTCTTAATTTAAGGGTAGATTTTTTCTAAAATGTATACAAATCATTTATAATTTCCAAGGTGTTTTTTAAAATATATTTTTACATAGAAGTCTTACAATAGCTTACATCATTACATCATTATTTCATATATACAGAAATTATAGATTGCTTAGAAAATGCATATAATTTAATTTAAAAATATCGCAATCTTAGAAAGAATTTTTCCAAAAGTGAGTATTTTGAAATATTGTTTTTCCTTTATTTATTTAAAGTATATTATAGAAAATAGCCTTTCTAATTTTAAGAAATTGTTTTCTTATACTTAGAAACTATTTCTAGAATCATGAAAAACATTTACATTTTCAGGACGATGTTCATTTTGGTGCAGTTTTTGTTCTGAGTATATAAAAAATATTTAATTTATTTATATTTTTTATTCGCAGATCCCTCGTGGCGTCAGTGCCTTTTTTTGCTAATGCCGATTCGAATTTCGTTTCCGACGTAGTTACCAAACTGAAATATGAAGTTTTCCAACCAGGTATGAGAACTTTTAGAGTCACCCAATTAATATACGAACTTGAATACCAAATATGGATAGTCAATGAAAAGGCTTATTAACTTTTCATACTATGATAGCGAAGATTCAAGGGATTAGTTTTTAAAATGTTCAATTCTATAATAATAATCTTTTCTTCTCAAATTTGCAGGTGATATTATCATAAAGGAGGGCACGATCGGTACAAAGATGTACTTCATTCAGGAGGGCGTTGTAGACATTGTGATGGCCAACGGCGAGGTATGTTACCATAACTTATCCAATAAAGTATATAAAATATATATATATAATACAGGTTGCCACCTCACTCTCGGATGGATCCTACTTTGGTGAGATCTGTTTGCTGACCAATGCGCGTCGTGTGGCAAGTGTGCGAGCCGAAACCTATTGCAATCTATTCTCGTTGAGCGTGGATCATTTCAATTGCGTTCTGGACCAGTATCCGCTGATGCGCAAGACCATGGAAACTGTGGCTGCCGAGCGGTTAAACAAAATTGGCAAGAATCCAAATATAATGCAACAAAAGGATGAGCAGCTAAGCAATCCAGAATCGAATCAAATAACGGCGGTGGTCAATGCACTGGCCGCCGAGGCCGAAGAGTGCAAAGATGAGTAAGTTATCGCATAATGTATATACATAAATATATATTAATACATATACATATATACATTGTAGTTATAGTGACATGGATCTCAAGGAGAATTTACTGCATGGGTCGGGGTCGAGCATTGCTGAGCAAACGATACGAGAGGGCCTCCCACGGCCCAGAAGCGGCGAGTTTCGGGCTCTATTCGAGGGGAACACCCCATGACACTGAGGCACATTTAGCAGCCCATCCGGCGTACATCGGGCAACCATCTGAGTAGCGGTTTGCAACCCAAAAACAACAAACAACAGCAGCAACAACAACAGCAACAGCAACAGCAACAAAAATAGTTATACATTACAGCAGCAACGCAGACACAGACACAACCATAAATCTAAACACACACACAACACACACACAAACACATGCGTATATAATAATTAGAAGAACCTTAACAAAAAGTACACTCAAAATTATGAATCAATTTACGGTAGTCTACATATATATGCAATTGCGATTTAGTAGAAAATGACAACAAACAAAACAAAACGATGAAAAAAATGAGATAGAAAACGTATTACACAACAATGTCCTCAATAATTATTCATAATTTCAGCTCCGCTAACTGTGATGAACTTTAATATAAGAATCGAAAAACAAAACAAAAAAAAAAAACAAAAAACAAAAAATTAAAAACGAAAAAAAAAATGAGTACATAAAAAGTAACTTATACGATAAAGAAAAAATTCAGCAGCCAGTTAAAGCATTCACACAGAGAAATCACACGGCCATAGAGGAAACACTTACACACTAACACACACACAGTTACATACATGATATATACACTGAAAGAAACAGGCAGACATACTACCTACATACATACATACATACATATATAAGTAGTAAATCTACATATAAGTTTTATGCCCACGATATTGTAACGATAACGAAGTGAATAGACTTTTGAATTGCTACATAGGTGTTAGTCCTATGGACCTACTACTAATACTAAAGAGAAAAACAAAACAGACAGATTCGATACACACAGATACACAGACAAAAACACACACACACACACACACACCTGTAGTTACAACATACACTTGCATAACCTTATGATATAATAAAAAGCCGTTACGTTATGCATTCAAAAAAGAAAGAAAAAGAAAAAACAAGAAAAAAAAAACAAAGAAAAACAAAGAAAAACATATTAAAGCGCGTAGCTATTATGTACTCAAGAGCAACCAAGAAAGAAACCAAGAATTATGTATTATTGCGGTTATATAGCATATTTAAATACGCAGTGCAACATGGAAAACAACACTCAGCATACGAGTATACACGACAACAACAAAAATACAACAATATTATTAAAAACAAAAACAAAAACAAAAAAAAATACAAAAAAACAAACAAACAATTAAATTAAACAAAATGCATTAGTAGTTGAACTATTAGTTTTTCACTCACTGAAAACAAAAAAAGAAAAAGAAAGAAATACACACACAATACAACGTAGTAAAAAAGCAGCCTCAAGAGTAAGAAAAACCTCAGTGTGCCGTCGTTTCAACGGTTAACAGCAGTAGTAACAAAAAAAACAAAATATAAAAAATACAAAAAAAAAACAAAAAAAACAATAAGAAACATATACACATAAGCATTGACTATATACACAACATACATACAACAAACAACATACATACAAACATATATACAAAACAAAAAGAGATAAAACTACATTAATTAGATAATGTTGTCTTTTATAGGGAATTGTTATGACGACTCAGTTCGAATAATGTATTTATTGCAAATTATTATTTTAATTCAAGATTCTGTTTCAACAAAATACTATTTAGTTGCGAGCGAGATCTTTTTGCAAGCCACATTGAACTACACGCGTTTGTAGTTGTGTGCATCTTTGTTTATCTTTAATTTCTGACATAAATCAAACGGAAGACAGAATACCTTGTTTGAAGATTTATGTAACTTAGTATTTTATTATACGTAAACTAATAAATGAAAAGCAGAAGGACAGCGTTTGCCTTAACATAATACAATGCGACTTCTTTTCTTATTTCATATTAACATATATAATCTATATATATGACATTAGATATATATATTTTAACATATATAATATATATATATGACAAGTAAATTTCGAGACTTCAAATCTCATTGAAAAATACATATATATGATTCTATATCGTAAAGCTGCGACGCACCCAACACGACTCGATGAGCGCGATGTTGATGTTCTTTGTCAGATGTGCGGTATTCGGATCCACAAGTATCATATGCAAGGTGTCATTCTGAAATGGAGAATTCTTAAGAGTGTTGCACGTATCTCAGTTATACTTGGTTGGCCTACAGCATCGTTGATTTTCTCAATCTTTGCATAGAGGCGACGATAGCAAACAAGATCGTAAAAGTAATTGCTCGCCTCCACTGAAAAGTGTTGTCCATGCAGGGGCGCCACACAAGCCAGTCGACCGAGCCAACATTGTGGTGGCAGCTTTGCAAACTCCTTGCTTAGAAATTTTAGCTGAGTGGGACATATCCAAAATCTTTCGCCCGTATCCACGAGAACTACCTAATAGTATTAAAAATATATGAAAATTAATGATGTACTTTGACAAAATGTATTTCAACAATTGCCTCAATATTATTTTTGCTGCCCGCTTTAATGCTTAGCACTTGAACGCGCTGCCAAACTGTGTCCCGAAAGCGCATGGCTCCCAAATGGCCGGGCATAATTAGGAATGATGGTATATTATACTTAATCTCGTCGATATTGTTGTAAAACTGCCTGTTAAATATCGCATATGTAATTTAAGTAATCACTAAGAAACTAATCTTAAACTTAAGCTTACTGCATGTAGTCTGCCATGTTCTTGTAGTCTTTGTACTCAGCGTCATGCGTCCAGAAATTGAAGATATGCGGACTGGCAACCTACGCATGAGAAACAAGTATGTTACAAAATATGTATATAATTACAAAAATAATATTAATGAAATTACTGCCACAAGCTGCACTTCGATCCGATCCTCCAGCTTGAATTTGTTTTGGATATTCCGTTGAGGCAAATGCTGATTGACGCGAACCACATCCTTGGGATATTCCATGCCCAATACTCGCTCGCCCTGTGAATGCCAAATAAGTATTAAGTTCAATTAGGCGTAGACAATTTCATAAAAATATTACCACAGCATATGCTGGAATGGCATCCGAATCGTTGCCTTCGTCCGAGGACACATAATGGACAATGGGCTCTTCACATTTTGTTTCCAACTTGGGCACAACTTCAGCTTTCATTAAATTGCTCGAGTATTTTTGACAATTCTACAATATAAAGCAATAAATATAATAAATGAAAATGCGAATGGCAGGATTTGACTTGCCACAGCATCATCGCAAGCTTCATCAGATGGTAGAACAATAAATTCAGACTTTTCCATTGTGTTTGCTCTAATATCCGGTTGCTTTTGTGCTTCATCTGATTTAGCGATTATTTTGCCTTTCGGAATATAATTTTCATTGATATTATTTTCATCCGAAGACGACTCATCATCGACATTGGCTATGGAAAGCTTTGAGACCGAATTCCTTATCGAACTTATTCCGCCAACCAATTTTTCTGTTGGTGCTCGATTTGAGCATTGTCCCGAGTAGCTATTATTATTACAGTTATATGAGCGTTGGTCTGCAGACAATTGTGCTTGGCGCCAGCTGCCATTATTGTTGTTGTTGCCATTGCAGCGTTTCGTCTGCTCATTCACAAACACAATATCTGATATTTGGGAGGGATACCAAAATTTGGACTTGTGCTGACCATTATTTCTTGACCTGTTGCTCGGCTTCTTTTGGCACTTCACCAGACTCTCAATGTGAGCCGTTTTCTCGTGGCTTTTCGCATACACCTGCGCCATGGGTCCACGACCAACCAACTGGAGTTCAAAGTGTATATTTAGCAGAGTATATATATAGTTAATAATGAGTACGAACCGTAACAGTGTCGTGAATGGAGTTCAAGAAGCTTTCGATGTCTTTGAAGCCAAGCTTGGAAAATGGCACCGGGGAGCCTTCTTCGCTTGCATAGTCCCGTTTCAGTCGCTCCACAGTCATACGATCGGGTGACGATATTATTAGTGAGCGTATCACTTTCTTGACGTAAACTAAAAAGCTTTGCTCGTTCATATTTCATAGATTTGCAATCAATTCTATGTTAAGCCGAAAGAAAAATTTAGATTTTGGCGCGTTCGTGAAGTTGGCTGCGGTTACAAAAACATATGTGTGTTCAAATATAGTACGCTGATTAGTCAGCTAACAGGTGGCACAGCATACTGCAAAAAAAATATCGGTGCTAATATCACGAGCACGTGATAAGCACCACTACATGATAACTGTACCGCTAAGCAGACAATATATAGAGGCGTCAAATCGACAAAAATTTCGTTTTGGGTGCAAGTTAGCACTCGATATTAAATTTTTCAGTTTTTGGGCCTGATGTGAAACCTTTTGTAAAGTGGTTTAACCATTGACCAATTTTGTAAGCAAAGCCCGCAAAATGTATGGTGCAAATCTAAAACAGGGTATCATTGTCTCGACATACACAATTCTTTGTTCTCGCCGGTCACATATATACGCATACATACAAAGATAGGTTTCAACGGGATCATGTCACAGTGCGCAGACGCAGACGACTGATCTAATAAAAAATTTCACATGTCGAGACGGTGGTATTGTCTAAGTTTAAGATTTCCATTAGACAATGTCGTTAGAAAACAGAATTGTTGTAGATTTAAAATAGATTGGATTAGATTTCCTTCCCGTGAGCTCAACTTTCGATCGGTTTTGTGACCATTTAATTTCTTCTTAACGCATATTTTAAGAATTCATGCGAAAGAATGTACTTTCATATTGCCATTTGTAGGTCTATGTTGTCTTCTTAGTGACAGCACCTATTATTGATTTTAAATTAGTTATAGCGACAAGTAAATCTAGTTTTTTTCTCCAGTTTTTATTTATGTCGATAAGTTTATTAAATATTTATCGAATATGTAATCAGATATAAGAACTAGTTCATTTTGAATCAGGTGGTAGCGCTGCTACCAGCGAATCGGAGCTCGCTCGTTCATTTGCTTGGGGTGGCAGCTCTGCTGGTTCCAAACACATTTCTAGCTAAGTTGGCTGCGGTTCGGCAGCCGAACTAGCTCTTTCTTTTTACTTCCTTTTGGTTCCGAACAAGCAGCAAAATGTCGAAGAGAGGTATTTTCCAACAAATTAAATCCGAATAAATCGTGTCAAATACAACCAATCAATGCAAAATAAGAACACTGCAGTGAAGTGCACAACCCAATGTGACCGTTTAACTAATTATTTGTGTTTTCCATCGACATTTAGGACGTGGTGGTACCGCGGGAGGCAAATTCCGCATCTCGCTGGGTTTGCCCGTAGGCGCTGTGATGAACTGCGCTGACAACACAGGTAATCAAATTAATAAATGTCATACGCAGGCAAATGCAATGCTAATCATATATATATTTGTGTGTATGTTAACAGGCGCCAAGAACCTGTATGTTATTGCTGTGCACGGCATTCGCGGTCGCTTGAACCGTCTGCCCGCTGCTGGCGTCGGTGACATGTTTGTTGCCACCGTGAAGAAGGGCAAGCCTGAGCTGAGAAAGAAGGTGAGTACGCTGTTAATGCGCTAACAGCAGCTGCAAGTGAGCAAAATATATGCAAATTGCATGTGATTCATACCAAAACAACATGCCAAATTGCGACTTGTGCAAAATATGGTGCGTTTATTTTGCTCAGTTTTATTGTATTTAATTAGTGTTTTGTTTATTTGCTAACTCGTGGTTCTCATTTGTAGGTTATGCCAGCCGTTGTTATTCGGCAGCGGAAGCCGTTCAGAAGGAGGGACGGGGTCTTTATATACTTTGAGGACAATGCGGGGGTCATTGTCAATAATAAAGGCGAAATGAAGGGCTCGGCCATCACCGGGCCCGTTGCCAAGGAATGCGCTGATCTGTGGCCCCGTATCGCATCGAATGCTAGCTCTATAGCCTAAGCAGTTTCCAGTTTTCAATTCGAGCAACAAACACAGAATAAACCCAATAACGGAACAACAACAACAAATGTTATTAAATTAGAACTGACTCTAAGAATTAGTTTTGTTCATTTGTTATTTATTATTGTTATTAGTTCGGTTTATGCTCATTACTTGGGTGCCTCGGTGCGCAAGGTGGGCTTCGGCCGTGTCACCTCCATCGAGATCTTGCCGGTGGCGCCCTTGAACAGCGCATAGCACACCTGGAATGTGAGACCCTCCAACGCATCGCCATTTAATTTGGTTATAATATCGCCGCGCTGCAGCCGGCTATCAATCTCCGGATATTGTCCTTGAATCTGCAAGGAACACGATCATTGATTTAAATAGACGAAAATCCAATAACACACATACAATGTCGGAGATGGTGCAGCCGCGTTCGTTGGGCGACAGCGATAAGCCCAGCTCTTTGCCGCTCTTCTTCATAAAATCGACGTTGATCTTCTCCAGCTCGGGTGGATCGGCTCGGTAAACGGTAAAGTTGACATTCTTGTCGTAGGTCGAGTGGAACAACTGGTGCACCTTCAGCGTGGTCAAACTCTCGCAGTGCACCGGCCTGCCATTAATGTCGCAAATGTGATCGAAGATCTTCAGCCGATTGTCGGTTGCAAAGACGCCCTCGGGATAAATGTGTGTGATGACACAACCAGTCTATGTGCAAAATAAAATGTGATTCTATATATGTATAGTATGTGTGTGTGTGTGTGTGTGTGTGTGTGTGTATTTGCTCACAGTGACATGATTGTTCTTGCCGCCACACACAATGACGCCCAACGGCTTCTTCTCCACTTTGACCTCAATGATTATCTTTTTGTTTGGCTTTATTTCGGCAACTGATGGATCCTGTGGTTTCTCCTCCTCCTTTTTGACCTCTGCAAATTTGGCATTTAATCGAAATCATTTAATATTAGTTTGGGTAATTGATAAATAGCTCAGTAAAATCTTCATTGAGACCAAATTGACTAATATCTAGTTTAATTATGTTCCTCAAAACTTGATTTAAAAATGAGGTCAACTTGATAATTAACATATTTCAGCTCCGATCGGTCCAAGACAAAATTGTGTGCTAATCTGTAGAATTTGCTGTATTCTGCATTTAATTTAATTATTTTCCTGGTATAATTTTTATGTACATTTACAGGGACTATTTTTGGAGTGATACCCAAGGTATCATGGACATATAAACGTATACTGGTCTGTAGCCGCGTCAGTCAAAGTGTAAATTGGAGTGCTACGTCCACTAGGGAGCTAGGAAATCGATGAGAACGCAGTCCTTGAGTTTTCAGCCGAAAGTGTACAGCGATAAAACCGCATACTTCCCGTAATTTTAAAGATAGGGTCAAATTTGAAAGGCTTATTGCTAGTAACACCCTTCAAAAATCCTGGAAAATATTTAGGACCGCGCCCACTCCTGCCTCTATATCTCCCGCAATTTAAGAGCTACAGTTACCAAACTTGGAAGGATCATTACTAGGGAGCTTTTCCAATATTTCTTTTTAAAGGCAAATTTGGACGGTAGATTACTAAAAATCTCCTTCAAAGATCGGTATTTTTTAGCTACATCCACCCTGTTCGGTGGCACCGGTTATCAGATGGTATATCTTATGGCATCAGAGTAATTCGCAGTCGACTGCAACATTCTCACTTGTTTTTTATTTATTTTTACGCAGAACTCATTGAAAATGGGTGTAAAGGGTAGAATAATTTTGTGAAAATGTATGTAAGAGGCAGAAAGAAGTATCTCCGACCCCATAAAGTGTATGTATATATTCTTGATCAAGGTCAACAGCCGAGTTGACATAGCCATGTCCGTCCGTCCGTGCGCTCATCCGTCTGTATGAACACACGGATCTCAGACTGTAAGAGCCAGAGACTCCAAATTTGGAACATAAAGTCTCGTATACCCGGCTCAGATCAAGCTTGCTTTATTTGATCGATAACTGCACCCATATCTCAAATATCGATCAATTTTGATTTCCGATAGCAGTAAATGATATAATTTTAAATGCAGAATCTTCTTATTATTGCATAATATCGATAAATAATCGACGCGAGCGTGAAAATGTTTTTGTATGTATGCTGCAGAGCCCCGTTACATACGATTGGCTGTACGTATGTACATATGATGTATGTATGAATATCCACATGTTTGTCGCTAGGACGCACTTGCAGACCTGCTCACATTTTGGTGCGAAGCTTTTAAAGGGAAATTTTCCAATAAAACTAGATATGTTTAACAAGTGGGCTCAGGGTATATCGAGCTCACTCGACTACAGCTTGCTAACTTGTTATAATTTTTATTTTTATGATATTTATTTTATATTAGTAATATAAAAAAATGTAATTTGGCTTAGTGCTTATACTAACAAGTCCTTCTTCAAGCAATCCCCATTCTAAGGCGTTTATTACTTACCTTCCTTCTTCTTTTCCTCGACTTCTTTCTCGGCCTTTATGGACTCCTCGCTCTTGAGCGTGAGCAGAATCATGGTCACAACGCCCTCGGCGCGCTTGATTAGTCCGGTTGCCTGTGGAGGGGATGTGTATTTTAGGACTTGTTGTCTTTGCATCGAATAAACTGATTAGCTGATTAGCCCACCTCATCGTAGTTGGACTCTAGTGTAACATCCTGGTTAATTGCCAGCAGCATGTCTCCAACTTTGATGCCCGCCTGCAAGCGATTTGTGGCAAGTGGTTACGGCAAAAGATAAGGAACAGCAACACTTACCGCTTCTGCATTGGAGCCCTCACGCAAATCGGAGACGAAGATGCCATTGCCAACCTCCACGTGCTTGCCGTAGATGACCATTATGCCCAGGAAGCCCTCCTTGCGCACCTGCACCGAGCGCGCCTTGGGAAACTGATCGAAAATGAACTTGGTCTGCAAGTATAAAGTGACAGTTCAACAATACTTCGGTGCACTATGGATGATTGCCTGCTTGCCTCATCCGTAGATGCTGGGAACTTTTTGATGGGCTTCACACACATGCCCTCGTCGTTGGGTTTGCGTCGTGACGTAATCATGACGAGCTTCTCCCCCTCGACATTCTTGAACACGGCGGAGGCGTTCAAATGGCAGCGATTCTTTAGCACATTGCCATTGAGTTCGACGATCTCATCGCCCGGTTTCATATCCACACTGGCCAGCAACCCTTTGGGGTCGACGCCGGCCACAAAGCAGGCCATCTTCTGTCGATCCTTGTGGCCGGCAAGAGCAAGACCCAGCGGCATGTTGCCCGTACGCTGCAGTTCGATGCGGCGCAGATCCTTCATCATGTTATAGCGCTTGTTGATCTTCGCCATCGTATAGCCAAACTCATCCTCCTGCTCCTTGTTGCGCTCCTTCTCCTGCTTGTTCAACTTGCAGTTGCCTGCCGAAGCGCGATCAATCTGAAATTGATTTAATAATTGTTGCGAATGTTATTTATAATTTGAGGCATTTGGCCATGGCAAACCTCATAGCCCGCCTCGGTGCGAATGCGACCGGTCATGTCACGCGTATCCTCATCATCCTCGTCCACATGGGCGGTGGGTACGTGTTTGACCTTTTGGGATGCCGAGAAGGTAGCGTTGCTGCGTTTGGGATCATTTCGCATTGTGGGCTGCCGGGCCATGGCGGCCGTGCTAGTGTTACCAGATGTTGGCTCTATCGAAAGAGATGAATTCAGATCATTTGTACATGTCTCCAATTAAAAAATCCAGATCCAACCTTGGTTGAACTTATTTTTGGCCTGCATGTAACCATTGCTGCGTGGATCGTTCTGTTTGTTGCCCTCATCGCTCTTGTCGAACGTTTGTATTTCCAGCTCGATCTTAAAGTCCGCATCCTTGATTAGATCGATGACTGCCTGTTCGGTGGCATTTCGCACATCCTTCCCATTCAGCGATAAAATGCGATCGCCAACCTACAAATGGATTACATTTGGTGGCTAGTAATCGAAAGATACTTTTGGGTATCTCAGCTACAGACCTTCAGTTTAGCACAGAGATGCGCAGGACTATCGGGTACAATGCCCTTTATAAATATTCCCGTTGTTTTCGTATTCGGCGAGTCCTTAACCTCGCCACGCACAATACAAATGCCAAATGATTTCTTGCCCGTTTTATCCAAGGTTACCATGTGAATATGTTCTTCAATAATGGAAATGAGAGAGAAATGGAGAGAGGCAGATAATAGATAGAGAGAGAGAGAGAGAGAGAGAGAGAGTAAAGGAGAAAAGCAGTGAGAGCAACTAATGACAAGAGTTTTTAAAGTCTTTCTCTTTTTAATATAAAAAAACACTTTTCCTGACTGACTGCTTGGTGACCTAATCACAAGAAACTCACATTTTTTCCAGTTAAATTAAATAATATGATTTTCTGTCATTGATGGACTGAGTAATTTATAAATACAATTAAAAAAATCAACCTGAAATTAGAGATTATAGAAGAGATCATATTTTCTATCTTTTCTTTAAGGCAGATTTTTGTAATTTAAAAACAAAATTCTAAATAACTGCGTTTTTCTATTTTTGTACACAGATTTCTCCCATTAGCTTTTTTCATAGTTGTATTATTATTATTTTAAGACTTCGCATACCATTTTAGGTAGTTTAAAAATTCATTTAATTTGAAAAGACTTACCTTTGTTTTCTGATATAACAGTTTTATATTTATTTACTTAACATATACTTCGAAATTATTTCTAAAGACAAGAAAAACTTTCTAGTGTTCAGTGAAATTTCAGGACGATGTATTAAGATTTCGAATTTTAATGCAGTATTTAAATATACAAAAAAGCCTTTGCTTTTGTAAATATTTTCAGTATTAACGAAGTTAAGGTAGTATTAATCTGGAAGCCAAATCAAACCGTGTTTAGTTTTAATAAAGTTATGGTTGTGGATAATTTTGCCTTCAGCGTTTTACCATTAATTATCAAAGTTAGCCTTTATAAACATTAAATGTTGGCTTGGTTATAGAGCAATTCCGTTTTTATTTTGGTTGATTAACTCATTTTTAATTACACATTTAATTCAGAGTTGTCTATTTCTATTATTAAGAACTCAATTTTAAACTTCTTAGCTCGGGAATAACAAATTGGCATCCATTTTTGGTTTTTTATTTATCCTAACTATTTTGTATGTTTTTATATTCTGGGCTTGCTTAATTCCGTGCAACAAATTTAGGACCAGTTTTACAATACTCCCAGATATTTAATTTAATTTTTTAATTTTTTTTAAACTTCCATTTCAAATAGCAAGAATATTACATTTTATTCCTAATTTTATGTAACTTAATTTTAATTTTTCATGTGTTTTCTATGTCTACTGATATTAGTGTACATTTAATAAATAAAAATAAAAAAAAAAGATATCTTTGCTTAAGCTTATATATTTATTTATTTAGTCCAATCAGAAATCATTTTTGAAAATTTTTGCTTCAATCACCAATCAGTCAGTCAGGATATATAGTTGTATATAATGTGTTTATACAACTATTCAGAGCAGCTTAGAGCCGGGAAGATGCAGCTGTAAGCACTGGCTTATAAATCCATAGATGCATTGTGATTATCTAACAAGTCACCAAAATCGTTTAGCTGAGTTTTTCATACTTTTTCACACTTTTTACTCTTTTTTTTTGTTGTATTTGCACTCTTTTATTTATTTTATTAGCTTCATTTTAAAATTTGTTGCGTTTTTTTTTTCATTTTTAATTTTGCTAATTTTGCACAAATTAGTTGCTTCAAAGTCAGTTTCCAAGACTGAAATCGATTGGGATTTTAAAATCTTGGAGTACTAACCACCGCCGCCACCGGCCCCGGAATTCATTTGGAATTGAACCATGATTAATGAGTTTCAATAATATCTACAGTTGTGTCAAACATTAAATGTTAAACTGTAGTGTTTTTTTTTTCTTTGTTTTTTATTTTTTCAGTTGTGAGCTCATTGAAAATCGCGCCTAAACTGATTTTACAATTAGCAGTCTGGCATTCTTGCTAACTGACTTAGTGGCCATTCTATTTTGAGTATGATTTTCGTATCGATTACACTGCGCAACAAGACAATGTTTGTCTGATGATATATTTAAAATATGAAAACAGAAAACAGTTTATGCTTTTGTCAGTCTATAATAAATGTATTAAATAATGACAAAGTCTATTTAATTTTATTAATTTTATTTATTATTTTATTTAAAAGTTGTAATTGTTGCACAGTATTATCGATTTGCATTGGCTTCAATTGCATTGAGTAACTTTCTCTGCTTGTTTGCGGCAACTAAACGCAATATGACGTAACAAACACACACAGTCACACTCAGTCACACAAATCAGTCACAACATTTAGACCGCATAAGAGGTAAATGTGTGTTTGGTTAGCCGGCATCTTTATTGACCATATTACAATATTAATTTGCTGGTGCTTGTGATCTGAGCAATGCACAAAACTTGGCACACTCCGCAAATGGAAGCCCAGCAAGTGCTGCGTAAATGCCAAATGCCCATCGATTTTAGTTGCTTTTGCATGTAAATACATCTATATGTATACATATATACATATATATGTATGTATGTGCACAAGAAGAGAACTAAATGCTTGGCAACAAAATGTGTGCAGCATTATTAAGCTGGAATCAGTTTGAATTTAATTTATTCTCAGCGCTAAGATGCATAATCAAAATTTGCATTTTAATATAATAATAAGCCAAAGGAAATGAAAGAAGAGCACAAACAAGAGGCAGAGGGGGAGTGAGAGGAGGGAACTGGGCTACAAAGCTATGCAAACATTTCCATTAAATGCTCAAAGGGAATATACATATAGATATATATATATATATATATTTATATATATATATGTATGTGTATAGATATATAGCATAAAGTATAGCACAAAAAAGTTGAGTAAACAGTAGCGCTCAAGGAGTGAGAATTACTTATAAATACACACAGATACACACACACACACACACACACATATAGGCATATGTACGCTGCTTTAAATATGGGGAAAGGGACGAAACGATGTTGAAAATTAATTTCATAATAAAAAAGCGTAAGGAAACCCATTTGATAAAACAATTTCCTTTTTGCCTCCCAACAGTCATGTTTTGTTAGTAAAGTAAATTCAAAAGAGAGCGAACAGCACCATGATACAAAAAAAGAAAAAAAAACCAACAAAAAAAACATGCAAAATATAGCAATGAGCTTAACTTTCAGCGCTGCACGCATCCGCAGCTACGGCAAATGGCGTCTGCAGCTTCTCCATGCATTCGCATTAGCTGCTGCGCTGCCGGCGTCGCTGTCATGATGCCTCTGCTGAGTGACAGCAGCGCTGAACGCTGATTGGTCGTTTGGTGTGCTGCTGGCACGCCTTTCGCAATGGCCGCTGTCTGTTTTAGGGCGCTGTTGCTGTCTCTCACTTTTGAGCAGCATCCTGCTTTTGGGCTGTGACGCGTCGCAGTCGGCGCATGGTTGTTGCGACGATTTAGTTAACTGAAGTGATTTTCTTCTGTTTGCTGTCGCGTACACACACACACACACACGCACAGAGACAACAGAGCTATGCTCTTATATATGTAAGTAGCTATACGTGTATATACACATCCATACATACATTCGCCTGTTTGGATCTGTGTGTGTGTGTGAATTCGTTGTTGACTTGTTCTCGTGTTGTACTTACATGCAGTTATATCAAATTGCTAATAATCGTTTAGCAGCCACTTCTGAGTGCGTCCTGGAAATGAATAAAAATTACGGTTTTTTGCGCATAAACACTTCAGCTGGCAGAAACCTTGCTATAAATTTGGCTATTGGTACCGCTCTTGGTCTTAATTGGGATTATTAACCTAATAAATGTTTGAGATTTCAATTTTTGTCCAAGTCACAGCAAACATCATATTTTAATGCATTTATTTTTGGTAGATAGGAGAAACTATAATGCTTAAGCATTTATTTATACATACGCAAATTAAAAATTAATAAACATTGTAAACATTCACGGGTTTAAATTGATTGAAGCTTTGCATATAACATTTAACATTTCTACTAAGCACTCAATCATACGTGAACATATTTTATTGATTTTATATTGGCGAAAAGCCATAATAATTGTTAAATGAATTTTAAGTCACTTCTGGATTATTTTTAGACTTAGCTAAATCTTAATAAAATATATATAAATTTTTCATTTCATTTGTAAAATTTGTATTAATCGTTCATAAGATTTTGAGCACGAGTTGGCTAAGAAGTAATTTAATTTCACTGGTTTTTTGGTGTAAATTTTCAAAAGTGAGGTAATCAAAAACTTAAGGCCTTTTTACAGATGTTTTAGCCATTTTATTCAAACACCATGATAAATAAAAATATAGTGTAAACAAAAATCGCTTTAGTGAATTTGTAAATGAACAAAAAACATTTGAATACTTGATGCATGATGTTTGACATGCCAACTACAATGACTTTGAATACCTCTTGAGTGACACAAAAAAATCATGAAAGTATTTAATCTGAACTCAGGAACGCATACGCAACAGGCACTCTTAAGATACGCACACAACCACCTAAAACAAAACAAAACAAAGCGAAACGGAACGAAACAGATCAGAACTGAACTGAACTGAAGAAGAAAGGTACGGTTAAGGCAAGGAAAGAAAAGGATAAGAGCCAAGTGAATATTCTCACGAGTGTTGAGAGGACATTGGCAAACAATTACGTGAACATGTGTAGTGAGTATAAGGCAGGCACTGTAGGGCTGGCTAGCCGAGGAATGGCATGCCCCGTGGTATGGATTATGGATATTTGTGTTTACTACGGATATGATGGGCTCATAACTTTTAAATGCGAACGTGATACGAGCAAATAACGGTGCCCACATAAAATGACATTGGTGCTCTGCCTGGCGCACTTGTATCTAAATATCTGTGTATCCTGCGCGTCCTGTGCATTCGCATATGTATCTGTTGCTGTAGCCGTATCCTGTGCATGCAACTGTTTTTAATCACAACAGCACACAAACATTCGAGGCTTTTTCTTTTTTTTTGGTCAATTTTGCGTCGGAGAGGGAACATTAAAACTCAATTTAAATGACAACGCATAAACAAATAATTGTCCTTTTGCACACACACACACACACACACACGCACAGAAAAATAAGCGACAGATCCTGCTGCATATAGCCTATAGATGTAGCTGCTCTAAGCCCTTGGCTCGAGTGCGCCTCAAAAAGTTCACTCGCACGGTAGTAAGTTATTCAAATATTGAGTTTTTAACTCGAGCAGCCAACCACCACCACCCAGCAGCACAGCAGCACAGCACAGCACCATCAAGGAGCAGCAGTAACAACACCCACCCGCCCTGCAAAAAACTTTGTCAGGCACCATGTGCGCAGGGTCGCAGATGCAGATACTATATATACTATATATATATATTTATTTACATATCTGTATGTGAGGTCCTCAAACTGGGCATCATTTTATACATATCATCAAGTGCGTATTGCTGCCGAAAAGCGAATTTCATTTGGGCTGTCGTCGTCGTCGTCGACATCAGTCAGTCGATGCTGCGTCGCATCCCTTTGTTTGAGTTTCTACTCCTAAATATATTTGATTTGTTTACCATGCCCTGGAGCCCTCAAATCTTAAGCCGCATGTAAATGCGTTAAATTAAATTTCAAACGCTTGTACTTTTCACAGCAGCAACAGCAACAGCAACAACAACAACAGCAGCAGCCAGGACAATTCAATGCCAGAGTCCTTTTTATTTACTGTGCTTAAGTATGAGGCTAAATGCCTAATGCGATTATGGCAAATGACGCTTTTGGCTTGATTTCAGCTGCTTTATATGCGGACAAATAAAATAAAATAATATTAATCGCAACAAATTGAGATCTACAAGTGATTTGAGTTTGATTGAGTTGCTTGGCGAATGGGTTGCTTTCCCCTTTTCCTTTATTAGAGTGGAGACTGCTTCAAATTCTTTTCTTGAGATATAATTGAAACTGAAATTTCAATCATTAAATGTGTTTATAAATAAAATGTATTTTGAAACTTAAGACGAAATAATGATCAATATGCCATTGCTTTTTAAAATCAGTTCAGTTTTGATCTGTTTTATTTTCAGAAGAAATATTGATGAACCTATTGAAAGCCAATAAAATATGATTCGAAATATGTATAAGGAGAAATATATGTACATTCTGAAAGCCTATAAAATATGAATCTAACTAAATATAATCTTAGTAAACATTTCAATCTAAAATTAAATTTAAATGCAGTTTTGATGCAGAAAAGCTAATCAAACAAAAAGATTTAAACTTTGAAAATCTGTTCAGTTTTGGGCAAGCTAGGACATTGGGTAATTTGGAACCGTGTCCGTGTACTTTTTTAAAAATTATTTTTTATTTTTTTATTTACGCTTAATAGAAATATTTATAGTCTATAATTAATTAATTCGAAATTTAATGAATTATAATATTTTTTTCGTGCCAAAATCATGTTTTCAAATTTAAGTGCAGAAGAAAACAAAATTTGAAAATCGGTGACAATGGGTAACTTGGAGCCGTGTCTTTGGGAATTTGTTTTTGATATGAATTCCAGTTAATATTCTAATAGATACCAAACAAATGCACCAAAAGGCTTTCGCCAGTTTTTGCAGTTGAAAATCCAGTCTCTTTATTGATTCAAAATGATTCTTTGCTTTAAGTTAACCCTCTCCAACCAGCTAGAAACATGCGTATTTATTTATATTGTGCTCAATATTGTTGATTTTGGACACTGATAGTCTGATAGAGATTGGGAGTCCAGTCCCCGCACGTGTTCACACTTCAAGGGTCGCGGTTCGTGGCACGTGCAAACGTTTTGTAATTTCGTCATCAATGCTGGCAAATATTTGCCATGCGCATTTCAGTTGGCAGTGTAAATTGCAAATTGGTAATATCATCAACATTATCACCGATGGCATATTTTCCTTTCATTTGTCGCCATGTCGCCCATTCGGTCACCCACTCTTTTTGCAGGGCACTTTGATCTAACAAATTGATTTACACTAACGATT
Organism: Drosophila glabriapex; assembly: GCA_035042305.1. Classification (NCBI taxonomy): domain Eukaryota; kingdom Metazoa; phylum Arthropoda; class Insecta; order Diptera; family Drosophilidae; genus Drosophila; species Drosophila glabriapex. The sequence goes on from JAWNLN010000046.1 coordinate 18,171,152, forward strand.
ATTTAATGAAATTCCAGCGGCGCATAATATATCCGGCGTCCTTCCGTCCTCGTCCTCGTCCTCGTCCTCGCCCTCGATCCCGCCCTCGTCTTCGTTCCTGTTGTCCTGGCAGGAAGTGTGAATTACCCAACACCCGTTAAACGGCGCGCGCTTGCCACGCGACCGACAATCAGTTATTAGGTGTCTCTATAGCTTCCTGTGGGAAACCACTCAGCAGTAGTCCCTGTTGTCAACATGTCCTTAATTAATTTTTACACGTTTTACAGCGGTTAAGTTTTAAGAGTGGCATTGGTTTTTCTTTACCCATCTCAGTGTCTGCCTTTTAAATATGAATAATGAATTATAATAATAATGTGTATAAGAAATGCTCTGGTCGAGATAATTCGTCTTGGAGATTATCTGAAGACAACTATTAAATACAACATAGACTTCCAAAAAAAACTCCCTTATTATTCAGAAAGTATATTTAAAAACCAGTGTTTTTCTTTGCTTAACTCCTGGCAACATTAAACCTGGAAGTGTGCAGATTTCGAGACGATCTCTTTTCTGAGTGTAGCAGGTTTTTTATTATAAAAAATATATTTATGTGTTTCTTAGCCGATCCTAATTACATTTTTACTGTTGCGCAACAATTCATTAATTATTTTATATCAAATGTAAGGTTGTATCTCTACAATTGTATCTGTTATTGCTATCGGAAATCGATTTATACCGATAGTCACCTATTTGGGGCAATTCAAGTAAACTTGATCTGCTCTTCTATTAAATACTTTTGCACTCTTTCACTATACCCATTTTCCTTGCTTACGTTCAAGGTATAAAAACCTATAATTAATTTTCTCAAAAATTGTAATCTAAATTACTTTGCGTACATCGAAATTGCCAATCAGATTTTCGAAATTCTTATAGGAACTCTGCCAGCTTAGATATATAGATGTAAGTTTGTGGAGGGTACTTATGACTTTAATAGAAAAACATTATTTATTCTAACTCAATAGCAAGGCACACGACCACAATGTTTATTTACTTCAGCACCACAGTTAAATGCTTAACTATATGACTTTTATTGTCTATACCCATTGCAGCAGACAAAACAAATAAATGATTATCTGTTGGCTGTGCGTGACTGGGCCATAAAGGCAAAAGATCAGCTCAGTTAGCCCAACTATTGACAACTGTCCAAATTATCACGCCCCACAAATTAAACGAAAGCCAAAAAATCCAAGCAAAAGACATAAAAAAAAAAAAAATCGTGTACGAGTTTATGACGGGTTTCGTGGCATACGGACAAGTGACAATCATCCTACTTAATTGAATTCTTCGCTGCATAATAAATCAACTTAATGCGATCCAAGTGTGCCTGCGAGCATGCAAAGCAATTCACAAGCCCAGAAGCCGTTCAAGCCGTTCCACACTCGCGCAAATCCTTTGGCTTATTTTGGCGGAGACGAACGTGCGGTTTATTGCGGAGCGGTTCTGTAAATAAACAACAATAACACACACACTCGCACACTCGCACACACAGTGCAATCAAACCTACCACGCGCCCACCCATCGCTCAATCGCTCAATCGCTCCGGCGCTCTCATCGTAATATCCAACCAAGTCATGGGAATGGTAGTAATTTCCACACTTGTGCTGACACATTCAAAGGGCTTTGCGTTTTATTTATGAATTGAGAAATTGACATCCTGTGCAGTTGCTGTTTGGACCGGGCCCGGGGTAGGTCCTGGGCGCAGCTCGATTTTTATTGCCGCCAAACAAGAGGCTTAAGCGCACCAGCATCATCGTCATCAAATGAACAAATGAATGAAATGAGCCTCAAACAGCACGGCACTTGCTGCTGCCCCCTGCCACCCACTGCTCAGTCAGTGCGTCCTCCCCTCAGTTTTCGCTGAAAGCGGATAAATCGAGCGTAAAATATTTCAGCTCGGACTCCTTTGTTAGACTTTGCCACTTGTTTTGCCGTGGCAGGCAGGTTGAAGCGATTTGTAGCCCAGAATTGAGGCAAGCTCGAACTGATTGTGCGGTTTGCGATTCCGATTGCCGTTGCGAATGAGGCAGCGCACTGAAAGAAATAAACGTATTTCAAAATTCTTTCAAAATTTATTTTCTGTATTCTAATAATATTTTAATAAAGTATAAATGCTTTTCAAAGTTATTATCCACATAACTAGAATGTTGTAAATCAAAATAAAACTCGATATATATATATATATATATTTAAATTAAATTTTTAAATTAATATAAAACTGTTTTATTTGTGTTTTTTTTTAATATCTGCTATTTAGAGTCTCCTGGCAATTTTCTTTATTTTTAAAACGTATTCCCAAATAAATTGAATTTAGTAAATCGTTTTACAATCCGAAATACATTTTTTTTCAAATTTGTGAAAGGTGCATTTGCATATCTATACTAAATGATAAAAAAAAGTAATTATATAAATATATTTTTGTAAGAAATATCTTCAATTTAAAAAAAATAAATTACCTCGTAAATATAAAAAAAAATTGAGCAAACAACACAGAAATAATTTTCTGTATTCTATTCGAAAGCAATAAATATTTCTTTCTTTATTTTTAAAAGTTATTCTTTACATAAAGAGAATTAAAAATATCGCCATAAAACTACGAATTTGGTTTTCTTGAAATTGTTGATACAATTTTACGAATTTGCACGACAAAAAATATTTATATATTTTTTAAGCCTTTTATTTTGCAAAATTTATAAAGTCTTTGCAGCTATAAGTCCAAGTATCTAGAACTACTAGCTAATTTATTTTTCAGAGTGTAGCCACAGTGCAGTTGTGCAATTTGCTCGCAGTACTGGTTATGTGTGTTTGTTTGCTGTGATTTTTTGCCATTGAGGGTTGATTCCTGATGTGCTCGTCCATCAAATTGAGCGTCACTCAAGTATTCAAGTGTGTGTTGCTGTTTTTTATCCTGCAGATACTTCAAAGATTTAATAATGATATAAGAAGAGCTACCATTAAACCTGGCCAACAACAATAACAACCAAAGCAACAGCAACCATTGAGGAACGTTTGTTTGCCTTTGCGATTTCACTGGCGCACACACACACACACCCAGACACACACCCATACACAGTCATAGTCAGGTGCAGGATATCAATAGCAGAGTAGCAAAAAAAGAAAATAGGGACGATGGCAGGCACAAATTAGTGGAGCCCAGAGACGTTGTTATTGTCTCCCGAGTTGAGTTCTCATTGTTTTCGACCAACACCATTTATTGTATCGTTTGGGCCATGGCAACCGTGACAAGTCCTTGTTTTGTGCTGCCTGGGTCCTGCAGCCAAAGCAATTCGAGTGTCAAATCTTTTATTTGCCTTTTGCAGATTTCGCAATAAAAATGTATATTGTCAAAGTCGCTCGCCCCGTCCATAGCCATATCCACTGCCCAATCGACAGCCTCATCCACAGCCACATCCTTGGCATATCCTTCGGGCGGCGGCGTGTTTGTTTGTGTGCAATAAATTTGCTGACAAAAGAAGGATTATTGCTGGCTCATACCGCTGTCACTGAGAAGGATGCGGTAGCGGGTAGCTCTGTTAGATGCTCACTGGGTTCCTGTCAGCATGCATTCTTTGGCGTTATTGTTTGCGCATAAGTTAATTGTTCCCCTCCAAAGCTTAAATGCATCGCATCCTCACGCTCAACTTGTCCCCTTCCCCCACTCCATTCCACTCCTCATCTCTACACTTCACTTCACTCCACTCCCAGTCCCAGTCCCAGTCCCAGTCCCAGTCCCATGCTGTGCTTATGCAATGATTAACCGTAGATTGACAGTGGCTCTCTCAGTGGTTTCAGCATGGATTTGGGTCGTTATATTTAGCTATATGCGCTGCTGTGCCATCAATAAGATATAGTTACTGTAAGCATACTTACTTAGTAAGTGTACTTATGCCAATTGAAAACTACAAACGCAGTGTTTTTAATTCCAGCAGCTAGTCACCAACAAAGTATAGCATTTTAAGAAGTTTGCAGGGGCTGCAAATACTAGACTCAAGATTGATACTTATTTTTGAAATATGTGTAAATTAGACTAATCCTTCTTTTCTTCATTCAGAAACCAAAGATACTACTTTGTGTGAGAGAAAAGTAAAAATATAAACAGATAAATTAAAAGTAGTTCATCATCTTTAAAAAATGTAATTCATTTAAGGCAAATCAAAAGATCGTTTTACAATGATATATTAATATAGAGTTGAGTATTTATGCTCTACTTAGTATTTATTTAAAATTAATCAGTTTTGATAATACACAAAAAATAACATATTAAAAAATAAATCCACATTTTATATTGCTTTTATTTTAATTTCATTATGGTTTATGGTTTTATTTGCATAATTTATTTATTTTGTTTTATTTTACTTATGTAATGTGAACAAAAAACAGTCCACAATTTTGATATAAGGTTTTATAAAATAAATATTTAAAATTAGATTTAATTAAATTTTAATTTTTAATTTACAAAATTATATTAAAATTAGTTTTTTAATAGTATATAATAAATTTGGGGCCAATAATATGTAAAATGGATTCCTTGCAAGGATTAGCGCAATTCAGAAAAAACCCATCAGACCAAAAATTCACTAGTATCCTAGTTATAAGCCTAAGATTACCACACCGAAACACTCTCAGAGATCTCCGGAGAAACGTAAGTATTACAAATTTGCAAACATAGAATAAACATATGGCCAGGGTGTAAATTTAATCTTTATCAATGTATTGATTTTACACAAGATGCTTATTTAAGATATTATCTTTTATGTGAGTTTTTCTCTGTGAAGGTTTATACGAAAATGTATAGAAGAAATAAATATTTTAAGTCCTGACTAACAAATTTCAATTCAGAATTAGTTTTGAGCACTTACATTATTAAAAATACATAACTTTTAAAAATTAGTTCAGTTCAGAAAAACATAAGGCTGGGAAGAGTTTTTACTAAACCTAAAATACATTTTTGAAAGTAGAATTTAGGAAAGCGTTTTTACTTTAAATTCGGCGTCCAATTTTAAATGCATCTTTTAAGGTCACAAAAGGTACAAATGTTGTTAGAAAATCAGTTGAAAGTTGGATAGTTTGGAAATATCCGTACTTAAAGGAGAAGATAAAATGGCATTTTAAGCAGACTGTTTTGCTGGATGTTCAACAGATAAATTAGGGAAAAACTAAATCGACGCGGTTGTTGATGCTTGAAGATGCTTTCTGCAATCTGTTTCGTATTTTTGCATTTTATCTATAATGAATTAATAATTAACAATGTCTGTGTATTTATTTTGACTCAAAATTGTTATTCATTGCAATAAATGAATAGTTATTAATTTTGTATTGTATTGCGTTCTTAAACTCGGTTTAGTCAGTGAATGTGATTGGAAATCACATTTAAATTTAATGGTTAGAGACAAATCCAAATCAATAGCTTGTGAAAATCTCTCGTTTATTTTTTGTATTGAATTGAAAACTCTGCGTCACTCTTCGATGTCCATCTGAGCTCGTAAAAGACAAAGGAAATCCGCAATAAATTTACCACAACTGAATTGGGGCCCAAGCCCAAACCAAAACCCAATAAAGCTTGCCTTAGTCGTTCTACACTCACAAACCCATATACAAATACATATATACACGTAAGGGGCGTCACCACGCCCATAACATTGACTAAAAATCAGTGATTTGTTAGTGTGGCCAAGTGAGTTTTTGGACAGCGAATGGGATGTGAAGAGGGGGATGGCGATGATGGGAACGGGATGAGCACATGAAGATAGAAAATATAATAATGAAAATCACGCAAGGAGAAAGAAACGATATCAATATTGTCATGAAACAGAATGTGGAGCGGGGCTGGGGAAGTTACCAGCCATTATGGTTTAGCTGCGATTGTGTGTGTGTGTGTGTGTGTGTGTGTGAGTGTGTTAGTGTATGCTTGTGTGAGTGTTTGTGTGCCAGCAAGTTCCGCAAAACTGAAAACTAATTTGAACAAAGTACAACAAATAAAACTGACTACTGAATGTTTAATTTGAAAAGGGAAGACAGCGAAACAGCAGCAGCAGCAGCAGCAGCAGCAGCAGTAGCAGCAGTAACAATAACAACAACAACAACAACAACAACAATAACAGCAGCCACAACAACAACTACAATAATGTCTAACAACTACAGAACAAAAACAGCGAAAATGAAAAAGAGAAATAATGCACACACACACACACTGACACACACACAAATGAACCCCAGCAGCTCCCCAATTGTGTTAAGGATGTTGCGAAAATGGCGCATTGGCTGCCAGTGGTTGGGGAAGATGTTGCTGCTGCACGAAGAGGGCGGATGATGCGGGGGTATGCGAAATACAACTGATGCTGCACAGAGCTATGCTGAAACGAGAACGAGAACGCCCGACATACGGTTAGAAAAACATTCGCACATAAAAATGCTAACATTTGAACGAGAGCTCATACTAGAACACCATACACACACACACACACACACATACCTCTCTCTCTGTGTGTGTGTGTGTGTGTGTGTGTGTGTGTGCGGCTGACATAATGAAACATTATTAAGAGCCACGACGTCAACGCAGCAAAAGGTATCTAAATTTGAGAAAATGCTGCCTGTCAGCCCAGCGGCTCACACAGAGGGAAATAGAGATAGAGACAGAGAGAGAGAGAGAGAGAGAGAGAGAAAGAGAGGGAGCTGAGGCGGTGTGCAGTGGTAGCGGAGGGGTGGCAGCTGAGGAGCGAGAGACGTCGTTGAGTTTTGGCTTCTGCAGTCGCCTGCCAATTTGCGTCCGCGCCCGCTACACACAATGGATGGGGAGAGGAAAACACAAATATCACATTTACAGCACAAGCAGAAGGCACTCCACCATTTTATGTTATTACGTATAGTCTCTGAGTGTGTGTGTGTGTGTGTGTGTGTGTTCTCTGCCTCCATCCTTGGCTCGTGATTGGGGGTGCACTTGGTGCCTAGATTGGTTTACAATCTCAGTCATCCCCTGCTGAGAGCAGCAGACGGCTTATTGCTATCTCGCTTTCTCTACCAGCATAAAAGGGGATGCTGACTACGTTGACGCTGACTGCGCTGCCAGCTGCTGTTGCTGCTGCTGCTGCTGCTGCTGTTGACGCCAGGGATAACGACAGCGACGACGTCAGCGGCGGCGGCGGCGGCGGCGGCGGCGGCGGCGGCAACGGCGACGTCGACGACAGTAGAATCACAGTTATTCGAGATACGAAAACATAGCAGCGCCGACAAAAGCTCATGGAAGCGAGAGCGGCAGCGGTTTTCATAAATAAATGTTTGAGTTATGTAGAAAAACATTTCGGGCGAGAAGATTTTCGTTTTCGTTGCGATTCAGTTAACATTTGGCAAAAGGATTCCGTCTAAAACAGACAAGCCGACGGATGACGCGACATCACACAGACAGACAGATCACCACCCGATATCAAAAGTCGCTACAAGTGACAAGTTTTGCATTAAGTTATTTGAAAAGCGGTAGCGGAAGTGGTAACAGATTCGTCATCTGCAACAAATTAGTGCGTTCGAATAAAATATATCACAGTTTTTAAAATAGTGAAAGTGCACAAAATATTAAAAGCATTAATCAGTTCCTGAGCAATAGTGAAAAAATAGTGAAGTGTTGCGTCCTCCTCTCAATAAGTGTAAATAAATACGCTACCAAAGACTCAATAAGCTCAATAAAAGGATTACAATCGAAATGCACACCAGCACCGATCCCATGCACGCTCTGCACGACAGCTCCTCGCCGTCGCCGCCATTGCACAAGAGTCAACGGGGCACATTCTCGCGTGCTGCCGCCGCTGCGGATGAAATGTCCATGATCTGTGACGACAGCGATTTCGAGCCGTCGGCCGCCGGCGGCAGCAGCAGCAGCGGCGGTGATAATAACAATGGCGGCAGCAGCTCCACCAGCGGCGGTGGTCCTCTAGTCAAGCCGCCATATTCCTATATCGCCCTGATCACCATGGCCATACTACAGTCGCCGCACAAGAAACTAACACTCAGTGGAATATGTGACTTCATCATGTCCCGGTAAGCATCGCCAATCAATTGTAATCCAAGTGTGCAATTATCAGATGAGGGCAGCCGTCAGACTAAGTTTCTAATACATCAATTTGATACTAATTATTTTTTAAATATCTGTGAATTGGAATAATTATTCTTAACTTATCGGTTACTCAAGTTGGCACTTTAAGAGAGAAAAATAAAATTAATTAAATGAATTTTAATTAATTAATAAAGTGTCTGTGAAATTTAATCATTTTACGGCAAATTTAAACTCATTATGCAATTATATATATATTTTTCTACTTATACATGGTTGTATATTGATGTTCTGCTTAATTTATAGTTAGAACAACTCGATTTTTATATTACACAAGAAATAATAAATAAAATAATAAAAATAAACAAAAGTTAATTTAATTAAGTGTTCCACATATTAGTTTTTAGATATGCAGACAGAGAAAAAACATATTTCAAGTATGTAAATTCAATTTTTATAAATATTATTTTTAATTGTCCGAAAAAAAGGAAATTTTCTTAAATATCAAGCTTTTGAAATTTCATTGCTAACAACGCGAATTGAAGTGTAAATTACTTAAAATCCTAAAAAGTAACTGATAATTTGGCAGAGGATCAATGCTAACCCCAACAAAGGGTAATTTTCTATATTTGTTCACATTTATTCTTATCATGTACTTTATCTTAAGTGGTTCCTACAGATCTCACTGCACCTTGGTCCAAGGACCTGTTCTCAAAGCACTGAAATGTGTTAATTTATTGTTGTTATTATTGTTGGACATGATCGTAAGATATAATCTTTTTTATATACGTTTCTTTCTCTTTGAAGGTTTAATCAAAAATAAATTATTGCAATTATTAAAGTTCCTTTCATATGTGGCAAGAAATCGTTTTCATAATTTAATTATGAAATATTCATATCATATCATAATTCATAATTCATATTAATCATAATTCATAATTTTAATATAGTCTTGAAATCGAACCATGTAAAAAATGAAAGCTTAATGAAGAATATAGAATATATGGAATATATATATTATATATATAATCGTGAACAGAGTTTAATATGTAAATCCCTTTGATCTTTACAGTTTCCCATACTATAAGGACAAGTTTCCCGCTTGGCAAAACTCCATTAGACACAATCTCAGTCTGAATGACTGTTTTATTAAAGTTCCACGCGAACCGGGTAATCCTGGCAAGGGCAATTTCTGGACGTTGGATCCCCTCGCCGAGGACATGTTCGACAATGGCAGCTTCCTGCGTCGAAGGAAACGCTACAAACGGGCGCCGGCAATGCAACGCTTTTCGTTTCCGGCCGTCTTTGGGACACTGTCACCGTTTTGGATACGGAAACCGGTGCCACTGGTACCGGTCCACTTCAATGTGCCCAACTTTAATGGGAATCGCGACTTTGATGTGATGCACACGCCAAGCGATGTGTTCGACACGGCGCTTCGTGTGGATAAAAAGTTCAATTTCTTTGCCAATGCGGAGGCTTCGTTCTATCAGAACAACAGCGAGAAGTTCGATCGTCTGTCCTTCATCAATCGCCGGACGGAGGATGCGCCACACAGTAGTGCCGCCAGCGATCTGAGCAGAGCCCACAAGTACAAAAATCCATATGCATTTGATGTTGCCGCTGCTGCAGCTGTGGGTCTTGGCAGTGCGGCCGGTGAGTATCCGGACCGGGACAACGATGGGGATCTCAATGTGTACAACGATGAAGTGGATGGAGATGATACCTCGTGCGACAAAATCGATGTGGAGAGCGCCAATGAGCATGAGCAGGACTCACATATCTCAGACTCGGTGGACTCGGTGTGCACGAATCCAAATCGATTGGAGATGCCGTTGGAGGCAACAACCCGTGAACCGGACGCCGAGCCGGAGCGCACCTCGCCCTATGTGATGCTCTTCGATCATGCGGATCCAGCGTCCAACAGTTCGCTAGCAATTACGTCCAGTCCCAGGAAGCCCGTGCAGGCGCACACGCACAGATCTCTGACCAGGACGACCCTGCTCCATCTGAACAGTGAACCAGCCAGTCTGCGGTGCGCCCGCCAAACCAATGCTAAGGATTTCCGCATCGAGACGCTGATTGGCCATGGGCACAGCGATGGAGCGGCCAGTGATTAGGTGATCCCCTCCACCTGACAAGAGTTCTCATTGCATATGTGTTTGTACACTCGAAAAAAATATGGAAAATCGATTTAAATTTTAAACAGTCAAATAAAAAATACAAATTTTGGAAATTAATTACAAAAATTTAAAAATGTTTGAGAGTGTATATAGCCATATGCCTGTGTATATTCCAGTGATTTCAGTTACGATCTAAGCATATTTTAACAATTCTCTGTACGTTGTAAACTTTAGCTGTAGTCGAAATGCATCTGCACAACCAACAAACATTCTCATGTACTATGTATCTCCTCACGTCCGACCAGCTTGTAGTGATTATATCCGGATGGATGCATATTCGAGATACTTTTATGCCAGCACAAAATTTTAAAAAAGAAACAAAGAAAAAACTAAATAAATAAAACGTGTCCACTTCAATTGTATAAAATATACATATGTATTTGCATTATAAACCTGAGTGTAAGATGAAGACAGAAATACACATATATACTCTATATATATATATATATATATATATATATAAAGCAAAATTATACATTTAAAAAATACTTTTTAAAGCGATTCCATATATAGTGTATAGAAGTGTATATGTATATGTATGTCAACTATATGTCTCTCTGTGTGTGTGTGGTGTGTGTGTAATTAAATTTTATGCGAATACGCACAGCACATAAAAAACTATTAACTATAGCTTAGATACTAAGAAATTTGCTGATGTTATTGAAAATTGAATAAACAGTATAATTAGAAAAACGATTCGAGATGATTTTCGACTTATTATTAAAGTTTGTGCACTTATTATATATACAGTTACAGTATTAAGTTGGAGAAGTAATTTGACAGCAGTTGGTAAGTTGATCTGTTGCTAAACCAATTAGACACTAATTTAGAAAAGATATCTTAGATAGATATCTAATTTAACTTTGAATTTTGCTCATAAACTGAAAATCAATTCTTATATGATATAGATTAACTATAGAATAATGTAATTAATTAATGCATTTCTCTAAAGCAACATTTGCGAGCTGATTTCTAAGTAATAGTTTTTTGTACAAAACAAAAAAATAATGCTTATAATTTATTTGTTAAACTTATAACCCAATCGAATAAGGTAATTATTCAATCAGTTAAGTAACAATTAACTATGAAACGATGCACTTGCCACTTGACACTTGGCACTTGGCACTTGCAACAAGTTCATTGCAACCCCAAAAAGTTTGATTTGACTTGAACACCAAATACTCTCCAATATTTGCCCAGCTGTCAAACTCAAACGTCAGTTGTCAAAAATTTGACGCATGCGCTTTCGCCGCTCAGCTGTTTGCGACTGTTGTGCAGGATGAAAAAGGACGACACGATGAGTGTGCGTCAGCACAGAAAGCTCGCTCGATGCTTACACCAAAAAGCTCTGGCAGTGCTCTGTAGTTCTGTGTAGCTTGCTATTCCAGTGTTAAAACATTAAAAGCTAGACTGGAAAAAGGACAACAGTTAAATAGAAGATACCAACACTATTGGTATCCAGCGGTACGGAGCTGCTGCAAACTCCATTTGGCATAATTCCCCACACACACACACGAACACGAACACACACGCAAACAAACACACACACACACACACACACACACACACACACACACATCGTCTCACAAGCTCGCATACAGCGACACACACAGCAAAAAGTCGATTTTTCACCAACATAAAAGTTGTATATGTGCAAAACTTTCAATTGCTGCAATTGCACACTAGACGCATAATTAAATAACCAACTGTACAAATACAAAAAATATACAAAAAACCGTTCTCAAGATGTGCAACGCGAGTGTGTGATAAAGAAGTGAGCAGCCCAGAGGATTTCGCCAATTATTGTTTTTTCCGTATTCGCGTATTTGGCTGCCCCAAAATGCTGAGCTCATCATAGAGAGCGTAGAAAAGTTTGTGGCAGCAGCAGCACCAGCAGCACCAGCAGCACTGATACAAAACTTTTAGTCAAGCAACCAACACTCTCCAACCCCCATCCCCGTCCCCCTCAGGCTCAAAATTGGCCTGTTGTGTTGTGTTTTGTGATGATATGTTTATGGTAATAAGTAAAGTGATAATAACTCGTGTGACTAGACGCCTAAAAGGCTGTTGAGCAATGCACAACGGCCGGGGGCAAGCGACGCCGACGACGAGAGCCTGAGTCGGAGACTGAGCCTGAGCCTGAGCTGGAGCCGGAGCCGGAGCCGGACCCTGAAGTTTGGGGTTTGTGCAGCAACAACAGCAACAGCAACAGCAATCGAAGTAGAAGCTTGACGACGATAAGCAAAAGCTACGGCTGCAAAACGAGAACAACAACGACGAGTGGAACGACCAGGTCGACGACTAGGACGCGCACATGGCGAGCTGGAGCTGGAGCATCGTGTGCACAACGCTGCTGGCCGGCCTGACGTTACTCACGGGTAAGCTGAGAATAGAATTACCTTTTCACATCAGCTAAAGCTAAAGCGTAATTCGTAATTCGTCATTCGTAATTCGTTTAGTGACCCACACGGTGCGCATTACGAATCTCCGAGTGCCGCACACCTACACACTCGAACGTGATAATGAGCCAGATCCTCTGGTGTTGGACTGCGAGTACGAGATGGGGCCGATGGAGAAGGGCTTTGTACTCAAGTGGCTGTTCAACAATCACTCCATCTACCAGTGGATACCCTCCGTAAAGGGTTTCGCCATGGTGAGTCATCACCAGCCCCCATCATTATCATCATCGTCACCCCATTTGAACGCAAGAAGTCAAACACACAAGGAACAAAAAACAAAAAATTAATTAACATAAAATTTGCTTTCTTTTTGCTCTTCTTGTCTTTTTTGGTGTTGTTGCTGTTGTTGCTGTTGTTGTTGGGACTGCGACCCTTGCAGGGCTTCATGAAGGCAAAGATAGACACCAAAATATTCACCATGGAGGGCAGTCCCGGTGTTATATCGATAAAGAATCCCGACTGGAACATGACGGGGGAATACACCTGTGCCGTGCAAACCTTTGAGTCCACGGATAAGCGAAGTGCCCGCTTACAAATAATCGGTATGTTCTTCCTCTTCTTCTAGTTGTTGTTCTTGTTCTTGTCTCTGTTTAGACAATTTATTTATTTATATGTTTTTTTTCTAAGCACTCTACACAAAATGATGTGCTATTAATGCTTATTGCTTTTTGAAAGAGGAGACATTTTGTAAACTATGCCTATAAATTGTAGATCAACATATATTTCAAACGAAAGTTTAGATTAAAAACGTATATTTGAAAAACACTAAATATATATTAGGCTATAAAAAAAACTGTTTTTTTTTCTTAGTTCGATTTATTTTTAATCATTTATTAGTAAATTACAGAATGATTTTTAGAAAGCAGCCAATAATCCAAAAATCTAATTATTTTACAGAGCACATTCAGCTCTCCCTTTTAAACAAGTTTTTGATTTACAGAAATATTTTTAACTTTATTACAACAGATGGCTTATTATTTGTATCATAAGGAAATATTAACCTATCGTTTTTTAGTATTTTAATAATTATGTTATAGACATGAAAGTTAAATTGGGGAGTCTAGTTAATATTTTGTAGGGCATTAAAAGTGTCGAGAATGCCAATGGTTTATTTTCCTCACCTGTTTATGGCGTGAAATTGTTTGCATAGGTGTTTTGGTAGGTGTGTCCCATATGTGGGCGTGTGCTTATATGTGTGTGTGTGTGTGTGTTTGTGTGTGTTTTTGCGGCACGTGCGACTCATATTTGCATGCGTGTCATGTGGCATTCGCTTCGGTTACAAAACGCCCGCCTCTTGTTTTTATTTGTTTTTTTTTTTTGCCTTATATTTCAAAAGTTTAGTTTTGGTGGTTTTTTTTTCGTTTTGTTTAGTTTGACACTTGATTAATTCTCACGGATTTTTTGCCCGTTGTCTCCCCATTCCAATGCCCAACTCAATATGCAAACAGTTCCTGAGTCCGATTTCATGCTGGAGGCACGCATGGGTGGCGAGCAATCAGATGTGGACATTATGTGCGCGGTGCAAAATGTTTTTCCACAGCCGGTGCTCTCTGTCATGTAAGTAAAGCGCACTCTGTTGACCAATGATACAAAAACAACAAAAACAATGTTCGATTTATCTATATTGATATCGATGGCTTGTCTTTTGACTACAGCTTCGATACACACATACTGGACTCGGTGCTCACACAGTTGGATCAGAATCCGAGCGGTCTGTACAGCATGACGGTGCGGACGCGCATTCCTAGAGATCAACTCGAATCACCCACACCGATAACATGTGCGTTTTTCCTGCTTGGCACTAACTATACCAAACGCAGGGAGACTATTTTTTATGGTAAGTAGAGGTAAGCAGGCTGGCCAGCCGCCAGGTGGGCTCTCGCTGTTGATCAGTGTGTTAATCGAAATCGTGTTTTCTCGGGATATTGCAGATAAAGCCACAAATATACAACGCAAATGGACAACAGTCGCCGTAGTTATGTCGATCGCATCTTTAGCTTTAAGCAGTTAGTTTCGTAGTGATTTTTGTAGGCTATGTACGTATTTGTTTTTATGTTCGTATAGAATGTTTAACAATTTTTAATTTTTAAATAGAATTTTAAAACGATAAACGTAATTTTTTGCGGTATTTTTAAAAAAGCGCTTATTTTGTAAATGCATGTAAATGTAAGAGAAATGAAATGACATACACGATAAAAATGATTAAAAAAAACCAAAACAAACAAAACAAAAAAAAAACACACACACACACAAAACAAAACACATAAAATACAAACAACAAGAAACACTAAACGATACAGTAAACAAAAACAAATAAACGAACAAACAACCACACCAACAAAACTAAAACAAATTATTGTATTCATATATTTACCATATAAATAAAAATATATATATAAATAGTTATGTATGATGTATAGGTCTAATTGAGTACAGAAACGCTAATAAAAAAACAAAACGAAAACATTAAAAGTGCATTAAATAAGTTGTTTTTTGTGTTTGAGTTTAAATACTTAACAACAAATTAAGGCTTTCTTTAAGGGTGCAGCGCTTTCATTTATTTCAATTTCAAAATTTAATAACTATCGATTATTTTACTCAATTGGCATGGCAATCGAATGCCAACCACAACTCTACGTTTGATACGTTTGATGAGTGTGCAGCCCTGGTGCGCATGCACGACACAAGCACTTCCAGTGCGCTTTCCAGAACGCCTATGAGTATGCAGTGAAAATGACAGTAGTGGCAGCAGTAGCAGCAGCAGCAGCGAAATCAACATCGTCGTAAACTTATTTGGCAAAAAACAAAAAAAAAAAGACGCCAGACGAGAGCCAAGGTTTCTGCTCCCTTGGCCCATTGATTGGATAATCCAACAGAGCGAAGAGAGATAGAGAGCTGATCAATGAGCGCAATAAAGCAAGGCAACATGTTTTAGTATTATATTAGCTGTGGCTGGCAACGCGGTGCGATAGGATCACCAGCAGCAGCAGCAGGCGCAGCTGAAGCAGCTAATGCATCAGCATGGCTACGTCCGGCGACGGCGACACCATCAACACCATTGACATGGACAGCTCCTCCACATCGCAGGCGAAATTTGCAGAGCTAAGCAATGGTAATTAAAACGATACACTGACAAAAACTTCGCTCTACTTAACTCAAAAAAAAAATATATATGCTAAAACATAGACAAATTCACAGCCAAAAAAATCAATGAATGGCAAAATGGAAGTGGCCGTGGCGCATGTGTCTCGAAAGTAGGCAGAAGAAGAAGCGGTGGCTGGTGGCATGTGGTATGGGGGAGGGGTTGGGGTCGGGGTAGTGGTTGGGATGGAGGCCATCCCCATTTCACGGATTGACTGACTGACTGACTGGTTGACTAGTTGACCGACTGTTTGACTGACAACTCGCTTACAATTGATACACATTGAGGAAAGACTAAAAAAAGCAACTAAATGATAATCAAAGAAAACTTTTAAATGGCCAACAACCTGTCAACTATTTATGGATATTCTCATTGCGAGGGTGTGTTGTATGTTATATGTGTGTGTGAGTGTGCTTTTGTGTGTGTGCTTGTGTGTGTGCGTGTGTGGGTACCTCACCCAAGTTCAAGCTCAAGTTGATGTGTTTCCCAGTTGGGTCATTGGCTATTCATGTCCAGCGCTTTCTAAATTATGGATAAACTTAACAACACATAAATGTGGTTAACTAATAATAATACCCCCTATCCACTTCCAATTCCACTTCCACTTATAGTCTCCACCGACCATGTGGGTAACTCATCGCCCGATGTAAGTAGAGCCATTACACATGTGTCCAAATATATATATATAGTATTAAAATCGTGCGTATTACTCTCAGTTGGGCAATCGACCGTTGCGCGCGGCCAACAAAACGGACAAAGAACGAAAACTTGGTCATCGACGTGTCGGCGAAGGCGGCGAGATTACCTACAAGAAGATACAGACATCGCAAATCATGGGATCCATACAGCTGGGCATACAGCATACCGTAAGTGAAAAATAATCATTATATTTTTGAAATATTAACGTTGCTGCTCTCGTTTTGCAGGTTGGCAGCCTGGCATCGAAGCCCAAACGGGATCTACTTATGATGGACTTCTGGGAAATCGAGAGCATTACGTTTCCGCCAGAGGGTTCTAGCCTTACACCTGCCCACCATTATAGTGAATTCAGATATAAGATCTATGCCCCGATTGCATTTCGTTACTTTCGTGATTTGTTTGGCATACAGCCTGATGATTTTATGGTCAGTATTCTGTATAATTTATATAGATTCTCAGTTTAATACTTGTTCATATTCCACAGATGTCCATGTGTACTTCGCCACTGCGCGAACTATCGAATCCAGGTGCTTCCGGCTCAATATTCTATTTAACGGACGACGATGAGTTCATTATCAAAACGGTTCAACACAAGGAGGGTGAATTTTTACAAAAACTACTGCCTGGGTAATTAATTTACAAAAACCAAATACTCTTTCTCTCTTTCCAAAACTTGGCTCTCTTTTCTAAGAAACTCATGCCTACAATTTGGCTAATTGTAAACTTTAAGTTTTCTTGGCCGGCTTTTTCCTTTTCTTTTACTTTTCGTGACCTTGATAAAGTTAAAATATACTTTGAAATTGATCTAAGGAAATTATTGAATAGGAAATATAGTTTGTTACACTACCAATTCAATATTTGAGAGACCTTTGTATTTGATTTTGGCCGAGTCACTAACTGTTCTATTATATTTTTTGTTTGCAGTTACTATATGAATCTGAATCAAAATCCGCGCACCCTATTGCCGAAATTCTTCGGCCTTTACTGCCTGCAAACGAGCAACGCCAAAAACATTCGTCTGGTGGTCATGAATAATCTGCTGCCGTCTTCGGTGCGAATGCATCTCAAATACGATCTGAAGGGATCGACGTTCAAGCGTAAAGCATCGAAAGCGGAACGTGCCAAGAAATCGCCCACATACAAGGACCTGGACTTTATGGAGCAGCATCCAAATGGCATATTCCTCGAAGCTGAAACGTATTCAGCACTGATTAAGACTATTCAAAGGGATTGCACGGTGCTGGAGTCCTTCAAGATTATGGACTATTCGCTGCTATTGGGCGTGCATAATCTGGATATCGCACTCAAGGAGAAACAGAGCGAGCAACGTAAGCCGATGAGAGCACCGCTCGCCGAGGACTCCGATGTCGATGAACCCCTTGACGTGGCAGAGGGCGATGGCAAAGATCGGGATGCGGCAACGGGCATCAGCCGGAACAAGTGAGTATTTCTCATGTTTAAAACTAAAGAAGAGCATTTTATGATATGCTAATTAAGTATGGCATACAGATCGGTGAATCGACAGCGTCTAGTGGCACATTCCACGGCCATGGAGAGCATTCAGGCGGAAAGCGAACCCATCGATGACGAGGAGGATGTGCCGTAAGTCCGAATACAGTTCAAACATCACTCAAAAGTGTATAACTCATTGATGCTCGCATCGATTTAGGCCCGGTGGCATTCCGGCTCGAAGTGAGAAGGGCGAGCGACTCTTGCTCTACATTGGCGTCATCGACATACTGCAATCGTATAGGCTCAAAAAGAAACTGGAGCACACATTCAAGAGCATCATACACGATGGCGTGAGTGAAAATGGCAGCTCAATTATTGTAATTTGAATACATTATCTATGTTATTATTATCATCCATATAGGAGACCGTTTCGGTTTGTCGACCCTCGTTCTATGCTCAAAGATTTCAAAACTTTATGGCTAAGACCGTATTCCGCAAGATACCATCGCGTAAGTCAGCTGGCTGTGTCGCAATTGGGTCAAGTACTCGTACTATAAGGCATTTTTGTGCTACAAAAAACTACAAAAATTGAAACACATCAAAAAGAAAAGAAAAATAACCAAACAGCAACATAAGAAAAACTACTCCTTGACCATGGCGTCGTTTTTATGCGTAGCTGCCAAACACACTCAAGTAGCTTGAGACACACCTAAACACACACACACACACACACACACACACACACACACATTAATATTTGTAAAATGCTAATTTTATTGTCTTTAATTCAGTTCTTATGCAGCAAAAATGCAATATAGTATATAGTACACATGCCCTTATGCGCTAACATTTGGTAGTCGGCTAATTTGTTGTTTATTCTTGAAACTTGTAAACCGTAATTTGAAAATTTGATTTTGTATTCTATGTGAAAAACGATCCGACAACAAAAAATGCTGTTTTTTTCTGCTTTCTTTTGGATATTACTTTGATGCATTACTTCACTTGTACGCATAGTGGATCTCCCAGAGATCAAAGGAAATCACAGAAAATTTCGTACCTTGGTAACCAGTTATATAGGTAAAGAAAACAACAACAATAACAATAACAATAACAAACAAAAAGAAAATGCAAATAATTAAATAATATTTGATAATTTTTACTCACGATGTTTCAGTTTCAGTTTAAGCAATATCTTTTTTACATAACTATTAAGTTTATTATTCACTTTGGTTTTTTTTTTCATTTGATTTCCGCTTCTGTTTAACGGCACTTGGTGGTTGGTGGGTTGATTGATTGATTGATGAAACCTCCGGACGCAAAGCATGCCTCGCAATTGCACGTTAGTCTCCATCCTTGTAACCCACATTCAATTGTAAACCGCAAAATTATCTTTGGCTTTGCTTAAAGTGCTGCTTCATTTTTTGCCTTATTCCCGATTCACGATTAATTACAATTTATAGTAAATGATTGCTGCTTGAATGAACTAATTCGTGTTGTCTGCCACCATTTTTATAGCGCTCAAGCATTCGCCATCGAAGAGAAAAAGCCTCTCCAAGGCCATACAGCGCTCCATTGACAGCGAGAGCGAGCCGACGCGACGTAAGTGTTGAGGATGGGATGAGCATCTCTTGGGGAGAAAGAGGAGGGTCTACTTATTGCCTTCTTTCCCTTTTCAGCTGTGCACACCTCGCACTCACACAGCAGCGGAAAAATACACCAGCAATCCAAGCCAGAGCCTGCGTCAACCGCTCTCAACTTGGAGCGTGATAGAGATCGAGATAGGGATAGAGATCGTGATCGTGATCGAGATCGGGAAAGTGGGCGTGCTGGGCTGAGCAATGCACCGCCGCCTGTGAGGCAGCGAGCGTCCACATCGGCCACCTTATCCGCTGCAGCTAGCAGTAATCTGAAGGCGCGTGTGCCACCGCCAGTGCCACCACGTGGCTCGCCACGTCGCAAGGACACCCAGGACACTCGGGCGCACTCCACCACTCCAGGTATAGCACCCAACGATAATAATTATACAGCACACACAGCCTCCATCTGCAATGCAAGCAACTTGCTCCAGTTACCCATTGCTGCCGAGGCAATACCCCGTTTTGGGGATCGTCGCTCACCCAGCAACGTGCAGGATTGGCTGGAGCTGCACGATCTGTTTGACAGTGGCACTCCTCCACCGATGGTGTCAGTGCATCGCAGCAGCTCTGTGCGCCGCCGGGAATCGCTGCAGTCAGCCTACTCCACGGCACGCTCCGACAGCACTTACCGACGCCATCAGCAGCAGCAGCAGCAACCACGTCTGCTCAACCACGTGGACATCTTCCAGCGACAGAACAGCTTTATGGCACGCAGCGAACGCTCCTCAGTCGGCTCCATCGTGCGCAGTTTTCCACCCATACGCGCCGAAAGCTATCGCACGGCTCGAACAACAGTTAGCGCCAGCACCCAGACAGGATCTCCCCGCATGACGAAGCAGGAGATGCAGCGTCATCAAAAACGCAATCGGTATTTGCAATGTGTGGATCTGGCATTGGGTGAGGAGAATGGCTGCGATGGCCAGGAGGATAATCTGCTGCAGTCCGTAAGCGCTTTTCTCGAGGTCAAGCGCGAGCTGGAGGGCACATTTAACCGGCCGAGAGCACTGCCAGTGCTCGAGGTGACGCCTTCAGCAGACCAAGTGCCAGAGATGCAGGAAGAGCAACAGCAGGGCGTCGATCTGGCTGTGCCACAGCGACCGAGACGTGGCAAGCGGCGTGCACCGAATGCGGCACCATCAACGATACCCGAGAGCACGGATACGCAATCGAATGGGACCTTGACTGTCAAGGATTCACGACGCAATAGTTGTGCCTAACAACTGCTGGATGCATGCTTAACATCTCACTTGCTCATAATTGTCTCATTTGCAAACGCCCAACTTCCCCAATTCTCTGTGCCGACTTAGTCGCTCATTGTAATCTTTGTGTTCTCATTGTATTGCTAGGCACAACTCCATCATGCAGTTCAACACCTCCCCCTGCCTTTGACGACATCTCCGAGGACAGCTCGAACAAGAATAGCACCTCTTCGATTGGGCGACGATCGCATCATCATCATCATCATCCTCATCAGCAGCAGCAACAGCAGCAACAGCAGCAGCAGCAGACTCCGTATTATCAGCAACAGTATTCGGAACGTAAAATGAACATTGGCCCCGCCTATCGAGGCTCCTACAAGGAGGATATCGTTAGGTATACAAATCAAATTGATCAAATTTTGAATTTTGAAGTAGAAGAACTTAACGAATTGTGCTTCTAGCGTCTCTGAGGTGCATCTGGACACGTTTCTGGCTGTGGACACATCGTCGAGCAGTCATTATGGGTCACGTGGCGGTTTGGCATGGACGCCACCGGCATCAGGTGAGGGCTCAACACCCACTTGGACAGAGGGCACACCCAGTTTTACGGACTCCAGTTCGAGTGGTGATCTCGGTAATTGGCACTTGTCATTTGTAATTGCAATATTCGCCTGTTTTATTATGTTTTATGTACTGTTACTACTACTACTGTATTCATTCACGCTTACAATCGTAGACAACTTCTCGCCCATAAACTCATCTAAAATCGATCGACACAAGCCGACGGTGGAAGATGCCATCAACTCTCTGTCCGTGGGAATGGTAAATATCACTGGTGCTGGCAATCTCTAGATCGAGTCCCACTACTCCTTTGAATTAAAAACCAGTTAGTCTAAAGTTAACTCAAAACCCCCACACTCACACACACACTCGCACACACGTACACACACACACACAGACCTGAAGAGACCCACCTGATAGTTGCACACATGCCCAAAATTCCAACACGCTGTATTTGTATTTGTTGTTGTTGTGTTTTTTATTTCTTAAATTGTTTTTTGTCTGGCTGCGTTTTCAACACACACACACACCCACACACACACACATACACACAAATTAATGTATCTTTTTGCATCATTATAGATCAACTAACATAGCATGTGATGATGGGGATGACACAGAACAACAACAACAACAACAACTACTTCTCGTTTACATGGTGCAAACAGATTTCGAATGAAAGATAAAAGTACAGACACATATACATATATAGACATCATATTATAAAGGGAATGCTTGCGCGTTTGGATATATATATATGTATATATATATACACACTGTTATGTATATGTATATAGTATATACATAGATATGTACATATTTGTGTACGAGTGCACTTGTATAGCTAGGATTATAATCAAAACAAAAGCGCCCTCGTAGAACTAACCCCATAACCAACAACAAAAGACAACAGATTTACACCCAGCAATATCTTCATGCATTCGTATATATAGATGTATACAGGATACCAGCAACAGATATTGTTCAACACCTATATACAAATGAGATATATGCATATATATATATATATATATATATATACATATATATATACCAATATATATGTGTATGTTATACGGAAACAATAAATTTATCTATTGCATGCATGAAAGCAACGATAATTATAATTGATATTTAATATATATACAAATACATACAAACAAACAAAAAATGCAAAAAGAAAACTTAAGATCAAAAACGTTGAAAACATTCAATATCCAGTTCCCGTTCCTTTCCCCATATAGTACTATAATATAAAAAGTATTGTAAAGGTTCATTCGATGATATTTGATTAAAGTAATATGGATAATATCAAATTCTACAATACTCTCAACTTATTAAGCAAACAAACATTTTTTTGCGATACTTTCGATCTCCGATATATCCACATACGTATTATGTACTTATGTATAATCAGCAATCGCGATATTACAATATTGTTGTAAAATATTTACATTTATAGGACAGAAAACCAAAAGCAAAATTCTATGCATATTATTCATTTGTATTTATTATTAATGGTAATTGTAAACATATTTAGGTTTAACTGACGACACGCACTCAAAACAAAAACATTACGACGGGATGACAAAAAAATGAAAAATATATAACACAGAGACGGAATTACGGACCGGATAGGGATAGGACCTGTACCCGCAAAACCAATACGAAAGAATTGATTATTTATTAATTAGTTGAATGTTATTTAACTTATATGCATTATTCTAAAGATTAACTGAAATCCAATTGTAATTACATACAATAAATTAAATTGCAAGGTTGAAATTCCGGCTCTGCTCTGCTCTCCTCTGCTCTCTTCACTCATTTCAAATGCACATTTTCTAATTGTTTAACATATGCAGTCCTAGTACAACTTTTGCAAATCCTTCAGCGATTGATTCAGAAACTGATTGGTCCAGTCGTTCTCCGGATTGTCCAAGTGATTATCGAAATCGATGACATCCCGCATCGCGCCCCGCTTCAGCAGCAACGAAACACCCTCCAGCGTTTGTGCCGTTTGCACAATGGAATATTTGGCCTTTGACCAGCGCGTCGAGTCGCTCGCATAGCCATAGACGTTAAGCGCCGCCCGATTGTGCTCCAGGGACATCAGCTTGTTCTCGACAATCGCAAAACAAGCGTTCTTGTAGTTCTCCACTATTTTGTCAGCGATCTTCGCTGCTGGCGCCTTATCAATTTGATTGTCGTAGAAGTTCTCCGGTGCGGCATAGTAGCCGGCAATCACCAATCCCTCGCCATCAGCATAGGTATCGATCTGCAATTGCATACATTTAGCACTAGTAGTACAAATAGTACAAATTAAATTTAATTTACCTGATTAAGGGCTATTTCTGCCATTGGGGTCACATGCAGGCACTGGTGGAAAAGTGGAATTGCATCCGTAATTTGGACTACGGAACCTTTTTGCTTCTTCTCGGCCAGCAGTAGGCCGTTGACCGCCTGGTGTGGATATTTGGCCGCATGGAATACGATTTTAGTGTACGCCGTCTCAGAAAACTCATATTCACACATTTCAACTGATTATTTTGTATATATTTCCGAAACGAAATGTTGACTTGTAACTTTTCTACAATCAATTAGCTAACAGTGTGACCGTATGTGGCAACCACGTAAATCGGTCAAAACTTAACATGAGAAAATACCAACAAAAATACTGCTCTGCTTAACGAATGTTATCGTGCCTAGCAGCTGTTAAAGCACAATTCATGCCAACTTAAGTTGAATGAATATTTGAAGAAAAAACATGAATAAAATATGTATAACATTTTATTACTTAACTGTTCGTCTGCGTCCCGATCTGTTATTGGATTCTGTGCTTACGATTATTATATATTGTAACTAAAATATATATATATGTGTATATATATACGTATGTTTGTAATTATATGTATGTATACGCAGTGGGTGCCCAACTGACTCCAAAGAAAGAAAGAAAGAGGAGAAATACTAAGACTACTGGTTGTCATTCAATATTGCTTTGATATCATCCGCATCCAGAGTCTCGTATTTCAGTAGTGCCTCTGCCAGTGCCTTGTGCTCCTTTGTGTGTTTCTTCAGAATCGCCTTCGCTCGCTCATAGCTATCGCTCAGGATACGCTTGATCTCGGCATCCACAGCCTCAATGGTGTTCGGTCCGAGGCTCTCGCCCGAGCCCAGTCCCTTGGGCGACTCAATCGTACGCAGACCGACCTTCTCCGACATGCCCCAATCCTTGACCATATGTGTCGCAATCGATGTCGCCTGCTTCAGATCACTGCTGGCGCCCGACGTGATCTTCTCGGCGCCAAAGATAATCTCCTCGGCCGCACGACCACCCATCATGGTGTCCATCATGGCGAGCAGTTGCGCCTTGGTGACATGATAGCGCTCCTTTTCCGGTATGTAGGCGGTGTGTCCCAGCGACGGACCACGCGGCATTATCGTCACCTTGTGCAGCGGATGCGATTCCTTCGTATAAAAGGCAACAATCGCATGTCCTCCTTCATGGTAGGCGGTTATCGTGTTCGCCTCCTCGTCGGGCAGACGCGCCTTGCGCTCCGGACCCATAAGTACCTTATCACGTGCGGTCTCCAAATGTTTCATACTCACAGTCTCAGCTCCATCAATGGCAGCTCTGTGAACAAAAACAAACAGAATTCAAATCATAATCCTTGCCCGATATATGTGTATATTCTTGACCCACCTCAGTGCCGCCTGGTTAATCATATTCTCCAAATCGGCACCTGTAAATCCGGAGGTGCCACGTGCCAGCAGATCCAAGTCCACGTCATCGTGCAGTATCTTTTCCAAATACAAAGAGAGAATCTCTTTGCGACCGGTGAAATCGGGCGTGGAGACCACGACTTCGACATCAAAGCGACCCGGACGCAACAGGGCCTGATCCAAGTCATCCCGACGATTCGTTGCACCGAGCACTATGACGCCAGCATTCTGATGGAAGCCATCCATTTCGGAGAGCAGCTGATTAATTGTCTGATTCGCATACGGATGGAGGACAGAATTCGTGCGCTTGGCGCCAACCGAATCGATCTCATCGATGAAAATGACGCAGGGAGCACGTGCCTTGGCAGCCTCTTTTAATGAGACAAGAGAAGAAGAATTATCATCTAGCATCCAACATTCTATCGCCTACTTACTGAACAAATCTCTGACCCGTCTGGCGCCCTGACCGACGAGAACTTCGTCGAATTCTGGTCCGGCTGCATGGAAAAACGGAACATTCGCCTCGCCGGCAACGGCACGGGCCAGCAGGGTTTTGCCTGTGCCCGGTGGGCCGACGAGGAGCACACCCTTGGGCAGCTTGCCGCCCAGATTTGAGAATTTGTCGGGGCTCTTGAGGAACTCGACGACCTCCTTCAGCTCCTGCTTGGCCTCATCACAGCCCTTGACATCATCGAATGTAACATGTATTTCCTCCGGATCCACCTCGACCTGGTTGCCCAGTTGTATGCTGCTAAATTGATGCGAGGTGTTATGAAGTGTTCATTCCGATCGGGGCAGTGATCTAGAATACTCACCGGAACACGGAGCCATTCGATGAGGTGAAGAAGCTGACGAAGATGCCAATGAAGACGACGATCACAATAAGTGTCTGGAAAATCTGCGTGACAATTACTGAGCATTATTCAAGACACTAAGGTGCATTACAAGACACAAGGACGTGAACACAACAAACACAATTAAATCAATCACAAGAGGGAAACAAGCTAGACAAAAGCTAGGAAGAAGAGGAGGAGGCTATGTGTCTGGCATTTACCTTCAGATACTTCATTGTCTTTCCCGATTTCTGTGAATCATCCGCATTCGATGCTGCCAAATAGCCCTCAGCGAAAGCAATCTTTAAGCTCTCCTGCAAATAAGTTTAGCATTATAATTCCTGCTTATTGGACAATATCAAGCATATGTATATATACCGCATTCTGAGGGCTGCCGTGTTCGCCCGATTTGCTTAGCAGTTTCTTGAGCCTGTCTGCCTGCATGTTGTGTTCGCCATCGGGTCGAAGTGGCGCACCTTGGAGCGCAGACTTCAGTCTGGTTGTCATTGTGGGATTGCGTTTCTGATCCGCCTCAATGGAACGATCCGTCTTAAAGTCACGCAACTGTCGCCTGCAATTAAATCCGGATTGATTGCGAATGTAATTCCTTAACTAATTCTACAATCCACTTACAGCTGATGAGTCGCTAGCAGCGGATTCAGCAGACCTCTCATCACAGTTGGATACATAGTGCTGCAATTGAGAGATTAGATGTAGTAAATATAGAGAACATTACACCTTTAAGAGTTAGTTGACCTACACAGATCCGATATTTTGTGTGGCTTTCAGAGAGAGTTCAAACTTGTAATTTTGTTGTTTGCCAGGAGCAGTTTGTGTTGTCGCCGGTTCCTCAAGTGTGACATGCACCTGGCGCATCGAGGGCAGCATGCTGGTCACCTTGACCAGTACATCATTCACTAGCTCCTTGTCGAGTATGCCATTTAGTCTCGCCGCCCTCTCCACGATACCCTGCAAACTGACCCCAGACTTGCTCAGCAGCGTCTTAAAATCCAGCACGAGGTCGTGGCTCTTTCTATTACTACTACTACTGCTGCTGCTGCCTTTGCTTGTGCTGCTGGAGGCGGACTTTGATTTGTCGGCAAAGAATCGTGGAACGCTGGCATTTGCCGGCAATTTAGTTCGCTTCACAGTGTAATAGTGCGGTTTTCTACTGAAGTTACCCAGATAAAGGTACGGCTGTCATTAGAAATGGAAACTCAGAAATGTCAGTGGTTTGTGTGAAATGTGCATTGTATAGCGAGCGAGAGGGAGAGAGAGTTGCTCGGCACTTACCACAGAGTGTGTGTTGGCAGAAAACATTCTCAGAATATACAAAAATTTTATTAATTACAATAACAGGCTTAGATCGGGCGAGCGGACGACAAAAGTTTTTGACAGCTGAAAATGTCATAATCTTGTTGCGTCCCTGTTGCATCCCTGACGATTGTGTTGCAGCCCTCGCATTCGGTTAGCCCGCCATTCTTACAAATTTCAAATAATGAATTTTGAATTCGTTATTCACTCTAAGCCCTTTTATTATTTAAACATTTCGTACAATTTTCGCTAATTTCTTAAATAAAATCATCTTTAAATGCCTCTGAAGAGTTTGTTTTGGCGATTTTTCGCTAACCAAATTTTATTGCGGTCACACTGTTAAGAATAATTTCGTAATTATAATAAAATGAATTGCAAAACGAAAGAAATGAATAAAAGTGTATTTAAATTTTTATGGAAACATTCTAAATATTTAGCTTAATGTGTATATGTTTTAGCTTTATTTAATTATACCTTTAAAATGTACGAAATACCGTTACCGATAATAATTTATCGAAAATTTAAATCACTTTGAGGAAAGTAAATAAAATAAATTATGTTTAAAGTAAATTTTGTTTAACACATGACTTTCACAAACTAAACTGTATTTAAAAACTTTACATATTTATTGGGAAAGGTCTAAAATTCAACGGCCTGTAGGCATGGTACAGAATATGAACTATGAAGTATAAGAGTAATTAAAAACAGTTACTCTCAAGATGGCGCTGAAGACACTTAATTATCAAATACGTACATACGAAATGCTCACAAGATGGCGCTGTTTGTCTAGCGACGGAGACATCGATATATCACGGTGGGATCGATATATTTAACAGTGGCTTAACAGCACAACGACAGCAGATAATGTGTTAGTTTAACATTCAACTTCAACGGCCGATCGATCAGTCGAGTTTGAACTTCAACAGGTGTTAAAACGCATACGTTACGAGAGAAGCGGTTTTTCAACGGCCGCACACGAGATTTCGGTAACAAAAGGAGCAACAAACGGCTTCGCTTGACTAACACAAAACAAAAAAACATATATAAAAGTATAATTTAAATTTAACACACAACTATTAAAAACGTGACAAAATACAAATTTTATAACAAATACCCAGTAAAATTTGCGCTCAAAAAATACTTATCATATGTATGTAGTATAAGCAGTGCTGTAGATAAAACCTTCAGATTAAGTTTTGTGTTTGTTTTCGTTTGGATAACATTTCGTGTGTTTATTTTAGCCTATCAAAAACTTTTGGATTACTCCGCTACATTAGGGAGAGACATAGAGAGAGAGAGAGAGAGAGAGAGGTAAGTTTAACTCCCAAATAAAAAACTCAACATACAAAATTGATGGCAAGTGCAGTTTGATGTTTTCAAGCCAGACATTGAATTTGAATTTGAATGAAAAATGGGGGATGAGATTTCGTCATAAGCATGCATGAATGCAGTGTACGAGTGCGACTGCAATAGCAATATCCAAGCGATCAGTGCAGAGAGCTGATTCGCTCTCTCGCACGTGCTCTTCAAGTCCGAGTCGCGCTAATGTGTATGTGTATTTGGCTGTGTGTGAGTTGTCGTTGTAGTTGCTTGTCGTCTACCTACCTGTGGCTTCATTACCTGCCTGCCTGCCTTTTGCTGTGTGCCATATCTAAAAAAAAAACACCAAAACACGCACACACAAACACACACACACAGCGAGTTGCTGCAGTGAGTATATGTGTGTGTGTGTGAGTCTATATTAAATGACACATAAATTTTCAAGTTAAGTCAGCATTATCTAAACAGTTGCCGTTTCTTAGCAGTAGTGGCCCAGATCTCCAACGCAATTTCGCAATTTGATCAGCAGAGAGAGAGAGCCCAACTCTAACCTCACAAATACTTTCATACCATTACTCGCACAAACACAAGCACATTTCATGATGCAGCTAAAAGTGCAGCGATAGTTTTTTTGTTTTTTTTTTTTGTGTAGGGAGCGTTATAGATACTCAGTTGGATAAACATTAACCGTTTGCTTGAACAAAAAGCGCGCAATTTCTGTAGCTTAACAAAAGTGCCGCACAGTAAGTGAAACGGAAAGCTTTCCTCAACACATACGAAGCTGGTATACTCTATCTTTTATTTTAACTACAAATTGAATTGCTTTCCATTTGTTCCATATTAAATACACATTAAAAAATCCAACAAAAAAATTTAAAAAATGTAATTGAAATCGTTCAATTTAATAATTGTAATTATTTACACATTTAAATAATCTCTGCCAATTACCGAGCATTTGAAAAAAATTTAATTTAAACAATTTTATTGACATAAAATGCTTTTGTCTGATTACACACATAAAATGCTTTTGTCTGATTAATGTCGAAACTGTTTTACCCTCGGCAGGGGTATGCAAAGGTAGATGTATGTGTGTGTATGTGTGTGCTTGTGTGTGTGTATGTTTATTCCATTACTCTTTCCTTTCGAGTACTGCAGCGTGCCGAGTGCTATCGTTAAGGAGAGAGGGGAGAGGGATTCAAAAAAACCGGTAATGCATTCGAAAAGAAGTCACCTTCATATAGTAAAACTTAACTCAACTCGACTCGTTGCTAAAAGCAGCAAGCAAGCAAGCAAGACGAGGCAGAAGCGATCCGATCGCTGTAAAAGTCGAGCTGAATCGTAAGACCCGATACCCTGGCACCCACTTCCAGATACTATTTATTGTCTGACATTCACCGGTTGGTGGTTGCCAAGCGACAGCTGCAGCTGCGATATTATCATCAACTTATCTGCAATGCTATCTATCTTGAGACAATATCTGTATTTTTGGAGTTATCGAACAGCTGGAAAGATCTCTTTAGTGTGCGGGAATGCATGACAGCCAAGGGAATGTGAAAATTTAAATTTTCTAGATTGAATTATTTATCTACTCCTCCCAATAATAACAAGTTAAAAAAAAAATGATATAAAATTTTCTTGACTGAATTAATTATCTACTCTACAGAAAACCAGAAGAAATATATTTATATATTTGTGTATGTACATCAAAAATTCAAAACAAGTTTTAAAGTGGATACTTCTATGATTTTAGTAAAATACATACAAACATATTCGCGTCTAGAATTCTTTATCAATTCCATGGCTGAGTGAAATATAACAAACGAATAAAAACTTACGTACATATGTATATGTATATGTATGTGTACATATGTATACATATTTATGTGCATGCTCGTAAGGTACGAGATATGAAATACTTATAACTTTTAGGAGGTGCGACATGATTACGTTGGCCAGAGAGAAACGTGTATAGAAAATAGGTGTGTTGCAATTCCAAGAAAATAAATCTACAAGTATATTTTTTGTTTTGTATGCAAATTCGCTTACAAGTCGGTTGAGTTGCACAGCAAATCCTCGCTAAAGGCGACAAAAAAGAAGTATTCATGATAGTCTCCTTTAATGTTGTATGTTTTTCCCTTTTCTGAATTGAAACGGAGTGGAGACCTTTCCATCAAACGGTGTTTTTATAGCACTGGCGACATTATCTTCTCTCGCCATGTTGCCATAAGCCGACACAGATACAGACACAGACACAGATACAGATAAAAGTTAACCGACTGCGTTTCGTGTGCTTGGCACTAATGAGGTCAGAGCACTCGGGTGCGACTCTAACTCTAACTGCAGCAACTCCAACAGCTCCCCTGGTCGCTTAACACCAGCGATTACAGTGGTAATTGGGTAGAGATGACTGTTGCCTGGTGCATCTATGTGGTAGTACTTGTGTCAACACAACAGCTCGTAAATAAGTTAAAAGCAAACATTGTTTGTAGCCAGGTGCGAGACTCGTCTCAGCGAGTTGAACTTCCATTTGGAGAAGGGCAGATCATGAGCAGTCTATTTAAAACTTTATGGGTCGCTTAACGAATTCGTCAAAGTGTCAGGCAAACATTTGGCAAAAGCTAAATGTTGTTCAGCGAGCTTGGCACTAACAGCACCAATTACAACAACCACAACAACAGCTTTAACTGGCAACTGGCAACTGGCAACTGGCAACTGGCCGCAGTTTTGTGTGTGTGGGCAAACTCGGTTAGTTGTTGTTGTTATTGTTGCTTATCGTAGTTGAAAACAGAAAATTTAAGTGTCGGCACATGCGGCGTATTCGTAATGGCAACCACATCTGTGTACCCTGCTCCAAACAGGCACACACAACAGGCGTATTACAGTATTAGTAACTGGATGGTCTTTTAAATGTGTTAAGCGGCAAGCACTTCTATAAAACATTACTTTTCATTAATTTTCCTTTTAGATAGAATATATATTAATTTTTCATCCATTCAACTGCTGATGTTTATTTCCAGTAAATACATGTCTCGTTCTACAATTCAAAACTTTTATAGAGGCTAAAGGTTTTCTGTACATTTTAATTTTAATTTTTTTTTCACAGAAAAATTTTATATATTTTTCTATGAAATTCAAAGTGTATCATTAACAAATTCAGTGAAACAGACAATGATACTTTTAAATAAATAATAATAAAACAGCTTCTATAAAGAAATGAAAAAACAGGACACACATATTATTATTATTATTATTATGAACAAAATTATAACTCGTATTAAAATAAAAAAAAAACGTAGTCATTCAGAATTCGACTGTAAAAAAAGTGAAAGGGGTATCTCATAGCTGAGCACCCAAGCGTGTCGTTTTCCAAAATTTGCCATTGTCTAATCAGAGAATTGGCACATGACTGTCATGCCAAAATTGTGGTTCTTTAAATAACTGAGTGTTTTTAGCGATTTTTCGAGATGATGTCATAAAGTCAGAAACTTACTGCAGGAACAGCACAAAAAGAACGCAGCGACTAAGCCACGACCAAGACTATGGGCCGAAATGCATATATCCATAAACAGACAAACTATAGTTTATTGGTCTATCTACGTAAGCGATGTATATATGTGTATATATATAGATTTATTTAGCTATATATTTGTTAAATTGAGCGTGAAATTTTATAGCCGCATTACGACGAGTACTCGAATCGATACTCGTACGCATATTGAATGTGACATTTACCTTAACCCTGAGTTTAATCAATCAGGCCTGACTTCCACAGAGAGACAGATAGAAAGAGAGAGAGAGAGAGAGAGAGAGAGAGAGAGCAGCAATCATTAATCACTTTTTTCTGCAACAGTACCGCGAGTTCTTGTTGTGCACTCGAGGCTGTTGAGCTGTTAAGCATTTCCAAGTGTCGAGCTTGGACGTGGACACCATTCCTCTTTTCGGTTGGCTTCAATCTAACATCTGATCGAGGCAAGTGACAAACTCGGAGACCTTGCAACTGTTGCGTGACGCACGGCCAAAGCATTTGTTGTCAGCCTACCCCTTAAAAGTGCATAGCTATGCTAGCACCGTAATTGAATTTCAATTGCAACGGATCTTAACTTTCACTGCCTACCTAAGTATGTAACTCTGTATATATTCACGCAGGGCAAATGCATTTATCATTGACACTGTTTGTTTCATAGCAAAATTCCACAAACTGTCTACTTATCGAGTTGAAGATACTTTTGTGGAAATGGCTTTCTTGATTGACTATCATAATTACATAGATTTATTATAGTTATTCGGGCAATTTAAAATTCTAAACTTAATAATAATATAATAAGCATTTGCTTTCTTATAAAAAATTATGTCAATTATTACGAAATTGTATTTCTAATCTCCAGTGTCTTTCTCTTCTTATATTCAAATATAGAGTTTTTAAAGTTGTAGAAAAAAATATGGTTTTTTATCGGATTGCTAGTTTTAAAAGTAACTTTTCTTATTTAAAGTAATTTTCTCAGAAAGAATATATATTTTTCAGAACGATTTCTCTTTCAGATTGATACATTTTATGAGTGTTAATTTCCTTTAACTGGGTATGTTGCATACAAAACAGTTGCTCATATGGAATTGACATATCAATATCAAATATATGTGTTTGTATACATGTAAATACTTTCACGGCACAGATCATGATAAATGCATAAACTAGTATATTCGATTTAATTTAGTCTCAGTCATAAATAACGTATTAGGGCTGTAAACCGTAATGCTCTTATGGCCATAACGGAGGCGGCAGGCACTCAATCGGCCTGACATATGGCCATGTCTGACTCTGTGTGAGTCTTGCTGGATGGCTAATGAAATGCAACGATTTTGATTTCAGACGCAGTCCAAAATGGATAGTGGAGGGGAGTTTGTGGGGGGAGGTGTGGTGTGGTGTGGAGTTACGTGAAGCCGTCGTCTGTCGTTGCGTTGTTGGAGCCGGCAAACAGATACGTGCGGCGTGATTGGTACGAGGAATGTGGACGTGGCCAGCAATTGTGTTGGCTTTGGCTTTAACTGTGGCTCTGACGCTGACTCTCAGTTGCGGTTCTGTCTTTGGGTTTTTGAGCTTTGTTGTTGTTGCTGTGCGGCGCACGCCTGCGTTTGCAGCAAGAAACAGCAACAATGACATATAAGATTCAATTTCTGCACTTAATTAATTCAGAGATCGACGAATCTCTGATGTTTGTGTCTCTGGTACGGCATTCAACTTCACAGCATGCCAATGCTAATATGGCAAACCAACCCAAACCCCAGTGGAAGGGCAGGGTCCACAAATCTGCACGCACATATAAATATATATATAAATGTATATAGACACGCCTTAAAGTGAATTTAAATTTCATGTGTAGTGCACTGATAATGGCTGCAATTTGACAGCGAATTTAATGCTAGTCAATTGAGTGATAAATATTGTGTGTAGTGTGGAGAATATTAGCACGTTGACAACCCTGCTTAAGCTCCATCAATCGTTTGGTAACTACGTGCTGACAGGCAACTCAAGTGCTCGCCTGCCTGTCCCTCTGATGTATCCACATACCTGGCAAGAAATTAGCTTTGTTCTCAAAAATGAACAACAACAAATAAAAAAGGAAAAAACAAAGGCGGCAAACTGAGAACCCTGCAACTGAGTGCAAAGTTGAATTTATGTGTCATTATCGTCAGTGCTTGAACGAAAACTCACACTCGGGTGTGGAAAAAGCAGGTTTTTGTTTGCAAACAATAAAAACTGTTTTAAATGTGAGAATATTACTAGAAAAGCTTATTACCTACCCAAATGCCTATGTATGATCCATCGCCCTGTTGGGGGTCAGGCAGGGCAACAACTCTACTAAATGCCAAAACAGATGTTTCAAGTACACATTAATGAACTGGAGTCGCTGCAAGGAACTGAAGCCGGTTTTTTTTATGTGCCTTAATTTATGCCCTACTTCCTGTCTTATAATTGATGTAAAAATACTATATATACTATATTGCATAATTGCATAACAAAGCTCAATCACGTAATTATTTTATATGGCTCGGTATATTAAGGCCCAAAGCAAGGAAGCGAACATTAATTGTGCTTAAGTTATAAGAAAAAATCACTTAACGTTATTCTTGTAACCACAAACAAAAAAACCAAAACAAAAAAAAAATCCCCTCCCTGCTCAGGGAGGGAAAAGGGAAAATCACTGGCAACTTTCCCAGGTCAGATAACAGAAAAAAATAATGCACTTTATCAGCAGAATATTTCGTAGCAGAAAACGCTGGGCAATTGAAATTTTAAGCTCGATTAATCACATGTGCCCGTCTACAATTTATATATTTATTGTCTGCCCAGACACTGGACTTCCAGACCGGGATCATTCAACGATAAGCAAAGCCCCCTATGTTGACAGCTGCCAGCGTCTGTCATATAAACAAAGATACACACACACACAGAATGCGTATACATTTACAAATGTACTCGTTATGATTTGTTAACAAATGCAGCGATCTTTATTCGTTTTGCAGATGCAGACAAAGATAACGTATTTCAAGAAATTATATTGGGCAACCCTTGGGCAATCCTGTCAAATATGTCGAAGCAGAAATACGCTCTGCAAAATTTAATTAAAGGCACAGGCTTTCTTCCTCATACAGTCGAAAATATAGTCTTAAAGGGCAGTAGTAAAAAGGTGGTCTATAATTTATTTTTGTTTCACATTAATTACTTATGCTAAATACACGTTAACTTGAAAAATGAGATGGATTTTCAACTTAAAGAGTGCCCCGCATGATCATTAGACTTTAATTATGTAGCGGACACGGGAAATAATCGTCCATATGATTCGGTTTTTTAGGTAAAGACAAAGCTAGAGTATTAAAAAACTATTAGTGCTCCATTTCCAAAAGTTATCTTTAAATGTGTGGCACTTAACACAGTGCCTTTAATTCAATATCGCAGCCTAACCCAACTTTTTTTTCACATAAAAAGTTTTCTGCAAGTGTAAAAATGTATATATTTTTTTTATTATTTCAACGTATATTTAATTAAGCTAACGTATATAACGTATAAGTAAATTTAAAAAAATTAATATCGAAATCACATGAGATGCGAACGTAACGTGAACTTTATCCAATTACAAATGGGCTTACCCGAAAATCAAGAATTTATGGTTCATTTACCAGGCTGGTGGTTGCCACAAACTGAATCGAAGGCGCAATTCAAGCCTTCTTGACGATTATAAAATATACTTCCTTTTCGCATGAAATGCTTTAAATGAAATATGCAAGAATACACGTATTTCAGAATTTTGTTTCTTTGTGTTATTTATTATAATGAATTCTGTTTCGGAACTTGTTCACTTTAGCAGCAAATTACAAATAACTGGTTAACAACAATTTCGATTAAATTTTTAAGCCTGATGTTTTAAGCTGCACATTTAAGCCCAATTTATAACGCCTTCTGACATCATATTATTACAACAGTTTTATACATAAGAATCAACTTCTGACCGCTAATTCGGAGTCAGAAATCAGAATGGGGTAATCTCAAATTGTGTTTATCTTAAGCATAATTTCAATATAGTAATTGTCTACAAGAGCAAGAAAGAGTTAATTATTGGTTTGGCTATACGCATGTTATTATTAAGTAAATTTCTTCATTAGCTTTGTTTAACACATTGCGAGTTTTCTGCTATATGAATATACTATTTGTTGCCATTTCAAAGAAATTCGTTTTCGAAGTTGCTTTTTTATGGTGTGCGTGTTTTTTTTAAATTCAGCACATGACTGCTAATCATCATTGTCATCAGCAACAGCACAAATAGCTCCATCTGCAGATGATAAACTGTGAACACTCAAGTTCAACATTTTATAGCCGCTTTTGGCATTTCACTATTTGCAAAAGTAACTTGAAATTGTTTTACCAAGAATTTCAAAACTCGAAAAAATTATCATCTTTTGTGGCTCGTCGTCGTTCTTTGAGTCTGGTTTTCAGCTTGAGTTAGTGACGTTTTTTTTTTGTATTTTATGTTTTTTTTTCATTTTTGCTTTGACAGCAGCTGCTGCTCGAGAGTTGACTTTGGCTACTGCGGTCACCGTTTGCTGCTCCAAGTCGCAATTTCCAGCCGAAAACCAGTCTGGGCCATCTCTTCAAGCCGCTTTGTTGTTGCGGCTGCTTCAACTCAACTCGACAGTTTCCCCCTTTCATTTTACTTCTCTCTTGTGTATCCATCATATGTGTGTGTAAGTGTGTGTGAGTGTGTGTGTGTGTGTGCTTATGTGTGTGGTCAAATGTCGGAATTTTTATGTGTACG
The DNA here is from genome assembly GCA_035042305.1 of Drosophila glabriapex. Classification (NCBI taxonomy): domain Eukaryota; kingdom Metazoa; phylum Arthropoda; class Insecta; order Diptera; family Drosophilidae; genus Drosophila; species Drosophila glabriapex. Next base: position 18,208,057 of record JAWNLN010000046.1, read on the forward strand.
CCGCCTTGAGCAATATTTCCATTGTCGGTTTACGCTTCTGCAACTCTCGTACGAAATATGTTTAAGCACAAAACTTATCGTTGCAAAATTTATGAGTGTTGTCCGAATCTATATATATATTATATATTATATATATATATATACTGGGTGAATCCCCAAAAAGATATATGTCGAAAACTGGGTTTAAAAGTATACAATAAATATAAAACTTGTCATTTCATTCTATTTACAACTGTTTTTGAAAATGCTCTTTTGAGTGAACTGATTCTTCAGGCTTAATAACAATTTATATCTCGATGTCTGATCGCTGGTAATGAACTGTAAATAAATGAGATTAAGTCGTGATCAAGGTGCGCCAAAACCTGGAAGCAAAACGTGCACAATAGTAAAAAGAATTCTCATTTCTTAAAAAAAATATATATAAAGAAAATTTATATATGCGCCTTATTTAGTTCCACAGACTTCGTCTTAACAGCTTTGCTGTTGCGGAATTACTTCCGCTGCATTTTGTGCGTTTTTAAAGGAACAAAAACAGATTGTTCTCTTTACAATATATGTTTTCTACCTACCTGACTTAAAACACATGTTGAAAAACGGTGAGTGGATTCACATTTCACTTCCTGTTTCAAAAACAAATACATGCACGCATTCGGTATACCCCTGGCTATTTTTGAACGAGACAGCTCAATCGAACACCCACACACATTTCCAATGAATTAGTGGGTTCAGATGCCAAAATACAAATGTGAAATCTTAAGCCACTGTCAAGGCGAAACTACCTGAAACAGCTGGCTATCCTCACTAAGCGGTCAATGGTTTTAGTTTTCTGACTCGAGCAGAGACCTTGTGACGCATACACGCAGTGAGCTGTTGTTGTGCCGTGTCTACGAGAAACTGTAACCAATTTCAACCAACTCTTAAGAAGAAAGAAAAATAATGATCATAACGTTATTTGGTTAAATGGCACACCCAATTTTCAGTTGTCAACCGACTGCGCCCAAAAAAATATTGTTGATAACTTTCATGGGGCAGTCACCAGCTGCTGCTGCTGCTGCAGCCAGATGATATTTTGTTGTTTGTGTAATATGAGACTGTTGTTGTTGGCCTGAGGAGCGGGGCACAGAGGGGGCCCCCATATAAATGCGGGTGAATGTGACACATGGGAAAAGTGTATCGGTCAAAAAGCGGCGATCGTTCGACAGCCGTCTGTTGACAATAACCCAAACTGACGCCTAAGCCGAGCATCGATTGATAAAATAAATATATAAATTCGAACTCATCGAAAATGCGCATTTGATTTTTCTTACCCATCATCGAACAAAGCGTAGTTTTGTCAGTCATTTTCGACACACGATACTTTTGGCCAGATTTATAATGGTATCTGGTGATATATGGTCGATTCCGGTGCACGCACAATCAATTTGTTAATAGCCTGAAACTTCCTGGTATCATAGCTGTCTGCCTTTTGGGAAATGTACTCCATTCATCTATAAGTAATTGGACAGTTCCAGCTGTGTTTTAGCCACACCTCAACTAAGCTGTAGATGAAAGCAGTTTGCTGTAGGCCAAAAAATTATTCACTTTATGAACTGTCTATTTTAGACAAAAATACGCCCCGCTTAAAAACGATTTCAACTCAAAAAGTTAGTGGTTATTTTAATAGAAATGTTTCAATTGGCACACATAAAAGCTCTCAAATGATTCGAATCAAAAATCATTTGAGAAATACACATCAGGCATTTAATTAAGCTCTTAGTTAAATGTATGCCATCAGTAGATCAAGCAAATTAATATTATTCATAGTAATCCAAATAAAAATCGAGAATACAAAATACGTGTGACGAATATTATGTTAGCTGATTTGTTCGTCAGGTATAAACCTATTATTATTATTATTTCTCTTTATTTAATTGTTTTTTTAATTTTAAATAAATCAATGTTTGCTTTTTCGATTGATTTCCGTTGTTCGAAGTGTGTTTGCGGGTAAATTTTAACCAGCTAGTATGTTAGGAATTTATATCACCTCAACTTAATTATATGCGCAACACTAAAATCCACTTGGATGTATTTGTTCATATCTACAGCCAACTATATCCAAATAAAACTCGGGAGTAAACAAATGCGACAAATGCGTAGTACGACGCTGAAAGCACACAAAGGTAACCCAAAACACTGAGACAGATAAGTAATTGAACTGGGAGGGTCTGCAAACATTGACCGAATCCGAGGAGAAGCAGCTGACATGCATTTTAGTTAGTATGAGAGTAACAGATGTGGCCAGTGCCTAGTGGAGAGACAATCGCATATGATGAATTGTTTTGACTCATGATTTCCGACTCGAAACTGACTGATTTGCATACATGTACAAGTATGGCTAGTGCCAGTACCGGTTTTATATTTTCTAAACTTGAACACACACCAACACCAGCAACACCAGCAACACGCGCAACAACAGCAGCAACATCAACTTCATTGCAATAGCAAATGGAATTAATTATGGTATCGTGTCGACGTGTACGGCGCCTGTGATCACGGCGCAGCTCCTCCATTGAAACACAGCCAAGCTCCAAGCATTGGCGACAATGTGACGCAGGCGCAGACCCAGTTTGAGCCGAAGCCACAGCCGAAGCTGCTCGCCGAATAGAAGTTCAAAGCAAGCTTCGTGACTCGACCAAATGCTGGCACTTTGCTCGACAGCACTTGCAGAAAATACTGACCTAAAATTTGGAAGATACTTTCAAGATTCAAATCGGCATGTTTGTGGGAAAGCTTTTAATATTTATGAATTTGATATTTATGAATGAAATTCCCTAAAGTATCGATTCTTAAAATAAGTTATTTATAATTGCTTTAGGAAACACATTACTAATAAGCAGCAATTCATGATTTGAATAATAAATTGGTTTGACTGCTTTTATTACTGGATTTTCCAAGTCCTTGTAATAAATTTTGATTTATTTTGTATATTTTTATATGATTTTTTTTTTGAGTGTAAGACCTAAAAACCTAAACACGTTTAATGCCGGTAAAAAAGCGCACTTTTCCCTCTATTGCAATGGGGGAAACCACAGAGCGCTTGGCCAGCAGCACTGCATAGCCAGTTCGGCCCAAAATGTATCTGTAACTGCGACTTGAACTGTACACTGTGTGTGTGTGTTAGAGTGTGTGTGTGTGAGCTGTCAGCCGGCGGTTAAAAAGTCACAGCGAGTGGGGCGTGTTGCCTGCATTTGAGTTGACACCCACGCAAATTGTGGCAGACAACTGCGAGCCTGGCCAAGACCAGAAAGCTATTTCATGGATAGACGATAAGTATCTCAACATCTACAACTGTGAGAGGTGTGCGCATACATACATGCAGGAGTGTGTTTGTACGTCTAATTAAACGTCTTACATGCCAGTGGATATGCATACGTATGTACCTATCTATCCATATACACATTATAGACCACTCGATATGGACATACATTATAGATAAATGCCATTTTTTCATTTTTTTGCATTTTGTTTTTTGCGATTGCCGCCGCGAGTAATTTAACTGCGCATTTGCTCACAATGCTAGATAGTTTTGCATTGAACATAAGAATATTACCCGACTTTGATTTATATATATATATACATATATATATATATATATATATATATACTTATTTATGTGTCTGGTTTTATACCAAAATAAAAGCAATTCCATTGGGAATTGGGCTCGTATTTCGAGAGAGCGAGCGAGTGAGAGCTCATAAAACACGATCTCAGCTTGAGTCGAACATAAGTATTCATGTATTGGGATACATATGTCACACTGATTAATATTTATGCATAGTTATTCATATTTTTATGGCTATGGTCTGCGTGCGGGGCGCCTTCGGCCATACGAAACTCTATTGAAATCAAAAGCAGGTCGTCTTTCCATACTTGTTAATTTGAACACGTCTCCAAATACAACTGTTTGTACATATTTCAAGCTTTTGCCCTTTGGCAACACTTCCAAATGGATATCTTATCAGTCTGTACTGATTAGGTCATCTATGACGTGAACTATTGGCGGGTAAACAGGAAGTAAAATTAAAGTAGAATTGTAACTGGCTATTTATCAAATAATACTCTCCATCTAAAAGGCAGCCACTCACGAATCGAGGTGATGCTGAGTAAAACACGTTTATTTTTTTAATTAAAATGTGCACTTAATGTTAATGTCTCAATGTCGATGCACTGTTTAAAACCTTAAGCTTGGATTTTGAATTAACAATTTAGATTCACATAAAACCACAGAATCTGATTTGCATTCGCAATCGATAAATTACTCATTCAGAGCGGAAAGTACCTGACTCGCAATTGTGAAAAGAAAGTGATTGTTTGCGAAATCTTTCAAACCTTTTCTTTTTTTGGTTTTTTTTTTTGATGTGACAAATTCTGACTAACATATTGAAAATATCCAAAGATTCATGCGTTGTTTATCAACAACGGCCATCGCCGATAAGCAAACAGTGCCAAATAAAAGCAGTTAAAATCCCCTTTGGCTGGTGAATGGTGCCCAATGAGATTAGCATTTCCAATTGAATCTTATGATGTCAACTCGTTCGCATCGAGAGACGCTAATTTAGTGTATCAATGCCAAAAAATAAACATTTACCGAGTGCCTCGTTAAGTGCGATTTCAGACTGTATTTTATGGCTACGCTGCTGGGGATCGCATTGTACGTCAGCACTTTTATCCGGTTGTTGAAACTCAAATAGCATTCTCAAAATCGTCTTCCCTGGGTGCAAAATGGATCCGGTATACAATACCACGAATCGTGGCTCTCTCATATCGTGCTCGTATTCGTTATTGTTGATTAAATATACGTTTTTACCTCTTATCTACACTGCTGCGGATGCACAGATAAGATAAGCTGCCACAAAGTGGTATTCTTTGTACCGTTATGAATGGTTGCACAAGTATGTAAGTTAGGGAACCTACGGGAAGTTGCAGGGTTTTCAGTGGAGACACGTCTGTTATTGATGCATTAAATAAAATTCACTTGAAAAGAACCATTTCAAACTGTTTAATATTGTTGTTATTATTTTTTAAATGCAAGTGTTAAGATAAATCATTTTAAAATTGATTTTAATTAATATTTGGACTATAGTCTACATTAAATATATAAATAAATTTATTGAAAATTATTTTCCATTTCATTTGCAGTTTGAGAACATAGAAAATGGGTCGCCCACCAAGACTGGTGCTGCTGCTGGTCATCTCACTGTGTGTGTTCCATGTGAGCCACTCAATCGATACCCAGCCAGCTAAGGACGCCAAAGTAGCAGTCCCCGATGAGCCGCTGAGCAATGAATTGTTTTCCGATGAGGAGATTGATGCCAAAAAGGCTGGCATTAAAATTTCAACGCCCAAGGTAAAGGAGTCGCCCATGGATACGACCACAAAAAGCGCCAAGAAGTCGGTTAGCATAACCACAAAGCAACCGGTTAGCGAGGAGACGCTCAAGGATCTGCTGGAGGCAGCCAAGCATAGTGTTGCCCTCGCCGAGGATCCGCGCTTCAATAAAATGCTGCCAGATCGCTTAAAGTTGGAGAATGCAACAAGCAGCAAGAACAGCACCGAGGAGAACTACGAGTACGATGAGGACGACTATGACCTATATAGCTACGACAGCGCCGAGTCCGATGACGATGATGATGTCAAGGACACAACAAGTGCGCGTCCCAAAAAGAACAAGCCATCCAAGACAACCACACCCAAGCTGCGACCCATTGATGAAAGTAGCTCCAGCAAGCCAAAGGTAAGTGCTGCAGTGCTGCTTCCATACTTTTAGAATCCCCAATCACAAAATAAAACACTTGCAGGCCAAGAGCGGCAAGCAAATCGATGGCGATGGCAAACAGAACAGCATTGATAGCGACTCAAACTACGAGGACTACGATGATGACGATGACGACGATGATGCCGACGACGAGTAAGTCATAAACATATTAATAACATTTTTATTTTTATTGCGCATAAGCATTTCTGATGAAGTCTAAGGTCAGAGAGTTAACGAACTCGTAAAGTGCATCTTCTTCATAACAATCATGAGTCTAAACTCCTTTGTTGAAAAAGTAAACCCCAAAATATGGACAAACAGTTTTGCTCATAGATCCAAATTTTCCTAGTTCTTTTTATTTGAAAAAGTAAAAACTGTGTCATTCATAACCTAGTCATCGATCAGGAAATGACACTCTTTAATTACATTTTTTATACATATATATACTATATATATGTAGATATAGATATATATATATATATTGTATGAAAAATTACCTTGCACTTTGAAACATTAAAAAAAATTGAATAAAAAATTGATAAATAATAATTATGACAATTATAACAATTCCAGTGCTGATGATGATGACGAGTCGGACAAGCTGACGGATGAGGAGCAGGTGGTGTTCAGCGAGAATGTGCCTTGCCCCAGATACTGCTCCTGCTCACGCAACATTAACAGCTATCTGGTAGCAACATGCAGCAGGTGTGTCGAAAATTACAATTTTAGAAAGAGATGGCATATTAAACTTGATTTTGTTTCAGACTGGATCCGGGTACACAGAAGTTTGGCTCGGATATCACCGATTTGGTGGTCACCAATGTGGGTCCGAAATATCCCATTCTGCTGGGCCCCAAGTTCTTCCAGCAGCTGGGCTTGAAGTTTGTTGCCTCCATCAAGATTGCCAATTGCACCATTGAATACATGCACCCAGAGGCTTTCCACGGTCTCGATGAGCTTTATTCAGTCAACATGACGGACGTTGGCCTGGCCATCATTAACCCAGACACTTTTGTCCTGAACAAGAAGCTGCGCATGCTCACCATCTCTGGAAACGATCTGAGCGTTATGTCCACTCTCCATTACTTGCTGAAGGTTAGATTAAGAATCTCTGGCATACAAATTTCTTTACTCACAATACCATTTTCCCGACACAGTCTTCCAGCATTGAGGAACTGGACTTTTCGCGCAATAACCTAATGGAGCTGAATCCCAGCGCATTTACCAAACTCTCCAATATCGTTTACATAAACCTGTCGCAGAATAATTTGCAAAAGATACCCGAGAAAGTTTTCGCAACAGTTGATACGATCGAGGAACTGGATCTGTCCTACAATTCGCTCAAGGATCTGCCTGCAACCGTTTTCAACGGTACGGCTCTTTCGATCCTGCATCTGAAGTATAACACCTTCACCGGCGATTTGCACTTTGGCGTCAAGGAGCTGCAGCAACTGGATCTGAGCTTCAATTCGATTACCCATGTGCATCACACCATGTTTGACAAAATGCCCGGCTTGACAAATCTGAATCTGAAGGGCAATGGCATCACCAAAATTCAGCCAGACTCATTCCTAACGCTGAAGAGCCTGCGTCACATTGACCTGTCCATGAACGAGCTGGACCAGATCTCCGGCATGATATTCTTCAAGAACTCCGAACTGGACGTTATCCGGCTGAACGATAATCCCCGCCTGAGCCAGTTGCCCACCGATGGTTTCATCAGCTACAATGGCTACTTCACTGTCTACTATTTGGACCTGTCCAACTGTGCCATTGGTGCTCTGGGACACAGGACCTTCTCGACTATGCCGCATTTGACAACGCTCAAGCTGGCGTGGAACAACATTAACAACTTGCCCCGTGCCACGTTCGCAAGTCTGACCAAACTCATCGACTTGGATTTGAGTAACAATCTGATTACCAAGCTGGATGAGCTCTGCTTTATGGAGAACAACGAACTGACCAAACTAAATCTGGCCGGCAATCCCATCACCCACCTGTCTGTGCGCCTCTTCATGCCATTCCACCAGCTGCGATCTCTGGACGTTAATGACTGTGAACTGACATCCCTGATGACTGACAAACAGTTTGGCAGCGACTATAAGTTCTTTGAGACGCTGCGTTTCTTCAATGCGTCCGGAAATCTGCTTGAAAATATCACAGTCGATGATATTAAAAGCTTTAAGAATCTGCGCTCATTGGACATCACACACAATCCACTGAAGTGCAATGAGGACTTCCAAAAGTTCATCATCTATGTGTCGCTGCATACTAAGACACTGGCCAAGAAGATGCCTCTGCTGAGCTATCTGGAGTTGGATGCGACAACCTTCATTGAGGTTGAAACACAGGCTGGATGGAGTGAACTGGCCCAGGAGGTGTGCAAGCACAATGCCACCTGGGGCGAGGAGGAGGACAGTATCGAGAAGCGCATCGCAGAGAGTGAGAAGAAAGTGGACGAAGATGAGAAGAAGCTGCTCAGCGTTCTCGACAAGAGTGTGCTCGATAAGACCAAGTTAAGCAACATGCAGAAGATCATGAAGGGATCGGACAGTGCTGAGGGAGTCAAGAGTAAAATCTCCGACAGCGAGGAGGAATTCATGAACAATGGTGGCGAAGAAAAAGATGAAAATGAGAACGAATACGACGAGGACCAAAATGATAGCGAGTATGATGATGATGATGATAGCGATGACGACGACGATGATGATGACGACGACAACGAAAAGCCGATCGACAAGAAGAAGAAGAAGAAGAACGACAAGGCAGACATTGAATCCGATTTCAAGAAATACTTGGAAACGGAACTTGATATTGTCAAGAATCACGGCCTCAAAGTGGAGGAAGTTGATATGACCAAGGAGACCGACGACAAATTCCTGCTAGGTATGTGATAAATGCATATGCTAAATATTATGGATAATCTTTTTAATCGTTTCCTTCAATCCTTTTATAGGCAAACTTGGCATTGACAGCGACGAATTGAACAGTGACGAGGAGGAGATCATTATTGAGCGTGGTCACGTTTACTATAGCAACTCGAACTTTATTATACCAGGCCTTATTGTTTTGAGCTGCTTGGTGGTGATTCTCCTGGGCTTGGCCAAGATGGTGACACTGATTCTGCGCAAGCGTGGCGAGCGTTATCGCATGGCCATATTGGCGTCGAAGAACTCCTTTGTGTATCAGAAACTCACCGAGGACATTGTCAAGCCGCAGGTTAGCAAGGAAGCAAAACAACCAAAGGTGCACCGATATGCGCCCATCAATCAGGTCTAAGTCCGTACCGCAGCTCCGGGAACTTTATCGCGGGAGTCGAGTGTGTGTGTTGCGCTGTTTTCTTAATTTATAAGTTAATTCATAGTTAAACACGTGGAAATTGCAAAAAACAACATGAAATATAAACAAAACATTAAACAAATACAAATACAAAACCCAGTTCGGCTGGACTTCAAAATCCAACTCGAGTCAAGTTTAACCGAGCGCGTGACAAAGTATTAGCGAAACAAGAAACAAACTGAAAGAAAATACTGAAAAACCCTCCCTAAACCTTCCACATTAATTATCTATCTATCGATATAGCAAATAGTTGTTGTTGTTCTTAATTCGGTTGCAGCCACCGATGGCAAAAGGCAGAAGTTAAGATCGTGAGCGAACAATTAGCAACCGTTTCGGAAGCAACGGATTTGAAACTGATTGCGTTCGCCGCATTATTTTTGTGTTTCTTCATAAAGCTTCTTTTTTTGAATATTTTTTTTTTGGAACAGTTTTGAAGATTTAGTGCCATTTTGCCGAAATTCATAATGTAATAAAATCACCGAAAGTTAGAGAGAGGGATATATATTTACATACCATATATATATACAAGTATTTTGTAAACTGGCAATGAGTCATATTGAAACGGTTTGGCGAAGTAGATCTGAACCTGTCAGATTCCTTAAAGATAGAATTTGATTTCAAATCTGGGCAAGATAATACGTTAAGTCTTTTTTATTCAATATTCCTTTTAATTAAATCAAGCAAATGTTGGACTTTTAAACATATTCTGAAATCAATAAATTATTTTAACCAAATTGAACATAATCTTTATATATTATAGAAATACTACATACATACATATATACGTATTTTAATATGCAACTTCACAATAAAATATACTTATTTATGAATTGGACCTGGGGTATACTTATCGATAAATTCACATTCAGCTGATACAACTATTGATTTATTTATTAATATAAGCAGATATTTGTATGATGAGATGTCAATTTCGTATGTAGAGTATCCAACGAGTTCTTCTGCCTTTCAAGTTTATCTTTTGGAATAATAACTGGTTGAGTTCTGAGATTTCCTGCTCTTTCTGCAGATCGCCCTTAATCCGCCGCCACATGTTTTCAAATCCGCTGTCACATGGCCTAAAAATCTGATTCCGCTTGAACCATCTGCCAAGGCCCGTAAGCTCGTGCTGATGCCGCATTTCTTCGGAAGTCTGTATCCACAATATGTTGAATTCCTTATCAAACGTTTTTCCTTCGAATTTACATTCACAGCTATAGTCATTGTGTCAGACTTTCCATATACAGAGTGAATAGAGTATTTTGTTTGGCTTAACTTGTGTTTTCGCGCCGGAATAAAATGCTTGCGTCACTTCAAATGTCAACTGAGTGCTGGGCTCAAGTGTTAAGAGTCAAGCGATCCACTTCCCTTAAAAATATGCTGCATCGACATATTCAATACATATTCAAGTATGATCTGTAGAATATGAGCCGAAAAGTGACGATGGATACAACATATGTGTATATATATAAATATACATATTCATAAACATTCAATGAAAATATATCATTTAGTTTGCAAGACAACAACCAATTTTAATCTGCGATTTGCTTAAAGTTTCTTTGAGTGAATTGTTAGTTAAGTATTCTTTATAGCTTCAGCACTTGATTAACTTTTTGATATATATTTAAGCCCTTTCTTAACCCAACAGAAAGTTACCGATTCCTAAACAAATAAATACAGACAAACGAAGTTTTATTTTACGCTATTTCTATTTGATCTTAAGGTTAACTCAAAACTCATGATTATTTATAAAAGGTCAAACTAATCTATTAGTTAATATAAAGTTATCATATATCTGAAATATCCAACTGTTGCTTATATGAATCGAACTTTATAATACAATTGCATGCATATAATCATATGTTCTACTTATGTTATATATGCATCCCAGATGATTTGACTTGTACCCGCTCGCCCTGCGAGTGTACAAGTGTTTGGATTTTCAGATGACACCATATTCATTGCATACAGTCAATCGTAGCCTCTTCGTAATTTCCAGTGCGCTCCTAAAAGTATGCGTGAGTTTTTGCTAATTGCATTTTAGCCAATGCAACAACCATAACGGTGTGTCATTGGTAAGTGCAAATGCTCAAAAGCATACTGCAAAAATAACGAGTAAAAGGAAAAAACAATTTTTGGTATTTTGTAATTTATTTATTTAGTGTTGATCATAAATGCTTGCAATTGATCTCAGTAAAACGAAAGCTTCCGTCAACGCAGCCAACTTCATTAAAAATATCCGTTAGTTCGTTTTACCCCGAATTTGAGAATAAAAATTAAGAGGTAAGCTTAACTCGTATATATTAATAGACCTGCATGGAGTTCTCAAACAGTTGGGCGAGATCATCGCGCGTTTGTCCACTCGCCCTGCGAGTGTGCAAATGTTTGGATTTTCAGATGACACCATATTCATTGCATACAGTCAATCGTAGCCTCTTCGTAATTTCCAGTGCGCTCCTAAAAGTATGCGTGAGTTTTTGCTAATTGCATTTTAGCCAATGCAACAACCATAACGTTGTGTCATTGGTAAGTGAAAATGCTCAAAAGTATACTGCAAAAATAACGAGTAAAAGGAAAAAACAATTTTTGGTATTTTGTAATTTATTTATTTAGTGTTGGTCATAAATGCTTGCAATTGATCTCAGTAAAACGAAAGCTTCCGTCAACGCAGCCAACTTCATTAAAAATATCCGTTAGTTCGTTTTACCCCGAATTTGAGAATAAAAATTAAGAGGTAAGCTTAACTCGTATATATTAATAGACCTGCATGGAGTTCTCAAACAGTTGGGCGAGATCATCTCGCGTTTGTCCACGTGGTGCCATTTTTGTAATGCGCTCCTGGGGTAGGGTTCCTTCGACGAGAGCCGGTATATCGCTGCCTGTGAAGCCAAGCTCACCGAGGCCATTTTCAATGCCCGCCCGCTGCATATATCCACGCACAGTGTCTCCTAAAAGGCGTCCAGCATCAACTGCTTTCACACCTGCCGTGTCAGCTCCTAGTATTGCAGCTGCCTCCACGTGCCGCTCGGGGCAAGCGGGTGCAGTGAACTCAAAAACAGCCGGCGCACTGACCACCACAGAGAGACCGTGTGGAATGAGCGCATGATCATCGGAGTAACCAGGAGGCTTGTAGTTACGCACGTGCCCTGAGATGGGGTACGAGAGACCGTGACAGAGATGCACGCCAGCGTTGCCAAATCCCACACCTGCCATAGCCGAAGCGAGATGCATGCGGGAGCGCGCCTCCAAATTATCCGGCTGATAGATGGCGTCGATGAAGTTCGATCGTATTATGTCCAGAGCAAAGCGCGCCCACACATCCGATATCGGATTTCTGCCCTGATACGTAGGCCGCAGGCTGGGATCAGCTGGTGCTGGACCACGTTCGCGATAGTCGACAGCTGTAAAGCTCTCCAGCGCATGACAAAATACGTCGAATCCAGCGAATGCCATCACCCGTTCCGGTTGCGTCAGCGTGTGCAAGGGATCCACAATAGCTATGGGTTTTAGATTATTATTATACAATTATAAAACGCGGGAAAAGGCGCGAAAGTCGCTCGTAAATCTCTCACCCAATGTTGGCTTTAGATATTTGCTTGAGATGCCGGTTTTTGCATGCAAACGTTTGTAGTCGAAGATGGCAACTCCTGTGGTCTCGGAGCCAGTGCCGGATGTGGTGGGAACTGCAATAAGTGGCTTTAGCTTAACGGAGATCTACAAGAAGTCGGAACACCATAAGGATTTACCGGTAAACATTGCATGTAGATCAATGACTGACCTCTTTGGCCCGTCCAATCGGTGCATTAACATAGTCGAGCAACTCGGCCTCCCGATCGCTACAGAATAGATTCGCCACTTTGGCTGTATCCATTGAGGAACCGCCGCCAATGGCCACAAAGGCATCAAACTGATGACTACGAGCAAATTGGGCTGCCTGCCAGAAACTTTCATCTGTGGGCTCCACACGCGTCTCATCGTACACCCGGTAGTTGATTCCGTGCCGTGCCAGCGAGTCCAGGGCAACTCGAACCGAGGGCACCTTGACTACATTCTTATCCGTTACGAGGCAAACATTCTTGGCGCCCCAATTGCGCAGATCAGCTCCAAGCTCAGCACTTACTCCGGGTCCAAAGCGCACAGTCGATGCCGACATCTAGCAAGAAAAAACGGTGTTAAATTTATGTGGACTTTGGCCTCTTCTCAGACTTACCTCAAACGCATATTCTTTTCTACCAGTTTGTGTTGTGGCTGCCGATGCCGATCCATAGTTGTGGGAATGTGCTGGACACTTGCATCTATGAATATTAATTGGCGTTAATTGGCGGCTCATTTATTTACTAACATTTCACCTACGAACTGCCCACAATTGTGTTCATCAAATTCAGTACATTTTTGCGAGACATTTCCAGGCCTAACTGCGAATCAGCTGTGACCTTCACATATTCACATAAGATAGGTGGTGGGAACGGAGCTGCCCACTTCGATTTTTGAAAGTTTTCGATAAGCCGATATCATGTGTATATCGCTGCTTGTAACCGTTATATTTTTGAATTTCGTTCGCAGATCCCAACTGTTATTTGAAAATGTGTGATTACGAGCATGAATACTCTTTCACTTTTGATGAGAGCACAATCGAAAATGAGCTCAGTTTTCGACCGTGGGACTGTGGATTTGAGAGTCTGTGGCAGAGGATTAGTGAGGAGCTGCAGCGAGAGCAGGAAAATAACGAGCTTGGCCAAATGTTTCAGGAGAAGCTAATCCTGCAGTGCCACACTCAAATTGACTCGTAAAAACCACATAAACTTTACTTATACATATTGTTAATTTTTTGTTATTATTGTTTAGTTTTTAGCATTTTCGACATTTTCATTGCATTCTTTGCTATATAAGATAATGGATATACAGTCCGATCGCAACTTTGTTCATATTTTGTAAGCTTATCGTTACAATGCTGTACGAGCACTAAGTTCAATGTTCTCGTTAGTCAAATATTGTACAGTCTATATAATTGTAAGCTCGATTGTTTCCTATCAACATGTTTCGGTTCATAGCAAAGTGCTATCGATTATCAATGTATATTTAAATTTATTTCATAATTTATGTAATTCTCGCTTCGAGAGTTTTTTTCTCGTATTTTTTCCATCCATTATGAGAATAATATACACATTATCAGAAAATAAAAATACTGTAAATATGAGGTATAATTATCGAGAATTCTGCTGTTTCACATTTGCATATATAGTATTTAGTACAGATGTCACTGCTAAAGATCCCACGCCGGAAGGTAATTATCATTCGTTACAAACAAACAATTATTCAATGCTGTTGAAGTAAATTACCTAAATGTCTGTCCGCCCATATTTATCGCTAGATTTACAACTCAATTTACAACTCAACTGTTTAATCTAACAACATAAACTACAGTAAACGCTGTTGATAGCTTTTCCCAGCGCCATTTGCATAAGCATACATGAACTTCGGGCCATAAAAAGGAACGCTTGGTTAGATCAGTCAGCAGTTTACAATTGATTGACGAAAGTAAAGCTTCTAAATTGTACTAACGATTCCAGTATGAAGTGGTTCAATTTATTCTTGGTACTTGGCCTCTTGGCACTTGTTGGCAGCATTGGCACTTTGACAGCCGCCGAACCTTTGCCCGGACCAGAGCCCAAGGGACGTCCGCACACAACTCGTCGTCCAAGGAATGAGAATGACGGGGATAGCCGCTAGCAAACCCAGATCCAGTCGAATCCCATCAGATGCAACGAACAGAAACGGATTTGGGATGCACACACAAAAACGATTTTGGTGACGGTGAAATGTTTTGGCTTGGAAAAAATGCAATTTGTTGAAGTTTTACTTGTTTAACTTTTAAATAAACCAATCAATTTGAGCATCTAGAATATTGAAAATGATTTAGTGCACATATTTTACCGCACTATAAATAAAACAGCTGTCAAAGCAAATAAATATTTGTTAGCGTTCCTATTAAAAACACATAGTAAAATGCGATTTTTATCATTGGTTTATTCGTTAGTTAGTTTTAATTGTTTGTAATTCTAGAGTTAAATTGGTCTGCTTAAAAATAAACATCTCATATTATTGATACAATACATATGCTTCAGGAATTATAATTGTAGGAAGGATAATGCTGGATATCAGTTATTTATACTTCGGAGTAGAGATTAACGATTTGACTATTGCGGATTGCGTTTGATGCGATTTGCTAGTCTCAAATTGATTTGTTTGGAAATTACACAGTGTACATTATGTTATTTTTTATTTTTCTCATACATACGTATAAACTTATGAATATAGCCATTTACAATTTGCACAATACTGCAGTTTAGGGAATTCATTAAATCCATGGGGATCAGGGGGATTTGCTTAGCTACGTGATAGTTGGTTAGACTGGTTTGGGCGCTTTCGAAATAATTTCAATTTATCTAAATTGCAATTTTGGTTATAGTTATGCACACATACATACATACACACAGATTTCATTTTTAGCCCTCTTAAATTTATTGCCACTGTCACACAACAATTTTGGTTGTGTGCATTTGCATTTGGAGTAGCACTTGTAAAATTAAATCAATTTAAAAATGAAAATATAATTAATTGCGATTTTATTAGGCTAATAAAGTTAATTTGTTTTTAGTTTGGAGCTCGCAAATTCTCGACAGTATTCACTGATCCTCTGTGGTTAATTAATTGAATTAATTAAGTGGCTTCCTCGTAATTGCATGAGGAGAACTCTGACTATTCATGTACATATATTAAATTAATTTTAAACTGTTTACTTTCTGTAGTTGCAATCTGATTTAATCAAATATTCATAGTGGTTGTGTATTTGTATCTTGTTGACATATGTATCTGTTGAATGCACCATGTATTTTGAGGTGGGTCTTGTGTTTGAATATGTGTGTGTGTGTGTGTGTGTAATTAAATCCAAATTCATATTGAATATACAATTGCTGAACGTTTGCCAGCTGTGTCGACACTTAACTTATCACTTTGGGAATGTTAGTTCAGATTCCGCTGTTCACTGTGGCGAATCGGATGCTGCGGATATGCCACCCAGACTACAGGCACCCATGCTGCCACTGGTTGCCACACCGATGTCACTGATGCTCTTCACGCGCCGACTGTTCTGCTCGTAGAGCAGATGACTATCTAAGCCATGTGGATCCAGTATATTGGCAAGGGGCGGGGCGCTCACACGGTGACCGGCTGGGCCGTAATTGGAGTTGGGGGGCGGTGGCGGTGCGCTCGTTGGTGGCGGTAGAAAATGATGAGAAGGCGGCGGATGATGCGACTGCATTTGCTGTGGACCTATGGTAGCGTATATTCCTCCGCCGCCCTCGCTGCTGCTGTACGATGGCGTTGGGGAGGTGGAGTTACCGAAGGAGCTGCGATCGCCGGCCCGATGGGATTTTGTGTTGAAGCGAAAGGCTTTTGAGAGAGAGCTCTGCAAATGAACAGTGAATTAGCGCATTGGAAATGCCTTTAATTTATTTTTTTCCATAGCTTCCCCTTACCTGAGATCCTTTCCATGCCGAAATCTGTAAGATACAAAAAAAATAGGAAGGGAAGAAAGGCAAATTTGCAAATTAGTTTAGCATTCGCTTTAAATTGATAACCAGCAGCAACCACAACCCCGTCAATCCCGCCCATCCATTCCCCTCCCCCCAGTGGATGGGGTAATGCATATTAAATTGAATTATTCATCACTTTGACTGTACACGATTTATCTTGGATTTGTCGTGAAACTTCTGGTCTCGTTGTTTAATTAATATTTTAATTAGTAGTCAAATATATAAAACAAAACGGACGGCAAATAAAAGTTCGGAATTTAAACAGTTTACATTAAATTTAATTATTTTTTGTTTTGCATAAATATATATATATATATATGTGTTTTTGTTTTTGTTTTTTTTTGCATTTTACAGAATGCTCATTAATTGTTACTTACTTGTAATAACTACGCATTGTGAACGAGTATATGAGTTAAGTATATGCTTAATATGATCTTGGTTTCTTGCATTTCATAATATATGCTTACATTTTTATCGTTATGGCGTGCTTAACTCTATTATAAATGTGCGCTTCTCAACACTAAATAATAATACGGTTTATTATAACACTTAAGCACGCAATAGCGTCAAAGGATCGATACGCAATTTAATCTATATAATTGGACTAGCTAATTTGGATAATTCCTTCAGAATTCATATTTTAAATTAAAACACTTTTTTTTCTTCATATTATCTAAGCAAACAGAGAGCTGTACTTAATTTTTCTAAGCCACCAACCAAAATCTGCGATATATCTTATATGTGACTATTTTCTATTTTCTAGAATATCTATTTATGATTTATGCTGCGTGTGTTTCAAAGGGTGGATTCCGTGACCCAATTGATCTTCAAAAAGCATGCCAAAGTATGTAAAAGGTAGTAAAAAAAAAATGAAATACTTATCCTTACTTAAATATATCTTTTATTTGATCTATTCTGAAGTTTTTAGTGAATAGTTGAAGTCAATTATTACCAAATAGTCTAGGTGTAGAAAGATCGTTGTACTGTGTGCTCAAAGTACATTTGAGAAGTGGAAAATGTCTGTCAAATGTATTTCTTGTTGTTTTTGTAGTAAATAAGGAGTAGAAATGAAACGAATAGGATCCTTGACATTCTACACAAGTACTGAAAGCGATACGTTAAAGTTAGTTTAAAGCATAGACACACAGACAAATAGAGAGACAACAAAAGCTTCACGTCAAATCAGGCTAAGATAAATACAGAGGCGGAAATTTGCTTACAGATTTTCAGTTTCTTATACATAAATATGGTTTTTATGTTTTGAATTTTGAATTTTTCTTTCGCGTAGGCAACCAATTCGAGTTATAGTTTTATGTGTGCAAGCGCTAGTTACATTTAGATTTATGTATGTATATGTTATGTATACTATTTATGTATGCGTTTAAGGATAGGTTGGACTTACCCGCAGGCTGCCACTCGATCGCCGATCTGTTGTGGCATAGTGCTGCAGTCCGCCGGGTCCAGTTAGTGGCACTATGCCGCAACCGGAACGAATGCCTTGACCCAAAGTTGCTCTACACAACAAACATTGCAATACAACCGGATTGTTTTTTTTTTTTTGTTTGAGGTGTGTGTGTGTATTGTGTGTGTATTTGTGAGTTTGGGGATGTTTTAATGTTTTTGCATGTTTACAATTTTGTTGCATTGTTGGCACAAATAAGTAGTAGTAGTAGGTAGACACAGAACGGGGCAGGCAGAGACAAAGACAGAGAAGGCAGAGGCAGAGGCAGGCGGCAAGGCAGACGTAACAGGCAAGCATTCACACACACACACATACACACACACACATACACATGTTGTATTGTATGTATGTATTGATGTAGTTGTAATTGTAGTTTTTGTTGTTGTTGTAGTTGTTGTAGTTGTTGTTGTTGTGTTGCATTATTGTAAACAATCAAGACAAGGATAGCAACAACAAGCCGTTGATACAATTGAATTGAGGATTATACCAAAAATCGAAAGAAATATGTGAAAAATATATAGAATAGAAAGTAGAAAAGAAACGGGACAAAGACAAAAGATGGTTAATAATATTGAGAAATTAGATTGTGTGTATATATAGATAGTTATGTAAGTAAGTACATATTTGCACAATTGACTACTTGTAGCGTAAACAACAAAACTTATCACTAAGATATAAGCGCATTTAAATAGATGTGTCTGTGATGTGTATGTCTGTATGCAAACGTAGATGAGATATGGGGCCCCGAAATAAATACATATGTAATTACTACATGTTCGTAAGTGAAATAAAGTGTGTTTTAGTAATTTGTATGCAAGAAGCATTGCTTCAATCACATCCAAGTTAGAGATAGAAATACGGCATGAAGATTCTTGACACAAAGTAGATATCAACGAGAAGGCTAAAAAAAAACAAAAAAAAAACAAGAAAACTACAGAACATTGAGACATATTCAAGTACATAAGTAGTGCTAATTTTGTACTCAAAAATTCTTTCGAGTTTTACTTACAATTGACATAGCATTGACTCAACAAAGACTGGTATTAAATATGGGATTTGGAGTGAGGAACTAAAGTACTAACAATAGATATTATTTATCTCAATTGCGGCATCTGCAAGCGCACAAAAGTATGCAATGTCGAGCAGCAGATGACAAGCAAATGTGTATGTAAAAATGTATTGACGAATGCACAATGTACATACCAATGTACGCATTTATGTATGTATATATGTACGTATATATGTATGTATGTATATATGTTGGTACAATGTTCAGTATCTGTATCTGTATCTGTATCTGTATCTGTATCTGTATCTGTATCACAGTGGACGGCTGTCCACATTAGTTACGAAGGCATTTGAGCCCGGTTATTTATGTGGTTTGCTTAAAGAATGCTTTATTACACATCAATTATTCAATAAATGCGGTATTTCGTATCTGTTTGGCTATAAATTAATAGATATGCATATAAAACTATAAATGAATCGCATTTTCTACTTAAAAAGAGTGTCTTGTCTCTACCCAAAAAGATGCTGGCCCACTACACCTAAACACTTCTATGTGTCTTCATATATATATTATATAGATCTGCGTAATCTTCATCTTATTCTCGGAACACCGATTCAATCCATTATATGCTAGGCTGCTGCTGTATTGTGTAACGTTTTTAGCGGCTTTTGATGTTTGGCTTAAATGCAAAAAGTTCCGTTGTGTTGTAATACGTTTGTGTATAGAATAAATGCGGTCTTTAAAGCCCGATTTGCAATAATTATGTATGTTTTTTTTTTTTAATATTATTTGGACATATCGATAATGCAAAGCTCTTCGGAATTTCGATATGTTGTATTTATTGAACAGTATGTTTTTCATACGCGTTTAATTTGATTTCATTTAATTGGATCGTCGAGGGGGCTCGGGTGGGTTTTGTTTTGGTTTTTTGTTGAGTAGACGATTCTACGAGTATTTCGATGCTTAAGCATATTTATCTATATTCGTTTTTTGTTTTGTTTTTGTTCTTTTATTTTTGGATTTTGCTTTGCCATATACTAAGTACGAGTAGTAAGTATTAATTATGTTTATATTTGATTAGCGCTGTGCTCCAATTATTGTTCTCTTCCTAGAATTACCAATCAGCTTAGCTAAAATACAATTGAATATTGAAAATCGAGTTGAATCCCATCGAGTTTTGATTACAAATTACAGATTTTCCACTTATTGAGGACAATTTGTGATTTTGATCTTGATATTTGTGATTTGTGATTTGTGATTTAATGGCCCTGATTTAATTTGGCCAATTGCCGGGAGCTTTCCATTTGAAATTCTTCCATTTGACAGTAAATAATGTATCTGCATAGAAAATATATGTTGATATCGAGATGTTTGGAAGAGAAAAAAGAGAGAAAAATACGGCACAAGCCAATTAGTGCGTTTCGACGGCATTTCAGACATGCTCTAAAACACGCACACAAACACACAAACACACAAACACACAAACACACACACACACACACACACACATCGCACATCGCACATGTTTCATATGTATGCATGTGTTTTACCTACACATTTATATGGATTTAGTGAATATTATGCTAACACTAAAGTGTGTGTGGATATATATCTATATATATATATATGAATACATACATGTACTTATTATGTACGAGAAGACAGAGAAAAGATAGATGATGGATACAGTTACATTGATGTATGCATGTGGAAACTGATGACGACGCATGAATACGAATACGAATGCGAATGCGAATACAACTAATTGATTAGACGTGAATGATGAGTACAACAACAATCGGCACATTCACAATTCGCATCTCTGGATTATCTCCACATTGGATTTACGATAAGACCGAGATTAAGATGATGACATGTAGGTATGAAGATAGTATATAGTAGATAGTATATGCAAAGCAGAGTGAACTCAAGAGAAGCGTTTTACACAAATATTTATATGTTTGTTTTTTGGTTTTTTCGTTTTTGATGAAGTGAATAATGGAAGAAGCAGAAACAGATCTTAAATGCTAACACGAAAATGTACTTTTTATTGTAAGTAACTAACTTCTTATAGAATAATATTTATTGCCAATCGCCCAATTACACTTTGTATATTTTTATACAAAATCAACGATCAATTTTTACTAAATTTACTTTTAAGGACTAGAAAAATATTCAGTTTACTGCAATCACTCAATAACCATTTCCCGCCTTGAAAAATATTGATAATGAACCTCAACTATCATTTCTTCACTATAACAAATAATTAGCTAAAGAAGAAATATCTTCTCTTTTTTATTTTGCCATTAGCATGAACAACTATTGATAATGGAATAGCGCTGATAATTATGAATTTGCATGTGAGTTTGATGATGATTATGTGGATGAGGAACGTGCAGAAATGAAAATACAAACAAAATGCTTGAAATAATGTACGATTCTCCAACTGACAATGGGATACAACAGAAAAAAAAACAATAAATCCCAATCAAATGTGAACGCAACAAAAGAAAATGAAATTCTAATCGAATGGGTACAATAATCAAAATGCTGTTTTACGCTACATATATATATATATATATATATAAATATATATATACATATTTATATACTAGATTTAGATTGGATAGAGAGTGGGTCCGGTGTCGAAACCAGGGTAATGCAATAGGGACACACAGATGAGGGGGCAAGGGATCACACACACTCACCTTGCGGGCAGGATGAGGGCATCGAATTCGGTGTTGAGATGTCGTCGTATTATATTCTTCGCAGGCGGAATACCCAATGCGGTTGCCATGGTATCGCCCGAAAAGGATGGCTCCAACACCACTAGGCCGCCATGGACGCCGCTGTCTGCAAATAGTGACAGAGACAGAAGAGGGCAAAATAGGACAGAAGTGTTTAGTGTGCGCCTTCTACTTGAAACTCTACACTCGAGTGCGTCAATCAAGAGATTATCCAATATGCAATTGGATTTGATATCCACTTGACATGTGACAAGTCCATTATTACATATATTAGCACTCACCCTTCAGATTCTCCGCATACTCGCCCAGGTCAATGGAGCGCACCCAGCGTACAAATCGTTGATTTGTCCAAACAATCGGATCCGTATCAACAGTCTCCGACTGAACCCGTCGCATCGCCAGTGTCTGACGGTCATATTTCACAATACGCAATACGTGAATGCCTGCGCAAGAAGGGTATTCGTTAGCTCATCGCATTTTCAAACAACAATCTCGGCTTAGATCAAATAAACTTGATGTGTCTCAGCATACATTTGCTCAATTTTATGATATAATATAATATAATAATAATATAATAATTAAGTTAATGTATTTTTCTACTGAAATTCGCTCTGGAATCTATTAAAAAAATATTCAAAATATATGAAAAATTTCTACTTCTTAGAAATTTATATTTTGTAAATAGAACATTTTATTTAAAAATGTAAATTGATTTAATCTTTTGATTATTTGTTATAATTTAATGCTGAAACACAGCCTGTCGTCTTAGAAATATAGATTCTCAATAACTATTTAAAAATTAATAAATTCTAATAAGAAATACTAATTAAAGTTGAATTAGATGCCAAACATACCGTGAACTATGCTGGCCTGATGGAATTTGCGAGTCACACCGAGAAATTTCTCCAGCTCCTTCTTGGAGAGCGTGTCCAGCATGCGGGCATCGACCAGAGACTGCAGGAAGGGCTCCGCATACTGCGGCAGCCCGATGTCGGGCAGCCACTCACTGGCCACCCAGGTGTGTCCCAGTTGTGTGATAAGTGGATAGCGCACCATTTCCGGACGACGCTGCTCCTCGATGGCCAGTCGCAACTTTTTGCGATGCATGGGATGCGCCAGGCCCAAGCCAGCCTCCAGCTCAATGTCGTTCAGCTCGAGCAGCACCTTGCCACTTTTCACGTTCTCCGCACAGCGTGCACTGTACTGTGGCATGCCCAGTGCCACCTCCAGCCAGGCGAGCACCTGTGTTGCCCGCCAGCGCTCTATTGGCAGCTGGGAGGCCTCGCGCAGCAGTCGCAACTTTTCGGCATATCCCTCCTCGGACAGAGGATTCCACGAGTAGTCACTGTACTCGTTCACACCATCCGCAGACATTGTCTTGCTCTTGTTCCGCGAACGTGCAAAGACGCGCGAGATGCTGCCCCAGGTGCCACCGCGTCCATTTCGTGTGCCCAGCGGCCCACCGCTTTTATTGGCAAACTTTCGGGCTATAGCGCCAGCGCCGCCGGGTCCATCCGCATCCGGCGAGAGCTGCTCCACAGATCTGTTAACAAATATAAGCGATGTTTTTAATATATACTTAAATACTTTCAAATTTAATTCGTTTTGACAGTGGATCATTTTGTACAAGAATTAAGTGCAGTATTCATTTAGATACAAAGAGTAATCCTTTTGAAATCGCTTCAATATTAATCGTTTTATTTTATCTAGTAATATACAATATTATTATCATTTAACAAGAGCTCGTTCTAACATTTGCAACATTTGTAAAAATTTAAATATTTCGAATCAGCAAACCAAAGCAAAATGCATTTATATATATAAAAGTGTATTTTGACACGAGTTGAGGAACGTATTTCGATTAAGTTTTAATAAATATGAACAGGCTTGGAACTGTCTCAAATCAGAGGAACACTTTTCCTATTTGCTGTCATTTGCGTGGAAAGACGACTAAGTTAAAAACCTCCAACTTTTTAGGAGACAGTCAAACACACATAAAATTACAGACTTTTTCAAGAACTTTTTCAAGTAGAAGTTAATGATGTAAACTAAAAAATATATATTTTTATTGATGATTTTTTGAAACTCTAATTTTTAAACACTGTGCTAAGCGAGGCATAGGTATCCTATATGGGACCGGGTCAGCTCAGTTAAGCAAATAAATATACTGCAAATGGCATTGCAAAGATGTACAATTTACCTGGAATATGCGCCGGAATTCAGGGGCGAGAGTGTGGGACTGCGTTCCTTGGGCGTGCCAACTGTGGAAAAGAATAAGAGCATAAAATATATATATATATATATATATATATCGAACGAAGTTTAGCAGTGTCTACACTCACATTGGTACATGTTCTGGCTGGAGACTAGAGAGATGCTGTCGGGGTCGACGGTGATGCAGGGTCCATTGTCGCAGGCGCCATCACTGAAGTTCAGTTCGCCACCGGTGCTCTCGCGATCGCTGCTGTTGCGCAGTCCAGAGTCATTGGAGCAGGAGTTGCGATCGCCGACGGTGGCGCCAGAGCCACCGCTCAGGCTGCCACTGAAGGCCGACAGCGAATTGGAGTTGCCACGACCACTGTCCTCGGCGTTGCGGATGCCACTCAGTGCATTCGCCACAGCCGAACCGCTGGCCAGCTGGCTGAGGAGTGTGGAGGCAGCCGATGGCGGTGTCAGCGGCGCAAATGAGTGTAGGCTCTCCTGATCGGAGAGGCAGCCCGTCAGTTGCCGTCGCGCCTCCTGCAGCTGCTCCTGGAGGCGCTGCAGCTGCAGATCCCGGGCCGAGAGCTGCTGGGCAAGAGCCAAGGATCGTTCCGCTTCATCGCGTGCCTGCTTCAGCAGCTGAAAGCGCTCTCGATCCCGATCGCCGGAGATCTTTGCATTGGTTGACTCCGTTTCACGCACCCGTTCCTGATAGTTGCGTATGAAGTCGCGCAGCTCCTGCTCCCGTTCCTGCAGCGAGGCGCACAGCTGATTCACCTGACCCAGTAGATCGGCTCTGTCTGTGCGAAGTTTCTTGCGCTCCAGTCTCATTGTCAGCAACTGATTCTTGACGCTGCGCAGCTCCGACTCGAGTCTTTCGACCCGTTCCTTGCCATCGTTTGGCTGAGTCGCTTCCAACTCCGCACCGGGCTCAACGCCGCCCACAGCGCCATCTGTCGAGTGTTCGAGCAGGCGACGCAGACGCACCAGCTCCGCATTGAGGCGCTCGTTCTCCTCGCGCAACTTCATGGCCACATCTGCAAGAGATCGTTGAATTAAAGAAGTGGAGCAGTCTCTTAACTAGCCAGCTAATTCACCAGTGCCGCGCTAAGCTCAAGCTGTGGAAAAGCGGAAACGTTATCGTTGCTAGCCCCAAAAGATCCCGCTACCCATGTAAATATGTATCAGGCGTTCTACCAGCACACTCCCAATCCCTTGTCATACTCCCTGCGGACAGTTGCTCAATTGGCATGCAAATCTCTATCACAAACTACAACTAGACCAAGCTACGAACGAGCAAAACTTAAAAAAGTGCAATGCTTATTTGATTTTTTATTCTCAATTTTTTGTTTGTGTTGAATTAAAAATAAAAATGAAGCAGGCCATTTCACGTAGAAATCTGTGGAAGTTGCAATGGAAGAAGGCTGTTGAGTTGATTGGTGCATGCGGCAGATTAAATGTTAATGCGAGTGCTGATGGGACAATTTGAGTGCTCCAATTAAAAATGCTGAGATGGATGGAGAAAGAGAGAAATAGAGAGAGAGAGAGAGAGAGAGAGAGAGCGAGAGAGGGAGATATATACAGAGGGAGCGGAAATGGCAGATGAAAAGTAAGGAGAAACGCAAGATTGAAAATGGCAAATGGCTTTAGTACGATTACGATTACGATTACGATTACGAGCAGGAGCAGGAGCAGGAGCAGGAAGTGGGGTGCGGGTTGCAGGTTGCGGGATGCGGGATTGAACGAGTCTCAATCGACTTACCTGGACGAAATGTGAACTTTGACTGGTCATTGCGATTGCCATCAGGAATAGTGTTCGTCGTCGTGCTGATTGCCGTTGTTGCCTCGAGCATCAAAAGTGCCGCGGATGCAACGGATGCCGGGGAGTGTGGCAGCACCATGTTGCCGGACATTGGGCATGGCATGGACACGGGCAAGGGCACGGGCACAGGCACGGGCACGGATTTAATTTTCATTGTCTTCGATATGGGAGATAATGAGGCTGTGCCGACCGTTGCCCGATCCGGTTCCATTAAATTCGCAATCGAACAAACATCATTGGCATTTCTCTTGTCGACTGTTGTTGTTTTGTGATTGTTATTGTTGTTGTTGTTGTTGTTGTTGTGGATGTGTTGTGTATTTGTTTTGCGAATTTTCACAATTTCCCAGACGAGGCAACCGAGTTCGCAGGGGATTCATTCGAAATCGTCGATGTACGCCGATGTTCGGGGGATGAGTGCCCAAGTTTGACGGGGTACAAGGGTGGTTAACAAAATAAAATAACAACAGTAATAACAACAGCAACAGCAACAGCAACAATTTAAGCTCATCAGAATAATGGATATGTTAATGATAATGTTATGGTTTATAGATGGATATATGGATATAGCTGCTGTATGTGTGAGTGTTTCGAGTGTGTATTTGAATTTGAATCATGAATCTTGATTAATCGCACGAACTCAACTCAAACGGGGAAAAAGAAACGTGCAGGACTTAATTTCGTTTTGAACAGCTAAATGCATGAAAAACAAATAACAAATGCCATCGGAAAAAGTATTTACATACACTCATAAAGGACATGGAACAAATACACCACATAAATAAACAACAATTTGAACATTTAACTAAAATACGTGAATGTAACATTTATAACAAATATTTCGATTCGATTTCGTTTATTTATCTTTGCAAATTATTCAAATATAATTCGAACCCAGCCATGTGTATATATATATATATATATTCGCTATAATAACGATTATCCACAACATCTATTTTATGAAACACCCATTTTGAAGCCCAAACCATTTCGCCCATATTTTATACTAATTGTGTTATTTAAACCATATTGCATGACTAGCAATAAATCAGATTAAAAGAAATTAATGTGAATTAATTCAAATTGGAGTATAGCCTACTTCCTACATGTGGATGCAGCCATGTATAATTTATTAGTTAAGCTGCGACTGTATTTAATACTGATTTTATTTTGGTAGATATAAATAATGTGTAACTTAATGAGACATTTCTCGATTAATCATAACTTTAATTTAATCTTCTGGTCCTGCTTCTTCTTATTATTATTATTAAAATTTATGGTAGAGACAATCTTTTAAGCAACTGCGACTTTTACGGCTTATGTGCCGAGAGATGTCTTTAAGAAATTATGAAACAGTTTCCCCAATCTGGCTGCATGACAGCATCGCATTAGTATGCATCTCATCTCTGGCTGGATCTGGTTGTGCATCCTGCTCCAGTAATTTCCATTGCTTTTTGGATGCGGTCTTTTTGTTCTGATGACAGAAGGCCTGAAACGCGTTTCTGTACATCGATCAATCAAAATGTCTGCTGGAGTGGACCGTTTGCTTTTGGCAGCGCAATTAAAGCCAAATGGTACCGAATGGACAACGGTTAATGGGTCTATGTTCCCACCAATTTGCAGTGTTCTTAAAGCCATCTACACTTGGAAAAAATCTAAAGTGCATAGCACATTTTTTATTTGTGTACACTTTCCATTTTATAAGGATATATTTTTACTTTTTGGAAACATGTTCCAAACGTAATAATTATTTGTGAAAAGTAGAAATTTATAAGATATTTTAAGATTAGGATTTAAGATTTATTTTTACTTTGTTTTTATTGAACTTCATTTGTAGATTTGGAAATAACTTTTCAAAAATGAATAATTATTATTGATTTTCAGTTTGCACCTGTTTTTCTGAGTGTAAGTGCCACTGACAACGCACTTAGGCACTCGAAAATAATCCCATTCAGTCGACCAAATAGCACTTTGGCCAACTGGCTTTTAACTGACAGAAACACATTTACAGGCCCAGTTTTGAAATGTGTCGCTGCCATTGTTCCTAATACGGGTAAGTTCGAGATTTGTGTGTTTTTCGTGCGTTTTATCAGCCGTTGTTTGCCGTGTGTTTGCCCATCTATTTTACGACTGCACCTGACTCGAACTGCGATCTTAATTTAAATCCTGGCAACTGTTGCAACTGTTTTGCCGTCTGCTGCAGACAATAGAAAATTAAAATTATAAGATTTGCTATCTTTGCTTTGGATTGTGAATTTAATTTAACTGAGCTGAGAATGCACATCAACCAATTTCACACAGTTATACTCAATTCCCTAGTTGAATTTATGCTTTACTCTCAGCAAAATCATAATCAAATAACAATAAAAGTTACTTGTCAAGCCAAAAGACATATTGTAAACAATTACACTTTGATAACGATTACGCATTAAGTCGAGCATTCGCACATAAATAAAATATATGACTGGAAATGTAAAATGCCAGATTGTCTGGCAACAGAAGTGCAATACTCACTTCTGCTCAACTGCATATATGTATATATATGTATGTATATATGTATATATGTATATGAATGCATATATGTATATTTTTATATTTGTGTATGCTTTAAGCCCCATTCAGTATTGCAGCTGAGCTAATTGCACCCACTCCACTCCATACGCCACTCAACTACAACTGCAACTGCAAATTGCAATTGCAATTCCAACTGAAAGATAGAAATGGCATACGCATCTGGGCACACTTACCGGCACTGAGGTGACTGCTGGTCGAGTTGACCTGGGTCAAGTGAGCTGCACCAATCAAATTTGAGTTATTCGCATGGATCATGGCTGCTGTGGATATGGAGATGACGCCGCTGCCGCTGCCGCTGTTGTTGCTGTTGCTGCTGTTGCTGCTGTTGCTGTTGCTGCCATTCACTAATTGCGACTGCGGCATGCCAATCACTTGAGCGACTTGTGATTGTGCCTGTGCCTGTGCCTGGGCCTGTGCCTGCGCCTGTGTTTGTGCCTGTGTCTGTGTCTGTGCTTGGGTTTGGGTTTGGGTTTGGGCTTGTGGGCCCAACAATGTGTCGCCCTTGGCGACCAGTCGCTGCTGGTTGTCAATGGTCATGGGTGGCGTGAGTGTCTGATTGCTCCCATTCGAGCTGGCTGGCGAGCTGCTGTTATCAGAGGCGGATGCGGATGCAGAGGCGGAGGCGGAGGCGGAAGGTGTCAAATCCCTTTTGCTTGCCAGCAAATTTGGCTGCTTTGCTGTGGGCGCTGTTGCCGACGAGCTCGACGTCGTGCAGGAGAAGGAGTTGGACGATGAGGCAACTATCTGTTGGCCACTGTCGAGCGATAGCACCGGCTTCACGGGCTTGTTGTTGTTCACTGTCTTCTCTTTGAGCGCCCCCACATTCGAGTCCAGCGACTTGACAATTTTCTGCAAAGTTAGGCAACCGTTTAGTGAACTGGATGCACTTCAATTTGGTCAATTTATATAAATGCTTAAAACGAAACAAAGAGTGAACGAGAGCGAGGGGAGAGCGAGGGGAGAGCTGATGGTCTTCTTCTGCAGGTCAATTAGTCAATGAAAATGTGTGTGTAACTTGCAAAACGGAAAGTATGCCGAAAAATGCTTGTGAAGAGCAGACAGAGAGAGAGAGAGAGAGAGAGAGAGAGAGAGTGAGAGAGAAGTAAGCTAAAGTATTTATAAGCATGTGAAAAGTGGAACAGCGCTGAATGGCGAGTGGCATGCAAATTGTATGTTAAAACCCGTCCAAAACCGCACGACCATCGCCCCACCCCTGCCGCACTGTGTCCCCTAACCCCCAGCGGCGCTAACAAGCAAATGAATGAGGTCCAATTAGGTTAAACATCAAGTGAATGAGGGGTTTTCGTTTGATTTTTTATTTTTTCTTAATATATATATATTTTTTTTTTGTTGTTTGTTTGTTGTGCTGGGGGCATGCAGGGTTTGGCACTCTTTAGGGGATTGGTGGTTCTGGTTCTGGTTCTGGTGTGTACTTGGTGTACTTACGGATTCGCCGAGCTTGTGCAGAGAGGCATTTATGCGATCCGGATTGCGTGGCGGCGGCTCTGGTGGCTCGGATGCGGCCATGGTTGGTCCGGCAGCAAGACAGTTTATTTGCATACCTCCCACAATCCCTGTCCCGGTGCCTCTCCCAGTGCCTGTGCCTGTCCCTGTGCTGCCTATACAGTTGCCCAGTTATATATATATATATATATATTCTATGTATATGGTATATATAGAATATATACGAATGCAAAACTACCGAACGAGTTGTATTTCAACTGCCACAATTTGCAATATACGCAGCCCGCTCTAACATTTTGGCTACCTTACAGAAATGGAGACCCGATGTAAAATGTACGTACACAGAGAGACACGCCCGATAAGCCGCAAAAGATGCTTGCCACCGATTCTGCCGTGTTGTTCTGCCCCAGTTCGTTGCTGCTTTGCCACGTCCTCGACTCTCGCTTAATCCTTTAATTGCTCAACGATTCGTTTGCCGATGATTTCGCATGCATCTGTAAATAAATAAATAAGCTTTATTGAACTGATGTCTTCCACTAAGATGTGTATGCAGATAAAGACACTATGCTTTCCCCTTATATCACTTATATAAATTCGAAATAAGACAAGACGTCTTCACACAAGACATTCTTGAAGCGTCATTCAATGAACACCGAATGTGACAAGACTTTTTTAAATTCTTTCCCATTGTGATTGCCCAATAAACGAGACAAAGCAAAAAGATATAGAAAGACAAAAATACATGTCCAACTGTCGATGTCGATGTCGATAGCTGGACAGTTGTCTGTGGGATGCAAAATTGATATTCCCTCGGATTTCTTACTCTTTAAAAGTTACATATTTAGTGAATAAAAATTTAAAAAAAAAATTGAGAAAATCAAATTACAAATATCTTTATACAATATATTATATATTGGTTAATTACTAAAGATTTTTCCCTATGTTTTTACTTAAAAAAATAAATAGATAAAATACAAAACGAAGAAAATTCTGCAAAATGCAAATAAATATATTTTCATATTATGATTTCGATTTATTTTATTGTGAACAAACTTGGAACTTTACTTGGAATGTAAATGTCGCATGTCATTTATAGCCTCTGCAGTATTTGATATTCCCATGTTGATTAGTTTTGTTTATTGCAATTTCTTTTGGTCAATATTGAGTAGTTGTTACTGCAATATTTCGTGGGCGAGAAATACTTTCAACAATATTTTGTCTCATGACACGTATGAGCTGTAAACACGGCTCTTGTAGAAAGGATGTTCTTTTTTTTTGGTTTGTGTGAGTTTCTATGTTTAGAAATGTGGGATATTGACCATAACACTACACCACACACGGTTCGTGACAGGAAACTGCTTACCCACCTGCACTGTTAACGGGAATCGTAAAACTCAAATGCTTATAATGGAAATGGTGTTTCTTAAAAGTGTTGAATTATTGCTTTATTTCCGATTGTTAACTTTAATTTTATGTTTTAAAACCGTATATGATACTTCGTTGGTTAACAAATTTGAGATCTACTTGGAATTGACTAGTTGTACTCCACTGACAATATATATTCAAACACCAAACACTATATTAAACAGACATGATATTAATGAAAAGTATATATTTATCGATAACAACTTTACTGTCAGTTAAGGAAAACAGTGAGCAAACAGGGAAACACAAATTTAAATAGCAGGTATTTTTTATTTAAGAATATGTTTGCTTAAATACTTCGCCTCTGCTCACATCAAATGTGATTTAATGTTACTGACTCTCATTAATGTAAGTGGATGGTGCTCTAATATTTACCCAGGGACTAACAGCAGCACTTTCATTCAGATTTTAATCCGATTTAGGCAAGGGTAGACAAAAAAAAAGGATACCATGAAAGGTGTTGTAGTTGTTGTTAAAACCTATTTGTTTTTCATACATTTTATTTTTTAATTTTAATGCGGTAACATTGGTTGCACAATTGTACAAATACCGGGCTTAAAAGGCGCCCCAGTGGATGCTGGGCCAAAGGCAATCGTCTTATGCAAAGCCTTGACTCCAAGCCACAAACTTATGAGTGGCATATGGGGATTGCATGACCACAGGAAACACACGCAGCGCAGCTGCAGGTGAACTTAAGCTGCCGAATCCCTCGTCCTCGCATGCGACTAATACTAATATGTTTTCTGGTGCGTTCCAGCGCCCACTCCAAATGTGTGTGTGTGGCAAAAAGTGGAGCGCAATGTAAGAGATGAGTTTGGTTTCGCTTCTGTGGTATTTGGCAAAAAAGAAAATAAAAAAAGAGCTTTTATCATAATAACACACAACTTTTGTGTTAAATCCATGCACAGGTTACATACATAGTTGCAATTTCGTATGTTTATAGTCTGTGCTTATGGTTATATATATATATATATACTACTCCAGTTACATGGTTATATAGTTACATTTGTATAGCATATATTTATATATTAGTATCGTAAACGTGCACTCAAAAATCAAATTTAATTGAAATTTCGAAAATCGCTTTAAAACTAGTAAGTTTGTCTGGTTCGTAAACATTATTTTTAAGACACGATGAATTAAATGCATCTAATTCGAAACTATATTTTATTTTCCTTACATATTTCTTCTATTATTAAAAAATAAATTTTTACGAATTAGTAATTAAGTTGCACATTTTGTGAAAAATTCCCTTCCACAATTTAAAAATATATATAATAAAATTGCTCACTCGAGTGTTATATTAAAGTTTCGCTATACATGTGAGCTCGTACAATTCTAATGTTTAATAATAATATATATATAAACAAAATAAGGCTACGCAAGAACTGTGTAAGCTCTTTTTTTAACATTTTAGAGTCATAAAAAGACTCTGGTGTTTAGAATTATTTGTTCGTAAAAATAAGCTGAGCTGCCCTTGGCGTCAAAAGTTTAACGAATTTTAAAGTTTTTGTTGCATTTTTTTTGTTAGTGTATGTGATTTAATGTGAATTCACTGTTGATTTGTAAATGTGTTGTTTTATATGCAGCTAGTGGCATATAAATGAAGTGTTTTTGAGCATCACTTGAACCTTTCATTATACTACTGTTGTTACCATGGTTAAATAAGTGTTGCATACGTAGACAGTGGGAAGCTTAAAATATAAGCAAATTTATCGCACTGTAAATCAAACAAAGTTTCTATGTGTTAAAATTACATTTGTGTATTGAGTTTAGTTTTGTTTGATTTATTCAAGTTTTTGCTGTAATCATTTCTTCACATAATCATAGAATCCGTTTTGCCTCACGTCGAGTATTTTATTAGTTTTGGAAAACGTTATCAAAATTCAATATCGAAATGCATTTTATGGATATTTTTAATGACCGTCAAATAATTACGAATTACTGTGTTCACTACCCGTGCATGTGCCCGCAACCAATGCCAGTTAAAACGCCACCCAATGAATCCTTCTATGTGCACCTCCAAGATGCGCGCCAGGACCAGTTGCCATTGTGCGTGCGATCCTACCGTCCACAATTCAACGCCAAGATCCTCGAGAACAGACATCGAAGAGCAGATGAGCGCAAGAAACAGATTATGAGACAACGCGTGGATCGACTGTGCAAAGTGGCGACACTAAGCAACGATTGCCACGACAGAGAGTATCTCAAAATGTTGCAGATGCAGGCACACGTCTACCAGGACATGCAGGCCCATCAGCAGAGGTACAACAACAACATGAAGCAGCGACTGGCGAATCTGAGGGCGCACAATGAGCAGGTGCAGAAGCGCTTCGAAATGTTGAGATATGTGAGATATCTGAGCTACATAGCACGCCAGCATGATGATAAACGGAAGCGTAAAAGTATATTTTAGTTAGAAATAAGCAAATAAGCAACACTCAAGCAACGTGTGCCTCTGTCACCTCTATAAAAACTCCTGGATGAGAACAACAAATGGAGGCATTTGTATTCATGCCGTGTCAAGTTTTTAAAAGTTACCTTCACGCCAAAGTTAAAAGCACTTTGGCTAGCATCAAAAGTTTCGACATCAACTATAGTTTCAATGTGCTCTTTAAATTGGTATGGATTAAATCGCCTGTCAACTTTTGACATACGCCCCATGTACATGCATGCATAATGCCAGATGAAATTGTCTTGGTGAGCTCCACTTATGAAAATGTTGTGTGAAAAGACTCAACTACTAAATGCGGGTCAGGGCAATTTGGTTTAAATATAGGCGTCTTGTGGTGAAAGTTGTATGTAATTTGTGTCAAAGGCTCAGCTAAGCCATAATTAGCCATGTGTCTAGGCTAGCTTTGCTTTGCACTCGCTGCTCAATGGGTGAATCAAGAGTCGATTATGCGGCGGGTTGGGTGGACTTTCAGCTAACAAGCAAAAGTGTTCTCCCCGGAGAGGAACAAGTAGACACATGCAAGCATGCAGCACATCGCCAACCAGCACTCTGAAGGGGTGGCCACGTCAAAGAGAGCTCCAACAGTGCTCGC
Source organism: Drosophila glabriapex (assembly GCA_035042305.1). Lineage (NCBI taxonomy): Eukaryota > Metazoa > Arthropoda > Insecta > Diptera > Drosophilidae > Drosophila > Drosophila glabriapex. Next base: position 18,242,534 of record JAWNLN010000046.1, read on the forward strand.
AAATCATGTGCACTCAAGTGCAATTGCATATGTGCATCCCCAACAGCTCTGAGCACATAGCTTGCTTTGAGCTCAGGGACTCAGGAAGCCGGCAAATTGTCTGTGTTATAAACTTCTCTGAGAGTTTTTCTAACCCGTTGCCAAGTTCGGCTTAAATACTTGACCTGTTTTTGAAAATACACACATTTGAACTGCGGCCTGTCGGATGTAATTCAATTAAACCCTAGACTCGAGTAGCAAACAGTTTGAACTCATGTCAAAGCAATAGAAACAGCCAAACGATTTAATAACCACAAATAAATAGTAAAATGTTTGTTTATTGGCTTATGACCTCCAGTCGTGATTCTAAATATCGCTGAGTGGACAAAATCAGAAAGACATGATGAGAATAAATACACATAGTTCTTGGAAACAATTCAAAATTAATAATAATTTTTTTTTTAAATTAAAATAGCACTGAAAATTCGACGTTCTTTTCATTTTAGAAAATTGAACCCTGCAATTAGGAAATTATTTGCCCAGGGTCGTTTAGAAATATGCATTCTGCCTAACAAAATGAGCTGAGCTCGGCACCAGAAGATTTTCTGAATTTCAAGGAAATTTCCTTCTGGGTCGGTAGTCCTGTGTAAAGATGACATACTTATGAAAATTATGCGAAATTCTCGTTTTTTCAGTGTGCGCAAGTGTCAGCTTTCGCAGCTCATACAATAAAGCATCTGTACACACACACACACACACACACACACATAGATGTGCCTATATATATGTATATCTGTATGCGTGTAAACAGTTTGAACATGCAACGCATTGTGACCACATCTGCCAGCTTTTGGGTGTCTATTTGTCTATTGGTCACCCCACGAAACGCGGTGAACTTTTCACTCAAATGACAAATAAAACAAATGTTTAAATGTCGATCGTCAGATGAGCCGAGCCGGATTACGAAATCGGTTGCACCCGATGAAAATCATGAAAATATCCCCTTATGCAACTGACACCGTCGGCCAACAGAAATGAATTGGGAATTAATAAGTTAAGCAAACGTTCGATTACAGAGCTGCATGGAAATGTGGCTGACATACGGTGTTGGTTGCAAATGTGAATGGTCAATAAAAATTATAATCGTATTCAGTGGAATGACATTTGATTTGCCATGAATATTCGTTCGCCGATTCACCACTCGCTTGTCCAAGTGACTCATGATTATATTTGGGGCACTATGTGATGAGTCACTATTATTCATAGTAATATTCATTCGAAGACTCGCTCTCAGTTTTAATATTTATTTCATGCTACAACTCGATTATCCTTATCAAGCTTAAACGATCAGAGAACTCAAAGCGTAAAGTTTAAGTATTCAGATTAGTTGTCTGGAACACGGCAAAGCCAACGCCAAAGCCAACCAAAACAACATTATCGTTAACATATTAAAATTATGTAGGCCTTAGGGAATAATAACATAACAACAGCATTGAAATGCAAATTAAACTGCACGCCTTGGCATATTGGCCATCGTATCGTTAAGTTGGCCAGGAACATTAGACCATTGGCGCCTTGACTAATAAATCGTGTTTAGCATATTTGTTTTTGGACAAAGGCATAATGAAATGTGTTTACTTTAATGAAGCCTGAGCAAAATGAACTTTAACTTTTCGAACTGCCAAAACTTTACTATTTACAAAAAGCTCAACTCGAAACTCGTAAATTAAGTGAAAATCACTTTACACAGACAGTTCACAGTTGGGCAAAGAATTTAACGAACTTATGCAAATTTGCCAAGTTTGCCGCCTTTCCATTGTTTTGTGATTGTGCCCAATTGTTTAGAAAAAAGCGTAAAACCTTATAGCGTTTTTGAAAATTAATTCAATTTATGAAATTGATATTAAATATGAGTTATAGTCAGCCTCCTAATATATATATATATATTTATAAATGCAAATAAAATACCATCTTTGAATCAAAACAATCTTTAGCTCAGAGCTGAAGTTCTTTACGCATGGTTTAAAAATTCCTAGCTATTAAAATTTTTTAACAATATGGATTTATTTTATATACAGTAAAAGGTGCAGAAATCAAAATAACAATAAACATAATAATCATAATAATAATAACTAATAACACTAAAGTTAAACAGCTTAATCAATTTATTAAAAAAAAAAATTATTCACAAAACCAAATTTGTAAATATTTTATTATTTACAAATATTTAAAAATATTTTAATTTGAGTATTATAATATGAAACACTAAAGATAAGAATAAAAAAACGATTGACTGTTCCCGTGATATTACAAGGGTTAAGTGTAGATATAGAAAGTGTCCTTAAAGAGCAAAGTGGATATCAGAATAAGAAAATTTAATTAGATTATGCATCAATCAAAGATTATATTTTTAGTCCTAAGTTTTAAGATGCTCTGCTTAATTTTGATACGTATTGTATACAAATTGAGAACGTTTTCTTAATTTAAGCTTGTTGGCCTTTTCTTTGTATTCGCGATTTCTGGTATCACTTTACAAGCCATCAACTAGCAGCCGCCAGCTGTGCTTAGCAGATTTTAACTTAACCGAGTAGAGCAGCAGGTAAAGTTTGTGCCACCCAACTTTTTTAGTTTGCAATTAATTAGTGGCAACAAGCAGCGGTTGCCGCAATATCAACATCAACAACACCAGCAGCATCCACAAGAAATGCGAGTACAAGTTGAAAGTTTTGTATTTTGTATTTTGTATTTTGTGTTTTATTTTATTTTATTTTATTTTATTTTTTCATTAAACTAAATTGATGCGGCTTCTTCAGCTCGTTTGTTGCTAGAAGTTTGCAAAGCGGTTTCCGGTTCCTGTTCCTATTCTTGTTCTTGTTCGTGTTTTCGTAATGTGGTTTTCTGGCGTGTAGGCGTTGCACACGCCTACAACAAAATAAAAAACCGGCTTCATAAAGGGCGAACATTTTGTTTGCGGGGCGCGAAATGAAAATGCCTGAAATGCTTGACCCAATTGCCAGCGAGTCGGCTGGAAAAACATGCAAAAATATTTAACCCCTGAGTGCCCCAACACACCAACAGTCCCCATCCTCATAATACCGTGTAATCTTGGGTCAGTAAATGATTTTGCCATTAAAAATTGTTTGTGTGGAAGGCGACGTTTCTTTCTTTGCGATAAGTAAAAGTTTGTTTGTTTCTTGCGGCAGATGTGCCAGGATTTAGCGCAGCAACTTTGGAGCCAGCAGCGTCCACCCAGAGAGAAAGAAAGGGGAGAGATAACCCTGTACTTACACAATTTGATAACCTACTTTTGGGGCCAGTTCATGTTGTTGTTTTTGTTGTTGTTGTTGTTATTGTTGTTGTTATTGTTGTTGTCTGTCGCTGCTTGGCTACAGTAAAAATTTACACATAATGACATTGAGGCACACTTTGAGCAGCATCAGCAGCAGCAGCAGCAGCTAGGGAGACGGTACTTATGTCCTTGAGCTTATGTTTTTGTTGGGCATTAAGAGCATGTCGAGTCATACACTCGCCCACACATGCACACACACACGCACACGCACACACACATAGGCAGACAAGAGGAAGGTGCGTGGCTTCAATGCTGGGTTTGCAGCCCACAACGCTCGAGAGTCTAAGTTTTGTTTATTGCGGCAGGAACTGGAAGCGGAACCTTAAACGGATGTCTGTATGTGCGTGCGTGCATGTGTGTGTATTGGTTAACTTGGCTATCTGCTGGTGGGTGTGGCTGGCGACAATCCATACATAAAAAAAAGGCGCAGCGTGCACAGCTTGCCACTTGGAAAATGCTGTAAGTCCTCCCTGCCTTAATAGCCTTTGCCTTTGCCAGTTCCTCCCAGCTCTGGATTACTCTACCCCCACCCCCCACCCCCCCAATTGCCCTCTCGCCCCTTTCCTGATGGCATTTTCATTCCTTCGGTTTTTGCTGCCGCTGCCTTTGCTGGTCGGGTGAATTATTGTCAAGCGATTTATTATGGGGAACGCGCTGTTGCTACTGCTGTTGCACCACATGGCGTATGTGTAACAATAATTGTAAAAAAACAAGTGCACATTATATTTGTGCCTTGTGGAAAATTCCACGCTCGTGACAGAAGAAGGGCGAATGTAGGTTGATTCCCAAGCACCTTTACAACAATTGGGCTTGCACACATACAGATATGCACTATGCACATATGAATTTAATGGGTATACAAAAATTCGATATTTCGTCAGTTCGTCTGTTCATTCTCAGTTGACACACCTTGTTTGGCGGGCTGCCAGGTGAGAAAACAACATGTCAGCTGATTAGCATCACAGGCGTACATAAGAACATAATAAAAGGAACAAATGTTTGTTGGGTTGTCAGGAATCAACTCTTAACACACGCTCTTCTCGCTTCAAATGACCTTGGACAATAATGTGTTTTCTTGTGGATAATACCCTAGAATAATAAGTACTTATTTTTTAAGGTCTCAGCATAAATTACGAATTAATTTGTATTTGTAACTAATGTGTAACATTTATGAGCGATAATTTTAGCGAATTATGACACCTTATTGCGCTAGGTGCCCTTTTGCTTATATCACTTAAAGTAATTGACTCATTTTCACACAAATCTAATGTCTAGTAATACACTCAATTATTTAAAAAAGAATATTTCTGAAAATCAGAGTCATTCTTTTCTTAATTCAAGGGTATATTTTTCAAAAATTTTGATTCCGAAATCCATGTAAATAGAACACTTGCATTAGTTTTTTTCTTGTTATTTTGTATTAATATTATTAATTATATTATATTAATATTATTATAATAAATGATTTAAAAGTTATTTAATTACATGTTTCTAAATTTCATAATTGTTTCTAAAAATAAAGGTTTTGCATTTTGTACTATACTTTTAAACTCATTCGAAATTTTTTTTAATAATAGAAAATGTTTCTGTTAAATTAAAAAATGATTGTTATTATATTTGGAAGCTGCTTCTAAAATTCAATCAATTTTCTCCAATTAAGTGTGAAATTTCTAAATTGTATCGTGCTTTTTTTCTGAGTGTAGTACGACATGTACAAAACGGGCATCAAATTTAACACGGATATTTAGCGTTTCGGTCGAGCCTTTTACTGCACCAAAGATAAATGGGGATAATAAGCTTAAATAGGGCATGGCAAAGTATTTTTTATCTAGCCTCTCAGACCTAAGACTAATTCTGAAATACGAAACTGATTAGTATATTATTAAGTTAAGGTAGGTCGTAAATAAAGTTAATAATGTAAAAAATGTGATTTTTTTTTTTAAAAGCTATTTTTACCAAATTGGCAAATTATATAAAATGTAAATATTGCTCTATGATTGGAGCATTAGCTTAGACGGTTGCCAGAAATATGTAAAAATGATGTAAAATGTTGTCTTAGACCAGTTTTTCTACTGTAAGGCAGCTGAGCTTGCCATTCATTTTCTTAACGTCCTTTTTGCTCCATTTTGGCTTAGACAAGCTTTAGACGGAATCAGGCAAGCATGCGTCGCAATTTATGCTGACACAGATTTGGGTCCACTTCCTCACATTGTCATTGGGCCAAAAAAACAGTGTTTGAAAATTTCCCTTTTATAGTCGATAGTGCCGCAGTAGACTCTCGACACCAACACAACGACAAACTCGCACGCGCCTCGCACACACACACACACACAAATACACACACACACACACATGCAGGCACAAATATTGACCGAATTTCGGCGAATTTTTGCCATGTTATCGTTTCGGTTGTGTTTTTGTCCTGCGGTCGTTGGGCATGTTTTTCTGTGTGTTTTTTTTTTTGTTATTTTGTTTATATGCTTTGTGTCGCTGTTTTCATTGTCTGCGGCAGTTGGCCTAGGAGCGAGCACGTAAATAACGCATGAGGACAAAAGCCGCTGTGAAAAGTGTCAACAAATATGCATATGTATTTAATATATGTGCATTACATATGTACATAACTCAACACAACGTACACTGTGAGAAATTACCTTTAAATTGGCTGCATCGCTGAGAGTGCTGCGATTGCAATTGCTAATTGCTAATTGTTAATTGTGCTCGGTGTTATTTTATTTTATATGGAATGACAGCAATTGCTGTGGCTGCCAAAACTTGCTCTTGCTGTTTTATTGATGCTCGAAAGCATCCACTTACGCACACACACTCGGACACACACACACACACACGAACACACACACGAACACTCACATTTACACGAACACGTCGCCCACACAGGCCCACACACACGAGTGCAAGTTAGCCGCGTATATATATTTAATATATATGTATATTTTTTCATACATGTGTATTATGCATGAGATTATATTCCCCAGTGGCACGTCTCACTTGGCGTATGTCTCGAACGGTACTGAGCAGCCAGCAGGCAGCAGCCAGCAGCAGGAGCGATATTAGTCCTTGGTATTTAACGGCGCCTGACGCTGACGTCACTCCGTCAAAGCTCCGGCTGCAGCCGAATGCAGCAGGCATTCTTCCCTTCCCCCGCCACGCCGCCAAGCAAATTGAGCAAGTCTCCCATCGCAGGAGCGCATGCGTCGGAGCTGAAGCTTTTACGAGTTGGCTCCTCGGGCGCAATAACGCGCCGTACACAAGTGTTTGTTTACGTTTTGAAAACGGACATTTTTGCTGGCCGGAACTATGACTTCGACTCCGGCATTATGGTACAATCCGCCGAGCCAGAGCCAGAGCCACAGCCAGAGCCACAGCCAAAGCCCCAGCACAAAGCTCATCAACAGCAACTTCAAATGCCAATGTTAAATAAATTGAGACTCTTTCTGCTCATCTAACCCGAAGTTGATGATGATGACGATGACGATGACGATGACGATGTTCCTTTTGTGCTTCCCCCAAATTAACCAGCTAGTTATGAAAAACAATCTGACGCATCTCCTTGAAATCATATTTAAATAACTGTTGCATAACAACTGCAGCAAATTGTTGCAAAACAATCTCTTTCTGCAATTAAAGTCAATTAAATACTTGGATTTAGTTAAAGTTGCTGCAAGGAAAGACGACAAACAATTTTTGTGTTGCCACAAAACCAGAAAACCAGAAAACCAGAAAACCAGAAAACCAAAAAACCAAAAAAGCCAGCTGCACTTATTCTATGAATTAGTTTCAAAAACTATTCCACTTTTCCGTTGTCTTTAACAACCTGTGCTATGAAAATACAAAAGCAAAAAAGTACAATGCGAATATTTGCCGTGTGTCTCTGCTTTTGACAGAATTAATTTTATATTTCCTGTGCACATTGTTTGTCGTCTGAGTTTAGCAAATATGTCGGTCTACCATTTGGCGTCTCGACTTTATGGCGTTGTTGTCATTGTTACCGTTCCTTTGTCAATTAACATGGCAGCCACAAGTGATACTGGTGTGTGTGTGTGTGTGTGTGTGTGTGTGTGTGAGTGTATTTGCCAACAGATTATGCGACAACAACTACTTTCTACATACAAATGAAGTTGTCGACAGACGCTCAGTTGTCACTTCTTTAAATAAGTACCCAAAAGACTATTAATAAAGTTAATAAAATTAACACATTGAAATACAACTTTAAACAAATTTCGGCTTTTTATTTTGGCCAATTGCCTGTTATCAATACGAATATCAAGTCAGTCAAGCATTAATATTGCAATATTTTTTATAGTCAAAAAAATTGTGCAATATTTTATATATAGAAAAAAGTTTGTATTCTGTAGTCGAGACAGCTCGACTATGAGATACTCTGGAATCAGCTTTAATTTATACAGTTAATCAATAATAAAATAAATTTATACACCTGATCAATAATATGTCAGATTATATTAAATATCAAGACTATATCTATGTAAATATGTCATTAATTGATAGCTTTTATCTGCCTAAGGTAAATACGAACTTATTCTAAATTTTTTTCTACTTCTACTAGTCTCTCTGATCTATGGCTAAATGGACTCGACTCTTGCTGGTTAAGAATGTGCATATATATTTTAAGGTATCTTTCTGCCAGTTTTGCATACATACAAAATACATACAAGAAAGGATTAAATAATTTGTGTTTCAGTGATTTTATGGCAATTTATTAATTTTTTCCCGTTACACGTATTCACATTTAAGGGATATCTGCAATTGGAGCACGCTCAATGGTTGTGCTTTGGTCTTTCGATTGATTTGAGCAATTCAAGTTTCAATCAAATTCAAGAAACTAATTTGATTTGTTTGCAGAGATACGAATCCGAGTCAGTAATTAGTTGCTTTGCCTGCACAAACAACAGCACACACACACACACACACACACACACACACACATATATATATCTATATATATAGACATATATATTGTGTGTATAGATTCTGGGCAAATACTATAAGTACCTGGCTTGTATATGGGGTAAGTGAGTATAATGATGACTGGACATTGTGAGTTGCTCTAATTAAGCATAGTGCCTGCTTTTATATATATGCGGATTGCTGATGGCTTGTGTTTGGTCTGTGCCCATAATCCAAAGGTAGCTGACAGGAGTACATGAACTGAACTCTTACAGACACGTAAGTATTTGTGGGGTGTTATTGTCAGTTTGACATTCATTGTGCTGTCAGGTCATATCAAGCGAGAGCCACAATTTGATGCTTACAAAATGCTATCAACTGAATGTCAAACTTTGTTTTTGCCCATTGTCATCCTCCTGACGCACAGCGGCTAATAAAACTTTATCAGCATGGCCTGGCATCATCCTGAAAACGTGAAAACATAAAACTCACAACGCCACACACATTTATGTGTATAGAAACGTTATTTCTGAATTTTATTTTTATCAGCCAGGCAGATGCTGGAAGCCGAGTGAGATGTGTGAGACGGAAACATTCGACTGAAAACGACACAATATGAACTCCATACAAAATACGTGTGATACGTGTGGATATGTGTGTATTATCAATCGATTGACTGCTACACAGATAGCGGGTTCATTCATCTCGCTAGGCAACGCCTACATTCACATGATGAATGCGTTCATCTATATATATATATATATACTTTGTTAAATTGATAAATATGGCAAACCATTCGCCACAGTTGCTGGCCCATGAAAAGGACCTCAGCTCAACTCACTAAAACAACATTTTCAGAATGAAATTTACAGCATTGTTGTTAGTCAAATGTAGCCAAACAGTAAAAGCGAACATTAAACTCACCTCCTAACCCCGAACAACCACATTCTAAATAAACCAAATGCAAATCAATTCGATTGTAACACTGTAGGCATAACGAGCAGAACTAAAAGACACCCTGTATGAGTTAATATTTCAATGCGTTGACATGAAGGGGCCTTGAAAAAGATTTATTTTATAATTGAGAATATTTATTTTCTTGGTTATTGTATATATTTTTCTCTGTTTATAGGTCAACTGTTTCTGTACGCTGATACCGAAGTTATCGATAATCGCAATTCGATAAAGACACATATCTCCCACAATTTGAAAGACAGTGGAATAGCTGTATCTCCAGCAATTTAAGAGCTATAGTTACCAAACTTGGAAGGAAGGTTACTAGGAAACTCTGCCTACATCTACTGCAATTTTAAAGGCAAGATTCCTAAAAATCTCCTGCAATGATCGGTATTTCTTGGCAGCTGTTTTCAGATGGTATTGCTTATGGTACCAGCGTATTTCGCTGTCGGTTACGCCCGACTGCAACGTTCTCACTTGTTTTTATTTCATTTTTATATACTCTGAAATATATCGAATCACTTGGGGATTCGTCTTTAGGGAGAGATTCACTGCGTCCGTCCAGAGGGGTTTTTGTTCAAGGGTTAATTTGCACAGCTAAGGCAAAAATATATTCTCAGTAAACGCTGTTAAGATTATTGTTGTTGTGAGACTTAAATATGTAAAAGCAAAAGTAATAAAAATGTTTAAAAATTTGAAAATCCCCCAGAAATAAATTTAAAAGTTTTCTTGTTGTTAGAAATAATTCCTAAATATAAGAAAAAACAAGCTTTTAACTAAAAATCTCTTTTTGTATTTTTCAGACATACTTTCTATTATCAAGAAATACATTTTTAAGAAGTGTATTCAATTTTTCTGAAAAATAGATAAAGAGCTTTTCATATGCAAAAACTTTATTTTTACAACAAACTCTTTAATAAACACCCAACTGATCACTAACTAAATTATTATTATTAAAAATACACATAATAAAAAGCCAATGTGAGAATTCTTTGTTTAGACATATAAAAAATATCCTGAAAGTTGAAAATATTTTTCAAAATTTTAGAAAACGTCGCCTTTGATATTTTTTAAATATAAGTATATTATTTTAACAATAAGCCGAACTGCACTTGGCGCCAAAAGTATGGGGATTTTCAAAATTTAAGGTAAACTTTTTTGTTCGAGTGTATTCGTAATTATAACCACAATTCTCAACTAGTTGGTTGTCATTAAGTGAAGCATAATACAACTTCTTTAGCTTGTCACCAACAAATCCACTTACAGGGTACAAGAAAAGCTATTTGAGGCTGACAAAAGCAGAGAACGTGGCAAGAACAGGCACCACAACAAGAGACATCATGCCACATCACACTGCACACTCCACACTCCACACTCCACATTCACTTCCAACAGCGATCGTCATTGTAGTCCTCGACTAAAATGAATTTGGATGCAATTGTGTGCGATGCTGTCGCTGTATTTGTGTGCTTTGTGAATGTTCAGATGCGTTGACATGGCAACCGCATCATCCTGCTCCACCCCAGTCTCAGTTTGGGAAACTATGCGACTTGTGTTGCAGAAAAGGCATGTTTATCAATGTTGTGCGCTTATCGCTCGACAGCCGACAGCCGACAGCCGCCATTTTCAAGGCGGAAACGGGCAGCCCACGACAACTATGCACACATACATATAACTATATGTGTATATATATATATATATGAGAGGGTATAGGTATAGAAATGGGGTTGGCGTTGGGTTGCCTTTAGCTTGACAACTTATTTCAACATCTTCTTGTTACTCCTTGTGTGCTTCCTATTTTCATTTATTGGCAAAACTTTTTGCACAGATGTGCGAAAATAAGCACAAGGTATTGTCTGCATATATGTGTGTGTGTGTGTGTGTGTCTCTGTGTGTGTGTGTATTTAGCTGTCGGCAAAGTTTTACCATTGTTCAAAGACCCCATACATAAATAAGTATGAATAAAAAATGCGTATGTATACAGATAAAAATAAAAGAAACACTTATGCGTTTGTAAAATATTCAAACAATATATTTTTATTAAATTCCATAGATGCGTACATCGAGGACAAACTTAAATGAGCCTGGGAACACAAGCAGGAGGCAGTGAATGGATGTCATATGTTGCTCTCCTGGAGGAGCGCTAGAGACCAGTTTCTGCAGACACATAAGCCACATGTACATATTTGTCGCTCTGCAATTTGGTAAAAGGATTATGTCCTTAGCACAAATGTTGCTGAATTTAGTGTCAGACTTATTGGCTTACAACGTCGCATAATCTCCAGAGTCGCTCTCCTTCTCGCTCTCGCGAATTTAAATCAATTTTAATAATGCAAGTCAAAGGAATTTGAATAAACTCTTCGAATTCCTCGAACTGCTTTTGTTGACTTTGATTTGGGACACATATAAAAAGAAAGCATTGAATAAGTATGTTTATATACATCGATTTGAATGCTTATTGCTTATTGCATACATATATTATTCCTGAGAAATGACATCTAATCTTCTGCAGCCTATCAAGGTAACATTGAATAAATTGAATATATTATTAATATTATTGTTTATTGTTTGTTTTTGTACCGATAGGATTCGAAGAATATCAAATCCTAAAATATAAAAACATTTCCTCCTAATATTCACAATTGAATTTGATTTGATATTAGTTGAAAATGTGTGTGTCACAAATTTATGTTTGCTTTATAGTTATATGAGATTTTTGAGAGTTAATTAATTTTCAATAATGGAGAGCTTCAGAGTGGCTTATATGTTAGGCTTAGGGCAAATATTTAATAATATAAATGCTTTCAATATGTTTATTGTCTACTGGGCACTCAAGTATTTAGAAATTAATTAATAATTTACAACACCATAATCAGACTTATAGCAGGAAATCCTCCTTTAGTAAGTAACAGAATTATGCATAGAGACCTTAACACTAAACCAGACAACATTTATATATAAATTAAAAGCTACTAACTAAACATTTAGGAAATAATCATTAATTATTTCTCTGATACCAATACAATTTGTTATTAATTATTTTTTACTCAATTCCAGGCCCTTTTGGAAATATGCAGACTACTAAAAAGGTGATAGTGGAAAACGAATGGGGAAAGGCAAAACGAAGAAAATGAAACTGGCAGAACAATTATTTGTATTGCGTAGACGTTGCTTAGTTGCCTTACTCCTTGTGTTTTGCCGGATATTGCTAAACGGTTTAGCGCACTTGCTTGTCGAGGTCACCGACGCCCGGAAGCAGCGGTATATTATTAATAACAAGAGGGCCCACCACCACCAGCAGTGTGACTACTTAAAGCTCTGCACAATGCGGCGTATGTGCAATATACTATATACATACATGCAGACATACATATGTACATATATGTGTACATATATATGGTACATATATTCGCTTTTATATTTTATTATTGTCACCCAGCGAGCCATAAACATTTCTGCTCTGAACCGAATATTTGCCGACACATTTGTAAAATCGCAATATGTTTTGTTGTTTTCTTTTTGTTTTTTTATGTACATATTTTTCTCTTTTTTTGAGCATCTTGCAGTGCTGTTTTTTTGGTGGTCTCGATCACGAACCCGAGGCTGTGGCAAACATTGAGATTCCCCTTTGAGCGCTTATTGTAAAGCGCCTTAATAAGATTTTATTGCGCCGAGTCACGGGCGGTTGGGCGGTTGGGCGGAGACGGCTCCGTCCGTACGTGTTTGTGTACAACTGGCGCAGATAATAAGTTCCATTCATGGCACGGAAGGACGCCTCATTCTTATCCGTTGGGTTTCTTTTCAGTCCTTTTGTGACAGCAACTGCGACCCAGCCAGGATAATGACTGGCCATTTTGTACACCTTCCCCAATTTGGGTTGCACAACGAAACAGAATTGGCTATTTGGGATTTTCGTATTGTGTTTGCCGTCTGTGGTTATGTTTGTGGCTATTAGCGTCAAGTAATTAATATGCCCTCGACCAGCCGGGCACTCAAATTGAATTGCGTGCGGTAAATGCGTGAAAATATTCAAAAATATCTGAATGGAAAAAAGCAATTTGCATTTAAAACTTTAATTTTGTGATAAAATCATACAGATTTACCGTAGACGTAACGTGCTTTTCTGCTTTTTTGCTTTTTTCTTTTAAATCCACACAAAATTAGCTTGGCTGAAGCTCTTGATACGCTGCTTAAAAAAACGCTTTGTATTTTGTTTTTTGTTCGCTTTTGCTCGTTGCCAACATCAAGTTTGATGTGGGAAGTGAATGAAAAAAGACAACAACGATTCAATTCTGCGAATTCTTTATAAAAGCATTTTTCATATATTATTGCGCAAACTTTTCATCTTTTTTCTTTTTTTTTTTTGGTGGTAACAGAGTACGTGCGTTCGCAGCTTATAAGCTGGTTCCACACATATATGTGTGTGTGTGTATCGTATATATATAGCTTATGTATATATGTAGACGATAAATCTTCTTCGCTTGTTACGAGTTGGAAATACATAACTGATGGTAAAAGCCCTTAAGCCATTTAACCATATTTCGAAAAGAAAACTATTTTTCCGTGGTTACATCCTAGAGTAATACAGTTTTAAGAGTAACGAATTTTTATTGCTATTTGTCACTTGTTAAGATGGCAAAGCAAATTCGCTACTCAGTCACAAAAAGAACGAAAACAAAGAAGAGTGATTTATTATTGATTGGAGATACATTTCTAAAAATAGGTTCTAAAGTAAATAAGAAAGTGGAAAAGGGAATTGGAAATTGGAAATTGGGAAAATAATGCTGCGAAAAAGTCTACTTTGTGTTTTATTATAATTGAACGTTATCTGTAGACCGGATTTGAAGGTTATTTACAGAGGCAGATTGATTTATTCACTGAGTGATATACATAATTCTGATTTTTTACACATAGATAATGGAACGTAATGTAAAAGCAACTTTTTGGGGCATTGATTAAATTAGCTACAAATAAAAATGCTAAGATATTTGCCTCTAAGATTAATGGCTTCTGATTAATGAAGTAAATAATTCTCTGCTGGGCTTACAGAATATTTACGAGCTTCTCGGAAAAATAATCGTCCTGAATTTAAGACAATCTCCATATTTATGATGGGTTAATCGTTTTATTATTCAGAAAGTATATTTCCAAATCCAAAGAATGTGTCTTTCTAAGATTTTTCAGAGTATTTTAATTCAGGGTACATTTTTCTAAAAATTTAGAAAATGGATGTTAAATTTGCAGAATGTTCTTTTTAATATGTGTGCAACTATAAAAGTAATTTAACTCAAACATATCTGTAGAGCAAATTCCATTACTGTTGTTTTTTAATTTCAAAAGGGATATTTTTAAAAAATAGAAGATTTCATTTCTACTTTTTAGAAATATTTCCTGTTATTAAGAAATAAATAAAAATTAATTTCCCTTTCCAATTTCAATTTTAAAAACAAGAAATTTAATTTTTATTTCTTAAGATTGTTTTTTTCTGAGTGTTCTACTGAGCGTATGGGGAATAACTTTAGGCATTCCCCCGAGACATTGGCACGTCATATATGAAAATATTTTTGTCAAATGATGCATAAGAGCAATGTGCATCGAGTAGTTTTCCCAAATCTGTACACACTGGAGTTTTCCAAAACATATTGTGAGCTTTTAGTCGCGTTTTGTTCGTCGTCCCACATGAGCATATAGCCAAATTAATAAAAATGTCAGTAAAAAGCGAAAAAAAAAAACGTTTCTCCACGCACACATTCAGCCACAACACTGACTTTGTCCGCATCGCGCAAAATGTGGCCATAAATGCGAAAGGTTGCCACCGAACCTCCCACTTGCCCCCTTGGATGCGCTGCGGCCAATGCACTTAAGATGTCACAACGCTGCAGCCGCAGGAGCAGCCACATCCTTAGAGTCAAAGAGTTGCAACATGAGCGGTTGCCACGTGCGCCACTCAACCTGTACAGCGTCAGTTGCAGCTTCTGTTGCTGTTGGCTGCTTCTTTTTACTGGCCAATAACTTTTCTGTGCCCGCTTAGGTTACCCGGCTGTGGTTCAAAGCTGCGCCGGTTTTACTTTTATGGCTGCCACCGATTAGTTTCTGGTCCGAAACTTTATGGACCCACTGCAGACAAAGAGACAAAAGATGTTTGTGTGTGGCTAAGTTTTCATTACAGCCATAAAGTCTGCAAACGCATTGTCAAAGATCCCTGGTCTCATAAAAAGCCAGATGCAGTCTGTGTCCTGTATACGTATGAATGTTGCTTAAAGTTAGTCCTTCGCACTGCATTTGCATTTTCGATTACTTTGAAGTTGGCCTGGTCGATAGCATTGATCTAAACTCGGTCGAGAAGCAAATTATGTATGCCAAGTGACTGCTAAAGTGAAGTAAGTCTGTGTGTGTGTGTGTGTGTGTGTGTGTGTGTGTACTTAGTGCCACTGCGCACATTTGTAACCAATTTCGTTGGTTCATTTGTGGCCAAACAAATACAAACTCACATAATTTTCCAGTGTGCTTATTAAAAAAGGCCAAATAAAGTCAGTAGGCCATACGAACTACTGATTACACTGAGAATAAATAAAAGGTCGCCAAGAGTTAGTCAGTCTTATTTGTGATGCAGCAATTTTTCTAAAATTAAAGCCCAGTTGTACAAATATATGGCCTATTTTAAGCATAGTATTTGGAAATTTGAATAGATTTTTCTGTTATTGACAAAATATTTGCCCAATTACAAATTGTTTGTCGTACAAATATATATTTTTTAAAGTTAATAAATAAACTACTCAAATATTTAATTACTTATCTTAGCGACGCGCATTTGCTTTGATTTTTTTAAAACTATTTGGCATATTTTTTCTAAGTGCACTCTACTGTGCCACATACTCAAAAGTGTGTATGAATAAGTACCGAGTGCTTTGACTGCTTTTGCGGTTACTTTTCTAATCCTTTAGCAACACCAGATGTGAAACTGTCACAACAACCCACATATATATGTTGAATGCTGATTTGTGTGCTTCACTGGCTTAGTGCCTAGTCCGACTTTGAGCACTCCTTTCGTTGTGGCACATCTGTAACCGCAATGTTGAAAACTACACACCAAGTGCGATAAATGAGTACAGAAGTCACAACTCACCCAGAATCTGATTAGCAGCAGCTGCAATCGAATCAATTTGGGTTTTTTTGTATTGAAAACTGTCCAACATTGGGAGCAAATCGAAAGTAAATGCAGAGCTAAATCATTTTCAAGGTTGCTTCTTTCAGCTTTTCCAATTTTTTTAAGGCTTATATAAGTTGGGGTGGGAACACCGACGGATGTTAAGAAATACATGGAGTGTACTAAACAATTACTATGAAATAGTCTCACGTATTTCAGTTGTAACAGTGCCGATTGCCATAAAAGCGCGCTGAGCTGGATGTTAACTTTTTTTCTATGTGTCGTTGGATTCCTTTTTTGGCCAACCATGAAAGATGTCGTGACTGAAATGCGAAATTGAAAAATTCGCAGACTTACCTCAGTGGGAGAGTGTTGCAGTGGGTGAGCAGAACTTCACATTTGCTGCAAAGAACTGAAATTGAAAATGAAAACTAATTAAGGAAATCCTTGGGCATTACTTAAGAGTACTATGTATGGATATTTGTATAGCTTTTAGTTTTATCGCGCAATGTGAATCCAATCAAATGTGAACTGTGCGCATTTTTTTCATTGCCTAACCCTGAGCGTTCTTGGGCCATTCTGTCCTATCCCGTTCCATAGCTGGAAGATGCCACAATTGCGCCGCACATCTGCCACAAGGAAGGACTTAACTTGTCTCGTGTTCAGCGTAAACAGAATTATTTCCAGCTGCCTTGCTCTCTTGCTTTGTGCAACATTTAATTGGGTTTTCTGCCATATTAGATTTTCATTCTCCACTCGCAGCACGGAATCTTGACTGTCTGCACTGCACAGACGGTGCATCAGCATAAATTTGAATACGAAACGCATCAGGCATCGAGGCTGTTCGAGTTCGGGCTTTAAGCAGTGTATTCGCATGCGCTACTTTAAGATACAACTGCATCTGCAACTACTTGAATATGTATCTACATGGCTATGTATCTATGTAGAACTGTGCAACTTACATTTGAAATTTAAGACCTTTCATGTACAAACAGTGGATAGCAAACAACAAAAGCATGCAAGCAGAAAAAAGATACAAATACTGAAAAGCTTAAAACAATTCTCTAAATGTATATTTTATGAACCGACAATGCATGGCCATTGTAAAGAGGAATAACTAAGAGTACAGCTGCGTACAATTAGCAGTATGTCAAATACCCTGTGTAGAAACTGGAATATGTGCTATATATATTTTCTAAGTTAATACAAATAAACTGTATGTATTCTATCAATTTAGAGTAAAGTTAAATCACGAAAGTATTTAAATGAATGAGAAACATCGGCAGTTTCTGACTAAGGGCACTATTTACTAAAAGCGGTCAAGCCACTTATGCTTTGCGTTAATTTAATTAAATGACAATGCAAATTAACTTCAATCCATTCCATTCCAATAGACAGAATAACTCATTAGGCGACCAAATATGAATCGAACATATGTAATTATATGAACTGTTTATTCAAACACTCATTTACGTTGCTTTCGCAAACAGGAAGAGGAAACAGAGGATGTAAGCCCAAAAGCCCCATCGATCCGCTTTCAAATGCGTATCTTGGATACCTGTTTAACCTCACAGCAGACTCGCACACACACACACACACACGCACACATTCGTATCCCCACAAATGTGTGTGCATATGTAGTGTGTGTGTGTGTGTGGAACACGTAACTGTGATTTTTCATGCATTCAGGCAGACAATACCAAAACTTCACCCGCTCTTCGATTTGCCTCTCAGCTCTCGCAGCGGGAAGCTGGTGTCAGTGGTCCTGTCAAGTTGCCTTGTGTGCAATCTCTCTCTCTCTCTCTGTCTCGCTCTCTACCTCTTTCGCGTATATCAACGTCCAAGAAAGAGGGAGATGGAGTAGAGAGAGCGAGAGAGGAAGCGAGCATTGCGCTGAGCTGTCAGCAGTTGTAATTCTATTTGTGTGCTTCTGCAGGAGAATTTAATAAGTTGCCCGCATCATTATTATCATCATTATCGCCATCAGTATTACGTTTTTACCTCTGCATTCGACGCCGTGTTACTTGCACATATTCATCTTCATCTTCATCTTCATCTCCATCTGCCTCTACTCATTTTGTCATTTAGCCATCCTGTCGTTTCTTCATGTAAGTGGGTTATTTAGTGTAAGTAATGCAATAAGTCTGTTAGTTTTCATATTTCCTGCTGTCTGCAACTGCATCTGCGTATCATCCACTGCTATTCAGAGACTAGGACTCCAAAAAATAAAGGAAAAAACACGAAAACTTTTTAGCACGGTACACAAATACACAAATACACACACACAGACACAGAAACTGAAAGATGATACTGCAAAGTGAATTAGTGTGGCACGAATGTATAAATCCTCCGCGACTTCTCGGAGGATGGCTGGCAAGTTTTTATGGGACTTGGGCAACATTTGCGCACTTTAATACGCTGCATGGAATTTTAATTCATTTTGTTAAGCTCACTCGGAGCAGATTACCAAAGTTAAAGCAAAAGCTGCCAAGCGAATAGCAAAGTGTTTCTAATGGTCAATTAACTAAGTCCAGCTGCTTGCTCTCTCTCTCTCTCTTTCTCTCTCTCTCTCTCTTTCTCTCTCTCTCTCTCTCTCTCTCTCTATACATATACCTATATCTATTTCTTTTTCCTACTTATTTTCTTGCAGTTGTTTTTACTTAGGCATCTGAAAGAAGTACATTTTTTCCTTGACCATTCCTCTAGGGTTCTTCTGACTTTTATCAGATTTTTTTTGTTTTTGGGTCTGACTAGTTTGCTGATTTAATTGCTTCTCGACGGCAGAATTTGAGAAAAATGCGAATGCACTTGCAGACTTGCAGTATTTGGCAGCTGCATGCAAAAAGTCATCGGAAATTGAATATTACATTTGTCAATCTGTCAATCGACAAATAAAAAATTGCGAATCCTCACTGAGTATTTTCTGCTGAAGTATACAAGAAAACTTATAACTGTGGCCATTAATTGCTATTGCAATCGCTGTCAACTCAGTTAGTTTTTTACAAATAGTTCTTAAAATGAGCATGGAGTGTAATTTGAATTAAAAAAAGTACTAAAATAAATTCGAAATATTTTAGATATCATTAAAAGCGAAGTAGTAAAGATTTTTAGTTGAATAATTTCCAACAATTAAACGAACTATTTATATGAACTATTCAAACATTTTTCACCTGATATCAGACATCATAACAAGGGAAATTAAGCGCTTAAAATAGCGACACCCTGTATGTAAACAGCAAGACTTATGAGCGACTTTTATTGAAGCGAAATACGACATCGAAGCATGACTTTATATGGTTGTTGGCAATAGAAATAATTTGGAGGAAAACCCAGTGAAAACCGACCTACCATAAAGAGAAACTACGAAATGAACACGAACGTGACAATAAAATGAAATGTGTAAAAGCTGTCACTGGTAAACTACAATGCCGAGTAGAGAAGGAGAGAGAGAGAGAGCTGCAAGGAGGGAGAAGAGAAGAGCACATGACACGGTGGACGTGCGTTGTGAATTGTGGACAGAAAACAGAGACATCGACCAGGGACAAGAGACAAGACCAGAGACACATTGCTCTGTCACTTGATTGTGGCTGCTGTTTCAGTTCTCCAACTTACCACTGCCAAACGCGGAAGAGCAAAGAAAAAGAGCGAATTGAGAATGCAATTTGACAAATTTATTTGCAAAGGCAGCAACGCGACTTGAGTGCAGAACAATAATAGTATGCAGTGTAAACGTATGCACTCAGAAAAAAATATCTGACAAAGCGCATAAAAGCTGTGCAGTTTTGAGGTTGCTTTTCTAATTTTACGTAAAGAGTATTTTCGTCAAAATAAAGAGCTAACATTTCTAATTTACAATATAATATAGTTTTTTCTCAATTTTTAAAAATAAGGTTGCCTAATTTTTAAATATGACTTCTAAAACTATTTCTTAAAAATATAAAATGTTTGTAAAAAGATAAAAATTAGGAAATAATGAAAATTTACGAACAAATTACATCGAATACTTGGAAGTTATATCTATCAAACTGCCGTTATCTAAACATTACTATATATTTCCTCTTAAAGGTATAAAATTTAGAAGTTCCGTTCTAATAATTTATTATCAAAATACTGTAATTTTAATAACATGCATTTTGGTAATACTTATTGAACATAAAAGGCATATTTCGAACGATCGTTCCTACGACTTCCTTAAAGTTTGATCTCAATGATTTTTAATCCAAATATGATTAGCATAATAAAATGTATGATTTATAAGCTTTGTTTTGAAATCTTACTAAAAATTATTATTATGATTTAACTCATCCGACCTTAGACTTAGAAGTTAGGCCTGATCCATATTCTGCCTACAGCAAAAAGGCGGATATATACCAATTATCATAATAATAGCTTAAAAACGAAGGAATTATGATGTGCTGATCACGAATATATATATTATTTATGCCTTATGGGGTCAAAGACGTCAGCTTCAAAGCGCTATAAACTTCATGACAAAATTAAATTACCCTCTAATAAATTGGGTTTCTTCTTTTCAGGGCATGTTTTTCCCTGAGTGTATACCATGCAAAATATTTATGAGAGTGTGTGCTTGTAGCAGCAACCAAATTAAGTTTTGCATATGCAACCTGCCGCAATATGCAACATATGAAAAACGAAGGAAAATTTGCCAACTTCCTCTTTGTGACAGTATGCAAATGGCAAACCGAGAACCGATGGCGCGTAAGATCGAGTTATCCTGACTGCCAGCCGCACGATTTTAATAAAAAAAAAGGGGAACTTCATGCAACATGCTCCTCACTCCACGCTCCAGGTTCCACGTGCATGCCACCTCACCTGTTGCTCGAAAGTAAAGAGAACTGGTCCGGTCTGAATGTCTCCACACATGTCAGTGAGAAATGCATTTAAAGTGTGCTCCATAAGCACGCATTAGACACACTCAATTTCCTGTTCCATTTTGCTGCTCACAGCCAGCTACAAACTCCATCCGGGATCGGCACCGGCATTGGCAACAGCATTGGCAACGGCATCGACACCGGCTGCTCTCACACAGCATGATGCTGCTTATGAAAGGCCCTCGGAATTCCCATTACACCAGCTCTGTCATTTGGCATTTCATATATATACACATCTATGTAAATACACTCAACAAAAAAAAAATGTAAGCTGCAATTTGAAAATATCTTTAAAAAAATCTTGTCTTGTTTTTATTCTATTAAAATTCATCTCAAGTTTAGAAAAAAGATTTCTATGTTGTTTTTACATGTGCACAAAAAGTTCTTAGTTCTTATTATAAAAATAATATTTGCAAAGCTCATAATTATAACTTCTTTCAGAATTTCAGAAATAATATTTTGTAAAAATAAAAGTTTACATTTTCCTTAGATATTCATATATGTACAAATTATTTCTAAAAACAGGAAAAGCTTCCAAGTTTTTTAGATTTCTAAATTTCAAGGCGATTTTTTTGCGTGTAATCCTTATTGCTGTACCTGCTCGCATCATACGCATCCCATTCAGCTGTGGCAACATTCATCTGCATCTCCAGTCTCGCATCTGCTGTCGGAATTATTGCCCCATTCCGTTGCCCCAAGTTAAGCGTATGCTTTACACACGCAACATTTCTCCATTTGCATGTCGACTGTGCCTCCAGGCTGTGGCATTTAGTGCCTGCCTGGCTGCCTGCCTGCCTGCCTGTCTGGCAAGTAGTTAAAGTTTTCCGAGCGCCGACGGAAACAAATTAAAGATGCATTTAAATTGAATTACTTAACTAACTAGCTAAGTCAATGTTGACTTCACCGCCTGTTTATCAAATGTTTGCCATTTTCAGATGTAAATATTATTCAGGCCTTAAATTGAAATGCTACAAAATTCAGCAAATAGCTCCCAGGAGTCTATCGTTGGATAAGGTAATGGCATTTTCAGGGCAGAGGCACAGTCCATTTCAATTAGTGGTCGCAGCAACGGGCAACATGTTCCGCTGTTCTGACTGCTATCATTTAATTTTGATACACAAACACACACACACACACACACACACACTGTGTAAAATGATGTACAGTATGCATAACATTCCATTACGGACTCGGCCATTATTTGTGTCACTGTGGTTCACCACAGGTAACCATATTAATAATTCCATTAGCGCAACCTTAAATGCACACTTTAAGCGGTCTTGCATTATACACTTAGAAAAAATCACCCTCTATTTAGATAATTTTTTTTATATATAGATATTTCCCTAAAAATTTCATTTTTATTTTATAAACGATTATTATTTAGCGTTCAAATCATACAAACATTTTATTTAGTTTATTAATTCGTACAATTTATTTTGAAAAACTTGCTTCTGAATTTTAAAATTCATTTTCACTAAATATAACGGTTTTCCATTTGAAAGATTTTTGACCATTGTTTGAAATTCCATAATTTCATAATGATACGAAATATTTGTGGAAAATATTTTGTATCTTTAGAAATATTTCCTAAGAAGTTGAAAAACCTTTAAGTTTTTTAACTGAGCTATAAAAGAGCAAAGCAAATTCGCAGGAATTTACTTTTTATATTTTTATTTTTAAAGCTGGGTGCTTCTTTAACTACTTTTTTGTCTAAGGTCTGAGTGAGTCTCTTGCACTCTGTCTGGCCATAAAACCCAAGCTCCAAATACTCAATACGCGTTTAGGGCTTTCCAATCGTTAGTCCTCCCTTCTGTTGCTTGCTCCTGTCTATTTCCCTTTGGACACTTGACACCACAGAGATAACGGAGCGCATCAAATCAGTTCGTGCTAATGGAATTGCATTGATGTTGATTGAACTGAGCAGTTCTTTGCAAAAGACACAAAGACTTTGGCATCACTTTGACAATTAAATTGAAGGTACCATATCGAAACTGATTTAATAAAGTTTGTCTACATATAAATTCAACAACAAGTATTTGCTAATCATTTCAATGCAGTACAAATATTTGAACATTTTGTCTATTTTCATCGAAGACGTATAAGCCAAATATTTTGAGGGTATCCCCTCGTCGTATTTAAGAAATTCTCTATTGGTTACGGTCCAATTGTGTCCTTTGGCTGCCAAAGGAGCCTTCATCCAATCTACACTCAAAAAACCAAACGCAATTTTTGGCGGCTGGCCATCTTTTACTTTTTATAGCATTTTCGTGTGAAGAGAGACAATTGAAGTACACGTTGATTGTTCCTAGTTCCTTGCTTGGCAAAGAGCCAACGATGATGATGACGAAGATGATGATGACATTGCTCTTGATGATGATTAACCGGATTATTGAATTTTTAACGCTTTCGGGTGCGGAAATTACTGTTTGCTCTGTGCGTAATATCAAATGGAAATCACTGAAAATCTGCATAGCAATGTTGCGCTATATCTATATATGTGTATGAATCTAAATCTGTATACAATAGACACTCCTGCCAAGAAGGAAAGAAAACAAGATGTGCAAGTGAATAAAAGAATCATTTTACCCCACTTACAAAGTGCTTGCAGGGCTGATGGGGGTTTTCGATTCCGAGGTTGGGGGTAGGTAATACATCAAACAAAATTAAAACACACTGCGGCAGAGAAGTGACAAGGAGTGAGGGGAGTGGGTGAAGGGGTTGGCAAAACATTGCCACTGGCTAAAATAATGAACACCGGCAACAGCACGTGTCCGCTCTCCGCGGGGGATTGCAGATGCGTGGCGGGTTGCTGGGGTGGGGTGGGGTGGAGAGGTAGTAGAGTGGGGAAAGTCGGCAAAACTGTCACTCAAATAAATGTATCGAAAAGCCAAGGAAGGCCAGGAACAGTGCCACGAACGCAGCCAACTGGGCCAGCAGACTGTTGCTTCTTTGGCATTGTTTTTGTTTTTGTTCTTGTTCGTTTTTGCTGTTTTTGTTGCTTATGTTTGTGCCGTTGCCCAATTTAGTCCATTGGCTCTAGTTACCCCGTCGCCAAACAGCAATTGCTCATGGCCAGCTCACGCCCACGCTTTCCTCGCCCCCTTTCGCCTCCGCTTTATAGCCCGGATTGCTGGACTGGAACTCCAGACAAGACGACGCTGGGGTTGAAAGTGCATGACACACAATTGCTTCCCTGACGCCCTCTATGCGACCATTAACATGCACACTATTACACTCTCACGTGAACCGAGAGGGCCAACCACCAAATTGTTTTTGTGGTTACCAGCCGGTTTATGGTTACACATTTTATGCTCTTAGCCATGGGCGTAGTCAGGTATGGCTACGGGGACAGCTGCCGCCTGGAAAATCCTTTATCGCTTTATTTTACTAATAAACTCAGGAGAAAAATCACTTTGCCGAAAGATTTCAATTAAATTTTTAATAAATATACAAAAATAAATATTTCTTAAAGTTTTTTTTGTTTTTTTTTATATTAAGAAAAACGTTTCTAAAATGTGGAAATGAAAACATTTAATTTTTGAAAGAATCCTTTGCTTAACATATATTTTCTAAATTTTAGAAAAATTTTACCTAGAATTATTAAGAGTAAAACAGAAACTTTTAGATTCACACAAATTACTTTTTAGAAATATATTAATATGTCAACTCTCTGAATTTCAATGTAATTTATTCACAAATTATATAGCTTAGATCACAAGACGCTGCTACGACGAATACTAGACGAATGCCGCAGCAATAGACAAATTTTTAACGAACCACAAACTGACGCCAGATTCTGTATTGGATTTGACTTTGATTGATGTTCCACAATGACAAGTACAAAAAAGTTCACTCGACTTCACACAAGAGAGTCTGCATCCTTAATAAGTCTTGAATTAACTAGAATACAATTTATTGATTACCATATGTCGCTAAAATAAAATATAAAAAAATAAGTAAATAAAAGAAACTCTCCAAAAAGTCCTGAGAATCTTCATTTTGTTGGTCAAATTCTTTATTTATTGAGAAATTTCAAAGATTTCAAACTAGTTAGGCTGCTTCAGTTGCTTAAAGTTGAAATATCCGGACAAATTATACAAGCAATCGTTTCATTGCTCCTATCAAAAGTTAAGTAAATTAAAAATAGCTGTTATATTTCTGAAATCCTAAAACTTTCTGCTTGTGACTTATACATATATATTATTAATTTATTTATTGTTGTTGTCTGACTTTTGTCGTAGCCTGGCATAAAATTGTTACTTGTTTAAACAAACTCCTGCACTCCCCTTATTGTGTATCCTGACTACGCCATTGTTTTTACCTTTAAGTCCGGAGCTCGCTTTTATGTTGACATCGCTTCTGCATGCAATCTAATAAATGAATGTTGTATGAGGCATGGGGAATTGGGTTTGGTGGCATATGGTTCAACTGCAGGTGCTCAAAAGTAATGTGTTTCACATTCTCCGCACCCCCGCGTAAAACCGAGCTTCCTGGATAAATTGCAGCTATCGTATTGCTGTTATTTATTACCCGATTTAAATACACTGTTCGAGAGAATGTCACTGTCCTTAACCTAAAACACATTCCATTGATTCATAGGCCCGTAGTGTAATCAAATTGAGCCATACATAAATATTGTTTGCCGACTAATTGACCAACTCATTTGTTATTGTGACAAGACAAACGAGTGTGCAGAATGTATTTATAATAAAAATCATATTGGCAATATACATATTATTTTATATAAATTTTGATTTATTTCACGATTTATTCATATTCGTAAATATTTTGCAGTAATTGCTTACTCAATCGTCAAATCAATAAATTAGTTTCATTTCAAACGAAGTTTCCAAGCGTGTTCAGTACTAATTTTTTGATTTATTTTATTTACAACACAGATTCTATGTGACTTAAATGAATTTATAGCTATATATTTTCATTTATTTATTTTATATTTATTTGTCTTCGATTCTTTCCTTCTACTTTTCCTCTCCCTCACTCCCTCTAATTTACACCCTAACCCATTTAGAAGGGGTATAATGAAGCTGTAGAAAAATGTGTAATAGACAAAAGGAAAGGCATCTCTACCCTATAGACTATATTAATTCTTTATAAGTATCAACAGCCGAATCGTCTGTATGAACTACATCTCAGAGACTGATAGA
Source organism: Drosophila glabriapex (assembly GCA_035042305.1). Classification (NCBI taxonomy): domain Eukaryota; kingdom Metazoa; phylum Arthropoda; class Insecta; order Diptera; family Drosophilidae; genus Drosophila; species Drosophila glabriapex. The sequence continues at coordinate 18,268,949 of JAWNLN010000046.1, forward strand.
GTTAGAGAATCGGAATAATTAGGCAGACCAAGTTCATTAAGTCTTGTTAATAAGTGCACCTGTTCTACGAATATCGATACAAATCGATTTCCGATAGATTTAGACTACCAATTGCTTTATAATATAACCTGACACATTATATAAACTTACATAAAATTGGCGTCTTCATTTTGAGTAAACTACTATCAGCAAATCTGCTATGTATTTAAAAAGTGTGCTTAGAATATCTGAGAGTCGAGGTCTCTCAACTAAAGTATGCTGGGGAGATGGGACTCATGCTTGCTTACATCGTATTTGAAATAAGTACTTTGGATTGCAATGACTTTTATGGTTTTAATTAAAAGTTTAATTACAACATTTTTCCGGTCATATCCTGTGACCTTTGGCACAAGGCAACAAAAACAGCTAAGAAAGCCAGCAGCTGGCATCTGTTTATTAGGCTATTTCAAAGCTCTGCAAAACAAGTCTCCAAGAAATCTCAGTGAGCACATTTTCCTTATTATTTATCACACTTTTTACAAACGTTTTAAATTTAATTTTCCAGATATATCAGAGCAATTTTTGTCTGATGTAATTTATTTTTATTTCATCGTTGGCAATTTAATTAATTTTAACAAAAATCTATATGTATTTATTTGTGTTTGTGTGTATATATGATACCAGTAAGTAGTACAAGTAACTATAACAAGGGAGGTCCGAAAACCAGCTCAAATGCCAACAATAGCAGCAATACAAATTATTTAATTTGCTGCTGGGTTTAGCAATTGTTGTTTTTGTTGTTTTGTTGTTCATTCGTGTTGCTGTTGTTGCTGTTGTTATGTGTGCGCAGCATGGTTCGCTTTGTATTGTAATGAAGCAGACCCATTGACCAGTCACCAGCCGTTGCGCTTGGACGACAGTGAGTGCTAGCATTTGCCGCCCACTCACCACTTGTCATTCTCACCCGTCGGTCGCGTCATTTAATGTCAGCTTGAGTTTTTTTTTTTTTCCTTTATTTTTTGGGCATTCGGATCACGTAACTTGTGTGCCACCAGCACTTTTTCATTTTCATTCACTTATGCGCGCCCAAAGAAATATCATCATCATCATCACACTCACACACACTCACACACACACACACATACTTACTACCATCTCAACGAGATTCGCGTCGTGAGTCTTGAGTTGTTTCTGCTTCGGATTTGTTGTTTATTCTTGTTATGGTTGTGGCACTGCGAATTTGACAAACGGACTACAGCTGACTGGCATTGAAATTGAATTGAATCGGTGGAAATTGCGTGGGTGAGTTTTATAATTTAATTTGCACTTAATTGGCCAGCAACAAGCTTTGCATTTACGCAGCCCACATTCGCATGTGCTGAGGACAAGTCCAGTTTCACGTGTGATGACAACGTGTCGTATGAGTAATAAATGTGGAGCAGTCTTTAAATTTGGCATACGAGACAAATCCCAAGGCAAATCATAACGTAGTTAAAATTAAATGTGGTTTTCAACTAATAATAATAATTCAATGGTATAATAATATAATTTAATTTAATAATAATTTATATGTACAGCGATAGACTTCTACTATTGACCTTCTCTCTCTATTTTTGAATTGCTTTTGCCTAAATTTTGTATATTATTTTCAATTTAATTTGCATAGAATATTTTTATTTTCTGTGTCTGGTTGCCAAAGCACTTGATAAAATCGGGGATGTTGTGCTGATAACAGTGCATATAAATTAATTAAGTTTTTAGCTTGGCTTACTACATTTTGCCTTGACGCTCAGTCAATCCATGGTTTTGCTGTCTGTCCGTCTATCCGTCTGTCCGTCTATCCGTCTGTCTGTCTATCCGCCTGTCCGTCTGTATGACGAGACTTGCCCGCGTCAGACAAAGTGTAAATATTTGAGAGCTGCGTAAATCAGGTGGCTAGGAAATCGATAAAATCGATATTTGCAAATCGATAAAGCCACATTTTTCCACAATTTTAAGGCTATCGTCACAAAATTTGGTTGGTAGTTTGTTGGCAAGGACATCGCCAAGGATCGGCATATGCCGTTCGATGGAACGTTACTAGCTTATATTACGGTTACACCCGATTGCAATGTTCTCTCTATATTTTTCTCTATATTATTTATGCAGTGAGCAGCAAATTTTTTTGCTTGTATCTACAAATCCTTGGTGTTTTTTTTCGCATTTTTTGCCTTTGCGAAAAGTTGGCGCTTATCGTGTTCTGGTTTTGGTTTAGGCTTGTGGTTTGTGGTTGCATATTCTGCATTAACTAGTTTCACAATACTTTGCATGCAAAGACTTAATCGCCAAAGTCGACGCCAGCATTTGAAAAGTTTTGCTGTTCATAAAATATGCACTTCTTCATATACATATATATATATATATATATATATATATATATATATACACGTTAATTGTATGAAACTCTAAGTAGAGCAAACTACTCAAAAGCAGAATTCAATTACATGCCTTCATGAATATATAATATGTTCAAGTGATCCAAGTCGGCATGAATTTCATTACAAAACTGAAGACAAAACTTGTGCTTTAATAAACCAAAAATTTTAATTGCATGCAGTTACGTAGCTTACATACTGTAAAAATTAATGAAATAAATTAAAAGCGAGGCAAGTCACAGAGCAATGGATATGATTTATTTCAACTTACGTTCTTCGTTCAACGAACTTATAATATAATTGTAATTATACTCAAGTTAACAGCAATAAATCACATTATATGAACATATTTCTTATTTGAAGTATCTAGACAAGTCTCCTCACTCGCACCAAGATCGAATTGAGTCCATTCAGAAGTAGTTCATTTTCCTTGCCTTTTGTGACTTTATATGGGATCCTAATCTCTGTTTGCCATTGTATTCCAGTTGGCTTCTTTTCTCATTGGTTAACCGTAAGATACTAATTAGTGTGATTTACCTCGATAAGTTCATTAATAGCGAAATCGATTCCACTTTTCTATTAGGTCGTCTTAACTTTTATATTCCTAGTAGACCTACTAGGAACTTTATTCCCTTTCTATTGCCCTCATGTACAACTGATTACACTGTCTTTCTTTAATAAAATTAAATGTGCATAAGTGTGGCAAGCTTATCTTGCTCCACAGATAGGGATTTACCTATCTCTATTTTATTTTCTGTCTCACTCTTTATCTCCATCTTTCTCACTGCCTTTCTACCTGTAATTTTTTGTCTGATTGAGTTTTTGCTGGGTTGCCCCAATCTTTAAGAGTTGAGTGTATGATCATTTTAAATATGATTATTTATATTAATTTTACCTCTTCATTTTAATTACGCTAATTAGTTCTTTTTCACTCAATTTCATTTAGTTTGTACCATTAACTTTAATTTATTTTTATTGTAGAAAAAAAAAACGATGCTTAAATTAAAATGGTTTTCGTTGCATGTTTGACAATGTTTTCAATTGATTTTAGTGCAACACCCAACTTTTTTGAGTGATTTTAATCAAAGATAATAAATAAATAAATAAAAAAAAAACACACACACACAAAACAGTGAGGTGGAAACTGTGCAACAATGTTCGTTACGCTATTCCCAAGGGTTCCGGGAGTTGAGTAATCTCTCAGCTACGCCAAAGTTACATGAAATGGTCGCTTTTGTGGTTTGGCTTATAAGCAGGCAACTGAAAGGATAAAGTTTTTTCCAGAACAGCTGAGCTGAGCTGCCCGTGTAAAATGAATGCCCTGAATGTTGGGTCTTTGGGTTTAACAAAATGGCGTCGGCACATAATTAATTGCACTAAAGAGATTAGTTTGCTGTGCATAAGTTTTCGCGGCCCAACAAAATAAAACAACGGCCAAGCTCTGTCTTGTGGAAAGCGCGTAGTTTTTTAATTTTTTTTTTTTACGCCAACCCCTCAGAAAATATTGTTGCACACGCAACGAACGCGCTGACTTAAGCCGCCCTTTGCCCCGCTGACCGGCCCCCCTCCTTAGACTGAGTCAGCTTGCACCTGCCGCGCTCAGCTCGCCCATATTCTGCACGCAATCTAATTTAGCCGGAAAAGTAAAACGTGCTCGACGTGAAAATGGCCAAGTCGACTCGAGTCTCTCCGTATTGCCACGCCCGCCAAAGATAAAGCCACTAATATCGTTAGACAAGACCAGGAACTCAACGGAACTGCTTGAATTGTGATATCTTCAGGCTGAGAGCGTGCCCAATACGCATAATTTAATTTGGAAATGGACAACAGAAATCGCAGTAGACCTCAAAGCGAATTAATTGATTGTAAATTTGCATTTATTAGATAATAGCTGGGAGGGAGTTGGAATTTGCATGAATTTTACATAAATAATATTCAACTACTCTTTGATATTTTACCTTTTAAAAATCGGTATAGATTTGAGAAATGTCTACTTCATTCAAAATAATAATAAAATGAAGCATTCAACATATTTAAATTAAACTAGAACACTCAGAATACAAATCGGCCTGAATTTTATAAAATCTGCATTCGCGTGGAGCCAATTGTAACTCACCTTATTATTCAGATATATTATCCCAATTGTATTGTATATAAGGGTCTGGCTCCAGGTTAAGTAAAAAAATCTTGAGCGAAAAACATATTTAAATTATAAAAAGAGGTCACCAAATATTAAAGAATTAATAATATAAACTAATAAATAATAAACAATTTTCTTTTAATATTTTTAAAAAATATTTCTCAAAAAATTAAAAATACACCTTTTCAATCTTAAGAATTTGTTTTTCATATTCAGAAATTATTTCTAAGAACGAGAAAAATGTTTTATTTGTTTGGGAGATTTTTTTTAGGTAGATTTTCTAAATTTCATGTCGATTTTTTCTGAGTGTAAGCTTACTTTGGCTGTCATTGAAGAATTTCAAGTGAATTGTTTTTGATTGAATGAGAAACATTGAGTTCCATGTCAGTCAATAAGCTTAAAGAGCAGCAGCAGAAGGAATCCCATAATGATTGATGAGCAGAGACAAACGCTGTTTTCCGCTGATGATGATAAAGCAATGAAGTCGAGTACACAGCGAGGGAGTGGGAGGAAGAGGGGGAGGTGGAGGGGGAGGGCGGACTTGTTGTAGGTGCTAGATGCATGCAATTATTTTGAGGGTTAGACCGAGTGCGTCAACTCGCTCAAGGATAATGCACTTAAGCCGAGCAGGGATTGTGCAAGCTACCGTTATTCGCATGGTGTCTTTCCTTTTTTGTTTCTTGCCTTTTGTATACCCTGAACCCATTAAAAATGGGTGAAAAGACCATAATGAAGTTGTGAAAGTATGTAACAGGCTCAAGGAAGCATATCCGACCCCATGAAGTATATTTTTTGATCAGCATCAACTTCTGAGTCGATCTGGCCATATTCTACTGTCCGTCAGTATTAACCAGCTGATCTCAGAGACTAAAAGAGTTGGAGACTTCCATTTGGTCGGTGAGTTCTCGTAGATCAAAGTTATTGTATTTTATCGATAGCACCCCCGTTTCGTGAATATCGATAAACATGGATTTGCGTAAGCAGTAAAATATACAATTTTAAAGGTGTAGAATAGTAGTATAGATATACATATATTAAGTTTTGATCAAACTGGCGACATAAATCTTTGAAGACTGTTTTTTAATCGCTGAAATACATTTAATTTCAGGGCATCTCCTAGTCGAGCTCTCTCGACTAGAATATTGAGACTTGATTTTGTATGCACATGCATACGAGATACGAGGCTGAATTTGAAATATGCATTCTTGTTGCAGTTGCAAGCGAGACGAGGGTTGTTTCGCACTCGACCCTGCAACTTGCCGTCCTTGAGGGTGGCTGCTGGCAACAGGCGACGTGTCGCATCACATCGCATCACCTCCCTTTGTGCATTTTCCAGTGCGACATCCGCAACATTCTCACATCCACAATGTCCACATCCGCATCTCTGGCATGGTATTTGTTGCTGTTGTTTTGGACGGCAATTCAAAAGCAATTTCTGCAGCATTAATCATTCCCCTTATCCACACATGACACTCAGCCCCCCTTCAATCCCCCTGTCCTTGCACCGAGTCTTTTCCTAATGTTGACAAAACGTATTTTAAGCTCATCAGAATTGCCTTCTTTTGTTTAGTTAGTTGACTGTCCACTCCACACACACACACACACACACATATGCAAAAATACACATGTGACTAACTCTGATTTGAATTTGAAGTTAGATTTTCGGATTGGGTTGCTCCTTGTTCACTTTTGGCAGGGTGGCTGCCCTAATACGAAATGACACTGTCGACCTTTTGTTTGGCAAAGCCCTTAACCACTTTATTGTTTAGCTGTTGACTTAATCACTTCGAATTCACTCACATCAATTGATCATTTTTTGAAGTACGCATAGTGAAACATAAAGAACGAAGTCAAATTGCCGTCAACAAAATTTTTGTTATAAATCTAACAAATCAACCGTTTGTTCCCAATGTAGCTATGTATATAGATATAATAAACTGTACTCTCATCTCGTCTATAATTTGTGGTAATTTTAAGTGGAATAAATAACATTACTGGTGAGTTTGGTTAGCATCCAATGGTAAAATTCATAAAAATACGTATATTGGGTAAGTTTGGCTTCGAAATATTGCTAAGCAAAAATGGGTATTCATCTTTCGACCGATTGTTCCCATGACAACAATTAATTAGCTCCGTCATATGTACTGCCTGCGGCAAAAAGACGATTATGTGAATAGTTTCATCGAGATAGTTTCAAAATTAAGAACCTTTCTAGAATAAATAACACATAAATATATATATATGTATATATATATCTTCAATGAGGTACAAGCATGGGTAAAAAATAATTAATTGTATTTTTTAAAATCATATTATTAATTTTCAATTATAGTTATCAACCAGTTTTACACGTTTTCTATAAAATCAACCATAAATATTGATTTTTTCAGGTGAAATTATGTAAAAAAAAAAGGTAAATGCATTGTTAAAGAGTTGAAATTTCATCATTAAGCAGCCATGTAAATTTAAATATGTACGTATACGTAAACCATTTTATAATGAATTTTTTTACTTTAGTAATCTAAATATTGACATTTTTACCTATAAAACTTAACACATATTTTCGATAGCAAATCATTCTCCCTCTCTTACTCTCTGTGAATTAACTTCAGTGTAGGTAATCATCATTAAAAAGATTTTTGTATACAGTATGTGATGAAAAGTCAATGGATGATAATTGTCTATCTCTATTTAAAAAACTCACCTATTATTTCCAGCGAGCGAAAGGCCAAAAAAAACTCTTTTTTTGTTTGGCTGACAAACTTTTTTGCCCAGTTGTTTTTCCCAGTTGTTGTTGGCAAATGCACGACAAATTAACACGGCTCGAACAGCAACGACGAGAATGTCCCGTTGCAATTCTCGTTGGTTGTGCTTCGCTTCGTGCTGCGTATGTGCTGCGTTAGTCTATTTCCGTTATCCCTGTCCCTGTCCTGGTTCCGGTCCCTGACTCGGTCCCTGTCCTTGTCCCTGTCTCCCAGTATGCTTGGTCGCCACGCCCGCGGCTTTTCCTCTGTTGTGGGCACTAAGCAAAAATTGCGCTGTGCGAATAAAAACTAAACCAACAAAAAAAATCACTAACTGTGCAGCGTTTGTTTTTTTTGTGTGATATTTTCACATCACGATTGGGATGGAAGTTTATTCAATGGTTTTGAGGGTTTGTTGTGGGGTGGAACGTTCCCCGTGTTCACCCTTGGGTGAAAGCGCAACACGGCGTGCTAAAGTTACAGTTATCTCAAAAACTGCACACCGCGCGTTATTTAACGGTACTTTTCGTTCTCGAAGTTTGTTTGTTGCTTAAGGTGACAAATATTAGTTTTGTGTGTGTTGCACGTGCACTAATTTGTTAAATTAAGGTAATTATTAGTAATTATATTTGTTTGCTTACACACTTCTTATTGCGCTTTATGTTTTTTTTTATTATTTATTTCAACCCCCGCGATATTTATTGATGTTTACGATTTGAGTATGGTTTTCCCGTTACCGCACTCGCGAACGTCTTTCGTCAAACTGGCAAAAAAAAAGTTGCACACTCACCGGAGAACGTCACAATTAAACTTTTTGGAAAGTAGAATTGCGCTGTTCAATACAACAACAACACCAAACATTAGCTTGAAAGCTTTCTCTCAGTTGCTGCTGTCGCTCTCACACACACCCACACGCAGCACCCTCTCTCTCTCTCTCTCTCTGGCTCGTTTCGGTCAGTCGAAGCATGAACAATAACTGCGACGCAACAGCGCGCGCCGAGCTTTGGAACGACAACCACCCAAAAATGGCCAACGAGGTAAATCGTTACGAAAATAAAGCTCAGCCCACCCTGATAGTCAGCTTTACTCAATGCGCATGCGTCAACATAATTTCACAAGTTGCGCTCAAACTGCTTTTGAGCAATGTTAAACACGCTCTCTCGTTCTCATTCTCTCCCTCTCTCTCTCTCTCTCTCTCTCTCTCTCTCTCTCTGATAGGTGGGTGGTGGTTGGCCAGCTTTGGGCTTGTGGTCTAGCTGAGTCGTGACCAATATGTGTGGGAAGAATTTGTTTTTGTATTTGTAATAATGCAGCAACAGCAGCAGCAGCAGCAGCAATCGGTGTTTTAGCGGCAGGAATGTGCACTTTGTTCCATGTTGTTTGAGCTTTGTTGTTGCTGTTGTTGTTGTGGCTGTTGTGGTTGTTGTTGTAGATACTGCAAATTGCCTCGTAGCATTTAAGTCGAATTATGAAAGTCGGGTGCAGGCAGGCAAGCAGGCAGCCAGGGAACGAAACCCCCAACCACCCAGTAGGAAAGACCAACACAAAACAGAACCAGAAGCAGAAATGTAAAGCGCCAGGGAAACTGGAAACGTGCAATGCACCGAAGGGAAAATGCCTGTATTTTAATTAATATTGATTGAATTTATTTGAGCGGTAAGCAGCAGGTGCGCTTAAATTTTGCTTTGTTTCCCTTTCATTATTATTTTTTATTAATTTTGTGTGCCAAACAATTACAACGCTCCTATTGTGTTTTGCGAAACGCTATTTGAATGTGAGAAAAACAAACTTAAATTATATTATTCATTGTTATGGTAAGGATAAGTTTGAATGATGTTCTTTGCCTAAGGCTACAAACTTTTAATGCAAATACAACATGCAAAAATGTGTTGCGTCCATTTCGAGTTTCACAAGTCTTTGATTCAATCCTAATTCAACTACCCCCTCAGCAAGTTTGCTGTTGTTACTCATCCTATTCTTCCACTTGTTATTCTTCTTCTTCTTCTTCTTGTCCTGTTTACACTGCGCTTTCTGCACATTCTCGATATGCATCCTTTTTATACTCTCGCTTGTCTGTGAAGTGTTTTCATTTTACTGGGAATTGTGTAACGCATAAGGTAAATTCATAATATTTTCCATCTATGGTCCCTTTTAAACCCGTTGAAGCTGAAAGCTGAAATTCATTTGATTTGATGGCAGATTAAAGACTAAGGGTGTTACTTCTATCTGATATTCTTGCTTAGAGTATGCAAGAGAGCATTACAAATTTGGAATAACGATGGCAACATCTTTTTCTTTCTATTTCTTTTTTTCTTTTTTGACGTCAAACTCAAACTTTAAGTGTGATTCGTTGTTACGCTTGACAGCGCGTTCAATGCAGCAGTGCAAGCTGAAATTGTTTTGTGCACAACTTAAAGAAATACCTACATAGTTGAACTCGAACGAAAGTGAATTTAAATGCATTAGAGCAGAGAGAAATGATTATGCATGAAGACGATAAAGGAGCATATTTGCATTGAGTCTATTAACTCATTTAATCATAGTTTCTGAACCTAATTGCAGTTCGTCTGCATGGCTAAACATGCATTTAAGTTGTAAAATATTCATTTAGTGAGCAATTTTTTTCGATTTACAAAACAAACTGGCGCCATAAAGCTATCAGCTTTTGTCAGCCAGCAAATTCGTGCGGCTCATCGATTATTTTGAATCAATCCGATAAGTCGATATTAAAAAGTATCGATGTTTGTACACTGGTAACAGATTTAGTGGTTTTTGAATACACATATTAATTTTGTGCCACATTTAAAATTAAATCAAATTACTTAATAGCGAAAACAAGTAACTGCTGCTGATAACAGTTGACTAAAATTTAAAGCTCTTCTCTACATGTATTTATGTTAGTTATTCGAAATTCACTGTTATAATCTATATCAATTTTCATTTTTCACACAGGAACAGTTCCAATCATACATTAGCTGTTACTTGTGTTTGAGTAGTAATCATTTATAGGTAACTAAAAATATGAGTAAACGTAAATCAAGACTACATCTCGTATGTATCGAAATTAAAAATACCAATTTTCTTGTTTTCACTTAGTAAAAGTAAGTCACCCTCTAATAATAATAATACACAACAACATCACACATCACATCATCCTCATTTCTCTCATATAATCCTCTCCCTCCACCCATCCATTCACCGATATTTCCACCTGTCGCACACAAATAGAAATATGTTTGCCAGAAGTGTGATTCGAACCCACGCCTACATAGTAGACTGCGACCTGAACGCAGCGCCTTAGACCACTCGGCTATCCTAACTGCATAATAAGATCCGGCCAGGTAGCTATCATTTGGGAAAACCAGCTAAACTGAAAAGTCTGAAAAGTCTATAATCATAATCAGATTATAATCATAATCAGATAAGCAGACAATACGGTCACAGAAAAAATGTGACGCAGGGTTTAGTCGATTTGACGCCTGCATATATTGTCAGCATAATTGTTTTACTACTGATTCAGCAAATTAAAGAATATTTTCAAAAATTTAAATATTTATTGATTTATCATCTCATCATTTATACACCCAAATGTACAATAATGCAAAATTAACTTAGCTTACGACTTTTGTGTAACGCATTCTATAATTATAAATAACTATCTAAAATATGCATTACATAGTATGTGTACGTGTATACTTAGTAAACAAAATGAATTGCGATATTTTAAAAATGTTAGCTCGTTCACTAGAATTTATCAAATACATATTTCGTTCTCGTTTCAGAAACGCACCTTTTCATAGTCAATTGCTAAAAACATTCCTATCATTTATAGATAGTAACTAAAAATATGACTAAAAGTTAATCAAATCTATTTGCACATCTAAACAAACAAGAAAAATATCTGTATTGAATCTTATACGAATAGTCATTGTTTTTATTTTTAAATATTCTTCTAGTTCTAAGTCTTTCTTATGCTGATTTTGAATTCTGAATTTCGAATTGTAATTGAAATTGATTTTTAAAGTTTATTCGCATTGTTGCATTAACTAAATTTCCCTAAAATACATACTTCACAACATTTGTTGTCAACATTTGCATGCGTTTTGTGTATAAATTTATATATGGAGGGTTCGTATTTTGTGTTTTCACTTTTCTCTTTTCATTTACGTCCCTAAAGAAGTAAAGAAATTGTAATAGTTTGTCAGCATTTAGCATTTGAATTCAGAACATGTCGTTTTTGTTTGTGTGTTTATTTGTTTGCTACAATTCATTACTTCAATATTTACCATATATATATATATATATATATATATATATATACATATAACACTAAGTTTAAAGAAGTACGCTATAAATATATGTATGTATAATAAAATCTAAATTAAGATTTTGATATATACGCGATTGTGTATATGTATAGTATGTACATAATTATTAGGCAACCACTTAAGCTTAGTTTAGGGTTTCTTTATTTTGTGTTTTTTTTTTTATAAAAATAAGTATTACTTTATGTAATTTTCACTTGCCTCAAAAATGTACTAAAAAAAACCGAAAACTGTACATCGAATCATAACCGTTATCATCAGTATCATTATCATTGTCATTCATTCGTAATCATTATCATATCATCATCATTATCAACAGCATGGTACAAAACAAAAGTAACAAAACCAAGCTGCACATTGTCTAAAAACTCGATACATGCTCCTTTCTCTTCTTAAATAGAAAATGTTCTAAATAAAAATGTTACCTACACAGGCTAAGCTGTTGATGTGTTTGTATTTGTGTTTTTGTGTTTTTGTGTGTTTGTGTTTGTATCTTTTTGGTTTTTAGATTTAAGATCTCATTGAACTTAAGCTAGTTTGGTTTTGAACAATGAATTTTGAATTTTGAGCTATACTAAAACAATTGGTACACAATTAGCTTCAATGATGCTACCGCTGTTTAGTCCATTGCTTTTCATGAAGCATACATGCGATTTATGTCGTGCTGATATTTGTCCTGAATGTCCTTCCGCTTCAGCTTGAAGGCAGCGGTCACTAGACCCATATCGGGCGACCAAATTTCCTTGCACAGCGTTATAGCCGCGGGCACCTCGTACTTTTGTAATTTGCCTGTAGAAGAGTGACATTTTTAGAATTTTAGATCTGATCTAATATTGGATTTGTTAAGGCCATATTACATTTTCGCGCATGCTCGCTAATTTCCTTGAGTATGGCCTTCTCCATGATGGGTGAAGAGCACAGCTCCTCATACGTTTTGTTTTTCAGCCCATGTCGCTCGGCGAGATCCTCGAGGTGTTTCTGATTCGGCACGACCAGCGCGACAGTGAATTGTTTTGAGGGATCCCCATAAACGCAAATGTTCTCAATAATGCCGCAAGTCTTCAGCTCGGATTCGACCTTGCCCAGTGAGACATATTCACCAGCCTGCAGCTTAACCAGATCCTTCTTGCGATCTGTGGACAAATGGAGTTATGCGTTAAAAGCAGAACGTATATTTGATTGTATATTGGACGCACCAATTATCTTAAGTACGCCATCGGTTTGCACTTCTCCAATGTCGCCGGTTTTAAACCAACGGCGTCCGTCTTCCTCGAAAAAGTCCTCATTGGTCTTGCCAGGCAGCTTGTAATAGCCTTGCGAAACGCAATCACCACCGATGAGCACCTCTCCCTGGGGATACGGTTTGTTGGTAATGCGATAATTGCCCTCCTCCCAATTCACCAGCCGAATGTCGCAAACGGTCAGGGGTCCACCAGTGCGTCCATAGGTCATGTCACGATCTGAAAGAGCAAATCGAATGCGTTTAGTAATCAGTTCAGTTTAAATACTAGTGATAGCAATGCACTCACAATCCATCACAGTTGCGCCAGATGTAGTCTCTGTTAGGCCATAGCCTTGTATTAAATCCACGCACAGACACGTCTTGATCTGCTCGTGTGTGTCAGCGGAGAGGGGCGCTCCGCCGGACATAATAATGCGCACCCTGCCGCCCATCAGCTTAGCCACCTTCTTGAAGACCGAACTGTCACAATAAAAAGGAATCAAAGAAGAAATGTTAATAAAACTATAACTCAATTGTAGCTCGGCTGTTTTGACATACCTGTCAATCAATGGCGTCTGATAACCACGCTGCACCCACTTGACTTTGTACTGGTAGAGGAATTTGAAGAGAGCCTTTCTGAATGCCGAGCCCGAGTTAACCTTGTCATTGATGCCCTTGGAGATGCGATCGAGTATCAGCGGCACCGAAGTCATGCACGTGGGCTTCAGCACGGAGGCATCGCCCATGCAGCCGCGCTTGATCTTGCTGCTCGTGTCGATCAGCGTCAGCGGTGTCGAATAGCCAATAGAGACGCCAGTCATCAAGCAAACACTCTCAGCCACCAGTTCAAAGACATGCGCCAGTGGCAGAAAGCCAATCAGTACATCTTCCGGATAAATGGTAACCATATCGCAGAAGCCCTTCATTGTTGCAATGCAATTCTTGTGCGACAGCAAAACACCCTTTGGCGTGCCCGTTGAGCCGGAAGTGTACATGATGATCGCATTGTCCTCGGCCTTTGGGGGCACATTCTCTGTGGGGGAATAAGTGTTAGGGGAAGAAGTGTTAGTCCGATTTTAGCCATAACTAAAAGTGAGTTAAGACTACAAAACAAGTGTTCTCTTCTAATATTATTTATCTGCTTTATAAATATAAATATTGTCAAGCAAACTCTATTGTTTTTAATTAGCAAATATTTAAAATAAATATATACACACGTAACCGTTTTACAAACTACGTTTGTTCGACAGTTCTCAAGCCAATTAAAAACTTGCTAGACCCTAGCTGACCTATCAATTTATAATATCCGCCCACGTTTGCACCTACCAAATTTGCTGTCATTGCCAATTTTAACAACTTGAGCGAAGGGCAGCACTTTGACACCTTCCTTGAATCCAGTGGTTTCCGTCTTATGCAGCTGATCCTCCATATAGATAATGGTGTCCACCTTTGGGCATTTGGCGAGCAGTGTCTTGAACTTGGGCAACAGATCATGCGAGGTAATAACCGTGGTAACTTCAGTTTCAGTAATGCCTAAAAGGGAGTTTAAATACAATTAGCAAAGCATATATATATATTTATTTATGTATATGTTTTACGTACAGTGGGCAACACCGTCATCACCAAGCGTGGCATAGACGGTGACAATGGGCATTGCCTGCTTAAAGCAACCATGGGCAGCAATCATCCACTCGGCACGTGTCTCGGCAAAGATGACAATATTCATGCGCGGCGACAGGCCAAGTTCGCGTAGACCGCGGCCAAAGCTGGCCGCCATGCGCTCCGCCTCGATGAAGTTCTTCCACTTGTAGTCGCCCATGTTGTACTTTTTGAAGACACGTCCATTCGGCTGGGTTTCATCCTCCTCGCTGAGTATCTGCCGGGTGCCCAGACACCGTTTCGTCGAGTGCGTCTTGGCCACATAGTTGAAGACCTTCTCCAGCGTATCGATATTCTCCTGCAGCATCTTTACATGCACATCGCGCGGCGGTTCCGTAGTCCGGTAGGTTAGCTCAGTGTCATCGCTCTTAATAATCTTTGCCTGCAATTCAATGAAAATGCAATTACAATCAATTCGAATTATAGCACGCAAGCTATGCTCAAAAGGGAAGCCATAAGAGACAGACAGGGATACCAAAGCATACCCACAAGTGGGAGGAGTTGGGGAGAATTACGAAGCGTGCTTTCGGATTGGGATCGATCTCAAAGATCTCAAAGTGAAGGGAGTGTAATTAGTATCGGTCAAAACTCGATTTTAATAATGACTCAATAAGCGCGTTGAGGTGTTGAGGATATATATGAAGGTGGGCGAAGGGGTGGGGGAAGGGGTGAAATTCCTTTGATCAAAACACGACACCAAATAACATTCAAGAAACCCAATTTATGTTATAGAAAAAACAGGTATGCAAATCAAAACCTCAATGTCATCCGGCGCGTACTTGGAGGGCTCATCGACCAACAATTTCTTGCTGATGGGCGTGGCCTGTGAGTTGGGAGGAGGGTAAAAATACCAATTAGCTATGCATAAAGCACCAAAATAAAAAAAGACAGTGCATTTTGTATTATCACGCGATTCGTAGTTCTATATACGATTGCATTCTTCATTTTTTTGCCTATCAAATTTATGGCAAATATTATTCAATTATTCCTTATCATGTTATCGAATCGATAGCCGATAACTGACCATGTTGCCAGTTCAAAGAAAACTTCGCACGCGTGAATGAATCGGTCGGAAGTACATACTATATACTTAAGACTACATCAACTACAATTATATCAATAATAATTAGCAAGAAATATGTTGACTCAAGTTATTTACGATTATTAGCAAACAGCTTCAAGTTATTCTTGAAGGGCAACAACAAAGAATTTATAATATTTATGCGGTATACCTAAGATTAAATATTTTTGCTTTCATTTATTTGTTTGGCAACTGACTGTGCTCTACAGATCTGATATACGATTTTTTTGTAGTCGAAATTTAAATTTTAATGCGTTAATAATGGGTTCGAGAGCAACGACCTTCAACTTTGTACATTTTGTAAATGCTAATGGGGCTTCCTTAATTGAGAGACTATATAGTATCAAATTTGTTGTCTAAATTATTGATAAACAGCAAAAAACAAAAAATTATTGTTCTGCGCATTTATTCATTAAACATTGCTATTTGTAGTTTTTTTCATCAAATAATAATAATATGTTGACGCAATTCAATATATATAATGAGAAGGATCATGCTGATCAAAAACATTATTTACGAACAGAGAAACAACGAATTTTTGGCACTTGCACTAAATATCCAAAAAACTTCTTAAACATATTGTTATATTGGATATTGATCCTGATCGCAAATATTATTCATAAATATATATATATTTTAGAGGAACAGCCATGGTTACTTTCGCACTTCAACTATATAATAACAGATTTCCTTAGATTCTCTAGGTACAAGGTACGAAACACAGACACCCAACAGATAGTAAAACACGCGACAAATCAAGGGCGAGCACAAACTGAGAAAGAGTGACAGAGAGGCGCACAAAGCGAGAGAGAGAGAGAGAGAGAGAGAGAGAGAGGAAATGTGTGCAGGCAAAGTCGAACTGCGATAGTGAAGAGATACTGAATTAGACAAAGTCTACAAAGCGTACATAGCTGAAGGTGAAAGCATTGCATGACATGTAAAGCGACATACGACGACTACTGCCGAGAGACTGTGTGCAATTTGTTAAAAGGTAGAACTAAATATAAAATAATATATAAAAAAAAAAAAAAAATTATAATAAATAAATATGCAAAACATGCAATTCAATTGAACTATGGAACGCGATTTTAAAAAGCCTACAACACATAAAAAAAAAATAATAATAATAACAATTCTCTAATCACAAACTAGAAAAAGGCTAGTTAACAAATACAAATAAATACACTCACCTTGACTCGCCGCGACTCCTGTCGTCGTATCCAGGGCCGCTGTATTACCAAATAGACCGGCAGCGTTATGATATCGTAGACAAATGCGATCGCCCTGATCGCACCCAAGGCACTCTGCACCCAGAAGCTGTCCATTCTGTGCGCAAGTGTGTGAAAATTCGAAAAGGAATGGGAAATGGGAAAATAATTTAATTAAATTTGTTGCAGCAGCAGCTGTGATAATTGATATGCAAATTTCTGTATTTATGATGCACCCAGATATATATAAATATATATTTATATATATATGGATCAGTGTCAGAGTCACCCACTTTGCTAGTTCTGTCGCCGTCGCAAGCTGAGAGCTAACTGAATTCAGTTGGCGAATCTTTCGTGACCAATACTGGAAACAAAAAAAAAAAAGGGTTACCCCATTCGCTGTTCACTGGGCTGCTTTGAGCTTAAAACTCACACGTTGATAACGTTGCAAAACATTTTTGTTTTTGCTTTTGATAATTCTTTTTGTTTTTTATCAGCGTCGTATAGATTGCTAGTGCGACACACACACACACACACACACACAGTTGTGTCCATTTCTGAGTGTCAATCGGTCTACTTTTGGTCTAGTCTTTGACTCAGTATCGAGTGTCGGCCAACTAGCTTTGTCTATTGAATGTAGAACCTAAGTTGAATCATAAAAAATACTGATGTATTTTAGGTGAGCGAGTCATAAAAATAAATAGTAATAGTCGTTGATCTGATAAGAAATCATTTGATTTATGATGCAAAAAAGTGTTTCCCAATTGTTGCCAATAATTGTGATTATAGTATTTTTATAGCATTCATTTGCAGCTCAGATTTTAGTATTCTATTATTATAGAAATAAACATTTCTCGACACTCTTTTCAAAGTTCATGCTCCTTTAAAGTACGAAATAGCATAGCATTTTTAATCACTGGTTTATTGGCCAGCTAATTTCAGCTGATATTAGACTGATAAAGATGGTATCTGACTCTTTATTATATAAATAAAAAAGTGAACAGTAAAGTTATCTGGCACAGCTTTAATGATGCATTATCTAAACTCATACTGCACTTATCATATTTGGCTCAAGAAAACCCGAACGGATGCAATTTTAATTATTTCTAAAACATTTTCGATTTTCCAATTTATCCTATTTATCTTAGCCAATTGCTAAAAAATTAAAAACCTAACCGTCAAAGTTAATATCATCTATCCAAGACATATTTTGATTTAAGGCATTATCTTCAAAAGCAGCGACTTGGCTAATTAAAGGCGCCTGCAGCCAACAATATAAAACTGTTGCCCACAGAGATAGTGAGACTGAGTGTGTGTGCTTATGTGTGTGTGTGTGTGTGTAATCTATATGCTAATCAGCGCCTCGCAGTGAACTTAATTTCGAACCAGTGCGCTTTCGAAGTGCACGTTTTCAAATCGGCAAAACGAACTAAATAATTAAAGTTTAAAGTCTAAAGCTGGTTGATTTGCCTCCCACAGATTTGCCGATTTGTTGGCGACAGCTCAAGGTCACGTCAGGCAGAACAAATCAATTTATGGCGAACCAACTAAAAATAGTGCTAAACGACAAGCAATCAGAGTCCCCCCCACAATGTTATCAGTGTTATATTACAGAGAATGAAAGGCAAGCAGAAATATAACCGAACATTTTGGTTATGCAAAAATACACTCGGGAAGAAATCGACAAGGATATATTTAAAAAAAAAACTATATATAGCAAGATTTTTGCATTTTGCATTTTACATTAGCTTTTCTTTAAAAATTTAATACTATTTAATTGAAAAATTGTGGGAAAATACTTTTCTAATTAGAAATATATATCTTAATAATTTAAAATATTTCTGAAAACAAATTGCCCTTTTAATTTTATTTGGTTTCTTTATTTCATTTTCTATTTATTTATATTATTGCTTTATTTTTATTTTGGAAAAAAAAAAACCAGAATTACTTTCAAGTTTTCCGGTTAATCTTTTCCCCCAGTGTACCCACAATCAATTCCGAAACAGTTTATATGTGATAAGCACAAGCGTATTGACGTCGTCACGTCCCTGAACTTGGCGAATATTATAACGGCAATCTATTTAACGCATCACACGGATAGGGGTTTGGGGATGGAAGTGGGCCGACTCTGTTGCCAGACCACTATCTGTAGGCACTGAACTGGCACCGATTGCCAGATTGCGGGCCATTTCATGGTGCCTGATTTAGTACGCATCAATGGCACATCAAGTGATAACAGCAACAACTAAACTAAGCTTATTAATTGATTAATAATCATACTCTGTCATATTCACTATACATACGCTATTTAATCCCAACAAATGTTTTCAAAATGTCACATACGATGAACTAAACCTTTAACCTTTAACGTGACTCACTAATTGAATTTACTTTTCACAATCTTATCGCGAACTTCAAATGAAACTCTTCTTTTTTTCGAAAGTATTTAATTATGCAATTCTTATGTGCTTACTTTCAATAAAATTATAAAAAAAAACACTAAAGTCCAGATAAAAGACAATTAATCTTTCATTAAAAGCAACTCGCAGTATCTAAATTCGTTGATAAGAAATGCAGAAATGCTGACAGACAGACGGACGGACATGGCTGGATTGATTCTTCTGTACTCGATTGTTGACTCTGTACTTTATGGGATTGAGAAACATTGGACTTGTAGTCGTTGGCCTTGGAAATGGAAAATGTGAAGATCAAATACACCACAGATATTTAATACCAATTAGCGATCATCATATAGAAGTTCCTTAACTGATACTGTTGCTTGAGAAAACTGAAGTCACATATAAAATGGCAGTAATTAAAGATATCCTTATAGACAGATATATATTGATGGATATATTTAAATACGAATATTACAAAAATAAAGTATGAAATGCTTTGGGGGGATTCTCAGACGAATACTCGATTCAAGCATATATCCCGCCCACCAGTTTGATATATAAATTTAAATAATACGGAAATTACAAAGATAAAGTATGACATATACCAATTTGATATAGTTGGGGATAGTTGAAATGGAAATTGTACTTACTGCGCATCATCTTCGATGAACATCTTGCCGACTTTTTACTGTGGGTGGCAAGCGGCGATTAAAGGCTGGAGCGAGACGCGGACAATGGGAATGTGTGCTGACACGCACACACACACTCACATACACACACACAGAGAGTGAGAGTGAGAGAGATGGAGACACGCAGTCTTAGCGATGTGGGAGAAATGTTTGACTAGCACTTTTTGTGTTTTTCTTTGAGGTCCTTCTAGCCACAATCCAAAATGGTACAGTTGCGCTGCTGATGATGGTAAATGCTCTACGGTGTTAGCTAAAAACGGTTCGGACAAACAAATGGATGCAACATTTAAACGATGATGTCATTCTCCATACTGCAGTTGTTCATATGCTGATGTTTCATTTACCTACAATAAAATGAGAGAGAGAAAACAGATACGCATTTATGTAGTGATAATAATGACGACAATGAAATCGACAGTAGCAAATATGGTCAAGGAAGGTGGGCAACAAACAAATACATATCGAGATAGCATATAGGATAAAAATAAAAAAAAACATATATCAAAGCAGTTGTCAACAATGTGATAATTGACAAGTTTGTAAAATGGTATAACAGAAAAAGCGTAAACAAATATCTTGATTTGATTGTAAGAAAAAAATAGTTTAGCTGCTCATTGAATTTATTTTCCAATGCCATGCATTTTCCATTCAGCAATTGTCTAAATCATGTTTGCTAAAAATAATCTAAACGAACTATAAACTAAACAAAATACTTGACCACCTCCTGCTGCTCCTCCACAGCTTTCATTAATATTGAAGAAGAAAAAACGAAAACATTTTAATAAATGGGAAAACAAGTTCTTTAGTTTCGATTTGCGGTATTTTGTTTTTTTTTTGTATTTTTTTGTGTTTGTTTTTTTTTGTGTTTTTTTTTTTTTTTTGGTGCGTAGCCAAAAAGTGATAATAAGAATAACAAAAACAGATACACAGAATACCCCATTTAAATATACGTCAAATAATGTGTGTGTGTGTGTGTGTGTGTGTGTTTGTGTGTGTGTGTGTGTGCATATACAAATATAGATAGCACACAAATTAAATTTAGACAATCAAATTCGTATTGCATAATCAGCGAGAAATGCCAATAGGAGAGAGAATCTCAAGCGTGTAAAACATGCCTATTTCGTTTCTTTCTGGTTCCCCTTCTTCTCAAGGCAAAACATTGACATAGGTCGCGACCTATCAATGGAATTTTTAATACAAAAGACACCAAACTATGACTGTCGTTTTCTTTGCTTTCCTTTTTTCTTTTGTTTAAGAATAAATAACAAACCATTTTCAATGTCAGCAAAAGTCCACAGAAAGCACTCCATCGGATTACCTCAGCAATGCGAAACTGATATCCCAACTAGAATTTCGTCATAAAGTTGGGCAAAGTTCAATAATTGCAATAAATAAAAAATGTAAACATAAAAGATAAGAAATAATGTAAAATGTCTACCTCTGTAAATAAAAAAAAGAAAACTAACAAAAATAATATAAAATTTATAGCTCTATATAAATCGGACTAGGAACGAGTAAAGTTAAACAAACCAAGAATATACGAAGAAGTTTCGATTATTATTTATAGTCTCCGCTCTTTACAGATATATACAAACATACACAAGCTTCCGGAACAAGGACGGATGTATGGTTTCACCGGAACATACACTGAAGGTTATTTAGTGGCAGAATCCAACCTAACCTGTCATTAGCTATAACAATAAATAGGTTATTCCATCCTTTATTCCATTTTGTAGTTTGGCTAACAGTTCCGATATGTCTGTCAAGAAAAAGTATTGGATCAACTCTTGTTTCTCGCAACGGTAACAACAGATAAAAAAAAAAGTTGGGATATCTTTCAAGTGTGCCAACAACTCAGTCATTATTTGGCCATCTTCTTTTCATTGGCTGGTAATGTTTAGGGCCGCGGTTAATGAACCGAATTCCCGCACAACAAAGCAACAAAACAACAAATCGAAAACAATAATAATAACAAGAAAAGTGCTTTAAGCGAAACGTGATTTGTTTATAAATCGAAGAAGGGAATGTCCAAGTACTCTATGAAAAACCAAAATTCGAGTGTTACTCTTAAAACTCTTCGATGCCTGATTTTGTTAAGCAACTGTTTATCTAAAATATAAAAGCATTTATGAATTATAAAATTAAAATTATTAAACTGAGAGTTTTATAGATATTATGCATACTAATTGTAAGCTTTTTATTTAAAAAAAAACATTAATAGAAAAGAAAATTTAAGAAATAAGCTATTTTGTATAATTTCTATCATCGCTTTGATTGCACCACTGTGCCACAAAGTGGGTCGCAAAGTGTTTGAGCGAAAGTTGTTTTCGCAGTGGTTTGCAAAATCTATGAAAATCATCAACTTGCAGTGAAATGAATGAAAATTGTATAGAAAAACCAAGACATAGAGAGGGAGAGAGAAAGAGAGAAAGAGCAGACTAAGTTGAGGCAATTTCGTAGAAAACATTGCTGTTGAACTTTGAACGCATGTGTGACGATCGTGACCCTGATCCAAGTTAAGTTACACACAGGCAAGCACAGTAAGCAAACTAAATGGAACGGAATCATAAGGAATCCAAAGATATACATATATATATACAGCTAAACAATGTGGATTGTGTGAATAGTGTGGATTAAAGACAATTCAGGAAATGAGACGCGTTTCATTTTGATTAGTTGTATGTTGTGGGCACTTTGTACCTACTACTAACAGCGACAAGTGAAAAAGTGTTGTGCCTGATTAAATCAGTCCGTTTAGATAATCCCTAACATATACACATATGTATAGTTAGTTATATATATGCTCTCTGCCTATGGGTTCTGCGTCAAATGATGCGATTATGATGCGACACTTGAGATAAGCGTGCAAGTTTTCATTATCATAATTGGTTTTTAGCCGACGTTTTCCATGATTAAATGCCACAGTTATTGTTTTTTAATTTGCTTAGCTTTCGTTTCAAAGTTCAGCGTTTAATATCTGGTTTTAATTTGCATTCGATTTGAGCTTCAATTTCAAGTGTGTGATTTGCATTGATTAAAAACAAATTGCTAATCAAGCTCGTACTCGTTATAACTGTTTTTTATTTATTTATTAATTTTTTCTGTTTTCTAAATTTGTTTTGCTTTTGTTTACTGCATTCGTTTTGCATTTTTTTTTTTTTTTTGCAGCAAGCGTTTGTTTTTATTTTTGAAGCGGGCATTATTGACTTTTTGCATACATTGCACAACGAGTGCAACAACTACAACAACAACTAAAACAACAACTTGAACAACAACCACTGCCATTTATTGAAATCATTGAGGCAAACGTCATGCTCCACCAACTGGAAATGAAAATGGAAATGTAGTCGAGAGACACGATTGGCAACAACAACCTCGAACTTGAATTGTGCATTTAATGCGCACATGTGCAAAAAATTAACAACGCTTCGATATCGGGTCTCAGACATGAGGTCAAAAACTAGCATTTTTGCGAAAGTTGCAATAGTTCTGAATCATGTGCAAATCCAAATCCACGTTGGCAGGGTGCAAAGTCCCAAGTTATTCAGCTTGAAATTGTAGAATGTGTAACAATCCACCAGATACATAAATATTTTGTTCCACATTCGCATGCGAAATTTTTTGCAAGCCACAAAATGTGGCAACAACAATGAGTCTTTGCACCCACTACAAAACAATGGTAAATGAAGAAAGATTCACATTGTTTTAAGTTTAAAAGACTCTTAATCATGAGTGAAATGCTTAGCTTGTTGAACGAGTCGGTTTTACTGACGTGGCCTAAATGAATGATTCACCACACAAGTTCTTAAACAACGCCAGACTTTCAATTTAGGAACTTTACATAATTGTTTCCCAGTATTTCGGCATGAATACGTTTTTTAATTTGCATACTCAGTCGTAAGTTTAAAAATACGTCTATTTTATCTAAAAAACAATATTTTAACTAGAGTATTCCAAATGAGGGCAGAATTTAGCCGCATGAAATACAATTGATTTACTTGAAAACATGTTTTGAAAAATGTTTTCAACGTTTCCGCTCAATTTTATCAGTTACTTAAAGTTTACTTAATTAACCTCAATTTATTTCTGTGATTCTGTTATTATCACCTTAACATTAGCCAGTAAAGATCTCATTTCACGGTATATTATTTAGTATTTATGATAAAATATTAATATTTCAATTCAAATTTTATGTTGATTGAGGCAATTAAACTCAATTCCTGTTTATAGCAATATATAATTATTTAAACGTTGTCTGCCGATGCACCTGCGAGTTGCCTTGACATTGACGGGGTACAGCTGGAAGGGGGTCAGCGGTCAATGTTTCTTCAAATGCATACAGATACACACACACATAAATGCATGTGTGTGTGTGTGTGTGTGTGTGTGCAATTAAATGTCAGAAAGACACTCGTCGATTGAGCGAATGAGAGCGACTGTGTTCTTTGCCATTGTCTCTGCCGGCTCTCTCTGCCTGTGTCTGACTTGCTCAAATGGGGTAACAAAATCATCGCATGATTGTGTCAAAGTCCAAAATAAAAATAATTTTCTGTACTGTTTTTTTTTACGTTTTGTTTGCAGCCGGTTGAACGTACATCAAATGAGAAATGTGCTCGCTCAGATTGAATGTGAAAACAACAATAACAATATCAACTCTTAAATGAAAAAAAATATATATACAAATACTACAGCAATTTGCACGATTCAAAAAAAAAATAAGAGAAAGAGCAACAAAAACGCAAAACAAACAAACAAACCAAAGATTGTGTGGGAGAATTTAAATAAATTTGATTGCAGCCAGCGATCAAAATGAGTGTCAAAAGCTCTCACACACAGCACACAGATAACTACCCACCCAGAGAGAGCGGCAGAGAGAGAGAGAGAAAGCGACGCTCTTTTGCACTCGCTCAATTCGTCTGCTCTTCTTGTTCTTCCTGCTTTGTGAGAATGTAAAGAGCCACTGACGTCAACTGCTCAGATCATACACAACACATACACATACACATATACATATGCATACATGTCGTTTATATGTGTGTATGTAAGTGACCTAGACAAACATGCGTGTAGTTATCTTTAGAGTGATCATCGCACAGCTGCTCCAGTTTCACCCCCACCCCCAATTTGTAAGGCACGTGCTGAGCAGAAGAAAGAAAAGGCGAAAAGAAAATGATCTTGGCTCATGACGAACGGAAGCACGTTGCAAAAGTCCGGTTTAAATGTGTTTTTTTTTTTGACAAACCGGTTAGAAAATCTTTTTGCAGCCAGCATTTTCAGCAGCGTGACTAAAGCAAACAATGTTTGAATGTGTTGATGTTGATTTAGCAATGTTTATCATTTCAGCACTTTTGCCACAAGTCACATGTCTTAGTACTCATTCATCTCTATTTATATATGCACGTTATATATACATATATGACTATGTACTTATGTAATAAGTGATCGTTAATCACTATAACTGGTTATTCAAGCGCCACCTTTCGGACAGACAAATTTGAATGGCGCGTTTGATAAAATTTGATGAACCGTGTTGAATTTAACTAAACAAAAATTAATTTTGTATTAAATAAAGTACATTTAACCAAAGCATTGATGTGCTTTGATCAATAAAACTAAACTGAGCAAGCTCGAATAAACTAATAATAAATCAAGTGCAATCGAGTGCAAATCACATAGAATTCTCATTATTCCAAGAAAAAAAAATCATCTTTATTCATTTATTTTGCAAAAAAATTTATTTTATTATTTACTTTAATTTGTTTCCTCATTTTTGTGCAATTAAATGGAGTTCATACAAAGGAAGATTATCATAAAATAGAGATTCATTTTTTTCTGTTTCTGTAAATATATATTATATATATATATATATATATATATATATATATATATGTATATAACAGAATAAATACATACATACATACATCTGTATTCGTGTAGGTATCCACATAATATTAAAAATACATACAAAAATACATTCATGTAAATGTGCATAGAAATCGCGTGACTATTTTCCTCAAACCACTGCTGCTGCTGCTGCTGTTGCAACAACAAAAACAACGGCAAAAAGAAAAGCGCCAGACAAAGCCAATGCTGGGTGGTGTGGCACGCAGAGGCAGAGGCAGAGGCACAAGAAATCGGTTTAGGGTGGTGGTTGCTGTTTCTGTTGCTGTTGTTGTCGCTGCGGCAACATGCCATGGCACGTTTTTCATTCGCCTCTTCTTTGGCATTTATTTGGTTATACCAGCTGAAAATCGTACGAGTTTCAGGGGAAATGCTGCGCAGCAAACCAAAACTGCGGCGAAGAGAGACCAACAAAAAAGAGCGAATTGCATAGCAATGCCATTGCAACTGTACAAGAGAGAGAGCGAGAGAGAGACAGCGAGGGAGAGAGCGAGAGAGGCAAAGAGAAAGCACGCGCTCTTCTCAACTCTGGAATGGGGAGGTGGGTGAGGGATGGATTGTGGTGCTAAAAGGTCAAAGAGCATGTTGTTTACTGTTTTCGTCGTCGCTCTGCTTCCGTCGTTTGGGTTTGGCCATGAATGAAAGCTGCGACCGGCAAAAAAAAAAGGCACACACACACACATATACACATGTACATATTTTTGGGTGTAAATACATACACACATTTACATTTGTAATAATGATGCGACTGTATTTAAGGTGCGGGCTCAATTCAAATATTAAGTGGTTATTTACAGCTAAATTGAATGCATTTCTATTGGAGAATAGGCATAAATATGCTGGTTGTTTGGCAATTAAAACTTCGAACTCGGAATTAAGTGAAGAACAAACAGTGTAAAAATTATAAAATTGTTATTTTCAGTGGAATTTCATTTATCATTTATCACACACTAGCGATAAAGTTTTGTTTGCAACAGCACGTTTAACAGTGCAGCAAAACTCTGTTATCAGAAT
Organism: Drosophila glabriapex; assembly: GCA_035042305.1. Lineage (NCBI taxonomy): Eukaryota > Metazoa > Arthropoda > Insecta > Diptera > Drosophilidae > Drosophila > Drosophila glabriapex. The sequence continues at coordinate 18,295,724 of JAWNLN010000046.1, forward strand.
TGCATTTCCATTTAAATAAGCCCAGAAGTCTTACAAATTTTTGTTGTTTTTTTTAAGTTAAGTTTATTTTATTTTGAACTGAATAATCGCAATTAACTGTTGATTTAGCTAAGCACACTAAACGTGCCTATTACCGACGAGCTACCGTTAATGATAAATGATAAACTATTACTGCAGTGGGGCATGCCACACGAACTCACGTCAGCTTCCGGGCCACACAACAAAAAACCGCACCCCAGAAGTCAGCTCCACGCGTCATTGAAAATGCATCAACAATTGCCAAAGACCATCGTTCGACTCAGCTGGTTGGTCGGTCGCAATCGGCCCCCCGTCACAACAAGAACACAAACTGAACAAGAACATATGACACATCGAAATGCAAAGCGCAAGCGAGCAAAACTCGCATGATTTTCAGTTGGTATAATAAACCAAGCAGGCAAGCAAGCAAAGCAAAGCAGACAATTGAGTGGGAGTGTAAAAAAGCAAGCTGACTCACTTGCTGCTCCCCCCACAGAGAGAGAGAGAGAGACAGAGAGAGAGAGAGTGAGAGCTGGAAAGAGAGCGAAGTGCGCAGCATGGTTTTTTTTTTACAAGAAATCACTTGATGCACGTGTGAACAGTTGAAAGGGGAAATTCAACGCACTGACTGAGATAAAGAAGAAGAGAAGCAATGAGAAACGAACATGTGTAATGCCTTTACTACTTTGTGCGTATTAACAGAATCGGATTGACAAATTGATCTAATTAAATATTTTGAAGGCTAAAGCAATATTTTCTCTTGTGCTCTCTGTTGAAAATTGCAACCTGTGAAGGTCGTTGCTATTTAATAGTTATTTTTTTCATTTTGCAATTGACAAGCAAACAAAATAATCAATATGTAAATAAATAAAATCCGTTGTTTCCCATGTGATTTCTATTTATACATTTGCTTGTTGCCATTGGCTGCAATTGCATAATGCAGTAAATCCATCATTGCTACTCTCTCTCTCTCTCGCAACGCAAATTAAAAAGTGGGTCAACATTGCATTGTTTACTTCTAATTCTAACTTATTAAAATTTAGATTGGCATTGCCAGCATTCAAACATCTACAAGGAGTTGTGATGGGAAGAGGGGTGGTCCGCATAAGTATTTCTAAAACGGACATTGATAAGGTGGCGTGACATTTGAGCCGCCACGCCGGCAGACAAAGAGAACGAGAGAGAGTAAGAATGCACAAGTATGTGTGCATGTCGGTGTGAGTGTGTGTGTGACCTGTGTCAGCTGAGAGACGGGCAGAGTAAGTAAACTAAACACCTACGTCATGCACAACGTAATTGAAATTTAAAAAAGCTTACCTGCTTTATTCGTAATGTTTTTTTTTTTTTGTATTTAGCAGCAGTTTTGCGTCGTTTGCGTATTCGAAATGCCGTTATATGCATTGAGAGAGACAGAGAGAGAGCGCACATGTAATAAACGTGAAAGCATAAATGTATGATTAAACATAGAAAATTTAATGTTATTTTTTTTTTGCAATTATAACAGTTTAATTTGTACATAACACACACACTGTAAGAACTTTTAATTGGTTTATTTAAGCACAATTATTCTTGTTGCTTTTAAATTTGACTTTCACCAATTTACACACAAATGCACATTTTTTGTTTTTTATTTTTTATTCGTAGTTGCGCTTTGGCCAATTTAATGGCCTACTCACACACACACACACAGAGGAGAAACACAAACACATTGGCAGCAGTCGGAATTTCTTACTTACAGAAAGCTTTCGAGTTAACGTTCCAATTGCGTTTTAAGATTGCGTTTTTAGTAAGTGTTTTAATTTCGCGTAAGCATTTAATGATCAGATCACTCACTGTTTCTATGTATATTTGCTTGTATGTGGTTATTATATGCGACGGCCTCGACGCGTCCCACAACACAGTACAACGTTCTCAAAACACGTTGAGTTTGCTTCTGATACGTATATAAAATGTCGCCGCTTTTGCCACGATTATTTTCACCGTCTGATTTCGACCACACACTCACTCAGCCACACTCACGCAGACGGCCAAGCCAAGAGAATTAGACGCTCTCTCTTTGTCTCTTTGTGATGCGGTCGAAATTGAATTTATTACGTATTTCTTCTGCAGCGCATGTAGATGCAGTTAGTTGAGTCAGTACTTAAATTATTTGCTTTAACTTTTAAATGTTCCGCTTACGAGATGCAGCGGCTTTCACTGTTATTTACACACGGCGCGTATCAAATTGTTTCTTTCTATTTTTTTCTTGTTGCTGTTTATATCGTAACAGCATATCGATAGGTTACAACAAATTTGTTTGACAAATACAAGTAATATCGATAGTTAATGCATCATCATTTGAGGCACTAGAGAGTGAAAGCAGTAAATGCTGCTATCGAAATTATTAAGTCAGTTGCATCTCATTAAGTTTAAAGAAACCATTTCAAGTCACATTGAAAAACTAAAACAAACGATCTATCGATGTTTTGTGCGCAAAATTATCGAATTGTATAATCGGTAATTGCTGTACACACATGTCATAAGTGTGTATGTAACATCAACATTGTGCTTTGCATGCTGTGCTCTTCTTCCATTGCCGTTGAAAATAGTGCATATCACGTGTTTTTAGCGTTGCCACACCAGCAAACCACACATTGAACGAATCAACTGGACTAAATTTCTCACTTAACGAAGTAACACACTTAACGAATTAGCAAGTACAGCCACCTAACTGGAAACACACAGTGTAGACGCAAACCCAGTATTATAGAAACATTTGGTTTTCAAAAAATACATTTATAAAAATAGCTTATACAAAATATTATTATTTGTGTTCATTATTTTGGCTCAAAGTATAAATCTCTGGTAAAGTCATGCACCAGATCCCACTCAGCACCAGCAACATAAATGAGAAACACTGCGTACAGTGCCCAAGCAAAAATGCCAGCCGATCGTCGTGCATTGAAATTGACCGTTAGACACCACCACAATTGGGTCACAATGGTGATCAGCACGAATATATAACAGTTATCGCCATTCTCGCCATACAGCCAAAAGTCGGAGCCCGGCTTCTGCGCGTTCACATTGAACAGCAGAGCGACGCCCATTCCAACAACAATGCCTGCAATTACAGTGGGACAAATACGCATATTTGTGCATTTACAAATTAATATAAAAATAATCAGAATTTGCTTACTAAAAAATGGACCCGCACAGATGGCAGCGTATGCCATTTTCTCATATCCCTGCTTTGTTAATGCAAAATTAGCCATCAGATCGATAGTTGCATTTGTTATCGAACCGAATGTGATGTCCATGAAATTCTCGCTCAAATCGAAGACGACGCCCACAATCGAGTTGAGCATTTCGATTTCGCCAACGCACAAAGTAATCAGCACAACCGAGCTCGATACGCCCAGTGTGATAAACAGCTGTTTTGCATAACAGTTAACAGTTATGTGTATGACAGTTATATGTAGAACAGTTATGTGTACAACAGTACTTACCATATGATATGGCGGCGGCAAATCGGTGCGAGCATGCAGAAAAACACAGATCGCCATAGGAATCGTCAGGCACAAAGACCACTTGGAATAACTGTAGTTAAAGTCAATGTACCAACCACTGTACACACTGGCAAACTTGGCTATACAAAAAATGAGGCTAGGTTGAAATATGTGCTATAACATGTACAGTTGCGATCAAAATAATAGCACCACCCTCACAAGAAATGCGTTTAAATGTGTATTTAATAAAAGGGAGATAGAAAAACCCCATCATTTTATTCACAGTTCTCAATGTTTTTATTCAAAATTTAGAAAATTAATTAACAAAATAATAGCACCACTTTTCAAATGTGCACTTATAATTATAAATATTAGAAATAAATAAAAGTTTATTTACTTTCAGCTAATTGTCAATTGAGGTGTTTTGCTATATCGAATCTAAATTTTCAATCCACCCACTTTTTTTAATAGAATTTTCCATCCAATATGGTTTTTCTAATAATTTTGGATTTTTGGATTTATTTTGAATGCAGTGATCGAAATAATACTAACAATAATAATAACAATAATAATAATATAATCAAATAAAAGTGGTGCTATTATTTGTTCGCTACTTTTTCGCACTCTTCCCTTCAAGTGAAAAAAAATATATATATAATATAAAAAATGTATAAAATATATATATAATAGAAAATTATTCTATCTTTGATTTATAGGGAAATACTTAACAATTTAATCGAATTTGCAAAACTAATTTTTTTTTTGATTCGTATGAAAAAATTTGTGCTCTAAATTTGTATTGCAACTGTATGTTTTAATATAAAAAGTAAATATCGGGATATAAATATTGCTACTCGATCCGATAAGTCAAGCAGTAGATTAATGTAGCTTGTGAGTTATAAATACTGGATATATTATATAAACGAAGAGAGATAATCAAACTGGGCAGATCCACCAGCTAAATGACTTCTAGTTGGCAATAATCAAAGTCGATTTAAGCAATTAAAAGCCACGTGGAAGGTCTCTTGACAAGGACTAAAAAGTCATTTAACTAAACTGGGTATAGTCTGTAGGGATAATGAAAAAGAATCAAAGCAGGAAAAACTGTAGTTTCCTAGGGAAACACATTTTAAACTCGAAGAACACAAAAAGCCTCAGTCCGACAAAGATTAGAATTAGTGTTTAGATCAATAAATCTAACCGGTTTGCAGTGCAAGAAGCTCCCCAATAATAATAATAATAATAATCGATTACAATCGATAACACATACAGTGGACTGCCGTGATGACGATGAAGGGATTCGTCACAATCTGGGTGCAGTTGAGCAGCTTGCTCCAGCCGTGCTTGTATCGCTCATAGTCCACAACGGGCACAAATGCCGTGATGAGCACCAGAAACGGTGACTTCAACACAATCAATATCTTGCCCAGATATCCACTCAGTTGCCAATCCATTGCATCGATGGGATTCAGGGACTCGAAGAAGTCCCTCAGCAGGAACACGTTCTTCGCGTTCTTCGCATTGTGCAGAATTGTGCGCTGCGACTCGAAGTCCATTTGAGGTGGACGCTGGACATCGGTTCTGCGAGTGCTGACGGGATTAGCATTCGACGACTGTGGGCTAAAATATTTGGAATTACGTTTGTGAAAATTCATTATTTCATTCGACTCTAATTCAACTAGAAATTCCATCTTTTTCTTCAGCTGCAGTTTGTGCTTCATCGAAAGCTTTCGACTGCTCAATTCTTCGATCTCCACTCGCAGATCTGAGGTGAATACGATGCTATCAAAACCAAAAATGCTAAAATTCTGGATTAGTAATACTCACTTTTAATGGTGTAGCGCATCAGAATGAGATCGGTTATATTTATCACCAGGTAGATAACATAAAGCGAGAGTAGAACTGCAAGGATTAAGTTTATTAATTTAGATTATTTCATTTGATGTCACATAAACTCAATCAACACAAAAATATACATAAAAAGTAAAAAAACAGACTAGATTCAATTATAAATAAAATGTGATATAAAATGTGATATAAAATATGAAATATTTATAAGATTTTTAAGATGTCTAGCGAAAGCCCAGAAAAACCACAATCGGATCAAATAAATAGTTTGCATAAATTAGTTGTAATGTCATTCACGGGACAAGATGAGAGTTCCTAATTATAGAACTAGAAAATGCTGATTTCATTACATGATAAAGTCTATTGTAATCATTAAAGAGTACTCGAAAAGGAAGAATTGGTCGAACAGCGACTGAGATAACCCAGAAATCAGGCAGAAGTCGTCAGACGATCATTTAAATTGGAAGCACGCTTTCAAGTTGAAATTCATTCAATAAAAGCAAATTCTAAATGCAAGCAATCTTTCGCCTCTAAATATAACATTGTTCCCGTTTAGACTTACTTATGCTCTCCTTCTTGGTCACACTGTGCGCACTGAACATGATGTGACGCAACACTTCCACGCCGAGCAGCAGGAATAGAAGATTTCGCACAGTGCTGTGTCCGTCCATTTTGAATGGCTTCAAATAGCAGATCATGCCTCCGCAGAGGAGCACAATGGTGAGAGCATTGCCAATTGTGCAGGTGAATATAGCCGCGTCCGCTCGGATTGGCATCAAATTGGCAATCAGGTCTGGCGATGAATTGGCAAAGGCCAACAAAGTGACGCCAGCTAAATATTCATTCATATGCAGCTTAATCGAGAGTATCTTCAAAATGGGCGTAAAGCTAAATAATTTTAATATAATTTAATACATTTATTATTATATAGAAATATATACATTTATTGTATATACTCACTAGGTATCCACAACGATGGAGAGGATAAAAAAGTAGACAATCGCCGCGATTGATAGCAGCAACATGACACAAGTCTCAGTTCTCAATTCGTGTATGTGGAAATAGCAATAGATCAACTCGAAATAGTTGAAATAACTAACAATCTCCTTGCAGTTGGGCAGCTCCCTGGCCATCGTGCAACGATAATCGAAGGGCATCCGCAGCAGACTGTGGCAACTCGTCTGTGGAAGGTGAATTCTACTTTAAACTTAAATGCAGCCATGAAATACCTTTTACGTACATTGGACTTGAAGTACTTGAAATGATCCTCTATCTCTTTGGACATATTTATAGCGCTTGATTAATTAATAATATAAATCTATTTATTTGAATGCAAATTATTATGTTGAACAGTAAAAGCAAAGTCCAATTTCAATTTTGAAAGCTGTTTTCATAACACTTACAAATAAGTAAATTCTAAAAATTAAATTTAAAATTTTTTTTTTTTTGTTGCACGAAATGCAACTATTAGAAAAATAATATAAAAAAAAATTTTTAATAGAACTGAAAGACGAGCCACTAAAAATTATGGCATTAGAATCATTATAAGTGGAGCATTTTATTACTACAAGTTTAAAGAAAAAAAAAGTAGAAAATTCCTTGTATAGATAATCAGAACTTGGAACAATAAATTTTGCTACTTATTGTTTGTGTAAGAAGATTAAAACTCGCCTAGTTCTACGACCAGAGGGAGAGAAAAGGAAGACTTTCTGGTAAAAGTCAGTAAGCTATTATTTGCAGTGATTGAAAATGCTACGCTGCTTCGTAGTTTTTCGTTTTTTGTTTTACTATTGCTACTGCTACGAACTTTAACATAGCAATAGCAGAGCCAATAGCAAAATAAAACTGAAATGAATGCGTTTTTCATCGGCTCGGCTCTGTCACTTGCAAGAGCAGAAAAGTATCCATTGTGCTCTTTGTAGTTATAGCAGAAGGCATAAGAGCAAAGCGAGAGCAAAGCGAGAACAAAGCGAGAGCAAAGCGAGGGCAAAGCGAGGGCAAAGCGAGAGCAAAGCGAGAGCAAAGCGAGAGCAAAGCGAGAGCAAAGCGAGAGCAACGCGAGAGCAACGCGAGAGCAAAGCGAAAGCAAAGCGAGAACAAAGCGAGAGCAAAGCGAGAGCAAAGCGAGAGCAAAGCGAGAGCAAAGCGAGAGCAAAGCGAGAGCAAAGCAATCGAACTGTACAACTTGTGCTACTGCTATAAGTAATATTTGTAATATTTGTAACAGGAGCTGCTATAGAAGCTCAACTAGAGCTGCTATCCTTCATGCATTTAGCAATAGCAAATCAATATTTCTATTTATCTTGCTGCTTTTGAGTAGTCAATTTAAGCACTGATTATGACAAATAGCAGAAATGGTTTTTTACAGATTCAATGGTATCCTGAAGATCCTTGTAATGGGCAGACAGCTTTCACTAGTTGAATACAATTAAGCTGTAAAACACACAGATAAAATATGCTTGTCAAGCTTGGGCTAAGGCCAAATCATCAATAGATTGAATAAGTGAAACAAAAGTTGAAAGTTTCGCTTTACAAATTGTTCGAGTTTTATTTAAATGCTTTCGCTTTTTAAGAACTGTATAATGTGTGTGTGTGTGTGTGTGTGAGTGTGTGTTATTTGGCAACAGGACCCCAACTCATTGCCCCAGTCCATGTCCCTTTTGCGTAAACATTTAATATATACTTATGTGTATATATTTGTGTTGTGTCATTTATTAATTTTGGTTGTAAGTACCTACGGAAGGGATTCTTCTCACTTGTTTTTTTAGACTTAGACTTTTGTGTTTTTTGTTTTTTTTTTTATTTTAATATTTATTCTTAGATTCATTGTTTTTTGTGTTTTGTTTTTGTTTTTGTTTTAAGCGATACTATTTTGGTTCAAGTCCTTGTGTTTTATGTACATATTTAAACTAATTTAAATGCTATAAATTACTAATGTTGTTTTTTGTTGGTTTTCGACATTTGAACGAATATAAGACGAATATAAGTACATAGCAGTGTTTGTGTGTGTTTTTGTTTTTTGTTTTTGTTTTTGTTTGTGTGTGTTACAATAAATAACTCTATAATTATAAGAATGCCTTAGGTGCTAACAAATACATACATACAAAGCTTAGCAGCTGATCTCTCTCGCTATATATATCTATATAATATACATACACATATATATATATATATATTGTGTATATATTGTGTATATATGGTGTAATTAACTATCATGCATACAGATTACAGATTACAGATTACAGTTTACAGATTACAGTTTACAGATTACAGTTTTACAGATTACAGTTTTACAGATAACATTTTTATAGTTTACAGTTATAGTTAATGGGCTATAGGCTATCTAGGTTAATGGCTACAGGAACTGGAACTAGAGTGCCAGGGGCTAACTTGTAAAGTTATAGCTGCGCACCGCTCGACCCGGCGTGACCAGCTCCACTTTGATATTAGCGGTCGCCGTCACCTTGGTGGTGTTGCTATCCGACAGCGTCGTCTCCACTGTCACCTCCGGCTGCACCACAATGCTCTGCAGCTCCGGCCCGGGTCCATAGCTGCCGAGCGGTGTGTGTGGCTGTGAGGCCTTGTGATACGATGGTGGTGGACCCGCATATGTGCAATTCGAGTGGTTGTGCTGCGATTGTGGTTCACGTTCGCGTTCACGTTCGCGTTCGCGTTCGCGTTGCTGATAATTGTTAATGTTGTTCATATAATGATTGTTCAGATTGGGATTGTAATTGTGATTGCCATGATTGTTGTGATTGCTGTGATTGCTGTGATTGTTGTGATTGCTGTGATTGTTGTGATTGTGCGTCGGCGTCGACGGCGCACTCCAATCATTGTGCATTTGTATGGACGAATTGCTGGACTTCCACGATTGCGGCTCCTCGGTGATTGTCGTCAGCGATGGATCATTGATGTTCACATCCTTGTGATTGTGATGCGCCTTGTGGCAGTTATTCGAGCTGGAGTTGCGCGACGAGCCACGCGTCCCGTTCACCGTATACGATTTATTGGAGCGCTTGCTGCGCATTGGTATGGGTGACGGAGTCGATATACGATCGGTGTGCTCCAGTGGCACCAGTTCCGCCTCGGGTCCCAGCATGCTTAGGATTATGGGAAACACGAACAGACTGTTGCAGGCGCCCACACAAAGCACAACCAGCAGCAGCCAGCAAAAGTGACGTATGACAAACTCAAACGGCGACGTGGACAACATAAATACAGCCATGCCAGAGGTGAGCATGCCGTGCACCAAGGGACCCAGTGACAGCTGCATGGCCAGATGAACGCGCCGCTGTCGATTGCCCACCGAAGTCATAAAACCCTGCAACAATCAATCAATAAATGTGTAAATGAGAACTCTGCTTGCCGCTTTGCACAGGCACAGAATGAAATGCCTACCAGTGTGATGTGAACATTGAAGCAGAGCATCATGCCCACGCCGAGTATTAGGATGACGGCTGGTATCGCGGATAGCTTAATGCCCAGCAGGCTCATGGCGCCAAAGATTTGGGCGAGCGAGGCCAGCACGGTGACGATGACGAGAACGGCGGCCCAAACGGACAGCAGCAGCAGCGAGACCAAAACCAAGGCCGCCAACAAAGCACAGGCCAGGATGAGGGCCAGCGAGGAGCGCAACGTCATATACTGTTCCCAAAAGATAAACGGTATGCCTAAACCAGAATGTAAATTGGAAATTTGTGATTAATAAACAAGAAGATTCGTTGCGCACAATGCACACCCACCTGAGGGATAGTTGGGCAAACCGTATCCTTCAAACTTGACACTCAAATCCCGTATGTGGCCAATTAGTGTCTTGATCTCGGACGTGTCCGTCAATCCGTGCAGATAGAACGGCATCTGTGCGTAGACCAGTGGCAGACTTTTCGGTATCTTCAGATCGTATTCGTTGGGCGCATGATAATACTGACGCGGTTCCGGATAGAGTTTGCCCTAAAAGAGAACAACAGAGAAAGAATGAATTAAATAAAATTCCTTTTGTTATGGTGTAATTATTTATGGTGCTCACCTGTGAGGCGCCATAGGCAAAGACATCGTTTGTCGCCCAGGCGGACAGATAGTTGTAGAATGCTTTGGGATTGATGATGCCATCGCCGTTCACCAGCCGATTCGATTCGACGAGACTCTTGTCCACCGGATTGTCGACATAGCCCGTTTGGACCATCAGCTTGTAGGCGAGGATGGCATCACTGCTGGCATTCGGATACCAGTTCTCCTTTGTGATCCGACCGTCGCGCACCTCCTCGTCGAAGATGCGCTGCAAGTTGGTCAGCCAGTCGCGGAAGAGGATCAGCCAAAAGTCCGGCAGGCCACCATTATCATTCTTGATGACATGCGGCACCCGGACGTAGGCCTCATGATAGTCGCAGAGCAGCTGCTGCTGTGTCGGATACTCAAAGTTGCCCTGGGTGACCGCATACATCGAGTAGAAGCCAAAGAGGCGCGTCTGTGCATCCAGAAACTTGTGCTCGTTGCTCTGCTTGGGCACCAGATCGATAATGTCCAAGCCATCCTGCAACGATGTCGCCTCATACAGACTAAAGATGACGGCGCACAGGAAACCCATCACGGCCAGAAACTTAACCCAGCTGCGCATGAGAAACGGCGTATAATACTTGTAGGCAAAGCTGGCCAGCGAGAACGCGGGCAGCGAGGAGCCGCCACTGATGATGCCCGTTGAACGCGATTCCAATAGTGGATTCTGTGCCGGTTGCTGTTGTGGCTGCTGTTGCTGCTGCTGCTGCTGCTGTTGTTGCTGCTGCTGCTGCTGCTGCTGTTGCTGTTGTTGCAACTGTGCAGCTGTGCGATTGTTGTTGCAATTCTTCAGGTGGCGTCCACTTCGCATATTATTGTTGTTCATGTGCTTGGGTTGCTCCTTCCACACGGGAAAGCAACAGCAAAAGATGTCCGCTCGTCCGGCGGTGCGTCGCCGCAAATCCAACGAGATCATCGCTGGGAAAACGAGTAGAGCCGCCGCCAAATTGAAGCACATAACAATCGCCGCCTGCAGGCAAAACACTTTCAGCGCCGGCACTGGAATGAAGACGGCGGCAAAGAAGGAGCCAGCCGTGCTGCACGCACTGAACAGGATGCTCGGTCCGACCTTCTTCAGGATGAGTTTCGTTTGCTCCTTGCGATTGCTTTCCGCATACGCCGCCGTCAGCATAAAGATGTGATCCACACCGAGGCCAAGTGCCAGAAATGGCACCACCTGTGTGCTGGCCGCATTAAACACAATGCCGAGCAGGGCACACAGACCCAACCCAGCTGCCGTGCTGAAGCACATGAGCAGGACACCGGCCACACCAACACTACTCTGGCCACGGACAGGATCACGCCAGCGCAGCAGCGTACAGAAGGCATAGAGAACGGTGGCAGCGACACCAATCACAATGCTAACAGCCGACGGATGCGAGAACTTGGCCAGAATGTCATCCAAGGTGGCCGAGCTGAACACAAAGATGTCATAGTTGGCCGCAATCCGAGACTGTTTGCGCAGCAGCTGCTCCACCTCGCGCGAGAAGTTACGCTGCCAGGCATTGAGGACCTCGGCGGCCTTCTGCTGTGACCAGCCGATGTGATGGACCTTGTAGTTATCCTGCCACTGATCGTACATCTCCTTCTCGGTCATCAGTTGCACCACCGTCTGCAGCGCTTTGGCCTTCCTCAAATGGCCGCTGCGATTGCGCTGTGCTCCGCCCACAATCAACTGTTCCGGCCAATGCATATGCTTCGTTGCATAGCCGTAACAGCCACCGGTGAGTATCGCACCAATGTCGGGTGGCTGTTGGCTGTCCTTGTTGGGCGCCGTATCCGGGCAGTGGGGATGCTTGGGATTGAGGCAGGGCTTCTCCATGTAGCCACTGCTGATCGCCGCACGTTTCATATACTGTTCGACGGTGTCGAAGTCAAAACTGGTTTTCTGATCGGACATGTGCTGCTTCATGAACTGCATCACACCTGTTGGATTTAGGGTGCTCCACATCAGTCGCTGATTGAGGACACTGCAGGGAGACAAATTGGTGATTAATGATTAATGATTAATGACAGATAATCTCGACAGATGGAAGTACATACGGTATGTAGGCTGGAGTTTCGGGTCCCAACAGTTGACTGCCCTCCCAGAAGCAGTCGAGTGGCGTTATTATCGAGCATGGTATCAGATGCTTAAGTATTTGCTCAATATAATAGTGTCCTTCGAAGCTGGGCGTTGTCGGCTTATTGCACATGTCCCGCAGGCCCCATTCCGTATCGAACATGTGCACCTTGACCGCTGTCGCCTTGACGAGCACCTCCAGATGGGAGAGCAACGCTTGCGGATGCAGCACAGATGCGTTCGGATCGTGTGCCGTTTGTATGATCAGCTGATGCGTCGATGACTCATCCTCACCGATCGTCTTCTGCGAGTAGGCCAATTCCGATTCGAGTCGACCGCCCTCCTGTATCCACAGCTGATGCACCTTCGAGTGTATCTGTGCGCTTTTGAGGCCCACACAAAATGTGCTCAAAACCAAAATGGCCACAAATAGCACCTTGCCCGCATGCTTCTGCACGGAGCTGCCGAGCGTTTCGAGGTGGGATTGGAATACTGAACGCAGATAGATTGCCGTGCGGTTGCCACGCGCCTTGCCCTGCAAGCGACCACAAAAAAAAATTCAATTTTTTGTTTGTTTTTATTCTTTTCTTTGTTTTTTGAGTTTTATGCCATAAATAAGGCATTAAAATTATAACGAAACAGCGTGTGGTCCCAGGAACCACAGCCATATAATTTATATGTGTTCCATCCCAATGAAGCCATCATCATCATCATCATCATCATCCCAACCCAGCCCAACTAACAAAAACGCCGACGTCGACAGCGCAGCTGCAACCTATAATCGTCTGTTTGGCAATTGGCAGCGCTGCTCTTCACTTAAGTTAAGTTAAGTTCGTTTCAGTTCAGTTCAGTTCAGTTAAGTTAAGTTCGGTTCAGCTGAGGCCACACCATAAGCTGTGGCATCTCTCTTTGGCTTTCTCGTCGTTGTCTTCGTCTTCGTCGGCTGCACGGAAATTGAGGCCCAAATAATGAGGAGCACGCTAACGTCTCAATCGAACCTGAACCTTTAACCGACCAGTCATCGCACAGTGGGCCACACTCAGTTATTGACTTGTGACTTTGATTGATTGGTGAAACTTGTAAACATTATTTGTATATTTTTATTTGCATTAATTGCCTAATTTACTCTTGAAAACTAAAATCTAATTTATGATCAATATTTATTGCTGGAAACATTATATTTTTCTATGACAAAAAAATCACAAATGAATGTTTTTATTAGTCAAATTTGATGAATCCCTTAGGATGAGCTGAGATTCGCATTTAAATTAGACTTCTTTGACTTTAGTGACATGAGTTTTTAGTCCAAGTCTAATTTTTGGAATTGCAATCCAATTGAAGGCCAGCGTTTGAAACGTGATCGAAGCTTTTACACGCTGCTTGCTGCCACTGTGCCGCTTCAAATGTTCTGGCAACATCGCGACGCGACGCGACGCGCCGCACCCAGCCGCCACACACAAGCACAGAGGAGGGGCGGAAGAGGAGGCAGAAGAACAAGACAGACATTCCAAGCAGAGCATGAAACGTCTCAATCTGGAGATTGGGCTTTGTTGTTGTTGTTGTTGTTGTTGTTGTTGTCTTCTTCTCTCAAAGTCTGTGTGGCAAACTCCTTTTGCTTTTATCGCTTTTCACAGATTTTCCGCCAGTAAAATGGGGCTCAGCGTTTAGGTCTAAATCAAGTTTTCTTTTCTGTTCTTTTTTTTTTTAGGTTTTTGTTTCGTGTTCACGCAGCAGAAGCAGAAACATTATTGTTGTTGCTGTTGCTGTTGCTGTTGTTGTTCTTCTTCTTTTGAAAAAGCTAAAAAATGACTTAAGTGGCTTGGACTGCAAGGAAGACGGCTTTATTGTTGTGCAGTCAGTTTATGACTACCGTTAACATAGAGAGGCATACACACAAAACAAAAAAGAAAAACAGCAAAACAGCCAAACAACAACCAGGATAAAGATTCATAGCAAAGCGGTTATTTAAATAATTATTTAAATAAATAAAAAAGACAAGAAACTGAAAAGTGACAGTTGTGCCTTGAAATGTGTGCTAGCAAAATATTTAATTAATTTTCACTTATTTATTTTGAATTTATTATAACATTTTTTTAATATGAATTTGAATTTTGAAGTCGCAAAAATTGAGAATGAGAATAAATCATTTGTGTTTGAGATAATTCTTATCATGATTATCAAAATTCGGAGAATTCTAGTTAGCAATTTGCTGATTTTTTGTATACCCAGTTAACAATTTGACCACATTTTTTTCAGTGCAGCGGCGCTGCGGCTGCGCGGGAGTCAAACCATAAATAAGCCATGCCAAAAGGTTGCCTGTGCTTAATGTCTGCTGGTTGCTTTTTGAAGTTATGCGTGGCATTTCTTGTGGGTGCGCCACATAGAGACAGATACAGAGAGTGGGAGAGAGAGAGAGAGAGAGAGAGGGAGAAACGGATAGAGTACGACACTTCCTGCTGCTTAGCTATGCAGCATTCGTCGTCATCGTCGTCGTCGTCATTTCCGCAAACTTCAAAACTCGAAAGCGACTTTGACTTTGTCTCTATTAATTAAGTCATTGGCGGCAAACAGTTGTTGCCGTTGCAACTGCGACGGCAGGCAACGGCGTCGGCGGCGGCGTCTCTTTTAAGCTGCGCCGCATGTGGCGACTGCGCCGATTGCAATGTTCGTGGAATTTTTTCCATAATTTGTTTTGTGTGTGTGTCTTTTTTTTGTGTTTGTGTTTTTGTGTGTGCCTAAAAGAATGTTTTTCCTTGGGCACACAGCACAAGCTGAATAAAAAAAGTGAACCTAAACAACACAAAACAAAAAAGAGATGCACAAACACACACACAAAATTCTGAGAAACTTGCAGGAAGGCGCAACAATCTTGTAATGCCGCAGGTCGCCGCAGCAGCAGCAGCAACATCAACTAAAAATAAACATAATCTAGATTTGGCAGCACTTGCAGTGCAGCTCAAACTGTGAGCGCGATTGAGCCATCACAGCGCGGCTGCTGCTGTTAACGCTTGTCAGCTTCCACCTTGCAACACCCCCTTCCCCCCCCCCCCCTCTCTATCTATCTCTCTCTCTCTGTTTTATCGACAAGCTTGGCCAAATGTTGCCTGGCCATGTGACATACCATCAATCTTGTGCCTGCACTTCAAAAAATTACTAAACCATTATTAACAAAACTTCCAAAAGTTGTCTAGTTTTATATTAAAATATTTAACTGAATTTGTAAATTATACTAAATAAATGTACAAATTACATTTGAAAAAGCTTAGCTATTCGTTTTTATTTGTATTAATATAGATCATTATTATTGTTTATTGTTTATATTTGTATTTTATTATTTGCCGCTTTTTTTATTTCATTTATTTTTACGAAGTAGAACATAATAAAACATTTTTGTGACGCTTGAAATTTGTCTTGTTAATTCAACAGATATTTATAGAAATAACTCTCGACAAAGAATAGTTATTTATATTTTTTTATATATAATATATTTGTTTCGATTATTTTAATTAAGTATTTTTCAAGGAATTATTAATATAATTAATATAATAATAATTACTTATGAAAAAGCACAGTTATATTTGTTTATTTTTAATAACAGATATTTATTTTAGTTTTTATTATTTTCGTCTTCAAAATTTATAATATATTTTGAAGAATTGTAAAAAATTAATTGTCAACTCTTTCGAAAAATATTATCAATAATAATAATTAATAATTTGTTGTAGGGAAAACAAATTTTCTTTCTAATTTCAATTTTAGATTTTATTCGTTTCGTTTTTTTTTTTGAGTGTATAGCTGTTGTTGTTTCTGGTGTTCTGATGGCTGCTGGTTTGAGTGCTGAACTACACCCGCAGCTGCTGTCGCTGCCGCTGTCGCTGCTAACGTCGACGTCGAAGTCGCGTCGTGAGGAAATGTCACAAATTGATTTATGGCCCCTGCCTCAGTTTGCTTTCATGTTGTTTGTTCTGCTGCTGCTGCTGTTGTTGCTTTTGCATTTGCTTTAAAGCAGAAAATTTTATATGCTGCATTTTCTTTGTAAAGAAGGTCCACCAAGCTGAGACGACAACTGGGGAAACAAGTTCATTAGAAATGCACATTTTGGTCCTAATCCGGAGCGTTTGGCTAATCCCACAGCTCACAGTTTGAGATGCACTATGCAACGCCGCTGTGCCGTGTCGAATGCGAGACAGAGACGGCAACTCACTGCCGCTTGACACCGACAGGTGCATTATACAAAAGGCCTTCGAACTAAATCACACAAGAAATACAAGAAAAACACACATTTTCAAGTCGAACCAGCTACTCGCTGCTGCTGCGCACCTTTTTTTTTTAATTTATATTAAATGGAGGCAAGTACAAAAATGTATATAACAGTTGCCAAGTTGAAACAAATTGTTCTCTTAAAGCAAGTAAAAATAAATAGCCGCAATGTCAAATAATAAACGCGAAATAATTTAAAAATTAATTGTTGTTTTTTTTAAATATAAATAACACGAATATCTTCAAATGAGACAAACTTAAACAATTCTAAGAATTACTTCAGTTAAGTATTACATACTGGATATACGTATATTTCAATTTGCTTTCTTGCAGTGTATCCATCCATCTAACCATTGCATAGAAAGCCCAGACGCACCAATCAATCATAAAAAAAGTTCGTGGCCAGACTGACAGACAGGCATAATTTAGCCAAGACCCAGACAACCCCCCGCGGTCTTTCGACTAC
This sequence comes from Drosophila glabriapex, assembly GCA_035042305.1. Taxonomy (NCBI): domain Eukaryota; kingdom Metazoa; phylum Arthropoda; class Insecta; order Diptera; family Drosophilidae; genus Drosophila; species Drosophila glabriapex. The sequence continues at coordinate 18,312,918 of JAWNLN010000046.1, forward strand.
TTAATTACACGGCACATTAGAAGCGGCAGGTCCCCAAAAAACTTTTCCATGCCAAAGCAAAGACGCATATGGATACAACATGGATACTCCATGAGCGAGCCCAGTTATAGTTGTGCCGCAATAAAAATCAAATTCAAAACTATACTTTAAGCATAAAATGAAACTCAATACATAAAGACGTGACGGACCACCCAGTTCTCTGCATAATTATAATGCGAGTGTGTGGCATATAGATAGTCATAATTATCCATATTTGTAGAAATGCCATTTGGTGGCCAGTTATATATCCGTATAAGCGTCATTTTGTTCCACTTGCTTAATGGCATTGTCAGCGTTAGAAGACTATTCAAATATTGCCTTAATAATTACCCTGTGACAATGTATACAAATTGTTAGATGGGGTATAATGTCATTGTGCCTAGCTAGGTAACAGACAGATAGACCCTTGTGGGACACCAGAAAATAGATATATTCCTAATCAGTATCAAAGGGCAAGGTAAAGTTGATATCAGAAACTAGTTTACTCGACTTAGATAACTGCCTCTCTTTCGCGAATAGCGACACAAATCGATTGTTGATAACAATAAAAATCACTTTTGTATAGCTAAAGCCTTCAAGTTGTTATATAGAATATATCCCGATATATTATTGATTATCATTTAAAATTTCGTTAAGATCGAATAAGCAACGCAGATCAAGTTTATTTAAGGAACTCTCTCCGTTTCGCGAATATCGATACAAATCGATAACAGATATCAAAAAGATATTCTCTTTCAATTGATATATATATATAAAAAATACGTATTTAATTCATTAGTTATGTTTACTAAAATGTGTTTTCATATTGAGCACACTGCTAATAGCCAATCGATAAATATTTAAAATCTGGCTTAAGGGTATCTTCGAGTCGAGTTCTTTTTTTTTCGTCACGTTCCCACATAAGTCATTATCATAATCACATAAATAATCAGCTTTATGCTCAGCATTATGCATGTCTAGTTATAAGTCTTGTTTACGACTTTCCATCAATATTTAAATATATGCATATAGAGTGAAAGATTGATGTATAGGCATAGAATGTATATACATTATATATTTGGCTTAACCGTTAAGTTTATTGAGAACAAAGACAGACTGCCAATAAATTAATATAAAACTTTCTCAAAATGAGACGATTTAAAATCGACGAATGCTGACATTTAAGGTACGTAGATAATTCGCATGGGTTTGGTGAAACCGCTGCTGAATCTCAGGCCCGTAACAATGACAACGATATCGTCTTTACGAACGATGCCAATGGTCTTGGCCAACTTGATGACCATTCAGATTTGATTGACGAGCGATTTGATCATCGCCGGATATTAAACTAATGATCGGACAAGGCGCTCTATAATGACTCAAAAGGAGCGATGAGTAACCCGTGGGGCGGTGACCATAATAATTGCTCTGGCATTAGTCCTGATCGCTGCATTCACAGCGGACGAAATTAAGGCGTGATCCACGTCAATTATTTGGCCCGAGGTGAGTTCTGAGCACAGTTTAGCGGACAGGTTGATAGCTTCAGTTTCGCGACACACTCGACTCATGGTGTCCACATACTCCAACGGATAATCACGTCGGACAACATTACACAATCGGCAACAACATTCGCATTCGCCTCATCAGACAGTTCCGCCCGGTTACGAGGCACTGATGCAATGGCAACGATCTTAATCTTCTTCCCCCCTTTCCCCAACACGGTGCGTATTACGACAATGCAGTCAGCATTCCTTATGAACGAGGCAGAGACACTGTCAAGTTTCTGATCTACGGCAAACTTTAAATCCAATTTATCCTTCTCGGAAACGGCAGGCAGAGCCGCATTGATGACAGGCAAATTAACACCTTTTCGCAAATAGTTAATTGCAATCTTCCGGCTTGCCCTTCTCCGAGCGATCCTTGTCGCTGCTAAGTGTAAGTTTGGCACTCTCCTTCAACTCAACGATATTTTCCTGCTTCTGACTCCTATATATACATATATATAAAGCGAAAATTGAGAGGCATCGCAATCAGCTTAAGCTTAATCCTAATAAATATATATTTGCAATTTGGAATTTGGAAAAGGAAATCTAATCATATTTGGGCCAGAATTTACCCATTCTACTACCATATTCCGTTTTCCAAAAATTGGGTGGAACAACAAGATTGAAGCATTAATAAATATCGCAATTTGAGTTGCCAGATTGCTCAGTTAGGAAGTCAGGAGCAGCAGCAGAGTATGGATTCTGTAGATGCTCCCTCTGCGTGGTCCTTGCAACTTCTGCGACTACATATGAAATCTTTTATTTTATGAATAAGCCAAGTTAGCTTAAATCACAGCACAGTCACAAGATGTTGTTTGCAACATATTTTGCAATTGAAATTAGAGTGGCAAAAAAAAAGCTCTGATGTTTCTCACGTAAATGTGTGCCATAAACCGTGTAGCTCCCATTAAAGTTATTTGCCGCCCAAAGGCGTTCTTGAATACACAATTGCGGGCATGTTGCTGGCACATACATAAATGCATGTCCGTTTTCGACCATAAAATCCAAATGGAAAATTACAAAAGAAAAACAACGTAATAAAATCTTTTATATGAATAATTAAAGTGTGCTTAAATTAATTGAAGTTCGGGTAAAGGCTACATTTCGATTTATTAGACATGTATTTGTTGTAATGACAATTTATGAAGCATTCAAGCGCTCTTGTCACACTGTGCAGGCAGCAGAGACAGCTTTTCTACCGTTGCCTCAAAGAGCCCGCATAAATGGTTATATGGATTTGCATTATGTGTGTGTTTGTGTGTGTGTGTGTGAGTGAGAGTGGACCACACACAATGGACACATTTAGTACACGGTGCTTAAGGAAGGAGCCAAGTTTCGCGGCTAGGCGAGCAATTAAAATAAAGTAAACGGCCGAATGACGACGCATGCAAATTGTCATTTGACGGCAATTTATGGCGCCTCTTAAACGTGACCAGCAAGCGTTCAAGCAAATTTATTTTATTTTTTTTTTTTGGCATAACACGCTCGCGATCTCCATTCAATGAAATCGGCTGCAAAAACAAAATGTAAAACAAATCAATGGTTGAAGGTCGCTGAGGCAGGCAGCAATTGGCAGCTGTTACCATGCAGACACCTTTACCGTTAACACAGCAGCAACAACAGCAGTGACCGCAGCCAGCGAAGAGTGCTGAAGAGAGTCAAAGCGTTTCAGCACTTTTTTTCTTCCTCTTTGCTTCCATCTTCTTTACCTTTGACTTTAGTTTCAAAAGCTTTTGGTTCGGTTTTGTTTTGTTTTTTTTTTGTCGTGGGCGAAATCATAAAAGAAGAGAAAATAAAACATACTTCAAATGGCGGCTGACATAAAAATGCAGCAATAATTTTTAAATTACAACTTCACCTGCGCCGTCAAACCAAAAAAAAAAAACAAAAAAAAATAAAAAAAAAAATAACGCTGCCTGTGTTGCTATGCTTTGCTTTTAAGCAATTTAATTTCTTTATTATTTTCATACGAAACGCGGCCCAGAGATACCGACACACACACAGTGAGAGAGAGAGAGAGAGAGAGTCTGTCCGTCTGTCTGTCGGTCGGTCAGGTAGCCAAGGCGGCCACGTCGCTCAATACTCATTGAGACAGAGACACAGGTACACACGCACCGAAGAAACCGAAACCGAACCCGCTGCCCAAAAACCGAACTCGAACGCGAACTCGAACCCGAAACTGAGATCTCAGATCTGAGGCAAGGGCGAAGTCAAACTTGGGCCCTACAAGATACAGATATGTATGTGTTTGTGTGTGTGTCTGTGTGTGTAAGTGTGTGCGTGTCCGTCCGTTTGTCCGGTCTGTCCGTTAACTGCTTTTTCAGTGAATTCCGTGATTATTGCTTGAATGTTTCTTTCCGGTACTCGCCTCGCTCTTTGGCCACACGGCCTCTGCTGCCTCTGTCGTCTCTGTGGTCTTCTGTCTTTCTGTCTCTCAGTTTCTGTTTCAGTCGCTGTGGCTGTGTCTTAACACTGAAGCTTCTGTAACTGTCAGTGTTGCCCCCCTTTTTGGCCATTTAATAGCCAAACGTAGCTAAAGTGCTCTTTTGTTCAACAATATTATTTGTATGCAAATAAAATTGTCAAGCCTAAAAGCATAATAACACTTGCCAAAATTTTCTCTGCATTTTGTTGACTTTCAAATGCTGGCAACACTGGTCGCAATCGCAGTCTGAATACACTCCTCAAGCCTCTGTTTCTCTGTTGCTGTTTCTCTGCTTCTCTGTTGCTGTTGCTATCTCTTTTTCTGCCCAATGTCATTGCGTCGTCTGCTTTTGCTTTGGTACCTTTTTCGTTGCTGCTGCTGCCGCTGCTGCTGTTGTTATTGTTATTGTTGCTGTTGCTTTTATCAGCTTCTCTCGGTCTCTCGGCCGGCCGGCCCCGTCCATCCATCTGTCCGTCCGTCTGTCTGTCCAGCCGTCCACTTTGCTGTGTGTGGTCAAGTTAATGTCTTCATAATTCTTTTGATTTTTTTTACGTCTTACGTTCGTTGCTCGTTGTTTTTGTTGTTGTCCTTAGTGTTATTGTTGTTGTTGCTGTTGTGCCCCGTTGCTGGGCCACGCCGCTGATGAAGACAATAACAGTTTTATGTGCGGACAGTGAGACAGAAGAGGTAGGGCCCGGGTCCCGTCGTCTCGTAACCGGGCCTAATGAAGCTGAGTGAAAAAAAACACACACATAGACATATTTCGACTTCCAGCATTCCCCCCCTGACAATCTCTACAAATAAAGTTGTCTCTCTCTGCCTCTATCTCTCTCTCCACGTGTCTGTGGTGTTGGTGTGAGGCCTCAAAATTGAGCTGTCAATTGTTTGGGGGCAACGTGTGGGTGCCATTTGGGGCACTGACACGCCATCATGATGTATATGTGTGTGTGTGTGTGTGTGGGTAGCTGTGCATTATTATTTTCTTTTTTTTGGGTTAATTTTAGTTTCAATTATGGGAGGAAGGGGAAATGCTCTCAAAAGTGTAAGAAGATTATAGGTCAGACAGGATCAGAGCGACATATCCAATAGTTTATGAGTTTGTTGGCGTTGGGTTAGATAGAGCATCAGTCTAGAGCATATATTCAATTTAACTGAATCATAATATGCATTTATTATCAACTGGTTTATCAAGAATTTCATTTCGAGCTTTATTTGCCTTTCATTTTGAACTCACTATTGAAACAAAGCGAACAAAACAAACTGAGAAATGCCAAGTTCAAATCAGAGCCGCACCAAATAAATATTATAATCAGAAGATAAGATCGGCTGATAAGATCTCATGCAACAGCAGGTGTAACTCGCATAAATCAGTATCACACGTTGCCCCAATATTTGTTATAGACCTGAATGGGGACAACCACCGACGACACAAAATAAATTATAATAAATTTGAGAAAAAATTGATGAAATGCAGCAAATAAAAGACACAAAATTAGCAGAATTAATCATTTTATAGAAATTATGCGATTCAATATGAATTTGTCATTTGTTTTCAAATAAAATATATAAATTTACGCAACTTTATTATTATTATGTGAATACAGGTTACAAAGACAAACAGCTCAAAAAGACCCCAAAAAAAATGTAAGGAAAAAGATCTGAGAAAACCGAAGGGCGAGTCTCAAGTGGAAAGAGCGAGAGAGAGGGCGTGAGATTGAGAGGGATAGAGAAAGAGAGAGAGAGAGAGAGAGCGTGTGTGCAAACTAATCCTTGAGCAAACACACGTCCCACTTTAAGCAGAAAAGATACCTGCATAAAATGCTCTCAACGCTCAGCGCTCAGTTCCAAGCGATGGAAGTCGAGCCGAAAGTGCCTTCCGAGAAGAGCAGAGGGAATTAATATTGCTGCTGCTGTTGCTGTTGCTGCTGTTATTGTTGTGAATGTGTCGATGAAGATATCTCACGCCTACGAAAGCATTTCCGGCTTACATTTTAACAGCGGTGAGTGAGGAGAGAGCAATGAAAGAAAAACAGAAAGAGAGAGAGAGATAGCGGGGGAGGGTGGACAACGAAGGGAAATACTTGGCTCTTAACAAGTTAACTGTAATTTAAATGTAAGAGAAGTGTTGAAATCTAAACATAAAGAAAGACAGAGAGAGAGCGAGAGATAAGGGCGGCTAGATGTGAGGCTGCTGTTGTCCTTTAGTCCTCTATTTGCAGTTCTTGGAAAGGGTGTCAACCCTGTCAACAAACTGACTATCGCTGCAGAGTTGATGAAAGCCGTGTATAAAGTGCATTGAGTCAATACGAGGAAAGAGGGCTGTTCTTTGTGCTTGGACAAAATGTTCAATGTAAATTTAGAAGTACTTGCTACACTCAGAAAAAAGATCGTCCTGATTTTTAGAAAATCGACATACTCTCAGCGCCAAGCCACAAACCTTTGGCTTTAGAAAAAGTAGTCTTACTTTTATTGAGTCATGGGCAAATTTGTCTTAAATTTAGATAACAAATTTTGTGTAATTATTATTATTAAACATTAGTATTTTAAGATTGTACATTTACCAATATTAATTTAATGATAAAAACTCACAATTTGAAAACAATTCGAATTCGAGACCCAGCTAAGCTCTAATTTTAGAATTTTAGACAGAATTTTGTCAAAAAATAAGAGTTATACATTTCTACCACATTTAGATATAAAATAAGTCTTTCTAAGTTTAAACCAAAGTTTTCGTAAAACTAGTAATTATTTCTATTAGCACGAAAATCGTTCAAATTTTCAGGTCGATTATAAGTATAGAATCTTCAACCACAACTTGCAATTACTTTCTAGCTATTAAATAAAATTAATTTTCGAATTGTTTGTGGATTTATTGATATTTAAAGCATCTAATGCATTAAATAAAACAATGCTTTCATTGGAAATAGTTTGATAATGAAACAGAAATGCAGATACTTTCCCCATTTTCGCATTTCAATATATTTCCTTATCTTTTCTGCAGGCTAAGCAAACGTTTCAAAATTGTTTAACTAAGCCAAACAAGTGTAAGTTATTTCCTGTAAGTATTTTATTGTTTATATGGTTTTTGTTTACCCGACTCATTACGATGCAGCTGCTTATTTACGATTGCAGAGAGTTGATGCTACTGGTTTTCGATTTTGGCCATGTCAATTTTCGAGTTAACGTTTCGCCGCACAGCCGACGGATCAATATTTGTTTTTCATGTGCTGTTGTGAAAAGATCGGGGCGGCGGCATGACTTAACATAATTGTTACCCACATAGCCACATAAACAACAACAACAACAACCAAAGCAACAACAACGTACCAAAACTTCTTCAAAATGCCGCCAATGTTTCTCAACTTCCTGTGTGTTGAGTGGTTATCTGTATATGTGTGTGTGTGTGTGTGAATGTGTGCTTTACAATTGGCACAGAGACTCCGACGATTTCATTCATGAATTTATAAGTACACATACATGTCTGCATGTATCTTATAGATACACGTATACACACACACAAATACAAATACAATGACCCTCGTCGTGCCTCCAGCACCGCCACACATTCATTCGAAATTCGTACATGGCCTGCATCCATAGTGCGCTATTGCCATAAATTACCTTACGCCAGCCAGCAAATACAAATACAAATACAAATTTACAAAAGAGTGTTCGTCTCGTCGAGAGCACAACTCGACTAGAATAATACCTTGATGCCTTATCTATATCGAGGCTACTTTATCTATCTAGAATCTATGTATCTAATATATATATTTAGATAAATTATTTGCGCTTTTCTCTGAGTAATTTGGTAAATTAAAATTAAAATGATAGAAAAATAAAGAAATAAATGCTTTCATAAATACATCTGAGTGTTTTAAAATTGAAAATGGTCCAATAATCACTGCAAGGATTGGGTAAACCCTGAAAAATACCTAATCAGACCAAATATTATTAAGCGTGAGTAGCTTTGTAATAAGGAATTATAAAAACGTTAAAAAGAGCGAAAGAATAGGGTAAGAAATAGACAGAGGGAGTGCTATCGAACATCGATTTGAATCAATAAAATATGACAAAAATGATAAATATGGGTTCGGTGAAGTTACCTTTTACCTATCACATACTTTGGCACACATTCACAATACCCTTTCTACCAATTTCACATAAGTTTAGGACATAAAAGAAAACAGTTGAGAGACTATTGACTTTTAAACAGATTTGAAAAGGTTGCAAATTGAAAATATATATCTATATTAATATTGTATTATTGGCAGCTTAATTGAAATAACGTTTATTAAGCCTAGTCAAACTAACACTGCCCGTCGTGGCAATTACTACTGGGTATTCAGCAGTCAAATAGGTAAAGAATTGACAAAGACAAAATGACGATAATAATAATAAAAACAACAGCAACAGCACAGCTTGACGAATTTGGCATTCAGCTCGTTGATGAGGACGTCACCCTCGGACCTCCCAGTAGCGACGATTTTATTTGTTTGTCTTGCCAATTTGCATATAGCCTGGCCAACTGAGCAACAAAAAAAAAGGCTAACAAATGGAGTCATTGTTGTTGTTTTTGTTGCCTGGCTTCGTTAGACCAAAATTAATGTCTTAATATATTTCGTTAAATTGAGTCATTAAAATAAATCGCCCATCGTCGTTGATGGCGACGGCGCCGACGCGTCACGAGCAAAAGGCCAAAACACAAAACACAAGCAACAACAACAACAGCAACAAAAACAAGACACGACCACACCTCAGCTGCCTCAACGATGCAACAAGATGCTGCAGCACAGCAAAACGATCCTCGATCGTTGCAGTTGTTTTTGTTGCTGTTGTTGCCACAACTTTCGAGAAGTTCAACGATGTAACGTTACGAGAAATAATTGAGGAGGCGAAGCAGACAACAACAACAAAAACGAAAGAGAGACGCAGCAGCAGCAGCAAATAATGAAGACATCAAGTTGTAACAAGTAAGACTGAGCTATAGGATGGAGTGTGCGCGACTAGCCAAATACCCTGGACAGAGGAAAATATGAGCAATTTCACTACATTTAACATTTAAAGTTGTTTCCAAACTTTCAATAATTTTCTTTAAAAAAAAAAACGTATTCAACTCTTAAAATATATAAAAATATACGGAAAAGAGTGTTTACTACTTCTTAAAAAACTATATACAACTCTTAATAAAATACATCCAAATATCTTGATTCATACATTCTATTCTTGTTTATAGTAAACAAATTTTTTATTCGATTCGATCATCATTTGCACAACTTTAAACTACTCGCTTTTGCACACGTTCTTAATGTTTACAGGATATACAAAAAAAAAAAACAGCAATGCAAAATAAAAGCTACATATTTGGGTAACAGAATCATCGAGAAAAGTGAAGATTGCTGTGCCGCCACAGTTGTGAAGACACTGCACACCAACAAAAAAAGCGCGTGCGTCAGTGAAATATTTTGTTGTGTATTTTTTATGCCATTCGTGGGCCACCCGCATTCAATGAATGTACAAGCACATAGGTATATATATATATAATGATATATATATATGACGGTTTCTTCTAGCTGACGTGACGCGCTGTGTGTGCGGCATCCAAGAACAACAATAAAACAAACCGAATGCTTTTGGCAACAACAACAACATGAAATCAGTAGCAGTGGGCAGCAGCAGCAGCACACATGAAAAACATGAACGATAAATAAAAAAATAAACATTGTAAAAAGCTAGCAGCGAATTGGAAATGCTCTTTATCAGGTATAAATACAAAAACACAACTGAAACAATTTTAAATAATAAATAAACATAATTTCATGTGGAGCCGATCAATCAATTCATCAATAAATATTTATTTACATATATATCTATTAATTTATCTTTGCTGACAAAAACTCAATTGAAAACAATTGAATAATAAATATATAAGATAGATTTCATTTCGAGGCGATCAATCAATATCTATTTATTTATTTTTTTTTTCTAACAAAAACGCATTTAAAAATATTTTCATAAATAACGAGATGTTATTTCGATCAATTCGCATAGAGTATTTAATCTTCGTCCCACTGTAGTTAATCAATATTGCCTTTTGTTTACTTTTTATCATTGTGTGCATTCCAGCAACAGCAACAAACGTAAGGGCAAAGCTGCAAGGCTCATTTCATCAAAGAGTAAATCCAAACGTCTCTTTCTTCTTCTTTTTCGTCTTGTGCGCACAAATACATTGAAAGACCAGCTTCTGCTGCAGTCAAAGCTTCACTGTTTTTGGCACTCGTTATCGTCGACGTTGTTGTTGTTGCTGTATTTTGAGCAGTTGTTATTTTTGTTGCTGCTGCGGCTGCTGTTGTTGATTTTTTGCGGTCAGTCGCCGTCGTCGTCGCGTCGCGTCGCACAGTAGCACAAAATAATGAAGTTGTTTTTGGTCTTTGGTGGCCCTGCTGTGCGCCAAGTGAAAATACTGCATAGCTTTTAGACTTTGATTGTTTGCTTGTTTTTGTTGTGGTTGCAGTTGCTGTCAGTTTAAAAAGTCAGTGAAAACTCTTGCATTCAAACATATGTACATAAATTACATACATACATTTTAATGTTGATCTATTTTTGGTATTGAGCTCTGTTATGTTATGTTGAGCATACAAAGTGGCTATGCTAAGTTAGAGAGTAATGTGTATAAGCATTGACTATTTTTGAAAAACTAGCTTCAGCAAGTCCATATTGGAATCGACATTTCCAAACAGATGATGAGCAACTGAATAACTGTAATTAAATCAAAGAACTTATTTCGTCTCTTAGTTGAATTATAACGGGTTCACATCGAATGCAAATAGTTAAATACTTTAAAGGTTGTCAAAAATTTGTAGAAATGCCTTTTTTTAAACAATTCTCCTACAACAACTCAATGATTAATTAAGTAAAATTAATAAAACAAGAAATCGAATCAAACAAAAAAAGCAAACGATTTTGTCGCCGTTGTCAACCGCAAATGACTCTATTATAACAAATTGAGCAAAAACAACAAGCAAAACAAAACAAAGAAGCGAAATGAAAACGAAACGCGACGACAAAAAAAAGAGAAGAAGAACGGCAAAAGATATCGGCAATAAATTGCTATTGGAAACTGTCCAAACGGCTTAATGACTTAATTAAACAAAGCCACGCTGGAATTGTATTGTGGGATTTATGCTGGAACTGGAACTTAAAGCTTGGCTCTCTATTTTTTTTTTTGCTCACTTACCTTATCAATCTGATCGAGTGCCACTTGAGCGTCCACCCAGCTGGTGCGTATGTAAAGATCCGAGAATAATTTCTCATCGACGACATCGCCGTGTGTGTCTGGAACGCGCGGCAGGCTCTCTCTATCCATGTCGATATGCATGTGTGTGTAAGTGTATTCGTTGTGCGTTGTGTTCAAGGAGTGGGAGGACGCAAATAATGCGCGTTCTCGCTCTCTCTCTCTCTCTCTCTCTCTCAGCTGTTAACGCTGCTCTAAGCCCTGCTGTTAATTAACAGCGACAGAAAAGTGCTACCAAATCGCTTGAACGTTCGCTCTTTGAGAATGTTATGTTATTATGTGTGAGTTGTGTGTGTGCGTGTATTGTTTATTTTTGTTTTTGTTATTTTTTTTATGTATCCAAAAAAAAAACAAACAAATAACAATTACTTAATTCGCATTTTGCATTGCTCTGCATTTTGATGCATACAAAACAACTACAGCATTTTAAACACACGTTTTCTCGCTCTCTCTCTCTCTCTTGCACGCTGTGGTTTCGTTTCGATTTTGTTGTGATTGCTTATTTCTTATTTCGCTTTTGGCTTCAAATTCGAGCTGTGAACTCGTGTTTAAGATCGCTTTTCATTATTTATTTTTGTGCACATTTTTCCACAAGAATTTCAACAATTTTCACACATAATTCGCAATTATGGCCATTTTCCGTTTTTTTTTTAACACGCGACGCAAACGTCTCAAAAATGTAAAACACAACAACAACAAAAACAACAATGCTGCATCACGTTTTTTTCTTTCCCTTCTTTTGCTTTTTTATTTTTTGATTTTCTGCCACACTTTGCGCACGAAGACGTTTCTTTTGCTGTTAGATATTAAATATATATTTGTTTCAACACTGTTTTATTGTATATATAAATATTTATATATATATAGACGAAGGCACTTTCAGGTCAGCTCGGCTTGTTAAAAAATTTTGGCATTCAGCGCGTTTTCGTTAAGTTGCCGCTCGCGCAGTGAACACAACCGTTTCGTTCGAGGATCGCACGCAGTCTGAGAGATACAGATAGACTCTGTGTTGTTTTTGCTTCAACTGAATGTTAACTCAAAATGGCACTGTTAGCACCTCGAAACGAGAGCGAGAGAGAGAGAGAGAGCAAAGTGCATGTCGCAGACGCATCTTTGCTACAGACAGACTACAACTTCATTAGCGTGCGGCTCTCACTCTCGCTCGCTCTCTCTCTCTCTCTCTCTCTCTGCCTTATTCTCACTCTCAGACTCTGTTGCGGCCATTTTGATTTGAGCGCGCCTGCTACTCACAACGAGGGCTACATTGCACTCGCTGTTAACAGTTGTGTGTTAGCTTTGAGAACAGCTCAGTACAGGGGATATTTTGATACCCTGTACACAAAAATTCGCTCTAAATGTTAGGCTTAAGCTAAATTATTAAGACTTAAACAAATATAAAATAAAAAAAGAATCTTAAAAGGAGAAGATAAAACAATAAAATAACTGAAATTATTTAATTAATTTAAAAATTAAAATCGAACGATTAGACATGCACAAGTACGATTATTCATAAGCAGTTACAGTTACAGTTTAAGGCTCATGCATTTCAAACTGTACAATCCGGCAGCAAATTGTTTAAACAAGCTTTTAATAGCGCTGGCTAATTTCTGTTTGTATTGTTGTTGATGTTGTTTCAGCTTTGGACCACACACGACTAGCAAGGCGTGCGCCCGCTGGCATTTTATTGTTGATGTTGTTGTTGTTGCTGTTGTTATTTTTATTGCAGCGACCACCCAAATAAAATGTTATTGTTGCTTCATTAAAAGCGGCTGCCGGCATTGTGGGTGGTCCCCGGTTCCCCCGTTCCCGTGCAGTTCCCTTCTCATCTGTCGCTCTTCTTCTGCCTGATGGCGGCCTTCAACTGTGCGAGCAGCAACGGCGACGTCGACGTCGACGTCGCGAGTGGAGCTTTTATTGTTGTATGTGTGTGTGTGTGTGTGTATGAGTGCTTGAGCCTGTGGAGCGCGTGCGTGGCAGGCTTTTGTGTCTGTATATGTTCGTGTGTGTTTTTGTGTTTTGTGCAGGCTGTGAATTGTTGGCAAATTTGTTAGCCCCATGTGGCTGTTCTTCTTTTTATTTTTGTTGTTTTTGTCTTTCACATGTGCTTGATGTCTGTTTTTGCATGTTTTTAATACTAAATTATGAGCAGGATATTTTCCAGCACCAGTGTGTGTGTGTGAGTGAGTGGGGACCACACAAGTTGTTTTTTTTGTGAGCAAATTATATGCGGCCAGCTTAAAAATTGATTGTTTCTTTTTGCTGGCAAAAATGGTTCTAACTTACTCAAAATAATAATAATGAACATTTAAAACATATATAAACTTAAAACAATTGGAATATTTTTAGGGTAATTTGACTTTTATTTTTTATCTTATTTTTTAAATATTGTTCTTAAAATTGGTTGAAAAAAATTATATACTATTGGAAATTAATAAACCAAAATCATCCATTCTTTCTCCTTTCTTTTGAAAAGATAATTACTTTATTATTAACTTATATTTTTTTATTATTTTTGCGCTTTAAATTGTAGTTAAAAAAAGTAGTTAAAAAAATTAACAAGATTCATTAACTAATAATATTTTGAAATTTTAATACCCAAAATTATCCATTCTTTCTCATTCCTTTTTCAAAATAAAAAAATTTACTTTATTATTGACTCTTCTTTTTCTTATTATTTTTCTACTATTAAAAGGAGTTTTTAAAACAATTTTAAAAAACTTTCATCAACTTAACTATTTTGATGTATTTAAGAACTAAAATTATCCATTCTTCTTTTGCAGCAAATAGTACTTTATTTTTTACTATTAAATGTAGTTCTTAAAACTAGTTTACAAAAATAAATTAACCAGATTATTGATTGACATTGTGGATACTTATATTTATTATTATGTATTTTAATACACAAAAGTAATGCATAATCCTGTATTCACATTACAATATTACGCAATCAGAAAAACGTATTTTCTCAAAATTACTCAATTTATTGCAATTGCTTTGCAACTTCTCAAATTACCCCCAGCAACAATTTTCAATAGTTTATGAATGAAAATGCATATTATCAAAGAGGGATAGAGACAGCTGCACACACACATGCACCCATATACAGCTATATGCATATGTATATGTGTGTGTAAGCATTCCATACGACATAATCAAAAGGAAGAGAGAGAAAAATAAAAAATAAAACGCAACCAGTGATCACAAACAAAATTAGCGTTCGAATTGCATTCGAAATCGAACTCGCATTCAAATGCAACGTCATTGCGGAGACCCACCACAAGCCGCTATTATACTCAAACAGGCAGCAACAACAAACAGCTTTTGATGACGAGTAGCACACGTAGCCAAACTCTTTCCCCCTCCACCACTCCCCTCATTCAACCATCATTCAGCTAGCACCTGGCTAACGTTACATCAATGTGAATGGCTGCTGTGCTTTTGCTCTTTCCCAGTGCGCTTGCACTCGACATCTTCTGCACTCTTAATCTCTTTCTCTCTCTCTCTCTCTCTCTCTCTGTGTGTGATACTCTCTTGCGGCTGCGAGTCAAAGGGGAGACAATTCCCCTAGTTGTTTTTGTTGTTGTTATTGTTGTCTGTGCCCCTTTCTGTTTTGGATTGCGTGTGGCGCATTTTGGCGACATGGGCGGCATTTTTGCCGCCGTCTCGCGGGCCGCATATTTTAGCTTTTTCCATTTACGTCGCGCTCTCAGCGGATTGCGCCATTTTTTTGCTCAATCCATTGGAAATTAGAGATGACAGCCACTCGTGCTTATATAATTACACGAAATTTTATATCATTTCAAGCTAAAAATTAATTTTCAGATATTTTTAATATAAATATATTATTTCAAGTCGACTTAATTGGTTACGTATTCAATTATCTAACATAATTATCGCACATTCATTTGCAATTCGTTGTGCTTTCAGAGCGTGATCGTATTTCTGTGCACATCACTGGCAGCGCAGCGAATGACTCTCATCTTTTTTGCTCTCAATGACTTGCAGTTTGTGCTGCTCAATTCGCCTGCAGCGTAAAACAGCTCCAATGCTCCCCATACACACTAACAGAGAGAGAGAGAGAGCGAGATCGACAGAGCGAGCTAGAGAATGAGCGTGAGTAAGAGAGAGGCACACACACACACACACACTTACACATGTACTTGGGCATTCAAATGCTGCGCCTGTGTGGCGGCAGCGGCGCAGCTGCCATTGGACCACCAACGTTGGTCGCTTGAGAGCTTCATTTGCCGTTTCAGTTGCGGCTATGTCGGGTTATTGTTGTTGTTGTTGTGGTTGTTGTTGGTGTTGTTGAAGCGAGTTGGTTGTCTGCCTGAATGCCTGGCTGACTGCCTGCCTGCCCGTCGCCTAGAGCACGGCAACTTTTTCAACATCGCCTTGTTTTCCGATATATCATTCATACGCTGCAACTGATCTAGTTTGCGATGGGGATGGGAGCAGCTGTTGTTTTTATTTTTTTGCGTTTCGAATCTCTCTCGAATCAGGACCACAACGAATTGAACGTTGAAGGGGTCGCTGGGGTTGCCGCAGTTCGCATCGCAAGTAAACAAAAGCCAAGAAGGGGAGATGATCATCAAGATGCAAGATGCATCGATAGATTGTACAGGAAGTAACGTATTTCTCTGTACTTGGGGAAGCTTCCAGCTCACAGGGACTGGTTGTTATGACAGGTGCATTGTTATATATATATGTGTAAGTGTGCTTCTGGGAGTACATATATACTTACTCATGGAATTCAAAACTAAATCCAAATATTAATCTGAATTTTATTTGTTCTTTTCTTTAATAATTTTATAACAAGCATTTTAATTTTCTGTTCATCTGTCATAAGCAGATCTCGCATACAATTCATTTATTATTTTTGTAAATAATTTTATTTAATCAATCTTAAGTTTCTGTGCATGCAGAAATCTCATCAAATTATATGAATATATAAGTCTAAATTTTATTTATTCTTTTCTTAACTAAGTTTATAAAAAGAAATTTTAATTTACTGTCATCTGTTGTAAGCTGAACTCTCATCCAATTAAATTAATTTATAAATCTTCATTTTATTTATTCTTTTCTAAAACAATCTTAATTTTTTTCCATCTGTTACAAGCAGAACTCTTTTGGAATTAAAAACATATATGAATCTTAATTTTATTTGTTCTTTGTTTAAACAATTTTCCAAAAACAATCTAAATTTTGTTCCACCCATTAAATAAAGGTATTAATCTTATTTTTTTATTATATTTTTATTTCTTTTTAATAAATATTTTAAAATAATCTTAAATTTCTGTCCATCTGTTACTAGCAGAACTCTCATGTATTTTAATAAAAGTATAAATATTAATTTAATTCGTTTTATTCCTTAATTATTTAACAAAAACATTCTCAAATTTCTGCGCATCTGTTTGTGTGAATGATGTGAACAACAAAATCTAGCCAATTACAGCCCAACTCTGGCATTACATTCAGCTTCAGCTAGCCAAAAATGTTTCACTCGTACCCTTCCAATCCCCCCATCCCCATCCTGACCAGCTAGTTTGCCTCTCTCTCTCTCTCTCTCTCCATCTCGTTCTTTCCGCCTCTCTCTTTTGGTCACCCTGCCTTTGTCTTGGTGACTTTAACAACAGCCTGTTTGTTTTTAATCGCATAATGTCTTAATTTATAGTGCACCGCAGCTGGAGCCCCTCCCCGGAGCCTCCCCCTCCCCCTTCATCCCATTGCAGTCCGCATCGCTAGGCAATTGCATTTGTCATTGGCCTATAACGCCATTAACATTGCCGGGCCCCACTGTATCTGTCGACGACGTCCACCACACTACACTCAGAAAAATAAATGAAAAGGATATATTTGTAGAAAATTGTAAAATGTAGTTTTGCTTTATTTTTGAATGTGCATTTTTAATATGTTTCTTTTTTTCATATTATAAGACAGATTTTTGGCAAGCTTATAAATTCTTTCTTTCAAGTTTTGTATATTTTAAGTATGTTTAATTATTTCTAAAAGTGATAACAATTTGCATATAAATTTTTTCTCAAATTATAGATACTGTTTCTAGGCTATGTTATCTTAATTATTGATGTCTAAATAAATTTTGAAATCACAAAAATATAGCTCCGAAATTGTTAAATTTCTTACAAATTTTGAAACCGTTTCAAACGAATTTTTTGAAATGTTTTCCATTCTTAAATAACATATTTGTGACACCAAAATGTTTGTAGAAATTACTTTATTGCTGTTGTGTTGTATTTTTGTAAATGGTAGCTACCGCTTTTGCTGAGTGTAGTGGACCACTCGCTACACCACTTAAAGTTTAACTGCATTCGCTTAGAAGGCATCGCGGCCGCTGTTTGTTGGGAGGGGGGTCGATGGCGCGGAGTGTGGGTAGGGGTAGGGGCAGGGGTCGCCGCATCGTTGCCATTTTTGTGGCTGCTGTTGTCGATGTTGTTGTTGTTGTGGTATCATTGCGGTGCATTTAATGTAATAATTACTATTTGCCACCGGTAATACGTGTGGCTTTGGCTCGCCCAAGTTGACGCCGCCTCTCCTCTCCTCTCCGCTCCCTTCTCTACACTCACCTGGCGTTGATATGGCGTGTGTGTTAAATTTGTTTGTGGTTAGCTGTTTCTCTTTTTTGTTGTTGTTGTTGTTGTTTTTAGTTTTTTGTTATTGTACTCTTATTACTCGTTATCTGTTGGCGTCGAGTTTTGCGGTTACGCGGATCGACTGCATCCAACGATCGTCCACGCTTCCAGTCTCTCTGCGCTCTGCGCTCGGCTCGCTCTGCGGCTTCGCATCGTTTGTACATGTAATCAACATCGTCCAGTCGCCACTGTGGTTGTCTTTATTTTTTCTGTTTCTTTTTTTCTTTTTTTTTTGCCTGTGTGTGGCTTTCCATCGTCTTCGTCTTCGCCTTGTGTGGTCCTGTCATGCATTTGTTGTTGTTGTTGTTGTGGGCCGTTTGCTGCTGCTGCTGTTGTTGTTGTTGTTGTCGTTGTGGTTGAGCCAATCCGACAGTTGGATGAATCCATGACTCTTTGCTTATCATTTGGCAACCTACGCGTGGCGACAACAACACCATCAACTACCAGCTTGGCTCAAATGGAAAGTGCTTTGTGGGTGGCCACTCGGCTGCTACTTAATTGAGCCTTTTCTGGCTTTCAGCATATGTGGGTGGCCTCCCAGTGAGTAATGTTTTTGGAGACAGCGTTTGAGGATTAAATTGATATATATTTTTTAAAATATGTATGAAAAAATAACTAAATATATTATTTAAAAAAAAAATTAAATATTTATTTGATTTTTTTCAGAATCTATCGGAAAGATATTTTTAGCAGACAAGTATTTATGGAAAGAAAAGCTTAAATTATTGAAAGCAATGCCTATTGTAAACCATTTTTTAAGTTTGCTTAAATAATTATATTTGATGTTGATAAAGTTAAAAATATAGGATTTTATTTTATTAAATCATATGCTACACGAATTAGATGCATTAAATGTGTAAAGCAAATTTTCAAAAAATCTATAATGAGATCAGATAAAACGGTTTGGAAATCTGTTACACAAAATCAACTAAAGTAAGTCATAAACTAAATAAGTAAGTAAGTAAGTAAGTTAATAAGTAAGTGAGTAAGTAGGAAGTAAAAAGGCAGTTGACAAATAGATTCATTTGCTGCATATATTTTAAGTTAAGTTTGTGATTGTTATAAAAATATTCAGACATAGAAGAAATATTTTCAAGAAATATATTTAGCACATTTGTAATTTAGTTAAGCTTTAGTTGGCTGGGTTAGGTATGGTTATACCTTTCTTGGCCCGTTGAGCCATCGTCGTCGGATTCTACTCCGTTTTCCTTCTCAACTGGATGCGTTAATAAATTTCGTAGCTTTTGCCAAACTGAGATAGGTCGGTTAGAAAGGGTGCTTAATCTAAAGTGCCAGCTGATATTTTAAATGAAATCAATTAATCTTATGCCATTCGCCCACTGTAAAATCAGATAGCTGACTAGCTGATTCGTCCTTACCCACATCTAAGGCAGTCAAGATGAGAGCATCCCAATCTGCATCTCAATCGCATAAGCATAACCCATTTTCAAGTCGCATGTGTTAATTTGACTGCGAGTGCGATAACAATAAAAACATACACCGAAAAAAGAACAACAACAAAACAAGAACAGCAACAACAAGAACAACATCGAACAACAGGCTTAAGATAGGTACAAAAGTAAGGCGATAAGCTACGGTAAACGTCAGTGGTGCTCTCTCTTTCTCTCGCTTGCCGTCGATGCTGAAGGATTTAAGGGGGTGTTGGTGGTGATGGTGCTCTTAAGGGGAATGTTGACGGCGCATGCGTTTTGCGTTGGTTGTCAAATTAATTTCGTTTTGTGACGACGTCGTCGTCGTCGTTGTTGTTTTTGTTGTTGTTGTTGTTGTGGGCTTCGACTGCGATTACAAGCATTGAGAGCCAACCATCGACCGTGACAATGCGCCAATGCGTGGGCGCTGTGTCAGCCATGAGCAACAGCAGACATTAACATATCTTTAGAGACGCATGCATAATTTGGACTTTGACAATAACCAGGCGGTACCCAGGCCCAGTTACACACTCAGGGAAATCTTCAATACATTTTTACAATTAAATTAATTCACATTTACAAAATTGTTATGTATAATGCAGAAAGGAAACGAAATATATTTTGTTGAAACTAGAAATGCAAACCCTTTTTAGGAACATTATTTTCAAAATAGAAAACTTTGTCAACAACTAGGTGGTAAATAGACCTAGTTGAACTATCAGAGAAGTCTTCCTGAAGCTAAAATTTGTTGTATTCTAAAAATAAATATTGTATTTTAAAAATTAAATGTATAAAGTACTTGTGTATCATGTAAATAAAAATTTTTTTTTTTTTTTTAATTTTTATCGAACATAATCCTTAAAGGTAGAAACGCAAGCTACAAAAAAATATTTATATGTATTGAAAGTAGAATTTCATATTCTTGGGAATCTTATGAATTTATACTGATTAAAATTCGTTAATTTTTTTAAGACGTGTAAGACCATTTCAAAAAAATATTTATAAACTTTCTTGTAAAAATATAAAAGGTGTAAAAAACTTTTTTTTCTTTATTTTATTAAAATATATTTCAACACATAAAAATTGTATTTATAAATAATATTTAGATAGACAAATAATACGAAATAATAAATAGAGAAAACTCGAAAACTTTTACTTAATCCGAGTTTATTCAATTTCTGGGCCATATATATTTTTCTGAGTGCAGTGGCAGACGTAGTCACCGTTGTGGCACAAAATCATGACGCAGCTAACGATTGGGACGACGACAACATCCTCAGCATACTTAAAGTTTGCGCCTTACTCATAAGATGGTGAAATGTGAAATGGTTAAGTCAGCCCCCGCCTCTGTCTGCGCACAACCACCTCCTCCCCCCACGCCCAGCCTCGCACTCTCTACCTGCTGCTCACTTTTGTAGAATTCGCTTGCAGGCAGAGCCAGCTTCGCCGGCCGCAATCACAGTTAAAGTCGACGCGAGTCTGGGCCTCGTTTTCTTCAGAGAGCTTGCCAAGAATTCGTGGAATGACTGCACAAATCGACAACGCTTGGGTGGTCTCCGCTCTCCACTCATGACTCTCCCCACTCCCCACTTTCCCCTCCCCAAACTCCACACACCACACCACACTCCACTCAACGATCACCGCTCTGTGGTTTATGAGGCACGTGCGCTGGCGTTCGGCTTATGGCTGTGCAACTCATTGAGTTGCTTATTTACGGCTTGGAAGGTATTCAGTGTGGCCTGCCGCTTGGCCTCATCCTACCCTCCTCCCAGTACGCTCCCCTCCCTCCGCCACTCTGCCGCACTTTAATTTTGTTGTAGTATTTTTATTGGTGTGAAGTGAAGTAATAAGAGTAGCAATCGCTTGCTTGGCTCCACTTCGAGTTGGTTTGGGTGTGGTTGTGCTGGACGCTTCACCTTTGCCAAGTAAATACTTTTCTGCCCAAATATAATCTTATTGCAGAGTAAATCGCTCTGCAAACTCAACAAAAATTACTTTAGATTAAGAAAAAATGTACATGACTAAAGAAAGATAGTTGCCACTAATTACAGCATATTCTCTATGATCTAAGGATTGACTGGAATAGTCAAGGAAAAAGTTTTCCTTCAATTGTAGTTAACACTGCTCAGCAAAATGTTTCTATTTGGAACAGATCGAATAGCAAATACCCTGAAACCAGCCAATAAATACAAAGTAAGCTTGCTGATAGTAGACTTATCCATAAGAAATATGTACAGTGTCTCACAGCTCGAAAGACTCAGTGTCTAGCAAAAAATTTAAAGTGCAATAACGTTTAAACAAAGAAACGATCGCAAAATGTTTAAATGCCAATTTGTTTAATGTTATATCACTTTTGAAAAATTAAATTTAGTTTTTATTAAAATATTAATTTATTAACGAAAATAAGTCAAAAACTGAAAACATGTCCAAAATGCATGTCAAAGCTCATTTGACTCAGTCTTAGAAAAGTAACATATTTGGCGTATAAAAACTTAAATAAGGATGTTAATACTTAGTATGATATCCTTTAGCCTTAATAACTTCCCCTATCCTATTATTCATGGAAGATACCAGCTTCCGGGTTGTTTCTGGACTGATTTTGCTACCCTCATCCAGCAGAGCATTCTTAAGATCGGATCTGTGATTGCGGATGTTATTTTTGAGCAGAGCCCACAAATTTTAAATAACATTTAAATCTGACGACTGGGCCGGTGGAATTATCATGTGGGGGCAGTTCCAGATAAGCCAGGACTGTACTAATCCGAACTTATGCTTGGCTGTTGTCCTGGTCGTTGCCGTGGTAGAACCGGAAAGTACGTCGGATTCCTAGCTTCTCGGCACTTTGGATTAAATTTTCCTTTAATATATTGAGGTACACATTCTTGTCCATTGTTGTTCCAATGAACACCAAATTTCCGACGCCGGCTGCCGAGATACATGCCCATACCATGACACTTCCTCCGCCGCGCTTGACTGTTGCCTTTAGGATTTTGGGATTCAGCTCGGTATTGGACTGTCGCCACACATAATTCCGTCCGTCTGAGCCAAAAATGTTGAATTTGGACTCATCTGCAAATATGACTGTGTTCCAGAACTCCAAATCCTTGTCCAAGTGGGTTTTGGCGAACGTCATCCCTAGTCCCTTTATTTTTTGCGCTTATAAAGGGCTTCTTCCGTGGTACTCGGGCATTAAAGTCATGGTTGCGCAGAACCCGGCGCACAGTTTCCACACTGCACTTTTTCCCCATTTCATCCTGCACCTGTTGAGTCAGTTTTGGAGCCGATAGCTTGGGATTTGCCCTTATTTTCCTGATGATCCTCCGCTCCTCCTGTTCGGTGAAAATCTTATTTGGTGCCTTTCTGCCCTTGTCCTCTATCCGATTTTCGTCGACGAAGCGCCAAATGATGTTGGTCACAGTTGATTTGCTTAGATTTACCATTTCAGCTATTTGGCGATGTGAATATCCCATCTTGAAGTGTTCCAGGATGAGATTCCGTTGGTCAATGGTAGTCCATTTGCCCATAGTCCTTGTTGGCTGGTTGCACCCGATATGGAGGATATAACTAAACTGACTACGAAGGATTGGTCTATTTATACCGAAAATAATCAACCTGGCGTAAAAAATCCGAGTTTTATGGCACCCAGGTGTCCATAACGCCCCTGGTCCCAATTCTATGTGACCATAAATTAAGGTACTTTTTTACATAATCCGGCCTAGCCGGTGGGAAAACCCCAGTTTATTGGGATCATATATTCATTATGGTGGTTAATATATGTACCTGCTATCAGTCTTTGGAATTTTTGAAAAATATTGGATAATTTGTTTATGGCAGGCAATTAAATTTTTTGCTAGACACTGAGTCTTTTGTGCTGCGAGACACTGTATGTATATAATATAATATATAATAATATAATACAATGTGTATATATCTTAATAAACATTTTACAGTTGATCAACCAATATGCATCTGTTGGTGGAATAGGAAAACCAAGTCAGATTGGAATCTGCGCAAAAGAATTTGTTATTTTTTGTTAATGTGTAATTCCTTCTTACACCGATAGACTCCTCATTAATTAGTCTGAGTTTCCTATTTCTACAATGAAGAACTCAGTGTTTTTAAAAACCATTTTTATATGAATTTGTAGCTGGGCATCTTAACTTAATGAAAACACTAACTAGCAGAAAATGAAAATATTTTTATAATATTTTTAATTTAAATTTGAAAAGTACAAATATTTACTTTTATTTAATTTACTATGTATTTTTAAAATAAATATTATATATATAATTGATAAACATAAAATCGATTTGTAGCGATATTTGCGAAAGGGGCCAGTTATCGATAAAATGAAACACATTTAAATTGAAATCGACTCGGCTTTTAATGCTGAACACGACTATATATACTTGATGAGCCCGGACATGCTTTCTCTGCCTGTTAATTTCAGGATATATAAATATAGAAATCTCTTGCATTTGTTGTAGTGTGCTTCATATTCATATAATTCATTAGATAATCATAGCTGCTTGCAATTTATAGCTGAAGGCTTAAAGCACACGTTGAGCCTAATCAAAAACCCATTCAAGTTTAAGTCAAACGCAGATACCAGTTTGGAATAACCAAGTACTGCATACATATATATATATATATATATATATATATATGGAGTTAGCAATGTCTAATACGATCAATTAGGCAAATGCTGCAGATGGCATGTCATAAAAGCAAACGGAGCCATAACTCAACGACAGTTGACTTTCCTGTGGAGTTGCGTTGACAACTCAACTTGTTCGGCTCGACATATGTAGACACATTTGTTCATGTGGATATCTATGGCCAGATAGCATCTCTTGGCTCGGGTACGGACCACCACGATTGCCATCGGATGAAAAGCGAGTTTTATTGCATTTTTTTTTATGTGTGTGTGTTTTCTTTTGGACAAACTCAAATCAAATGAAAATCTCTTTGAAATTGATTTGCTGCGACTGCAACGGTTGCGTGTACGTTAATAAATCCAAAGCCAGTTTCTTGGTTTTTGGACGGGTAACGAGACTTGAACTGCGACGTGGATTAGCACGGAGACCACACACAGAGAAATGTATGCCTTAATTAATATAGAACTAATATTTGAAATGGAAAATTGTCACATTTCTAAAAATTTAATTAAAAACAATGTAGAAATTTTTTCAAAAATCCGATTTTTATTTAAAAATACATTATTTTTAAAAATACATTTTCTATAAGCAGAAATGAAATTTGCCAGTTTGTCTACATTTAAAAAGGATTTTTCAAAACAATAAAAGTGTATTTAAAAATGTAGTAGGTTTTAATTTTTTATTTATTTATATTTTCAGCGAATGCTGAAGCGCTTCTACTTTTATTTTTTATTTTTTGCAAAAATGTATAAATTATTTCTATGACATAAAAGCAATTATTGACTTAAAGTTTTTTTTACATTATTTTTATTTTAGTTTGTTTTTTGACATTATTTTTGATTTATAAGGCATAATTTTGTTCAGTGTGTAAAATCGAGGCCGGATCATACGTCCAGCTGTGCGGGCTGTCCGCTGTGTCGCGCTGGTCCAAAAGGTGAGGCACAGCGAAGACATTTCAATTGAGACTTGCACTGCGAGAGAGTGAGAAAGAGAGAGAGAGAGACAGACAGAGAGGGAGAGAGACCTGAATCTGGATGTGGACTCTGTGATCGTATATCATTTGTTTACATTGTATTGAGTTGTTAGCTCGCCGCCCCGCAGCTACATTTTAATTGGTCCTCACCCGGGGCCGCACACGTCGGCGTCGCCCGTTTGATAACGCTAGCTAGGAACGCTAGTAACGCTCTGGAGATCGGAATCGGGATCGGGATCGGGGTCGGTGTCGGGGTCGTGTGGCCTGCGTGGGCAGCACGATCCCTACAATTGTGAGTTTAACCCATTGAAATTCTATGAAATATTGCCAGAGATCAACTTGGGCGCTTATTTATGAGCTTAAAACCTGAGAGAAATGGATAGATAGCGACATGGGCAGGGGTGGGGGAGTTGAGAGGTGGAGAGGTGGAGTGGAGGAGCACTCCGGAAGTTTCGTTATGCGTGCGTTCATTTATCACCAGATGCCAGTTAATAACTTTATCGATGCGGGCCTAACACATGTACACTGAAAGAAAATAAGTAAAGCAAATAAGATTAATTCGAAATTTCTAAATCTTAAAACTAAAATTGATTTCAATTATAAAATAAATCCAATATGTAATACTTATTTTAACTTTGTTTTGATTATAAAATAGACCCAATATAATATTTAATACTTAGTTTAAGTATTATTTGTGGGCATGGGTAATAAAAATATTTATTTGAATAATAGTCAAAAGCCTCTCTAATTTTAAGGATTTGTTTTCGTATAACACATTTTTAAAATTAGAGTGGCTTCTGACTATTTTTCAGCTATATAAGAAAACTTTCAAGTTTTCAAAACAATATTCTAAATATCAGATCAAATTTTTCTGAGTGTGCCATGTCTGCGGTAGGTAAGCATTTTCTACTCGCATGACACAACTGCAGAAAGAAAAGAGTGTGTAGTAAAAAGAAAAAGAAAAGAATTGAGGGAAAAAAAATAAGAAAAGAAACGTGAAGAGTGCGCTAAACCTCTTAAGTTCTATTCAGCTTTGACAGTTTTCTTAATATATTGTGGCTGCGCATCTATTCAAAAAAAGAAGAAGAAGAAGAATAACAAAAATAGAGAGAGAGAGTGGGAGTGAGAGAGAGAAAGAGAGAGAGAGACAGAAAACTAGAAACTCCATTGTGGTGAGCAGATGAGGCCTGGACACATCTTGAGAATGTATTTGTTTGTTTGACTGCTCAACTCAGTTTGACTGCTTGACTGCTTGACTGTTTGACTGTTGTTCGACTGTTTGTTGTCTTTGACAGTTTGTCGCACTCGTCGACTAATGATTTGCGTTTGTCACACAACAACAAGAAGAGTGTCTTGTCTGTTGGACTGGGCAAACATTGCGTGGGAGTCCGGTTCCAATGAACTTCACTTTGTTTAGCTGTTTGTTGTACTTTTCATCAGAAGCAGGCAAGTGACTAATGTTTAACGTCTTTTTCACTTTTCTTTCTGCGTAATGCGAAAAAAAATTTCAGAATTGTAAAACCATTTGGAGCAGCATTATAAGCAACATAAACTGGGCGCAGAATCTTGACAAGAAATGCTCTTTAAAGCGATTTAAAAACTTTTCATTGCCCTGAACTGAACCGATTTTCTTGAATGCATTTTTATCAAGTTTTTTACATGAAGTCAAATCTGAATTGGAATCGGAATCGCACCAATTGTAATTCAGAATCTTAATTTAAAAATTTTTTAAACACTGAAACTGATATTATGTTTCCTTAGAGACCGTCTGGGCATCAAATAATTTTTAATGAGTTTAGTTTTTGGTATATTTATTAATTTGTTTAATCTTTTATATTGTACATTTACATACCAATAACGTACTATTAATTTCAATTATTGAATACCGTAATAAAGTTTGAAAAATACCAGAATCCTCATCGGAATTTTTACACTTTATTTTACCTGGCGAATGGTTCAAATTTTTCAAGCTGAAAACTTTGTCAATCCCAATCTTTAAAAACATAGGCGTTTAAAAAAAATAATTCTTCGTCTCAAGTTTAAGGCCAAAAAATTATAACATGTTAATTTCCCAAGTTTCTAAATGAAATATCTATCATTCATAATTAGTGCACCGCATGCACAATCAACATTTGTAAAAGCTTTAAATGGTTTAAGCAATGGGAAAAAATGAAATGAAGGCATTAGGCATTAAAGACAATTGGTTGTATCTTCCTGGAAGGTTCACTGACTGGCTGCCTTTTTGATGTACACCATAATGATAATGATAATGATGATGATGATAATGAGCAGGACGCCGAAGGAGGTCTGAACTCATAACTCATCATTAATAACCGAACCTAAATAAGACATTTTATTGTTGTGCACCTAAATTGAATTCCAGCTGGGTTACAGACAACCTAAACCGAAAACGAACAGGAACCGTAGCAGAATTACACAACCTGGTCGTAAATGATAAATGCCGAAGTTGTTGTTGTTGTTGCTATTGCTGCTGCTGCTGCTGCTGTCCTCAGGTGTTGCCCATGTTTGGCGGCAGCAATGCAAAGGACTCTGAGCTGCCACACATCGAATTGAGCTGTCTATCAGCATAGGGCAAACTGAAAGAGATCAAAGGAGCTGTTGTTGCTCTTACTTGTGTTATTGTTCTGCAACTCACACTTTCCACAGAACATTCTCTTTTTTCCGGTCAAGCCTACACAAGACAAACCTACACTCAGACAAACAAATTGTGCATTTTCCACAGAAGCAAGAAAAATATTTGGAAAACCAGTAACCAAAAAAGCAAAGTAGAAAATCGCTCTAAATTATATGAATTTATAAACTACCTAAAATGTTTGTTTGAATATGTGAAAGACAAATATAATAATAATAATAATAATAACAATAATAATATAATTAACAGTAAGGCCAATGTAATAGTTCTGTGCACACATATGGTGATTTTACCTCGGAAATTAAGAATATATATTTTTTTTTAAGTTTAGAAAAATGTAACCTGGTATTAACAAAAGAAAAAAGAATTTTTAGAAGGACATAACCATCCTTTTTAGAATTATATACTATTTTAATTGGTTCCCTGCTTAAAAACGTTTTTTATCAGCATTTCGATTACATAAAGAAAGCTTTTCCGAGTTCTCAAATCAAGTCTGAAATCATCTTAAAATATAGCAGCTAAGAAACTAGTTTCAAGACTTTAACTTTTTATTAATAATAAATAAAACTACCCCGTTTTACACATATAATGATTACAGCGTATTTGTTTAAAAAATTTAGCTTAATAATTTATGTCATTATCTATTTCGATATTGGAATAAAAAATTATTTTGGCTTGCTTAAATATATCTAATATCGAATTGTGCTTGAAATTTTAGTAATCAAAAATTGGTCATTCTCACATGAATTTATAACCACAATCTTTTCTCAGAGTGTACTTAAGTTAATCTCATTTCGCCGCAACCCCCTTGTCTATTTTGGGATCGCATTTAGGCAAAATTATTATTTTTGTTTTTTTTTTTGCCTTTGCAAAAGTCAGTTGCTCCGGTGAGATCAAAGCCGGCAGAGATCGCTCGGAGTGTTAATCTGGCATATAGTAAAAGTAGCAGAAGAAGAGGAAGGAGGAAGATCTACCGCTACCTGTTTGTCGTCGACGCCGCTGACAGAAGACGTCATTCAACTCCATCCACTCCTCCTCCTCCTCCTTCTCCGTCTCCGTCTCTTTGCTTTACAACAGTTTTCAGTTTCCGTAATTTCGTAAAAGCGATTTGTGTTTTCCGAAACAATTCTGCGAAACAAATTGATTATTTTTGCCCTGCTGTTCTTGTTGCCGCCGGCAAACGGAAGACAAGTCAATTTTCTCACACCTTTTTCTACGAATTAATTTGTGTTTGGTTTAATGATCGTTTCTGTTCCAAAATCAAGAGAGTGAAAACAGCGGACTGCTGATTGCCGACGAACATTTCGTTGACCCACAGATGCTGGCGATTACACAGGCAGAAATGGCCACAAACTCAGTTAGTTAGTAAGCATTTGACTGCTACCCCTACACTCAGAGAAAAAACCGACCTGCAATGTAAGAATGGCAAATATGGAATGCCATATCTTTATCTTATTTGGATACTTATGTTATTATGAATCATTGGTACTTTACGATTTCACAATTGCGATGAAGAATATTATATTTATATATTTTATACATTTGTTGGCATTTTCTAAATTTGCTATCGATCTTTTTTCTGAGTGTAATCGGCAGATGGTATTACTACATTTTTCACTCGGTTCTCATTCTGTGAACGCTATTTTATGTGTGATCTCACTGCATATTTTTAATGATCATATTTGAAAATATTAATCTGAATGCCAAACTAAGACTAAAAATGACATCGCTTTACAAAATTGCTACAATTTTGACAAAAAAAAAAACGCTAATTACTCAAAAAAAAATAAACAAAACAAAAAAGAAAACAAATCATCATGCAAGTTTCCAAAGTAAGTCAAAAAACTACATATTAACAAAAAAAAAAACCAGAAAGCGCCGAGTAAATTACTTGGCCAAATATTTGGCCAACAAACAAAGGCAAAAAAAAAACGAGAGACAAAAATGTGCTGATTCATGAAATAAATCAAAGTGTGTGCGCCTCGAGCTACTGTAAATATGATTATGCGCTTAATTAAACTAAGAGCCAGCCACTGCAAAAGTCTCTTAACGGCGACCCCAAATGGCCCCCCAGTTGCCAGTTGTCCAAGGCTCCGGCGAAACGGTAGCCGACGACGACGACGAATGTTAATCCCACTTTACACATTACGGCCACTTAAACTTTGCCAGCAAAAGACCGTTGGTGGGAGAGGGTAAGAAAAAAAGAAGTGATCAGGCAATTTGAAAGCGGAAACTTTTTGGGGCCACCAACAGGCAAAAAAAAGAAGCAAAATGCAAAACAAAAAAAAACAGGCAGCAGCCAGATGTGGGCAGGAAGGGGACTCGGGCCGACATCAGACGAAGACGGGTCCTCCTCAGTGCGAATGGGATTGAGGACCACCGTGAATTAAATATTAACCTACCTACATTATTACGTACGAATAGATAGAGAAGCTGAACCAGCCAGACCCAAATGACGTACACACAAACACACATGCAGACTTACAAACCAAAATAAAAACATCCGGATTGCTGTAGATCGTATAGATATTGTTTATGTGTGTTTTCGGTTTTCGGTTTTGGTTTTCGGTTTTGGTTTCGGTTTGTTTTGCAACACATGCCCCAAAAAAAAAAAAATAATAAATACTGTGCGGTCGCTGCTTACATTTATTGATTTCATCGCAACGACGACGACGAAGAAGACTCAAATCTCTCTTTAGGCAGCAGAAAGGGAGAAGTGGAGCTGGGGTTAAAGCTGCATGAAGACTGGTCGCCTGTGTTGTGTAGTGGGGCAGCCGAGGCAGCTGGGGCAGATCGCATTAAGCGTAGAACAGTGGCAGCCGCACAGCCGAGAGCGATTTACCCCACACCCATCAACATTTCAACTTAATTCCTTTTTGGAGTTGCCTTCTGCCAAGTTGGAGCACCCTACACTAGGCATAGGCGAACTGATCAAACGCTTGACATATCATGCGGAATGTGCGATAACTGAAAATTCATATAAATTCAACAAAAATAGTCAAATTCAGATTCGAATCTCAGTCAATCTGAGTTATAAATTCTACAAAGATAATAAAATTGCTTTATTTATTTCTTTAATACAAGTTTAAATCCCATTCAAGCTTTTTTTTATTAGTTACTTTTTCTCTGCGATTTTAAAGGTCGTTAAATATTTGTATATATTTTATTTATATATTTTATGTGGACTAAATTAAAAGAAAATTTGAAGAAAACAATTTAAACTATATTTAAAATTAAAATTAAAGTTACAAATTAAATGATAAAACATTAAAAGCAAATATTTAAATTAAAATGTAAAATAATAAATATTTATCATTATCCAACATTGCAAGAATTGGGAAGTCCAGAAAAATCCCAACCAGATTAAAAATTATTGATGTAAAACACTCAGAAGGGAGAAGAGATTAAAAATTAAAGAGTAAAAATCAGATATAGGCAAATCTCTGAATATGTGAAAGAAGATCAATTTAAGCTCAGTTAAGCAATCTCAAAGATTGAAAGTTAAATTAAAGAATGAGAAATAATAAGTCAAATAAGGATATTATCGAAAATGATTTGATATTTAAGGCAATCATAAATATTAAAATCATTTCTTTTTCAGTTCTTGTATACAAAAGTATTTAAAATTAAATATAAATAAATATTAATATAAAAAGATAATAATAATACTTAAAATAAGACAAATAATAATCATAAAAATAATGCCAATGGATAATCTTAAGTATTTTAAATTTTAATAAAGAATAAACACTAACTCGGAGTAATATCACATTATTATATAGGAAAATGCATCTACGGTTCAGAGAGGAGAACCGCATCAGAAGAAACTGGAATCCAGCTGGGTTCTCAACTGCGCTAAGCGCCTTAGATGAATTTTATTTTACACAAATTACAGAAGTGATGTGTTTGTGTGTGTGCAACTCTTTCACAGTATATGAATTCCATATAATTTTAGCTAGATTTGGCACACAACATCGACGTTTAAATATAGTTGAAGCTTTGGTTTAAAGTGCACTGAGATATTCTAGAAAAACATAGTTAAAACAGCTTGAAACTTTAGTAGTCAATCATATCTGAGCAAAAGTTACACACAGAAAATGTAGTTCTTTTTTTTTTAACTGTTTTTAAAGATTTACTATATATTCTTTATATATATACTTTAAGAATTATTTTAAAATAAGGTTTTAGCTCCATTAAAAATTAGCATATTTCACTTAAACTTTAATCATTCTTGGATTTATTCAATGATGTTTTTACAGCATTTTTGAGTGTATTTATATTAAAAATGTTCGAATTAAGGACTATTTTTTCCAATTTTTAAGAATTGTAAACTGCTTTCAAGTACGAATTTTACTTCAATTCTTAAGAATTACAACGTTGAATTCTTTTTTCACCCCTCTGATTAGGTAAGATATATGTTTTTTGTGGTCATTCCCACGCCTAATCATCCCACAGACAGTTAATCCAAGGTGAGGACAGGACAGGACAGGACAGGAAACGAGGCATTACGACATCAAAAATACGGTTATCACATTGGTTACGGATTACCACCCGCATAAGAGATGTCACTGAGGCGTTTGGCTAGTTGTCTTCCAGCTTGGCAATTATCAACGCTTGTCTGACGCAGAGACGGGAAAAGGGAATGGGACTGGGAATGGGACTGCAACTGGGACTGGGACTGGGACTGGGAAAGATGACTCATGTATGGACACTTAAGTCATAATGGGCAAGAGGCACTTAGCTGTGGGGCCCACCTTTGTGGATCGTGACCGAAATGACTTTTACAGGTAAAAACTTACCATTTAGGCCAAATTTAGACATTATCACCGATACAAAAACACACACACACTCACAACGACAACAGAGATCATTGTTCTTTGCGGTTGTGTAAATGCGTGTAATTCCATTTTATGGCTCCTGTGCACCGTTCTGCATCCGCACCATCATATTCCCCCCCACCTTCCCCTCCACACCCGCGTCTTCTCTGATCGTGTGTAGAAAATATAACTAAAAAAAAAAGAAATAAAGAAAAAAATGACTTCATAAAATTGTATTTAGTCATGCTACATCACTTTGTAATAATTTTCATTTTGGCGCTTGCTTTGATCTTAAGCCGCGCAACCGCGTGCGGTGTTGTCTGCCCCTGCACCGCACCCCCCCCCCCCCCCCTGCTCTTGCTCTCGCTTCCTGGCGCAACTGTTAGGCGGTCGAAACTGCCACCGTGTGGCGTTTCAGATCTGCGCTGCGTTAAATTTGAAATAATGATCATGCTGGTGGTGGTTCTTTCTTCTCCTCCGCCTTCGACTCTCTGCGACCAGGCATTTTAGCTGCCAGACCAGATACAAGCTCCGAACTGTACCCCGAACCACGAGCCCCGCACCACGAACCAAACCGTTGTTGGCAACTGTGCAATGTGATTGAGCAATCATCAATAATGCGAATTGAGCATGAAGAAAAGCGAAATTTAAACGCGGTAAGGGAGTTTGCATTTAATGTACATAAATCTGATGTACACTCAGAAAAACAAATGCACTGATATTAAGAAAATCACCATGTTTTATACGCAAAGTGCAGCCCAAATATTAAAAAATTTTACTTTTAAAAACTGAAGTCTCTTCTTAATTTGTGCGCTATTTTTGTTGAAATTAGACAAATTAAAAAACGAATTCGAAATTTCAGGCAGTTTTTTTTATGGTGTACAGTGGACTATTAGCTTTGTTGTTACTTATATAATTACTAAAAATTTGTATTTTAAAATGTGTCACATATACAAACATTTTAGATAGTTTACTAATTGAAATAATTAAAAAAAAAGCCGAGGCAGTAAATTGTATTATTTGTGCCTGAATTTTAGAAAGAAAGTATTCTCATTTGCACTTTTATATCCTTGTCAGCTATAATTTTCTAGACGATAATCATGAAAAATGTATAAAAAGCCTCTCAAATTTTAAGAATATTTGTTTGTATATTTAGAAATTTATTTCTAGCCTCTAAAACCAATTTTCACCTGGACGATTTTTTTCTTAGTGCAAGGTTCAAATGATTTTGTAAAATACGCTGAACCCTTAATGGGAAAATGTGCATAGCAAAATTGTGTAAAATTATGTAAAAGACAGAAGGAAGCATTCTGGACAAAATTACAAATACATATAAATAAATATAATATAAATATCTGTTGAGAAATTAAATAAAATATCGCAAAAAAATATTAGTTACGTAGTTTCGAATTGTTTGGTATTTTTAACATTAGTTTCAATATACATCAGCTAAAATATTTATTTTTTAATTAATTAATTTAAAATGTTGTCCTTTTCCGTGTCATCTGATTGACATTAAAAAAATAACCACGCTTTTGAAATAAAAACCGTTAATCAGATTAAATATTAATCAAAAATATGACAGAAACAGACTTTTCTTTTGAGTATTTGCTTTGAATTGAACTCAAAGTCAAAGTAACTTTGAAAATCGCATCTCAGCCCTTTTCCATGTCTCCAATAACACACATTTTCCAAATATCAATACCAAATACCAACTACCCGTGGGCACTCCCCATATGGTTGATATTTACCCACAACACCGTCATGGTAACTTTTCAAGTAAATGGCAACGAGCCGTGTAAACTGACCACTGGCTCATATATCATTTAGGTCAATATATGTGTGTAGATGCTTGCATAGCTGACGGGCCGTTTTCCCTATAAATAGCACGTGTTGTATGTTGTCGTATTTACCCGTGTTGTTGTTGCTGTTGTTGTAGTTGTTGTTGTTGCATCTCCGTCCATTCGACCTTAGCATGTGCTCGTGTTCCATGTGCAATGATTTCATGGAAAAGCATTCGACTCGGTTTTTATGGTCTCTTGTTGTCCGTCCTTCTGAACACTTTTATTCCAAACTAACTGTTCTGACCTTGTTGGCATTATTTTCTTCTTTTTTTTTGTGCCAGTCTTTTATAGCTGTTGACGTTCGCTATTAACAAGCTGACCATTTGCATCTATAAATGTATATTTTTATTTGTATGTGTGCATGTGCTTTTGTACACAAGATATAATTTTGGAGTCTGTTAAAGCCACGAAGACTTATTGCAAGGTCAATGAGATCGTGAAATTATTTATTATTACAACTACTGCAACTAATGAGTAAGTAGACATATAGACAGATTTTTATAAGTACCCCGTTACTTCATTTTTTTTTTGTCGCAACCTTTTACTGCTAATTATATTTGACATTAAGCTTGTCAAGATTACAATAGACCTTATCATATAATCAATTCAGAGTCCTCTATTTCTGTTTTTAAGAACTCAGTTTTAAACTTATTGATAGGTTTTTTATTTGGGCAACTTAACTTAACTAATAAGGCCAATTCTTTTTTATTTCCAATTTTTAACCTTAAACTTTAAATTGTTTCTTATATATTCAGATTAAGTTTTAGTTTTTTTTAATATACATAAGATTATATTAAATAAATATATAATTAGGAAATTGTGACACTTGATTAAAGTGCAAGTTAAAACTGATCGCAGATTGAACTTACCTCTGCCCATTGGCAAATCCAATCAAAAGCACCAACATTCAAGTATATTCCTGCTGCTTAAATGCTCACATAAAGTTAACAGACCAATTAATTATGGTCATTGAGCATTGGGAGACTGTGTGACAGCCATGAAACACGAGCGATCGATGCAAGACAACGGTGCCCCAATCCCATATCCCATATCCCGAATCCCAATCCCAGAAACACACACACAACAGCAACGACATCTTGAAGTGGCAGGCTATGGCTGGAAACTTGGACTTGGACATGGGACATAGTTGATGTGAATGTGGATTGGGATCAGTTGGGATCAGGAACGGGAACGGGAACGGGAACGAGGGACCACACACATCGTGTGTGTGACGGCGATAAAAATCACAGCATGTTGCAAACAGCACAGAACAGCGATGCGTGATGCTGTTGTTGCTGTGGGCAAATCTTTTGACAGTTGTGTTGAAGCATAAAGATGCCAAACAACAACAGCAACAACAGCAGCAACAACAACAACCATAATAAAAGCAACAACCACACGGCTAGTAAGTGCGTGAAAATATATATGTATAAATGTGAACCGCCGTCACAGAGGCCCCAGCACCAAAAGCGCATCAATCAAACGGCACCGCCAACGCCGCAAAGCAATCTCCAACAAACACACACACACACACACACACACACACACACGCACATACACACATACACACACACACACACTCGCAGTTAGTTCGATCAATCATTTATTATGGCGTCGCTGATGGCGGCCCCATCAGGCTTCGTTGGTGGTCACCGGAATCCCCCAATGAAAATAGTAAAATATTTTCTATGGTACCCTTATACGAGTAATTATTATTTTTATTCATTTTTTGTCTTGTATCATTTTTTTGTGTTTGCTTTTGAGGCTTTATTGACTATGTTTTGGGTTGGCCTGGCCATTTGGAGCCACTTAAAAATTGTATTTTTAATTGCTTGTTCGATCCAAAAATAAGAAGCCAACAAAATAGACATTTAAAATGCCTCACACATGCCGACATTCAACAAGTGATAATGCACATTAGATCGACAATTGAAACAATAATGTTTTTAAGCTCAGATCTACATATATATCAGCCAATTATATCAATTTCCTTAACATGTTTTTCGAATAACTTCTGTGTATTTGATCACCATAAAAATGTACACCAATTTTTCATTTAATCTAACTTAAAGCAGACCACAATTCAAAAATAAAATTATAAATTAAATTTAAAATATAGTTGGAAAAAATTGTATATAATTAAAATGAAGTAATTCAATTTATAATTTAAAATAAAATGAAATTATTTAAGGGATATGATAAATCGTGTGGTAATAAAATGTAAAATTGTTCATCGTTTTAAGTATAGAAAAAACACAATCAAACTTAAAAAAATATTAAGCGTTTGTGGAAAGTAAATCGTTAAGAATTCAGAGAGAAAGAGACAGAAATAGCGAGAAAATATAAAAAATCCGGAACCCTTTCTAGTAAGATAAGATTACCACAGATATAATTATTTAATTTTATGCACACTGTGAGAAAAATTCAAGAATATTCAGACAGACCAAATAAGCTAATCTGTTGACCCTGATCAGTAAGGAAATAAAACTTGATTTGGCTATATACCACTTGAATCTCTGATGCAGGGTATAGAAAATATTGAAATTCTTTCTACGGTTTGATCAAATTAATTGCAGCACACAGCCAAATACACAACAAGATGCTCACAAATGAAAATACAAAAAAAATATGGAATAAATAACAACAGCAGCAACAGCAACAGCAACAACAACGAAAAATTAAGCACGCAACTTTGGTCGCCCAAGTTGGCCAAAACGCTGTTGGTGGGCTGCTAACGTCGACTGCGGCTGCGCTGCTCTTGTGAGCGGTGAGTAAACATGAAATTTAGTTCGGCTGCTCTATTGAAATTGTTGTTTGCTGTAGCGCTTTTATTGCCACATAAATATGGAAATTTTTCATTAGCAATATCCGTTTCCGATTTATCTTAATGGAGTCCCAGAACTCTCATGTTGTTGTTGTTGCTGTTGTTGTAATTAAGAATGGGCTACCGTTTTTTTTTTTGGCGTGGAGCGGAGATTCCAACGAACATGTTGCATAAGCGACGCCGACGTCGACGTACACGTCGAAATCAACGTCGAGTTGGGCTCTGTGTGTGGTCCTCTGATTGAATGTTAAAGCTTTGGCCAATGAAAGCGGCTATTAAGTCTGGCCAACCAACCAAGACACAGTTGGCAACTTGGGTGGCAACATGCCATTCACCAATCACACACACACACACACACACACACACACTCACAAGGAACAGCACAGCACAGCAGCTCTGTGTCTGTGTATGTCGACGACGGCGCCGCAAAAAAGAAAGCGCGTGCAACAGCAACAACAACAACAACAGCAACAAAAAGCAGAAGGAGAAGCTGAAGCTGAAGCAGCAAGGGGGAAAAAACTCAACCGACCGGAACTGCAACTGGCGCTATATGCAATTATAAGCTGCATGTGTCCCTCTCTCTTTCTCTCTCTCTCTCTTCCTCTTCCTCTTCCTCGATGTATATATATATATGTGCGTATATATATATATGTGTGTGTGTATGTGTGTGTGTTCAGCAACAATAACAAACAGTAGCCAAGATTTTCCTTCGCCAAAGATTGACAGAAGCAGCGGCAACTGCACTTGAAACTACACTGCTAGAAATTAAGCGAAAGTCAATCACATAATCAAAATAATTATTACTTACAAGTATTTTTGTACTTGTTAAGAACTTAAAGCGATTAATAACTGAATTCAGGCTGGTTAATAAATATCATTTATTTATGATGAATCTATATCTATATGATATATGACTTAAATATCGTATTTCATACAATTAAGATATTGATTACAAAAATCTTTAAATATTTTTTGAAAACGAAAATGTTTTAAAATGAGAACAATAAAACTAAAACAATCCCAAAATAATCTTAAACAGAGGAATTTCGGATTTGCAAACAAAATTTTGTCAAATAGTTTTCGTTCTCTAGTCTAGCATTTTAATGTGATTACAAAAGTCTGTATAATTTTTGCAAGTGTAGTCGCTGTTTGGTTATTGGGAGCGGGGACCACCGAGAAGAGAGATGATGTGTCCAGAGATCCCAAGCTGCTAACTGCTGAGCAACATGTTGCTGCTGCTGTTGTTGTTGCTGCTCTTGTTGTTGCTGTTGTTATATTTTGTTGCTCATCTTTGTTGCGCCTTGTTTTTGATCTTTCACGCTGTAAATTATACAGCAGCAGCAACCGCAAACAACATCAATTTTATTTGCTGTTTGTTGTTTTTGTTCTGATTGCTTTGATGCAAATTTGTTGTTGTTGTTGTTGCTGTTGTTGCCTGGCTGCTATCTGCTATCTGCCTGGCTGTCAACAACACAAATAATTGTTGGCAACATTGCATGTGAAACGGTTTTTTCTTGTGTTGGCAACACAACGTTTGCTTGTCATCATTTTTAGTGCATGCTGGCGGGCATATTTTAATCTGTTTGATGCGACTACAGTAAAGTTTGCCTATGCGCAAAATTGCTTAAGTTCCCATGGTATAGTTTTCGTTTTGAACTTTTCTGAAACCCTTTTGCTATGCTAAGTTATAAAACGCACCATAAAAAACCTTGTTTAACGATTTTTTCGCGCACAATAGCTTCCTAGAAGAAAAAACGAAATCCAAACGGCTAATAAAGATTGTTGTTTTTTTGTTGTTGGTTTTGCTTTTCGAATAAAAACTAAACTCGTTATTTTAGACCACACACACAGAACGGGACTGAGGCTGAGGCGCCCAGAAGCCGCGGCGCACACTTAAAAAGCCAATAAAAAAACAACAACAAATAATTGCTAATTTTATGCTCGAATAAGAAACGCAAAAGGATCAAAATGGGCACCTCAAAGCAACAAAAACAAGAACAGCAAGGGCAAAACAAGCGGCATAAATTAGTGCGAGCGAAATAGCAATATAGAAACGTCACGCACTATCAAACGAGAAAATGATCAATGGGGGCACATACACCAACTAACAGCGCGGCAGACAAAGAGAGAGAGAGAGAGTAAAAGATAGAGAGAGAGAGTGAGACAGGGCCACAGGCAGAGCCACACACAGCGAAGCGATAGACCACCCATGACGAAACGACGAATTAAAGGCCACCCACGAAGAGCGAGCACATGTGCAAGTGTATGTGAGTGTGCGTGTGTGTGTGAGTGTCGTATGTGTGTGTTTGTGTGAGTGAAAAGGCCTTTGAAAACAAACTCAGTATTGGTTATGAGAAGGGGAGAGATATGCTGAGAAGATAATTGAAATATGTACAACCTGAACATGTGCGCTGAAGTGGGCACACACACAAATTTACAAATTTCAAAATAATAAAAAGCGGTCAGACACAAGCACAATAAATAAATAAAAAGCAAACATGTGTCCGCAAACAAATAAACATATGAAACAAATAAGCATATATTTGTAAGGCATGGCAAGTGAAAGTGTTAAATTGTGCGCCTACAAATGTAAAATTGTTGTCCTATAATTTCTGCGTTTAAAAATATCGCATTTTATTTTAAAAAAAGTCACATTTGTTTTGGCAAGGTGTTTTTCGGTTACTTTTCATTCGCAGCGCTGCCAGATATATGAAAGGTAATGGCACCCTGTGTTGAGAATATCGATATACCGATAGGTCTCACACAATGGCAGTATTTGTTCGCCGGCGTTGCTGCTTTTTTTGTGGCTTCTGTGTCAGCCTCGTCCAACTAGAATTTATAACAAATAATTGTCCACTGTCTCTGATTTAATTTTCAACTTTGTTAAATTTATTGTTGCACGAAGATGCCACCAAAAAAGGCGCCAGCAGGTCCGAGCAAAAAAACGGAGCAAAAGAAGAAGGAAAAGGTCATCGAGGTAAGGCTCAAATTGCTTGTGCACGTCTGCCCGAACATAACCTCAATTGGGCAGCGACCACGACAGACAACGTCAACAAATTAGGAAATCTTAATCTTTCTTCTTAACAGGATAAGACATTTGGTCTAAAGAACAAGAAGGGCAACAAGCAGCAGAAGTTCATCCAGCAAGTACAGAAACAGGTGCAGGCCGGTGGCCATCATCCGCGACAGGAAGGCGACAAGAAGAAGGATGAGAAGGAGAAGAAATTGGCCGATCAGCGTGAATTGGCGTTGATCTTCAAGCCGGTGCAGACGCAAAAAGTGGAGAAGGGCACCGATCCCAAGTCGGTGGTGTGTGCGTTCTTCAAGCAGGGCCTCTGCACTAAAGGCGACAAGTGCAAATTCTCTCATGACTTGACCCAGGAGAACAAGGTGGAGAAGCGATCGATGTATGTTGATATGCGTGATGGTGACGACGATCTGATGACAAACTGGGACGATGCCAAGCTTAAGGAGGTCGTCGACAAGAAGCAGTCGGGGGAAAAGCAACGACCCACAACGGATATTGTATGGATAATCCTTGTTCTTCTCCATTGCCCACATTTATTGAACCAAACTTAAATCTTGCTTACAGATTTGCAAATTCTTTTTGGAAGCGGTGGAGAAATCAAAGTACGGCTGGTTCTGGGAATGTCCCAATGGTGAGAAGTGCATCTATCGTCATGCGCTTCCACCTGGCTATCAGCTGAAGCGGGACAAGAAGAAGGAAGACAAACCGACCGAGATCTCGCTGGTCGATCTTATTGAGAAAGAGCGTGCTGCGTTGGGACCGAATCAGACGCGCGTCACATTGGAATCCTTCCTCGCCTGGAAGAAGCGCAAACTGCAGGAGAAAAAGGAGAAACTTGTCGCCGAAGAGGAGCGCAAGAAGAACGACTACAGCAAGGGCAAACAATTTGGCATATCGGGTCGCGAAATGTTCAGCTTCAATCCCGATCTGGTCGACGATGGTCCCATGGAGGATGGTGACGCTGCCTTCGATGTCTACAATCGTGACGAAGATGACGACGATAATACGGTCGAATTTAAGGAACTCGATTTGGCCGCACTCTCGCTGGCGGCAAAGGAGGTTGACGGATCCGGCACCATTGCGTCCAGCACAAGATTGCTCGATCAGGCAACTGAAGCAGCGAAAACCGCACAGGCCGAGGATGCGGCGCCAGCTGCTTCAAGCGTTGACAGTGCGCCCGCCATCAATAAGGATCTATTCGTTGATCTTGATCTGGGCGATCTAGATGATATAGATCTTGACGACGACGAGGACGATTAGGCAGCCCGATTAGCCAGCGAATTTAACGCTTTGTTAAAGTTTTGATATTTGAATTGAAATGCAGCATAAACAAACAAACACACACCTAATGAGTTCTGCCTTTAGCAACTTTCGATCAATAAAATTGTGGCTTTCACAAGTTCGCTAAGAAATGTATCCTTTTAAGCTAAGTTTTAATATACATTTATATTTTTTTCACACAAAATTTACATTAATGGTTAGGTACTAAAAGATATTCACATCATATTTTATGCATCTTGCAGAAGTTGGTTCATTACATGTTCATTCCAAGCTGTAATTACCGATGTCAAGCGCGAAAGAAGACGTATATCGATCCTCCCGTTTGCCACCATTCGCCGCAGTTTGCGCATAAACCAATTCACTTTTTTACTCCTCGACTGAAATACGTAATTGAAGGCATTTTCCTCATTGACAAAGAGCTGATTTCTCGTCGCATTCCGCTTGCAATTTCCTCTTTTTGAACGCTTCTTGCTCAGGCATTTCGATCTAGATGAGCAGTTGCCGCGAACCATTCTTAGTGCAATATCGTATATTGAATATTTCTGAATTTATACAAATTTTGAGCATTAATTATAGGTGTCAAAGTTACATATGTATATGTATATTATATATATATAGTTAAAAGTCAAATATTGATAGTTGAAAGCCAAAAGGGCATGGAAAATTGTTCATAGCTAGTCCATTTCCTCATGGATCTTGGTGAGTCCAAATCTTTCCTGTAAATTTAGTTTAGCTAACCAATCCCTTGAAAGGACTTGGCAAAGACATTTGTCGCTGACTAAAAAGGATCGGTATTTTTAGAAGCTAGACATTTTTCATGGCGATCAGCTGACATTCTTAGATATTGTGCAGTTCTTTTTTGTACCTAACTTTATTTAACAGAAATTTGTGCATGCAATAGAACTAATCAAATAATTCGAAATATAATATTTAAACAAAAAGTGATAGCAATACAGCTACCAAAAGCCAGGAGGCAGTACACCCACAGCCTGTGGAATTTGGCGTTCACGTAAAAATTTCGAGAGCAACATTTCGAGACGCGTCTTGGGACCGCCCTCATCGTAGGCCGTCAGTTGCGGCATATAGATTGTCTGGATGTACAGTAGGAGTTTCAAGAAGTTTCGGCCATAGGCGCGCCACAGCTCGAAGCCGAGGGTTTGGAGCATCTCCATGATCATGGTGGCACAGATGTCGGGCAGCGGCGTCACATTCATTATGTGCGTCAGCCAACACCAGGCCTCCTCCAATCCAAAGCAGTGTGCGGATCCATCCGCTTTGCGACCAGGCGTGATGATAACTGCTGCATAGAGTCGGGCGATTCCCGTCTGGCGCTTGAGGAACATATCCGGCTTTTCCAGCTCATTATTCTCAGATAGACGATAGCCCATTGTCTTCAGATATTGCTCGGGCGTCTGTCCCGACTGCTGGGGTATTACGTACGGCACCAAATACGGCGACTCCTTGTACATGTAAGCCAAGAAGATCTTGCCAAAGTCTGGCAACAGTCTCCAAAACGCAACAATTACCGAGGCAAACGGAAACGCTGCCTGAGGATTACTCGATATGGCTGTGTCTGTTTGGCTAACGAACTTCTTGGCCATCAGCAGGATGCAATAGTCCCGCGCGAGTGGATGATCGTTGATCGTAATCGTTGTTCCGTCCGTTGTCCTCACCGGCTGTCCGGCAAAGAAATTGTATAACTTATCAAAGTTGGTCGTCAGATGTTGGGCACTGGCCGCTGTTATGGCGTTCAGTGGCACGTTGATCGTGCGCTGGCAGTTGGTGCGATACTTTTTCCATGTCTCGTCCGTTTGCAGGGGCTTCACTGCATCCACCTTGCCCTGGTAGAGCGCAATGATCTCATTGTAGAAGGCCAGGCGCGTGGGATGCACATAGCTGTGCGAGATACTGCTGCCAGTAGCAGCTGCTTTTACTTGTGGCGCCGCCTGAGCATTTGCCACTTCCTGTGCCGCAGTCGCT
Source organism: Drosophila glabriapex (assembly GCA_035042305.1). NCBI lineage: Eukaryota > Metazoa > Arthropoda > Insecta > Diptera > Drosophilidae > Drosophila > Drosophila glabriapex. The sequence continues at coordinate 18,356,337 of JAWNLN010000046.1, forward strand.
GCTGCCGCTGCAGTTGCAGTTGCTGCTGCAGCAGCTGCATCAGCGGTTGCTTTCCGCTGTGCCGCCTCCAGTTCCTGTTGTTGCTGCTGCTGCTGCTGCTGTTTCTGTTGCTCCTTGGCTTCGAGAATGCGCTGCTTTTCCGTCTCCTCGGCGAGCTGTTTGGCCTTGTTCAGCAACTGTTGTTCCTGCTCCGACAGCTGCTTGAGCAGATTCTCTTTGACTCTATCCAAACTCTGGCAATATTTCTCCGCTTTGAACACACAATCCAATTCGGGTGTCTCACAGTTGGCATTCTTAATCTTAGCTACCAGCTGATCAAACAGTTGCACCAAATCACGCAACTCTGCATTTTGGGCGCTGCATGCTTGCACCGTGTCCTTGTCCAGTGAGAGGAGCAGCTTCGTGACCGTCTCGTATTTCTTGTAGAATCTCTGATGATAACGCGAAACACCCTCGATTGTGAGCAGATGCAGTTGCTGGTTATTCTGCTTGAGCAGCGCCTCCTGTGCCCGCTGTTGCGTCTCCAGCTCCGCTTTGGCCAGCTGCTCGGCCTGCTGCCGCAAGTACTTATCGCTCTCCCATTTTCTCACACGGCTGCTGGCGAGTTGTTGTTGCTGTTGCTCGGCCTGCTTCTGCGCCGCTTGTCGTTCATGGATCACACTCTGCTGCCGTTCCTTGATCTGTTGCAGCTGTTGTTGCACACTTCGTCTACACTCCTGGTCAAGTTCTCGCCGCACAATGCTGGCATTTATTTCGTTCACATCGGGAAAATTGCAAACGATATCAACTGAAATTGCCTTCGTTTTTGTGTTCTTTTTCTCAACTGCAGTTGGCACAGGCAAAACGGGTGCTGGCTCTTTTCGAACCTCCTGTCGTGGTGCCTTCAAATCCGGTCCAATTGTATGGGGTCCGGTGCCGCAAAGAGAAACCAAAGCCGCGCGTTGCCATACGGGTTGCACACGATCCCAAACCAAATCATCCACGCTCTGCAATCAATTGCATGCTCTTAAGTACATACACAATACTTATTAGGATTCAGAGTAAACTCACCATGTTTTTTTTTATTTTGAGATGTGTTTATATAGTTTTAGTGTAGTTCTTATATAGTGTGGATATAAAGCGATCTGGCGCCGTCGAGGAAAATAAAAATCATATCGAATTTAGAGATGGGTAGCCGTAATTCATTTATGAACTAGTTCCAGTTGGTAAGCAGCATTTCTTTGAAATTGGTTTTTAATTTAATGGGAGGCGACGATTTGATTATACAAAAAAATTATTCGATTATGTGCTTACTTTTTTATATGTTTAATTTGTAAACAATGCAGTGATTTGCATAGTTCATTATGACCAGCATACATTTTGGTGAACCGATAACATCGATGCATGGAATTGGACTTAAAACAATCGATATCTGTATAATTTAATGTATTTTCGATCGCGTAAACAATAAGAACATAATATATTGAGGCTTGCATTTAAAGCTATCCATATTTAAAGGACAAGTACACATTTAGAAAAATTTTGCTCCATAACTGCCATCCATTTCAATCAGCTCACATTTGCCCTTCTCCTCGAGCAGACGCAAGGCATTCAGCAGCACTGCCTCGTCCACATCGTGGAACTCCAACTGGGTGGTATTCTCACCCGAGGCTATCTCGTACAAAGTGCAAATGCTATTCGTTTGTCCAGTCTCCTGAATCCAGTCATAGACCATATTTCCGTATTCCTCCAGCGTGTGCCAATACACCTGCCACTCCTGCCTCTTTTTATCCAGCGGTGCAGCATGTCCCGTCTGCTGCAATTGCTCCAGGATTAGCTGGATGAACTCTGGCGAGAGGCGGCGATTAATTGACTCATTACAAAATAATGGCGAGTTTTGATCGTTGATGCCAAGCGTAAATTTATTGTTGTGTTTGAGGTATTTGAGAAAGAGATCTGTCCACACCTTAAATTGTTTCTGGCGTGTTTCCTCATGCGGCTGGAGACTGTGGACACATTGTGAGTTAACTAGTTAGCCAATTTATTGCGATTGAAGTTACTTACGTGAAGAAAGGTGGAAATGTGTATTCCCACGGCCATTGAAACTCGGCCATTGTTTGTCTTAGATTGACGTCATATCATTTAGCAAGCTCAGCTGTTAAACTAGAGTTGCCGTCAAGCAATTATATATCGTTATTAATAGCGATAACCGATAACATTCAATATTGAGCGCGTCACAACGAATCAATTTAAACTGTCATCGCAAACACGATGAGACTTGAATATTTTCACTTTTCTGCTTTATTTGTCTTAAATAGAAAAATTGTGTACATTAACATTTTTATTCCATACAGTTTGAGTTGATCTCATCTTTGCTATTATTTGTTTTCATGCAATTCTTACATTTTCATCCAAAAGTAAACATGTAGAGACAAAAAGAAGTTTGTAGATATCGGCATTTTGCTTTGCATCATATTCATAAATATCCATTTACATATACATATACTCATATCAGCTATATATTCTTGTTCAATATATTTAAAGTACTAGGAGGCGCAACACTATACATTCAATATTTCAGTTTCTTTTTTTTTGTTATTTTGTTAATATAGATTTTATTAGTTTTCTCTTAATTTTGCTTTACCAGCTGCTTTGCCTTATCTGCATTTATATACCACTGCCTGTTGCCATTATTCATTTTGCAATCCATTTTATATCTATTTAAATTTAATGCTGTTAGTAAATTTACGTTTCTTTACTTTACTTTTTTTCTTTATAAAAATTAGGAGCATCTTGTGCTTTAGAAGTAATTTTCTGTGTTTAGTTGTGCTGTATATTTTGGTTTCTTATTTGCTGTGTTCCAACTGGCATTTGAAGTAGGCTTGATTTATTTATTTAATGGTAATAATGATAATTTGTGTGTGCATTGTGTGGGCTGAAGGAGGAGAGCTGTGTGCAGGCAGTTTATATTTAGTTAACGCATACATTGCGTGGTAAATACGAAATATTTGTTTAGTATTATTATGTTTTTGCACTTTGCTTTTGCCTTTATTTGGTTTTTTGTACACTTGCGTGGAAATTCTCTAGAGCCATCCACATCGGGAAACAAAGAGTGTCTCTTGTGATAGTTCAGTTTTTGTGTTAGCTAGTTTTAAAGAGTTTTACAGTTAGTTCCTAGTTAACAAGTGAGGTTCGGTTGAAATCTTTTTTGTTTACTATATATGTAAGTAGGTATATGTTACTCTTCTTTCGGTTTCGCTCCAATTGTGGAGTTATGTACTTAGCATGCTCGTGTTGCTATTTCTAAAGATATTTATATATAGCAAAATAACATTTTCTTGTCTCGTACACATAGTAAAGCGATCTACTAATTCTCTTTATTTAAAAAAATATAATAAAGAAAATTACAAAATAAATGCCCTATAACTGCTTGCTGTGCTTAAAGCATATTGATGAAAATGTACACTTGAAATGCTTTGCTGGTTCTCTTAAAATTACCTTTAAATGAAATGCAATAACAAATGGCATACAAATCGAATCCGAAATAAAAATAAAAACAATGCGCATAAGATTTGTTTCGCATGTCGGATCATCACCGTGGAAAACAAAAATGTCTGTGCATCATAGCTTAATTTACAGCACGTTTCGAAAACATGTTCTCAAAAAAAAAAAAATTTAAAGGTCTTCTAAAATTTTTGTGTTTTTGGTTTATAAATTTGAAACAAATCTCAAGCTTAAATATATGTATGTATCTTAAGCTCTTAATAACCGAACAGAGAATCAAATAAACAATAGACAGCTTATAAATTACATAAAATACATAATACGCTCGCTCTAAATATCATTTACATACAGTTCTTAGACCTCTTACACATATGGTATTTATTATATAATATGCATTGTTATAGTTATTGGTAAACTATTTAAAAATGGCATGTGGTCGACATGTATGCGCTTCACATATCGTTAATAGATATTACATTATACATATACATACAGTACATACATTTATTATATATCGAGTTGGTATAAATCGAGACACGAGCATTCCATTCCGACAATATCCATATTTTGCATTTGCATATTGAATTTTAGCTTGCTCCGCATTGGTTGCTTGGTTGGTTGGTTGTTTAGCCTATGGTCTAATTGAGTTACATATACATATATAAAGTTTTGGGATTCTCGAATCACTGCACGTATAGCATGACATGACAGCATGTTGTTTCACACATATGCTCCATATTTCGACTAACGACTAATACTAGAGATATAGCTAAACCTAAGCTACAATTTTTGCCTAAGACGACGATCGGTTTCTCTCAGCCAACTGCCAACTGCATTTTTGTGGAGGGCTGCTTGCTTTGTCTGCTACTGCTACTGCTCTTGATGCTGCTACTGCCGCTGATGGTGCATCTTGATGGTCCTCTACTTGGCCAACGGTTCCAGATAACAGCGCACCGTATTATTCTCATCCAGCATGGCGGATAAATGACGCGCCTGCTGCTGCTGCTGATGATGGTGGAGTTGTGGTTGCTGGTGCTGGAGATGATGGTGTGTGGGAGCAGAATGTTGCTGTAGGTTGCTGTGCGATGTGTGCGACGACGATGATGTGGTGGACTGCGGTGATAGTTTCTGTAACTGCTGACGCTTCTGTGCGGGCGTCTGATTGGCCGGTGGCAGCGGCGGTCCTGCATTACCATGGCCAAATAGCTCGTTTACCGCCAAGCGTGCGCTCGGTGACTTGGCATTCAGCTGCTGCTGCTGCTGTTGCCTGTATGCGCCACGCATGGAGCCCTCACCAACGCCGCCGCTAACCCCAAAAACCGCACCATTGTGCTCAATGGGATGGGCGATTGTTGCTCCTGCCGATGTTTGCGGTGGCGCTCCATAATCTAAAGGCAAGCCATTCTTGCGCTGCTGGCGTCTGCAAATTTAATTGAAAATGAAGTTTATTTTTTTAATAAACATCGAGTGATTATCACAACTTACTGAAACCGCCGCTTAAAGTCCTCGTCCTGGAGCGCCATTAGGCGACGCATGCGCTCATCACTTTGAGGTGGCAATCCATGCGTATCATCATCATCCATATCGCTCTCATTGTCCTCATCATCACAGACGCTGTCGTGCAGCTGCTCCGCTGCGGTCACCTCGTCGTCATACTCATCATCATCATCATCGTCGTCATCGTCATCATCATCATCGGCTGCACAGCGTCGAGACGGTTGATTCTGCTTCGCCTGTAGTTGCTGTTGCTGGTTTCTGGAGGTGACGCTGCCACCACTAAGGCTACCACCACCATAGCGACTCCCGCCGGCGGCAACTGCGGCGCGCATGCTATTAAATACGCCCGTGCCGACGCTATTGTTGTACACCTCATCCACATCAAAGTCACCAACTTCATAGTGCTGGGCATCCGAGTTGCGGTTACTCAGTATCTCCTCGTAAACGGGGCCATCGCCTCCGACGCCGCCGCCATTGCTGCTGCCGCCACCGCCACCGCCTTGATTGTAATAGGCATCGCCGCCGAGTCCCTGGCCTATGCCCATGTTCATGCCCAAGCCGATGCCCTGGCTAAGATCACAGTTGGAATGCTTATTTCTATACTGTTGGCGCTGCTGTTGCGCCAACAACTCCTGCTGATATTGCGCCATGTGTGGCGGTGGCGCTGGCAACTGTTGTTGTCCACCAGCACGTCGCTGCTGATGCTGCAGATGCAACAGATGTGCCTGCTCTTCATCCGATGATAACTGTTGCTGTTGTTGCTGCTGCTGCTGACGTTGCTGGCGCAGCTGCTGCTGTTGCTGCAGCTGTTGCTGATAGTAGGCGGCATTATTGGGTGGGTCCAGTGCCTCGGCATAGTGTGGATACGCTTGCTGGGCGGATGGTGGCGGCTGTTTCATGCCGCTGGTCTTCTTATATGATGGATAGAACAATACCTGCGAGGCAGGCGTGACGCGACTGTGCAGCGAGCCGCTGGGTGAGGCGGGCACAGCGCCAGCGCCGCCTCCACGCTTCTTCTTGCCATGCTGGTTATTATGCTTCTGTGTCCAATAGAACACCTCATGTGACTGCTGCGGCGAAGCGCCACCGACACCGCCACCGCCAGCCGGAACTCCCGTATTGTTGTAGTATTCACGCTGGCCACCAGCCTGCGGATGCTTCCAGCTGTAGTAGTCGGGTTGATGATAATAGGATTCGCCTGGCTGTTGCTGTAGCTGCTGTTGATGCTTGTGGGCAAAGATAAGATGCGTCGAGCCGGCTGAGCTAGTGGGCGATGCATGTCCCACGCTGGCCATTCCCGTAGAGCGCAGTGTGCCGCGCTCCAGCACAACCGCACCAACTGGCGTCACCGGCTGCAGGCTGCCCGCAAGGAGGCCACTCTTCAGTGTGCGTCGCTGCTGTGCTTCACTTAGTTCGCAGTCGGAACCAGCGCCCATAATTATGGCATCCTCATTAGCTGGCTGATCATGCTGATGCTGCTGCTGATGTGGTTGCTCCTCATCGTGACCATCATCGCTCGAGCCCAATGGCAGTTTTGACTTGGACTTAGAAAGAGTGCCAGCCGAATTGGTAGCAACACCACCGCTGACACCACCTGGTCCTCCATTGCCGGTAGCAATGCCCGAGGAAATGGATGTTTTGGAGCAGCGCAGGCACTTTGGGAGCCAAGCATGCTGACGCACATATTTACGATACTCGCGTCGTATCTTCTCGTTCTGTATGCAATGGAACACAAAGATGTATAGGCCCATCAGCGTATTGAAACAGACAAAGCAGTAGCCATAGATGGCGGCCACATCCTCATCCAGTTTGGCGCCGCGTAAATAAAAGTAGGCACAGCACCAATCGGCGCTCAGCAGCAGCAAAAACACGAACGAGCAGCGTATGTCAAAGCTAGAAAAACAATAAATTATTAAATTAAAGCAAGTGTATCGATGTCATAGACAGAGAATAGAGACGACTCCAACATACCGCACATTGGCCAGACGCGTGTGCTCCTTGGTCTTCAGGGCAGTGCGTGACTTGCGACGCATGATGATCCACGACAAGAAGGTGTAGCTAATGGCCGCCTGTTCAGAAAGTATCACGAAATTAGACAAATGCTTGTGTTTTTTTTTAAACTACTTCACACAAAAACCTACCACAAAAAAGATCAAAATGGGGGCCACAAAGGTGACATAGAAGAGCGCATTGGCTTCCATTAGAACGCAGTAATCATTTCGTAGTGTGTAGGTGCTCGGATTGATGCCCAGTGAAATGGCAACCACACTCAGTGAGAGTCCATAGGACAACAGATAATAGCAGTTCACCTTTGGCGTCTGATCCACCTCCAGCAGCAGCTCATCCGAAGTGAGCGTCGAGTACGAATGGAAGGCTGTGTTCGAGTTGTGTGTGAAATGTGGATGGATGGATGGATTAGAAACTGCGCTACGCTGCCAGATTGCCCATTAGTGCTTACCTTCATAGCAAAACCAGGCGGTGCCCGAGAGTATGGCACAGTGGAGAAAGACGGTTATGAACCCACAAAATATGCTTGTTTCGGTCTGTTCGATTCCCAGCAGAAAGAGCAGCTCAATGGCCAGCAGGCAAATGTAAATGCTGCTATAAATCGAGGTGCGTGCAGACTGCAGAAAAAGAGAGTGCGAAATATAGAGATAGACATAGAAAGAGATACAGAGGGAAAGAGGGGAGAGAATGAAAATTCTGATAAGTTTGAGTTTGTCACAAAAAAAATAGTAAAGCTTTAAAAAATGCGAACGAGGAGGAGCCAAGCAGAATTCGGAATCTGTGTTGAGAATCACTTCACAATTCGATTACAAATATTAATTCCGTTTCAACGAGAAATTTTGCCTCGAACTTAATTTAGTTTACAAATAATTTTGGTGGTTTTTGGTGGTGAAAATATCCAGAAAATAAGTAAATAATATGACTAATACAACATTTAGCGCATATAAATAAAAAGATAATAGAAGGTATATGAATGTAGAACAAGACACGAAACAAGCAACACAAATATACAAAAAACTACACAATGAATAAACACAAATATATAAATATTTACAAGACAAAATTAAAAACAATTTTTTTATTATTATTTAATTAAAATACACAAAGAAAATGAGCGAAATGACAAAAAACGAAACTAAATGCATAAATATGATCTTGTTTTAAGTTAATTTTTGTTAGAAAATGAAATGCACATAAAAATTAAACATTTGTTAAGATTAAATTTTGAAGGTACTCACAACAAACGTTTTTAAAGCATGCCAAAAATGATATATTATTAAATGAAAGAAGTTTCACACCTACGTTAAGGAAAATGCGCTAAACTTAATTGAACTAAGCACGAACTAAGTAAATAACTATAGCTAAACAGATGTTCTTTCTTCAGTTTTTAGCAATGTGAGGTTTAAATAAATTTTGAGTTAAAAAAGATCAACTAAAAGTTTGATCAACGCTTAAAAGATTACTTATAATCACGAAGAAGCCTTTCACTAAAGTCTTCTTCTGTTTGGAAATTGTGTTAGTCAATGTTTACATATACAAAATTTGTGTTACTTAAGTTTTATATCACATGTGCAGATCTCGTCCAGTGAAGGCGTCTCTTTGCAATTCTATATCTAGCCTTCAGACAATATATATATATTTATATGTCTAGTCTATGCTGTTGTTGTATTCCTAGTATATCCTAGCCTAGCCTAGCCTACAATTGTGCAATTGTGTGCTTATTGTTTTCACCACCACCACCACTTATATTGCAAGTCATCCATATTAGCCTGCATTATAATGTTGTTCGAGTCCAACGCGTTGCTGCCACCATCCACATTGAGATTGTGATTGTGTTGCTGCGTATGCTGCTGTTGCAGGTGTTGTTGTTGCTGCTGCTGCTGCTGTTGTTGCTGCTGTGACTGTTGTCGCGCCTGCAGATAATTGTGGCTAATGTTTAAATTGTTGCTTGCGGCGGCAGCATTGGCAGCAGCTGAGCCCACATTTGCCGCATGTTGCTGCAGTGCAGCAGCAATCGATGCAGCCGCTGCAGCAGCAGCAGCTGTTGTCGTTGTGGTCGCCGCATTAGCTGCACCTGTTTGCGAGCCGTGTGCATGATGTAAATTTAGATTTAGATTGTTCATTTGCATGCCACCGCGTTGCGTCTGATTTATGTTGTTGTGACTGTGCGAGAGCACCACTGCCGCAGCGGCAGCAGCAACCACCTGCTGCTGCTGTTGTTGCTGTTGCAACTGTTGCTGCAGATTATAGTTTAAATTGTTGCGATGCGAATTGCGTATGGAGTTGTGCTGTATGAAATTCGTGTGCTGCTGTTGTTGTTGCTGCTGAATATTGTTGTTGTGATTGTTGTGGTTATTATTGGGGCCAGTTGGCGCAGTCAGTGTTAGAGATTCGTGTGTCTGATCGCGTATATTATTCTGCTGGCGTCTGCTGCTCCCCGCCCGCTGATGCGGCAGCTGGGTGGAATTTGCGTTTCTTACCTTGACGAAGACCCCGTTGAAGAGCTTGAGCGTGAGCAACGCTATTATGATAAAGACCACGCAAATCGCAACGCTAATGTAGATAAAGATGCGCATATTGCCATCGAACATTGTGAATAGCGAATGCTGATGCTCATCGACGACATCCATAAGTATCGCAAAGTTGGTCAAATGATTGCAACTGCAAACGCTGTGCGTGCGATTTGTCGACTCCAAACTGCATCCATTGGCGGACCAAGCGCTGTAAGTGGCAAAATTTAGATATATGTGTTATATATCAGAGTTGGATTATTAGTTGTGTGTTCATGGTGTAATTACTGGTCAATGTAGTTCCAAAATACGCAGGTGGGATTGCTAACGTTCTCCGTCTTCAGATGCTTCAGCACCAATTTAATTGGCTGCGACAGTTGGATGTGGCGTCCCTTGCCCAAGCTGGCCGAGATCACCTTGCTGTTGAGTATGCGAACGCGCTGCTGCATCTCTCCAGCATTCGTATCGCTATCGTTGGATAATATTGCTGTATTGCGCACTGCTCCGAATCAGAGGTAGAGAATATATAAATATATATATAAGGTATTATTTATTAACCAACTTACCATAACTACGTGCGCTCTTTAAATCGAAATGATCATAACTGGGCTTGAGAATCGACTCCAAGCGATCGAAGGCGGCAAACACAATGCGCACCAAGCCACCCTCGCTGTTCTCCTTCAGTGCGGTGCGTGGCAGTTCAATGCGATCCGAGCTGAGTGGCCACTGATCGGAGTCCGGAAAGACGACATTGCCCTGTATAGTTTTTGTCTCCAAAACGCGAACAGAGAGCACTGCAGCAAATATATATAATTCAGTATAGAATATCAAGTAATGTTAATGTTAACCGAGTACTTACATATATTTTTGACCTTCTGCACCACATTACGCTCCCGGATGATAGTATCGGCAAGTAGAAAGGCATTGTATTCCAAGCCAGTTAGCAGGGAGGTGGCAACGCGCATTTGATCCTCCTGATTGAGATCCAACCAGGATGAGAGTTGTGATTCGTCGAGCAGATTTGAACCAGTTTTGACAACGCCATGCAGCAGCTCCATAATGATTGCCTCGCGCTGACGCTGATCGGGAAACGTTTCCTTGTCGTGCAGCATCTTCTCGGACATGGTCTGTATGATCTTGGTGGTGACAAGCATGTCGCCGCCATAGAGCGTCTTGCTGCTGGTCACCTCGGACAGATCATTGGCAATTGAAATTAACGATGAGTCCCGTTGATTGACACGCATCTCGAGGCTATTCAGCCACAGACTGCGGCACTGCGTCAAATCCGGTGTTAGTGGATGCCACGTGGGCTCAAAATTGCGCAGTCGCTGATTCTGGTTGACTTTGTGGGCCATGCTTACGGGTGGCTCGCAACTGCTGCTATTGTGCAGACAATCGCCGCCAACACTGGACGGCGGCGGCATTGGTGTTGTGCTGCTGGCAACTGGCATCTCATCATCGTATTCATCGTAGCCCGCATCGGGCACTCTCTTCATCAGGACACAACGCCACTTGGCGATGCCAGCGGCGCCGCCTGGACATGGCTGTACATTGACGTCGCCCACTCGTGTCATGTTCCAGAAAAGATTACGTGCATGCGTCGGTCCACAGAATAGCTTGGACTCATCTTCTGCACCCATGCCAGCCGCATTCAGATTAATGTTGTTTATGGTGCGCACAACGCCGCCACCGGAACCAGGTGCAGTGCCACCAATGCCTAAGCTGTTATTGTTGGCAGCACTAGCCGCTGTGCCGGGCGTGCGATTTGGTGAGCTCTTGGTGGTCAGCAGTGTGCCATCGTCACTGCCGCCGCCACCTACTCCAGTCAGAATGCGTGTATTCGACGGGGCTGTGACATTGCCAGCACTTCCGCTGCTGGACTTGGTGGGTGCGGTGTCATCGGTGTGATGATGATGATGATGCAATTGCGGCGGTGGTGGCAATCCATCGTGTCGTCCGCCCGGATGCTTAGTGGTTGCACTCGTTACTCCCTTGAGCCTGCCACCCGGTAGCATTGCCGTGCTGCTGCTGCTACTGCTGGGCGTGGCATGTGTGGGCGGCACACCATTGATGCCATGAATGCCCACAACACCCGGCAGCGTGGGCAAACGCGGCGGCGGCTGTGGCGGTGGCTGAATTAGACCGCTTCCATTGCCAAAAATGGGCGGACCATTGCTGAGCACCCATGGCGGTGGACTTGGCCTATTCGTGGTCGTCGATGTCTGCGCTGCCGAGATGCATTGATAATGCGCCTCCAGATACTTGTGCGTGCCGGGACATGGATCACCGAACATGCTTGTTGCCGCCAGAACACTGCAGCTTTGCTTGTGCGAACATCTGCGAATGCAGAAATCGATTCAATTGATTAGTTATCGACACGTATATTTACAATTGGCATACAAATTGTTCACATAAATCATATTCGAGACTTACTTGGAGTTGAGCACTGTGAGGCTTTTGGGAAACATGCAATTAACGCTCCACTCCACGTTGCCGTGATCATTGCAGATGGTTATTGAGAAGCGTCCGTAGTTGGCCCGTATCAGATTGATCAGGTCGCCCGGTTCGCATTCAATGGTGAGTTTCTTACCTTCGCAGGCGTAGGCTGTTTGGTATTTGGGTGCTGCAATAATTTCTACATGAGTTTGATTGATGCATATACAGTTTTGCGTGCATATAGTAAATATAAGAATATATAAATGAATGTGGGGACAATAGAGAAAATAGTTATTAGCGCTGCGTTGATTTGTTGTAGTTTGGTTTTGGTTTTGGTTTGGTGTGTTGAACCTGTAAAGACACTTACTGGCTATATATGAAAGGGCGATGCGGGGCATATACAAAGGTAATGTGGATATATCATGATACACGCTTATTACGCTGCCTGCGATATACTTAAGATGTGTGTTGGGTCGGGTCGTTAGCGATGCTTTCTAGCAAGTAGAATAGTAGTCATAAATACCAAATCCTGCCAGGCACAGCTCCACTCAACTTGCGGATCGGCCCTCGTTCCGAGTCTTATCGTTTGCCGTCTCGTTAACAGTCGCTGGCCGAGTTTATTGAACTGTAATACAAAAGTTGTATTTCTTTTTATTTGATACGCTGATAAGAAATTTGATACGACAAGTGGACTAAATTAGTAAATCTAATTGTTGACTTTACAACTTTTGTCTCATCTAGTTCTGTTAAGATTAGTTTAAGTGAAGAAGTTGAAGTTAAAAATTATATTTAACATATTTATGCTTTGTGCTGCATTTCTTATTTTTTTAATTTAAGTTAAATATTACATTTATAAGTTCACATTAAAAAAGAAATTAATAAAACTGACTATGTATGCACAAATGCCTAAGCCAATTGAATTTTTTCTGATTTAGTTTCAGTTACATTGTTCAATTATGATTTGTGGTGTCCGATTTTTGGCCACAATGAAAATAATTCAGTTGCATGACCTAATTAGGGGTTAAAGGTCACTTACCACAGTTCGCACTTCATCGTAAAGCTGCATAGCGAAACAAAGGTTGGCAACGAACCACGAACGGAAATTAGCTAAAAGTAAAAAACGTAATAAATAATGGCGATTAGTCACATTAGCCCCTCGTTTACTTGAGTACATATTTACTTGGGATATCATCGAACCGAGTAAAGATAAAGAAAAAGAAACAAAGAGCAAACAGCAGATAAACACAAAAATGGAGTCTATAAATACTCACACATATGTATATATAAATACACATATGCATGTATGTTTGTTTGGATGAGTTGGTACACACCCTTCATTTGCCGTTTTTCCAGCGAAGACTCGACAGAGACTCGTTTTCTTTGTACACTCAAATTGCATTCGTTGGTTGCAGTGCACTCGGTCGTCTCACATATAGAGAAAAGTTGACGCTGACTGCGCTGCTCAAGCACTTAGCACACACAACGCACTCACGAACACAATCAAGTTTTTTCAGCTGCAGCAGAGACTGCGCTGCCTTGGCCAGCGGAGCACCCTGGCTGGCCTTTGTTCTCAGCTCGAGCGTATGATTTTTCAAGTACATTTTTCGACGCAAAATTCATGGTTTTTGTTTTGCTTTTCAGCGTCAGTTAGTTGTTTATATTTAAAATTGTATTTTTAAATTGAATTTGTTGATTATTTGTGTTTTCTGTTGAGTTCTTACGGAGAATGCGACTGCACTTGCTGACGTATGCGCTGTATCTAAAATCGGTGGAGTTGGTTGTGAAAGTCGCTTCTGAAGAAAAACTGGTTTTGCTTTGAATTCCGAGTAGAGTTTATTGGACTCTCTTTACTCTTCATTTGTGCTTTTAATTCAATTAAATTTTTCACTTAATGGTTGGACAGTTCATTTGGTTTATTTTTCCAATAATTTGATCAATTAAATATGTTTATAAAATGACGTTTTTAAATATTTTGGGGACTTCACATCACGTACGACTTTCTTTCAGAAAAATTCTGTATACTTAAATGAGCTGTGCTCAATGCGTTGGAAAAGGACGGCAGTATACAGAGGAAATTTGGTGCTGCCAACTTACTTGCAAGGGCGCACAGATTCAAATTTCTAAATGGGTGCAAGTGCAAGTACAAATAAAGGTTTTCTTATAAATAATAAGTTGTATATAATAAAAATACCAAATATATGCAGGGCTACCAAAATATTGTTTCGCATTTACTTCGAATAATAGCAATTAAATCAAACTGAAAATCTCAAGTACACGGTCCTATTGCTATAATGCATAATATAATGAACTTCTTATCAGACAATTTGCTGGGCAGAACAACTGAACTTCCTGAATAATAGTTGCTATAAAATAGTAATTTATTTTGTAAGTGTTTAGTGTAATTCAGTATCGCGCTAAGTGCCAAGAGTTAAAATCGCGCATTTAAAAATTTATTCATCTAAATCTGAAAGTATTATGGAAAAGCAAAATTATATTATTGTGTTTTTCCTAATTTTAGTTATTCCGTGGTCCTTGCAAGCCACAGGAAACGTTTCCTCTACTAAGAAAAAGGAACCAATAGTGCACCAACCAAATAGTACACAAATACAAATTCCAATTGCAAATCAAACAGTGACGCCAAAGCCAAAGTTGGCAGAATTTAAAATAGATGCTCACAAGACAATCAGCATTAGTAAAGATGATCTCAATGATCTGCTAGACGTTTATATGGATAAATTGGCCGAAAATGCAGCGACCATTCAGCAAAAAGACAACGCAATTAATCGGTTGCAATCCAAGGATAAAATTGATGACGATCAGCTTAAGCAATTTGAGGAACTATCTACAGTATGTAAAGCACAAAATGTATCTATGGGATTGATTTTAGCCGAAAAAGACGAACAGATCAAGAGTTTGCAATTAAATAGCAGCATTTATGAAACGCGATTAAGAAGAAAACAGCATTTGCTGACATTGTATAAAAAACAAAATGCATCCAATGCAGCAACGATAAGCGAACTGAGAGCTAAAGTAAAAGCTTTGGAATATAGGATCAGAGAGAGAAAAGATGATTTGCTTGCCGATTGGGAGGCGGCTACAAATAGTTGCTTGCCCTATGGCAAATCCTTGGGTATCCACTTGATACAGCTGCCGGATTTTCGACCATTTCTCGTGCCCTGCGATGGTCTGTCTGCAGCTGGTGCCGGGTGGACGGTTATCCAGCGACGCTACGATGGATCTGTTGACTTCTATCGCAACTGGGATGGTTATCGCAAGGGATTTGGTAAACTTAATGGCGAGTTCTTTCTGGGCTTGGAGAAACTGCACAGATTGACCACATTTCAACCCCATGAACTTTATGTATCTTTAAGTTTGTTTAATGGCACAAAACGATTTGCCTTGTACGATGACTTTGTTATTGGCAGCGAGAAGGAGGGCTATGAGATGAAATTGCTAGGTCATTATCATGGCAATGCGAGTGATGCAATGCGTACACATGATAAGATGAAATTCTCCACATACGACAGAGACCACGATGAGTTCACTCACATCAATTGCGCTGCATATCATCATGGTGCTTGGTGGTATGATTTTTGCTCCCGCAGGTAGGTTCATCAACGGTTCATCTAACTGGTAATATCAAATATTCAATATATTCATTCCACTTTTCTAGTAATCTCAATGGCAAATACTTTAAAAGACAAACGGATAATGCTGAGGGCATTTTTTGGGATCGCTGGTACAGCTTCAAATCTTTGAAGTCTGTCCAGATGCTTATACGGCCAAAGAGCGCCAAGTTTAATTAAACCATGAAAAGGAACTATCAATTAATGTTAATAAAAGAAATATATTTCATACAATTTTGTATTGTGGATCAGTTGTCAATTTGCCGCCGTTTGTTTGATAATTATCTCAGCTGAGAAATAAGCCACCCAAAACATTTTGTAGCGTCTAATATTTCTACGCCCATTATTTCTCATTATTCTGTTTTGCTTCAGTGTACATTTTATGTTTATATCTCACTTATAATTTTGGATTGTTAAAGTTGATGGCATTGTGTTTGTCAAAAGTCATTTGCACAATTAATATTCCATTTTAGTGTAATAAATAAGTGAAATCCAATTCTAGGGAAAAGAACAAACGGAAACTGGCGCACAACTTTATTAATATATAACATTCATTTATATATATCTATATTTGGATCAAATACTTGAAGTCCTGGGTTTGAATTCCCAGCAATGATATATGTTTAAAGTTTAATTTTTTTATATTAATATATGTTGTAAATATATAATATGTATATATGAAACTGGCAGAATAAGGCAGCTCTTAAAAACGTCTGTATTTAAAATATGAGCTAGCTGCGATTTTAAAATTTGTATATATAGATCAAGCTTAAAATCTATAAATTAACTTTATATATTTTTATAAATTAAATAACAGTAAATTTGAAATATTATATATATATAAATATATAGATTATGTGTATTTTACACCTAACAATGTTGAGATCGTTAATCTAACACACCTTAAGCGTTGCCAAATAAGTAAATATATGTTTTATGGATAAAGAGCGGATTATATTTACAGGCCCATCAAAAATGTATTTAAATGTGATTTTTTTTTTTTTTTGGTAACCTAATGCTCTCAACTATCATAAGGGTAATTTATAACATCCACTTATTAATAGAAAACTAAGCGTTTGATTAGCGATTAGGCACAAAGTACTTTCGACTGGTGGGTAATTAAGTAACTGTTGATATATATATATATATAGACGATATGATAAGTACACAGGTTACAAGTAAGTAGCTCAAATAAACCTAATTCTATTTAATTGTTTTGTAAATATCGATGGCGATAGATTATTATTTGTTGACTGATCTAATCTACGTCTCCTCCTCCTCCTCCTCCTCCTCCTCGACATTCACCTCTAGCTCCTCCTCCAATTGCCGGGGCTGCTCTTGCTGCTGTTCCGAATTGTGTTCACGCTTCCGATGCCAGCGTAAACTGGCGAATTGTGCAAAACGCTTGCCACAAGTTGCACACTTGTACTTCTTAACCGCCAAATGGAGTTCCGTGTGCTTCTTGAGGTTGCCATAGGTGGTAAAGGTCTTGCCGCAGACGGTGCACAAATGCTTGCGTATATTCAAGTGGGCATTCATGTGATCGGTGAAGCGATTCTTCTCATAGAAACCCTTGTCGCAGATGGGGCAATGAAACGTGGACTGATTGAGATGCGTGCGCCGATGAATATCGAAGAAGGACCACGTCTTGAAGGACTTGCCGCACAGATCACAGATATAGGGTCGCTCCCCGGTATGGGTGCGCATATGTATGGCCACCTCAGTAGAGGTAGCGAATCTCTTGTCGCACTGTTCGCACGCATAGGGAAAGTCCCGACGATGTCGACGGATATGCACCGTTAGATTGCATGGCATTTGAAATCCCTTGCCGCACAGGGTGCATATAAATGGCTGGGTGCCATCGTGAGCCGCACGATGCACCTTGTACTGATCACAGGTCTTGATCAGCTCTCCGCACACATCACAGCGAAAGGGGCCGAGATTCGGTTCGAGAAATTGACCCAATTTCGCGTGCAGCAACGGAATACTGCTCGAGCCGGAGGCATTCGTGAGAATTTTACGCTTTTGTGCGGAGTAATCCTTGCGCAACTCGAACAGCGTCTTTTCAAGCTGCGCAGGAGTATATGAGCATTGAAATGTCGTGTTGAGTTCCTCGAGCATTTGACCCAAAGCCTGACTGCGATAGGCATTTGAGCGGAAATCGGGATGATCCACATCCCAGAGGCCTGGATAGTTGCGGTAGATCTCCACAAACTGCAGCTGATCGTCGGGGGTGTCAAAGCTAATGCAGCTGGCATTGATGAACTTAGTCCTATGAATGGTTTCCACGACGCCCTTCTTCTGCAGATAAACAATAAAAGTTGTTAGCCTTTTAGTATTTTATCTCCAAATTCTTTGAATTACCTTGCTTATCTTGTTGAAGATCTGCTCCTGCAGTATCTTGTGGAGAAACTCCAGATCATCGTAACACCAAAGCTTTGGCAGATAGAGACCCTTGTGCTTGATCACCATGCGCAGTTCCTTGCGATAACGAGTCCGCAACTTTTGTATCTCCTTGAAACACTCCTCGCCACTCAACTCATAGTTGAGCTCCTCGCGCAGTTCCGTCGAGATCTCCCGATACAGCTCCTTCTTGGAGCAATTGTTGTAGTCAAAGTGTTGCGGATTCCACAAACTCTCCTGTCGCCGGAAACTGTCAATGATACAGCTGAGCACCTCACGATATTGAGCCGATTTCGTCGTGGATTCATTATCACTCGATTTCTCGCTTTCTGTAGACTCGCTCTGTGTAGTTGAGATAAATGTATGTAGAATGAATATTCATTTGTTTAATATGAAAAAAATAAAATCATAAATGGTATAGCAAATTGGTATGAAAAGGCATTAGTTTAATTTGGAAATTAAGTATTTAAAAATGATATTTTTCTTCCGATTGGTTTTAAATTTATTCTTAATATCTTAAACTATATAGAAGATACGATAAATTGATTTGAAAAGCCACAAGTTCAATTTGGAAAATCAGTGTTTCAAAACTGTGTATAAAAAAGTTATATTTTTCTTCCGATTGGTTTTCAATTGATTTTAAAAATTCTTTAAAAGTTCGTAAAATATGCTTCTTTCACCGATTAGCAGACAAATGATTTTCCCTATCGAATAAAAAGTTTGAGAACTTTGAAAATATTTGAACAGAAGTTTCCACCACAATCGGAAGCTCAGGACATATACCCAACTTTGTCAATTAACTTAAGCGGCAAATAACTTTGGCATTGCATGTGGCATTGTGGCATTCTGGCATTGTGGCATTGTGGCTTACCTTTGCCTCCCGTTCGGCCCGCTTGTGCTCGATGACGCCACGCAAGAAGTGCATTTTTTCAAAGTACCAGAGTCGCGACTTGTACTTGCCACCCAGCGAGTTCAGTTTGCTGAGCTCGCGACGATAGCGACCACGTAGCTCCTTGAGCACCGCAAAGATTTCGGGACCAGTTAGGGGCATCTGGAAGACGGCCTCAAGTGGTGCCGCCAATTCACCGTAGACGCTCCGCTTGGCATTGTATTTGTAGTCGGGATGTTTTGGATTCCAGAGTTTCTCGTTGCGCTCATAGGCCACCAGAAGGGAGCAAACAAACTCTCGATTCCGCTCGAGTTCGCGACGCGTGCGCTGAAGTTGAAGAAGATGCAAACAGTTATGAAGGGGTTAGTGGGGGAATAGCAGGTCACCATTTGTGATTGCATAAGTGTAATGTTGTTCATATTGTTTTCCACAGGGTATTCATCAATATTCATCTGTTCTATGTGCGAACTAGTCACTTGGTTTTAGAGCCAAGACTAAACATGAAACATAATCGAATTTTATTGTACGTGTTAATATATAAATATGTCCATATCAGACCACTAAATCATGTAGCATAAACTCAGCAGTTACAAGTGATAAAATAGCTAAGACAATTATTAATATCATTCTACAAAATCATTTAGCTGCCAAGTGAGGAGTGTTCACAATGATCTGCAAGGGTATTTGATCATCGGCATGCCGATGTCAGCTGCATTTCTCTTTGTTGATTTTGTTATTATTGTGTTTGGTTGCTCACCAACTTCATGTCGACGCTGCTCGCAACGCTGCTGGTTGGCGAGGTGGGGGGCAGCGGCGTTGGCGGCGTCGCTGGCGGTGTTAGTTCCAGCACATTCTCCTCCTCCAGTTGCTGTTGTAATTGTAGTTGCAATTGTTGTTGCTGCTGCTGTTGTTGTTCTTGCTGTTGTTCTTGTTTCTGTTGCTGTTGCTGTGCCTGTTGCTGTTGCTGTTGCCGTTGCTGCGTTTGTTCTTCTCCATCAGCAGTTGTGGCAGTTTGCTTTTCCGCGTCGCGAAGCTTGCGCTGCATTGCCTGCAAAAGCGAAAAAATCATTCGCATAAGTAAATACATTATTGTTTCTCATAGCTTCGCGCACCAGTTCTGCACTCAGAAGCACTCGGTCGATGATCGTTTTTGATAATCATGCAGAGGGTCATATAACTTTGTCGTGCTGTTTACAACTCATGATATAAAACGTCTCTGATACCATAAAGTATACAATCATATAGACGAGTCGACATACGCATGTCTGTCTGAACTTCCAATTTATCGGTCATTAGATAGTAACTTTCAGGAATGCGCAAACGGCAAATCTTTCCATTTCCATTTGCAAAGCGGAAGTTTAGATGCTCTTATTTGCCGAAACAAAAAGGCTTTCCATATTGAAATTGGACACCTTCGAGCTACCGTCTTTAAAAGTAAATAGCTATTTTAATAACACAAAGTTATGCTACTGCAATTAATCAAATATGTATATATATATATAGTATATATCATGTAGTTGCCATGCAAACAATTGATTGAAAGAGTATTTCTTGTGTGAGCATTTTGTTTTCTTTACCAAACTAACCGGAACAAACTAATTAGTAACGAGTTTATATATCATCGTCAGCAGTATTGGACTACCATATCATATAGCTGCCATATGAACAATTGATCGATTTTTTAAAGTTTATAATTCAATTTTAGAGCAAGGGTGTGTAATCTTTGGTGTGCCTTAGTCATTATTGCTTGTTTGTACTCTGCGTATACAGAAAAGGGAAAGTCCCCGCAACCCTCTCATATATCGTATATGGTAGAAGTGAGCAAATATCAGCGGCTATTGGCCTTTGGAATTCTGCACCCTCGTCATCGGCAACGCTTATCGTTCACTGCACAAAGTTACAGCTACATATACAACTACATATATATATTTACATATATCTTAAAGTCTACACATACATACAGATCTAGACACATAAGTCTATTGTTGTTTTGGATTTCCTGAAGCTCAAGTTCCCTGAAAATTGTCGTATTTAAAATAAGACATCTACAACACACACACATATATATATGCATATATATATATATATATGTATATATCTGTCTACAGACTGAACTACAAACATACTTTTAAATTTACACACACATCAATACATACATTTGTATATTTGTGCAGGCATTTGTATGTTAAGAGTTTTGCTTTGTTGTGAATGAAATCTATGAATAATTCAAGGGCATATCGCGTGTGTCATATGAACGCGCTGATTCTTTTTTTTTATTTTATTTTTTTAGATCAGTTGAAGGGAGTTTCGCAATACCTTTTGTTATCAGTTTTGCGCAAACAATAAAAAGAAATGAGATTGCCACCCAAGAAATATATACACATTAAATGGTTGAACAAAAAAAAAACAAAACCCTTTAGGACTGACACAAAAACTTGGAATACTCTACATAAATTCATATAATAAAATGCGGATGTAGAAAAATGCACATAGCATGTACATATGTAGTTATTTATGCTCCAATAAATCTTAATAGCTGCGTGGGGAATTTCAGATAAGGACAAACAGTGACCAACTGGAAAAGCTGAGACTAATTAAAAGCTTTGCTAGTAAATTATTTATATATGCATTTTAATTAAATCATTAATGCAAAAGTGTGGCACGTGCCCAATTATAGCGAATTTAAAGGATTCAAAAGGTGGATTTATCAAACAAAATGAAATCATTTCATAACATATTCAAAAGTGTTTCAGACATTCAAAACTAACACTCGGAAAAACTCACGTACACTCATTCTATATTGTATATACGTATATAATTATATACATATATATATGTATATATATGTGAGTGTGTATTTATATAAGAAATGTTTGCGTGTGCCGCTGTGTAATTTGGTGAATATGACGCTTCTTCAATGCTTCTTCTTAACCGAGGTTCATGAAATTCTTACAGCAAAACCAAATTAACTCAAGGTTTCTAAAATCAGGAAAAACAAAATCATGACAAAGGGTAATTGAACTTATTATTCAAAAAGTATATTTCCAAAACACAAGGCTGTGTATTTTTAAAAACCAGAGTTTTTCTTTTCTTAAATCTAGCGTAAATTAAGATCGTAAAATTAAGAAAAATATGTCTTTTTCCCCGGGTGTTGGTTTTTATACGTATTTTTTGTTACTTTTATTATTGTAGAACATGTGTATTTTACGATATGTTCAAAGATTTTTGATAGTTACTAACTGTAATTTGGAGAATCTTACGGTTCTACGCTGAATTTTTTCGGAGTCTGCTTTCTCGGTTGGAATGATATAAATATATTTTAAATTGTGGTTAATTTATATTGGAAATTTATAAAAATCGATATTTACGCAACGGTAAATTGATCAATAAAATATGTGGTATACGAGAAGTGATATTTATTCCAATTTTGAGTTGGGTGGACAGAAAGCTAAGGCTAAATCGACTCGCCAGAATATATAATATATACCATATGGGATCGGGGATGCTTCCTTATGTTAACTACTGTTACACAACTTCATTATAACGGTATTAAAAATTTTCCATTTAACATTATCAGGTTATAAAACGTTTGCTTTTAATAACTCAAAGTCAGATGTGAAATACTTTTATTTCCTGTTACGTCAAAACAGTTTCGTTGATAAGCGAAAAGCATTTCCCTTTTTTGTTTGTAAGTTTGCATTTAGGAATTCACGTATACATATATATCGTTTAGATTAAGAAGAAAAACAACACTTGAATTGAAGTTCATTGATATCGAATTACAACAAAGCCAACAATTCATGTTTACAATTTAACAACAGACTGTGTATTTTGTGGTGCGCTTACTGTCTGTGTTTATTGGCCAAGTTAATGCAACTCTAAATTGAAAATATCGTAGGTTGTTTACATTAATTCTGAAATGCAGAATTATCCAGATTTCACTTGTTATGCTGAGTGGCTTGGGTAACACAATAGTTTTGTTTGCTTTTGTTTTGAGCCATAATCGCAAATTGAAGTTGTCGCCTGATGATTGTCTTGAATGAAAGGCGACAAGTGACACAATTGTCGAAGCTGTGTTTTTACAGTCTTGTTTTTGTGTTCGTTTTGCAATAATTGCTACGAGAATCAATAAAATTAACGATTGCCTGCACAGATAAAGAAATGGAGTACAAAACATGCCTTTGAATTGATATTCAGCTAATTTCGAGTTATTTATATGAGCTCGTTAAATACCCTTTTCAACAAACTTGGCTGACAATTTTAAATTGAAGCTTTCCGTCAAAACACAGAAATAAATTTGACTGCAGGCACTGTTCTTAGTTAGGGTAGTCCTTGGACAACAAATTGATTGCAGGTAATTTGTCCAATCAGTGCCAAAAGGAAAAGCTAATAAAAGCTCGACTGATTAATGACAGCACATTTATTTTCAGTGCCCTTGCCTGTGGACTGTCCAAACCTTGGCCTTTCTATTGACTGAGGCGCAATGGTACCTTTTAGCTAACTGAACAACTCAAGCATTTCCGACCTTGACCTCAATTAAATGTGCAAACAAAATGCAAAAGAACAACAGACAGTAACAAATTAAACAACAATAACAGCCAGTGCATATAAATGTGAAAATTCATTTAATGTCTGCGCTCTAAACTGAAATCCAAATGTCGACCACCAAAAACCCAGCCCGAAATAAACACCCCAAAAAATTAAGCGTAGCAAACTTTGCTGAAATGAAACCACAAATGGAAGTGCTGCAAGACTAAAAGATTCCCTCTATCAAAAATTATATACAAAACTCAATTAAAATTGGGAAAAAATAATAATAATTCAATTCTATCAATTCAAAATATTTCAATTTAATGAATTTTGAATATCCCAAATGGATTTGAAGAACACAAGCAGAAACATAAATCTAAAAATCATGTAAAAATAATCTAAAAGATAATATATGAAGCCTGAAAATGTATACACAAATCTACATTAAATACTTTAGCTAAAGTTTCTGGGATGGACTCAACTTACTTTTTTTACTTGCGTTTATCAAGCTCTTTTTATCTATTTACTTTTTATCCTTTTTAGCAAAACAAAGACAATCAATGAAATTAAATTCTTAATATTGTTAACAATTGTGCTATGACAACTATATTTATATGCTCACTTTATTTTTAATCCAATTAATGTTTTTGTGGCTGGAGCAAGTCTCAACTTAGCGCTAAATAAATAAATTAAAAATTATATATTTGCCTACTCTACTAGTCCCAAATGGGCTCTTTATGACGAAATTGTGTTTTATTTGTAAGTGGATAAAAATTAAACGAAATTAAATTAAATGTGACTGATTAAATTGAAATTGAAAAGACAAATAAATTAATAAAGGATATAATAATTCTGATTGCATTAAAATGTAAAATGCTCCAACATTTATGGCAAGGACTCAGCTAGAAAACGTAACCAGATTTAAAGTAAAAAGGAAGGGAGAAGAAACACCCTTAATACACACCTATAAAGGTTGCAGGGTATGCAAAAATGTATGTATTTATTTTTGCCCCTCGCTGAAAGTTCGTTTTGCGGTTTTTGACGTTGTCTGCCAGGTAGTGAAGAGAATCTGATTGCTAAGGGTGGGGCCGTACATGGGTTCTGTTGCATGCCACGTTTACAATGTGTATACACAATATGTCTATATATATATACATATATTGGTAGTTGCCGCAAATGGTTTAGCAGCTGTTTGTTGTTTATTTCTGCAGCGAAGGCGCGCAGTTTGTAGAGCGTGCCAAACAATGGCTGAAAAACACTCAGACAGAAGCGATGACGTTCGCGATGTGCTCCAAGTTTCAGTGCCCCTGCTCCAAGGGCTCCATTTGCTAAATATTGGGTGTGGTATGTATTGTGTGGCATGGCATGGCGCCATTTTAGGGGGCTTGACCGCTGCCCACTATTGATGGAAATGGGGGCTCTCTCTGCGTCATGGCGGCGTCTGTTTACTGAACACGCAATTGAAATAATTGATCCAGTTAACAAAATTGCATAAAAATTCAATAAAAAAGCACTCACAACAACAACAGCAAAACAACAAGAGCAACAACTGTCTGCTCGAGTCTCGAGCGAATTGAAGCCCGATCGCAGAACCATTTATCGAGTTAGGTTTTTATTTGTAGGGTATTATAATTTATTCGTAAAGTTTGTAACGCATTGCGTTTATATGCGTATTCCTGATTAGCCAAGTCGATAAGGCTAACTATTACCTAAAGATAGATCGTGATTCAAATTGGCATCGGTATTTCTGCTGCAGGCAATACATTTGTCAGAGAGGGCTGCATCCGAGCAAGTAATAAGTTGTCCTAACCAAACTCTCAAATTATGCATGTTATTATGCTCCTAATTATCAATATGGTATCACCATATCTTATAGCTTTCATAGCAAATTTAGTTATCGGTGGGTTGACTCCGATCTGCAAGGGAATATAATCTTCGGCGTGCCTTAGGTTGTCGTTATTAGTCTTGTTTCTATTGTGTTTATGCATATGGTCCCTCTAATGGAAAGGGGTCGAAACTTGTTAGAACTGTGTAGGGCACTGTTTTGTGGAGGGAGAGACGGAAAATCACAAAAGTGTTGGGCAACACTAGAAATATAAATGGACAAACAAATACACTTATGAATGTAATATTATTTGAGAAGCGAGAAGAACAAAATCGGTTCAGTTTTGACAAAGTTATGGCTGTGGAAAAGTTCCACGCAGCGATTTTTTATGGTAAAATTTTTACGTCTTCTTGTCACGTCAAGTGACAATATTATGAACTCCACTGCAAGGGTATAAAAATGCTATGCAATAAAAGGGAAATAGCTGGAGATGACCTCGTTTCCACAATTAATAATGTAACATTCGAGGACACGGAAAAGTACGATAGCTGACTCAAAGGACAATTCAAAATCGAAAGCCATTTAGCACTATAATCACTCATTGGAGTGTGTAACACTTTGGATTGAAAGTGTTTGTTGATAAGAGACATCCGCAGCGCAACACGCGGCGATTACAATAACATGCACGGCGCAGGCAGGGTGGGAATGAGGGAGACGGAGTCCAAAATGGACTCAGCAACCGAGCAGCTGCGTCATCGTTTTGCGACAGAGAGTCGAGTTTATTGTTAACAGTAGCATACAGAAATGCACTCGGAAAACAGTTTGAATTGAAACTGAGAAAAAGTAAAAGAAAAGTAAGAAGTTGTTCGTGCTTTTATAAATCATTTAGAAATATTTTGTATTATCAAGAAATGAATTTTTAATACGAGTAAAAAAATAGGAGTGCACAATTCAGATTCAGAATTCAGATTAATAAATTTTAATACTAATATTAGTAAAAAAAAAAATAGTAATGTAAAAATTATGTGTTTTACACATCGAAATAAGCAGAAAATAAAATCAAATAAAATTGAAATTTAATTTTCTTAAAATAAGATGAATTACGTCTGCTATTTTTCTGAGTGTACATGCTCAATTAAAAATGATTGTTTATTGCATTTGTCACTACCAGTAGCACATACGTATACATAAACATAAAAAAAACAGATACATATACATTCAAGTGTATATGCGGGTAACGTAATCAATTCCTTTCATGATGACCAGTTTATGGAAGGCAGCTGGCTCTGGTTGTGGTTCTGGCTCTCGTTCGGGCTCTGGCTCCAATTTCTTGTGTGCCCCACACAAATTAATCAACAGACATTTCTTTCTCAAATGCAGAGCCAATTGGCTAATTATCAGTTGGGTAAAACGTCACATACACCCCCACCGCACCGACGCCTTCACCCGAATTCCACCCATTCAATCAGACCTCTAATTAGAACGCGTTCGCTAAGCGGAATGCGTGACTGTAAATGTGGGTGGGGTGTTAATGTTGGTCTGGGTGTTGGCCTTAGTTTCTCATTCCGTTTTTATATGCGAGTGCAAATAAAAGATTCATGGTAATGCCATTAATACCACGTTTAATACCATTATAAAACACTGCCCCACAAACGAAAACATTGTGGCTCTAAAACGGTGTCAAACTGTCGAGCATTGCATTGAAGAATTGAAGTTTAGGTTGATTACACATTGGATTGCTTTTTTTTAATATGAAAAAGCTCGCTGTTTGCCTCAGCTCAATTTGGGGCTTAACGAATATGTATGGCATGTTCTTGTATATAATTTTGTTAATGACGAGCACAGGGTATATCAGATATAACAAGGACTTTTACTTTCAGAATATAAAATTGCTTTGTTCGTGCGAGTTGAGTGATTTTATCACTCTAAAATTGTAGGGCAATTTTTATGCTGAGTTTAAGTCTGACTGAATCAAGTAGTTTAAAATACAAGCAAACAAATTTTTTTTTAAATAATATTGAGAGCAATATATAAGGCCTTGAAAATCGTAGACTTTATCAATATTGAACTTCAGCTAAATAAACCTGTTTTCATTAAAAAAACTCTTATTGAGTTTATTGGCTAAAAAGCACCTGTCAACGTTTTGTGCCATTTTCTTTGGACTCGACATGCGTGGCGCTTATTTGTATGCTACATAAACAAAATGGCAAGAATAATGCCATAAAAAATTATATGTTCACATGATAATCGCAGGCCAACCACAGCGCAGAAGGCCACAAAACATGCAAGAGTCCAAGCCATTCAAAAGCTGAATAGCAGACAAATTGATACCCTAAACAAAATGGCAGAGTATGAAATGTAATATGCTTTTTTGTATGCAATTTCTTTTATTTCGTATTTTGTTTTTGTTTTATTCTAAAGTATCCTGCACAACTGCAGCACAATTAAGACTAATGGACTATGTGCTTTCCTTAATTATAGGGTATGAACACGAAGCTCATGCCTAAACTGAAAGCCAACGTGCCCATAAAGTAAGGTGCATATTATTAATTCCTAAGACTTTGAGACACGTGTATACAACCGACTGTCCCATTACGCGAGCCTACACTCGGAAAAATATATACCCCAGAATTTTTTCAAATTTCAAACATGATTTTTGTATTTTTTTAGGTCATTTTGGAAAGCTCAATTAGGGATAATCATTACATATTTATTTTTCTGTTCTCCATAATCCCTGCAATAAATGTTGGACCATTTTACAATTCAATTGCCATAGATTGATAAATCCATTATTTTGTATTTTTAATTTTAATAATTACTAGTTATTCAATTTTAATATTATATATTTAATTTTTTCTCTATTATTTTTAAATACATTTTTAAAAATT
This sequence comes from Drosophila glabriapex, assembly GCA_035042305.1. Classification (NCBI taxonomy): domain Eukaryota; kingdom Metazoa; phylum Arthropoda; class Insecta; order Diptera; family Drosophilidae; genus Drosophila; species Drosophila glabriapex. The sequence continues at coordinate 18,384,431 of JAWNLN010000046.1, forward strand.
GTTGTCTGATTTTAATCCACATTAAATAAATTAATAAATACATTTCGTAAATTTAAAGGTTGTTTCATAAAAATCAAAGTATTTTTGTTACATTTTGAGGATGTTCATATTATTTATTATAAATGATTATAAATTAGATAACATTTTTAAGTTTTATAAAAATTTTAGTATGTTTTTAGTACACATATAAATAAACAAATAACTCTTAAGGTATTTATTTGGAAAATGTAAAATTAAATAAAAAAAATAAAATGATGTCTCTGTCACGACGATTTGCTCAGTGTGCGTGCCATCGATCCAAAGCCAACCGAGGATACCGCACCAATTACACTGGCCAGATATAATACACTAAGTATTCCTGATGCAATCAATTTCAGTCGCTAATGCGACGTTATTAACTTATTTGTGCACGTGAATGGCGCAACTTGGACTATAAGACAAAAACGAATAATTTCGCCATTCAGTCTGTCAAAAGTCGGGCGGTAATTTAATTAGACTGCTTATAAAGATCATGACGGTAAATCACCTGATCGATCAGGTGGGTGGTTTGGTTATGGAATGCCAAAAAAAAAAAAAAACCTTGTGGCTATCTATAAAACAAAAAAGGCGAAACTTGCTAAATAAATGTTAAATCAAACATGTTAATTATTTAATAAGTGCAACTGATAAAATATTAATTATTTGTTTTGGGTTTTTATTTAAATGAATGTTTTCACAATGATTAGCGTGCACATTAAACGATGGATTCGAACACACGCAAAAGACCTTGAGACGCAGCCATAAAAATAACGAAAAAAATACCATTTGGAGCAAGTTTAATTGTCCTCTTCCTAATCTAAATCAAGACAATCAAGAATAGCTTTCAAATTTGGTTTTTCATTTTAATTTTATTAGTTTGAACCAAATAGAAGCCATGGAGGGAGTTATAAATTCGTAATATAAGAAAATTTATATCAAATACTACAGCTCATATTGTGCTCAATTCATTTGAAAACTTGTTATCCCAAATATATTATTAAATTAGCATGCTCATTAATCGACCGATTCCACTATAGGAAGGGACCTTGAGAAAGAACAACCACAAATAAAAAGACGCAAGAAATACCTGGTGGAGAAGCTTTATATATCCTCCTCATTATCAAAATCAAGATAATCAAAAATAACATTTAAATTCGGTTTGTCATTCTTATTTTTAACTTTTAAAAAAGTAGAGCATATCGAGGGAATCATCATGCAGTTGCAAAACTTGTTATCACCATTAATCTATATATAAGTATATATCGTTAAACTCATACCGAACCAAAAAAAAAATAATAAAGAAAAACAGATTTATTTTTGATGACGATTAGCCGTACAGCAAACATTGTAAATTGTATTAAATTGATAAGATAGCATTAGATATATGATGGTGTGGGGGTATCAAAAGTGATTTCGCTTTTGGGCGGATCACGTTCCAATTCGTATGGAATTCTTACGTTATATTGGCTATCACATTGCGATTTCCACAGTTTATTTTTGTTTTTTTTTTCCTTTCAGGTAAGTTGGGCAATGATTTATGAGTTCCAATCGAAACAGCGTTGCGATAGGTTTTTATGACAGGTGCTCTAAATTTACCAATTTGCAGGTCTTTAAATCAACATTAAAACCTCCTTAAACCCAAAACCAGAAAACACCGTTCACCGCAGTTGGCCTTATCTACCGAGCTGCTTTCAATAGCAGACAAGCATCGACAAAAAAAACGAAGTTATTTGATTAGCGGCACACAACGGTCGCTGATAACATTCTCAAGTGGGAGAGTAAAAGATGCTCTGTATTGGATTGAATTAGGAATTGGGTTTTGGATTAGAGATAGAGTTGTTTGCTCAAAGTTCGATCTAATGATCTGCTGCACAGCTCCATGGAAAATTACCTCAAGTGGTTCAAATAGCGTCATTGTTGCTCATGCTGTTTTTTTTTTGATTCAGATTACGCATTTGAAGAGCGATCGCGATCGAGATTTGTGATATCATAGAAAAGAATCAATTTAATTTGAGAATTTGAGAATACAATGAAAGATTTAGTTAATGTTGTGAAATTCGGATGAGAATTAATTGCAGATAATGAAATATGCAAACAATTACGAATTCTCTCAAAAATTCAACTTGTAAAATGAATAAAATAAATAATGAGCTTGTTTGCTAACTATTCTTTATATGTACTCGCCCCACTGTGCCTGTGGTGTGTTTAGGAAATGTCAGCCTAATCGAAGCATAGATAATTTGCCCGGCCTGTTTACTTTCACGGTTTATAGATAATGGCAACGTCAACGCTTACAGGCAAATGCGCCCCCAGACCTACCCCGTATTGATAAAAAAAAACGAATAAAATACAAGTGCTCCGACGTAAAAAAAAGAGTACTATTAATCGTAATTGTACAGAAGTGTTTTCTTTTTCTGCTCTTTCTTTTTTTTTTTGTTTTTGTTTTTGGTGTGGCCTGTCTGGGACATAGTATCGCCAATCGTATGTCTCTGTGTTCTGTTATTGTGCTGTCGATTTGGTTGTGATATCGATATTAGGTTAGGAGGTTTAAGCGATAATTCAACTTGTGTTGCATGTATAAAAATAGCAAATGGTTTGAAATGACGATAATTCGACATGATAATATTGGTAATATTCTACATACGCACCCGTACAGCTAGAAATCTAAACAATGATAGAATTTCTGTCAAACAATAGAATACATACAAATGTGAAACAAAATACCCTTATACTTTCGTCTAGCTTCAGTTCATTTACATTCTCAATAAATGTTATTAAAGTGTCCCACATGCTTGAATGCATTTTTCCGGACCACATTCGAAATTCACATTTGGCACACGAGAATTTGAAGCGCATTAAATGTATTTTCAAAATTTGTTTTCACATATAAATTCGTAAAACAAGCGTAAAGATTTTTACAACCAGCGGACATACATACACATAGATATATTTCTATAAATACGAGTATATATCTTTGGACATATACCATTTACGTCTATATATATATAAGTATGTATATCCAATTTTGGCTCGAATGTGCTGTCAAGGTCGCAATTATCCAAAATTATTGGCGCATGGTACATGGGCACATTATGAAAAGGCTAAAAACGTTCATATTTGCGTATCCCGCATTGTAAATGCACAGCCAGACTTAACAGCAATTAAAATATTAATTTTAGTACTCGGCCCTTTTGTGTTTTAATTGGAAAATGTTAGCTAAACTCCAATTAGACTTTTAGGCCACACTTTTTGTTATTTAGTTTTAAAGAAAATTGGTATTAAAAAACTAACAATAATTTTTGCATTGCTAATTTTTAACTATATGTTATTATCTTACATGAATGGGTATTTTAATTACTTTTGCATAAAAACTTTATTGGTATTTAGCGACGCTAAGTAATTTGAAAAATAAAAGAAAATATAAACAAAAACTGTTCCAATTTTGTTACTATCAAAACAAAACTTCCAAGTCAAAAGGCCTTTTTCCACGCATCTGCTGTTATTTTTTGTTAGCGCATAAATTATTGTGTGTTTGCTTTGCAAAATAAAAGTTTGTTTTTGCTGTTTCTGTTGTCATGTGCATTGGTTGCTCTTGGCACATATATATATATATATAATATATACATGTGTATAAATTTTTCCACAAAAAATTTGTCAAAACCCAAACATGTGGAAAAGCGAAAAACTGCGTCGCATGGCCAGCAAAAATAAAAATAGCGATCAACTTTTCGTGGGCTGATGAACTGTCTGCCGATGCCTCCGTTTAGCCGTTTAGCCACCTTTGGCCACCCCCAACTTGTGCAGCGGGTTAAGCAGGCCGCAAAGGGGCTATGTGAGTAACGAGAAGATCTCAAAAGTGAGCAAAAGCTCGACTACGATATACCCTGTATGTCAAACAATTTCTTCTAATAGCCCACATTCTTAACATTTACCGCTTGACTTAACTAACACAGCTGATCAGCTTAAATTTATTTGTTTGTGCTAAATTAGTTAATTAATCTATGCTAAAGAATATAACCAACTTTCTTCAAATAACCCAATAAATAAGAAACAAATTTAAAAATGAAAAAAGATTTAATTTCTATTTTGCTTACATGAAATTAATGAAATTATAAATGTAATTTAAAAAGCTCTTGACTTTCTGGAAATAAATGCTGCTTACTTTTCATAACATTAACAAATACTCGGGGCGAATTTCAAACATTCGTAACATTCTTTACGAATGTTGAATATACAGAATTTGACCGCTTATGGGAAGCTTTACAGGCAACAACTTTACATTTTGTTGGCATTCGAGAACGTAAGAAATGTTGATAGTGACTAGGCAATTAGGCAATTCGATTTTGCTGCCTAATTCAAGAAGCTAAAAAATAATCAATAAATTCATTTAAATGTAAATTAAAAGTTGCTCAACAACTATTCTGCTTGCTTGCAAATTTTTTCTATTTTCCAATAACAACTTGTGGTTCAATTTGCACGGTTACTAGTCGACCATACCATTAATGCTGCATGGAGATGGGGTATTTAAAAAAAAGAAATAAAAATACGACACAGTTTTTAGTATTTTGTGGCATTGCCAATGTTGCCGCAAATGCGCCGTTATTTTGAAGGTCGTGTCCGGGCCACTGTTGTTGTCGGGGCTTATTTACAAAGGGCCCAGCAACAACAACATCAGCAACAAATAACGGAAACCCCTTTTTTGCATTACGGAATCGCAGGAAAAACAATGTTAAACAACGACAACATCAGCAAAATGCCAAACAGCCTAGAGGGGGATAGGGGCGTGGACGAGTGGGGGGAGAGGGTGGCGATGGACAGGTCAAAGAATCAACGATTAACTTACCACGCGTCGCGTCTCATAACGGTGCGGTGTGGTGAGTAGTCCCACTGAGTCCAAGGGTGTCCCTGTGTATGTGTGTGCAGGTGTGTGTGGGTGTGCATATGCGTGTTGGTGTGTGTGTGGAGAGACAATCGTTGAGTCAACATGCAGCAATTCAAATGCATCCATCGAGTGCAGCAGTCGCGGACTTCGCTGCTCATCCGTCGAGGGTGGCGGCGAGGGTGGCAATGGATTTTGCATAACATAAACATAATCAATTTCAGCAGTTGTTGCCGCTGTGGTTGCTGTTGCTGTTATTCCCGTGTTGCCAAGCTGTAAATGCGAGGCATTGTTGCTGTTGTTGCTGTTGTTGCTGCTGTTGTAGTTGTTGCTTGTTGTCTGCGCAATGTTAACCAAATCCAGAGCCAGGTCCATTTCCATGTCCCAAATGGGTGCAGTATTCTCAATCACATTCACATTCTCATTCCAATTGCTCGCTGTTTTTTTCAAGCGTTTATTTGTTGTGGTCAAAGGAGTAGTTCCTGCTCCTGCTCCCGTTGTGCTCGTGTCCATATTCATTATCATTAGATTTAAATCGGTTTGTGTGGTTTGCTCGATTTTCTCGTCGCTGGCAGCAGCAGCGGCGGCATTTTCATAGCGCCTTCGCATATCCTGCATGTGCTGCGTCCGTATGTGGTCGATAAAGACTGACAGTTGCAGACAAATTGCCGGACAGAATGCACAATTGAAGCCAAAACATTGGACATCGGGTGAGGTTGTAATCTCGCCACATTTGTGAAAATATGCATAGTCCTCGAGCTGCCAGTGGAGAGGGGTTTCAGTTTCAATTGCCATCGGCTGCAGCGATAATACTGAGTTTGTTATTTCCACGGCCATTTCAACCAAAACATGTATCAAAAAAACACACACACTCCTTGTAAATTGGGAACACACACTCACACTTGGACGACACTGCACGCCGACTAATCACTAGGTTCTTTATGTACTTATTTATTTAATATTTTGTTGTTGCGTCGACAACAAGAACAACAAACCAACTAAACAATCGAAACGGACGCAGACGTAGCGAGCAAGCGATCAAGTGTAAAAAGTGCGTTGCGGATCCCCCTGTGATGGGTATGCGTTGCAAACAGCCGGCAAACGAAAACTGTTGTTGTTTTCCAATGTTCTCTTGCTTATAAGAATGCCGAAATCATTTAGCACACATTTCTAAGGTAGCGCAGTGCGCAACTCTCTCTTGCGACACTCTCTTAGAGCGTAAGGTTTGAGTCTGGCTGTGACGTCAGGCAAACTTTTGGTGAATGCTCTATTACCTCTTTGTTTTATTTATGTAAATAAATAATAAATTAAATATCATTAAATTTTGTTGTCTGCAGACAGAAAGAAGTAGTTGTGTAGTACTGAAATATATATGAACTTTGTAGGTTTGTAATATGCTTTGACCTGTGTATAGAAAAATATTAAAACGTGCCGCACTAATTTTGAAGTTGGGACTGCCAACTTGTTGCTAAAGTGCGCGCCCTAAGTGTTGGACGGCGTACCAGTTTCTGCTTAAGGCCCAGTACGCTGATCGATAAGAACTGCTGCAAACGAAAACTTCATGTAGAAAGTTAAACAAATCTTTAAATTTATACAGTAATAAGAATAAAATTATTAAATTATATTATTATGCAAAAAATGCCATTTGAATTCAAATTTATTATATTATCTGCATTTTATTTGTTTCTGTATAATTTTCGAATCTCCCACAAAATCTTTTTTTAGCATTGTAAGGTTTTTTGACTTTTTTCCGTGCAATTGGTTGGATTCTTAGATGCTCCCATAATTCCTTAAATGCATTTAAATCTAGCCTTGTTTCGCGCCACCTGCCTGTTCCTAAAAGTATTCCACAGTTTTATTTTGCTTCAGGGCAACTTACCCGATCCCGCAACCCAATTTGTGTTGAATGAAGAAGGAATTTTATATGCATTTTTGCAATGAGAAGTACGCGTTAATATATTTTATATAATAAAATATTTTATTAATTAGCAATTCATATTATTATTAAAACAAAGATTAATGGCAAATTTCAACAAAAATTATTTCGAAACCACAAAAAATTTTTTACATATGTGCATTAAATATAGGGATCCTTTTATGTCTTGTTTTTAATGTTTTTTTTTCCTGTAAAGTAACTTAATGTACTTTTCATATATTAATTTGGGGTTTATGTATAAATAATACGTTGGTACTAAATAAGTGTGTTATCCTAATTTAGGATTTCCGCATCGTCAATTTCGTCTTTGATCTCGGCAGCTACGACGGCAACGGTGCCACCAATCGCATCCGGCAATATGCATTCCTCCGGTTGCGAAAGCAACTGATTGACAATGAAAACATTACGATTCGAGGGGGCATTTGTAGCTGTTGATGCAGATGCACTCGTTCCGAGTATGGGGACCCCGTTGACAACACCAACGGGTGTCGTTTTGTCTGTCGAGATAATTGCTGCTGCCTTTTGGGGCAAGCCTTTCGAATTGCGTGATGGATAGACCGGTATCATGTTGCTCGAACCCACTCGTTGCGGCGCCAAAGCAACAGTTGATTGTGCCACCGAATTAACAACAGCGATCTGCAAAAAGGGACAATAATTAGAATGTGCAGATAGATATGCATATTTTATTTGGTTTACCTTGTTGCTGGCATTGGGCACCATAAGGATGCGTGTGCGTTGCAGCTGCTGCTGTGCAGCAACTGTTGCAATTGGTGTTCCCGCTGGTAATGAGGAGCTTCTCGAGCTGCTGCTACTGCTGCTGCCGCTGTTCCCTGCTATTGCACGCAGGGGCGATGATTGATTCGTTTTGTACTGGTAGCCAATAATGTTCCCCTGCTTATCGTAAATGGGTCGTCGAGGCTCGGGCGTTGATGACGATGATGTCGGACGCATAATCGCTGACGTTGTAAGATTTCGACTTAATGACTTGGACTGCAGCAATTTGTTGCTGGATGAAGTTGTCGATGTCGCTGGTGCGGGTGTAACAATGGAGCGCAGCTGTGGCCTTGGCGCAGTATTGGTGACTGCATTTAAATAATATACATAATTCTCCAGCAACTTGGTGCCCACATCCACATCGATGGGTAATAACGTGCTCGTCTTCACGATCATCTCGATAACCAGCTGTCGCTCCGACACATTCATTGCGGCCGCTCGCCTGGAGAGGCTCTGCAGCACCGCATCGAAGAGCTGCACGCGTGTCTGGAGCTCCATGCGCTGCTTATCCGAGGGACAAATCGGCGGCAACTGCAGCAGCCTGGGTATCAGATTGCTGGTCACAGTTTGTGAACTGTTCACCGGTAGAGCTTTTGCAGGAGCAGCAGCAGGAGCAAGAGCAGGAGTAGCAACATTTGGCGGATGGTGTTTCTTTGTGAGCTGCTTGGCTGAACGATCAAGATTATTTGTAGTGGGTCGTTGTGGAGCAGCTACAGAGGCCAGTGGAGCAAGCACTATTGCTGGTGTCGGTGGTATCGCCGTTGTCGTCATCGTCACCGTTTGCAGTACTTTGGGCAGACCACCTTTGGCCGCCAGCTGCTCCAATTTGGCGAGCACCTTTGCCGGTATATTCTTGTCCTGCTTCGAGATGATCTTGGACGTGATGACCATGCATTGCGGCAGCTCCAGCACCGGCACCTCAACCTTTTCATGCATCCGTGTCGGATCAATGGCTCGTATTGGCCCAGCCAGATTGTGGCAGCAGTAATCGAGTGCCACATGACCAGATGAGCACAGCGGGCGTTTCGGATACAAATATGTAAACATTTTCGTTGTGCCAAATGTGAGTGAATCACTAACGGCGCCGCTGCTGGCGGATTGAATTGCTGAATTACTGCTGCCAGTGGAGGTGCTGGCGCTGGTGATGGTGGTATTTACAGTGGTACTGATGGTATTGCTAAGAACACTGGTTGGCTGCATGCAATTTTCCGCTGTTGTCGCTGCTGCTGATATTAAACTGTGCGTTGTGCTCGAAATAAGTGGTGCTTTTTCTGCTCTTATTCTGGCGGCAACAAGGGGCACATCAACATCCATTTGCTCCGGCTGTGGCTCATCCGCATTTTGCTCCGACTTGACTTCCAGCGATGGCAGCGGCACCGGCAACGGCACAGATTTAATCGCTGACAATCTGGGCATCAATTGTTGTATTGAAATCAAGGATGGCACATTTGGGATTCTCTCCGTTGCTAAGTCTAACTCGGCTTGATCTGTTGGTAATGGTTGCTCCACAACCTGCTGTTGCTGATGAGCCTTTAGCCAGTTTTTTAAACAGTTGCGATTTAGACGCACACGCAACTTGCGCAGCTTTGGCGGCAGCAGTTGTGGCGCTAGATTCAACTTATTTGTGGTTGGATGTTTTGCTGGTAGTACGCGTTGTTGTGTTGATATTTCCGTTGCTGTTGCTGCACCTGCCACTGCTGCTGTTGCTGCTGCTGGTGATGATATTTCGGGCAGCACCACAGTGGCAGCTGTGATGAGCACGGGAAACGCAATACTTTTTGCTTCCGGCTTGGCGGTGGGCGTCTCTTTCAGTCGTTTAACACTTGCCGAGTCCACATCGAATTTAGCTGGCACTTTGCGTTTGCGCGACGGAAGATGTTTCACTGGTTGTTGCTCATGCAACTGAACAGCAGATGTTGCTGGAGCTGGCGCAGGAGATGGAGTGGGAGATGGAGTAGGTTTGGGAGCTGGAGCAGATGTGGGAGCTAGAGCAGGAGCTGAAGCAGGAGCAGCAGCAGCAGCTTCAGCCTGACACTGCGCCTTTTCCTTAGCCGGGTGCATTTTTAGATGTTTTCGTGCTTGGCGCTGCGGCTTTGGTTGCTGCTGCATTGCCAATTGTTGCTGTTGCTTACTAGAAACATTTTCTTCTTGTTGTTCTTGTTGTGTAGGCGTGGGTGTGCCTGCTGTGGAGCGTGTGTGACTGCCGCCACGTTTACCATGCGACGTTGCCAAAGATGGTTTCCCAATGCGAGCAGCTCGCTTTGTGTCGCGAGTGGAGGGGGAGGAGTCTGGTGTGGCATTTGGGGGATTTGCTGAAGTCACGGTAACTGTTGCTGCTGCTGCTCCAGATTGCAACGTTTCATTTGACTTGAGTTTACCTGTAGTTTTGTTGGCGACTTTTCGCACTTCGTTCTTCTTGTTGGGAATCGCTGCTGCTGCCGTTTCGATTACTTCAATGATATTGTTGCTAGTTTTGACAGTGATTGCAGTTGCATTAGCTGCTTCCAACAGATTTGCTGGCACTGATTTTCTGTTGGTCAACGACGAGCTTGGAGCAGCTGCTTCAGCTTTAGTAATCAATTTTTTGCTAGTCTCCTTCTTTGGTAACGACTTCTTAGCTGGTTGCGTACTTGAAACTGAAGCTGCAGCTTTGCCAGTTATTTTGGTTGCGGATAGAGATTTACGTGGCTTTGGATTGATGCCTTCTGTTGGCGTGTCTGCTGCTGCTGGCAAGGATTTGGCAACAGGTCTTAATGTTGCTACTGCTGCGGATGCTTCCGTCTTTTTGGAGCTTCCCGCCTTTACGGAAATCAATTTCTTTGCAGTTTCTGCTTGGGTTGAATTCTTTTTGGGTTGTGGCAAAACTACATCGGGCACCAATGAGACAGAGATATTAATGCCACTGCCAACTGTTGCTGATTCCACTTTCTTGAAGGGTTCGACCGTTGGATTTGCTATGGCCGTTGTTGTTATTATTACCGAATTGTCCACTGCCAGTGGCCGTTCGGGGCTTAGCAATGTGGAAAGACTGCTTTTCACTGTCGACGCTTTTGGCAATTCGGACTTTCTGCCCAACACTGTTAGCACCTTTGGCGTCACTGATAGTTGTTTCTTGGAGGTCGCCGCCTTGGCTGCGGGCACCTCATCGATCGTTTGCTCTTTGGTGGCTTCCTTGTTGTCCTTGCTGTCCACGAGCTTTCGGCGCTTTGTTGACGGCTGCACATCCACCTGTATGGGTTTGCCCATACGTCGCAGCACTGGAATAAGATTTGTTAATATGAATTTGAAACTTGAATGCATAATTTGATGCACTACTTACCCGCTTTCCCCGTGGACAGCTCCCTTTTGGGCGGTGCTGGTGGTGCCATTGTGTTACTCTTCCGGGAATTGCCTTCTTTCGCCGGCAGCTTGCTTTTGCTTGCCTCTGAAAGACAGAAAGAGCGGATTAGGAGAACTAAAAAGAGTAAGATAACGTGTAGAGTATTCAAAATGAACTTGTGTAAATTAAATATTAATTAGTAATAGCTATTAACCATCTGGCTGTGTGGCATCCACATTCGCTTCCGCTTCGGAGCTCACGGAATTGATGCAACCCTCAACGGTGCTGACGCCATCGACACTTCTCACGACACCTGTTGTTTCTGTGGGATTAAGTTGAGTTGTAAAATTATCCGTTTGCGGCTGTTCACTGCCAGCAGCTTGATCCGGCTTAAAATCTGTTTCAATTAGTGGTTGATCTTTGGTTGCAGAAACCTTCTCATCGAATAACTGTTGATCGGTGCCAGCAGCAGATTCCTTCGTCTCTTTTGGCTGTTGATCTTGTTCGGGAACGTGTTCTTTCTCATCTTGTTCCGGTTGCTCCCTAGCCTCAGTTTCAATTGGTTTAGCTTGCTGGTCATTCATCTCCGCATCAATTGGCTGTTTATCTTTGTGTTCATCAAAAGTTTCCTCGACCGGTTGTTGTTCCTTATTCTTCACATCAGTTTTCTGAACATTTTTCTCAGCAGCTTCCTCCGTCTCCGCTTGCAGTTTTTCTTCACTCTCTGTCTTGCATTGAGGTAGATCCGTTTCAGCATCTTCCTCCATTGGTTTCTGTTCTTCAATTACAGTATCGTTTTCATCTTTGCTTAATTGTTCTTCATCCACAATAGTCCGTTTTGGTTGCGATTCAAACGGAGATTGGTTCATGGACTTTTCCGTTATCTCACATGGATTAATATTCTCCGAGGATTCGTCTTTCCCAGCAGATGGTCCTGAATCCGTTGGCTCTTTATCAGCAGCAGTAGGTAGGCCTTGATGGAAAAATGTAACTACCTCTGTTGGCGTATCCTGTCTGATGTCTTCCAACTCCTGCGGCGGAGGATCAGGTGTTGTAAGATTCTCAACATAGTTTTCGAACTTATGGCACAAAGTAGTTTCAGATTTGACTTCCACTCTCTTGAGCAACACGCGCAGCTTGCGGCATGAACCACTTGAGGAGCAAGTGCTGGGCGTGTCTGGAGCAAGAGCGAGTTGCATCTCATCTGATTCTGAAGTGACTTGATTCTCCGCTGCCTGGCTGCTGTGCTTAGGCTCAATAGAAATCCGCCTTCCTACACTCCTTTCCACAATTTCCGACTGATCGATGGAGTCTGGAGTTGGAGTATCATCAACAGTTTGACCCGCCTCGCTTTTGACTTTCTTGATAGTTTCCTTTCTTTCACTTTTCTTTGGCTTTGGCGTTGATTCCGTTTCATCAGCGCTTTTATGCTGCTCCTTGGATTTATTTTCTCTTGACCGAATATTCCATGGCAAGGCGATTTGGGTCTGTTTTCGAGAACGAGTCGATCGCCGGATTAAGTCCCCTTCTAAGAAAAATTGCTGAGTACTTAGAGATAATATATCATGTGGATTCACCGACTCCTCGCTGACTGGTTTGGTTGGTGCTATCTGTTCTTTAGACGATTTTTTCTGTTCTTTCGCAACAGTATTCGTCGCTGTAGGAATCTTCTCATCTGAAACATTTTCACTCGTTAATTTCTCACCTAATGTTTCTATTTCTATATTCGCAACGTCTGCTAGCTCTGCAATGTCGGCCTCCAACTGAGGAGCATTTGCACTTAAGGGTATTTCATCGACCAGCGCAGTAATCGTTTCAATATGGATTTTATCCTCAATGGTCCCTTCTGGTAATACTTTAGCCTCAATCGGCTTTTCGATATTCTTTTTTTGCCTTGTTCGGCGAGATTTCTTTTTAGTTAAAACTACGTCCCCTTTGCCATCGGCTTTTGCTGTTTTTAATGGCTGCTTTCGTGAAGTGTTTTTGGCCAAAGTTGCAGTCGTAGACGCTGTGGAGCTGCGCAAATGTCTCTCACTTAAAGATTCTATTTCATCTTTACCTATTTCCGCCACATTGTTCTCAAATGTTGATTGTTGTGGCGTTTCATCATTATTATTATTAATATACAATTCTTTCGAGTTTGCAGACGAATCACTGCACTCCTCCGATGTCTTATCGGAGATGCAAGGGCTATTCCGATTTTGCGTTGGTTTCTTCTCTAATGCAAGATCATCCTTAAGCAAGCGCCTACCGCTACGACTTTCCAGTCCCGACGAAAGAATTCGACTCTCTGGCAATGGACTAGCCATGGCTGAGGCAGAGCGTAACGCTTTTCTCGAAATTGCGCTCATTGTTGTTCGATGAGGCGTGTTTGAACTTTTCTTGGATGTTGCTACAACAATCAAGTGATTATTTTCTGTTTGGTTTTCCTTCGCTAGGTTTGTCATGCTTTCTGCTTCTGCTTCTGCCTCTGTCGATTGTTGTTGTTGATCTTCTAGTATTTCACTTAAATTTCCATTATTTGCCTCCAGTTTTAGTTCAGATTGTTTGACATCATCTTGCACAGTCTCTATCACATTTGAAGAGCTCTTGTCCTGGCTATTATCCATGGTTCTGTCTGCGATTTCCCCGATTGCTGTGCTTAAGATTGTATTTTCAGTTTCTTCGAAAGTTTTCAAACATGTTGCTGGTGCGACGCACTTCACAGCACAAGTATCGATATGGCACTCAGCAACAACTTCAACAACTGTTGGACCAAGCTTTTCAATGCGGCTCTGCTGCTGTCTCGAGGATACATCTTCTCCGCACAGATGTTGCTCAGATGCTGCTGCTGTTGATTTAATGTCACTTTCTGCTTTCACTGTCTCTTTAGTATCCGATTCTCTTAAATCCATTAAATTATCTTTAAGTAATTCTGATATCACTGGCTCTTCCGTTGCAGCACAACTAGGAAAATCTAATCCTTTTTGATTTTCACTTTTAGTTGTTTCTATTTTTATATCCAATTTGTCGCTAGATATTTTCGAGTTTAAATTATCAATTACACTGACAACAGTTGAGTTTTCACTGTCAGGCAAAATCACACTGGGCTTCTCAGTTTGATTCTCCGAAACTGAAGCTTTCGCTGAACGGAACTTCTTTTTTTTAGGTCTGCCACGTTTGCGCTTGATTTTTTCTGGTATTGCGGAAAATTTCGTATTTAATGAAGGTTCCTTATTGGGTGATTCCTTTTCCTTTTCCGTTGTTGTTGTTGGTGTTGTTTGTGTTGATGTTATTTTCGTTGGCGACAGCGGATTGCATTTGCTCTGTTCGTCTGTGGTGGCGGCTCTGCTTTTTGACTGCCTCCCACAGCGACCACGTTTCGCAAATGCTTCATCGCTTTTGGTCCGACGCATTGGCGCAATCTCATAAATTTTCTCGTTGGAGTAGGTTAACTTGCGGACGTGATTCGCGTAGAGAGATGAGTTGGCCAACAGTTTGGAGGGCGATATAATAAGCTGCTTGGAACCTGAACGTTTCTTAAATTCAATGGACAGCTCCGCATCAGTCTTAATGATTTTAGCGGTCAAATTTTGGTTAAGACGCTCTAATGTTTCATACGAAAGATTTTTATCATCGACATGATCGGCACGACACATTTTATCTGAGACTCTGCTGCTGGAGGAGAGAACATCACGTTGAGACTCCTCGGCTGCAAAGATTAAAGACGATTTAAATGATAAATGTGAAATGTATACGCCGGAAGTGTAAATGGAATTTGGACAAACTTACCCATTGGCAGCGCCTGATCAACGACATCATTACTATTATTCACTGATGCCGTTGGCTGTTCAGTCATTTTCGATTTTGAGGATGGTTTTTCATTAGAACGCGATTTACGAGCATTGCAATTGCGAGTGAATTTGTGTTTAGAGGGTGGCGATTCGGCGCCACTTAGATTATTTAAGTACAAATGCAGACGCTCGGTGGCGGCGTGCGGCATTTGCTGCTGTTGCAGCTGCAGCTGGCTTTCGTCATCGGAAACAACAGGTGTCACAGTGTCTACACGGTTTGTTTGACGCACATTATAAATATAATCAGAGGGTTGGCAGTATCAACTAGTCGCTTAATGATGACTTACCCGCCAATGATGTCATCGTATTGCTATCCGTTGATATATCAATTATCTGTTTGGAGCCCTCGCCATCCTCGTCCTCGGAATCGCCATAGCCATAGAAATCCGATTCGTATTCATAAGACAAGTCGCTGTCCGAGTCATCGGAGAAATCCTCCAAATCTGCAAAAAGCGGACAAATGGATGAAATCTTATAGATGCAATTTAAATTAAAATTAAATTACATTTTAAAATACTCAGTTTTTAATTGCAAAGAATTATTTAATTTTATATTTACAAACTCTTATTAGAAAAGAACTTTATAATTAACAAATAAGTATTTTTAATCTTAGAAATCATTTAATTGAATCTAATAAAATAGATTACTTTATTTTTACTACAAATATAATATTATAATAAATATATATAATATAATAATAAATATATATATAATATAAGAATAAATGAATTAGCATTTTTGATAAACTTAAACAAAAATTCAAATTAAATTTAAAATATAGTCTACAAAAATATGAAATTAAAACTTACGGAGTGGATCGTCTTTGGGCTCATGCTTGGGCGGCTTGAGATCCGGTTTCTGAGCTTTTATAATGGTTATTGCTTTCTTGCGATTGGCCAGCAGATGCGCATTGGAGGAGCAACTGCTGCTGCTCGTGCCGTTTGTCCTAAATCCCAGCTTGAGGCTATCAGTCTTGCTGCTTGGCTTCATCGACGCAACACTTAAATTTGATTTGTTTGCCTGCGGCCGACTTTCAGCACTTTTTGACTTGGCAACGATGCTGCCACCTCTGCCTCGCTGCAATCCGTCACTCACTGACTTCTTGGCTGGCTGAGAGTTGGCTGTCCTTGCCAGCGACTTTTGTGTGGCGCCCATCAGCACATCCCCTATCGGAACATAAATACATATTAAGAGATTGACTCAATCAGTATTTCTGTTTACATACCCAGATCAAATATTGAATCGTATGATTCGAAGCGATCACGTATTTTGTTCACTTGGCGATTGTACAATGTGTCCAGAGCATCGTTCGAATCGCTCGATGATGAACTTAAGCGACGTCTACTTCTTCCTTTGGCATTTGAGCCGCCTAATAAAATACAAATGCATATGTGAACAAATTAGAAGGAAAGTAGCTTTTGCATTTGTAATTTGGCTTACTTTCGGTGAGCATCTCGTCTTCCAGAAGCTTGCCATCGAACAGTTTTTGAAAAATATCCGGATCAATGGATGAGGAACCACTCGAATCGGATGAGATTCGTCTCCGCAGTGGATGGGGCACTTGATATGAGATCGCCCCAGTTGCCGCGCTTCTGTCGCTGCTTGTCTTAATGCCTAGCAATTTATCGAAAATTATTGCAAATGGTAAATAAGCAAATTGGCATTTTGTTGCCCACCTGGCAGCACCAAGTCTTTGTACTCGTCCAGATATTCGATTTCAATATCCTCCATATTTTGTTGAATTTGTTTTGCCACGGTTTTTTTTTCGCTTTTTTTTTGTATTTTTCCTTATTGCTTTTATATTTGACACTGAGTTTATTTATGTTTAGCGTTTTGTCATGAATTTGTGCACCGTAGCAACGGTGCGGCAAAATCGCATGCTATTTATGCACAGCGAATTCCAATTTATAAACTCTCCGCTCACAATATCATGCACAGCGTATTCTAGCTTATAAACTCACCGCTCACAAAATCATAATTAAATTAAGCTCACAATCTGCGAAATAAAAATATTTAAGAGTCGCACAAGAAAAATGTAATTGATATACATTCATTGGAACGGCGATTACTATTGAAAATGATATCGATGAGCACAAGGCATAATCGATAGCAAATTGTAAATATATGCACAATATTTGTTTTTTATTTTACAAATTACGACTTCTCAATACCAAGCAATTGACGAGTACTAATCGAGACTTTGGAGTCGACATAATTTATTTCTTCAAAATATGCATATCAAAAGCTTACCAAAGTATTTCTAACCAACTTTACTAGCGATATTGCCCACTAAATGGAACTATTCAATATAAATAAATTCTGTATGCGCCAAAGTATAAATGTATAGTAGATTAGACCTGAAATACATAAGTATTTTTTTTGGTTTGTTCTAGTTTTGATAGTATTATTTATAAACTTCTTTAAAATGGTTTTAGCGCCAAGTCCTTGTCATTCCATTAACATGACAAGAGCAATAAACTGGAGTAAATAAAACTTATCGAATGGTCGCTGTCATAGTTACGTTCGCGAGCGAATGGCAGGTGACGTGGAACACGAAACCGACACGAAGAGTTGTCAAATTGATTTCATCGCATTCAACACTTTTCCAGGTCAGCACGCATTCACTCACGAACTCAGTGCACATTTCGCTCTGAATTAAAGTTAAACATCTAAATTAAAATGGTAAGTTAAAAAGTGCCTATCAACTTGAGAAGAGAATTTAAACGAAAGGTACCAATTGATTATAATAGCCTGCACCTGCAAGTTCCACATCCGTTGGCAGCGGCTCACGCTCGCCCAGCAAATTGTCGGCGCCACGTAGCGCTGGCGCTGGAGGCGGCAGCACTCTAAAACAGCGCAAGACAACAACAACAACGGCGGCCAGGAGTCGTGCACCCGGCGGTGCAGGCACTGGCGGCATGTGGCGCTTCTACACAGACGATTCACCCGGCATCAAAGTGTAAGTGAAGATTACATATTTTGTCGACTAACTGTGATTTTGTTGCTTCTCTTCTCGTTCTTCCAGTGGTCCAGTTCCCGTGCTGGTTATGTCGCTGCTGTTTATCGCCTCTGTTTTCATGCTGCACATTTGGGGCAAATACAATCGATCTTAGACATTTTCAACATAGCGCATTAAAAGATACTTTCACCTCTCAACGGACGCGCGACCTAATTGTCGACGTCATCAGATTTCATACAAACAGTTCAGCCAAAACAACAACAAACAACAACAAGAGACAACAATTTTAAGATCTGCATTCCGTTGGTTGGGGGCAATAAGTGTTTTCCATTTGAAATTAATTATTGTCTAAGCTTAAGTTACCCGTCGTTAAATGATAAACAAAAAACAAGCAACTAAATTGTGAATTTTTGTCAAAATTTTCTTTAATTTCTATTTACATACTTTGCTGCAACAAAGTTCTTTTATTTGATTGAAAGAGTTTCTTTGTGGCAAATAAAATCCATTCCACAATTTATGGTGGTCATGTTTTTCTCCATATGCATTCATTTTGATTAATTTAAACATTAAATGTGTGTTAAGAGCAAATATGAATTTCGGCATTAAAATCGAGTTAAAATGACAAACTACTTTAACAATTTTCTTTTCCTTTGTTTTACTCCCTTTCTCGCTACGATCGTTGTTTGTCCCATGAATTGGGTTTCCTTCAAGTAATTGGAGCGCATTGGGCACCTGCGTTCCGTGTGCTGCTCCTTGCCACAAAGAAGGCAGCCCAGGTTTTGCCTCCCCTTTCGATTTCGGCACTTCAAAATTCCGCAGTTATTCTCAATATGTCCGCGTTGTCCACAAATCCAGCAGCGCTGCTTGGACTGATACAAGTCACAGTTGTGATTCTCACGTTGGCAGCAGCGTCTGCAGTTGGGGCAGTGGACATAGTTGGGTTTAACGCACAGATCACACAGCTGGCAGTGGCGATAGCTTTGTCCGTTTCGGGAGCAACAATCACCACAACGATCACAATGCACATTTTCTACGGCCGTAAAGCGTTCGCATTTACGACAATATTTATAACCCTCGCTGGGTGGCAGCTGCAGCAGCTTAAGTGGCACATTGGTAAAGACGCGCACCGGGGAGCCGTGACAACGTCGTGATTCGCCCACATTGGTGTAGCGACTGTGATTTGTGTAGTTGAGTTTGTAATCACAGATCTGCATTTCGGGCATATCATCCACAATGTAATTGGCCATGTAGTAGGGATATACCCAGAAGATGGGCAGTGGAGTGGCGGGCAGCATGTTAATTCGATTATGCAGACGGGTGAGGGATCGCAATGTGTTTCCTATCAGCTCCGTGCGACAGCCAAAGGGAGGATCCGTCACAATCAAGATGCGTTCATCGCTGCAAGAGATTACCTTTAGATAGGGGGAAATTGCTGATAATCTACTCACCTGTTGCACTTGAGGAACTGCTCGAATGGTTCAGGATTGTAAAAGAAGTGATTGTTGCACATGTTGTAGTGACAAAATTCCTTGGAGCTCAAATAGGCAACAAATCGTTCATCAAAATCCAGCAAAAAACTTTGCATTTCTGTGGTGCGTCGCAGGTGAAAGTGGAGACGAGGTGCACCTATGCAAACCACTTTGCTGTGGCAGGCAGAAAAGAGAATGCAGAATTTGATATGAGGGATTATATGCAACTATCAATCTAAATGATAACTTACTGAATTCCTAGCAAGCGACATTGAATCGCAAAGAATTCGAGGGCGCTTGAATTGAAAAAGTACTGTGCATGCACCTCGTCTTGCAAGAGTGCTTCCATATTATTTGTAGGATCAGAATCGTCATCGTTTCTCGTTAACCGCGGATAATCGCGAACATTTTCTGGCAATCTTTGAAGTTTATTCGTTTGCCATTTATTGAATTCCATGTGGAAATTGCAGAGCTTTGAATTGCGATGAGCGGAGCAGGCGTAGTAGCCATCGTTGGGCTTCTGACTTTGGCGATAGAATAGCACTGTGGGACCATGAGGACAACGGGGATGCACCCGCTCATCATCCTCAATTTGCAGAAGCAGTTTATCCTTAATCTGAGAGTATTTCTCCATTCTATTTGTTTCAACTGCAACCGAAATGTGAATTTCTGCTTGCGGCGTTGCCACCTAATGCAATCAAAACGTATATCGATATGTATGTGTGAGTTATCGATATGTAATTAGAATACTCATTGCAAGTTGCAACACGAAAGCACCCGCACATTTTTCCATTTACTATCTTATTAAGAGAATATACAATCTTATATAACCACAAGATGAACAGCCTGAAGACAGCCACTTTGCGTTTCGCCAATTTAGCCACCTCTGCGACGGGTGCACTGGGAAAACGTGATTTCACCCGCAGCCTGTGGCACATGACTAAAACGCCGGCGGCAGCAGTTAGCGACCACGTTACCGTATTGAATGTGCACAAGCCCAGCATTAATTGCACCTGTGGCTGCAACGTGCACACCAAGGGTAAGTTGCTTAAGATAGAGAAGGTGTTACAGATGTGGAGACATGCCCCCCTTGCCACTGTTACATAACCTCAAAAACATGCGACTGACAACAGTCGGAGGCGAAATGCTGAAATCATGTTAATAATTTATTTATTTAAATAGGCGAACGCGAGCTGGTCGAGTTCCTCACCGAGGAGATTCTCGCGGAGCGTAAAGTGCAAAAGGGTAAAACGGTGCCCAGCACATTGGACGGCTTTAGCGTGAAGCTGACCGGCTCCGAGGTGGAGTTAAGCAAACAGACGGACAAGGAGAAGGTGATCATTAGCCTGAATGTGAATCACACTGTAGATAGCGAGCAGGAGCCAGAGATTAATCCCAATGCGGACAAGCCCGAATTGGGTGAAATGCGCAGCAAGCCGCAATTCGAGGTGGATATTGTTAAGGGCAACGCAACGCTGTCGTTCACTTGCTCCTATTTGGAGGGCGAGGCACAGGAGGGTGAATACAACGATGTCTTCTCCATCGATGAGATGTCCATTTACGAGGGCGAATGGAATGAGAAAATCTATGCCGTTGCTGGCGATGTGCTCGATGGTTATCTGTATGATCTGCTGATGAATCTGCTCGAGGAGAAGGGCATCAGTAATGAGTTCGCCGAGAAGCTATCCGACTTGGCCACCGCTCACGAGCACATCTCCTACATTACCTTGCTGGAGAAACTGTCCAAGTTCACAGGTAGCAAGTAATTTCCTTGCTATGTCTTCTGTTGCTAACTTTAAGCCATAAGTTGTGTAGATTTTTAAGTTTTTCATCAGCAGTCGCCGCTATATGATTTTTACCAACTCGATGGTATTTCGCACTAAAAACGTTTTTTCATCGTTTGTGTTTTTAGTCCGAATCCAAAATAGTATTTAAGTCAATAGATTGATAAAAACAAAGATTGTTTTAACATGGAATAATTTGCCAATTGTTTATCCAAGTGTGGCAAATGCTCTGATTTTTGATTAAGTGAAATACACAAGAAGAAAACACTTTGTTCAATTAAAATGCATTTTATTTTTTAGAATGTATTTGTCTCAGTTCAAAAGCGCGACGGTCCAAAATTTGGCGTCTGTGGCCTGTTTGGTGGCAATGTTTGTGGTCGCCTAGGTCCACCCAATCCAGTTTGGGATCCAAAGGGCTCCGCATGGATGAGTTGTGTGCAAATGGCGCAGACAACCAGCACGAAGATCAGAAGAGCTGACTGCAGTTTCATCTTAATGACTGTGACTTGATTTTGAGTCTATTGAACGCATTTGTCAGTGGCTTTTATACCAAGCAGTAATGATCCGAAGATGTGCTACAGGGGAAACACCTAACCCGAGGGTCAGGTCTGTGATAAGAACGCTTGGGATTCACATTTTGGGAATTAATTCTTATAGCTGCATTCACAGCGCTTAAAATATATATAGATGTGTGTGAACATATTTGCTATATGATTGGTCTTGTATATACCCTGTAGTTTAACACTAAACGTCTACAGTCGACAGTCGACTTAATCAAATAGAGATAATAAATAAAAAGAAGATAATTTCTAAGAATTTATTTTCATGCGAAATATTTGCACATATATACAAATTTCATCAACTACATATTAATTTAATTTCACATACTATTTACAAACTTTAATCGTAGTAATCCCATTACAGGTCTATTTATTCCACTTAATATTAATTTCTTTGAACGTTTTAATATACACTGCATCTTTTCTAAACGTGTTTCTTTTCTCTTTTTATTTGGTTTTGTTGTTTTTTTTTTTAGATTGTGGAGCCGCGCTTGTGCTTCCAGGGGAATGCGTCTTCACTCTCATTGGACTGCTGCCCGTTAATGTGTGACTCGGAGTTTGCTCTGATCGTATCACCATGGAACGGCTGTAAGTCCCCCGTCAGAGGTCAACTTTTGCCCTGCTGCTTGCTGGCACCTGCACCCGGAGAACTTCCACCAATGTTGTTGTTGTCGTATTCAGTGGGGCCGGTGCTGTAATCCGTTTCAATTTCACGTAATTCAATTTTCTGCTCACGCATTGCACGCTGTGCGCGGGGGTTTGGAGGAAATATTAACAATTATTGTATGTGGCTTAATTATTATTATTTATTATGCCAAAACCCCACCTTGACGCACTCCTGATAAACCTTGAAAATGGGCGCACAGACGGAATCATTGGTTTGGCCTTTGAGAAAACGTTCGGAGAACCAGTTGTTGAAGCAAGCATCGTATTGCTTTTTCAACTCATTGCAATCGTCCCCAATGCTGTTCATGCTGCAGTATATTTAATTTTTAATTGATAATTTTTAATTGTTAAATAATATGGTCAATAAAACGTGAGTCGGCGGCAGACAATTTGCCGATACAATCATATCGATACATTGAAAAAATCGATATTTTGCTTGTACTTTGGAATGTCCCTTTGATAATGGCTGGTACGCTGCTGACTTTCAAAAAGCTGATAAATTTATATAAGCTGAAATATGCATTTATTAAATTGATCGTATTTTGATAGCAAATAAACTAAAAACTCGTTTCACACATCGTATTATTATTAAAACGACTGCTTTTAGTTTTTCGGTTTTTTTTCTTTTCTTTTTTGTTTAATGTTTATTTTGATGAAAGACTTGCGCACTTTAGATTTTAGTTGATACAAAATGCATTTATCAATTAGTTTTAGTTTTCTTCTTCTTTTTCTAAGCAAACAAATTCACAGAACAGTAAGTAACTGAAAATGGACTGGCAACGAAATTGGAAACTGCTGCCCAGAAGAGATTCGCGGATGAATATAGACCTCCGATCCGGTGTGGTAATCCGAATCGGAGGTCCATCCACAAACGTAAGGAGCAGCTGTTCCAAGTCCACATTCCCATTCAATCAATTGCCGCGTGTTATCCATAGAACTGTTTCTGTTTCCGATTGTGTCTGTGTGGTGCGTCTACTCCTCGTCGATGGTGTGGACTTGTTGTTGCTGCTGCTGCTGATTTTGCTGCTGGTTCTGCTTGTGGTGTCCACGCTGGTTGCGATTGCGCTGGTTGCGATTATCGCGTCGCTGTCCGCCCCAATTGCCGCCCTGATTGTTCTGGTTGCGATTGTAGCCACGATCCCGATTGCCCATGTTGCCGCGCTGGAAGAAGTTGCCCTGCTTCATGTCAAACACCTTCTCATTCACATCGACCAAATTGGTCACCTTATCCACAAATTGCATGGCGAGCGCCTGCAGACGCGACGGTTCCGAACGATGCATAACAACCGTTTCGCTGGGATCATCCAGACTGGCCATCAACTCCTCATTGATGATCATCTTGCTGATGATCGAGTGCACCTTGGGCAGCGGCAACTCATACATCTGCGACAGCGATGGTATGCTAATCGAGGTGTACACATTCGAGTAGGTGAACAGATACGTGCGCAACGATTCTTCCTTGATGAACTTGACGAGCATTTCGCGAACGCGCTCCGACTCGTAGAACAGATCCCACACCTTGGTGTTCATCTTCTTGTTGACGATGAAATTGGCGCATGCCTGCCAATTGCCGCAGCGCATCGCTTTGGCAGCGGCGACGACATGTTCACGCATCGATTCGGGCGGACCAACCAGAGATTGGCGTTCCGAGGAGCGCAGCTGTTGGTAGAACGTTTTGCTGATCATGCGACGACGTGCATCGAATTCATGCGCTGCTATATAGGGTATCTCGAGAAGCATCGCCGACACCAGATAGACACACTCGAGCAGCTCTAGATTGATGTGCATGTGGAATGGCATTTGGCGCTGTTTCTCGATCTTCTCCTGCTCGGCGGAACGTTCATGCTGACGCTGGGGGAGCAGACCCTGGGCGAGCAACTCCTTCGGCTTGCCGGTGACCATCAGATCGACAAGACAATGATGGGCATCCTTGATGTTCTCCTGCCTGAAGGCGCACAGTCCCAAGTTGGCCATCATGCGATTGTAGAGGATGCGCGTTGATGGATCCGCTGCATCAATATTATCCTGCAGATGGGACATCAGCACCAGATCACGTGCCTGGAACCAATTGTCGTGCATTGCATGATGATAGATGTGCGCCAAGATGGCACGCGTCCTAATACGATCCGTATCGTCCTTGGCATAGATAAACTTGCATAGTTTATCCATAACCTCCACGGAGGATTGGATGGGTGCTGCTGGGGTGGCACCCGCTGCTCCTGTCGCTGGCTGCAGCTCGCCACGCTTGCGCTTGAGCACTTCCGGATCGAATTTGTAGTAGAGATGCTCGATCTTGCGCAGATAGATGCGACAGCGTTCATTATTGCTGCCGGAGAGCTCAAAGTATTGGACAACCAGCTCAATGGTCTTCACCACATTGATCTCATCCTTGAGACGCGATACATAATCATTTGAATGTGGATCGCATTCCTTCAGCAGTTTGGTGAACTCATCATCCAAACGCTCCACGGCCGCGAGGGGACAACCACGGACATAGAACGGTGCCGTCCCATATTCCTCGTGCTCCTCGGCGATACTCTCATTCATATTGATATCCGGATTGGCCAGCAGCAATTTCATCATGCTCTGCATCACCTCCAGCAAGAGCGCCCAATGCTCCAGCTTCATGGGCTCCGATATCTTCAGATTATAATCAAAGATCGCCGAAATGATGCTGAAGTGAATCTTGATGGCGACAGCGGTGCCCAGTGAATGCTGCTCGGAAATGTCACGCAACTCGAACAACAAATCGATTTGGAGGCGACGATCTGTGCGCTTCTTGCCACGTGCCGACATAATCTCGATCAGCTTAGCCAGGACAAGGGGTATATCGATTTCGGCATCTTTTTCAAACATTTTCGGTTTCTCGACAACGTTGCCCTTGACGACGGTTTCCCATCCTTCGCCATCCTCATCGTCATCAGCACGTTTGCGCGCCTTATTCTTCTGCTCCTTGCGCTTATCCTTACGTTTATCGTCGTCTTTGTCCTCCTTTTCGGTCGTGCGCTTGAGGAAACGTTCGCGCATATTCTGATACATATTCTCGTCCTCAGACGATTCCGTCTCCGATTCGGTGTCCGGATCCCAGTCAATTGAATCCTCGGAATCATCATCATCTGCAATTATTTTCGTTGGTTGCACCGACGATTTCGCTGCCTTGGGCAACTCGGCCATTTTGGCGCCGACTCCAAACCCGGTATCGCTATCATCACCGGCACGATCGGCATCGCTATCGTGGATATCGCCTTCACCCTCATCCACATCGCTCTCCTGGTCGGGTGCCTCACGGAAACGGGCCAGATCGTCCTCAAAGTCCTTAATATATTTGCGCACCTTTTGACGCAGTGTGCCCAGCGATTTCGAGTTGTTCTTGGAGAGGTTTTTGCGTCCCTCCCGATCCTCCCACACATCATTGATGAAATCCTCCAGTTCGGCCAGGCAGCGTATGTAGAAGCGCGGCGTTATTCCGTTCTCCTCCTTGGAGATGACGGGCAGCGCCTTGGTATAGGCGCGTGTCAAATCTTCGAAGCTGCTCAGCGTATTGGGTATATCCTTAATCTTCTTGTGGTTGCGTATCGTTTTAATGATGCTCGTTAGATTCTCATAGCGTTTCTCCTTTGTGGAGCGCACCACACGTTTCACCTCCTCCTCATCATCGCTGAATTGCTGCGAGTGGAATGCAAATTTGTATTTTTAATTTATTTTCTATTGCGCCAAAAGCGCGAGTTTTTCCTTACGAAATTTTGGGCTTTGTTGTTGAATTGGGTTGGGACTTCTTCCTCACTGGATTCGGATTCCGAGTCCGAGCCATTGGCAAAGAAACGCGACATGGTGTTTACTTCTGCTTATGCCGTTTGCTGCAACAAAATAAAAACCAAAATATATATACACATGTATGATAAATGCACTTTAATTTTTAACTGGGGTGTCAACTGTTTGTTCGGTGTTGAGGTTATGTGCAAGCGGCCAACATGGCGTTTGCCAAAAAACATTGACAGCCAGCATTTGGCGCAAAAACAATGATTTCTTCTTGTTGCTATGCACGCATTGCATGTTGCACTTGTAGCGCTAGCTTGTTTAGATGTGCACTAGTCACGGTATTTCAATAAAACTTACAATTATTACAGCAAAACGATGTCATTCACAAGACATCAAAGAAAAGAGGACTAATACAAGATTTTTGCTATCGATATGTGTAAGTGTATCGATGTTTTCAAACGATATCTTTAAAACTTTTCAACACTTGTCACTTTTGCCAATGTTATTTATTAGAAAATAATAACATTTATTTGTAGCAGAGAAGAGACTATCTGATCTTGCCAAATAAACAATTTTTATGCAATTATAATTTTTAACATAATGTGATCACTAAATAATATTTAAAGAATATTCTCTTTGCGAATTGTTACCAAGCCGGGTAACGTCATTTTTAAATTTGTCAGTGCCATTTGAGTTGGTATTTGCAACTTTTGCAATTCTTTGAAGCCGTAACAAATATTTATTTAAATATTATTTTAATATACAAACGATTTCTCTTTTAAAATGACAATCTGCAGAAATGCAATAAGATTATTATTGAATATATGAAAAGTACAACTGCGCAGGCGTCTCTAAATGCCGGCATTTGGCATACTGATAGCCGCTTACCCCCTGGCTTACCCTAGCTAATGGTTTGTTCAATTTAGTTTGTGTATTGTCGACAGCTTTTTGAACGCGCCAACAAGTCGTCTGCGTTCGCTTGTCGTGGCAAGTTCACCAGCTGCCACAAACGGAACGGCGGAAGCGGCAAATCTTTCGCATAGCGCGAAATTCAAGCGTTGAAGTCAGTTTCCGGATATGCCTGGTGTCTGTTGTCTGTTGTCTGTGTCGAAACGTGAAAGTGATTAAAAATTTTAAATTTCAACAACAAATTTGCAAAGTGCTTTTTTTCGCCTATTTTCCGTTCGGTATTCGAGCAAAGGCAAAAAACACAAACGTAAGCACAATAAATAATAATTGAAAATTGATGTAGTAAATGTGTGTTTATCTCAGTGTCGCTCAAAATGCACCACTCGTCATGGAAATAACACATTGACCAGGTAAATTCCGGCAATTACAGCAATTTGCTGACATCTGACAGCTGAAATCGCAGAGATTCATTGAATGGCAAATTAATGAATTTTCTGTGCAAATTAAATGTCACACATTAAATGCAGTATTCACTTAAATCTGCCTTGAACCGTTTGCTTTTAATTTATTTATCTTTTAATTTTTCAAAATGCAATATCGGTAATAAATTGCCGTTGCAGTAGAGGCTAATATTTATCTACATAAATTTCGATAACAAGTGTTTTCCTTTTCCCGAATGGTTTTTTGTTTTCCTTTCTCGCTTCCATGCTTCCGCTGATTAACGCGCTTAATTTAGTTTTTCGGTTCTGTTCTGGAGTGAATGCTAATTTTTGGCTGACCTTTTGCACCAAATACCATCAAACATTGAATCCCAGTCGTATATTGCGAAAAAAAGTATAATAATAAATTATTGAAAACAAAATATATTTATTTTGTTTCTGTGGCGTTATTTTCAATCGCAACAGACCCTAAAAAACCCATTACATTTGTTAGCCAAGTAAACGATGACAAAGTCATAACTCTGTACTGGGATTGGCTACACAATCCTTGTATTGCTCTGGAAAATTTATGAGTGGGATACAAAAACCACAATCGTGCCACTTGCCACCTCTGGGATATATGAAGATGAAAAACTTTAAAAGTGCACAGAGGTAAACGGAGAGCGAAGAGTGCAAGGAGCTGTTGTAGTCCTTGCCAAAGTGCAACTGTGGCTAAAGGACGAGCGTGTGGCATCTATTAGCCAGCATTTGGTGCGTGGCTTAAACGTGCTTTGGGCCAAGAAACTATAAACGCACCACAGGCGTACGGTTGATTTAGGTGATTTTGAGAGGGAATTTCGGGGGCCGAAAAATAGTTTATGAAAATGTTTATGGAGTCTGCATACACTGAGCAAAAAGTTCAACCTGCAAACTTGAAAGTTTTTCTTGATTATTTTTTAACAAGTAATTTAAAAAATTTTTTTTTTTAGATGAAATTACAAGAATTAAGAAAAAACATAGCATAGCAAAAAAGAGATATTGTTTTTTTTTTGGTTTTGACAAATAATTTCTAAAAATACGAAAAACATTTATTAAAATTAGAAATCAAGGTTGAAATGTGTATAAGTCCAAGAAATTAAATGATATGAACTATAAACTATTTGTATATGAGAAATATTATAATACTAATGTTTAATAACTGAACTAAATATAATAAATTATAAAAAATAGAAAAATCAATCGAATGTAAGACTTATTTGTAAGCAAGAATCTTTTGGATATATTTTTTTTTATATAATAAATACATTTTATTAACAAAAAGTTGAACAGCCCTTGTCGCCGAAACTATGGTAAATTTCTAAGTATCAGTGAAATTTTTTTCCGAGTGTTATTGTTTGGCTCATGTACATATTGAGTGTCAAAAGGCTGGTCCGAGCTAAATATATAAACCGGGACGAGTGTTCCATGGCATCGGATTTTGAGTATTTTTGTTTATAATTTGCCGAAGCGACAGCGCTAAACATATAGCGTCCAGTAAAAATAAACAAAATAGTTGCTAAAAATCGTAAAAATCACTCACCTGAATTACAACCATTTACTTCGACGTGCTCGTGCAGATCGAGCTATCAAATCTTATTTTTGGGTTAATCATTTTTTCCTTTTTCTTTTGTAATAATACACACCCCGACAAATTAGACAAGAACATTCCATATGCTAATAAAAAAATAGTTTGCTTATGCAAATATAAAATTAAAGTGAGCTAAAAGACACCCTGTATCATACATCAAATTTTGTGTTCCTTCAGTACATTTATTGAGCTTTATTTGCTTCAACTATCAAAAAAAAAACTTGATTATGATTCATGATCACATTTTGTTTTTACTCAAAAGTCGGAAGAAAAAGCGTATTTTTGCAATAAACAAATTAACGCAGCAGAGCAACAAAACATGAAAAAAAAAATATAACCGTAATCACGTAACAAAAAAAATATATATTTCGAAAGATATAATGAAATTTTATGAATAGATATTGAGTTTTTGGCCACTGTTTACAATAACAGCTGCTAATCCTTTCAGCATTAATTGAGTAAGACAGACGCCCATTAAAAATAAGCGCAAAAATATAATGGTTTTGAGCAAGAGTAAGTACAGGCAGAAGCATCTTCGACCGCATATAATATATATATTCTTGACCAGGAACCACGGCCGAGTCGAGTGTCCATCCTTATGAATATGAGGATCTCAGAGACTATACGAGCCAGAGTCTCAAATTTGGTGTATAAGTTCTCACGCAGATCAAGCTTATTTAATTGTATCGCTAACTGTCACCGTTTCGGGAATATCGATATACATCGGTTTCTTCTAGCAATAAAAGCCACAATTTTAAAGGCAGGCCCTTTCAACTGATATATAATATACATTGACATTTTATTGATTAACTGAGCTTTTTAATGTCGGCCCAAATATATTTCTTCTTCCGACCCTACTTTCTGGCATGATATGGGTCGTTGTCATGTTTAAACACCCATAATATAGATAGTTTATTATCTGCGCAAGCCAACAACATTTTCCCATATTTCAACTTAAATATTTTGATCGATGACTGCTTTTACACTCAGAAAAAATCGGCCTGAATATTAGAAAGTCGCCATACTTTCGGTGTCAGCTGAATTTATTAATTATAAATGAAATTTGTAAAAATTACTGTTTTTCTTTTCTAAATTAAAAAAAATTTAAATAAGATTTAGAAAAAATATGTCTAGTTTCCAGGGATTTTTTATGGGTACATTACATTACCTTTTTTCTTATTAATTTTTTTATGAATCACATTTAGGTGTATAACTGAATATATAATATAATTAGAAAAAAATGTATTAATGAAATTAGCTGTTTCTGAAAAGTATAAGTCGAATGATCTGAATTCATTACTACTTTTGAATATCAGAATAGATTTTTTCTACTTTTGAATATCAGAATAGATTTTTTCTAAAAATATGGCTTTTGTATTCAAATATTTCTGAAAAATAAATAAGCCTTTAAATATCAAGAAATTTGTCTTTTATTTATTTGAATATTATTTCTAGAAACAAGAAAAACATTCTAGTTTTCTGGGCGACTTTTATTTAAGTGCGAATTTCTAAAACTAAAACAAGCTGCACATCACTATAAGATAATAAAACCCAAACAAATATTCTTAAACCTCAACACAGAAGACATTAAAACGAAATGAGGGAAGTAATAGTTCTTTTTCTTTTGTATGTAGTTTGTAGCGAAATTAGTATGTTTTCCGCGAGAGAATAATAGCTCAACATGTAATAAATTTTCCATCTACACTGGTCAAGCGCAATTCGACTGTGAGATATTATAATTGGGCATATACTATCCGTATATGTATGCAAATATATGTGTACTTCCAGTTGAGATTAGCAAGTTGATTACTTGATTAATTAGGCAGTCAAATGTTTTGAGATTCATCTATGTTTCAATGCTCGCACGTGGCCATTCTGTCTTTAGTATTATTGCCAAACTTGGTAAGCTCATTAACCCACCCACTGAATATTTACTGTTCTGTGTTCTGTGTTATATTCAATATGCCACCATATCCTGCATGGCTTCCCATTATAATTGCAAAGGAATTCGGCGTTTCTCTTTAACCCCCTAGGACTGACTATCATCAGTTGTTTCTGCTGGCTACTGAGCTCATCTCGCAACTAATTCTAACGAATGGCACTCATTTAATTTCTGTGTGCCATAAATTTTTATAATGCACATTCGTTAACTTTTCTCTATATGTTCTGATCCCGCTGCAAGCAGTCGCGACAGTTGCCACAGTCGCTGTTAAAAGTTTCGCCATCAAACACTTAGTTCATTCGCGGAAAACTTAGTAAATCAACCGAGACGTAAGCCAAATGTGCAATTTATCCATTTTAATGAAATCTGTCCAAGTTCATAATTAAATTAAATAAACATAAAATAGTTTTTCATTTGCTAGCTTGTTGGTATTTCAATAATCAATCACTGAAATTAATTAATAAAAGAAGAGCTGGAAATGACCTGCAAAAATTGGACATGTAGCTTTTAAAAATATTAAAAATTTAAAAATAAATATTGTATTTATTAATATATAAAAAAGAAACTATTCATACTGTTTAAAAAGTCTAGAAAAGTTAACAAAAGCCTATTAATAAACTTCTTAATACTTAAAGTACACTTGAATAAATTTAATTATTATCTATTAGTTGATTTTATTTATAGCAATAAGTTTTTATTGGGAAATTTGTGATCCTCTTGTTATTCTTCAAAAAACACTTCAACAAATTAAATGCCACTTAGCAAACTTCAAGTGCTTTATATGTTGTACGAGGTTGCTACGTTTCTATCAATAGGCACAACTTGGCGCAAACAGGAACATACATAAGACTTCAGGATAAGGTATGAGATGTAATGAAAAAGCCAAAAGAAAAACACAATTTGTAAACTTGTCAAAGTGTAACAACTTTTCGACACGCATTTATTGCTCTACTCTCAAAGCAAACGAATCAAGCAACGTTTTTAGCTGGTTTTATAATTCTATAATGAAGTTTGCCACGCAATTATATATATATATATATTTCTGATCAGCATTATTAGTCGAGTCGATATAGCCATTTCCGTCTGTCTGCCTCTTTCTTTCATACTATACCATTTGTCTGCCAGAGGAACCATCGAGAAACATTTAAGCTTAACAAGTTATCTTAATTAAACGTGCCCAATATGTGAACTATTACTGTCCTCACATTTTGACGAAAAATTTAAATCCGACTACTATATTATATAGATACCATGGTAACGATAAAAGTTCAGTTTTTAAATAAAAAGTTTGAAGAATTTGTTCCCAACATTTAAACTTTTGCATAATGTAGCTAAGATAGGAAAAATTTGTCAGTTTTTAAATGTATAGGGAAACTAAGTAGTCGGCACGGTTGCTACGCTCTGTCTTATTTTATTTTATTTATATCTTTTACTTTGTTGTTTAGTTTGTTTGCCAGTGTTGTTTTGCGTGCGGCTTTGGTAGAGTATATTTAATGCCTTGTGCACCCGCGTCGTATGCTTAATATTAAACAGAGCCATGAAGAACGCATATCGGCAAAAGCGTTTTGTTTACTTACCACTCAAATGTGTGCTCTATTCCAGAGCTGCACTCCTGACATTCGCCTAACATTATTTTGGTTTAGTTTATCGGCTGACTAGCTGGCTGACTGAATGAAATTGTTGGATAAGTCGACAACAAGGTTCAATGGGGAGTGCCCTGTGTTAGTGGTAGTAACTGTAGTATGTGGCACACACACGCACACATACTCAAAGGCACTCACACACGTACGCACACATAAAGTCAATCACCACAAAACACAAAAGTAATGATGCTGAACTATGCAAGTGGCTTTTGTCTCTCCTTCACACTGTGTGAATGTGGCTTTGTTAAGCCATAGAATTAGCTGTTCTATTCCTATTGTTGTTGTCCTTTGATGAGCTTAACTCAAACCCAGTTACGGATGGCCGAGTTCTATAAAATGCCAAATGAATAGAAAAAAAGAGATTCAAGATTAAATGAGTGTTTAGTTGTTATTATGAGCTTTAAAAAAATTTCTTAGCTCAAGACATTTTTAAAAGTATATTGAACAAAATTTTGTATATGTATTGACAATTAGCAATGTTATTTAATCGATATAATTACACTTATATATCTATATATTGAAAAGTATTCACTATGATTATTTCAAAGTATTTTAAGGTTAATATATTATTTGTGAATTAGTGATTTGAACCATAATTTATTAGTTAAACGAACAGCACAGCACTAATACAAATAGTGATATGTTTACTGACTTAAACATGTTTATTTAAAGTTTGTTCGTATTTTATTTCAGCTTAGATATTCATATGTTTACTACGCTTTCGCACTCGTTTTTCGTTGAACTCATTTTCAGCTTAGATAAATATGTGAATACACATTTGCATTCGAATGTTGCCCATAAGTGTGCTATGTATAATTGTTTTTTTGTGGTTACTCTGCAATTAGCGTTATTAAATTGTATGAAATATAAAACAGCAAAATTTACTAATGGCGCACTTTAAATTGAAATGTTTTTTTTTTTGTTGTGCTTTTTGGACTTTTTGCCTGAATTTATAAAGAGCTGGACAATATTCAAGATGAATATGCTGATGCTTCTACCACTTTTTTGTTTCGGCGCGTTTCATAAAATAATGCTAAGGTTCTCATTAATTAAGTAACTGAAGCAGACACTTTTAATGCAACGCTCGTCGAAACAGTTTTGATAAACGCACGCCCTCAGAATTAATGAAATGGCAGCCTGACCTTTGTCCTGGATAAACACTCAAAGTGCGAATACAGTATCAGTATTATTATTCGTATTCGTATTCTTATTAGTCTTAGTATCAGTATTGGTATTAGTATTGGGAGTGCTCATTTTCTGTTCTTTGCTAAAATTAATTTATCATTACATGTCTCTTTTCATTTCCGTTTCACTGTTCATGTATATTTTGCTGCATTATGGCAGCTTTTGTGTTTGGCACTACAATAGGTTGTTTATGGCACCCAGAACGATGCTTGATAATTGATAGCACTTAGGATTTTGATTAAAATCAAGTTAAAACATATGTCAAGTCTTGCTGACTCTTCATCAGTTAGATAAGCGTGATAAATATATGACTTCTGGTCAGTAAAATATTTAAATCCTTCTCAAATTCCAAATTTTTAAATGAGACTAATTTAATTAATTTTATTTTAAAGTGTAGAATTAATATAAATGTCCAAACATTCAGAATTATTTATTATTTGTTAAATATCTATCTGTATGCTTATGCTATAAACTTTATGTTGGTCTTGTTCTTCACTCATTCTCAAATCAATATATTATAACCATTTAATATGTTTATAAAAAAAGGTCGGTGTTAAAAATCAGATTTATTTTGAAAATTTGAAAATCTCTGTCAAAGTCACTTTACCTTAAGTTAGTGCTATAGGCGTTCTTTCTCAAATCAATATTATATTTTACTCCAGTTTCATTATGTTGATCAATGTTCCCAATATAAACTTTTTATATACAGCAGAAAAAAAGTTAATACAGAGGTCAACCCAGGCTCCAACGCCATTGCCTTTAAATGTCTAATGATCTGTGTCAAAGTGCTTAGCTGTATTAAGGAATCTGTAAATATTTTCAAATCGTCAAGCTTGACTAGGCCAAATGTCAGCTCATAACGCAAATTGCATAAGCCAAATTGAATTTGCCGCATAATTCAAGGATGATGAAGCTGCTGGCGTTTATTCGCACACTTAATGAGTATGATGCTCTAGCTCCTGCCCCCGCTCACACTGCCAGGTGCCTGGTGCCTGGTGCCTGGTGCCTGTCCACCTCCGCCACCTGTCATGTAAGCT
This sequence comes from Drosophila glabriapex, assembly GCA_035042305.1. Taxonomy (NCBI): domain Eukaryota; kingdom Metazoa; phylum Arthropoda; class Insecta; order Diptera; family Drosophilidae; genus Drosophila; species Drosophila glabriapex. The sequence goes on from JAWNLN010000046.1 coordinate 18,419,149, forward strand.
GTCATGTAATTTAATACCAGCTGCCGACACCCAACCAATTAACTGTGGGCCATTGGTGCCGCAAATGGAGTCCAACCGTCTGCCAATGGAATGGGAGACAAATTACAAAATGAAAATGATATATGCGTATGTATATCTGAGTTGGGGGGCGGCACAGGGGGCGTGGCCTACACTCAGTGATAGAAAGACGAAAAGCCTCTGTCATTCAGCAAGCGACCATTGAGCACAATTTATGACTAGAATTTCAAACTGTTGCTCTTGATGAAGCTGGAGGAGCACAGTATGAGCACTGGATGCCCTGGAGGCACTGTGACCATCAAAGAGAGATGTCATCAAAATAAGAGTGGCAAAGACTGAAAAGCGTTTTCTCGTATTATGCAAATTGGCGGCCTTTGCGCTTTGACGCGTTCATCCAGCGAATATGCTTCAAATATATATGGAGGACTATAAAAAAAACCACAACTAGAATTTGAATTAATGAGGAACAGAAACACATTGACGAGGGAAAATTGTCCGCACATTAGCAATTTACAGCAGAACAAGGGCCCTTAAAGGCGCCTAAAAGTAGGCAACCATCTGGCAGAGGTTGTCTAGAGGATATCAGACTCAGTCTCAGCGGGATGCTGTTCGCTTGTCACATGCACGGCTCCATCAAAATCGATTAAATATGTCTGTATTCAAAGCCACTGTCTAACTTTTTTTTAGCAACGGAAACGAAAATTTACTAGATGAAATGCTGTTTGGCTTGAGGATACACTGACAAAATAAGGAAGTCCTTGAACCATTCTAATCTTGTATTTATTGTTCAACACTTGGAATAAACCCTCTGAATGTTAAGCAACCTAAAATGAAAATCGTCTTGAAAACTAAAAAAATGTTCTGGTTTTTGGAAACATTAAATAAATAATAATAAAATAATAAATAGCACAAATTCTTAGATTGAATGTCTTTTTATCTATTTTTTAAAATTATATACTTCTTAATAATGGAATAATGGTTTTAAGAAGTAGAATTTAATTAAATTTGAAAAAATTCTTTCTGAAATTCGGAAAATGATGAAATGAAATTTGATCTTTTGACTGTAAAACGTACATTATATAAAATATCTAAATTGTTTTTATTTGTCAAATATTAAAATAGTAATATTCGTTATTAATACAAGTAACAAAAAGGTATTTAAGAGTGCTGCAAATATATTTAAAAAAAAAACACTCACTGGGAATAAGAAAAATTTGTAATAAATTTTAGATTTTATTAAATACCCGCCGAACTAATTTCAGATAACTTTGTTAGAGATATTAATTTTCGTGCAGTGTACATAGTGCCAAAGTCTGACATTTAACATATCCATCATTCAAAAGTTATGATCAAGGATTCATTGTGCTATCGCAAAGTTTTTCGTTTTGTATTTAATCCCGTAAATACATATCTCCCGTTTCAGAAGCATTTTATGGATAGTATGTATGTGTGTGTGTGTGTGTATGTGTGTGTGGGTGTGGGTGTTTTAAATTGTCTTGAACAACAACAACAATAACAAGAGCTGTCATTGACCGGCTTTATGTCGGAAAATACCATTACTCAAGTGCATAAATCAACCGCCAGGGTCCTCATTTACATGCACAGGGAGTCGAACAAGTGAAGAACGCGAAGAAAGAAATAAAAGAAAATACAATGGCAAAAAAAATCCACAACAAATGGGCACTTTTAGTGCACAATTAGCCTGTGTAATGACAGTGCCGAGAATTTTGAGCTGTTTAAACAGCAAATGGTGTAAAATTCATTGGCATTAATAAAATTCACACTCGGTCGGCACTTTAACCAAATAAAGCTGATGCGATGATAGCAATGTGCCTCACATGTCTTCGGATGAGAGACGGAGACAGAGGAGAGAGATAGAGAGAGAGAGAGGGGAAAGATTGAAAGATTTTTTGTTGAAAAATAATACTTTTCTGGCAGTTATTGCCCAGATGAAAGTTTGGGCCCCAAAATAATGAGCACTAATTGCTTGTAAGAAGATTGCTGCATGTGCAAAGTGAGAAGGGCGGGAAACTCTACCGGAATTCTACTGGTTGCCCCCAAGCTGATCGGAATTTTACAGTTTATGTCTGCCACACACAACGCACAACTTTAGTCGGTTTTTATTGCATTTTTATGCGGAAAAATCTCTGAACAAAATTACATTCTTGTAGATGAATGTTTTATGGTAACACTATCGCCGTTGAGGGCCTCAAACAGAAATATTCTCGCGTTTTTGCGTAGACATTCGATATCCGGTGCGAGCAATTTTAAAGCATACTTTTAGGCAATGACAAATAATGCTTTAGTCGTTATATAAATTATAGATATAATGGCCACGTTTTCCACTTTATATCGCACATTGCTACCCATCTTTGCGGAAAGCTTTTTTTAAATCCACGCGCAGACTGCGAAATCAGATTAAAGCCATAGAGCTGAAGTTAAACCATATACTGCATTTAGCCGCAAATAGACAGATGAAATGCCAACAAATTCGTACTATAAATGGAACTATGTTTTCAAATGGTCTGAAAGCCGCTTTAAAATCTGCTTTCTATGATGCTTACTAAGAGCTGCCCTGCGAATCAGAATCTCGGTGAATACTTATGCGCAAATTGAAGTGCTCGCAATTAAGTGAATTCGCAATTGTCTGCCTCATATGTAATTAAGTAAGATTAAGGGTGGCTTGGAGTGTGCATCTGAGTGTTATAAAATCATCTGCTAAACAATTAGTTAACTTTGAAGAGCTGACACTGAAATTATATATAGATAAACATTAAGCCTTAGTTTTGTCTGCTAAAATGTATAAATTTAAGCCAACAAATTTTAAATATGTTAAATGTAATTAGAAATAGGTCACCAAGCAATATACTATTTAAATTAAATTAAACAACGAGTTTACAAATGTTTTTAAATAGAAAAAATATGTTTAAATTAAATAAAATATTAAAATTGTTGAACAAAATATTAATTGATTCTTATAGAAAATATATTTTTAAATAATATAAAAAAAGATTCATATTTTAATCAAATATATTTATTATATTTGAAAACTTTTTCGTTTATTCTTTTACCATACGCATTTTCATATCCGTTACTCGAATATGCATATTTAATAACTGGACTTTTATTAAAGCTCTCTTAATTTATTTACAAGAAATTTAATATTATTTATATTTATTCCTAAAAACTCATTTGGCATTACAAAGCCTCTCATTTATTGCATAAAGAAGCTCTTACTTGTTCTGGCCATATTCAATTACGTATGGCAAAATAAATGGCCAGTCACAAATCTTTGTGTGTCTGCACCCCGCTAAAAAGCAGGAATCATTTAGATATAGCCTTCAAACATTTTTCATGGAGTATTGCAGCTCACATACATTAACGACTGTAAAATGCTGGCGAGTACGTGGGTAATTTATTACCAAATATTTTTGGGAATGGTTTTGCTTGTCTAGAGAGAAGAGCTAATGACTTAACTGCATTTAGGAAACGAACTAAGCCACAATGGTTGACAGATAAGATTCGTAGTCGTGAACATGAAATATTTGCGGACTGTTTGCGTTAAGATAAAAGTTGCGTGTGCCCCAAAAATACATGCGACAGATTTTAAGTGAACTGTTTGATAAATTGCATTGATTTATTAAATCAACTCACTCATGTGAGCATGTGTTGATGCGTATGTGAGTGAGTGTGTGTGTGTGTCATTGTGTGTATGTATGTGGGTGTATCTGTGCAGACACTCGATGGGAGTCCATAAATACGTTGGCATCCAGATGGTCGCCAGATAAGCAAACGAGAGCCTTTTCCCGCCCAGCAAGCATGTCATAAATCAAATCACTTTTTTTTTTTTTGGTTTTGGCGTGGAGCGATTTAAGCTCGTTATTGATACAGGCTAACAGGTTTGTTTGTTGGCCTTAATGGCCCTGCTACCAAAAATAGACGAGTCTGTCTGTCTAACAGAATTATGGTAAAAATTAGTTATCAAATTAAATCGTCAAGCGAATATATTTTTATACCTTTGCCGAGGATATTTTTATTTTGTCGTTTGTTGCGAATAACAGAAGTTTATTGCCATAAAGTATATAAATAATTATATATTTTTTTTTTGTTGATCAACTATATATTATATAACAGTCATAGGAACGGTAGGTCGAAAGATTTGTTCTTGTGTGAACAAAAACTTAATAATATTGGGTTTCTATATTAAATAGCAGTTGTAGAACAATATATGGATTTTAAATATAAAAATAAAGTCAAATATATATTTGTTATATACTCCGTTTTCAAGGGTAGGTAATCTTAGTTATTAGTTGTTATATGCTGTTTTTTTTTTTCAATAAGTTAATAGTATTTTTTTATATAAATATAAAATAAAATTATTATTATATATACAGTCCGTTCTGCAAGGGTAGTGTGCCGTTCTTACATGTTATACCCTGTTTTTGATTCCAATTATGAAGCTGAAGCTTATGCTTTATGTAATTTGAATGCCGTGCAGTTTGTAAAATTCAATTAGCTAAGCGAATCACAAACAAATTAGACCCATAAGCAGTACACATATAAATATGTATGGGTGTATGGGTTGACAGCCTTGAAGAGCTGGCCAAGCATTGTGTTAACAAATTAATTACGAACACGACAAACAATGGGACAACAATGTTCACATTTAGCTGCTCAACAAATAACTTTATCAAAGGTTCCATCATGTCACAGACGAACTGAAATTTTCTACTTTAGCAAAGTTGATTGAAATTGAAACAATGCAGCTGCAAAGCACTTAATTAGCCAGGACCCAAAATCAAAGACGATAACTTTGCACTATTTAAGTCACTTCCAGCATTCACATTCATCCAATTTACATTATTTACATTTGTAATTCTGTTGCAAGACTTTACATTTCAATTAGCTGCCGCATTTCCGAAAACTCAATTTACCTGCCATTTCAAAAGATAAACCTAAATATAGAGAGAGAAGCCTCGTAACTGGAATTGCGAAGTCTGAGTAAATGTTTGTGAATTTGGCACATTTGCCAAAGGAACCAATTGAAATGTGTATAAGTATAAAGTGTGTGAATGAATCTTTAAGTGTCATTCGTATGTCAAGCAAGTTATTTTAAAATTTAATATTAATATTTAACAATTCGATTTGAGGAAATATATTTCCAAACAGAATATTATAGCACTTAGATGGATATTCAACTAGATTGATTCTGAGTAATTGGTTTTTATTTAAGAGCAAAAAGTTGTTAAGCAAACATGCCGCGAATGTGGTCAATTGTAATATTGCTCTAGAGTTCAGCAGATGGTAGCCATTAGTCAGGAGCACATCCAGACTTGATATTAATTTGCTGCCCATTTTTGTTGTCTGTAGTTAATTGCCTCTAATTAAATGTAATAGTCCTTGATAGTAATTTTATGCAGCCCGAGAAATAAGCTGACTGTCATAAATTCATTAAAAATCAATTTTTATCATCAAGTGCACAACGAGGATAAATTTATGCCACTTGCAAAAATACAATCTATTATCACAAATTGCCTTCAAAACTTGATGCTCTGCATTTTGGCAAAACTTTGACTTCATTGTTAGGTGCCTCAGTACTTTAAAGCTTTTTATGTGGTAGTTAGTTGGAACTCAACTTAATTAGCTGTGCGCCATGACTTACCACATTGACGAGTAGACAAAAGCAGCAAGTCATGGGAAAATCCAACAATATTCCCCCTAAACACACCCACCCCTTCTGATTCCTGGATATCCTCTCAAAAGTGTTCAGCGTTGCTGTGATGAAACCTGTCATTTAAAATTTTAAATCTTAACTCTGATAAATTGAGACAATTGAGATTGTTTTTTAATCTTTGATAAATATAATTAAACTAGCTTCATTCTGATCTGTAAATGAGCGGAGTAACTATATTTGAGTTAACTATAAAATTTTACATGAAATATATAAAATTTACTGGTTAACTAATTAATATTTTTATTTATTTTTAGTTCTTCACTTTTGCTGGCATTTTACAGGTAGCTTTTTTGCCGAAATATTAATAGAACTAAGTGCTCGAAAAGTATGATTTTCAATTTGTACAATAGAGTAACTTCTAATAAAAGCGAACAATGCGAAATTAATACAAGTTATGCGTGCTATGTGCTTTTGTAAGCTAATTGCAAATGGGTTTGACACAGACTTCAAGTTACAGAATTATGGCTCATCCAACTTGATATCCTTATACCACACAGCTTCCAGGAGTGCACTGGCTAGGATACTGTCATTTCACTTCCAGCCATTAACCACACACACTCGCACACCCAGTCACACATAGAGTGTGTAATAAAATGTTAGTGGGGCCATGGCATAATTCTCCACGTTCTCCACTTGAGTGGGTTCTCTTTCTCTGCGGCTTTCACTTCTCTGATGGGTGTAAAGGACAGCAAAAGGTTCTTGGAAATTGAAATCTGTACGTAGCTTTGCCTCGGACTTCTGTTGTCATAAAAATATGAATGGTGCCATTCGCTATTCGTCATTTGCCATATTCACTTTTCGCCCAGGTTACGTGGATATATTTACTGCCTTACTTTCGTCAGATGGCATACACGTCTGCTATCCAAATATTATTAAAACACACATAACAGCTACTTGAGTTTTTAGTGAATTGCATAAATAAAGCTTAAAAACATTGTATACAGCGGCTGAGATTGAGAATAAGTTTTCAAATCGTACCTTTTAGCTAAGTTAAAATATATAAATTTGGAATTTTCAAAGAAAGGAGATTGAAATCATCTCTTTAATGCTGATTGCATATATATATATATTATCGGCAAGTTCAATGCACAATTTCACATTTTCAAAGCTGAGCATTTATGCATTCGAAATCCAATTACAATTTGTTTAACTAAAATGTATATAATCAACAATACGTTTATTTCAATTTGTTATATTTGCAGCTTACAGCAACGAAAAACCTACAATAATATTTGCAATATTTATCGCTTTAAATTTGCATCAATGCGAATATTGTAAAAAGTGGATGGGTATAAAAAAATCGCTCAGAAGTAAAGAAAAAACATCAAAAAAATGCATCAGGAAATCAGGAAAACATAAACGAATTATATAAAAAACGCAAGCAAACAAACATAAATATTTCGACATGATGACGGGTCTACTGAGTGATATAAGCAGCATTTTGGACGAATCGGAGTCGACCTTCTCGCCGCTGAATGCAACGCGAGCCCTCTTTGAGCTGGCCATGACGACAACAAGCGAGACAATGATCCTTGATGAAAATGGCAGCATATCCTCCACCGAGACACCTTATGTTCCTTATGCCCGACGGCCGGAGACCTATATAGTCCCGATTCTGTTCGCCATCATTTTTGTGGTGGGCGTGCTCGGCAATGGGACACTGATTGTTGTCTTCTTGAGCGTGCGGCAGATGCGAAATGTGCCTAATACGTAAGTATTTTTCAAAGATTATGTTTAGAAGATTGCATCTAAATTTTTCTATACTCTATTATTACTATATTTATAGTATTCTGATAATTATAAATTTTTGTCCAATATCCAAGAATTTATCTTTCGGCGATTGTTCCTTTCAGCTTTACAAAATTCTTATGTGTTGAGTTTAATTGGGATAGCTTATTAAACATAAAATTATGTTTATAGAAATAATCATCTGTCGAGTGATTCTTCTTATGAAGGCTATATGTTATAGTAAACCGATCTTCTATGATTTTGTCCAGATGTAAATTGCATATCAATCTGAGACTAAGTTTTCCATTTAAAAGTGCTCTTTTAATATCTCAGATATCTGATTAAAGGGTACTTCATAGTCGAAAAATGTGTTTTATTTTGGCACATTTAAATTGAGTTTAGTTATGCGCAGCAGGTGTGTGTGGTTTTGTAAATTGTGTGTGGTTAATTAAGTAATTAAGCTAAAAGTCAAATGTCAGGTGGCGCAGCCAAACACCTAATTACACTCCAAAAGGGCTTTGTGCTAAGTGGTGTGGTTTTCTCGTTACTAAAAACATACACACAAAAGCACAGTCAAATCTACCAAATTTAGCGTATTAACTATTGATGCTGTTGAAAATGTTGAAAATAAATGTTGTGGTTCATTGGGACAAACAAAAAGAAAAGCAGCTCAGCGCATTTGCATAAGTTTCTTGTGATAAATCAATATGTTGTTAGTGATTAATGGTTAATGCCCTTTAGTTTAGAGACATTCTTGCATTATCATTGTTATGTGTGACTTTGATGTGCTTTAAGCATACAAAATCACAAGATTTATGCTTTAAATGAAACTTAGTCACGAAACCGCATATTGAATAGCGATTTTTTTTTCGGTTTATTGCTTTTGTGGTAGTAAAAGCGAAGCATACAATCCTTAAAATGGCAACTAAGTGGATATTTATACTAAATTTTATGTACCTTTTTGATCGAAAATTCATGAAAATGCATTTAAATTAGTATTTAATGCTTGTGCTTCGGATTATAATTGACCCGACTTTAATAGTTAAGGAAACAAACTTGATGTTTTCTTTGGCCAATATTTATGACTAAACTACTCAAATAATGCCCATATATTTTGATGATTTCTGAAAATCCCAGCATATATATAGAAATTAAAAGAACACAGTTCAATTCATTTATTGCGTTTAAAACTGTTGTTGGCTGACTGTTGACTATTAGATAACCTACATATATATTTTCTTAAAGCATTCGTTAATCTTTCTTGCTGGCAGTTTTGACGTCAATCCAATAGAAACTCTGATAAACAAGTAAACGTCAATTGAATTACCAACTAATATACTGAGTTTAAATTATTTTACTTCGATGAGCATTTATTGAAGCGAAATAAATGCCAAAAACAACAAAAACTGAACAAAGTAAGTAATAATTTTGTAGTCAATTGAGTTCAATTACGAGATACTATGAACTTTTTCAATGTGTTATTATAGTTTCATTGCCGAATGTCTCTCCTTAAAAAGTTTGGCACACTCAATTGTAAGTATGTGTGAAAGTGCTCTCATTTCTTCTTTCACATGTTTTTATTCACAACAAAATTATCAACTTGATGCAAACTGGCACACGAATTTTTAGGTATCGGGGCGATTCTTATGGGGAAAAATTTAAATTTAATCAATAATATGGCAAGGTACAGTAAATATCAATTGTCGTTAAGATAGTGGCTTTTGTTGCTATCGGTAATCGGTAAGTATCAATATTCGGTAAACGCGGAATATAAAATGAAACCAAGTTGAACATTTTTAGTGCCTAGCTCTTATATTCTCAGAGATCTGTGTTTTCATACAGACGATCCTGAGGAAGAATACATATACCTTATGGCGTCGGATACGCTTCCCTCTGCCTGTTATATAATTTGGCACTAAACCATTGCCCATTTTCAATGGGTCCAGGGCACGAAAACCAGCTAACGTAATAAGCGAAATACGGATGCACTTTGGCGAACACGTGTGGCACACACAAACTATATCTATATACGCTAGCGGAGGACAACCAGAAATGTCAACTGATCGCATTAAACTGAAATTACATTGCCATGGCCAGGACACCGAATCTCATTCAGAGAAGGAGAAGCAAAAGCCAAAAGTAGCACAAGCACTTAACTTGACTCTCGGTGGCAGATGCTTATCGGGCGGCGACGTAGCAATGCAATTTGTTGCTGCACAAACAAAATGCCACATACAGCTTACTTATTACTGACAGTGACGTGGCATAAAAGTAAAAGCAATAACTATATGGGATCTTATTATGAATAACAAATGCAATTCATTTTGCAGCTGTCGCAGATGACCGACATACAATTACCTACACTGAGAAAATATCGCCCTGAAATTTTGAAAATATTCATACTTTTGGCGTTTTAAAGAAATTATATTCATTCGAATATAGTTTTTATCTATATTATAAAATTATTTATGTGTTTATTTGTGTACAAAATAATTTTTTTATTATTAAATATAAGTATTTTATTATTTACCATATACCAATATTTTTCAATGTTTACTAATTCATGTAATTCGATTTGAAAAACTTGCAATTTTAAAGCGACTTGAACTTGCAACCAACGATTAATATTTTGATTACTTCTTTCTGCATTTTAAAAAGATTTTTTTTTAATAATTGCTTTTTATTTATTTTTATGCCCTTATTGAAAATATATTTCTGAAAAATGCATTTCTAATTACAGGATTTTTTCGTGTATTTAGAAATTATTTCGAAACAAACAAACAAGGCAAACTTTCTAGTTTTCAAGCAGATTTTTAAACTTGTAGGTATATTTCTTATCTGAGCTTATATAAATGTCAATCCAAAGCAAATTAAAATACAGCAACATTTTAATCGTAGTCGGCAAGTTCATCCATAACTTAAGAATAGTACTAAGTCAAATTAGGCTACCAATAAAAAAATCATCTTTTTTAAAATGCTTAAATTCATCTAATTGGAATGTTGTGGGACAAAATCCCGGAAAAAACGTTTTACTAGTTTACTATTTAATACAAAAAATCTACATGTTCCAAAATGGTTGATGTGGAATACACATCCGAGTCTAAAAACACATTTCATATTAAATGTTCATCACGTTTTGGACAGACGAGTGAACATTTTTATGACATTTTTGGGATGGACGTAAGTCTTACAACTTTTACCGCTAGCATAGTCATTAAATAAAACACTTTTATAGCCATAAGTAATAAGCTTTAAAGTCAAAAGGTTATTTCATATGTAGTAACACAGAAGAAAATGGACACGTTTCATTTTAAGGGTTAAAAACATTCTCAAATTATGGGCAATGAAATGACGACATCATTACATTTACAGTCAGTCCTTTTTTCTCTATGTAAATATATGACTGAAACTATGCATATCTGCAAATGATTGAGTTAACAAGTCTTTTGTTAAAGTTAAGAAATGAGTTGCGAAAACATTTTTAGTTTTCTGTATGCCAAAGAAATTATAAAAGTGCTTTTGGGCAACTTGTGAATTATTTTTAATAAAGTGACGTATAAATCAATTTTATCGGCGTACGCCGACAAAGTTTGAATTTCTACACGGCCAAAATGACAAGGACGCGCAAATTTGCCCAAAAGTTAAAACAACATAAATCAAAAAAGAATGTAGCACGTGTCACACGTGTCAGCAGCGACCCTTAGGAGGACCCCAGTTCAAGTATCATCTGGCGTATCTAAAGAGTACTCATGATACATATATTCTTGCGTTGTGGCAGCTCGGAGTTTGTCAACCATTTATCCTGCTGATTATTAAGCAGATTTCAATTTATGGCTTTCTAATTTTTATCCTCATTGCTTGCAGCTACATACTCTCCCTGGCGCTGGCAGATCTGCTGGTTATAATTACAACTGTGCCGCTAGTTTCCACAGTCTACGCGGTCGAGTACTGGCCGTGGGGCAGTTATCTGTGCAGTCTCTCTGAATTTATGAAGGATGTGTCCATTGGCGTCTCGGTTTTCACACTGACGGCTCTGTCCAGTGATCGCTATTTTGCCATTGTCGATCCGTTGCGCAAATTTCATGCACATGGTAAGAAATAATAACACATTCAAATCATTTATATTTAAGCATCTTCCCTTAGGTGGAGGACGTCGAGCCACTCGAATGACCTTGGCCATAGCTGTTTCCATTTGGCTGTTGGCCATTATCTGCGGTCTGCCAGCGCTACTTGGTAGCAATTTAAAGGTAGCCAGTTTGAAAGGAATATATTTGACTTGTTTGCTTATTGCTGTTATTATTTTTATTCATTAGCCACTTGGCATTAATCAGGAGAAGTCAATTGTCATCTGTTATCCGTATCCGGATGCTTGGGGCATTAACTATGCCAAGCTGATGGTACTGCTGCATTTTTTGGTCTACTACGCCATACCTCTGGTGGTAATAGCAGCATTCTATGTCCTGATTGCGTTACATCTGATGTACTCGGCCAATGTACCTGGGGAGATGCAGGGTGCGGTCAGGCAGGTGAGTTCATTATTGATTGACTTGATGGCGATTGATAGTGAAAGCATGTGATTATTGCATAAGTACAATGATTGATTGCCAACGTCCAATTATTGATGATGCTGGAACGTAGAACGATATTATGATGTGATAAACATGTGCGTAATTTGAAACAAAGAATTAAAAGAAGCTTGTCAGGCTTACTCAAGGATAATAAATGCTCAAATTCACTTTTGAAGCTCATTTATTTCTTATTCAAATTGAACCTTAAACCAAAGTAACAAAACATTAAACATATGTATTTGTCAATGGCTGATCGAGTTTATTACTCAATTGAAAGGGAAAGTCATAAATTGAATCAAATTTACGTTAGCAATAAATTGAATATTTCCGTGGCTCGACTTCAGTCTCGCCATCGTTAAATATGCAGAAACATTTATATACTCGTGCTGAATCTATAAAAGAAATTTTCATATTTTCTCAAATATTTTCGCCTCAAATGAAAATTGTATCCAACAGATTTATTGTTATTGTTATTGTTATTGTTATGCTGTTCTTGCTTTTTTTTTCGTCAGGTTCGAGCGCGTCGCAAAGTTGCCGTAACCGTGTTGGCATTTGTTGTCATCTTTGGTATTTGCTTTCTGCCCTATCACGTCTTCTTTCTCTGGTTCTACTACTGGTAAGTGTCGACTTTTATCCAACACACACAACATCAGCAGCACACAAGAGAAGGAGCAGCAGCAGCAGCAGCGATGTGCGACATGGGATTTATGAATGTGTGGATGGGTTCCGGATCCGGCTGCCCATCGATGCCCACTTTGTCAGCCAGATATGTGTGTCTGGTGTGAATAATGCGGACACCATTCGTTGCGACTCTTTTGTCCTGGTCAATCAATTTCGAACAAGTCGCTGTCGCTGGCTTCTGTCTCCATTACGTTAACACACATATGTATTACATGCACTCAGAAAAAAACATATGAGCTGATAAAATTAATAAGAATTAATTTTTTTGTTACATTGCTTGAAAAAGCAAATGATATACACTTCCAATTATTTTCAACCTGTTCAGTAATTGTTTTTTAAAAGTTAAAAAAATAGATTCATTCCTAGACAGGGAAATACGTTTTTTTTTAAAGATTTGTATACTTTTAAAATTCAAAAAATTACTTTGCGAATTTTCCACCTCTGCTTATAATACAAGGGTACCTTAATTTAAATGTTATATTTTCTAATCTGATGGCAAATTTCTAAGCTCTTCGTCATATTTGCTGTTCGGAATTTACATAGATATTTTTGTTTCCACTTACAGGCCCACTGCACAGGAGGATTATAACATGTTCTGGCATGTGCTGCGTATAGTTGGCTTTTGCATGTCCTTTGCCAACAGCTGTGCCAATCCGGTGGCCCTTTACTTTGTGAGCGGGGCGTTTCGCAAGCATTTCAATAGGTATTTGTTCATTCACATCAATGCAGCAGAATAGCAGCATGATAGCGATAATCGATAACCGATTACCGATAACAATGTAAATACTGTTTACTGAAATTTGTAACTTACAACTTACAAATAACAAAACACAACACAAACTAAGAACATTTACCTCGCCACTACAAATGCATTTCACCCTGACACAAAACAAACTCACATTTCATACTCAGAAGTTGGAATTGTTGTCAGAAACTTGAGATGATTTTTGATTGCAATTCTGATGGAATTTTGTCTGCGTGGCTTGTTATCTATCTGGCGCTCAATAGCCCAATTGAAGGGGAGAAACTGAACAAAAAGTTTAGATGAGAGAAATGTAGAGGAATTTGTGTGAAAGAAACCACGATAAAAGCATGAAAACTAGAAGGCAGTTTTCAAAATACTTCACGTGTTCAATAAAGGAACTGCAGTACTTTAAGGATGCAATTCCGCAATGTCAATTCGCAATAAATGTATTTGAAAACTGTTTTGTAGTTGGTATAAAATGTGCTGCTTGAATTGAAATCACAATTTGCTAGCCAAAAAATACAATCAAAAATCATTGAAACTTCAGGCGCTGATGCACTCACACAACACCATTAAAATTCATTTTATGCATGAAAAATGTTTTCCGTTTGAATTGAAGTGCATCAGCGACAACGACGACTCAATCCCAATTTAATTTCCATGCAGATATCTGTTTTGTCGTGGTGTGAATGGAAGGCGCAAGAAACGCAACAACGACACATTTTGCATGCATCGGGATACATCGCTGACCAGCACCGCTTCCAAGCGTTATCAGTCGCGGCACTCCTGCTATCAGAGCACAAATACACAGCGCAGGTGAGTGTGGAGGGCGGTGCCAGGTGTGTACAACTCGGAGATGCTTATGCGCCAATCCTGTATCCCATCATTCCCATCTAGCTGTCGGCTGCAGGAGACAACCATAACGACCCTGCCCAATGGTGGCACAAATGGAGCACCCATCACGGCCGTCTCTCACAATGATATGTCGAGCTATGAATTTGCGCCGCTGGGCGAGTTTGGTCCTCTGAAGGCATCGCAGCTGGCACAGCGTCAACAGGAGTCGTTATTAAACTAAGTGCAGGTCAAGCCCCCAACGGAGATTACAGGTCGAGTCAAGTACCAACAGCATACAGCATAATTTAATATACTGTGGAACTCTAATTCCCTTAAATATTTCATACAAGTAGAACCACTTTGCAGAGGCAAAATTGCAACATTTTCTTTTGCTGAATTCACCTTTAACCCTAATCCACAAACGAAATACCAACTAAAACCAAAACCTATCAATTTAAGCACTCACCTCAAAATTGCTTGCCGAATTTATAGTTGAAAGTAATTTAAGAAACTAAAATATTTTATGCAAGTAGGAAAACTTTGAAGAGGCACAACTTGTAAAATGTTGTTTATAAATCACTTTTAATTCCAAATCGAAATTCGAACAAAAATCAAAACCTATCAATTTAAGCACCCACCTCAAAATTGCTTGGCGAATTGAACGTTGAAGGAGTTTTAGTTATATTGCGTTATATACAGATGATGATCATTTAGTTCTTGAGCTTGTATATATCTATTTAAAATGATGCTAATGCGTTTTTCAAGTCTAGTCATAGGTATTAAGCAGTAACGGTAACAATGTGAGTGCCATATTAAAGTATTGCAGCCGTTACACGGCTTTAAGCTAACCAAATAACACAATTTAATTAAATTTACAAATTTCAAATAAGATTTATGGCTAAGATTTAAGCGAACGAAGGACGTGCTTGACATGTACTAAAAGGACCATACGCCAAACAACCCAAGCAAATCAATTCGAAATTCATTTGTCCTTGTACAAATACATAAATCAACACAAATAATAATATACAACTGTGTGTAAATATATGTACATGTACTTATTGTCCAATGTCCAATGATTTAAGTGTCGATTGTTGCAATAAATTTTAAATTTGTGTGCGTTAAACTTTAAAATTGTTTATTCATGTCAAAAGCTGAAAATTTAAGTGATGGCCAAAAAGGAAGTTTGTTATTTTAATTTATCAACTTTTCATGCATAGAAACATGACCTCAAATTCAACACCAGAAAAAAGGAGTGTCAGAAGTAATCTGCTTTTGCTGGGACCGGATTGATATACTTTTGTTTGGGATTGGATGTGCCCTTTGATAAGGATGAGCTAGATAAATTGGTTGGCTTGCAGCTACGCAAAAAACGGAAAAAGGGTGTGTGGCTTTAAGCCGTGTTTACCACAATTTCCGGCCAAGTAGCCTTTAACTCCAACTGAACGCATATATTTAATTTACTTTATATTTTTGTGTGGGAGTCACAAAAATGAAAGTGCGCCAGCATTAACAATAACCAGGAACAGCGTTGACACCAAGGGGGGCGAATCAACTCAACTCTCGGTTGTCAGCTTCGCAACCAAGAAATTTCTTCAGGGTACAGTTTTTTTTTTTTTGTTGCCCATATTTGGTATTTGAACAGGGTATTATCATTTTGATGGGTAGTTTACAAAGCATCGATGGACATGTGAGACTTTAAAATATATATGTATTTATCTATATATGCTTACCAAGACAAAGCTTGCAAATGGATTACCTTAATTTAATAATTGAATTTAGCTGTTCTGCAAAGGTATCTAAACTTCCGCATGCCAAAGAAAGCTGTTCTCTCTTGATGCTTATTAAAAATAAGGAGGGAAAACCGTCTTTGCGTGGAGTGAAAGCTGAAGCTGAGGATGATGATGAGAATGCGGTTGACGATGATGATGCTTCAGCTGTCACGTCAAGTTGTCATCTGGGGCAACTTGGTGAGCGTTTATTCGTGGCTTTATTAACTGTCCAAAAAAGTACACTTGACATTGCTTATTTGCGGCTGTCATTTCAACGTTCTGAATTTAAATTTTCGAATTTTTCAACAATTGATATTTGCAATTGATATCACACAAAATTACTATGTTACCAATTATTTGCCAAAGTGGCTATCAACTATGCAAATGCATTTTAATTAACCGTGAGTTTGCAGTACAAGTTTATACCGCAAATTGTGGCTGTTTAAAGAAAATTTAAGATTCTAAATAAAGCCGGAAAATGTAACTTTTCGTTGTCAAAACCATTATAGACAATTTAAATTTTTGTTTTCCATTGTATGTCATCGAGATCCCTTTGTCTTGGCCATTTAATTGGATGTTATGCGCAGGTAATTCGATAACCCTTGAACAATAAAATATCTTCATTTCATTACAGCTATTACCTTTGTTATTCAGCCAGATTTACAGCGAAATACACCAAAATACATTTCAAAGGCGTATTTTAGGTGACGCGTGGAACTCGACATCAGATACTGTGGCACCTTTTGTTTAAATTTCCGTTGTGCTAAAAACATAAGCCAAAGTTGTCAACAACTAAGTTTGTTAGTAAAGTGTTTTGTTAAGGTGTGAATTAAGTGTGTTTGCCATGAAAATAAAATACTTGTAATGGCATTAAGTTATTCATTCCTTATTTAAACGGCCATTAATACATTAATTTGAGAGACGACACTTAAAAACCGCAATAACACCAACAATAAGGACAGCCATAATGAATGGATATAATAACACATAACAAATAAGCCATATACTCCAAATAAACACACACAGACACACACACACACACACACACATACACACACGCATGTGGCGCAATAATAATAATGGCAAAGGCATATAAAACATATGGGAGCAAGTCAGCAATGGAGGGAAGCTGTGTGCGTGTGTGAGTGTGTGGGCTGGGAGGCAGTGTGTGTGGGATTGGGTGTTTATTGTGGCAAATAAATAGAACGATTCGAGACACAAATGTAAATACTGAACCAAAAAAGAACATCAAGGTGCAAAGTTTGGGGGCAACTTACGTTTGGTGTGGGAAGAAATACAATGTGCGGGGTGCTTGCTAATCGTAAATTGCGGAAAAGAACAACACGCACAGCAGCGAGGAGGAAGTTTTATCTAGCACACACAATCAGTGTCACACTCACACACACGCACACACACACACACACACACCCACTCACTCACACAAAACTTATATACTTACACACATTAACGGCATAAAAATTGACACTCAATAAGCATGAGGGCACTTATGGGGCAGCCAAAACACACACACGAGTGCCTACTTTTATCTCTAAGGCTACACTCGGAAAAATATATGACCTAGTACGTATCGCACTCGATTATTATTCGTGTTTTCAAGAAGAAATAACTTCGAAATATGAAATAAATTATTAATATAAATAAGAAATATATGCAATTCCATGTTAACAATAGAAACATCTTCAAAATATAATATAAATAATAGAAATTAAAAATTAAGTCTAAATAAATAAAATAATATGTGAATTACTTGCATTTTTCAGAACTACTTGTAACTTTCAAGCAGCTTGTTTCTAAGAATAATGTTAGCCAATTCTTAAAACTATTGAGTTATGAAAAATTTAATTAATAAAATTATTTTAACTAAAGTAAATAAATATATAAATTGTTCTGCAAGGCAATTTGTATCATGATTTTGGACTTCTAATTCCGTTTTTTTTTCACTTCTAATTTTTTACATTCATATGTACATAAAAATCATTGAAAATACGGTTTGGTCTTTAAAAAAGAGAAGACTAAATCAGATTTTTTAAATTTTACTAAAATTTACCTAAAAAATACATTTTTTTTTTAAATAAAGGCTTCGCATTTCTACTTTTTAGCCATTTTTTCTATTATAATTATATTATTTTGATCTATCTAGAAATACTTTATTTATTTTATTTTCTAATTTTTAATCCGCTTTTTAAGTTTAAAGCGATTTTTTTCTGAGTGTAGTGTATATTTTTTTTTAAATATGGGCACGTTTGTCGCCTGACTGAGGCGCCACACCCCCCGTTGACGTCGTCTGCTGCCGGCACTGACATCCCCGAACCGAAAGCTGTCACCAGGACAATGTATGCTGCTGCCACCTTGCTATGCATTTTAAATATATAAATACCTATAAAGGAATTATGGATACAATACGAAATCATGCGAATGTCACTTTTCACCAGCATGTGCTTGGCATTCAAGTGTGAAAATGTACTTTAAATATACACTGTTGGTAAATATGAACTTATCAACTTTGAGGTGGTACTTGGGGAAACTATAAGCACCATAAAATGTTGGTCAATTCGATATAAGGGCCTGTCCTCTCAACGATAGGAAAAAGATAGATTTGTGGCCAGAAGCAATCAAGCATGTCTGCACATGCTGGCATTGGACCAACAGCTGTCTCTCAGTTTTCACTTATAGAGGATATATTTATTTTGTTTTAAAATTTGAAATTAATTGAAAATAGTTTTTAAATATACTTGGTATTCATCAGCATTACTAGCCGAGGAGATATAGTGATGTCCGTCCTTCTCAATTATTTAGTCTTAAACTCGAACATTCTTTTTGGTTAAACAAAATTCAGATCAAATGCGGATAATTACTTGTGTAAAACGTAATTAAAATATATAGAAATTAAGTACTATTATTTCAAATAACACACGTATTTAATGTTTACAAATAACCCACCCACTCAAATAAGCACTCGAATTAATTACAAGCTATATCAAACGACATATGACACTTGCGCCTCGTCAGCATGTTTCACAAACATTGCACAGACTCAATCGCAAATTCCAAGAATCACTTATCGCCTTGTCAGCATATTTCCTGTACTGTGGAATCAGCCGAAAGTATCCAAAGCCAACGATCACGCTCACCTTTGTCAACACATTTCATTAGAGGGACATCGTGGAACCCAGATGGAACACCCGCCACCTCCACCAATAGGACAACTGTGACAAAGCTATAGGGACCAAAGACAAGACGCCGGCGGAGCTAACAGACCTAGATTAAATTATTTTAAGCTAGAGTTTACAGCATCAGTTCTAATAAAAAATAATACGCAATTGGATAATTTATATAAATTTGTGTAAAACAATGTATGATTATATTTTAATATGTGCAATTCACTTTTCTGACAAAGAAATTGAAAAAGTAAAACGAACATTTTTAATTAAATTATATATTACGAACAAAAAAATAATTGAGTTCCCAGCAGGACGTAAACAAAGCAGACAAGCTAGGATATATAAAGGGTTGGTAATCTTTCTTCTTTTTCTTCTTATTTGGTTAAGCTAACAGAAAATGCATTTCATCTAATATTCACCATTCATTTGATCAATAATATTTCTACATTGTCTCAAGTGATTTAATCCGTATACACTTCCGTCTCACGTATATACGTATCTCACGTTTATTTCAATTAAGTCAATCCAATAAACCCCAAACTCAAGTCGATTAACTGGCTAATAAATACCGTACGCGTATAATCGCACGCCCCATTTAAAGCAGTTGAACAACCACGCACAAGTCAAAAATCATCACCTGCTGACTGGTAGTATACTCTGCTGAAATTACACTCCTTTTGTCACGTCCAGCCAGCCCCAGCCCCAGCCCCCTTAGAGTTCCCCTCAGGGCATCCCACACAGACAACCGGTCACTTTATTATAAGCCTGAGGCTGGGAGGCGCACAACCTAACAATTTATACGGTCCACACTCGAGTTCGAGTCTATTTTAAGCACTTACAAGTTTATTGCCAAGCCGGTCAAGTGGTCAAGTCCTACGTCTGGCAATACTGAAAATCCTAGCCGAAATCGTCTTTGGCCGCACTCCTCTTGTTGGTGGGCAGCAATCACAATGGGCGGTCCCACGACGGGTGGTTTATTTGGCTAATGGGTGGTGGGGTGTATTTATCTGCTTGCATGCAAAGCGTATAAAATACAGAATACTGAAACCATGCGAAGCTAAAGCCAGCAGTAAGCAGAAGTTAAAAAATTAAGCATACGACTTGTGTGACAAGGACACGTTGACGCTGACAACTTAAAGTAAGCTCGATGAGTTGATGAGCAACCACCACCGCTCCCCTTTCCGCCCACCTCCGCCGTACCCCTTTAAAATTAAACGACGATGCGTGGCAACTTTGGGGATTATCAGAATGCCACATTTATGTTCAGTGCATTTATTGCTCATAAACAAAACTACCAACAATAAATAAAAACAAGTTAAAGTGAGATACCCCAAACCCAGATTTAAATACATTCTGATAAAAAAAAGTCACCGCAGGGAATTTTTTTGTGTACAAAATTTAATATTTCTACTTACAATTAAAACTGAAAGAATAAAAAAAACTTTTCTAATTTAAAAACATATTATTTCTGCATGTTTGAAAATTATTTCTAAAAACGAAATCATTTATATTGCTTTTGTGTGATTTTCCTTTTAAATTTTCCTTTGATATGGAAATTCACTTACGCGATTTTAATGAAATCTGTACAGTTCAGCAATTCTATATCATTTTTATTGCTATCGATGGTCGATATGAATTGATAATTGCGAAACGGGAGGAGTTCTCGATAAAAGGGTAATCTACTTATGGAAAGGAGAACTTATATTAAAAATTTAAAGTCTCTAGCTTTTAGAATTTCTGGGTTGGTGGGACAGACTATAAAGATATTTCATCGATAATTCTTCTGTCTGTTACATACTTTGGCATTCACTCTACCGACTTTCGATGAGTTCAGGGTATAATATAACAAAATATCAACGCGAGGATTCTGTTCTTTTCCCACATTATTTATTTAAAAAAAATTTTGTTTGCATAGCAAGCGACCCAAAGACTAATCAAGGATATATATATCTAACACATACTTCTTCAATGCGTAATGCACGGCCCGATAAAAAGGCAAAGGCATACAAATTTTAAACAGCATATAAAAATAGGCAGCGCGACCCGCATCAAATAAGCAAATAAGTGGCAAATGGAGAGTCCTTTGAGGAGACAAGCACACAAAATTCGAATACTAAGCAATAAAAAAGACACACACGAGGATTGTCACATTATTTGTAGTTGCGTTGATTGTAAAACAAATGCAGAGCCATTAAAAATTCAAATGTACCGAGAGACCAGACCGTATTGATAAAGTCAAAGTTCGCATCGAAAGTTCAACTTGGCAAATGAATTTGCATATGTGGAGGTGTAAAAAAAAATAAAATAAATAACGGCATGTTGGGCAGCGGTCAAACTGGAGTTCAAGTTAACAGATCAAGGCCGCCAACTTAAGGTTGAAAGCAGCAACTAAATTACTAAAATATTCATTTTGCGATAAAAAAATCCGCATTAGTCTGCTTTTGGAATTTTAAATTAAAAAATAACATGTGCCCCATTTATTAGACATGTTATTTTATGTCTAAACCACATAACCAATTTTGCTGAGTCTCAGTATTAAGCATTTGAGCAATTGCAATCAATTCAACTAAAATAAATAAATAGACTTTCATGTTGGACCATTCCAATTTAATAGCAAAAGAGACGCCGATGACATAAACACCACTCTTAACTCCCACAATTGTAGCCCCTTCCAATTGAATCAGCTGCAATTCAAAATGATTGAATGTCCCGTTGGCATCGAGTAATTTGATTGAAGAGGGTTTTCTTCTTGCCAGTTCCCATTTCCAAATTCAGTTTACCCTTTCGCGCCAACGCACACAGCAAACAAATAAAACAAACGATGCGCATGAGCCTAAACCAAAAACAAAATCTTTATTTTAACAGCTACTTTTTTTTAATATTTTCGTTTTACTATGAGTCCCAAGCAAAGGTCGCCAGTTGGGCGCCCCAAACTTTGTTTGAGTCCCAATTTAACAGAGGAGCTAACCAAAGGCCAAAGGATTGGAAATTAATTAAACAAGTGTCCGACTTTTTGGTCATGTCCAAATTGGCTAAGTCATGTAAAATGTGCCAATTGCTGTTAGCTGGGGAGAGTTTAAGCCAAAATGCTATTTACAAAGACAGCTGGCAACACAATATATACTTGGTTATTAGTATCCTCGACCTTGACTCTATGGTCTTAATTAAATTTTAAAATACATTTTTAACGATTTAATGTAGTTTGGGGGTTGACTTTTTTATTATGAATTGGTTTGGCTTACGGTTTGGGTCGGAGAAGGAGATTAACTGGAATTCAACGAATTTCTGTTTAAATTAAAATTACCCATATAAAATTTATCATCATCATAACCATTGCATTTTTTACTTTGGCAACCACAGCCACAAATTTTCTTAACAACTTTTCTGCTTGAAATCTTTTCACTTTGTCGATATTCATTTGGTGTCGCTTAAGCGCTATATGTTATTAAGCTATTATTCGATTCACTAAGCCCAAATGTCATATGAATGCCACATTCATGACAAGGCAGGAAAGTTACTTACATACACTCAGAAATAAATAAGCCCCTAAAAACCTTTCTTGTTTTTAGAAATATTTTCTAAAAATACGAAAATTAATTCAGAAAAGAACGCTAAAATAAAAAAAATAAAATAATTTCTAAATATACGAAATGAAAAATTTAGAAACTGGTCTAAAAACTAGGAAGTTTTTCACGATTTTAAGAAAAAATTCAGATTTTATAAGTATTTCTTATTATTAAATAAGATATTTCCAAATCGTTGAAATTTAAATACTAATTTAATATTTATTGTCTAAAATATTCAATAATAATATTAGTTAATGTTAATGAACACATTCTAAACTAAAAAACACCCTGGAAATTAGATATTTTCATGGCAACCTTTTTCTGAGTGTAGTAGTTGTTGCCTCCACAAAATTATTAATGACAGTAGTAAAGACGAGAGCGAAATGTCTGGAATCAAACTTGTAAGCATTCGAACTCAATGGAGCTTCAACATTTTTATCTACTTTGAATTGGCTGGCGACTGCAACTGTCAAATCATTTACCCCAACCCATTTTCTGACTTTTGGCAATGGGAATAGGAAATTGTGATGTGGTTGGGTGGATTAATGTGTGGTTGGGTGGAGTGGCAGCAGCAATGATGACAGGTCAAATCTTGACGGCCACAACTTTCCAGTTTTGGCCAAAGTTTGCGTTGTGCTCGCGAGTTAAGTTTGAGTTGGTTGAAGTTCTGCCTTTCCACTCGATTGCATGCAAAATAATGACAAATTATTTTGTGCTAAAACACCCCAGTCCCCAAAAAGTCAAGTGGGCGTTTAGTACGTGCTGCTAGATTTCGTTTGTCGGAACCGGAGGACGGACTTTGTGCTCTGGCAATTTTCTACCAAACTTTCGTTCTGGTCCTGTGGCATTTGAGTTATGTATTTTCCTTTTGGAGGGGCGCACATGTGCTGGGTGGCAGGCACGTTTTATGGGCATGTTAACACCGCATTCAAATATGCATTAATTTAAACAAAGCTGATTTTATTCATAGTTTGCGGCCAACAATGTCTGCTCTCGAGCAGATTAGATCATCGACAATTTATAAATATGTTGAGCTAAAATAAATGCAAAAGGCAATGGGAAAACTCTAATAGAAGATGGCAGTTACAATGTACATAAATTCTAAATTTTCTCAGTAAATTGTCTTCTCAAATGTATACAAGGAATTTTATTTTATTTTACATTTATTACAATGTAGTATTAATGACTGAGATTTGGTTTAGCTTTAGTCAGTTATGATTGTAGAAAAGAAGTAGAAATAGTCAAAGATGATAACCATAGTAAAAGTAGGTAAACTCTTAATACAATTTGGAATTTTTTATTTAATATATAAATGTGTACTGCATAAGCGCATAAGGTTTAAATATGCCAAATAAGATTAATTCGACTATTCAGCGGAACTTTGCTTGTAGTTTACTAAATAAAAACATTATTTAAGCGTTGACTTACTTACTTAAACTTCAAAACTTTCAAGGTTATGCAGCAAAAATAGTTTTAAGTGTCGCAACATCTCTTTTGACACGCTCCACTGCATCCACTGTGTATACTTACAACAAAATACACTACAAATATAAAAATCACCCTTCGTAACCTTTAGAAATAGTTTCTAAATACACGAAAAAAAATCTACAAATTATAGATGTTATTGTTTACTTCGCCAGAAATATTTTCTATTAAAAGATATATGTTTTTAACAAGCAAAAATGCAATCCTATTTATCGTAAAATGTTTGTATATCTGAAATCTTAAAATACTAATTTTTAAAAATAATATATGTAACAAAAACGGTAACCTTACAGTTTTGTACACACATAAAATAAAGCCTTCTGGAAATTAGACATAGTTTTAGATAAATTGGCTTTAAGAACAATACAGCTTTTTAGAAATATAATTTCGGATTACTAAACTGAACCACCCTTGACACCAAGAACATGCATGCCTAAAGGGTTTTTTTTTTCTGAGTGTTGTAACAATGTGTTTAACCCAAATGTCAGAATAGTTGAGAAGCTGCAGCTGCCAAAAATTTAAACAGACTAACACACACATACACATACCCACGGAGCACACAATCAGGAAATAAATTATTTTTCTTTGCAATATGTAATACAATATGCATTATCATCGCGCGGTTAAGCAAATATAATAGATGGGAGAAAACAAAACTGAAAAGAATGTGCAGCAAGAGAAAAATGAAAGCTGACACAACAAATGTCAAAAGCAAAGGTTTTCATCTTGCTTATTTGTGTTACTTTTTTCCCAACTTAAGCTGAAAGAATTGTCCCAAAGCTGTCAGATTCAGTTGCCTGCAGATGGATTAAAATATCGAAGCAGCGAAGCTTTAACGGACATATACTCACTCACACAGATACAGACACACACACACACAATTGACAAAGAAAAGAGTTTTTTGCTTATTGCATACACTCGGAAAAATTTCAAGAATCCACCTGATTACTGGAAAAATGTTCTTCTTTTTAGAAATAATTTTTGAATAAACGGCACTAAACATATTGGAAATTTGAGGACTATTCTCTGTATTTTTCTATTCATTTTTTTGATCACAAAATTTTATTTATTATTATAATATTTATAATTATTATAACCAACAGCCGAAAATATTTGTTTTAAATATCATTTTATATTGAATTAAGAAATATATTTATAATAAGGCTATAAATAGTTAAAATAAAATAAACCTTTAAAAAATTATTTCTAAAATACAGAAAAAAAGTGCTAAAATGTTCTGGACTGCTAAGTTTTTTAACATTAAATGATATACATTTATAAACAATTTGTAATTTTGCTTTATGTAAAATCTTAAAATACTATAATACAAATAATGTTCTATAATAATATAAATAGCAAAACACAACTTCTGTAAGAAATCAGTGTACATACATAAAACCATTCCGGAATTTTAGAAATATTTTTTCTAATTGTAGGAAAATTTTCCATTGAATTAAGAAAAGAAAGATTCTTACTTTTAGAATTATAATTTATTATAAAGAAGCTCAGCTGCGCTTGGGCGATGTTTTTTCTGAGTGTATACGTGTGTATATATTTAGGGTAAGGCTAAAAAAGGGTTGCCTGATTATTGCATACGGTTGGGCTACAGGTGGACATAGCTGCCCCTTAACGTAAACGTGTATGCAACACACAAACAGACCATTTTTGTTGCAGTTGCATATCATTTGCATATCTCAAATGCGCTGTCCTGGATCGCAGCATCCAGACGCTTATGTCACTTCCATGCAACAATATATACACTATATATACATATGTACATATGTGCGGCCTGATGCAAGGGACAAATCGTTAACAATTCTGTGCCCCTTTCCCCAACTCACGTAATTTATCGGTATGCGCAAATATTTGATTTTGGAGTGAGTTGCCACAAAATCCTGTTGACATTTAAAAGTGCGTAATTTTTAAGCACAATATCATTTTTGGGTCGGCGAGCTGTCAACGTGGTCTTAGCGTCTATCAATTAATCAACTTCGGGCAGATTAACAACAAAATAAATGACTTAATGATCCTTAAATTTAATCGCTTCAAGATTTTGACCCAACCATCAATAAAATTCAAACACAGATTATTCAAGCTGAACATATAGATATGTAATTTTTATTTACACATATTTCGAATTCCAAATTCAATAATTTGGAACATACAATAAACGCTATTTTGAGAGCTTGCCAAATTTGCCGCTTCGGTTGATGTCTCGGCTAGTTGCGTCTGCTGGGCACATCGTTAAGTGTGGAGTGGCTTCGTTAAGTTCGCAAACTCTACGGCAAGTTCGATGAGTTTTTTTTAGCTGGAATCTGTAAAAAATAACAATACTTGTCAAGGTTGCTTAATGACAAATGTCCTGTAACTAGTTATATTAGTCGATATTCAGCAATATAAATAAGTGCTTTATGTTGAAAATCTAAAATTTTGATTGTCGTGTAATAATTGTACAGCACTGAAGACCAATCCCGGTGGGATTCGAAAAAGATTGTAGTATAGCACCAATTAATAAGCAATAAATAACTAAAAAATATTATGAATTTGTGGTTGAACTTAACTAATCCATACTAACTACTGCTCGGATTGGGTATTTCATGGGTTTTCCAAAATCCATGCAAAAAATGAAGCATTTTGCATTGAAATACCCCAGAAATCATGTGAACCGTATAAGTATTTAATTTAATATTAAAATGTTTTAAAATTTAATATAATAAATTTTTTCTTTTAGTGTTTTTTTATTTTGTTGTGTGGCCAGTGGCTTTATTTAAAATTAAATAGGCAAAGTAAAAAAAAATGCATATGTGATCTAACTTTATTATTATGACACCTTCTTTAAGCTGGAATGTCGCACGGCTCACAAAACGCTTGACAACCCTAAAAGCACAACAAAAACACTTCGCCAGTCTTCTGGCTTAATGTGACTTTAAGGCAGCCACGCGCACCAAGTCAAGACTCTCTTCTTCTAACTTGAACGCTGTCTCTCGCTCTCTCTCTCTCTCTCTCTTGGTCCGCCTCTCTTTGTATTGGCTCTCTCTCTCTCAGGCTGCGTGCTCTGCTCTGCACTTGTCCGAGCTTAAAACGTGTTTTTAGCTGCTTTGCAAACCATTCTTCAGCTTTCAGTTTGTTAGTTCAATTCGAAACGCGTCTCAGTTTGGTTATTGCCTACGGTTCGACGACGGCTGCAACTCTTGCTCAGCCAGCCAGCCAGGCCAAGTGCAATTTTTTCGCGCAGTGTCTGTGAATGTTCGAGTGTTCCAGTGTGTGTGCGTGTGTTTGTTAGTGTGAGTCGTGTATTGTTGAGTGGAGCAAGTGCGTCCGATTTTACGATCGGATCGATTCGTTCGTCGAATGGTTTCCATTTTCAGCTAACGTATTTTTAGCTTGTCATTTGCTTTATGTATGCAAATCGCGTAATTTTACATTACGGTTTTTGTTGATCCACGACGTCATAAAAAAGTGACCAACTAATCACACAGCACCTACCACCCCCCACCCCCCTTGCTATTGTTGTTGCTGTTTTTGATTTCGAATTTGTTGTTGCGCTTTTTACTTGGGTTTTTTGTTGGAAAATTTCACTTTGCATTCAAATCAAGTTTGTGTGTTTTTCTATCGTTGAGTGTAGTCACACTGTGCCCATTACTATTACAACTGCACCATCAACTACTGCCATTTTTGGCTCACTGCACTCGTTATAAGCCAGGCCAAGCCAATTAATGGCCCATTCATAGGCATATTGTGCTGCTTAGTTGTAATGCGATTAATTAGCATAAAGTTTTACAGCGCCCCCGTCAATTGAAGTCTTACGACCTCCACAATTAGAAACCGTCAAGAATAGGCACTTAAAAGAACAAAACATATTAATTAAAAATAGTAATTAAAAGCTGCCAGCCAACTAATAAACGAAGGTCGCCACCAAATGACTTAAACTCTTTCCCAAGTCGTTTTTACAATTCGGAAAGAGTATGCAGTTACTCTCTCTTTCTCTTTCTCTTCCTCTCTCTCTCTCTCTCTGTCTGTCTCTTCGTGGAAACTTGTTTGGCACTTTCTGTGAATTAGTCTAACTAATGGCAAATACCATTTTCGAAATAGAAATGACAACAGCAACGCAAAAAAAAAATTAAAAATATAAAAATTGCAAGCCAAAAATCGCATAAATAATTTTAAAACACACATAAAAATTAGAAACCGAAAATGAAATGAACAAATAAATATTCACAGTATAAATTATCGAATGAATATATAGCATCACATTGCTCAAGGTGAATGTTGCCATTATATTTTGACAGAATCTACAAATTAATGGTCACATTTGTTTGGCAGTGTTTGAAAGTACATTAAAATAAACTAAATTAATTCAATAACAATAACAATAATAATAATGCATTGCATGCATAAGCTAGATTTTTATAAATTAAAAACAAATTAATGTTTGTTTTCTTAATTGTTTGCGACTGTTTAAAACTTATTTAAATAATGAAATAAATGAGGTTAACACACACATAAGCAATAATTGCACAAAATCGTTATTTGTAAAAAAAAACACCAATAATTATAATACAAGCCCCCAAACACAAACACTTTTTCCACTAACACTTAATCTATATCATATCCAACGTAACCTTGACCTTTTCAGCGAGAAAAATGAAATCATAATATTTTTAACAACATTTTAACGGTAACTTAATCTAAGGTGCGCAATACTTATTTCAAGAGTTTTGTTTTAATCCAAAAAAAAAAAAACCAGTTTAGCCAGTAGACAATTTTTTTTATTGGTATTTTGGCTAAATGCGTTCAAAGCGCCATAAGTGAAAAAAGCAACAAAAACAAAATGCATATACTAAGCAACCAAATAAATTGCTAATAATTTACAAATTGAAAGCTAAACACTACGCTAAAAACAAAAATTACAAGCAAAGCCGCAAATTTTATAAACAATAGCCTTTTGGGATATTACTTAAGCCCCCCAATAGCAATAACAACAGCAAAAATGTCGATGTCGACGTCGACGCCACTGCGCAGCCTCAGCATCGTCTTCATCGTCTTTTGCTGTGTCAGCAGCGGCAGCATCGCACAAGGTGAGTGAGTTTAACATATGGTTTCCATTATACACCCTGGCATCGGGTATTCCCATTTTTTGAGTGCTTTGTTACGCATCTCCCCATTGAATAAATCAGAATACTTATATATTATAAAAAATATTTCATATTTGGATTTTTTATTTTTCGCGTTTTTTTCTTTTTTTGCATTGATAAAGACTTATTTGCAAGTGTATTTTATTTTCGTTCTTTCTTATTCTAACGAAACAAATTTTTGGAGTACATTCTTTGTCGTTGTTATTGTGGCTGTTATCATAGGGTACAATTTGTGGTTTCATAAAAAAAAAAAATTAGAAGAATAAAACATGTCTCTGATTCAGATTCAGTTCATGCTAATTAATTTCGTCTTTTTGTTTTCGGCCGCTTTTGCAGCCGGAACTAAGTCGAGGTCTGGGGTCTGTCAGCATTTAAGAGCCTCCCAAGTTGATATGACACAAGAAAATCGTGTTTAAATATTAAGAAGCAAACAAGTTTTATCAGATTTGTCACGACAGAAATAAACGGAAAGAAAATGGCCAATAATAAACCCAAAGAAAAATAAAACACGTATTTCCGCACTGCAAGTCAAACTGTCTAAAGATTTTTTAGTTTGTATCAGCAACAAAGAAAACAAAAGCTCAGCAGGAAAGAAAAACACGACACAGCAACAAAATTGCCTGCACCTGTAAATACATATATGTATGTATATGCACACTGTGTATCTGTGTGCGTGTGGAGATGTTTTTATTTACCCTTTTGGGAGTTACCGTTGCTGTTTTTGTTTTTGCGATTTTTTCATCAAGCTCTTACGATTGTTGTAATAATATGACTTCCTCTTTTAAGTATGTTATAATGTCAATGTGTCAATAAAAACTGTAGTCATCCTTGTGTATGTGTATGTATGTTGTAAGGCGTATTACAAATATGTATTTTGGTTGTTTGCTGCGCAAATATTTACTTAACGGTTAAATGTGCGAAAGCAAAATTAATCGAAATTCTTAAGCCAGCCACGTTAAAAAAGCAATCGATAGTTTTAACTCGATCCACTTTGATTTTACTGCTCCATTCCATTATGCAAAACACGTTTGATTCCACTGTTATCGATTTATTGAAACTAAATAATAATTTGCATAAATATTTCTAATTTAAATACTTTAAATTTAATATTACATTTTATTTTTAATTTTCTTCAATATATTTTTTACTTTTTGTATTAGTTTTATGACGACTGACTTTGGTTGAGATTAAATAAATAAATAAAACAATTTCGCATTTGGCATATTACATATTATAAAATTTATATTTTTATATACCTAATATTGACATAAGAGCTAAGCGAGTATGTTAATTTAAACGAACCGAAATTAGCAAAAAAAAAAAAAAAAACAACAGCTAATTAAATCAAAAAAATTACGCAACACCAAAGCTGAAGATGAAGAAACCTTTCTACTAAACATAAAATTCAATACCGAAACAAAAATCCGAAGAGGGTAAAAAACCTAGACAAACAAATGAATTTGAGCAAAAATCAAAAAAAATGTGTGCTTTGGATAACTTGTCAAACAAAAACTACGCTAATGAAATTAACTTACTAATGAAGAGCTGATGATCGTAGCGCAGCAAAAAAATCAAATGGATATTTGAAATCAAGAAATACGACTTTTGAAAATCTACGTTCATTTAAAATAATTGTATATAAAGAGACATTGTGTCGCGTGTGTAAAAAGAAATAAAAACAAGTTTCTGATCGTATTTATTTGCCGACAACTATGCAAATTACACACCAAATATATTGACACATAATATGGTATGTGGAAAGAGAGTGAGAAAGAGATATGATATATTTTGTAATAACAAAAACGAAAGCGAATCTCATTCATGGGCTGATTTTGAAAACCCTTCAGCTTACCCTCGTCGCACATTTCACTTTTCTTTAGCCAGTTGTTAATTTGATCGAATTAAAGTACTGCATGCATTCATATGTACATGTGATAGAGAGAGATGGTGCTACTGATATACTATATCAAAATGAAAGAAAGTGAAAGAAATGGGCAAAACGTAACAGGTTCACTGAGTCGCTGTCTCTTTTCTTTTATTTTTATTTTTGCTTCAAACTGTCACACATGCGTTTTTTATATTATTTTTCTTTTCTTTTTTGGTTAATAAACGAGTCTAGTACTCGTCCGAACGTGACGAATACTTTGCTCTCAATCACAAGACATGAGGACGCGACGACATTTCCGAACACAACAAGTGTTTTTGAGTGTATTCGTGCATGTTTCTGTCTGACGACTTGGATTTGAGTAATTAGTGTCGAGTTTTCTTTTGGAAATTGACGGTTTCTGTTCATAATGATGAGAAAAATGAACGATGACATTCAACTCGATATGTGCATTATTGCAGTGGAAAAGCTGTATTTACACATCCAGCCATTGTAGAAACATGCAATTTTAGCAGAAAAACAAAATGAACATTAACATGAAATACACACTCCAATATTATGTATGTATGTGAAAAAATACAAAGTCAACTGTCATTAAATTCACTGAAAATGAAAATGTGTTTTATTAATATTTATTTGAATTCAGAACACGGCATTGTAACAATATAAAGTCAACGGACAGTTATTATTTGCTGGTGCCGAAATAAAATACAAAATTATAAGAAAATAGATTGATCTATAGAAAAATACCCTTGTTGCGGATGTTGTGTACTGAGCAACACAAACAAATGCCAATTGAAGTAATAAAAGCAAGTTTACTTAAATTCAGTTAATCGATAAGACGCTTGATAAGCTTGATCTATAAGGAAAATATTATATCGCCTAACTGATATCGATAGTTTGCTAAAACGTCAAAAATTCTGGCAGCACTTCAATCAGCTTTCTTTCATATTGTCTTTTCGTCTTTGCAAACGTGAAAAATAAGAGTTACAACAACGTTTTTCAAAGTTTTCTTTTTCTTCTGTTCGAAACGCAAAAAGCAGATTTTGTTATTCTCAACAATTAGAAAATTTTGCTATTAAATCGCCCTGAATCGTGAGTAAGGACTACAATAAGGATATATATAAGACGTTTATATATTTATTGCTTTTGTCAAATTTGCAGTCGTTGCTAAATTCTTATACGCTTTGCTTGCAATAAATAATGGCAGAATCAAATCGCTACGATGCCAAAAAGAAGGGAGTAAAACGTCCGTCCGCCTATCCCACGACATCTGATGTCAACGCAAAGATAAACAGCCAAATGCAACCGGCTCAATCGTCGAAGCATGTTGAGGAAATCATGCAGAGACGCGTTTATATGGGCCGTAGTCAAGTGTTGGTCAAATGGACGGGTTGCGTAAAGGCGGACTGGACGTGGGAGTATCCCGAGCTCTTGGGCAAGGATGTAGCCAAAAAGATAGCTCAATTTGATGCCAAATATCACGCCAGCAAGAACAATGCGCTGAGCCACATCGCGGAAGTAAACCTGAGCAGTTCAAGTAGCAACAGCAGCGACGATGACGACAAGCAGCAGCAGCAGCATGTGAAAATCGTAAAGGACACCAAAGGCACTTCCTCATACGCCTCGGATGCGAGCCGCAAGCAAGTGAGTAGTTTTTAGTTAGCGTACGCGTTCAGTCAATCTCAGATTGATACACTCTAAACAGGGATATATGCAGCAGTGCATGTCTTCCATTCCCAACAAAATCAACATAAGAAGCCGGGCTTGCAACAGTTTTGTGGCACCTCAGCGAAATTCATCCGCCATAAGATCGAACACACAGCGCCGTACAGATAGTCCTACAAAAGCGAACCAACCGTTTTTGGCACAGATGTCATCAAAACCATCGCTGCCCAGCGTCATTTCCAGTCCCAGCATCGCCAGCAGCAGTGCCAGCAGCGTCAGCACTCCCAGCAGCGTCAGCACTCCCAGCATCCCAGGCACTCCAGAGATCAGCAGCATCAGCCAACCGACTGGCAAGTGGAATGCCAATTTGAACAGTAAAAGGAGTCCGAGCGGCCTTGAACTTGGCCTCGAGCTGGAGAAGATTATCAGGTCGCACAAAATGGGTGGTGAAACGTTTTTGGTGGTCAAATGGAAGAGGACGTCAACGCTGGATCTGGTGAAGCTCAAAGATGTCACTGGTCTCTATCCGAACATTGTTCTCGCGTATTTTACGAGTCTACCAAGGCGTAGATAGATAAATATGGTAAGTCGGAGTCGGAGTGGGAGTTGAAGTCGAAGACTGTCTTTGCCACACTGTTGCTGCTGAGGTTTGTTAAGTGTTGGCCCTGTGCCCATAACCTTAAACACGCGCTTCCGTTTTTTGTGGCGCACAACAGCTTCATAACTTTACAGTTCGACGCTCGCATTGCCATGAGCCATGAAAATTTGTTGTTAGCCGGTCGTCTTTCGTTTGTTTGAATCAAGCTGAAAATTTGCCGCCAAAAAGCGCTTACATCCGCTCTGTGAACGGTACTAACTTTGCTGCCAAACTGCTGTCAATATATCAATATATGCTAGGTATATATATATTCACCTAGCATTGTGTGGCTTCTTCGATTGTGCAGCAACAGCAGCAGCAGCTTCTAGTGTCAGCTTCATAAATCACATTGATAACAGCGCGCGTCCAGCCACAAATGACAAATTGCCACAGTATACAGAGAACACTTAGCACATTGCATGTGCCTCCAAATGTAAATGATGAATATGCGCTAAGAAATGTTTATGGCAACTATTTTTTGCTTTTGGCCAATATACTCTTACATATTCGTGCTAAACCGAATTGCTTGTGTTATGTATATATATAAATATATATAAACTTTTTTTTGGCTTTTAGAAATTAATTTGTAAATATACCAGAAACAAATTCTTAATATTATAAACGATTGTTTATCCATTTTTTAAATTATTTCATTATTAAAAAATATACAGCTAAGAAGAGTATAAAAATTATAAATACTTATTTTTAGAATAAAAAGAAAGACATATTTGTATTATAAAAAGAATTCGCAAAAAGTAAACCAAAATTCTTTCTTATATTCAGAATAAAGTTTTGAAATTTGATAATCGAAGTCCAAATTCCATGAATTTATGTACTATATAAATTATTTGTATATGTCAAATCTCAAAATACTATTATATAATATCAAATCTAGAGGAACAAAAGCTAATTTAATAATTCTGTGTGTACATAAAAATGCACAGCATTTGAAATATTTGCTCAAAATTTAAAAAAAAAAGTTTACCCTTAAATTAAGAATAGAAAGACCTGATTTTTATAAATATAATTGCTTAGTAATAAGATAAACTATCCTTGACACCATAGATATGGCAATTTTCTAAATTGCATGGATTTGCCATCTATTTTGCTGAGAGTATATAAGGTAGACAATCGATTCGAAATGTTTATATTCATACACAATTAGTTAACTAATTGTAAGAATAAATTTCTGTCAAATTTATTCCGATTCTCGTTCTGAAAGGACAATATCAATAAGTTTTTTATGTTGAAAATATAAAATGTTAATTTTTGGCTATTTTGAACAGACCTAAAGGCAAATCTCGACGGGAATTCGAAATATATTGGAATATATGTGTACAAACATAGATATTTATATTATTTAAAAATCTTATGATGATAGTTTACCACAAGAATGTTACCAATTTAACAAGGCAGCGTATTTGGGGTTCGTCTAGCTAGAAGCGATTCTTATGAATTGTGCTTCCACTAAATTTGATTGTGAAGATCAACGTGGCAAGTTATGTGGCTGCGTCTCAGTCTGAGGTTAAGGCTCTCTCTCTTCATCTTTGTCTTCGTTTCGCCTGTTGCCTGATTGTAAGTTGTTTTGCCTGCTTATCGCTGGCATCGCTGCTGACAGCTAGCAACAACAACACACACAGACATACACAAACACAGAGCGATGACAATCGTCGCGACGCCTTCGCTTTGAACTCGGCGGCTTGGCGGGCATTTGGCTTATACCATTTTCGATCCGCGACATGTTCGTTTTGGCCAGACGAACCGAACGGTGGGCGTTCGGTTCATTCAACTGCACACATCGATATACCCTACCACTTGCCCCCACCCTATACCCTCACCACCCTCCACCCGGCTGTTGATCGGTGACCTTCTGTGGACCATGCCAAAGAGACACACCTAATCGGCACATGCCGCCGACTGGCAGCACTTGTGGTGTGTCTGGCTGGACAATTTGACTTGGCTAATGTGTCCATTTATTGCTGTTGTGCAATTTCAATGCCATTGGCCAGCTCTTTGCTCTTAGCTGATTGCATTTGTTAAGCAATACGTCAAGTTTCTTGTGAATTCGAAAAAGCCACAAACATTAGCAGACTTTCAGTTTTAGCTCCAGCCATTTTTTACAAATTCGTGACGGCCATGTATTGACACCGTTGGCCGTTAGATATATTTATAGCCGTGCAGAGGCGGGATATATATTCTAGATCAGTATCACTAGCCGAGTCCTTTTGGCCAAGTACGTATGTCTATCTGTTTCTATGCAAACTAATCCTAGTTTGATTGATGATTGATGAAAATCGGCATATATTCATATATCTGTGGAATTATTAGTTCTTTCATGGAAAATTATTATATTTAACAAATAATCCTAACCAAGCTCACTATT
This sequence comes from Drosophila glabriapex, assembly GCA_035042305.1. NCBI lineage: Eukaryota > Metazoa > Arthropoda > Insecta > Diptera > Drosophilidae > Drosophila > Drosophila glabriapex. The sequence goes on from JAWNLN010000046.1 coordinate 18,455,170, forward strand.
TAAACATGCTATTATGGCAAGAATTAGTCAAAAGTTAAGTTCTTATATCGTGTGTTTAAAAGATTTTTACGCTTCAAACTATTAGATACAAATATAAATCGTATAGCTTCCATAATCGGTTTTCAATCTTGTAGTGAAATTTAGTGCTCAGCAGTCGATTTGGCTCCGCAAGGGTATGTAACCTTCGGCGTGCTTTAGTTAGTTGTTTTGCCATGATTTTTGTTTGCCAGTTAAGTGACGATAAAGTTGGTAAATTTGTAACTATTACGCGTCAAGTTAAGGCCTCTGTAAAACGTTAAAATATGTTTGGTCGGCGCTCGGCTTTATTTTTACGCGCAGTTTTAATTTTCAATTTCAAGTTTTTACAAGTACACAACGAACACTTCAAAATTAGTAATTTAAGTTAAATTAATGGAGGGCATATGGAAAATAAATTTTTGGGATAAACATCTTTGTGCAAAACTAGTAAAAAGTTAATTTAACTTGTAAGTTTTCAGGGTCAACAACAAAAAAAAAAAAATAATATACATAATATGCGTCATCCTGAGTAAAGTTGTAATATTTTTCACATTTTGAATTGCTGCCGCAAGCTCTCCGGTCCGCTTTAGACTTGTATTTTATCTGCAAATGAAAAAATAATTTTTTCAATTATGTATAACGGTTTTTAATATTTTTTTTTTTAGCCCTGCAATTGACGTATTGTGTGTTGACTTTAATTCTTGGCTGTAATTTAATCAATTTGGATTTGTAAGGCGCGCTTGTTGCTCAGATACCTATCTATATCGCTGGTGCTCTGTCATTATTTGATATTATTATTGCCATGTAGCTCGTTTCTCGAGTCGACTTTGCTTTTGATTTTGCCAGTCTCGGCCCATTTGATTTATGTGCTGGCTCAACTATAATTTAACCGCCGCGTTGAACAAGTTTTTCATGTTATGCTGCTGCAGCTCATATGCATATAAGGTGGTTAGATGGGGAAACAAAAACGGCATTATTAAACGAACAATTTCATTAACATTTATTTAAAATTTACTTTGTGGTTATTCTACAATAATTATACCTTCAACTTATTGAAAATGGCGCCAAGGGCAAGTCACCTTATTATTTAGAAAAATCGTATTATTCTAAAGACCAGAGCCATTCTTTTCTTAATTCAAGGTTAGATTTTTCTAAAATTTAGAAAAAAAAAACTTAATTCCTGAGTGTTTTTTATGTATGTGCAGAATTCTTATAATGGCATTTTTGTTGCTTAATATTCATATAATTAAATTTTAAATCACTTTGGATTTTAAGTCAATTTTATTTCGTGAATTAAGCTAAGCGGTTATGGTATGAAAAAAAAGACAGCAAAAACAGTCAGAAACGATTTTTTAGTAAGAGTTTGCATTTTACTTTTACTCTTTACAGATAATATCTATTATTAAAAAATATATTTCTGAGAAAATATAAAATTAATTTTTAGACACTTTGCTTTACTTAGAATTTAATATTTGGAAATACATCTGAAAAATATAAAAGTAGTCTTTCTTTTTTCTGTCTTAGAATTTTATCCCATAAAACAATGGCAGAGTCTAGCTGGATAAGCATAAGCAGGGTATCTCCTAGTCGATAGTCTCTGGACTAGTGTATATGACATTCCTTAACTCTTAAGCTAGATATTATATTTAATTAAAATTTGTTAAATATTTATCTTTGTGTTTATTCGAAAGCCTATTTTAATGGGGATTTCCAACAGTTTAACGCTCATTAATAAATTGCCCAAAAATTCAAATTGCACTTCCATTTAAATAATTGTTAATTTCCTGTTCAAAAACCGCGAAATTTTGACAATTTTCAAACCACTTGTATTTTGAAATTGTTGTCTGTAATTGTTTTTTCATTTTTGGCAATAATTTGCATTTAATTTTTGGCTGGCATTTTCCTTGATTTCTTGTTGTTGTCAGTGTCGGCTCAGGTATTATTACAACAGCAACAACAAACACATTAAATGGGATAATTTTTCGGTCTTTTGACCATTTTTGGTAGTTGATGTAATTACGCCCAAGACGGCGATGCCGTCAAGCGCCCTCATTTATGACGCTTTGCATACAATTACAAAAACAAAACAAAAAAAAGCAGCAGCAATGTACAGTTGTTGTATTTGTAGTTGCTGTAATGCAATTTGTTTAACGCTTCGTTTATTACCAAAAACAGCAACGCATTCGAGACGCTCGTCGTCATCGTTGCTGCTGTAGATCCGTTGGTCGCGTAGGTTGGTAGTTTACTCAATGAAATACAGCTAAAAGCTAGAAAATAAAAGCTTAACAAGGCAAATTCTAAATACCCTATATAAATCTTAAGTTGACAAATTGATTGGAATTTCATATATAGCCTTTGTTACATGCCTCTATCTCATAGAATGTTATTTTGCCTTAAAGTGACCATCAATTATAGCGCCATTTATATTTAGATATAACTTTAATGTATAAGCCCCTCTTTGAAGCCTGCCTTAAGCATTTGGAAGTCATAGAGAATTGATTTAAGCTGCAAGTTATTTTATTATGGCAACTGAAATACATTTATATGCAACTAATATTATAATTTATAATACAGTAAGCGCACTAATGACTAAACTAGACCTTCAGCTTAATTTGTATTATATTTTATAACTCTTTTAAAGTTGGCGTAATTATGCTGCTGTGCTAATTTACTTATTTATTTAATGTAGACTAATAATTTAAAAAATGATATTAAACAAAAAAAGAATAATTAAATTCAAATTTAAAATTAAATTATTAACATTTAAAATGGTCCAACATTTATTGTAAGGATTGAGCAAATACAGAAAAATTCCAATTAAATCAAAATTTGTTAAACGTTTGTAAGAAAAGTAAAAAGTTCATAAAATTTACCATATTCTAGCTATTTGAATATGGTAATTTTATTTTATTATTATTATTATTATTATTTTATTGCCAAGCAGAGATCAAAATGTTCAAAATTCTATTACACATCCATTTCGTTATTTTCGAAGCAGTGTAAATTTGACTGCATTTGATTACGTGATTTTAAGACTCATTTTTTTCAATTCCGAAGATTTTGTTTAGAGTGAATCTAAAATGTGATTTACTCGCTTGAGTGCAACGAATGTAAAAATGTATAAATAAATAATTTTTTATATATTTTTTGAGTTGCTTATATTTGTTGTTTTCAATTAAACTAACTACAAGAACTCAATACATAGAAATGCATATAAAGAGTATACGCAAGGCTTGAAACCACAGCTGCAAATAAAAAAAAATGTATATAAACCCCTCTCTCTCTCTCTCACACTCTATCACTCTCATCTCTCTTTCGCACGTGTTCGCCTTTAGCAATCTGTGATAGCAACAATAACAACTTGTCCAGCAAGATCTTTTGCTTTTGCAGCATGTCCAATTGGCTTGTCCAGGTGTGGTTTATTATTATTTTTATTATTATTATTTCTTTTTTTGACAGATTAATAGATTTGTTCATGTGCAATTAATTTGCTTGTATATGTTTATTTGCTGACATGAGACGTATATTATTATTGTTGCCTGTTTGCCTGCGGGTTGGAGGTTATTGGAATAGCAATTACTTGGCCAGCGTTATGGGTTGCGCTTATTGGGTGAGCACTGTGGGCAAAGCATTTCGTTGTGGCTTCATATTTGTAGTTAGTGCGCTCTGTTTACTGTTGATTCCACTCAGGCCAATTAAGTTGATTGCCACAGATTTCTTTAACCTCATTAGATGGATTTTGTGGAGTTAACCAAGCTGTTGGTGGAAAATGCTACAATCATTAAATGGCTGATTCCCTAACTGAGTTGGTAATTTGTATTCATTAACTGGGCCATGTGACGTGTGTGTGAGTGTCTGTGAGTGCGACTGCGAGTGCGAGTGCGAATGTGTGTGTGCATCCAAGTTTCCTACCTTAATTGGTTGGCCAAAAGATGAGCAACACAACAAAAACGTTTTCGAATTAACCTTGACCGTCTCTAGCCTGTGAACTAAATGTCGACTGTTGACTTGAAGCTTCTTCCTCGATGAGATAGACCCATATAATAATGATATAACAATGCCCGGCAACAATAAAACAGCTCTTTCTCCAGTTTTATCTGTTCCGTTTCTTGTGGCAAGTGCTATTTAAAATCATAAAGCGACCTTGCATTGTTTTCATTTTGTGACGCCTTAGAATCTGGAAATCTGGGTTACTTCTGCTTAGTTGAACAATTTATGTTTACATGGATAATTCTTTAATTGTTGTTACCCTAAACATAATTTTTATTTGTTCTTTTTTTTCTTTTGCATGTTAATTTTGCTAATTTTGTATTTTGTTTTTCTGTTTTATTTTCAGGTAAGATCAAGGCCCGCCAAACGTAAATAAGAATTCGAAACATAAATCAAAAGCCAAGAGACAAGCACTCAAAATCAACAAAATCCGACTGGAGGTTAACTTTTTGCTAATATCTTTGGTGGCGCTCATTTCAGTGTTATGAAGAGCTAAGACTGTCAAGCCCCAGACTGTGAGCCCCAGCTAAGAATATTAACAAATTGCAATTTTTCAGAATTTAATTTATTGTGGAGTCGTCCAAACTTTTGATTTTTAATACCCCAACACACGTATATCGAGAAATATACACAAGGATATCGACAACAACATAATATACAGATGTCATTCGAATTCTTAACGAAGATATTAATAAACTTAATAACCACAACATTTGGGATATAATGATTAGATAATGTCTTCTTTTAGGTGCATAACTGCTTCTTAAGCATAACAAATTTCAACTAATTCGCTTATAAGTAATTATTAGACAAAGCTATGCAAAGAAAAAATGCAATTCAACAAAAAGAGGCAAATAAAAGGTTCTGTTTATCAAGTGATATATTATTTTAAATACTATATCTACTTATTAAGTGACACATTATTTTAAATATCATATTTGCTGAGAAAATTTGTGTGAAATGTATTTTTTATGTAAAATTTTATGGATTTGCATTTTTACTTTCATTTCTATATGCTCAGTTTGAACAAAGGTTGTCAAAATCAATTTGTAAAAAAATCTTACTACATTTTAGTGCGAAAATGTTGTTTGAAATTTATTTTAAATGTCACATTTACTGGATTTGTAATTCGAATTTGCAGTTCCGCCAACGATTTCTGCCGATTCGATCCGAGTTGTTGACATTTTTGTTTGACTTTTCGAAATAATTCCAAGCGCCCCCAACAAATACCATTGAAAAATGCTATTTATCGCTTTTATATAGATATTTAATGTTTTTTTATGTAGCTGTTTGTGCTTTTCTGGGTGTGTTGCAGCGACCCCATTGATAAAATACGTTTTGTATGGTAATTTGCAAAGCGTTGCATTCTTCTTGTGGGTGCCTTTGATTCACTTTAGTCCAACAAGTGGGCGCGCATTCGATATATGTATGTGTTGTGTGTATATATGTATAAGCAAATAGGCATTTGCATGCCAAAAGTCTGAGTCGAAATATGGGTAAAAACGAAAAACATTTGCATGAGCCAGAAACGCAAAGTGCTGCAAAGCAGTTGGCCAATTTTTGAGAACACAATAATCTTTTTAGGCCATGTTGTTTGCGCTTGGAATAAGTCTGATTAAATTCCATACATAATAAACTTGATAAAGTGAATACTCCCCAACTATGAGCATAATTTTATAAGAATCATTACAACTCCATTTAACACCCTTGCAGAAGACATTATTATTTTCTCGTGAAGTTTTTAACGCATTGAAGGAGACGTGATTTTCACCTTTTTTCTATTTATAAAGTACATAAGAAATATTAAAGTATATATAATTTTCAATTGATTTCAGTATTATATATGTTATGTCAATATTTTCCTCGAAAACTGAAAGTTTCCGATTATACCGAAGATAACTGCAGTCTTTTCAGATAATGCTCCTAAGAAATTACTACATAATTAGCTAAGCCCATTTCAGGTATTTGACGTTTTCTTTGTAATACTTTTCATGGTATTTTCCAATTGGCTTTCTGCGCCTACAACTTCCGCTACAACTAACAACCAGCTATAATATAGTGTTACCAAGTTTGGCGCTACCAATTTCAGTATGCAAAGCATTTGGCGTTTGGCGTTTGGCGTTTGTTTGCCATGACTCACGAGACAGACGACAATTGACAGTTGTCTGTCTCACTCTGGCTGAGCAGTAAGCCCACTGCCACGCCCACTAGGTGCCACAGTGATGGGTGCATTGAACGCATTTACTTTTGCATCGCTTCTCTTTGTGCTGCGTTGCACGATTTTCCAAACACAATCATTTTCGCTTTTTCCTTTTAATTGGCGTTTCTTGTGTTTTGATCGAGCTTTTCCTCCATCTCTCCTCGTGTTCGTCTGTGTTTTGTTTCGCTTTGTTGCTTTGTATGTTTTCTGCACTCTGTTTTGCTGTCGCCTCCACAACTTGTTGCAACTGTGCCACAGTTCGCTGTCCAATGTCCACTGCGGTTGTTGTTCTTGTTGTTTGACTACGACTCGTGCCGAAACTGCTGTGATTTGTATGGCTTCCAAACTGGGCCCTAACTCCACCCTGCCCTGCCCCGCCCCGCCTTGTCACGCCCTGCCATGCCCTACCTGTCTGTCGAGCAGAACGTGGTGCAAAACTTTGATTTCATTTTGACAAATGGCCAAGCCATAACTCATAAACAATGGCAAAGCTTACGATTTGGCCAAAAAGAAAGCGTTAACGTCCAAAACGGAAATGCTGCTGAGCCATGAGCCAGGCCCAAACTCAGTTGCCATTACTTGCCAATTGAGCGAAAGTAAATCGCAAAGCCAAATTTTAAACATTTTAAGTTTTTATGGCAAATGTGTAATTTGTGGTAATCGTGGTAATCGAAAAATGTAAAGCCATTGTTAATATATCTTTAACTAGAATCTAATCAATCCATTTAGTTTCTTTTATCTTTGTCTAATTCATGGTTTACTTTTAAGTTTTAGTCTGTCAGCCATACTGATATTATCAACAACAAATAATATTTGTCCATTTCTGACTTCAACACGTTTTTCTGTTATGCACCAAAACGTTAACCTTTCAATATATAAAGTCTGATAAATTCCATTTGACGCTCAAGCGATTTCAGCAACTTAATTGTCCCATTCAAGAGCGACATACATAAAATTCAACCGGATTCCTATCGGCTGGTTATGATAATTTAACAGGGGCAATAAACAATTCCCAGAAACAGGCAGCAGCTTCTGACTTTGAGGTTGCGATAACCAAACAAGTATCACTCAATAAATCTGCCAAAAATATATGTATATAAAAGCAAACTGCAACTGATATCCTCGAAATGACAATTATGTGATTCATATTAGCTAGCAGTGACTCACAGCCAATGTATCGATTGTATTTGCCATGTCCAATGAATGGGACACCACCCGTGGAGTACTCTTGTACACTCGGAAAAAAGATCGACCTGAACTTTAAAAATCGTTAAACCTTTGACGGCTATTGCAAGCACCAAATCAGGGTCTTTTCTTAATGCAGTGGTAAATATTTCTTTCTTGCATTTGGCTTTACAAGATTTCACATATAAAAACATCTAAAATGTTAAAAAATGCATATAATTTAATTTGAAAAAAAAAATGTAAATTTAACGTCGATTTGAAATCGCTACCTTTCCACAATCAAATTTTATTACTTTTTTCTGAAACTGAAAAAGATTTTTAAAACGAAAATCAATGTTTTGCATATCTACTTTGTATTTTTAAAAAATAAATGAAAGTCTCAATTATAAATTTTTTTTTTAACACAAGAAAAGCGTTCTTATTTTTATGGTGATATTTATTTTGTCTAAATATCAGCCCGATTTTTTTTCTGAGTGAATTTAGTCTTGTATTTGACTTGGTGCATGTGGCAGAGTCGAGATGGAGTCAGTGACATAACAGGCACAAATATTTTGAAAACAAAAGAGTCATGAGAGTTGTTGGCCTGGTTGGCCAGGTGTTTACAATGACTGGGCCAACTCTTATGGGCTCTGCAGTCGGTGTGAACTTTGCGCCCTACCCCGGCCCAAAGGCAATCGAGTGTGGCCAAATTGATTACAGTTGCTCAAAATCCTTGACCCATAAATGCCAGTTGAGCACTTTTTTAGTTCGTATGCTTTTGCCGTCTTGCCATTTCCGTTTCGTTGCAAAGTGCAAAGTGGCAAACATAAAAGTTACAAATTATTTTTCAACGCCATTAATGCGTTTTTTGCTTTTCGAAAATTATATACCTAAAATACGGCTTTACATTTTACCCAGGAACGCCCCATTGCAAAGTTTTTTTCCATCCAATTTCAAGGTAAATTGGCAGTCTGAGGTTTTTTCTTTGGTTGTTTTGGTCATAGCCCTCTTGATTGTCACTTGGCACTTGTGGCTGCCGTTAAATTACACTCATCAGATTACGCAATTGACAATTGCTAAAATCAAGACATTAATCACTTAAGAGTGAATCGCTGGAGTTGTGAATAAAATGTTTGTCTATGAACGGTGTGAAGCAGAACATTAAGCAGTATCTGAACATATCTCTAAGTAGCGCATCTAAAATATATAATATTTGTGTATCCCGGAAATAATAAATATATACCGTTTTATAAAATAAATATTAACTTTCTTTATCATTAAACTGGTTAGTGATTAAGAATCCTGGTTATTCCAATTTCATTAAAAATTAATATTCTTTAAATCATCAAATTTGGGAATTTTTCTTAATCCGTTGTTAAGTGATTCACTCCTTCCAAGCATGACTGATAATTATTTGCAGTATAAAAGAAACCCGCTGGAAATCTTTTTTTTTTTTATATCTTTTACATTTTTGTTGACGTTGAGTTTTAAGAAGACTTCTTTCACCAAACTTCGCCTACATAAAAATGCTTAAGAATTAAATCTTAAGAAATTTCTAAGACAAAGACAAATGCGTAAAATAAATTTGCGAATGCCATAAAAAGGTTAACAAAAATGGTAAACAAATATTGGTTTAGTTTTGTTGCCTGAGTTCTTTATTTATATCTTATTTTTTTGTAATTATTATCTTATTGTCGGTTTGCTGAGCTTTGCTTGTGATTTATTGAGTGAAGAACAATGTTCTTTCTATCTATCTGTCTACTTATCTATTCTTATAGCTATCGTTCATGGTTACTCGTTTGGAACATTTGCATATTCGCCGCTTTGGGGCGTTATTTAAAGGCTGTGGGTGTGTTGACCACTTTAAAATGGGCGTGTCTCCATCATGAGAGCCATAGTAGATTGATGAATACCCTAAGTGGTTTGGCACTCTCATCCGCACGTAAGTGCCAAAAATTGGCTTCATTTTCAAGCAGCCCAGCCAGCCAGCCAGTGAAACAGTTCAATGCCCTACTGACTAAATGGCTGGCAAAGGTGAAGAGTGTGATTTTAAAGCAAATACACTTGAATAACCATCGAATGGCTACCTCATCTCAGAACTGTCTTCACAGAGGCCTTCCTCGAATCTGCGATTGCATATTAAATGTGAATCAATTGAGGCACCACTCAAGGCCTTTCAGACACTGCAAACTGCAAATTCATTGTTGCCCTGTCTGCGAAAAAGATATGAAGAGGTGCAAGCTCCTTTTCCAGTATATATCTTGACATTTTTATTAAAAATGCTCGCGAACAAAGGGCACATATTTTATGCATGCCGCTCGTTAAGCTCAAGACCAAGTTAACAAACTGGCCAAGCCAAATTACGACTGCAAAATGCACTTTGATGTTGGAGATGTTGTTGCTGTTTTTGTTGGGCACCATTTCCTGATTAAATATCTCATTGTTGCCTTAATAACAACAGCGACAAAGGGGCAACTGGACAGCTAAAAAGCTCCCGGCATCCAAAAGGAGTTTTACATATGTTCACATGAATGTACATAGCTATATATATATATATATATATATATAACAGCACTTTCAAGGAAAACAACATTTTATGCCAGCTTCGGGCTGCACTTTCTCAACGATAATATTATGAAAGAGACACGGTCTCCGAATGGCAAACTCGTAAAACATTTTTCTTGACATTAGCAGAGTGTTGTGATAACGTATTTATCAAGATTATGAATACATTGTCATTTTTGTGGCATTCAGTCGTTGTTATTATTTTTATAAATATGCTTATATAAATATGTATATATATTATCACAAAAATGTTAAGCATAAGCTATGGGAAATAAATTACCTGCCCCTGGCTAATCTGGGTTTGGGCAAAAGTATTACAACATAGTAATAGGACACACTGAACCGATAAAAAGTTATTGATCAACACATATCAATTGATATTAGTTGATTTTCGATAGCATTAAAAGATACAATTGCTACAATTGACATATAACATATCCAAAAATACTATTGGTCAACCCAGAAGTTATCAATTAAAATTGATCTTTATATAAATAAATATTAAATATTAAATATTGATATCAGTAAGTTTGGTATGTATTTAAAAGTTGTGTTCAGGGTATCTCCTAGCAGAGCAGTCCCGACTTTTGCACTCTAACTAATTAATGTTTGGCAATTTTTAGTTGACAGCCTAGGAAATTACAGCATATTCAAACGAGCTTGGTTTACTAACCGAACAATTTCATAATTAATAAATTAGTCAACATCAGTAAATTACACAATTTGCGGGGCAAAAATAGCAACAAAAAAAATGAACTGCGATCCCTGTTGCCATTTGTGGCATTTGCCATGTGGATTCGCTTGCCACTTGTATTTCAACAGCTACAGCGACACCGCCAACTCCACAACAGCATCCAAGTTGTCTTACAGTCGTACAGTCGTATAGTCGTATAGTCGGACTGGAGTTACGCCATTTGAAGTACTCGCACTCTAGAGTGGCAGCCCAGACAGCAAACAGTTCTATTACTTAATATGCAACGCTAATGCGAACAATGCCAGCACGAACATGACAAGGGAGGCGGAGGGCTGGTCGTAGAGCAGTCACAAGCTGAGGCTCTCCATTCACTCAGGCCAAGCATGCCTCAACACACAGTATACAACAGAGCCTCCAGATTGGAGCTGCTGGAGTCTTGGATCTTGGGGCATTCAATCAACGCTTTGGCCACGATTTTCAAGACCTGGTTTAGAAAGGCGCGAGTCTTTGCAACGTGCGGCTCGAAATAGGAAAGCACATTAAAGTGCTTGTGCCACGTCGTGTACTCTACTCTGTGGCTCTATTTCGGCGTAGGCGTCGTTTAACTGTTCTTCACACCTAGACATCAGCTGCATGTTGTAGTTCTTTTTTTATTTTGTATTTTTATTTATATTTTTTTGTTAGCCATCTTTGATAGACAACAACATTGAACCACTTTAAGTTCTTGCGGCGGCACTTTTGTGTGGTTCTCGACGTGGCTGAATTTTTAGAAGTGGTTTGTTATTTCTAATGAGCTCTGGCTTGTTCGCTGCCTGAATGGTAATTTGAGTTGGCCGGCGAGCCAAACCAACTGGAAGAAACTAGGGATTGTGATGTCTTGGAATTGGAGCAGAAATAAATGTCGAGTGATTTGTAGTCAACTGCGGCGATGTCTTGAGGCGGTCGAGGTATTTGGGGTTAGTCTGTTCAACAGTTTGAATAAAGTTATGCAGCTCAGATTTTGGAGGAATAAATATTTTCCATCAGATTAAAATTGTTGTTAATTGGATGTTGTGCAAGTTAAGTGGGTTAGATATAAATATATGTAACAAATTATGTGTTGTTTTTAGATATTTTGGATGATAAAGCGAGCAGCAATGTTTATATATATTGGTTAGAGCCACATTTTTATTAAAAACATACAAATTAAATACAAAATTAATAAATATTATAGTTGACTACCAATTGCTCAAATCGATAATGAAACACTTTGCTTCAATGAAGCGCGAAATAATTTATTGTTGCTCGTTTGAAGCCACAGTTTAACTGGGTTAGATTAATAAAAATATAACAAATTATAGTTTTTTAAATATTGTGAATGATGAGTTAAGCAACTATACTATTGTAAGGAGTATAATTATTTTAAAACGAAATATAGAGGTACTTTGGAGCCACAGTTTTATTAAAAACATACAGATTAAATACACAATTAAAGATTATAGTTTTCTGCTTAATAAACATTTACACAATATAAATTATTATTACTAGTTGTTTGTCATGGCTTCCGCCAAGTTAATTATTATTAAAAAATGTTATAATTAGATTGCACACTGCGAATTCCTGAGTATCTTGTGCCTTTCCGTTGTAAATGAGTTACAGTTCTTAACAAAACCCAATCAGAAATGGAATGATTGTATTTGGTCTAGAGTCCTCATTTCTCAAGTATTTTGCTGATAGGGTCTCAGTCTGTTTATTACTGGACAACCTTCTAGAGTCTCGTCCCCGTTATCCCGTAGCTTGTCACCCTGTCCAGCCTAATTAATTCTATAAATTATCATACCATTCTCGAGACAAACTTGTATGTTCTTCATGAGTACATCCGCTTTCGAGGTTGAAGAAAGCGCACCTTTCCGCTTAGGTAAAAAATATGATTATATTTTTTGCACATTCATTTAAATACAAATCCCATTAAATCTTGGATTTTATTGTAGTTTTAGCTTGAAATGATATAGTATGATTTAATTATCAATGAATTTTACATAGCAGATTTTTCTGTTTAGTTCAAGCCTGAAAATGATCAAAAATATGTTATGCATCTCAAAGTTTATATTCTATTTCTGTAATAGACAATTATTGGCCACAATTTATTGCTACATGATCCGGCCAAGCCCAGTTCAAGCAATACAAAGAAAACGACAACCGCAACCACATTTTCCGTCTCAATTCGAGCTCGATTTGAACATTTTGTTTTGCGCCAGTTGCGAATGAGCTAAAAACTCGTTTGCATTTGCGCTCGTAATTTACGTTTAATATTTGCAATATAATTTTGATGTTGCCTGAGCCTTTATTAGAGCAGCGAGTAGAGCACGCTTTGCAAATTACATAAGCCGAGCCAACAAAATAAACGAAAGAAACGAGCCAAACAACATCAACATCAAAGCAGCCCATTCGCACCTCAAATAACAACATGCTACAAACTTAATAAAAGACAATAACACAAAGACGACGCTCACTTGGCTAAAAAGATGGAAAAACTGAGTGTGAAGCACAAATCAAACATCAAATAGTTGATAGAATATTGATGATGGCTTAACCCAAGTACTGATGATCCATAATGATCCAAGTCGGCCTTTCACCCTGCAAAAGACTGCAAAGACTGCAGCTCTCTGACCCAGCACGAGCCTAAAACGAAGGGACCAAGTTCCAACTTCCCGCCAACATAGCCACAAAAGTCGTGAGTCAAAGTCTATTGCCCATAGGGAGGGGGTTGGGTGGTGTGGGGAAGGGAAGGGAGACCGCTGCGGACATTGCCACCCGCACGCGTTGGGCATTGGTTTGTATTGAACCAGTTTTTCTATTATTTTTTTCCCCCATTTTTTTTTTTGGTCATTGCGGGAGTGGTAATCGAAAACCGGAATAAAGAATTTCCAACTAAGAAGTTTTTCATGCTCGTTTGCCATTTGGGTTGCAGCGGGTATCTTTGTCCATATATGTATGGCAAAAACGGGCTACGACTTTGTATTATTGCACAAGAGTTTGTAGTTTCAATTTGGGCCTTGAGTGCTCAGAAATGGGTTGCATGTGTACAAAAAGTGTACATTTTCTAATATTGCTTTGTGACTGATTTTATTTCTTTATTTATTTTTTCTACTTTTTGGCAGTATACAATTTTTGAAATGAGCTGTAAAAAATAAAAATATACAATTAAAAGTGATTTATTAAAGTTATTATTTTATTGAAGTAAATTTTCCCTCTCCTTTATCATCATCGAAAATCAATAAAAATAAATCCGTTCTCCGAGATATATTCAATTATATCTTTATTCCTAAATGCTGAAAATATATTATTTAGCAATTTTAATATTAAGATTAATATTTAATATTCTTACTCGTATATCCAAAAATGATCCAATCTCCAAGATATATTCAATGGAGGATTCGTTAACTGTGTCCTATATCAAGGTGTTATAAGATATATTTTGTCAAAGTGTTGCTCAACTGAAAGCTTAAAAAAAAAATGCAAATTTGATTTTATATGGTTTTTGCATGTTTATCTGATCTGGGTTAACTTAATTGCAGCTTTACCCAAAATCTCAGATAACCTTTTGCTTAGCGTGATTTTCATTACAACTCAAGTTTATTTGTGTGTTTGAAAATATATATTTACTTACCTTTGCCGCAGCTGTCCATGAAATTAATTTCACGTTAACCCCGTTCAACCTGACCAACCTCTTTAGGTATGGTGCCCTTATCCTCTTCGCCCATCGATGAGTTTTAAGTTTCAACAGGCCTCATTTGGAACCACTCGAATTACAATCTCCATCTCTCTTTATCTCTCTCTCTCTCTGTCTCTGTCTCTCTCCCATCTCTCAGGGTAGCTGAAGTGAAAAACATTACGAAAATCATTCATTCGAGGAACAAGCCAAAATTTCACTTTTGTTGGCCTGCCTTTCTTTTTAAAAAATTCATTCATGTGAGCGCCTCAAAAAAAAAAAGAAGAAAAAAAGTAGCTGCCAACTGACCCTCAGAAAGCGTTACGCAAGCCACCCAAAACGCCCAATTATGCCACGCCCAGTTGTGGACGCTGTTTCTTTCTTCATTTGGTTATTGTTGTTGCCGCATCTCCAATACAAATTTCAGCTTAAATGGCTTACAAATTTATGCGCTTTTCAATTTATTTGTTGCTTCTTCTTTTTTTTGGTAGTTTCTGTTATTATGTCAAGCTCTTGGTGAATTTTAAACGCTTGAATTTAAGGCAGCTAACCTTTTTTTCCCATCTGAGGTATTTGTGCCTCGAATTAAATACTTTGCGCTGGTGGGAACTGGTAGTGGGCCAACGAGACTTCAGGAAATGGCTTTTAGCAGTAACATGCCGCACTGGAATGCGGTCTACAGCAATGTGACAGTTGTTGAAAGCGTTTGACAAAATACCAGACTAGTTGTAGCTGCTCAAGTAACACACCCTCGAGTAAGAGTCAAGTGTCAGTTTTTGTAATTGCCTTCAGCACATTTAAGGCAACAAGTACAATAAGCCATAATAATAATTGGCCAAGCCACCGATTCGCACGACTCACAAAACAGGTTCTCTGCACTTTTAGAATGTTGCTCGAAATCGCAGCGATTTCTTATGCGGGTGTTAGCCGCGTTCCGTTGCCAGGTAACAATTGGTTAGCGTTGTCCTTGACGGAAAATGATTGATTAGCCTTTCTCGACTCTGGTCGAGAGCATTTATTACCACAAGCCGGATATTGTGGCAATGTCGGAAATTGTGCTCGAAATATAACCAAATCGATCATTATTATGAATACTACGAGCACTTTGGTTTTTTTTCCAAACATTTCAAACTCGTTTATAATCGCATTTTCTTTTCCTTTTTTTTTTTTGCCTACATTACATTTTTCTTATTTGCATAAGCGGTATAGCGGTGGCAAAACTGCAGCAGACCAAACTCGACTTGCTGGCCAAGTCAACATTATTTGGTCAATAGGCGAGCAAGTATTTTAAGTGGTTAATATTGCACTAGTTGAATTTTACAAGAGGTTGGCAAATTAGTATTTATGGTTCAGCTTTAAAAGCAACTCCGTCGATCTCACATAAGGTCAGTGACTTGACTTAAGCTCAACTACTAAAAAAATTGCATGTGATTACTTTGATTAATGGACACTGTTATTTCCCCCATTTCTGTTAAATATGTAAAATACAACAATTTTGCCAACGCCTAAGGCGATTTGAGATAATGCTGTTCTGAGACTCTCCTCTAAAAGAGTTCTGCTTATATTTATTAATTATATTTTTAAAAGATTATTGAAAACATTTACCCACATTTTTTAGCTATCCACTTTTAAGATTTGATACCCCCATAACTCTGGCAAAACATAGAAAATCGTTTCACAACAATTTTTAGTAAAGCTCAGCTCAGTTTGCATATCAGTAAAGTTTTAGTAACTGCTACCTGAGCAATGTTTGTGTGAAATTGTACGGGCAAAGCTGAGCTGTTCCCGAAATCTGCACTTGCCACATATTTGCGCTATGGGCGGTTAGTAGTTTGAGCATGTGTTAACCTACAAGTATAAGTTGTAGTTGCTCCCCACCCTCCGACAATACCACTCGACAGCCGCAATGTTTGGCCAAGTCAAACAATAGACAAAACAGCGGGCAAACAGCAAATACCAAACAGCTGGCGATTTGCCATGCAACACTTTTGGTTGTTGTTTTTGTTTTTGTCTTTTTTTTTGTTATTGTTTTGCTCTTGTTTTGACTGCTCACGCTATGCGCCTGCTTCGCTTTGGCGTTTACTTTGTGTAACAAGTTTGCATATGTGATTAGCAAACAGCACACAGCATGTATAAGTAAATATAATTATAACACACGGACACTCAAAACACAAATACAATACTTAAAAAAGAAAGATGGTGTAAAAAAAAAATGGAATGTTGTTGCGAGTGGCGAAGAATGATGCAAGAAGTGCGCACCTCGAAATTCTACAATCAACCGAAAGACTGAGACGACAAACTTGACGCAATGAAACAAAAGATTTGGGCGCAAAGCGTGGGCAGCATTAACTTTAACGATGCACGCAAAAACAACGTATTTGTATTTTGTCATCAGATCGGCTTACATCAGCAACTTCCGTGGGCGCTCATACGGCCATACGGCCATCATAGAGCAGTCGAGAATCCATAGTCCAAACTCAGACAAACAATAACAACAGTAAACAACAACATTTCAGCTGACTCACCTTTCTTTCTTTACCATTCTTCTGCCACTCTTGACATTGACCTTCGATGGCGCATGATTATTTTCTAATTAGCGGCTGCCTGAGGGGAGCTCAACTCATTGTGTCCACCTCTTTAAAGCAGACTGTGCTTGTCCTCTGGTAATATAAAGATCGCTACGAGTCTATCGCTATCTCGGCTTTATTGTTCTCTTTTCATTTTTTACTGTGGCATTTGATTGCTTTTGTGTGTTCTGTCACCCCGTTGAAGTCCATTAAAAATCATAAGTAAATTAAATGAAATTATCTATTTATTTTCTGACAACAACATAAAAATATATCAAGAATTTGTGAAAACTGGGCGTGTTATGATGTCAACCAAGTCAGTTTTGCTTGGCTAAACAGTAAAATATACTATATACATATATGTTCATAGTACTCATAAAACTGTGAGCACAGGTTGTAATTTAGGAACAACACTCATAACTTTGATTAGCCTGGGTGTGTTTGATCTACGAATTTGGGGGAGGATGGGGTAAGTTGGTTGTTGGTGTTGTCACATATGGTTTTTGGAATAGATTTTCGATCTGAATTTTGAATTTTGAACTAAACTAGTTTTTTAAAGTTTAAATGCAATTTTATACATTTATTTATTTTGACTTATTTTATTTATTGAATGTGGACTAAAAAGAGTCCAGCATTTTTTAAAAGTTTTTAATAGATAAAGCATTAAAATTAAAGTTAAAAATTGAATTAAATTAAATGTGAATAATTAAATTAAAAATACAAAATAAGAAAGATACATAATAAATCACTAAAAACAGTCGACAATTTTTAAATAAGTATTTAAAAAATTTAAAATTAAAATTAGAGTCACAAATAAAATTAAATAAAATTAAATCTAATTAATTAAATTATCAATGCAATAATGTATTTAATAAATTATGACGGCAAATCATGTCTTAATTTATATTGTTTGTTAATTTATATTGTTTTCAGTCAAGATTTGACACAAAATTATTGCGACTGAAAAACTGTTTTACGTGCTTCTAAATCAGCCAACATAAACACCAGAACAGACGACCTTCAATCGAGAATAAGAAGAAGCAGCTGCAATTACCAACTTTTGCAAGTGGTCGACACAGAAACTTGATTAAAGTTGGGAAAACTTAAAGTTCAACTTGTTTCATCGCTGATATTGCTGCTGTTGCTTCTTCTTTATTGCTGCTGTTGCTGTTTATGTCTTGTTGTTGTTGTTGTTGTTATTGCACCTCTGAATGACTTTTCGCTATAGTGTCTTGACATTTCGCACAAACAAACCGAACGAAAGAAAACACAATAAATAAGCCCGCAACTAAAAACACAAATGAAGAAAACGCTGGCGCTGCCTTTGTTTTGCAACTGATTGTTGCAGCAACATTGTGGCCATTGAAAATGCATGAATGGGAATTCGAAATGCGAATTCAGGACGCATTATCGCTGCCATAATTAGGCGTAAAGCAAATCAGTCAGCGTTTGTTCCAGAAGCCAACCAATTACGTGCATGCCCAGCTACAAGTTTCAGATACAAAATCAGCAGCGCAGCAGCGAGTTTGAAATTCTTCTTGAGCCGCACTAACGGTAAATGTCAAAATACCAGCATTGGCAGCACAGTGGTTTCGAAACAGTCGATTTTGCCCGTTAAATGTCAATCAATAATTATATTGATTAAAAAACTTTGTATCATTTTAATAATACTTATAATGTGTGAATTTGATTTATTTGAACTTTAATAATATTCATTTTTACCACTGTACAATAAAAGGCGTCGCTGTCGCTGTCCATTTTAGACGTTCGACATGCGACAAACTAAAAATGGTTTGAGTTTGGCTCATTGTTTGGATCTCGTTTTTTTGCTGCGGGCCAAATGTCAAATGCTTTACAGACAGTTTGAGAGGCACTTGACTAAAGGCCGCCGCGGCAAAGTTGAAACAAACCAAAAAAAGAAACCAATAAGCAGGCATTGAAAGGCATTGTTTGGGTAGCTCAATGGAAGCTAAATGCGTATGTAGATATTTGAGGCCTTTGTCAGTTATATTTTAAGGCAAGCATAAATGATTTAGCATCTGGTTTATTGCATAAACTTAACGTAAACCATAGAATGAATGTCTGTAATCCTTGGTCTAGTTGCCTATAAGCCAAAATATAAATATTATTCATGTTGGAAGGTTTCTTACGCACATTATTATGTTTACTATATCGTGTAATTTTTTTAATAAATGCACTGCTGTTGAAAATCGCTCATCTAAAATTCAAAAAGCATCTTGGCTCTCATTACAATAAATTCCAATGGATCAATAGGTTTAAGATATGTTGTAAAAAACATTGCATTCTGTCTGACCAGAAAAAGAAATAGGCAAATATAAAATGATGTTCACGTTCATAATGGGTTTCCAATAGTGTGTCAAGCGTGCGGAGAATATTAAAAAATTACATGAATTAAAATGATGTCTTTGGCAAAATTTAAATACGCTTAAATAAAACATATTCTGTATGTACAACGATATAGTTTATTCATATGTGTAAAATAAAGTGTATTCACTCTCGTGCGATCTGCAATGCTCACTTATGTAATGGAGCAATAGTGCAGAGTCAACGGCAGATAAGAATGAACGATTTGATCTACCTTCAGCGGATTAGAGTTAGCAGGCTGGAAATGTACACAGCAACTCTTGCCCAAGCGCTAAAGGCTGCCCACAAATGTTATGATAAATGCTAAACAAAATTATTAAATAATTGCTCGACGCGATTTGAACCAAGACTCGCAACGCGTAACTGAGCAACAACTCAACGATCAGCGCCAGCACAGAAATCATTAGACGTCTGCCTAAAAGCCGAGTGTTCATTCTGGTTCTATATGCCTTTATGCCAAGCAGTTGAAAAGCAGTCGACAAGCAGTGCAGTTTTTTTATTTTTTTATATGCATATTCTGGCAGCAGTTTTCATCAATTAATCAATTTTAAGTTATCGCCTATTCAGTTTCGGCCACACTCAGCACAAAACGAGTTCCACAACGCCATCTCCACCCCGATCCGCAATTAATATATACGTATATGTTCATACATATGTCGAAAACAAGGTGTGAAACTCCAAGTAACGTCAGTTTTGGTGCAAAATCGAACCCCTCCCTGCCCCAAGCAAACGTAGGCGTTGCCCCCACTCGACTCTGGGCGCCTCGCGTCTGTCTGTCGACGGACTGCATAAATTCGCCTGATAAAATTTTCAACACTCTGCCTTTTTGTTTGAAATGTTGCGCCCGTATGATATTTCAATTTTCAATTACTGGCAATCGTTTTTTTTTTCTTTGCGTTTTTAAAAATCAATTTTTTTGTTCGCTTATGGTTTAATGTTTCTATTTTCATTTTTTTATTTTTTTTTTGAGGCTAGACATTGTGGGTCACAGAGGGCGAATAGAGTGACGCATGCAAGATTGCAGCTGGAAGCTATTTTCGGTTTTTTGTTGTCAGCTTTGGGTGCCCACGCTTTTCATGAAAACGTGTGTGTATTGTATGCATTTTAATGTGTAATTATGCTAAGTCAGAAAATTACACTGTTGGCATAGGCAACAATTTTTAAATTTTCAAATGTTGACGACAGCTGGCATCGCGAAATATTGTTAATAAAAGCCTGAATTTTGTTACACATTTATTATGTGCACAAGAAATGGGCCAACTGACATTTATAAGTGAATAGGAAATATCAAAAAACAGCAAGTTGACTTGCCTATACTCTACAAATGGCTCAACTTGTACTTATTCATAGTAAGTCTTTTTCAATTTTAGTCTGATTGTGTTTGTGTTTCCAATTGTACCCCAATCCATGCATCAAATGTTGAATTAATTATGCAATTAGATTAATTTAAAAAGCATAAATATTCAATTTTAATTGTTCTTAATTTGTTGTATTTTCCGTGTCGACCGATATTAACCGACATTATATATATAGAGACCTGCAAAATAATATTAGGTTTTTATACCATTTGCTGGTGTTAATTTATACCTTTTCGGACATGTCGTCTTTTGCTTTAAGGCCAAAGCAGCGCAAGCACATCGGCAAAGCAGTGCTTGCCATATTCATATTTTAGTTATTCAAGAAAAATGCGCAAATCTTAAATCTGGCAGACCGTGACAAATGTTGGCCCCAAGCGGCGTAGCTTTATTTATTTATTTAATACAATTTATTGGCAATTAGGCACAATGATTTTGAATTTGAGCTAGTTTCATGGCTAACTGAAGCCCAACGGCAGCGCCGAAAGGTGTCAACAAAACGATAAAAAAAAGGAAAAAATTTGAACAAGTGTTGAAATTGCAGCTGATGAGTTTTGATTAATTATTGCCTGCTGCGTGGTACACTATTAACAGACAACCTTGCTAATGCATTTCAGATACCTCCGGCTATTACTTCCCATCTCAAAACCGCTTCGTGCCATCTTCCGGCTCTTTTCCCCGTCAGCAGCAATCGCTTAATGGCTTTCGAGGGAGCAACAGCAACAGCGGCTTCTCCGCAGCCCCTGGCTCCTACCAAGAACAGCTACTGTTCATAGCCAATGAGAACAGCAACAGCAACAGCAACAACAACAACAAACAGACGCAAAGTGCAGCCAACTCTCCATATGGAACACAGTTTGGGGGCAGTCCACCATTTGCGGTAAGTTTTCAAACTCTCAATTAACTCTAGACTAGCACAGCTCCAAAAAATTCAAATTCAATGTTTTTGGCCAGTGCATTACATTTAAATATTGCCAGGCAAGGCAACCTCTGCAGACCAAGCTGACTATGCTGCCGGCAATAAGCAACTTGTTGTCTGTGTCTTAGTTGAAATTGGAATTGGAATTGGAATATGAGGCACAAGTCCGAGTCCGCATTCGAAACCTAGTCAGACTCTCGTGGCACGCAAAGCTGTAGCAATCAACGCCAAAAAACGAAATCAAATCAAATCAAAATTCATAAATTACAACACATGCCACATGCCACATGCCACACGTATATGAAATTTGATTAAGCCCACTTGCAAAAAAGGCAAAGGCGAGAATTGCGAATTGCGGCTAGAAATGGGAGCGTGAAAAGTATGTTTTTTCCAACTGCTAATTAACGTATTTAAATAACATGAAAAACAAGTTTATATTATGCAAACAAAATCTGCATAGATAATGGTCTAAACACATTTCCTGCATATCTTAGATATAAACATGTATATAGATATTGCACTTGGAAATTAATGATTTAAAAATACTTCTCAAATATGCAGTCAATATGCCAATCGCTCTATATAAAAATGCGAAAGAAACTGTTTCCTGTTAGCTGCTGAAAAAAGTATATGTATATATATATATATATATATGTATATAGGATTGGATTAGTACACATTTCCTCAATGGGTTTCTGGCATTAAAATCGTTCCCATCTCATGCTCACGATAAGTGTGTTACAGTCCCGATCCAGGAAGCAAATCTCATAATTTTCAATTACAAAGGAGAATTCACAAAAAGTCGACCCACACACAACGATTGTGGTGCCCCACGTTTCTTCACTTCGTGGTGCTCGTGGTGCTCGTGGTGCATCATCCTCGGCAGCGACGCACGCCTCACGCAATGCTTGAAAACGCAAATCGAATTACACACCAAACAATGAAATAAATACATGTACAACAGCAACCACTGCTGGCCACTACTGGTCAGAGCTGGCAGCATTTTCAAATCCATTTTTTCCACTTACTTTCACTTTGCCCGAGGCAAACACAAGGCGAACCAAAAACAGATGAAGAAAGAAAACAAACGTCTTCTGCATATCAAACAGCAAATATTCCACAGCCCCATATACATTGTCGGTTGTTTCTAATTGAAAAAACTGAATAATCACATCGATTATTAACAGTTTGCGATCCATGCGCACGCACTTAGCTGCACTCCCAGTTTGGCCCTAATTGAAACAGCATGTCAGGGCCTGAAGTGCGGTAGGAAAATTGGAATGGGAATGCGAATGGGAATGTGTTAGGGGAGTTAGTTAAGTCGTTTACAAGTTGCTGCCTTGCTGTTTGTCAGCAGCCCAGCAAGAGGTCTTGGCCTCCATTGTTTTAACCTGGTCGACTGCTGTGGACTGCAGCAGTTCTTCGCACTTTCAACAGGTCTTTCGGCCGAGTCTGCAGTGCGTTCGCCTGTTTGGCTGGCATTGTCAGTTGGGCACTGATTTACCTATTGGCATTAACTTCGTAATGGTTGCGAGTGGTGCCAGTGGAAAACTCCATTAACTCTGCAGGACAGTTGCTGTTGGCTTAAGATGATGTCTGCTGATTGTCGACAAGTTTATAAATATACTACTGTATTAGCTCCATCTTCTTTACAAACACGGTCATGTAATAAATCATGTGAGCTTAAAATCCTACTAATTGTAAAACCTGTGAGGTAAAAATGTTGCTGTCAAAAGTCTAGAAATACTCAATGTGCTCAATGGTATAAAAAAGTACTAAGCTGCAAAAAAAGACTGAGATTAATATTCTTAGGTTATTGATCATTTATTGTCTTTTTTCAGTGCATGAAATTAATTTAGATTTTGGCACAAAGCAATTTTTTATTATATTTTAAAGTCCGTAGAGAAATACAAAAAAAAACCAAAAAAGTAAATGAAATTAAACTATTTTAATAACAATACTTAAGACTTGTGCTTATTAGCTTTAAATTAAATAAAATACATAAAATTAAAAATATTTCTGGCATTATTTAATTGTAAAATTGGTAAAAATCCAGATAATATTATCAAACCAAACCAACAAAAATAGCAAAATAAAAATAAAAAAATGATTAAATTCAATAATTAATTCTTATTTAGTTTAGATGCAGATATGAAAGCTTAGCTGATTCGTACTCCTATTTTAAATTTGTTAGACTTCAGTGAAAGCGACTGAAAAATATAATATAAATGCAACAATACACTCTTTATACGAATAGCTACTATAAAAATAAGTATATGGATGATGCACATTACAAATGACTAGATTGGAGATTTATAAAGATGATTGCACTATGCCATTGTCATTTATTTCGTGGTTGCTCTGCTTGAAGTGAAAGCCAATGCCAAAAAGAAAATAATGCGTATTTTATGCATTCTGTCCCTTCTTACTTAAATGCCGTCTCTTTCCATTCATTGCGATCTATTCGAAGTGAGTGTGAGTGTGAGTGCGAGTTTGAGTGTTATGACTCCCATATTGACAAACGACTTAAGAGCTGTTGTTTAATAAGTTGACCGACGCTTTCTTCTTCATCATTCGTTCATTGAGGCTCGGCCACTCCACTCGTACATGGGTTGAAATGCCGCCTCATTATGGCCACCAAGTCGGGGGTTATTGGACTCCCACCAGATTTGTCAGAGCGCAGTGAAATTGCTGGGAATTCACTCAGTTTTAATGCACTCGAAGGCATTGGCTTGCTCGTAGTTACTGCTGCTAGTTGTGATTAATGACTGTTAATCAGACTAAGACTTGTGGGTAACTGAGCCGAATGCATTTCTCTCTAATTGTTGGGAGAAAATCTTTGAAACAAATTAATTGAATTGTTTTATTTTTATTTATTTTTTTTTTTTTTTGGTACAGTATTCTCTGATGCGTAAATAACGACGCCGAGAAGCGGAAACAACAAAAAGAAAAAACTGCAAGGAAAATTCGCCTTTTAGCAGCAAAACTTGCGTTTTGTATGCAATTTGTTTAACAGAGCAAAACAACAGTGCAGCAAACAAGAAGCACTTTCAAAAAAACAAAATCCATAAACCAAACAAACAACAAAATATAGAGAAACAAACAAACAAAAATACCTAACAGCAATAACAATAATAATGCATAATAACAAGTACTTGCTGCCAATAGGCAACTGACAGCGATTTCTGTAATTAGCGGCCAGTCCAATTTCGATAACTATATAACGACCTTGATATACTTCAATCAAGCACTTTTTGATAGATTTCGATTGTAGTTGTTGTTGTTGTTGTTGTTGCTTTCGATTTCGATTTCGATTTGGTTTCAATTCAATTGTTGTGTAGTTTTTCTAGAGCTCAAAAATCAAAAATCCTAAAGCGCTTTGGCATTGCATGCAACACGTGGAGTGAAGGCCCCTCCAAATGAGTATTTACGTGCCTCCACTACTCTGCCAGGTGCTAGGTGCTCGATACCCTTACCTTGCCTCCAACTGCATTATTTGGACATGCATCTGATCTTAAGTCTTGGGTTGTCTACTTATCTTGATATAGGTTGAGCTCGACTTTTTGATTATTCCGTCACTTCAAAAGACACAAATATGAAATTCTGTTAGTCTGATTATGTCAGCTTTTAAGTTTGTTTCTGCTTCACAAATAATATTTGGCAATTTCTTAGATTTTTACTCGATTTTTTTTAATTTAAAGTTGTTTCAACAACTCGAATTCCAGCACAAATAAAATGGGGGTTTTTCTCCTCACAGTTGGAAACACGTTTTCCTTGAATACTCCAGCTTTTCCTGTCTGTCCTGTGGGAAACTCAATCTGCAATGATATGCCTTGAGGATTCGTTCTCATTATCAATTGCCTAAATTGCTTTTTATTATTGGTGTCTCTAACCTGTCTCTATTGCTGTCTATGCCAATATTTTTTATTTAATATTGCTGGACTATTGGATAGAATTGCAGCAAATTTTTTAAATTTAATAATTTAAAATTTACTTTAATTCATTTTTTCCTGTTTATATTTTTCTGTGTCGACTAACATTAGTCAATATTAAATAAAATAAATAGCTTTACATAATGCACAAAATAGAAAGTGCATTTTCCCATGTTGTAGATAACATTGAACATTTTCAGAAATATATTTTTTATGTATTTAAAAAAAAAAAATTATACAATTTTGATTATTTTATCTGAAAAAACCGTGCCTGCATTTTGTTTGAAGTTCAACTGATAATTTATCATTAATTTAATATCAATAAATTACAGATTTTTGCTGTTGACCATTCAACAAAATGCATAACTAATTAACTAAGTTGGCTTTAATAACAGCAAGAAGCTAATTTTGGTTATTTGCTTTTTCTCTTTTTGTTGGCTTCCCACAGAAACCGAATCGCCAGACGGACTATTACGATATCTCGCCACGCCCCTTTGGTGTGCCCGTCAGTGGCGGAGTAGGAGGAGGAGTAGGAGGTGGCGCAACATCCCAGTCTGCGTCCGCAACTTCATCGAATGGATTTACACGCTCCAAGGCGATACGCAACGGCAACGGCAACGGCAGTGGAAGCGGTGGCAGCAACAGTTTGGGGAACAGCCTGAACGGTTTCCAGCCACAGACACAGCGCGTCAATGTGCCACACCAGCAAACGCAGTTTCTGGCGCACTTCAATGAGGTACGGAAATAGTATGTGATGGCCATTGTGATATCGTTCGTCAGCTGCCACCGGCAAGTGGGAGAGTTACAGATACAGATACAGATACATATAGTCAAACAGATACAAATACAGAAACTGGTGGGGCGCCCAAAAAGTAAAAGCAACAGCAAAGGAATAGAAATAACAACAGCCAAGCTCTTTGGCATTGCATAACATTTAACAAAACAATTGGCCATGCTCTGATTTAGCCCCTCTCACCCTCTCACTCTCCCAGTCTCTCCCTCTCTCTGTGTCGCACCTACGTGACTCTAAATTGTAACGGCCAATGTTTTACCAGCAGCCAATTCAACCCAATCCCAGAACCAGTTGTAAGCCACATATTTCTTTTCAGCCACAAACAACTGAAAAAAAATGAAAAAAAAAATATATATATATATATATATATATATATAAATGTATATCAAATGAAATCATTTTTACCTTTCACCAGATCACAATTTAAAAATAAAATTGAGTTCGCAGACAAATTGGAGCAGTTTGTTTATCTATCTAAATTGATGACGGCAATATTTTAACAACCTAAAAATTATTACAGCATTATGTAATTTCATTCAAATTTATTTAACATATATTTTTAGGATTTGTTTGTCTAGTTTGTCTAATATTTACTTTAACGTAAATATAAATAATATTGATTGAAATGTCCGACACGTTGCAGAGTGGTTTTCTCTTGGGGGCACTTATCTCACATTGTCTTGCTGCTCATCGCCACTCTATCTCTCTCTCTTTCTTTCTCTCTCTTTTTCGCCTCCCACTCTAACGCATGGCATCCAAATCATTTGGTTTTCAAATTTTATTTGAAGTTAATTGCCGCAATTTGTTACTTAATTTGAGCGAAAGTGTTCCCATAATAAATCACGGCTTAGGCATATAAATCTACTTACAACCCACATTGACAATAAGTTCAATTTAAACATGTGGGCAATTACTACTATATATCTGTTAAAAATCAGTCATAAAGGTGATATTCACTATTTAATTTTAGAATTTTAAAAGCGATCTTTTGCATGTATAATTTAAGCATGCAGTTAACACAAAATTAGTTAGTTGGTTAAGTAAGTTTTCTCCAGCTTTTCAAAGATCAAGCAATAATAAATTCATTTCGATAATTAAAAACAATTGCTAAAATGATGTATAAAAAAATTCAAAAGAAAATATAAGTTTTTAAGTCTAAAAAATAGCTAAAATATAAAAATAATAGCCTAGCTTTTCTCAATCCTCAAAACAAATTGATCAAAACCATTCTTTTTAATCGAGGACTGTTTTTGGTCCACTTTAAATAAATAATAAATATATATAATATAATATATAAATAATAAATAATAATCTATGAAGACAAAGTAAACTGCCAGTAAACTTCGAATAGGCATGGTTTACCTTGGCTAACAACTTACAAAGAGCAGTCACATCTTTGTAACAACATCGCAAACTACTCTCTCAAGAAGCTGCAACCTTTGGCACCTTCTCTAGCTACACAAGACCCAGATTGCTGTTGCAAGTGGGGGGCTTCACAGCAATCTGCAATGACCCAAATATCAGCATGCAACACTCAATCTTGCGGCTTTCAATTGCTGAACACGCTGCTTCTGCGTCACGTTTGCAACCTGTGCACAACACTTGGCAGAGTCAGCGGTAATCCAACGGCATATATATATATATATATATATATATATATATACATATATTATATATATATTCAAGCGTTCGAGTTGGAATCACAGAGCAGTTGCCTTCACATAAAAATTAAATAAACACAAGACACAATAAAAAGAGCTGCCAAAATGGAACGGTTGTCTTCGAAATTTGCACAAAACGCTTTGGACAAATTTGAGAATCACTTCAGTTAGTGAATGAATATGTGGCAGTCAGGCAGGTGGAGGGGCGGGGGGTGTGGCATAAGGGAGAGGAGTCGTAGCTGAGAAGATTTCGCACGCAAAACAATTGACAGGCGAACCGCAGCGATTGCGATTTTGTGAATATATATATAGATATATATATATATATATATGTGTGTGCGTGTGTGTGTGTGTGTGTGTGGATTGTGTGTAGGGGGGTCTTACTATGTTGAAACTGTAACAGTTTCCCATGACGACGATAACATGTGACCACAAAATCCAATGCTGTGAATGGGGCGCAGCACAGCCAACCGTCGGTTGGCGGTTGGCAATAGCCACAACCATAATAACTGTAGCTAAGTAGATATATGGGTAACCCCCTGATTACAGCCTATTAATACAGTTCAATTGCCCCAATTCGAGCTGGCTCAAGTCGATTTGTCTGCAAATCGAACCCAATTGAGCCGCAATTTACATTTACAGATCAAATTCAAACTTGACTTATGAAAAGCTCTATTCAACTTTAATTTGTTATTCAAAATTGATACAGAAAATGAAAATGAAAACAAATACCATAATTCGATGAGTTCGACTTCATTTTAATCTTGCTTCATATGAAAGTTGGCCTCGTCTTGTATAGTTTTCTTACGTTATGTGGATAACTAAGAGATTAAACAGCAGTTCCACTTTACAAGACGAAGCCTTCGTTTTCCTTATAAGCTGTTCTCACTGGCAAGTTTGTATGGAATACCTTTTAAGGTATAATAAATACTACTAATCAACGTGCCTCTGATCAATTTGTATATTTAATATTATTATATTTAAATATTTAATTGTTAAACTCTCCCTCTCTCTCTCTCTCTCTCTCTCTCTCTCTCTCTCTATCTCTCTGTGTCTCTATTAATCTCTCCCAAATCTACTTCTCTTTGATGCAGAACGACAAGCGATTGACTTCGAGCAACGCTGGACTGCGACCCTTTGGCAATGGGGGCGGCTTCTCACCGAGTGCGCATCGTACCCGCACTCAAGCACCGCCCGCGTTAGCCGCAGAGGCCGATGCCCCGCCCCAATCGGCGGCAACACCGTATCGTTTACGCAGTCGCTTTCACCCTTCAACGTCGGCCGCTTCGTCCTCGACCCCAACATCGACCACAACTGTCAGCAGTGCGGAGGTGAGCAGCAAGCGTTATAATCGGTTTGGCAGCAATCGTGGTGCTGCTAAAACCACCAGCACCACAAGCAGCAACAGCGCAAGCTCAACCACACAGAATACCCCAGCGGAGCGTCCGAGCTTTGGACGCAAGCCCAATCCACGACGTCCTGTGTTCATTAGTCGGGAGATTAATGAGCCTGTGAGTGTTGTTAGCAAGCGTCCCTTCAACTATAACAGTGCAAGGCTGAAGCTACCACGTCCCACATCCATCACTACCAGCACCACAGAGGGTGTGGATCAGAAGGAAAGTGATTGGCAATACGAGCAGGAGTCGCAAGAACAAGAGCCAGACCACCAACAGCAACAGGAGCAGGAGCAAGAGCAGGAGCAGGCGCAGGAGCAGGCTCACAGTGGAGAACATGAGGAGTCATCGAGTTTGGAGAAATTGCCGTTGCAGGAGGAGTTAATTACGCCGGTCGCTGTCACCAAAACGGAGCTCAACAACAGTCAGGAGCACACTTCGATTACAGATGCATCCGATGATGATCAGGTAGTGGAAACGACAAGCAATGAGGACTTGGACAAGTCCAACACCAGTAGCAGTACCAGCAGCACCGAGGAGAGCCAAACTGATTCCTCGGAGGCACATGATTTCAATGAGGAGACCACGCTACCAAATACCGGACACGAATACGAATACGTTGAGGAGGAGGAGAAGGCGACCACAGCGATATCCAAAGACAAAGACTCGACGGAGGAGGAGCAAACGGAACTGGATGCCATCACCACCACTGAGCAGTCAGCTGTTGAAACTGTTAGCACCACAACTCCTAGCAACACAGAAGCCAAACCGGCGGTGCCCGAAACTCAAAAGGAGGACTCCGTCAAGCAAGAGGACGAGTCCGAGTACGATGACGAGGAAGGTGAAGGTGAAGAAGGTGAGCATAAATATGCAAAATAGTGCAAGTAAATTATTTATATTCTTATTTGACCATTTAGGTGGAGAGGAATATGAATATGAAGATGAGGAGGAAGGTGAGGCAGCTGAAGGCGGCGAGGAGGAAAGCCAAGCGGAAAATGATGCCACTGCGGAGACTGAGGTGGAGACCACGCACAGCAATGAAAAGGAACACGAAGATGGACGTGAGATAATCTCTGTGGTGACAACGAAAAGCGTTGTCAATGGCTCCACAGCATATCCGTCACCCGTTACACCCAGCAGCTTGGGCACAACCCTTACGGACAGCCAACCAGCTCCATTGTTGCTCAAAGAAAGAGAAGAGTCGGATGTTGCCGATGACGTTGTCAACACAACGGCACTGCCATCCGAAGATGATAGCGCTAGCGTACCCAATGTGACCGAAAGCTATGTGGTAGTGGCATCAATACAAACCAGTCGGAGCATCAATGGCGCCAGGTTCTTGTCCTTCCCAGCTATCGAACAGGAGGAGACGAAGCAAACGCTGTCCGAGCTGGAGCGCAAGGTGCACTCGAAGCAACAGCAAAAGCAGGCCGATCTCAACGAGAGCAGTGAGGAGCCGAACACAACAACGCCAACATCATCAATGGACTCTTCCTCGTCCTCGTCCAGCACCACAGAGAGATCATTGGCAGCGCAGGGTGCCTCCACGGAGAGCATCATCGATAAGCTGGATCGCGTGCAGTCGGAGTTATCGAGCGGTGTGCTCTCGGGCAAGTATCCCATTATTAGTCAAATGGATGCCTCGACACCCGCAACGACGATAACAACTGGTGGCAGATTTGCACCACACATACGCAAGTTCCAGCCGCGCACCACCGCCTCGCCCAGCACAACGAGAAGTGGCAGCAAGCTGAAGGTGCAGCACTTCGATGAAGCTGAAATGGATGAGTTGGCCGGCCTACTACCAGTGGGCTTCAAACCCAAATCGAGCTATAAGAATCGGAAGATCACCACAACTACAACAACAACAACAACGGAGTCACCTCTCAATAAGAAGCCCGGTCGCAACTCAACAATTAGTCGTTCCTTTAAGAATGGTGTGGTCAGCGTGCAGGATGTGGGCTTAGCCGGTCTCTTGCCCAAAGGCTATAAGCCACCCAGGACGACAACAACAAGAGCATCAACGACCAAAACTTCCAATGTGCTCGACAGCCTGTTCAGCGACGTTAAGTTTGATGATACCCTCGCAGCTCTGCTGCCCAAGGATTACAATTTGAACGCCTCGACGTCGAAGCCAGCTATCAGCATAGTCGACGATATTTCCAAGTTTTTGCCACCAGGATTCAGTCCCTCAACGCCAACAGCCACCGCAAAAACAACAATCACAACGCAAAGATCCCCAGCAGTTGCTGTACCCTTCGATGATTTGAGCAAGTTTCTGCCACCTGGTTATAAGGCAGCAAAGAAACAAGATGTGCCAAAGATTATACCACTTAAGGTGGATGACATAAGCAGTTTGCTGCCACCCGGCTTCAAGCTAAATGGCACCCTCGAGAAGCCAAAGTTGACCGTGGCCACTGAAGATGATGAGTTACTCGCCTCGCTGCTGCCACCGGGCTACAAGTCCAAATCATTCTTGCATCCCGCCTCCACATCGACAACGACAAGCAAGCCTAAGCCAAGTCCCAGCAGCACCGAGGCACCCGATATGGAGACCTCTACCAGTGGATCTGGTCTAAAGGTCGTCTTTCCTAAGGGCTTCCACAAGCGTATCGGCGCACATAGACTGACAACGCCACACCCATCGCACGATGGTGATTCGCATGATTCGCATAGTCCACAGTCTGGCGGGGAACCACCGGTGGTGATTAAGAAGGGTCCGCCGATGCGTGCAACCACCGAGTTTACGGGCTGGCCAACACCACCGACGACACCGCTTTCGATAGAGAAGTTGAACGCTCAAACCATTAACTTTGAGGATCTGCTGACAGCAGCAGGCACCAGTAGCAGCACCACAACAACAACAACATCAACAACAACGACGACCACGACTACTCCACGACCCACCAAGCCCGGACACTGCACCGCTGATTGTGACTTGGAGGCCACTATCAAGATTATCGATGGAGTGGCCTGGAAACCGGAGCTGCTGGATCACAACACGCTCGAGTGGAAGAATCTGGCCCACGAGCTAGAAGCTCAGGTAAGAGCGAATTCTTTTATCCAAGCCTTTTCACTGAACCCTTTTCTCCTCTTGTCCAGCTCAATGATGTCTACTCGAATGCCGCCCAACTAAAGAAGTGGTACAAAAAGGTGCGCATCGATAGCTTCAGTGAAGGTAGCGTTTTAGTTGATTACTACGTGGAGCTGGCGAACATCACCGAGGATGTGGATACCCTAGAGATTAAGCAGCTGTTCCACGATGCACTAACCAAGCCCGCAACACACATGCTGCCCGACAAGGATGCACAGGAGAATGAAACGGATAGCGGCATATCAGGTCCACAGGAGGAGCAACTAGTCAAGGCCAGCTATCAAATGGGCAAATTTATAATAGATCCAGTAGCCACCGAGTTTAGTGGTGAGTAGGGATACAGTCCAGCGTCTGCTCTTTAAAATGATTTCCACTCCTCTTCTTCTTATTCTCTCCACGTAGTCATTGCCAAAAATATACATACCAATGTGGAGTCCGCCGCGGATGATCTACCCATTCCACAATGGGCGATTGTGGTTATTGTTATCGGTGTTGGATCGCTAGTCTTTGTCGTTATATTTGGCGTTACAGTGGTAAGTTTTCGCTGGGTTATCTTTTTGGGCAGCACATAAAATGATCCTTCTTGCAGCTGCTCAATCGTCAGAAGCGCGCCAAGAAGACACCAATTCCACTGACGAATGATATGCTTAACGAGCTGAAAGTCAATCACATGGGTGGTGCGGATAACTATGGAGTGGATGACTTCTACAACATTGATGATCCCTGGAACGATACCAAACAGCCCATTAAGCCAAAGGTCCGTTCATTTGTTTATATTCGATATACGGGATCGGTTTAAGAATTTAATCCGCAAACCTATTAACTATTTCCAATGGGAGTCTCCATATCCAGAATCTGTAATATACATATTATAATTGCATTCTCTCTTTCTAATCTCGCAGCGCTTCACAAATTCAATGCATGGCAGCAATAGCTCCAATATCTACGATAGCTGGAGATCCACTCGTCATCCACATGGCAGCAACGCCGACTATTTCTACGATCAGCAGCCGACATACTCCCAGAAGGGTGACTCCCTGAAGCGCCCTCAACTTCATCATCAGCATCAGCATCAGCATCAACATCACCAGCAGCAGCAGCAGCAGCAACAATATCCGGCCCATCAGCAGGGCTATGGCCATCAATATCCGGATGCCTTTGCCGATGCGCATCAGATGTATAGCTATAACAATCATGCGAGTCGAACGCGTTATTCGCGCGATTACGATCCGGACTTTTAGTTAGTCCCCTCCCAAATCTAATAATATCCTCGACTAACCATGCTCTAGCTTTAGATATTTACGGCCTATCTGGTGTTGTAAATGAATAGCTTAAAGTTTATACATGTGAGTAAAATATAATGCTGCTCAGTAACATATATATCTATATATATATATATACATGTATGTATTAAGGATAAGGCAGGTATCGTACTATTTATAAAAGACATACACAATCGTAGATAAAAATCAATACGACTTCTATGTAGCTATCAGAGCTTTCGTCTAGTATTCTACCAGCCTCTTTTATATATCTATAATTGATATCTGTACTAAATCTATTAAAAATACTTGTTCTACATACTGACATATGTATATGGAAATAAGGAGTGCGCATGTGGACTCCCAAAAAGTAAATAGTCATGCACATTTAGTTAATGCTAGTTTGTAATTATATAGTAAACGTATTGTATTAATTTAATTTCTGGCGGCTTAATATATTACTATATACACATGTCTTTATTTAGACAATGATAATAAAAACAAAAATTAAATTTCTTAAAAAGTATTTACGAAATATATCTCTTTTATTAACTAGGAATAAATTACATTTTTCGTGCGTTATCTTTTGCGGTTTTTATGCACAATGAGCTAATGCCATTTTTTACTTTGACTTGACCTAAAAATATGCTTTAAAAACATATATTCCTGTGACAATATCGCAGCAAAAGTTCTACATTTCTCGATAAGCCTAAAAGTATACTTATTACTAATTAATTAATTTTGACAAAAAGTTATTTCTTGCCGAAACCCGGGATTGAACCGGGGACCTTTAGATCTTCAGTCTAACGCTCTCCCAACTGAGCTATTTCGGCGCATACATTTTGTGGCACCAAAGCGTTATACGATGTCAGCGACAGTTTTTGAAGCACTATGAGGGTTTTTGTCTTTGCTAAAAATAAATTATCCGATACTAACGAGAAATTGCTTGGCGACGAATTTATTAAAAAATTTTCCATGTAATTGCTTTATTAAAAAATTAATTTATCTCAGATAAAAAAAGTTTGCTTTGCCGAAACCCGGGATTGAACCGGGGACCTTTAGATCTTCAGTCTAACGCTCTCCCAACTGAGCTATTTCGGCACATGCCCACCATGTGTCCAATGCACTAATTGCAAAAACGGATATAGCTATGCCAAAAATATGCAAAAGGATAGTCATTGCCGAAACCCGGGATTGAACCGGGGACCTTTAGATCTTCAGTCTAACGCTCTCCCAACTGAGCTATTTCGGCACATGGAAACCTGGTGATTCAAATCTGATTTTTATCCCAGGCGCCTTAGAACTTTATATTCCTTTGGGCAGCTAGGTTGACTAAAAAGAACGATACATATATTATATATATATATGCATTTGATGTTCGTCATATACAATTCTTCCTCAAATCAAATAAATAAACACATTTCGTATTGTTTACATCATTCTTTATTAATTCTTTGCGACGATTAAGCAGGATATCTGCTAAATATATTACAGCTGCTGTAAAAAGCGCCGTAAATTCAATTGGATTTCACACCCTAGAGCTCTCTAAAGCTAAAAAGTTAACGTTCGTTTTGTGTTGTGTCTGTTGGGCTGCTACACGCTAATGCTTACTTTAAATGTTTTCGCAATCTCATAAAATCAATACAATTCGAGGGTTTCTTATTTTAGCTACTAATTGTTACAATTTAATTCAAAGACAGTTAAAAATTTTTACTAATATCACTTTCTAGAAATTTGTCCAATTCGTATTCGTGTGCCAATTATGACATACTACGTCCCTATATGTATATTTTTATGTAATTTGTTTCTCAAAAATTTTACTTAGTTTTGGCATTAAAATAATATTTGTTTCGAGCCAGCTACTACAAAGTGAAATAATATTATCAAAAGTAATTTAAATAATTTTCATTTATTTAAAAATTTAAAAAATAACTAATTATAATAATTGAGTAATTTTTCAAGTGTTTATGTTGTTGGTTCTTTTTATGTTTTTTGTTTTTGTTTTGGTTTTTTTGTTTGTTGGGAGGGGCGAATGGGTGGACTTTGTGTGTGAACAATCAATTTTCTTACATGCCCTAAGAATATGCATGAGCGTGTTTGTAAAAGTTGCGTGTGCGTGTGCGTGTGTGTGCGGAAGAGTGTGAGAGTTTAAGGACAATTTTAACAATAATTAAAAACTTATCATTGAGTTCGATTCCTTTATAAATGTACAAAATATAATTAGTAAACATAAAAATGCATTAAAAACTAAACAAAAGCACTAAATTGCCGGTCCAATGCCTACAATTGTAAAAATTTGTTATTGTGGTTGTTGTTGGTTGATTTGTTGTGGTTGTTGTTGTTGTTGTTGTTACGCCTAATTACATAACTATGATATATAAATTTATAATGTATATGTATTCATGTATGCATATGTATGTATATGGGTTGTAATAATAATATTTAAAACTACAATTCATAACACGACGTAAACAAACAAAGGCCAAGGGGTCGACAGCAAAGTACAAGTATAAGTAGATATACGTGTAAATGTACGCTTGAGTGTATATGCACTTGGTAACTATGTATAAGAGCTGTTGCCATCAAGCAACACATAAATATGTATGCAATAAGTCTGTATATATGTATAAGGTTTAATCATTACAATTATTTGTTTAAATTTTTAATTTTTTTAACTGCAAAAGGCGCAGCAAAACACTAAACAGCATTGCGGGGCATTTTTCAACAGACAAATTCCAATGCAAATTGTTTTTTTTTTTAATTTTAACGGGCTCAGGCCAACTTAATTTTGATTTCAAATCGCTTTCATATATGTGTACTTCTATGTGATATAATGCAAATGATGAGTGTGTGTGTGTGTTTATGTGTAAGAATGCAGGGATGTGTGTGTGTTTATTGTTGTTGTGTGCGTCTGTTGCGTTTGTTGTATTCCACTATTCCACAGCGAAACCACAGGTCTCCTCGACGGCTTGCGTCAGTTTGTCGCAGAGCAGCTGATAGTTCTCATAGGGCGGCAAGTCAATGCGATTGAAGCAGGTGTGCGCCTTGGGCAGATTCTGGGTGGGCACATCTACGGTCAGGTGTATGGTAAATAGGCGGGGCCCCACCGCCCCCGTTGAGCCCTGCAGTGCACGGAATCCTTGCAGCGGCACCCGCGACGAGCCCGTCACAAATTGCAGCAATCGTGCTCGCATCTCGAAGCTGTACGATTCAACCACCTGCAAAAGTAAATCGCAATTAAATGGGTTGCATTGGATAGAGTCGAAGAGGGCACTGCGAACCTGCCAGAACCAAAGGACCTGGGGCGTTTCATTGGTGCAGTGCTTCATTCGCGTATTGTTGCGCCAGTCGTTCACATCGATGCTAGAAATGCCACCAATGACCAGTTCCAGTTCGCGCTCATCAAATGGCCGCAACAAATGACTGGGTATCAGTTCACAGAAGCCTGACAGGATTAAAGATTTGTCACAATCAATTCAGAAGGAGTAGAGATAAGGTTGAGATGGATACGAACCCTTTTGCAGTGCCAGAAACTGCTGCTCGATGCCACGCATGAAACGATAATTGACATAGAGCTTGACATACTCGCGCTTATTCTCCTCGGTGACCGCAATGGATGCACCACCGGGCTTCAGCTCATGCACCACCAGTGCGCCAAAGCTATTGTTCTCCACACTGAACGTGGACTCAAAGAAGCCGCTGATGTTGCTTTCACTACAAGATTATCATAATTAAATTGAAATGAATTTGATTTAATGGCCATTCCACTTACAGCATCCAGGTGAGGCTGCGATGCAGCTCCGGATCGACGCCTTCAATGTCGCCCAGTGTGATGGGTTTGTTCAGCAGTTGTTTGTAGAACGGCGTGGTGAATCCACCATCGAGGCAATGGCCATGGAAAACGGCAATGCCCAGAGTGCGGCCAACGAAATGAAAGTAGGACAAATGATCGGGATTGACGCTCGAATCGGGATTGATTTGGAGCGTATAGTGATCGTCGCGACTGTACTGGAATAGGCCGTACTGTGGATTGAGCATCTCGCGGGAGAGCAGATGGAGCCATTCGCGGGCAACGCCACCGTAATCCAAGCCCTCCTCTCCCTTGAACTTGACCATGAGCCGCTTGCGCATGTCCTTGGCGCGCATCTTCATAATCAGTCTGTAGCTCTCCTCGAAAATTTCGCTGCGCGACACCTCCAGCCGACAGTGGCCCGACTGTGGCTGCAGCGTCTGCAGTTCCGAGCGCAGTGCCTTCATCTTGCCCACCAAATCACGCCGATACTTGGGCAACAGATCCGCGCCCTCGAGCAGACCCTGCGGCAGATCCGGCACCACAATGTGCGGCGTTGTCCGGCGATGCGGCGTTGTCGTTGTACTTCCGGAGGAATTGGGTGTGGCCGCTGGCGTTGCCGCAGTTGGCGTTGGCGCCACTGCTGCTGTTGATGCTGGGACAGCTGCTGCTGCTGCGGCTGCTGCTGCTGATGTATTTGGTGGTGTCGCTGGTGGCCCACTTCCATTGCATATCCTTTGGAGTATGCTGCCACTGAGACGCGGATCGGTGAACTGCGTGGTGCGATTATTGTGATCGACAAAGTAAACACGACCCGAGGCCGTTTTACGCTGCTCCCAGCCGCTGGGCAGCGATCCAATCTCGTCCAGCGTCAGATGCTGCGTGTCCAGGTCGCGTGGTATGCGCGGATCATGCCATGTCGACACACCCGTCAGTATGTGATAGAAATACACCTGACCCTGCTGCGTCGTTCGCATCTCATAGCCCGGCGGCAAATCCAAAAATGGCCGTGCCGCCTGATTCGCCGCTGCTAGCGCAGCGCATCCGTAACGCACGCCACCAGGAGGAGCACCAGCTGCCGCTGCAGAACGTGTGCCGCGCGAGGAGCGCCTGCGCGCCGCCGCCTCATCGACAGCCTGACGCGAACTGCGACGTTGGGATCGCTGCGCCGGCGTCGTTGTTGTCGTTGTCGTCGTCGTTGATCTGCCCACTGCTGGCTGCTGACTGTTGGCATTCGGACTGTGCACGTTGCCATTGCCATTGACCATGCTGCTGTTGCTGCTGCTGTTCGTTGTGGGTGTGGCTGGCGTTGTGGGTGTCGGCGTTGTCACGGTTGTCGCTGATGTGGGACTGTGCCGGGGTGGCGTTGTTGCCGGCGTCGTCGTCGCTGTTGTTGTTGTGGCGCCATCCTCTGCTGGCACCCAGCCATTGTTGGCAGGCTGCACTAACCCATTCCCATTCCCATTCCCATTCACATAGTTCTGCTGCTGTTGGCCCGTGGGCGATGTGGGCGTCTCAATGGACGCGTGTCCATTGATTGGCGTTTGATGCTTTGGCGTTTTCACATGATGATTGTCGTTGTTGCTGTTGTGCAGGCGACCAGTCGCCGTCGTTGTTGCTCCTGTTGTTGCTGTTGTCGGAGTGCTGCTGCTGTTGTTGCTGCTGCTGCTGTTGTTGGGCGTGGCCGGCTCTAAAGCGGCATTGCCCGACCGACTGGATGTGGACTTTTTACCTGGAGTCGATGTCGATATCGATGTTGATGTCGTCGTCGTCGTCGTCATCACTCCCGCTGTTCCCGTGGTGGGACTGGTGTTCTCCTTGCCGCCGACGCTCGAGAGTATTTCCGTTGAATGGCGTCGCTCGTCGGGCGACTCGCGCGACATCTGACGATTGACACCGTGACCGTTTAGCAGATTCGTGCAGGTCGTGGAACGTGTTGGGCCAGCTGGAGTCTGCCTATCCACATTGTTGCCATTGTGTTGGCGCTGTTGCGGTGATTTTGTTGCCGCTGTGGCTCTTGGTCGATCCCATTGCGTCGATTTGGTTGCATGGTTCACGTAGTAGATGCGCCCGTTCCCCGTGCGTCGCTCCTCCCAGCCCTCGGGCAGACAGTCGGGCACCGGCGGCTCCTCCTCGGATGGACCGCGCACATCGCCGCTGGGTCCCACAATTGCCAGCGGATTGCCGCTGCAGGGTCCATCTTTGGGCACCAGCGAAATGATGATCTGGCCACGCACCAACTCATCGTCGTCCGGCGAGTGTTTGCCCAGATCCAAGCGTTGAACTGCAATACGCAAATTGTGATTAGTTACGAGTGGAACACAGTTGCAGCAGTTTGAAGATTCACTTACAGCCCGTGCCCTTGAGGCTCTGTATGGTCACGGCGGGAATGCGCACACAGCCAAGAAAGCCGCCGCCTTTGTGTATCTTGCGCTGATTGAAAACCGTGATTGTTATCGAATCGCCTCGACCCAGAAATAGATCGTAGTGAGCATTCCATTTGGGATCCAGCGAGGATTTGCTTATCTCCGTATTATAGGTTTGACCGGTGCCATCCACCTGAACCCTCGCAAAGGGATCCGGTAACCCTAAATGCATACAATAATTACAATTACAATTAAACAATTATATTGATATAGTTCTCATTTTATATGAAATAGGATTGCATGACGTAAATTGACTAAATTGACTCAAAGTGAGCCAACTAAATGGCCAACACTATTCAGCCACAAACTGGAGGCTAGTTTCAAATCGAATCTACTTCGATGCACAACAGCAACACGAAAAGGCAAACAGTTTACAGTTTAACAATGTTCTGCTTGTTGTTGCTGCTTTATCTGCTAACGCATTCAATGTTGCCCACTTGCTGCCATGGACCCAATCGACATCCTGGCTTTCCCAATCGCCTCAACTTCGACATTCGATCGTTGCCCACACGCTGCATGCCGCAACAACAGCAGCAGCAGCCGCAACAACAGGAAATCTCAACAGCAACAATAAAGAGCGATATTGAAACAACAAACAGCTTCAGCCAGGTTATCGCAACACAGCCCAGCTCGACTAATCGCAATCCAACAACAACTCGACAACTGATTGTGAATCCCTTCGGTTGGTAGATCCCACAAAACGTGGGTAAATCACACGCTGTCCCATCATATATAAGCGGGCCACAGTGACACAGACCACACCACTCATAAGACAACAACAGTCATGGCATCCACACGCTTCAGCTTCAGCTTCAGCAGCTTCTTCACTTGGTTCCTCCTGGCAATGATGGCATTCTCGTGCATCGCTTCAACGGAGGCCAGTCCTTTTGATGCACGTCGCGTGAATCGCCGCCCTCAGCCAAATCTCCCTCTTCCCAAGAATTATCCCGGAACACCGCCTTTCAATCCTCATGGCTGAGAGACAGAGCTGTGCAATTTACCGGAGCAGTCGCAATGCACACAATTAGTTTAATTCATCAAATGGGGGCAACAATTTCCAATTAAATCTGAATCTGAACAACGCTTTAATCATAATTGTTTTTACTCGACTGACCCAAAAAACTCAAATGGAGGCCAAGTGTCGTTTGTATTAGTGAAAAGAAAAAACAAAAATAGACTCGTGACCATTGCCCAGGTCGCATTTTACTGATTGAGAAGATGACCAAGTATTGCTGAATCTGAACATAGCCTGGGCAATTAAGAAGTGCAATTTATTCACAACAACTTTGCAACTTGTACACAAACTGTTGCAACTCAGTGTGTCTACATTTACTGCATTATCAGCTATCAAGGACAGTTTGGCTGTCCTGTCAAGTGACATGCATATTGCATATTGTTTCAGTACCTGTAGCCCAATACCGTAGCCCAATTGTATCTCCACCTGTACAAAAAGTATCTCAAAGTGTATCTCTCTCCCTCTCTCTCTCTCTCTCTCGCTCTCTCTGTCTCGCTGGGCGTGTGTGAGTGTGAGTAATTTGAGCTGTGCACAACGGCAACGACAACGACAACGACAACAACAAAACAGCAGCTGTTGATTGATTTAATGCTCCAAAGAACACAAAAGCAAAACGGCAAAAAAGTAAAAGGAAATATCAGCAAGAAAGCGAGCGAGCAAACTAAAATAAACTAAAATAGTCGACTAGTTGTATGCTCTTTAAAAATACAAATTTAACTAAAATCTATGAAAACTAAAAATGTAATATTAAATAATAAAAATTATATCACATTTTAGCTTAAGCAGAAAACTTATTTTTTCCAATTTAAAATAAAAAAAAAAAGGGATTTTAGGCTGCGAAATTCAATTAAATTCAACTCAAATAGTTTTTTCAATCTGCACTCTTATTTTTTATTGGTTTGTTATTTAAATATTAACTTTTTGAATCACAGCATTTGGGATTTGGGACTAATTTCCAGCAGCAGCAAAAAAATAACTTTATTCTTTAAAAATTTTAAAACTTGCTGCGCACTCTTCAATTTTAGAATCCTGCTGCAACGTCTGTTTAATATAGCTAACTAATGCGGAACAAACAATTTATAAATATAAACAAATTATATTTTCGATTTTATGGGGGAAAAAGCATCTGCCTTCAATTCCATTTCGCTGGGTTGAAAATGGATTTACGTATAAATTCATTAAGCTACAAAAATTGAGTTTACATATTGCCAATTGATATTGTTTTTTTTTATGTAGCAATTATATTTAAACATTAATCAACCTATTGAAAGGATATAAAACATTAAAGGTATGAAATAATAATAGCAGTGAATTAAAATCTGTAACATAAACATCGAACTGGTTTAAGCAGATAATAAATAACATTAAATATTACATTTGTAGCACATTAAT
This sequence comes from Drosophila glabriapex, assembly GCA_035042305.1. NCBI lineage: Eukaryota > Metazoa > Arthropoda > Insecta > Diptera > Drosophilidae > Drosophila > Drosophila glabriapex. The sequence continues at coordinate 18,497,477 of JAWNLN010000046.1, forward strand.
TCAACGCCCAATCGATTTTGTGAAATGTAGGATGGGTAATTCTTAATCAGAGGCAAATCCAACTGACAAATAATTATAATTTAATAATTAATAATTTATAAGAGATCTATAATCAATTGTGGACATTTTTTCATATTTATTTTGGCGCTTTTTCGCTCATCTTACAAGATCTACAAAAAAGCTCATGAAAATATTTGTTTCCATCAACAACCAAATGTATTTTGTTTGTTTAAACTGTACTAATTGTTATCATCAACAGCGAACGCTTTCAATATTTGTGCTAATGTTTATTAAACTTAATTAGAGGGCTAATTAATCAAAGAGTCTTTAACAATCTATATTCAAATTTCTAGCTAAATAAATCCAATTTTCGTCATCATATTAATTTATACCAAATTAACGCAAAAAAAACGTATTAAAAAAAAAGGAATTTTACGGCTCACTTCATGGTCGAAATGCAGATATTGACGTTAGGACCGACATGTTGACTGACTGACATATTGACTGACTGGCGACTGGCGACTGCAGACAGCGGACAGCGGACAGCAGATAAACGGACGGACAGACAGACTGGCTGGCAGTCGACCACATGTCGTTCAACCCCAATTGACTTAATGGCTGCATTGGCACAATTTTGTGGCTCACGCTGGATGAGGAATACGGAATACGAAATGCGCTGGTGGGGAAATTAACGATTGGCTGCACTTTCTCTTTGGCAACAGCGGAAGTCAGTGTTGCATGAAGCTTCAAATTGCCGCACATACACACACACACACACACACACACATTCGCACACACGAGCAAGTGGTAGTTGTGCATCATTTTTAATGCGAAAAAAAGAGAAGAAAACTAAACTAAAGCAGTATTGAGTGAGTTATGAGGATTGACCGGCAGCAGCAGCCGCTTTGGTGTTGCATGCCTCGCGCTCTCGTATGCGCTCCTCAATCAGCGGTCGAAAGTGACGCATTAGTCCCTGTGGCGGCCAGGCGGCACCGTCGCCCAGCGCACAAATGGTATGCCCCTCGATCTGCTTGGTTAGCTCCCACAACATGTCAATCTCCCCGACCTGCGCCTGGCCGGTGACAAAGCGCTGCATAATCAGATGCACCCAGTGGAGGCCCTCGCGGCACGGGGTGCACTGGCCACAGCTCTCGTGCTTGTAGAACGCACTGAGGCGTGCAATGGCACGGATAATGTCGGTCTGCTTGCTCATCACAATGATGGCGCCGGTGCCGAGGGAGGAGCGCACCTCCATCAGCCCGGTATAGTCGTGGACGGCCTTCTCCGCGTCCGCCTTGGGTATGCATGGAGTTGACGAGCCACCGGGTATGATGGCCAACAGATTATCCCAGCCGCCAGTAACACCGCCTGCGTGTCGCTCGATGATCTCACGGGTGGGCATCGATAGCTCCTCCTCGACGGTGCAGGGTCGCTTCACATGCCCCGAAATGTTGAAGAGCTTCGTGCCCGAATTTCCAGTGCGTCCGAAACTGGCAAACCATTTGCCGCCGCGCCGACAAATTGCGGGTGCCACAGCCACAGTCTCCACATTGGTCACCGTTGTGGGGCAACCGAAGACGCCAACGTCCGCGGGAAATGGAGGCTTGGAGCGCGGTTTGCCGGCCTTGCCCTCTATGGATTCGATTAGAGAGGTCTCCTCGCCACAAACATAGGCCCCAGCGCCGCGTTGCACGTACAAATCGAATTCGAAGCCGGAGCCGCACGCATTCTTGCCCAGATAGCCAGCATTGTAGGCCTCCAGAATGGCGTACTGCAGATTGCAGGTCTCGTTGAAGAACTCGCCGCGCACATAGATGATGCCAGTGTTGGCGCCCATTGCGCATCCTGCTATTAGACAGCCCTCGACCAGCTTATGCGGATCGTGTCGGAGTATTTCCCGATCCTTGCAAGTGCCCGGCTCACCCTCGTCAGCATTGACGACCACAAACTTGGGTCGCCCATCCGGTGGCTTATTCATAAACGACCATTTGAGACCGCTTGGAAAACCAGCACCACCGCGTCCCCTCAGACCCGATGTCTTAATCTCATTGATGATCCAGGGTGAACCCTTCTCGATGATCTCTTTGGTCTTGTACCAGTCGCCGCGTTTCATTGCCTCCTTTAGGCGCCAGTCGTGGCGTCCGTAGAGATTCGTGAATATTCTATCCGCATCCGCAAGTGGGCCAAATTTGGTCTTGGTTTGTGGTGGCGGAGTGCCCGGCGGAGGACCCTTTGGTGGAGGTGGTGGACCTGGCGGTTTTCCAGCTCCTGCTGAGGATTGCGGCTTATTTGCAGTTGGTGCCTTTAGTGGAGATTTTGCAGCTCCTCCAGAGGACAGAGGCTTACTTGCAGGTGGTTTTGGAGAAGATAGTGGTGGTGGTTTTTCAGCTCCTCCAGAAGATGGAGTCTTATTTGTAGGAGGCGGTGGTGGTGTTGCCCCAGCCGGCTTTGTAGGAGGTGGAACATTGCTTTCATCTGGAGGCTTGGCCGGATCACAAGACGCAGAAGATGACTTGGTTTTGTCCGAGTCTCCGGACTTGGCAGTTGACCATCCGGATGTGGAAAAATGTTTGGCAGATCCCGAGGGGGGCGTGGGCTTAGCAATTCTGTAGTCACCTGGTGCAGACTTATTCCCAGTTGACCTTTGTCCATCGCCAGAGCTCTCTTTGCTCTCGTCCTCTTTGATTGTCTGTTCATTTTGCTTCTCTTTCAGAGCGCGGAGAACGGGCAAGCATTTGATTTTGTCCAGTTCTTCCTTGGCTTTGCTTAGCACTTCGGCTACTTGGCTATCTTCGGTTTCGGCCAACCGCTCATTGAGTGGAAATTTTGTGGTGCTTTCATATGCGGTCTTTACTGGAAATTTCGTGAGTTCCTTTAACTTTATAATGGTTTCCACCTTATCGGTTTCCTTTACGATTTGATGAGTCCCCTGTCGCTCCCTAATCATTGCGCGTATCCTGTGCTTTTTGTTCTCACTGATTTCGGGCACCGACAATGTGGGGAACGACTGTATTGGATAGGAACAGTCGTCTTTGTCAACCGGGTGCTTCGCTTCAGTATCGCCAGCGACATCACCATCATCATCAGAACTGCTGCCCTTTCCCTTGGTGCACATAATGCGGACTTGGATCATCTGTGCGGGCAGCTTCAACAGCAACGAAACATTTCCCAATCTTGAGTCATTACCAGCTATTAATCCTGCTTTCAATTCATATCCTACAAATGCCAGCTTTCCCACATCGTTGTTCTTACTCCGCATGACGCGAAGTTCTTCGTGTATTTTGGAGTTTCCACCAACATTTCCTGTTGGTTTTTTACAATTTACCAAAAATATTTTATTGCAATTCAACGGAAATTGCTTACGCAGCAATAATGTTATCATTGTTTTTTATGCTTTTCAAATGGAGAAAAAAAAACCCGTCTCCTATTCAAATTGAGTTTGTAAACCTATTTTGCTTGTGACAAGAAATGTATATAAATATATTTATGTGTCTGTGCTTTAAATTCTGAACTGAATTTCTGAGAGATAAATTTTGGGAAAGTTTTGACAAATTATATATATGTGTAAACATGCACAAAAAAAAGTACCAAAAAATCAAATTCAACTGTCAAAAACTATATTTTTTGCGTAGTTAGTTAGTCATAACACATCGTCGACCATAAATCCCTGGCCTATAATATCTATATATACATCGCTCAAGCGCTTTCCGATAGTACTACCCAAGTCCTCATAAAAAAAAAAACACAAAGACACACACCCAAACAGTTTTTACCGGGTTTCCGACGAGTTTGTTCCCCAATGTACAAATCTAATCAGCGCCAACAATAAATATATATAATATATATATATATATATATATATATATTATAGCCGGTAACTTTTTGTTCCCATCAATTTATTTGTATGGCGGCACAGAAACCTTCTAACCTATGACAAAAAAAAAATATGTAAGCCAAGTGCGTTAAAGTGCGAGATCTTTTTACCATGATAAGATGCAAATAGAGTACAAACACACACACACATATATATATTTATATATATATATATACTCGTGTCGGACTTAGTCGAAGCTACTTGGCATAACGCTGTTAATTACACATTAGCATTTATGTGCCACTTCAAATGGCATAGAAATCCGCACAGTCCTTCTTTGGAGGCAGCCACCCCTAGCCCCTCCCCCTCACGTAGCAAGCGAACACCTGACGAATTATTTGGAATGCGCTGGCTGCAAGCCTATATCTAACATATACAGATTGAAATATACACACAAATATATACGGATACAGATACAGATACGTAGTAGTGTTTAATTAAAGACGGCATTAGGCAATGCGGACGCCGCCCCGCGTGATTAAGTGCAGCGATGTGTAAAAAATGTATGAGAGAAATACAAAAATAATACATAACAATAAATAACGCACGCATACAAATACAGATTACAGTTGCTTGTGTGTGTGCGAAAGAGAGGGGAGAGCAACGGCCACAATGAAAGTAAATTACTAATAATCATTTTAGTTGTGTGTAAATAAAAAATTATAGCAAATGAAGAAAAAAAAAAAATAAACACTTGCCGGCATGGCAACTGTAATTTGTGGATATAGGAATACAAATTCAACCACCCCCCACCCCCCGCAACACCACCCCCACCCCCACCCCTATGACGATCTATCGTGCGTGTAATTTGGAAAAACGAAACAAAAAATGAAAGTAGACAAAAGGAAACGCTAAATTTATCTAGAAACGAACGAAGCACGTAGCACATTCAAAACATTCAAAACGCACCAAAACCTAACATTCGTGGCCATATTTTGATTTGTTTTAATAAAAAGTTGAGCGCCCAATTTGTATGCAAATTAATTATTAATATCTTAAAGTGATTCTCATAAAAAAAAAAACAAGAAGTACTTACGAAACAAATCCTTGCGCGCCAAATTCCTTGCACACAATACTGGAAAAGAAGAAAACATTTATTGAAAAAGCCATTCAAATTTTGATGATGAATTATGTATGAATATTTAGAAGCAAGACTTACGCGTTATTCGAATTTTGTGTTGTCCATTGCGACGTGGATAATCCAGTTTATTCATAATTTCAGACTTTAGATTTTGGTTATTTTGTAGTTGTATTTTTGATGTATATAAAAATATAGTTTAACTATTTGTTATTTTTTTATAAAACAATTGGTCTGTCTGACACTTGTCTTGCTGATCATTTTTGGACATTAAAATGCTGTTGTTGTTTTTGTTGTTGTTGTTTTTATTGCTGGCAGCATGTATAAAAATTGAAGCGAAGTCGAAGAAGGAGGTAGAGAGAGATAGCAAAAAATATATATCTCAAATTTTCTTGTTGTTGATGTTGTCGTTGTTGTTATTGCCGCAGCAGCAGCTGCTGCCGCTCTTGTTGTAGCCTTGAGAATTTCTGTTGTTTTTGCTGCTGTTGCTGTTGCAGTTCTGTGTCATTGTTTGCACAGTGAAATATTTATAATTCATGTGTTGTTGTTGTTGTGGTTGGTTAGTTGCGGTGGCGCTGCGAACAAGTGCAAACTGCAAGAGAAGGCGACAAAACTGATTATTTATGAGTTTCATAATTGAATTTATACGAATTGTTTTTTATTAGTACACAAACACACACATTTTGATAACTAAATCGTTCGTTAAGATAAGCATTGCATATGTGTGTGCGAGTATACGTGTGCATGTGTGTGTGTCTGTGTGGGTGGTTATCTGAGCTATGAAAATGAATGGAGTGCGTATTAGTATTAGTAACTGTAGAAGAGGGCGTGCAAACTGCCGGCGAACGACGAAGACGAAGACGAAAACACACGACAAAAAGGGGGAAGGAAGCGAAAAAAAAAACTGCTTTGGCAGGTAGCACAAAACACAAAACACAACTCACCCGAAACTATTTTGCTTCTGTTTTTGTTGTTTTTGATGCTGCTGCTGCTGCTTGGCTGTTGCCTTAAAACCATTTCACACGCACATGTCGCACACACAAACACACACACATTTAGACGGACGCATGTTGCAAGCACTTTTGTTATTTCATAAATTGTATTAAATTATATATATATATACATACTATGTATGTTTGCATACGTATTTATTTGAGCAGTCGCTTAATTAACTTTAATATGCTTCCTGCGTTTGTATGGGTGCAAACTATGTGTGTGTGTGCGAATGTGTGTCTGCTGCTTCTGGTGTGCCACAGAATTTGCAATAATGTTAAGGCCCTGCCCGCCACACACACTTGTTAGTTATTATAAAATTCGAATGCACATGTGTGCGCATATATATGCATATATATATATATATATATATATATGTAATATATATACACAGTTGTCGATTTAGAACTGTGCACTACGCATTTGAAGGCAACAACAATTTGCAACAGAAATATTCTTTCGTTTTTTTACGCACTGCTCTCGTTTTTAATACTTACAGAGAAAGAGAGAGAGACGGCGAGAGAGCAAATGATATATGAACGACAACCGACGACGACGGATGAAGCACGTTAGCTGCTGCACGCACAGGTCTATTTTGCAACAGTTTATTGAAGTTACGGCTAGTTTAACTACATAATTTCGCGTGATTTGTATATGCTGCTGTGCACACGCTTTAATTTTGTTTATAAACTATTTAATGCTAATATCGCGCAGAAATCAGTTCTTGTTCAACGAGAAACGCCATTTTTATGGATGGTTCCCAAAGCACAGTGTTGTGAAGCGCAATTTTCCACACTGCTGACCAAAATAGTATTTTATTGACGCTGCATAGCACTAAACAAAATTTTGGCGCTGTTTGCGTTTTTTGGTGCTTTATAGTTTTTTTTTTTAATTGTGGAAAATAATGTCCATTACGCTCGATTTCGACGTTAAGCAACTGGCTAACAAGCGGCAACTGGAGCTACACTATTTACCGGCGAAAATCAATGGCGATGGCGAGTGCGCCAATGTCGATAAATATTTCAACAATTATACGCGCGAAGCGTCCGACTACGGAAAAGACGTGCTGACAAACGCTCTCCGGGGATATCCACTGCTGGGCAAGCGAGAGACAGTTCCCAAGGGATACAAAGGTGTCGTCCTGCAGGAGACGGATCCACACCAGGCACAACGCCAACTGCGGCTCACTGGCACTTTCGAGGAATTCACATATTGGAATTACGACAAAGTGCCCTCCAAAGGCGATGGCTATCAACAGGCAATGACCATGCTAGAAGTAGCCGAGGCGGTAAGTTGAGAGTATATATTTATATAAATATATATATTACATTAATCCATCCCCACAGTTGGCTGCACCCATTGGCGAAGCGGAGCTGGAGGAGGAATTGAAGAGACAGCAGCAGGCGAAGAAGGAGAATCTTTAGGAGTTTAGAGTTGGTGCGCTTACAGCGTTTATAGTATATCGTATATAGTATTCCAAAAGCTAATCAAATGTCTTTTACAATTCATACATTTTAGAATTACAATTTTTGTATAAAAGATTCAAATATAAATACGTATATGTATGTGGATGTTCATGTTGATGTGGATGTTCATGTTACGATTATGTGGAGTAGTTGCTGATGGGTGTTGCAGATACTTTTCTGTAGCAGCTTTATTCATCCGCATCCTCGAAGCGCTCATCATCGTCCTCTAGGCTCAGATTCTGCATGCCACCCACTTCGCCGCCATTGCGACCGAGCGTGAGGGCATCCTCGATCATGTCCTGGTCATCGAATGCCATACCGCCAGCGTCCTCCATGGGATCGCTATCCTCCGAGTTGCTGTCCGCCGAATCTGGGTGCAATGCCTGGCACGTGGTCATCGCATTGTACATGGTGTCCACAATGTGAATATCGTCGGGCAGCAGCCAGCACTCGGTCACCTCCAATTGCTGATCGACAGCATCCTCAAAATTATCGTCGTCATCGTCGTCCTCCTCGTGCTCATCACTCCCATTGCCCTCGTCCACATCGTTGTTGGCAGCAGCTGCAGCAGCAGCAGCATTATTATTATGCTGCTGCGGCTCATCGCCGGCGCCATTCTGTCCATTGACTTCGAGGCTTCTGCCCATATAGACGCCCTCCCACTCCACTTTGCGATCGAGCATGAAGTAAATGCACTTTCTCGGATTCGACGAGATGCCGTGCAGGCTCACCTGCTTCCATTCAATCGAGATGCCTTCGGCTAAATCCATTGGCTGCCAGGACAGCGTGCTATGTAAAAAGAATAATTCAGTAAAAAAAAACAATTATACAAAAATTTCTCAGGCATTGCCGGACGAGTTTTGCGCTCACTTTTGTGAAATGTATATTCTGCCCTGTCCGACGACTTTATCGCCGAGCTTGAGCTTGATATTATTGGCGGTATATAGGAGACCGTGCTCGGGTGGACTAATCGGCGTAATCAGTACCATTTTAATAGAGGATTGTGCAAAAAATCACACGACAATAAACAAATTTCCAGACCGTCTGGCAGCGGTAAACTCACTCAGAGTGTTGACTAACGTCAAACACTACTCGTGTCCTATTTGCAAATCTGAACAAAAAATACCAACACTACTGCAATCTTTCAGTATTTATTCCCATGAACAGAAATACAAACTAATAAAAATTTGATTTTGTTCAACACTGTGCACTTATTATTTTGACAACATGTAGCAACTCTGTAATTTCAATTCACAGCGGTTGGCACGGCGAGCGTCTTGGTTTTTTTTTTTAACTACTTGTCGGCAATTAATTTACACAGCCAAGCAGCTAGGAAGCTATGGAATGTGAACCTTATGTCAAGTAGTGTGTATAACTAACAAGTGCTTTGAAATACATGGCTTAAATTCTATATAGCTAGTAAGCCAATTTGTCGTTATTGTTGCTGTTGTTGTTGCTGTTTTAACTGCGACAGCTGCCAAAATACATACATATATATAAATATATATATACATTTGAAGAGACGGCCAACAATGGACATGGAATACGTGAATATCAATGAATTTAACGACCTCGAGCTGGCGACGCGCATGCGCACCTGCAACTATGAGAAATACAAATCTCTCGTTCGCATGCACCTCTCATTTGAGCTCGAATTGAATACCGATGAGTAAGTTTAATTGTCTTTCTCTTTCTCTTTGTGTTTGTGTTTCTTTTGCTGACTGTGTGTGTGTGTTCGTGTGTTAATTACAGATTCGATTTGGCCTGCCACGAAATTGTGTACGAAGACAAGGGCAAGTTGAAGAAGTGGAACAGGCTCTCGAAGAAGCACAGACTGGGTCATGTTGGCAACGCCTCCAGTGTTGCCAATGTTGCTGGCTGTGCCTCGGGAAACGGCAGCAAATCGGTTGGCAACAGTCCCACAGAGAGCTTGCAGCAGCAAATCGATGCCGGCTTCCAAATGCATATGCTGGAGCTCAAGCAGTTCCTCATGCTGGAGAAGAGTAAGTGGCAAAGCTGTCTAGCAAATTAAGGAAAGTAGTTGTAAACAATAAGCATCATCTTCACCAGATCTCAATCAGGAGGGACTCTTTCGGAAAGGCGGCTCCGCTTCGCGTCAAAACGAGTTGCGTCTGCACATCCAGCAGGACAAACCGTTGGAGCTGGAGCAGGCCGGCTTTTCGGCACACGATTGCGCCACCGTTTTCAAGAGCTTTCTCGCTGAGCTGCCAGAGCCACTGCTGACGGATGCACACTATCCGGCCCATTTGCAAATAGCGCCACTTTGCCAAGTGCTGCTCGCGGAGCAATCACAGGCCAACTTGGAACGTCAGCAGCATCTGCTGAACTCGGTGCAGTTGCTACTGCTGCTGCTGCCGGAGGAGCAGCGTGAGTTGCTGCAGCACATCATGGAAATGCTGCACGCTGTGGCGCTGCACGAGGCCACCAATAAGATGAGTGCAGAGAATTTGGCCACTTTGTTCACGCCGCATTTGATCTGCCCACGCAACCTGCCGCCCGAGGTGCTGCACTACACGGCCAAGCGAATGGCCAGCATTGTGGCATATATGATTGTGCACAACCTGGACATATTTGCCGTGCCAGCTAAGCTGGCAACCGATATACGGGCGTACTTTCTTGAACGCAAACGCAAGAAAACCATGTCGCCAGAGCAAACGCTCGACGAATCCATCTCGGACATCTCGACGGTCAACACGGTGTATACTTTTGTAGATCGCGCCGCTACAGCAGCGGCAACCACATCCAACAACACAGACACGGAGTTGGCCCAACTATACGCCCACATTCAAAGTCTGCCGGAGTCCTCAAAGAAACGGCGTCTCATTAAACAGTTTAACAAACAAAATGGACAGGGTAATATAATAATTATATATAGTGGAGAGAAACAAATTCAAGTGTTTGTTTTGTTGTTTTAGGCACTCCATTGCAGTTGGTCGTCATGAATCGACTGAAGAACAATGAGGCGACGCGCAGTGCCAAATCCCTGGGTGACTCCATAAAGAAGCACATATTTCACAAGAGTCTCATGTCGCGCACTCCGAAACGAGCGCCCGCACTCCAAGCAATGCACGGCTCCGAGGTGGGTGACGGTTGTGTTTTTTGTATGCTTCTCATAACACTTGCAGAGTATTATAGAATATATAGAATTATGTAATAAGAAATCGGTTTTAGACCAGCTAAGCGTATAGCATGTGTGTATGCTTGTCCGTTGGTCTGTCTAAACAATTCTGGAAAACTAATTATTGTGTACAACAAATCAATAATTAATTAATTTGAAACTCAATTATATTTCGGCAGATTATAGATTCAAAAAGATTCAATTGTAGATTTGAAAAAAAGTTATAAACAGCAGACAACATATAAATGTGTTCTCTTAAAATTTAAGAGATACTCTTAATTTCTGATAGTTATCAGATATCAGATCAGTTTATAAGTTAGTCTATTGATTTATAGATTTTCTAAAATCTGATTTAATTTGATTATTTTGTTGTCAGCACAGACTGAAATCATGAATCATAAATTATTCTCATCAAATTAAAAAGATAAGATTATTGAAGACTATGCATTTTTTTAAGTTAAAATATATCAGTTTAAAAGCTAATCTTTTCATTTAAAGTCAGCCTTACTCAGGATTCCCTAAAGTCTGTTTTTGGTTTATAAAGTGAAAAATATTTATAAATCTGCAAGAGTATTTAGGATCCATAAACTGTTCTCTTAAATTTGTAGAGATAATATTATTAAACACTATTCTTCTCTTAACGCATCTGTTTATAAGTTTTTATTAATAGTTTTAGCTTATAGTCAGCCTTATACAAGTTTCTCCAAAAACCGATTTTGCTTGCTAGCCTGAAATCATAAATTTCGATTTTAAATGTACATCTGCAAGAGGATTAATACATCGGCACGCCGATCGTATCCAATTTCGTTTCTGAACTAACCGCATGTTGTTTGTGTCCCTTTGCGCAGACGCCAAATCTATCGCATGTGAAGGCGCCCAAGTTGCGCGTGCTATTCCAAAGTCCGACACCAGCGATGCCACTGTCCACATGCATAGTCCCCTCATCATCATCATCATCAGCAGCAGCAGCATCATCATCAGTCGGCGGCACTAACACACTGCACACGCTTCACAAGTCCATTTCATCCGCATCGTTGAAGATTGAATCATCGTCGGATGGCAGCAGTTGTGGTGCCAACAGCAGCCAATCGGCGCCCGTCAGTCGCCAGCAATCGCATGAGTTGCCCGCTGGACCAGCGGCTGTGCCCGAGCTGGACGAGATCGATGCCGACGATCGATGCTGTGTAACGCCGGGGAAGATCATTTCGGCGGTGGCGCAGCAGCTGATCAGTGTGACGGCTGATAAGAAGAGCGTGGTGTGGAATGATCACCGTCTGCTGAATATCGAGGAGTACTCGAATCCCTGCACGCCCGTCCACCAATCCTCGCGCTATAAGTCCGAGCCTAATCTATGTAGTCTGCTGCCTCAGGTGCGCGACGACGATAACGATCATGATTACGATGAGGATGCCGCACTGACGCCCATTGCAGAGGTCTCAACGACAACAGCGGCTTGCAGTGGCATGGGCAAATCCCTGACCCGCAAGCTGATGAAGGGCGTTAGCATGGGCAACCTACGGTTTCCATTCAGCACGCCGGAGACAACAAAGCGCTTGGTGCGCAGTGTTTCGGCCACGCTGAAGCGTCGTCCCAGCTCCAACGAGGATGCCAAGCACTTGCCGGCAGCGGATGCTCCCCTACTGGAGGATGTCGACGATAGTGATCTGGAACAGCAGGGGGATGGTAATGAAGATGATGATGATGACGACACCTTGTCCGAGGTAAATGGCAGCTCCAATGAACTGCCTGGCATGACCGTGGACATCAGCTACCATCAGCAGCTGCTGCAGAGCAGTGTTTATCGCAATCTGGATCTGATAACAAGCACGCCAGCACTGCGAATGGGTCGCCGCTCCATGTCGCCAATAACCAAGTCCACACAACGCATGCCCAAGGCAATGCAGGTAAGTGGCGCATGTCTTCTACAGTCCAGCATGTTAATCTTGAATCCAACAAAGAAAGAACACAAGCTAAAACATTTGAGTTTGTTTGCAGGAATCCATTATGACACCACGCTCCCGCAAGCCTGTCATGCTGCTCACTGCTCTAAACAATGGCGATCAGAAGCAGCAGAATCGTAGCTTTGGCGAGCAGCAGCCGGATGAGCTGTTGGGCACCAAGCAGCTGGAGCCACCGGTGCTGCATAGCGAGGATGCCACCTCACTGGGTGGGTATGCGGATATCTTGAGGCGTCAGCAGAGCTTTGCCAACCAACGGCAGCGAACGAGCAGCAGCAGCAATAGCAACAGCAACAGCAATAGCAATGAGCTGGAATTGGAACCTTCACTAGGAGGCAAGCCACCTAATGCTCTCTCCAGTGATTTCAAGTGAGTTGACAGAGTTAAGCAAATTGTCCAGACTTGATAATAATTTGATGCACTTTCCCCTCCAACAGGGAGTATTTGCTAACGCGCAGTGTTTTGACCGCCAGTCCGGCGGATTTGTCATTTGCGAGTCGCTCGGATGACTTTGGCGGCGCCAACACCACACAGGATATTGAGGATTTTGATGAGTCCGAGCTGAGTCCCAGCCTGCTCTACTGCTTGGACGGCAATGAACCGGCAATTGCCTCGCCACTGGGCAGTTTCAATAACGGTCGCAAACGCTCGGCGGACACACCTCTTAAGGCCGCCCGTGGGGCAGATGATGATGCCGCCGGCAACAAGGAGAATATTTCTAGCGGCGATGCCGATGAGCATTTGCACACCAAGAAATTGCTGATTACTTCTCATGAGGAGTATCCGGGCGAAACGGCGCTTTGAGCACATCCTTACAGCATTTAACGTTAAAACCGTTGCACGGCTTTAAGAAAATTGTCTTATTATCAAACATATTGCTTCCGTGAAATTGTTTTCGAAAAAAACAAACAAGCAGCCAGAAATGGCAGCGTTTTAAATATAAGTTTAACGCATTCGCGTTTTTTTTTCAAAAAATTAATATGTAGTTTACGACTTACATTATAAATGCATGACTCAAAAAATTAAACAATTACATAACAATAAAACTATTTTATTAACTTTACCGTTGATGTTTTATTTGCATATAGTACAATTGTTCGTTTTAAATCATAAAATTGCCTTCGAATTATCAACCTTTTAACATACGAGTTAACTTCAACGACTGATTTGAGTAAGCAAATATCGATATGTTATCGCTTTAGCTCTTTAGGCAACACTGACAATTGCTTCTATTGTGCACTTACACAACACTCGAAAACAGCTGATTTTTGTTGACAGCCTCTTGAAGCGGTGATGACAACAAATTTATAGTCAAACCAGTAAAACAATAGAAATCTGTTAAAATTTGTTCAGCTTAAAAGCAAAGACCAGCAGCATGGGTACATGGGTACTAGAGGTGGCCAAAATGGGCATGTACATGGCATTCCCTGTGGCGCTATTCCACTTCTTCAACCAGCCGGAATACTTTGAGGAATGGGTGACCAAAAAGAAGCGGGAACTTTATCCGCCGGAAAGCAAGAGCCACCACGAGGAACTGCAGCGAGCGATACGTGAGCACCACCAGAAACACGACGAGCAAATGATGCGAGCCATGGAGGAGGCGCAACGCAACAAGTAAAACTGAGTGCAGTTTTTTTGTTTTTCTGATATCAGCTTTTATTATATAAGCCAAGTGGACATTAAGTGTGGAAAAATGTCTCATTGAGTAAATCTTAAATTGTTTTTGTAATTACGCCACGAACAAAGTACTTCTGCTTGTGTAAATAAATATAATGATGTGCATTTATTTTTCAGTTTTTATTTAGTAGGAACTGAGAACTTGGAGGGTTTGATAGCAAGCCTTGTATGACGCTAATGATGATCACATGAATCAATTGCAGTAGTTCGCTGCGTGGCAAAACAATCCACTTATCAATGAAGCACCAGATAGTAACCCCCCCACTCCTCTTTATTATTATTTCAGAAGTGCCACAAGCTGTGGCGACAACTCACCTCCAATTCCATTGAGTGCCAGAAGTGCCAGCGCCAGTGTTCCCAGTGACCAACAGTCGACAGTTATTCTGCGAATATTTACTTTTGTGGATTATGGGATCGGCCTTAGATTAGATCCATTCGTAAAAGATTTACATAGATACCACAACTGTGCTTCAGTAGCTGCTGCTATTATCTAATTCTCACACGGCATTTACAGTAACAACAAACACCAGCTGTATAATGCTCATATACACAGATTGTTTTTATACCCATCGTTGGGAGTATTTTGATTTGGTCGTGGGGTGTGAACAATCAATGATAGAGCGTTGGGTTCCTGAATTATGAAAAAATATTTATATTATCTACAAAAAATAATTAACATTGGCTTCCATATACGAATGGTTTTTTTTTTTTAAATGATGAATTAAATTTAAAATTTAAATATGAGCTCTTTTATCTGCATCTGTGATTCTAATCTTTAGCGTGCTCAGAATAGTCTTTATATGTGGGTTTTCGTATGTTTAGTAATGCATTAGTAATGATTGTGGGGGGGTAATTTGGGTTCTAACTGCTTTTCTCACACCTGTGCTTTAGCCTGCACTTGATTTATCAATTTGCGCGGCCGACGTCGACTTCACAGTCGTCAGCCAGCTATTTGGCATATTGAAAGCAATGCGATTCAAAGCCAAGCAACGCTTGTCCATCCACATTCAGTTTGATTTAAACACTCACACGGAACAGAACAAAACGGAATAGAGCGAAAATGGCGCAGGCAAAGGTGCTGCCACAATATATAGCCGGTCTGTCGGCGGCATTTGGAGCCTTCTGTATGGGCGCCAGCATGGGCTGGTCGGCTCCTGCCGAGAAAATGCTGACTGAGGACGAAGCCTATGGGTTTCCAGTGTCCGGAGATCAGTTTGGCTGGATCTCCTCTTTGTTGACACTGGGCGCTACGGTTGTATGCATTCCGATTGGATTCATCATTGACATATTTGGACGTAGGCCGACCATGTTGGCATTAATACCTCCATACATGGTTGGTTGGTTTCTGATGATCTTTGCAAACAGTGTAATAATGCTATACTTTGGTCGATTTATTCTTGGAGTCTGTGGAGGAGCGTTCTGTGTGGCTGCCTCGATGTACAGCACGGAGATCTCGACAATTGATACTCGTGGCAAATTGGGCAGCTTCTTTCAGCTGAACACCGTCTCGGGACTGCTCTATGGATCCATAGTTGGTGGCTTCACTCCACTCCTGACCACCAATATATTGTGTGCGATACTGCCCCTAATCTTTGCTCTGGTCCACTACTTCATGCCAGAGTCACCAGTTTATTATGCCATGAAGGGACGACGGGATGATGCAAGCAAGTCGTTGACTTGGCTACGTGGCAAGAATTGCGATATCAGCGAAGAGCTCAATGAAATTATGGAGGCGAGCAACAAGGGAGCCGATGAGCCCAAGGTGAACATTTTAAAGGCACTGCGACGTCCCATAACGCTCAAAGGACTCAGCATCGCAGTGATCCTGCAGGCTCTGCAGCAGTGGACGGGCATTAATGCCATCATGTTCTACTCAACATCAATTTTTGAGGAGGTGGGCTCCGGATTACCTGGACGCGTCTGCACGGTCCTCATTGGAGTTACACAGGTGGTGATGACGCTGATTGCGGCGTTGATCATCGACAAGGCTGGTAGACGCATCCTGTTGCTCCTCTCTGCCTTCTTTATGGCCATCACCACCTGCCTGATGGGCGTCTATTTCCAAATGAAGCAAAGCGATCCGAATTCAGTGACATCCATCGGTTGGTTGCCAATTACTAGTATCCTGCTGTTCATTGTGTTCTTCTCGATTGGCTTCGGACCAGTGCCGTGGCTGATAATGGCCGAGCTATTCACTGAGGATGTGAAGAGTGTCGCCGGCTCCATTGCGGGCACCAGCAACTGGTTCTCGGCATTCCTGGTCACGCTGCTCTTCCCGATCCTGAAGAACTGCATTGGATCTGGTCCAACATTTTGGATATTTTCGGCCATCGCCATTGTCGCCTTCGTTTACTCCTTGTTGTGTGTGCCGGAGACGAAGGGCAAAACGCTCGCGGAGATTCAGCTGATGTTGGTCGGAGGCAAAAAAGGCAAAGATGCTGAGACGAGCATCGATCCTAAGATTGAGGGGCTCAAGGAGAAGTTGTAAGCTTATAAATATAAATGTTGTTTTATTTCTAAATCTAGATTGTAACTCTAATTCTTAGAGACTAAGAATAATACTGTGCATAACTGTAATGTAACTGTAAACTAGTAAAAAATTAATTATATTATTAAAAATATATTAAATACGAGCGAAATTTAATGGACATTTTTAATTGCATTTATCAGGCATGATATCATCAAAATTATTCAAAACAAAGCAGCTTGTAAATAAATGGCATACACTCAGAGAAAAACACTGTCCAAGAACATTATGAATACAATTTTTACATTTTTGCATGGCTTTTAGAGATTTTGACATATAAAATTCCCAAATCCTTTCAGTAATTAAAACTTCCTTAAGCTTGTCAAAAGTGATCAAATTTTGGTTATGATTTATAATCTCGATCGTTCTGCAGGACTTTGCCTTCTACTGTCTTTATTTATTTATAAATTTTCTATAAAACAATATCTTAGAACAGCTTCTTATCAGAATTGTTAAATTGGAACTTAGAAATAAATAAATATAAATTATCGTAGTTAAGAGGATCCTCAAGGATCGGCGACTGAATAAACTCTATTCTAATGAAGATTAGACACCATTTGAAAAGGCATCTCATTTATTTTTTCGGTGTATCATTTTTATTACCGCCTGCGAGGATCTGTTGAATCTCCTCCAGGCTTCTACCCTTCGTCTCGGGCACATATATCAAAATGTACACAAAACCAAGAAGGCTAATGCCAGAAAATACCCAAAATGTTACTGCTGGTCCGATATTGTTCTCCATCACAGGGAAAATCTTGGTGACCATAAATGCGGACAGCCAGTTGCTGGTGCCCGCAATGGAGCCGGCGACACTCTTCACATCCTCGGAGAATAATTCGGCCATCATCAGCCAGGGCACGGGTCCAAGGCCAACGGCACTGGCCACTATAAAGATGAGGATGCTTGTAATTGGTAACCAGCCGATGGATATCACCGATTCGGGATCGGTGTCCCTCATTTGAAAATAGACACCCATCAGGCAGGTGGTAATAAAAGCGAAAAAAGCGGAAATAAGCAGAAGAATACGTCGTCCAGTCTTGTCAATTAACACAGTCGCCACCAAAGTTATCACAAGCTGAGTAGTTCCAATAAGCATCGTGCACAGTCGCCCACTTAACTTGGCACCCACATCCTCGAAAATAGACGTCGAATAAAACAGGATGGCATTAATCCCCGACCATTGCTGCACAATTTGTAGAATCACTGCGATGCTGAGTCCCTTGAGGGTTATGGGACGTCGCAGTGCGCTTAAAATGTTCACCTTGGGCTCATCGGCTCCCTTGTTGCTCGCCTCCATAATTTCATTGAGCTCTGCGCTGATATCGCAATTCTTGCCACGTAGCCAGATCAGCGACTTGGTTGCATCATCCCGTCGTCCCTTCATGGCATAATAAACTGGTGACTCTGGCATGAAGTAGTGGACCAGAGCAAAGATTAGGGGCAGTATCGCACACAATATGTTGGTGGCCAGGAGTGGAGTGTAGCCACCAACCATGTATCCATAGAGGAGCCCGGAACAGGTGATCAACTCGAAAAAGCTGCCTAGAGTGCCACGTGCATCAATTGTCGAGATCTCCGTGTTATACATCGAAGCAGTCACACAGAACGCTCCTCCACAGACTCCAAGAATAAATCGGCCAAAGTATAGCATTATTACACTGTTTGCAAAGATCATCAGAAACCAACCAACCATGTATGGAGGTATTAGTGCCAACATGGTCGGCCTTCGTCCAAATATGTCAATGATGAATCCAATCGGAATGCACACAACTGTAGCGCCCAGTGTCAACAAGGAGGAGATCCAGCCAAATTGGTCTTCGGACACTGGAAACCCATAGGCTTCGTCCTCCGTCAGCATGTCCTGGACGGGAGAAGACCATCCCATGCTGGCGCCCATACAAAAGGCTCCAAATGCCGCCGATAAACCGGCTACATATTGTGGCAGCACCTTTGCTTGCGACATATCAAATCAAACTGTTGCCTTGTTAACATTGTAAACTGATAGAATCTAATAAGTGGTTCTCAAGACTTGGGAAATCGGTAAAGCGAACTCTGTTGTAAATAAATGTGCACTGAAGATTATTCGGTTAGTTGCAGATAGCGCTGAAAACTGTGGGTGTTAATTAAATGAAGACTTGCAGAAGATTAAATACCTTTGGCTGTGTATTTGATGTAATTATTTAACTTTTCGATATGAATATTAGCCGAATAAAACTTTTAATTATTAACAAGATGGATCTACATTATTAACATTAGATAGCTATCAACCTTGGACATATAAGTCCAATATGGTTTCTGTAATGGGTTTAAGATTCCCCTGCAGTGCTTTGATAATTACAAGTGTCGCTGTGAAAATTAGATTAGAATTAGTAGTAAATAGAGTAATTAGTCAATATAACGGTCAATTGTCGGTCAACGGCTGGGAATATTTGACTGAAAGGTGGATGGCAATATCTTCAACAAAATGGTAGACACTTCGAGTATTATCAACGGCTAAGAAATGCTGATTTGGCTATTGACTGATTAACAATTTAGTACCGTAAAAATGCACCAGTTTCCTGAATTTTGTACAATTTCCAAGTGTTTTATTAATTATGTTTTTGCTTTTCTGTGTGTCGTGTGTGTGTCTGTATTTTATATAATACGAATTTAAATATATATGCATTTACTTAAGATCTAACGAATATTAATTGACAGCATTCGGACGCTGTTCTTTATATTCTTCTTCATGGTTCCATTATTATTTCTTTTCTTTTTATTATTTATATTATCAAATAAATTGTATTATTTGCACTGAGAATGTTAACATATTTCTAAGTTAAGTCGAATGAAAAATTGTACAAACTTTTTTGAACTGGACACAAAAAAGTTGCTAGAAATAAGCTTCTGTCGTTGCGCAAATAATCAAATTAATGAATGTTTTAAATGTTTTATGTTGTTTATTTAAATATGATTTTGAAATTGCTAAGGCTCAGGCAATGCTTGCTTTGCTGTATTAACTATGCAGTGAAAAGCAGAAACTTATCTGTGTATCAATAATAATATCTTGCAATAAACATTTGAAATGCGTTCAGATATTGTGCCTTACAACTTTACATGCTATGGCAGTTTACTTGTTGGGAGTTCCTTCTGTTCTTTATCAAGTATTTATCATTTATGGACCAAAGTGTCGATAAAATGTATTTGCTTTGTGTCATGCTTTGTCAGTGAAGCGTTTATTTAAACTAAGCACATTTACTTACAATAAGTGAAAGAATGCTGAAATTTCAAGTGCTTCGATTATCCTTGCCTAATTCAATTTTAAGACGCGCATTTTTTAATTCATTGTTTCTGCTTTTCGGTGCATTTTGTTGTTGTTGTTGTATCCGTTCTTCATAATTTATTTTGTTGTACATATACAAATATATATGTGTTTGTATATATAGATATATAAACAGTTTACGTACATAAAAATATATAATTATTTGTATAAAAAACTAATACAATGTTGCATGTATACATATCTACTTTTTTATTTATTTGTATGTGTGTGTGTGAAATCGATTGCATTTATAGAGAAAAAAAACATATCAAACAATATAATCGTAATCATAATTATTATTAAACATAAAACATCATACAAAGCATTAAATTCCAACACACACACACACACACAAGCGCATGCAAAGAATATCAAAATGTTTTCTTGTTTTGTTTTTTATTGCGTTTTTATAAAAATATTGCATATATGTATACAAATTGTTTTTATGTATGTATGTATGAGTCTGTGTATATATGTGTGTGTGTGTGTGTGTGTTCATGTTTATCGAATAAATTAGCACAAATTTGACCAAAAACAAAATTACATTTTTCAACTAATGCGTAGTTTATCCTGCATGTGGGTTTATTATTTTTCAACTGTGAAATTTTGATTTCTTTTTTGTTTTTTGTTTTGTTTACTATGTAATGTATTTACGTAGTATATTTAAGCGCTTAGAGAACTATTAGATTTGCATTTTGTATATAGAAGGGCGATCGATTTAGCTTGATTTTCAATTGTAGCTTATCTGGCTGCAGATTTGCTTATTTTGTTTTTTTCTGTTTGTTTTTGTTTTTTGTTGTATATACTTGATTTAGACTCTATATATGATTTTATTTATGATTTTTTGTCCCAACTTGAATCAAGTTTAGCTGCTCATTTGTTGCCGTTTAATGCCTCTCTCAAATATTGTATTTTTATTATTTGTTGCTGCTTTGTTTTCGTCGTTTTCCATCATCATCATCATCATTATTATCATCTTCGTTTTGCTCTCTATTCGTCCCCGCCCGCCTGCTACCAGCTCTCTGCTCTGCTCTGCACTGCACAGCACTGCTCTCCTCTGCACTGCACTGCACTGCACTGCTATCCTCTGCACTGCACTGCTCTCCTCTGCACTGCACTGCACTGTTCTCTTCTGCTCTGCTCTCCTCTCTTTTCTGGTGGTTGTGGATTGTTAGATTGTTAGAATTTAGGCTTCGGCCTTCTTCTTCTCCTTCTTCTTCTTCAAGAACGATGGTGTGCGCAGGCCCTTCTTCTTCTTCTTGTCTTTCTTGGGTGAACCGTCCGTGGATACATCCTGGAACCGTAATAGAAATTTGCAATGAGAATATCGTTTGCATTTCGTTTGCTTAATTACACAAAAACCTGCAGAAGAAAGCATCTACGACTCAATCAAGCATGTATATGCCCGATCAGGAGCAACAAACGTGTTGTATACCCTAACTATCTGATTGTAGTGAATAAATAGAAGCGTTGCCTTATTATACAAACAAAAGTGTAACAATTGCAGTGCTACGTCCACTAGAGGGGGCTAGGAAATCGATATACGCAAATCGATAAAGCTACATATCTCCCACAATTTTAAGGCTAGGTTGTTGGCGATGTCCTTCAAAGATTGGCATATGCCAGAGCTACAGTTACCAAACTTGGAAGGTGGATTTCTAAGAATGTCCTCCAATATTTTGTTTTTGGCCACGCCAGTTACCAAATTTGGATGGAACATTACTCGGCAAATCTTTCAACAATTTTTTTTTCGACCACATCCTCAAAATCGACAATTTTAAAGGCAAACTGCGGTAAGAAATGAGAGCTACTTGCACACCATAAAAGTAGAGATATATGGCTCACTCCAATATATGGGTATGGGTATCAGGGTATCTCGTAGTCGAGCTCACTCTTACTTACCTCTTTACTGCTCTGTGAGAAGGTGCTCAGATGCGCCTCCGAATGATCGCCATTTTGTACGTTTTCACCTGTGGGTTGGCCATAGAAAGTATTCAAATTAATATTGTTGTAGGACTACTCATATACATAGATAGATAGATAGATAGATCATGTAACTCAAGGGACGCGCACAAAATCATAGATGTTCATATGTATTAACCTACCCCCTACCGACCATGATTAGAGGACGCACACACGAAAAGATTTATGTTATAATTAACCGAAAACATGTCGGATATATGAGTATATGTATGTATACATATATATGTATATACATTTGTATGTAAATGTTTTTTAAACTAAACAAACACAAGCATGCAAGTATTAATAATAAAAAAGGCATTAACTAATTACTACCAAGGCGCCATGCTTTAAAGTTTAAACACAAAACATATAAAAATGATAAAGTGCCAAAAAGTTGTTACCTGTGTTTCGATTTCTTAACTTACATGTTGATGGAAGGAATTATATATATGATATATAATGTGTAAATGAACAACATTTATTATAACATATATAAACTTAATGAACCGACGCATCTTAATTATAAAAAATATGTGTAATTTTGTATAATAAAAAAAGCAATGATAACAGAAAAAAGCACAATTCATGAAAAAAAAATTATTTAACAAAAAAATAATTATAATAATAATGATAACAATAATAATAAACAATATGACCAAGTCGAGTTGCTTAAGTTGTAGGGTTTCTGACAATAGTTGAGAGATTAAAAGCTGTAAGTCAAATGAAATGCGTGGGCAAACAATCCCAATCTCTACTTGGCTCTGGTTGGCTTGACAACGCTCGACTTGATATCGTCGCGCATCTGGGAGATACGCGTGCGGCAATCATAGATAATGGCGCGATTGTGCAACTCGTGGGCTCGTATAATGCTGTTCAACAGTTGCTGCAACTCCATTTCCAGGTTGCGTAGCAAACGCTGCAGTGCCTCCGCATCGGTGCAGCTGTGCGTTGAGTCTCCGGACGTCAACTGGGACTGGGATTGGGTCGGCAGCTGGGAGTCTGCAATTGCCACATAGCTATAGGTGTGGCACAGTGCCGGCGCCGAGTTGGAACGTTGCAAGAGCAGCGAAGACGAGGGTGTTGGCGAGGCAAGTGGGGCACGTGGCACGTGTTGTTGTTGCTGCTGGTGCTGGTGCTGGTGGTGTTCCGATAGAAGCTGCGTGGTGCGCTGCTGCATGGCCAGCTGCTGGGATATATAGTGTATCTCATCATCGATGACCTTCTCCAGCTTGGAGCGGAACTCCTGCTCATGTGCCTGCACCGTCTGCACACACTCCGTGTTCCGCAACGACACATTTATGAGTATCTCAATAGAGGAGGAGGTGGTCGTCTTCAGCTGGGACTCCGCCTCCGGTGAGCTGCTCAACGTGAGTCGAATATGCTTGCCCTGACTGTAGGCCTCCGCTTCCTGTGTTGTTGAGCCGGAGCAGGAGTCACGACGCTTGTTGCTGCTACTCTTCTTCTTTTTACTGTTGTTGTTGTTGTTGATGGAGTTTTTGTTGCTGCCACTACCACTACCACCACCCAAACCACTGTCATCGCCATTCTGATACATGGCCTGCTCGGCCTCGGGCTTGTCACCGCCATCCTTGGGCAGCGCATGATTGTTGGGCAAAAAACTGCGCAGCGTATAATTGCTGGGATAAAGACTGTCATCGTCACGATCACAATTGGCATGGGTAATATTGAGAATGGAACTAAATTGAGCCGTCAGCTCATCTAGCGAATCGTCGGCGCTCTGCGGACTGGTGCTGCTCCGCCTGCTGCAGCTGCTGCTCCTCGTTGTTGCCGCACTGTTGTTGCGCTGCTTCCGGGATGGACTTGGTTGCAACTGGATTTGCATCTCCGAGACATAAGATGGCGATGGCGATGATGATGCATCCTCGTGCGCCGTCGGATTATTTTGCTTACCGCTCGTCGCACTCGCACTGAGCACATTGAGCATTTTACGCTTGGCAAAGCTCAGATTGGTCAGATCAATAAAAGAGACGACCTTCTCCCGCTGCTCGGCCACCGTCTGCCAAATGCTCTGATTAGCGGGATGCAAGAGTATATTTGGCGCATTTGTCAGCGGACAATTGAATCCATAATGCGAAAAAGTGCGAAATGGTGCAGCTGATGTTGATGATGATGTATTTAAGGCATTACTGCTGCAGCTGCTGCTGTTGTTGTTCTTGTTGTTGTTGTTGTTGTTGACAGCAGTTGGCTGATAGATAATTGCTGAATGCACAGCGGATCGAATGGGTGTGCTGTGTTGTGCCAGATGTGCCACAAAGCTATCCTCGCTGTTGGGGTTGTTGGTGTTTGCATTGAGCAACGGATAGTTGTGCTTATATGTGGCATCGATTTTATGTATTACATGCACCTGGATGCAGTGAAAGGCCTCAATGCAACGACTTGTTGTTGCATAGAGGAAAGCGTATTTATCTGACAAATATGCCAGCGTAGCTGTGATAAGAGAGGGGGCATAGGTGAGTGTGTGTGTGTAGGTATGCGTGTAGGTGTGTGTGTGGTATGTGTGTTAAACACATCACAGTTATAGTTATGTATAAGTCCGACTTACATGTAAATATTCACAATCAACAATTGGGGGGGAACTTAAAGAGTAACAGTGACATTAACAGCGACAGCGACAGCCACTGTTAACATTTAACATTTAACATTAACATCTGTTGTTTAAGCTTACAAATTAGGCGCGACTGTTATTTAACATTCAAGGATAATTGCCTAAAATTAAACATTTCTATATATTGCAAAGTAAATTCAAATCATTATATATTTCAGCATACAAATCACCATTATTATTAAGTAAATAATACAGTTTTTATTATTAATACATATACAATTCACCATTAATTTTATGTAAATACTCAAGTTATATTTGTTGAGGTCTATCAATACAAATCAAAACCAGTATTTTCAAGCTAAATCTATTCAAATATATGTTGTTAGTATATGTGAAAATAAATGTGAATGAGTGAAATTGAAAAACATGCTGATTATAAAGATTACAAAAATAAGTGTTGTGTAATGTAATAAGATGAAGGGAAGCTTGTAGTAAACGACTTGAAATGTGCTGACTTGGCAAAGTGGAATGGGCAAAAAATAAAAAATAATATATAAATTTTTAAAAAATTCATTGAGAAAGTTAGAAAATAAAATGTAAAAGCGTCACTTTGTTTTGAAAACTTGTCGAGAATCGTATGTGAAAAGTAGTTGCCATTTAGAATTATGTGGAAGACTGCTGCTCGTCTCCGTCTTTGGGTGCAACATCAACAGCTGATGGACGCATATCTGTGGCGTCTCCTTCAATCTCAACTTGCTGGTTACTGATTACCATTGCTTGGTTTACTTCATTTATAATCTCCACAAGGTAGGGTTGTGTCCCCTCATACTCGCTTTCGTAAATTAAGATCGGCTGCTCCGTTTGATCGCGATTACGCAGCAATTCATCCTCTTCTTCCAATGCCTCGGCAAACAATGCAACCTCTTCGGGTGTTATGAATCGCGCAATGAATTCGTCAAAGTTCAATGCGTTCATTTCCATTTCGATTTCCCCATCGGGTATGGTCCAGTCATCGTCATCGTCCTCGATAATCGGATAGAGTCGACTCGGTTTATCACAGCGAGGCACGGCTATCTCCTCGTCCAAGGATTCGTCGGTGATGTGCAGAGTGCCACTGGTCAGCGTACACAGTGTTGTCAATTCAATCGTTTCGCTATCCTCGTCGCAACTGTCTTTTGCTTCTTCCTTATCACCGTTTTTGCGCTTCTTCTGTATTTGAGCTGCCGCCATCGATGTGCTTGGCTTGTCATCTTTCTCATCCGCATCCGTAACCTCATTCGCATCCTCATTGTTAACCTCAATGATGCCTTTAGTCTTGGGATATTTTCTGTATATTTTGGGTGAACTGTCCCCATCCGATGAACTGCCGCCGTTGTCGTAATACATTTGATAAGCCCACTTATTCTGCTGAGTGTCGAGATTGAAGGTGCCACGCACCAAGCTCAGAGGATAGCCAGATGAGTGGACATCTAAGTGACTGGCCACCGCTTCCTCCTCCTCCCCCAACTCTTCTTCATCGTATTCAAATTCTTCAGTTGCACTTTTCAAATCTGATTCGTTGACTTCTTGAGTATCCATTTGTTCAAATGACTCAACATTAGGAGTTTCTGCATCAGCCTTGTTTCGATTCACCACTTGCTCGTCGTCTGCTGATGAGAGCCCATTCTGTGATCGCTTCGCATCAAGCATATCATTGGAATTTGTCTCCATATCACCAGTAGTTTCGTTCCTGTTTGGTTCATCGGTATTGCCGGAGTAAGCCTCAGCTTGCAACAACTGATGATCAGCAGCTTCATTAGCTTCATTAGCTTCATTCTCATCATCCGACATATACAGATCCATTTGCTGTTCCATTGACTGTTCGCTGTCGCTTACATCCATTGACTGAGCACCTTGGGATTCCGTCAACTGCTCCTCCGGCAAAAAATTCAAGTTAAAAGTGGTGCTAGAAAAGGGTCGTTGCATCAACTGTGGCGATGCGGCGACATCTGTGAAGAAAGTGCTACTCGACATAGTCCGATTTAGTGCAGAGCGTAAGCCCCGACGCAGTTTGGGTGGGTGCACCATGCCGCCCATTGGTTTGAACCGTTTGGCAAAGGAAGAACAGGGAGTTTGGGGTGAACGACTTGGACTGATCGCTGATCCGCGCTTTTGTCCGGCGTAGGAACGTGGCGTCGTTGGCATCGAGACCCACAGACGAGCGCTTCTGTTGCGCTGCTCCGCATGGAATGTGCACACGGAGGAGTCATCGCTGGTGGCGTTGTTGTTGTCCGTCTTCACCTGCATCTGAATCTGCACAGATCGCTTC
The DNA here is from genome assembly GCA_035042305.1 of Drosophila glabriapex. Taxonomy (NCBI): domain Eukaryota; kingdom Metazoa; phylum Arthropoda; class Insecta; order Diptera; family Drosophilidae; genus Drosophila; species Drosophila glabriapex. Next base: position 18,524,329 of record JAWNLN010000046.1, read on the forward strand.
TTGCGCAAGCTAAACGTCGACTTGGAGATGGAGGAACGCGGCTTACTGGCATTGCGTATGTTCTCCTGAATAAAGTTGCGCTTCTTGCGCGGACAGCCGCCGCTCACTACAAACGTGGACGAGGAAATGGCGCTCTCTAATTGGGAATCATCTGGACTGCTGTCCAGAGAGCGCGACATACGCGACTTGTGGCAAGTAATGAGACGAGTGTGTGCCGACGAGGGGGTCGATGTTGCATCCATATCCATTCTGGAGCGAGCGCTTGGATTCGGATCACTGCCGAACTGAAATAAATGCGGTATCCGGACTGATCCGGGAGTCTTCACAATGTGCGTGCATGTCACAAAAGTCTCCTCGACATCGCAGACAATGCTCTGGAGTGCGCTTGGCGGCAGCTTGTTGCGTATGCTCTGATCGATTTTGCCAAAGATCGATTCGCGCTCCTTGAGCTTGTCGGCCTCGATGGACTCGAGGATCTCGCGTTCGAGGGGAGAGAAATGCGAGCTACATTCGGCGGTCTGGGTCACTTCGAGTCCCTCCCGGGCATCCTCGTCAACGTTAGTTTCATGCTCATCGATGTCCTTTTCATTAAAGTGTCTGGCTTCAACAGCATCTTTGAGTTTATTTGCATTGGACTGAGGCGTCACTGGCTTCTCATCGTCGCGCTTCTCCTCGTGATCGATCTCTGCTTGCGGTTCACCAGTCTCCTCCTCATCGTTACTAAATTCGCTCACATTAAAGCGTTGTGGCTCCGAAACGGATGCGGCATCATCAGCATCGGGTATATTCTCCAAGTTGATGGCGCGAAACAATGAACCGATCTCCTCCACAGATGCATCCAATGCGGACGACTTCTCTACGCTCTTATTATTCTCGGCCGTTTGTAGGTTTTTTATGGTGGCCACCAGTTGCTCAAGAGTCTCACCCACATCGCTCAGACTCCGCTCAAACTTGTTCAACATTTTCTGTAACTCCGCGAAGGCTTTGACCATTTTATCATCCACTGCTTGCTGCATTTGAGCATCTTCCTCCTGCTCTGCTTGTCGTGGACAATCGTAGGTCCTTAGAGCATGCGCCTCCTGCGTATCCAGTGACATTGTCACCGTATGCTTCACAGTTGCTGGCGCCTCCTGTTCCATTTGCTCCTTGGCACCAAAGTAGTGCACATGATCCTGCCAGAGCTCTTCGAACTCCAACTTGCGGCGATGACGCTCATCGCGCGACATTAACTGACGTTCCTCCTCCACCGCCATCTTCATCGCGCCCTGCCCCTGCTCCTGCAGCTGCAGAGAGTTGTTGGCATCTGGTTGAACGCTCTGCTCTGCAAATTGTAATTGGGGAATCTGGAGCGTAATGCGTCGCTCAACGAGCGGATTCGGTTGCTGCTGTGCCTGCTCCTGCCAGTTGCCAAAGTTCCACACCTCTGTAATGTCCGTCCGGTATCTATCCGAATCCGGTCGCGGTAGTTGCGGTGTTTTCATTGGTTGCGCACTGGTCGCACTGGCCCCAGGACTCGTTGGCGTCTCGAAATCAGGTAAACTAAAGTAACTGGCTACGGCTTGGTGTCCCGGCACATAGTTGCCATTGGTGGACTCCTTCGAGTAGTTGAGACCTTCGATTTGATTAAGAAAGTTGGCAACGGGCAAGGATCTGTTCGTTTGGGTGCTCACATGGCAAAGAATCGAGTTGATCAAGGTGCGCTCGTCCTCCTTCTCTGCCTCCTCCTCCTCCTTTCCATTCAGTTTAAGGGAGGGAACTGAGCTGGTGCAACTGATCAGATCCTCGTGCTCATCCTCGGCACTGCGTCGCTGCAGTTCAGGCTTGAGTCGCAGCAGCTGCTCAAAGCAATAATGACAGAGGTGCTCATAGCGCGGCGTCGCAAAGATCTCCTCATAGCTGAGGGCACGCTGCACGCTGGGACGATAGCGAATGCACTCGGCGCCACCCGGCAGATGCTTGTGCTCGGTGGGCACTGCGAGTCGCGGTGAATTAAAGCCAAAATGCGACAGGGTGCGATAAGGCAGCAGAAGTGAGGAAGTCGAAGTAAGAGTTCGAGTCCGAGTCGAAGTCGAAGTCGGATTCATCGACTGTCCATTGGCCAAGTGGAGGAGACGACGACGTGGCGATGACGAATCATTGGTGGTGCTAACTATGCTGGATGTAGCCGTGTTGGAACGTGTTATGCCAGCATCTCCATAATTAAGCATATTGTGGTGCGGCGAGTGGAGAGCATGAAGGAGCACCGAACAAATCTGCGGCTGACAGCAGCGACCCAATGACCCAGCAGCAGACGAATAAAAATGCCCCCCACCTGGCAGACACTGTGCCAAGTCAGCAACATCGGAGGCGGGAGGGGAGGACAATGTTTCGGGACGGGGACTGGGACTGGGAATATAAACTGATATCGAATTGAATTGTTTGGTAAATGCAGCTTGCAAATCGCGACGACACTTGCTAGTCGAGTTGGAGGCTGGAACAACACCCGGCTGACAGCACTGATTCTGGTTCTCCCTGTCCAGCTCATCATAGATTGTATTATTGTTGCTGTTTCGCTTCGACATCTGGACGCTATCTGCTCTAGTTGTTGCTTGAACTTGCATTTCTTTTGTGGCTGGCCAAGTGGAGTGTGAAGAGAGATATCAAAAGGAGTGGCATTTATCAGTAAGGTTGGCTACTACTCACTACGCTGACAATGGAGACTTACACTCAACTCAACTCAAGCCTAAGGCCAGCAAATTGGAGTAAACAATTGAAACAATTGAGAATTTCATTAAATTTGCCACACAATTGCGGCACTTACGACTTGCAACACGTTGATTTATATGAGATACGTACGAGTATTAAATACCTACATCTATATAACGATGTGTATATACCTAAAGCCGAAAGATCCGCCTAAGTGCGAAAGATAAATGTAAAATATTCAGATATTCAGATACATATATCTAGTGTGTCATTTGATGAATTCAATAACCCAGTTGCCCGATCCAATAATCTAAATGAGCTAATTATGAATATTTCGCAAATGGGGTGTATTTCTTCTTTTTTTTTACTAGGTTAGGTTGAGGTGCATACGTGTAAATGTAAAATAAAAGTGATTTTGCTAGTTATCAATACATCAATGACAAAGGGGAATGGTTATACAACATACATGTATGTATATGTAAGTATGTGTATATACAAAATGCAGCATTATGTTGTGCTATCATCCCAGGGTATAATTGAGGTACAATTGTATAAGTTGTATACTTTGTATAATTAAGGGTTAGCTATTTATGTATACAACAACAAAAGGGACTTTTGTTCGTTTACCTCGGCCAGTTGGTGGCTTGCGATTTGTTGCTGTATGAGAGCGTTCGCCGTTTATAAAACTAAGTGTTGCTAAAATAAGTATTGAAGAAATAAAGGTACATAAAAAATTCGCATGTTTTGTTGAATGCTTTTGATGTTACGTGTTGGCGCATCGCATCAAATAAACCTTGGAAAATAAATTGCATTAAAGACGTAAACTTAAAATAAAGATGTGTGTGTTATGTTTGAAATATTCATACGAATAGCATACAAAAATTGTATCGAGTAGCAGATATTATGTATATTAGCAGTAGAATGTTAACAAAGTATCGATACTTTATGATGCAATGTGTCAGCGTTAGAAAGTAATGTTAGCGGCGCTCATAGGAAAATTGAAATACAAACGGAAAAAGCAATTAAAAGATAACAGCTGCAGTTGTTCAAAAAAAAAAAAGAAAAACTAAATAACTATTATATGTGCACACAAAAAGCTACTTAAATGAAGAAAGCTAAGAGAACGCGTTGATTTGAATGCAGAATGATATTTGATAGCCTGATTCCACAACATTCTCAACATTTCGTACATTCTTCTTTTTTATGTATGCAAGATGACCTATACATTTTCCCATGTATATTTAACATTCGTAAAGTATTTCTTTTTTTTTTTAACTAGCTCTTTAATTTAACTTTTTTTTTAATTTATCTATCGCTTTAAGACTCTCAAGCTCCACAGAGGCTGTGAATATCATATTCAAAATATTCAGGAGCATAAAAATATAATATAATACAAATTAAAAATAATATAGCGAAAGAAATGAGTGAAAATAAAAATAGATCATCAAACCATAAACAATTTTTAAATAATGCTGAAATCAAAATCCATTTCAATTGGTTTTTTAATTTGAATTTTTCGGAGCATAAAAAATAATATAATAAATATTAAGAATAATATAGCGAGACATACGTGAAAATAAAAAGAACAAAAATTGTTTATAAACTATTAAAATTTAATGCTGAAGTCGAAATCCTTTTCAATTTTTAATTTAAAGTCAATGCTAAGAAATGTTGGGCAGAAGTGGAATCTGGCTATAATATGTTATACACTATTAGTTTGTGTAAGATGTCATGAGAATATGCATACTATAACTATTTCAATTTCGATCACTTGTCTAAAAACTATGCGAGAGTATTATTGATTTTTGTGTATTTGTTTTTTTTTTTTATTTTTTATTACTACACACTAAACTTTCGGGCTGCACTCACCTCTAATATAAAATGTTTTGTACTAAACTGCACTTTTAATTTGTTTTTGTTTGAGAGTGTAGTAGTTGTTATGTAAGAGGGCAGCAGCAGACACATTTACACAGTTTTTGTGGGTTTGTTTTGGTAGTAGAAAATTTAGTAGTAGTAGTAGTAGTAGTTGTAGTGGTTGTTGTTGTTGTTGTTGCTGTTTTCGCTGTTTGTTGAGTTTTTGTTACCCTACACACAGTCTAAAAGTTGTTATGTCTACATAGTTACAGTTATATTTTAGCTGCCAATTTATTTGTGCTTGTGTTTGGCTAGGGGAAGTTTCAAAGTATAAACATATATATATATAAAAAAAAAGATAATAGGATAGACAAAGTTACAAATTTTGTTTCACAATATGACCAATTATTGTTTAAAATAAGTGCGCACAATAAATCAAATACAAATACTAAATACAAAGACCAAAACTGCAGCTGTAGAGAAAAAAACGGGGTGTACAAATAAACCCCATTTTGCAACTAGAAGTAGCTCTTGTTGTAGTTGTAGTTGTTGTTGTGGTTGTGGTAAATTAAGTGCTGTTTTCTTTAAAAATCTTTCTTTTAAAAATCACTTAATACACGCCGTACAACAGGTGACTCCTTAAATGGTAGACAGAATAGTTGTAGTAGCAGATAGACAGTGTTGTATTTGCACAGTATGTGTGTGTTGTAGTGTTGGAAATTGATAAATTATGCAACAGAAGAATATTGTTGTAGTAAGAGTTGGATTTTAACGGTAATACACTTCTTTTTATTACAGGAAGGATGTCGAAACTGTATCAAGGGCTACGAGTAGTTTTTTGTTGACTTTTGATTATAATTAATAGTTATGTTTTGGGTTGTGTGTGTATGTGTGTGTTTGTGTGTGTGTATTTGTTGAAGTAGAGCCGAAAATAAAAGGAAAATAGCATAAGTAAATTTGAAGGTTAGGTCTCAAATAAGTATCGAAATAAGTACAGTTGATTAATTTTAAATCGTAAGGTTAGATATTTGTCTACTTTTTAAAAATATAATTATTATTTTATGATATAAATAACTAGACTAGACGTAGTAAAAAATAAAACGTTTGAAAAGAAATCACAAATTAACAAAACGAAATACAAAATAACTATAACAAAATGAAGAACCTGAACAAATTTCATATCACAAATCGAAGGATATTTGATTTAGATGTAATGGAGAAGGACATAACTAGGTAAGTGTGTGTGTGTGTGTATATATATATAAACTTTTAAATATTGCTTGCAGACATAAAAACAATGGGAAAGAATGGTGAATAGAGTTGTTGGACTTACCATCACTCAGCACAACCTCAGCCTGGCTGGGAATGGGCGCCTGCTGTGTTTGGATCTGTATGACTTGGTGTTCTGCAATGTCAAAGGTTGAACTTATTAAACACACAGTTCATGTCCATGGATGTCTTGTCGCGTTGTGATCTTACCCGTTTCTGGCTCACTCTGTGCGTGTTTTGCATGTGCATGTGCACCCGCCGCCTGCATCGAGTTTAGTGCCTCCGATTCCGAAAAGTCTGTATCGGTATCTATTCACAAAAATCACAGAGACAATTGGTTAAGTATTTGTATTTGCTAATTGTATTTTAGTTTGCTTACATTCGCCATGAATGCTCTTCTTTTTGCGCTCCACGGTGCGTTTATATTCGTTGAGCTCATCGTCTGTCACATTGTCGAAGGGATTCTTGGCATAGGGCGCCTTGTAGACAGTCGCATTGTGTTGGAAGCCGCGCTGTATGATGCCCTTGGAGGCAGCACCCATTAGCACAACATGATCACCGGTTTGGGAGACGGTTGCATCTTTGATGCGATTTGCCTCATCCCAGGTGACGCCCTCCAGTATATGCGATTGTGGTCCAGCTGAAATGACATCCGCACGACGATTGTCCTTGATCTGTAATTGTCCATAATAAATAGAAATTAAAATTTGATTTCAAGATTTGGAATTTGATGATTTCAAGTACTGACTTGCTGTTGCAGCCGCTTAAACTCCTTGGTTGTGGTTCCAACTGGCACAAATTGCAATGGATCCTCGATCCGCACCGGCGTTGAGTGGGTGGGCGAACCTTCGGCTACCCACTTTATATGGTTTTGGATTTTTCATTTTTTTCATTTTGTTTAATGTACAAAGGGGGCAAGCAATTGATAGAAAGAAAGAGAAAGAAATTTGTTTTTATTTAGATTTCAATGTTTTCAAATTGCAAAAAGTGCTTAAATCGAACAGCTTTGTTCCTAAATAGTCTACAATGTTAAATGTTCTCTTTATATTATAAACAATATTTAAGACTGCAATTATTTGTTAAACATAGATTTTGAATACCTAATCCTGGCTATATTTGTACACAACTGCAGGCAAATGTTAATTGAATGTTTAATGTTTTAAATGCAAATGATGTGTATAACAAATGAAATATATAACAAGCATAAATGACTTTGTGCCTTAACCAAAATATTAACAAATATTCGGGACAACTAAAAACATGCAAAGAAAAAGAAATTTTGTGTCTGTTCACAAAAAAAAAATGTATACATTAATTAAATGAATGTGAAAACAAACAAATTAAAAACATGCCGTGTGTTCGATGAGTACTAATTAATTTATACAATCAAAATTATTTGTATTTAGCATTAATGGTAGCATTTAATATTTGGTAACAAATGTCTTTCTCTTTCTTTGCATCTTGTTTTTATATATTTTTGTAAGGAAAATCATAATTGGAAATTCCCTAAAAAGGCACAAAATCATCTAAGCGATTTGGTTTCATATATGTTTGTATATTTATTTGATTAATGCACAATTACAATTTATAAAGCATATTATATTATTTTGATTTAGCATTAGTGTCATTATGTTATTTTGTGGCGAATTTTTGCTGCTGCATTTGGGTTACAAATAATCTCCATCAATATAAAATTTGTAAAGTTTGCAGTTTCTTTTTTTTTACTTTTAAAACTTAAATGTTGAATATTTAATTTGAAAGCCAGTTGAAAGTTGAAGCAGAGGCAATAGAAACTAGTAAAAAGAGAGCTGCAATTAATATTTCTATGGATGGCTGCTTGGAATGTTTCTGCGGGTGGGGATTGTTTAAAAGAATTTCCCTATTTGTATATATATATTAGGATAAACATCGGGTTTTCAATCAGTTAATGCGTTAATTGCCAACTATTTGCCCTCGATCTCCTTGAGGCTAACAACTTTTTGTGTTTGCTGCTGGTGTTGCTCTTGTGTCGTTATTTTATCTTCAAATGTTATGATCTCTACCTTTGTGATTTTCTTGGGATCTGGTGTGCCAGTCTCCAGTACCTCGACCTTCTGATAGACATTGGGCGAGTTCAGCCAGCGACTGCGATCGCCACCCTTGCGTATATCACCCTTCTTCCAGATGCTGCATTATGTGTGGAATGGATGGAGATTAGGGGATTACATTAGTCATTGCTATTAAAAAAAAAAAGATGACTCATGCATACCCTTGTCTGAAGAGCTCCTCCTCTTCGAGCAGGTAGCCCAGCGAGGAGACAGCCGGTGGCAGTTCCACATCATTCTTCGGCTTTGGCGGATCCGATTTGATCAGTGGATGGCGGTAGATGTAGCCAGTGCGATACCCAGCATTGTCCAGCATACGCATCAGTGCCTCGAATTCGGCACCACCCACACGCCACTTAGGCGGGCTGCCGATCTTGGGCGCTGCTGGGGCGTCCTCTTTGCTAGCGGCAGCAGCGCCATCCTCCTCGGTGGCAACGGCTGCGAATTTCTTTTCCAAATCTTCGGGCGGACGACGCGATTGCTCGTAGATCAGCTTGCGCGATTCATCTGGTATGACCACCAGATTATCGATGCCGACGGGCAGTAGCTTCAGTTGGGTCTCGCACGCCTGCACGATGTGGCAGGCGGCAAAGAAAGCCTCCTCGATGGTCTCACCACAGCACAGAGCGCCATGGTTGGACAACAGCATCACCTTGGAATTGGGTCCCAGATTGCGTACGAGGCGATTGCGCTCCTCCTCATCGAAGAGGCCGGTGTAGGCGTGTGTGCTAATCTCGCCGAGCACGCAGGCATCCTTGGTGAGCGCCAGAAGGCCGGACTTCACCGAGGAGATCGCCACCACGGGACTGCAGCCAATGTAGATGGCGCAACGGATGTCGGGACGGGCGGCATGCACCACCGAATGCAACACAAAGTCTGTGAGAGAAAGTAAAACATGAATAAGCTCATGTCCACTCGTAGTTTGTTTGCCAGCCAGTTAAAACTTACGGCTCTTGTTCACCCCAAAATTGGTGGTGCCCTGCTCGACAATCTGGCCCTGCATGTCGACTTTGTTGAGGGACGAGGCAGTCACCTCGTGATACAGCAGTCCATATGGATTGACCAAAAAGTACTCTTGATCGACCTTGAGGCGGGCCGTGATCTGTGCACCCAGACCCTGGGTCCAGCCGTACAGATCGAGCAGCCGGAATGTGGCAGCCAGTTTGCATCTGAGTATCTTCTCGCCCTTGGCATAGCCCATTGATTCCACGCCGCGTATATCATTGATGGGCACCATGCAGCTGCTGCTCTTGAATACGTTGCTCACGCGTGACACGGGCACGCCCACAATATCGGATAGCTGCTGCAATATGCCACTGGCACCAGCGCCACCCTCGCGTGCCGAGTCCACAATGCGCTCGAGTTCCTCGCGAAACAGTTTCGAGCCCATAATCGCCTCCACACGTTTGCGTCGCTCCATTTCACGCATGTCCTGCAAGCAAGTAAATGGCGAAATGATTATGAAATTCACTTAAATATATTGACAATATATACATATATATATATATATATATATATGTGTGTGTGTATATATACCTGTTCAATGTCCGCGGGACGCGCTTTATTGTTGTCATCATCCTCGCCCGCGGTGGGATCTATGCCGTTCTGTGGCGGTTGCTCAACCTCAGTCATGTTTCTTCTTAGTTTGCTTTATTATAATTTACTTGAAATGCTAAAAATAGGCGCAAGCAAGCATACACAAAAATAAACAATTTAAATAAATATCAAATTTATATTGCTTGTAAATGTATTTTCAAATTTCTTTTGCTTTCGTTGGGCTCAGCTGAAAATTATCAACTGACCTTAAAAAGTGCAAGCCAAAAACCATTTCTGGTTTACAGTTGTGGAAAAAGGGGGTGGCAAAATCGAGAGAGGCCGAGAGAGAAAGAGGGAGAGAGAGCGAGAGAGAATGGCAGAAAGCACTTGTGTGACGACGCCTGCATAAAAGTGCAAGGCGAGGCGCAAAATTCAACCACCCAAAAACATAGCGAGAGCGAGAAAGAGATAACTATGCAAAGAGAGTGCAAAGCTTGAGACAGAGAGCAGCAACGGGGCAATATGTATGTATTTATGCATGTGCGTGTTTGTATGCGTTGTGAATGGCAAAAAGAAAACGAAAACAGCAAAAAGCACAGCAGCTAAAGTTCTGAGAGCCGGTCCATTTCCTTCTTTTCCTTTTCTTTTTATTATTTGTACGTACATATATAAATATATGTATATATGTGTATGTATATTTGATAAACTCAACAAATTCCAATTCTAATTTTGGTAAAATATGTGTGCTTTGACAGTTGAAAGGGAAAATATACATAATATGTATGTTGGCTCTTATTTATTTATATTTTCTTTTTTGGGTGTGGAGTGTGAGAATAAAAATGGAAAAAATACTATTTTAAGATTTCTTGCTTTGATTTTGTTGGCTTTTACGAATTTCAAATTGGATGCCTGAAAGCAAAATGAAGAAAGTGGTGGACAGACAGAAAACAAAAACAACGACAACTAACTAAAACGACAGACAAACGCATCTCAAGCGTAAAGAGCAACGCAAGCAACGGACGGACGGATATTGGGACATACGGACAGCAGGAGCCAGAGAGAGAGAGAGAAACGAGTGCAGCAGCCGCCACTTAAAACAAATAAACAACTAAAATGTGGAAGCAGAAAAAAATGCGCCGCTCGTTTTATTTTAGGCGTGGTGGTTTTGTGGTTTAATGCTATTAACCTTCAACAATTTGGATTGCGCTGCGCCTCTTTTATTTTTATCAATGTGCGTGAAAAATAATGCTTGCACATTAATCAAAAAATTAAATGACACTACAAATCGCTACATAAATATTTATTTATGTCAGATTTTACAGTTATGCAGAAATTATAATCGATTTGCAAGTATCTCCATACCAATCTACACAGATATTTAATACACCTACACAGCATACTTAGATAAATGCCATATCTCAATTAAATGCACAGCTTCTCCAACACTGGCACATAAATGCCAATTAAAAAAGAGGAAGCCGCAATCGAAGCATATTTTCTGCAACGCTGTCTGTTTCTGTTCTACAGCACAAAAGAAGAAAGTGCGCGCACCTCTAACGGCGGCGGCGGCGGCGGCTCTGCTTTGTAGTCAGCTTTATTGCATTGTTTAAAAAAGTATTACAGAAAAACAAAAAGAAAAAAACTAGCAGAAAAAAAGAAACTGGGCACATTGTTATCATGGGCTTGACAATTGACCATCGACGGCATCCATCGAGCATGCAAATTTGCATACTTGAAGTGCATTTAAGCCGTCAGTTTTTGTTTCTTGTTTTGTTTTGTTTCGCTTTTACATGCATGTGTGTGTGTGATTTTTTTTTGTTGCTGTCGCTGCTAATTATGACGTGCTTATGGCTGAGTGAACGCGTGCCGCACATTTTGAGCGACAGAAGGAGAAACAATAAATACAACAACAGCAAGCACAGCAATCACAGAAAACAGAGCAAACAGAAAGCAGCAAAGCAAGCAGCAGCAAGCAGGCAAAAATGTGTGGCCAGGTAATTGAACTTTTGCTGTGTATGCGTCTCGCTCAGATCATTTATAGTGCGTGGGTGACGACAACAACAAAATAAGAACTTTGGCTGGAAATCAAAGAGAATAAATGTTGAAAATAAACGTTTCTCAAGTGCCCAGTCAGCCAGTCAGTCAGTCAGTGGGCGAGAGCGAGCAATAAACTTAACGAGCCATCACAAGTACATCATGGGTGCGTAGGTGTTGTAGTTGTTGTTGCTTTTCCTGTTGCCTGTCTGCCAACAGTGTTGCCCTACAAAATTTGTATTTATGTGTAGGTGTGCGCTTGATTAACCCACCACAAAGCCCAAGTCCAAGAACCATGGACTTTTTATCTTTGCTTTAATTGAAAATCATATAAAAAAAATTTAAATTAAACATGTATATATGAAAAATAAAAACAAAAGAAATTTTCACTTTTAAACTTTGTTCCAAAGCGAGTAAACAACGTTTTAAACCTACTCAGTGCACTTAAAAAATATTTTAATTAAACTCTTCGGCACTTAAAAGATAGAGTATTTTAGTATGCAAATAAAGTGATTTTATTTTCTTAAATCAACCATCAGCATGCTTCAAATGCAAAATGGGCAGCGATCTATTTAAATCAAATCCAAATTTTTAATACCATTATTTCTTATCTCCGCTTGGCACACATGCCTCGGCTGAAGCACATTGTGCATGGATAAAACTACGCAAATAGAATTGTGAAAATGTTGCTTCTGCTTGGAAATGCAGCTATTTGAATATGGTAGATTTGTTATACCCCAAGCAAGTAGAGTGGTCGGAAATGGGTTAAGAAGGCGACGCTGCTGCAGAGGCGTACAAATGTAAATTCTTTCTTTCCCAATCACCGCTCGCTCTTCAACGATAAACCAATTGCAAGTTTCTGATTATGGCAACACTGGTCGGGGTGTTGTATATATGGCTAATAGTGCCCAGGTCATCAACAAAATGAACGTTTGTTTGTTAAAGCCGCACACAGTTTGTTGACCTTCGCTGCATGTCTAATCGAATTTCAACAGCTCGAAAACAACAATAAGAAGAAGTAAAAACCGAATACACAAAACTAAATTAAGTTATCATGTGATCCGATCCGACAAGGTGATGTAATATTATCGAGCGAGCGCTGCTGCGATGACAAATGTCGCTGCTGCTAATGCTGCTGTTGTTGCTATTGTTGTTGTTTGTTGCATGCCTCCGCTCCGTGTTCTGTGTTTGACCTTTTGTGCACGGCACGGAAACGACAATTAAATTTAGGCAAAGCTGACGCCAACGTTCGTTATCTGTATGTCTGCCTGTTGACATTATGCAATTATATCACTCACTTAAGCAAGAGAGACACGCCCCTTATTTTAATGAAGATTCGCTTTTTGTGTTGGCGCAAATAAATGTTTGCCACAAACAAACCGACAAGTCAAGTGATGCAGACGTTTGTTAACTTGGATTTGAAGTTAAAGAATTAAAATATGCACATTTTTTTTATTTTACATTCATTTATTGCATGTTATGTTAATTCATTCTAAATTATATTATGTGTTTTATTTATTTTATTTATCACATGAAAAAGTCAAGAAATGCAAAGTGTTATTAACTTGTCTTTAAAGTTATAGAATCAAACGATGCATTTTGTATTATTTACCATTAATGTTATATTAATTTATTTTATTTTATATTCAATAATTGTTTTCTTATTATGCATATTATTTTATTTTATTGATTATACACTTGCTAACTTGGCTTTAAAGTTAAAGAATCAGATTATGTATTTTTTTATGCATTTAATTGTTAAATTTAACACTCACAAACACACTTGAAAGGCCTCCAATTAACATGAAAAGGGCGACACCCTCTATTTAATTCTCACACATTGCGCCAGCGTTAATTAAATTTCTCAAGTATTACCCCCATTCTCGTATCTTACGTAATAATAACAGCAAGCAATAAGGTCAACATCATCATCACCATATCTTTGTACATAATCAATGAATGAATGAGCAAATGATTCCACATTCAGTTTTAATAATATTAATAATGCAACAAGTCCGTCACTCAGTCAGTCAGTGGCACAGACAACTGAAAGATCGTTCGGCTTTACTGGAGCAAATATATACATCTAGATATATATGTAGATGGTAGTACAATGACAAATGGGAACATATTTCTGAATGACGCCGAGTGCAATAAACTGTTCCGAACCGAGAGCGTCAAGTGTAAACAACGATAGTTTGTAGTTGTAAGTGCGGTTTTCTCAGTTTGCCAAAGATTAAGCAAAAACATGAAATATTGTGCATTATTCATTCATTTAGCTGGCTATGCAAATAAGACTGTGACTTGGATTTGGTTTGTTTGAAGGCAAAATTGGTTTAGAAACGCCTAACGAGTACTAATAAATGGCCATACATTGTTACTTTACAAATACATATATAGTAGTGTTGTATAACGTTGACGCTGTAGTCCACTTAGAAAAACGTACAACGTAAAAATATATACATTTCGTTTTAATATGCGAAACGTTTTTCAGCAAAAATTGCAGTTGTATTTTAACAAAGTTTGCAGTAGTTTGCTTCGCCAATATTAAAATAGCCCTTTAATTTTTATGAAAAAAAAAAACATAAAGGCGTTTATCAACACACATGCATTAATTTTAATAATTTTGCTTTCAACTTGCTTTTTTTAATTTTGCTTAATTTTTGATATGATGATCAACCACAAGTAAAAATAGCAGACACGTTTCAGTTTCTGGAGCCACAAGCAAAGAACCCAAAACTGAGAATGCGAAGAATGTTTTTTATTTGCACAAACAACGCTTTAGACTCGATTCTTTCACAAGCAGTCGTGGCCGAGTGGTTAAGGCGTCTGACTCGAAATCAGATTCCCTCTGGGAGCGTAGGTTCGAATCCTACCGGCTGCGAATCTTTTTTCGTATTTTATTTATTACAAAATGAATCAAGCATATATTTAATAATTATCAGGCACTTATAAAAGGTGTAAATTTCGAAATGGTTAGAATATATTTAATAACCAAAACTGGAAATTTATATATCATTTTATTCAAATGTATTTTATTAACATTTGTTATATTAATTTCATTACTTTCATTTATTTTACTTTACTTTTTTTTACTACTTAAATTATTTTGTGTTCTATTATATTTTACATTCCTTTTATTTTATTTTACTAATTTATTTTTTGTTCAAGCATTGCGCGTAGCAACAAATTTACTTCCCACGAATTACTCAAAACAGCTGCTTGGTTTTTAGTCCAATCGCATTCAGCTGTTTCCGTGGTGTAGCGGTTATCACATCTGCCTAACACGCAGAAGGCCCCCGGTTCGATCCCGGGCGGAAACAGGATGCTTTTTTTTGTATTTTTATTTTTCACAACTTGTTCAGCTAATATAAATATTTAATATATTGACAATAAAATAGATTCAGTATCATTTTAAATATGAGCAGAAAACAATTATTTATAAGCACAATCGCCTAAGACTAAAATGTTCATGAAAAGTGAGCAAAAGCAATGGGTTTAGGTTTGAAAAGAAACAGTTATGGAAAACTTTTTAAATCAACATGCATATGACTGGTTAAATTTTATTAGTTGAATTATTAATAGCAATTCGTAATACAACTATTTTTTATATACGAATTATGTCAGTCTCCATATTAAAGAAGCAGACAGGGTGTGTCTAGAGAATTGGTCACAAAAACTGGCAGGCATTTGGAGAGCAAGTGTACAACTGTTTCCGTGGTGTAGCGGTTATCACATCTGCCTAACACGCAGAAGGCCCCCGGTTCGATCCCGGGCGGAAACAGATGACATTCTTTTTCTTTTGTATTTTTATTGCCAATTATTTAGTTTTGATATCTCTTTCGATTTTATACACATTATTGTGCTTTAAAGTTCGTGTAAAAAGCAAAGTGAATAACGTCACATATGGAATGCAATATATATGTGACATTATTCACCACACAAACATTTTGTAAAGTGAGTATACGCATTTTACTACTTGTCGTGATGTGAATATCTTAATATGTATATGCATGTAGAGAATATACAGCATATTTACTGCCTGCTCCATATTCACATCACACACATTTTGTGCTAATTTTGTTTGTTTTGCTAAACAGTCGAGTTGCTCGTTTGTTTCTTTCTTGTGGCAAGAGTCGGAGAGTCGCGTGTAAGTCGCGTGGCTTGAATTACAATATAAAAAAATCTCACATAATTCTTTCGTACAGAAGATGTTGCATGTCGGCCAAGATTAGCCGATCTCTGACAAATGCAATGATTTAAGTGCAATTTATAATACAAGCATGAGAACACAGACAGATAGACAGTGGACAGACAACAAACTTGGCGTGTGTCTTGTGTCTTCAGAACAAACAGTGCAACTTGTTCACTGTTCGTCCGCTGCTTGTTTGTTTATTGCATATTACCCGCAAACCCCTGCGTGCACCTCCTCCTCCTCCCCCCTTGTTAGTGAGTCAAGTGCCCCCAAATGATTATGCCATGGCCGGCTGGTAAATGTTTAATGTTGTCACCACCCGAGAACACTATAAGTCTTGACTCACTTGGACAACAGCCAATATTTATGTACAACATTTACAACAACACTTTTAGATGAATAACACAAGGCAGTAACAATAATGCCTATTGCGTATTGCTAAATTGAAATGAACCGATTCTCAAAAGCATTTTTGTCTATAAATGTGATTTTACTTAAAAAGCACACTATGCCTTCAAAAATTCAGCAAGGGAATTTTTATTATTATTTTTTCTGCCTTAAGTTTGATCGAAACTAAAACTGATTCTCATCACAGTCCAATTTTTTATTTTTTAATGTCCTCTTATAGTGGGATTGCACTATGCCCAACATTTCACGGTTCTGCTGTCGTTAACGTGTCAGTTGAAATATTATCGCTTGATTAAAATAAAACAGCTGATTTCTATTTAGCATTCAGCACTAAATTATAATAAATTATACGATATAAACTACATTAATTAAATTTTAAGACTATTTGAAAACAATTGCTTGCCATTCTGGAAATATTCGATGCGTATTTCTAAAAATACACAAAATACTTTACGAATGTTGAATGTACAAAATGTTTTCGCTTATTGGCAAAATGTTAAAAGCACATACTGTATACATTCGAGAGTGTTGCCAGTTCAATCAGGCTATATAGTATATTCCAATCACAAATACAAAATTTTTAATTAATTAAAAATAAAAATATATGCTTATTACAATTTATACAAAAAATAAAAGGAATAAGTCGATTTTTCTGAAGACTGAACATATTTCTCAATCACCCTTGCGCTGCTTATTATCAAATTTGCTGATCACTTAACGCTCGGCTGCTTTTTGTTTATTTATTTGGTAAACCCATTAAAATAAAACGTTTCTTCGCCAACATAAAAGTAACGCTCGGAAAACGGAAGCCAGTCAATAAGTTTAATAAGCTGCATAGTAGTAAAATAAACTCCACTTAGAGCACTGCGAATATTCGCTCAGCCAGAAGCCAGTGTTTAATTACGGTTGTTAAGGACATGAGCGCAGTGTTGTAAACCCTCTTTTGCCATTGATTATCTGGGTCTGGAAAATGAATCGTTAACACGCATTTCTTTCCCTTTGACAGACACATGACACATGTGTGTCGCGTGTTGCCAGGCACCGTGGCAAGTTCAACGACACGTAGCAAGTGGATGGATGAAGAGGACGAACGTAAGCCTTCCCCTTCCTTCAACATTCTACTCATTCTACCCCCCAGGCAGGCAATGAAGCGCAGTTCCTTGTGCAAAATAAAATACCTGCTCCACTCTTGGCTTTTATATGTTTGTTTTTAGCCGGCATTCGTCAGAAAAATAGTCGCCGGCTGCCATTATGAAATTTGTAGCCGGCGCCAAAGTTAAATCATAGAAATGTGGCGCCAGCTAAAAGAGCCAATCAGAGGAGGAGAGGAAGGACCAAGTTTGTCCACACGCAACAGTCGTAAAAAAAAATATCCTTTGGGGGTGTTGTACCGTTGTGTTTGGGCGTGTTTTGACTTAATGACAGGAAGTGATGACGTCATCGTCAACATTCACTAGAGGGTAAAATTTATATTTGCTGGCAGGTTTGGCTTAAGTGCCAGCAGCGTTTGTTTGCAGGGGGTGTGAGTATAAAGCGGGGGTGAATCGGGTGTAGTAATAAGCCATGATGTCATACTCAAGCAACAATATATGGGGTCGTTGACAGGGCCAGCCCAAAGCCATACAAACAAGCTTAAGGAGCTATGCGAATTTAAAAACGCTTTTCAATTTACTCCAAACTTTTTCGTTTATATATATACAGGGACAACAAACCGTTAGTTTTGCAATTTTTTATATTGTTTAACGCTCCCCTTATAAATTAAAGTACGGCTCCTGGAGTTATTGTCTTCTTTTAAATTAAATGTGCCAATAAGTAGCGAGAAAAATAATATCGCACCTTATGCACTTCATATAAATCATTTATGTATTTCTTATTTTCACAATTATAAGTGCACATTAAAAAGAATGGTGCAATAATTTTAGTCGTTCATTTTCTTCATGTTTCACAACATTGAATTATTTATTTTAACTACTTTTTTCTTTCTCGCTTTTTCCTTTTAAGAACGTTTCTACATGTTCCTTAAACTCGAAAATTTTTAACATTTCTTGTGAGAGTGATGTTTTTATGTTTGTTTCTCAACTGTATATATGCAGATGGTAGGAACTAGATTTATTTACTTTAAACTTTCAACATTTAAATCTTTATTATAGTAAAATCAACCATGCAGTGCTTTATGAAAGCCAACAAGCCATAATTGCAAGTAAAAAGCATTTATAGCCAAGTAAAACAAAGCTCTGCGATTTTATTAATTGATGCCCGCCCCGAAGCAAAAAACCCATAATAGAAATGTATGATAATAGTAATAATAAAAAGAAATAAGTTTGCCTAGTTCAATGACCCATTTATTTAACTACTTGTGGCCTGGATGGACATGGGGGCCAAATGGCCACAAGCGAGTCAAATTTCAAGTTGAACGCGAAAAAAACAAATAAAAGCTTCAACGTCGTCTTCGCTTTTATGTGCTCCCCCATAGATTTTGTATCCAGTTGTATAAATTGTCTGTCAGCGCAAATCTTGTGTTTTATGTCCAATGTATGACATATTTATGCAGAAATCAAATAAAAATAGATTAAGTCTTGTTCCAGAACATATTGCCTCAAAAACGAAAAGCAATAAATAGTTCGCTAGCCAAATGATATTTTTTTTTTCAAATTGAGTTAAATCTTTTTTAAGAGAGCAAAGCAATCAGATATTATTAAGAGCAAATCTCAATTGAATGCCACGCTGAGTAAATTGAGAGAAAAGGTCGAGCTTAATTGAATTAGAGGTGAAGTTATCCGTAACAGAGAGAGGGAGAAAGAGAAGCGATATTGCACAAGAGACATGTGTGAACCTAGTAAGGAAATTAACCATTAATGAAAGTGAAATGATTCCCAAGACAAGACGACATCATCATCAAGCGGAATAAATATTTCGCTTGAATAAATTATAATGTGTGTAAATAGATTGTAGGATTGTTCGCAAAACTAACACAGCAGCAACAGCAACAACAACAACAATAAGAACAATAGCTCAAACTTGTTTCCACCGAGTGACATCATTATTAGCCGACTATTATTGTGGCTTATTATGGTTTATAAAAAATAAGAGTAGCTAGAGATGGTGGAGAATAACAATATATGGAATCGTCAGTTCCACTCGAGTGCCGTGCAAATCACAAAAACAAAGATGACATATATCACTTAAAACTTAATTATAGCAATTATAGCGTAAGACGCAAGTCACAAAAAGGTTCAAAGTTGAAAGAGAGAGCAACTATAGGTGTGGTCTCTCTCACTCTCTCCTTCATCATATGGTGCAAGACAAATGTCAACAAAAACGATAAGTCATCAGCTGTCAGAACATACTAACGAGCAGAAGAGAGACAGAGACAGAGATAGAGAGGGAGAGAATAGAGCGTGCTATTCGAAGACAAACATTTGCACAAGTTTTGTGTTTGCTTCTTGGCTTTATGTTTGTTTACTTGCCACTTGATGGACAAACTGACTTAGCGTTATCGATTAGTGTTTACAACACTGGCAAAAACTTACCTTAAAACCGAAAAATTGTTGCGCCTTTAATACTCTTGCTCAGCGTGAGGTTGGGTTTTTCTATTTCCTTTGTGGCCTGCAATTGGAAAGGGAGAGAAATAAAATAAAAAAAACACATCAATAAGAGAGCACAAAATATAATACAAAAGTTCAATGAGCCAATCCCACTAGTAGAGAGAGGAAAATATTTGTAAAGTCCATTAACCATTTTTTATGGCCCTTGCGCCTTACAGCACAGCAACAAAATGCATTATTTTTATTTTCCATGCAAATATTACTGTTGGCGCATTTTCAAGCAATAAAATCTAGACAAAAAATAAGTAAAACAGAGAAAATTATTGATGCCGGCGACGCGTCGACGCCAAATGATGTCATGCAAATATTTTTAGTTAGCAGAGCGCTTGTTTTATGTATACACACACACACACACACACACACACACACACACATACATACATATGTATACATGTGTATGTTTGTGTGTGTGTGTGTGTGTATGAATGGGGTGGGGGCGCACAAGCACGAGTACGGAAGACGGACGGACAGACAAACACAAGCAGCAAACACAAAATAATTCAGCATATTATATTATATATGTACAACAGAGTTTGCCCATTTCCTTTTACAGGTGATTCCACATTTTATTATTATTGCCGGCACAAAGCAGTTTTTATTTTTTGTTGTAATTCCATATAACACTTTCTACACATATTTGCATATTAATTGTTAATATAATGAACTGATAATTTATGGGTTTTCTTTAATTAAAACTCTCCGTGCATACAAAAAAAAAAAACAATTTGGTCTTCTCATTTTTTTCTCCATAAAATCGCTAAATGGTGTGGCAGCAAAAAAAAAGTGCAACATGAATTGCAATTTTAGCTAATAATAATAGTAATGCGTATATGGCGTGAGTTGCACTCAGCTGGTGCTGCTGCTGCTCCTCTCTGCTAGCTGTTACTGGTGTTAATTTTCAATTTAATTTAGAAACGATTCGCAACTTGCGGTCGAAACATGCAAACCAATCCATTATTCACACAAGCCGCAAAAGCGTCTAAATGTCTGCAGCGAGTCGGCAAAAAGTAGTCGGATTAGTTTGGTTTTCATTTTTCTTGGTTTTTTGGTTTTTCTTGGTGTCTCGCTCATGGCTTATACAAATTATTATGTAAGCAACATTTAAGTCGAGTGAGTGAGTTGTAGCTTTCGTGTGCCTCAGTTTTTTGCATTATGAATTAATTATTAATGCTGCAACACAAACACGTTGTTTTGGCCAAGACACTTGCCTATTGTTATAACTCTTTATCGTTGCCTAAAACTTGTATAAAAACCAGATTTTTACTATTGACATTTACAACTCTTAGATTTTGGATTTATGTAAATAAAATGAACAACTAATTATGTATTGGTGTAGAAATGTATCCAAAAACAAATTAAAAAAGTTTAGCTTGATTTTTTTTGTTGTGCACATTTTGCAACACTGTCAACTTTAAACAATACACAGCATATTATTGTATTTGCTGGCAAATTACTTCAATTGCAAAACTAATTGTTTGCAATTACCGACAATTTTCCCACGCCCAACACTTGGACAACTAACTAAACTAATGAAACCAAATTAACCCAAATATCTCAATTGAAATTTGGTTCAGACACTGAGAGAATGAGGAGAATAAAACAGAAGAAGAAGATAATAACAGTTCTTATGCACACTCTCTTCTTCATTGAATGAGACAGTTTCAATTGCTGCGAAGCAGTTTGGGCAGAAAGACTGAGCAAAGACAATAAAAATAATGAAAAAAAAAAAACAATAACAGAGTTGCATCTTCATTTTTAAGCTCGTTTCCATTTTTATATGGCAATCGTGTACATTTGTGTTTTTCTTTCTCTATCTCTCGCTCTCTTTCACTTCTCACAACAGTTGGAATTTATAATTAACAGCATTGTTTTGTCGTCTGTTGCCTGAGCTTTTGCAAGCTGCTCTTTCTCTCCCTGTAGTCTGTCTGTTTGTCCGTCCTATTCCCCTCTTTTTCCGACAAGATTTATTCTGTTTCTGTGTGTTGCAGCAGCCAAGTTTGTTGTTGACGTTTTTGTTGCCAGTTGTCTGTTGCAACTGTACATTTGTCCGTGGTGTTTGTGTTGTTTTTTCTTTTATTGATGAGTTGCAGCATCTTTTTTTAATCTCGGTGTGTGTTTGTATATGTCCCTGCTGCTTGAAGCTTGGCACGTACTCTTTATTTATGCATTTTGTCTGTCACCCCTCCTCCACCTCTTTTTTCTTGTCGTCTGGTCTGTCTGAAGCGGCTCTTGTCAATTGCCTACGGCAAAGACGAGTTTATGTCTCTCCCTCATTTTACCTCTCTCTTTCTCGCTCTACTCTCGCCCTGCTGCCGCTGCTTGCTTTCCTGTTGTTTCTGACGTTTATTTTCCTCGCTTTGCTTTTTTAGATAAATCGTTTGGTGTTAGTGTTAGGAAGGGCGGCAGGGCAACAGAGTTGCCAGATCGCGTTTGCAGCACCAAAAGAGAAAAGGTTCAATTAATCAAAACGTACGTCACAATTATGCACTTAATCTGCTTACAAATGAAAAACGAAAAAAAAACCTAAATCAATTAATCACTGACGCGAAGTGACGTCAGTCAATGTGAAATTAGATAAGCACACAACACATCGCTTGAATAAACAAATTTCAATCAAGATACATTAGCCCCAGAACATCATCTCTTTTATACTTTTATATACCGCTCTATATTCAGAAAAATGCATTTTGTGCTTTAGAGGCGACAACACAGAAAAAAAAAATACATTTAATGTTTTTTCTCATCAAGTGGTGAAATGACTCATCCATTGAATTTTTCTCTTCATTTGAGTTGTTATTTTTAGTCTATAAATATATACATATACATATATATATATATATATATATATATATATATATTTAAATATACTGTACAATTTTGCATTTTACTTCCGTCGTAAAATGCAAAGTTGGTCAAGAATAAAAAAAAATTTAAATCACAAACTAATGTTTCTCATTCAAACAAACACTTGTCGCTGGTTTTTTTTTTCTAGGTTGCCGCGTCGCTATACAATTGTTTACAGTATTAACTATGCGCTTCCTCCCACAAACACACACACACACACATACAAATTAATCGTTCTGTCTCTTTTTCATCTCTTTCATTCAACACACTTTGATTTGTCACTTGTAGTTGTGTAGCAGCGAATGGCTTTGCATATTTTTGTTTGCCTTCTTTCGTTGTTCACTTTCCAGTGCCATTTTCACCCACCCCAGCACAGAGTTGCTTTTGTTTCGACCTGTTGCAGAATATTTTGTGCAAGCATAGCCGCTTCTGAATTACACACCAATTCTCAACTGAACAACACTGAATCATTTTTTAATTTTTTTTTGCAATTGCAGTTTTTTTTTTCATTTCAAAAGAGCACAAAAAATAAAAGGGGGAGCAAACAATATAGAAAACATGAACACGCACATCTACACACACAAACACATACATAATATTAGGGCGGTAAAGTGATAAAGCAACAACAAAAAAAAGAGGCAACATTGAAATAATTTATAAAACTCAACAAGAGTATCTGTGTGTATGTGTTTGTGAGTATTCATGTGTGAGTAGGAAGCGCAAATTCGAATTAGCAACAAAAGGCAGCAAATTTCATTTAAAAAAAAACGCGCATAATGACGTCATTGGTCAATAATAATACCTGACTTTTTATCATGCGATTGAGAGCGCAGTACGCATACACACTTACATACCTTGATTGTGCTATTTGTTTTGGGAAGTTAACATAAAACAAACTCATAGAAAAAGCAGAAAACACAATCATCAAAATAGTCTTCCAAAATACGTAACTGTTTTTAATTGTGAATTTCAATGTGCAAAAACAAAATTTGCAAATTTTAAAGTAATTGCAATCTCTTTCCTCCCTTTACCTGACTTGGGTTATTCAAGGCAATAAAATTATGGAAAATTAGGTTAACTACTGTCGCGCACACAAACATGCACACGCATTCAAATTACAATGCATTGGTAGACTCGCTTCTAACTGGAGTACGAAAGAGGCGTACGTAATAATTTCTGATAAGATTGTGGAAATAGTAGACAAGAAGACGGGGTGGTTACACGTCATATTGTAATAACATGATATGGCTACACTGGTTAAACACAATTCAGCTGATTTATCGGTCAAACGATTAACGATAAATTCGCAAAGCAGAATAAGGCCTCTAAAACTGAAATCTAGCACAAACACCCCTCTCCCACTTTAGTTTCGACACCCATTCTCGTGGCATTGTACAATAAACAAGTTTTGCGATTTATTTACAAATCTGTTTATCACTCGTTTGTTGTTTTCTATAAACTAAAAAGAACAACAACAACAAATACGTCAAACTAGGTTTTTTGCCAAATCCACCAATGCAAAAGCGAAACACACAAAAAGCTGCAAAGAAAAACTCTGAAAAAGTGGGTCACACTCGAGACAAAACTTGTAAACAGATGCGACACAGAAGGAGAAGCAGCAGCATTCGCCAATTTATCAGTAAAATGCATTAGACACGCGTCCACGTTTGTGTGAGTGTATAGTGATAAAGGCGGCATTTCAAATTGGAAATCTGTACGACGATGACATGTGTCAGACGCGAATAGAAAGCTAAACGCAATTGCAAAAGATTCCTCTCCCCCTCTCTTTCTCTCTTCCACCCACTCGACGTAAGAGTAAGAGACAAGGCTAGTTGTTCTTAATATGACGACTAGCCAAAGAAAATACACAAAAAAAATCTGTTGAGCGAATATTGAACGCAAAGCATAACACACAAAACACACACACTCGCCGCCTCCTTCGGAATGTGCTTGACCAATCCCAAAAAAAAATTACGAAAAAAAATTTGTTAAAAGATGGCGTCACCGGTCAAACGGCGCAACGGCAGCCACGCATAACAGTAAACAGTGTTCCAGTGCCGCCAGTGTTACTGTCTGTCTACGCATTTTCTCTCTCCAAACAGAAAAGCACATAATACAATTAACACACACACATGCATACAAATTTAAAAGAAATTAGTATATTTTTTTTTTATAGAGAAGTAGATGATGGTGATGGGCAGCACTCACAGTTTCTGCTTCTGCTTCCAACTTTGACGTAGTCCTCTACTCGTTCTCTTTTTGCTTTTTCTTTCTTATTGCGTGCTGCTGGGACGTCGTTTAACACACAAACAACACACAAGTTCGTCGAAACGGGGCAAAACACACGCGTTCCGTTTTTTTTATTATTTATTTCGGCTGCTTTATGGTAAATAAAATTGGTGTATGGGGGTGTGGGAGGGAAAAAAGATTTGTATGAAATTATTTGAATTTTCTTGATATTTTTACTTTGATCGTGAATTGCACTCAAATAATTTGTAGCACTCAAATTTATCGCCAGCACTTTTTATTCTAACGGAGCTTTTTATTAGTGGCGGGGGTCTTAATAACGGCACTTATTACACACAGTACACGACGACGATAACGTTTGCTTCTGGAACAACACTTTAGACAATTAGAATGACCAAAGCTGTCTACTATATATGCTTATTTAATTTAACATTAGCATTTAATATTAATTTTTAATTCAAATCTTATTTGAGTAACACGTACACGTCTGTCGTCCACAAGTGCACGTTAACAACAAAATGAAGAGCGCGAGAGTATGGTCTGTGCTCAGCACAGACTGGAAGCGGTCGCGATGGCCAGTGTTGGTAAACAACAAGTAGCGCGCTTGGCGAAGGTTGCTTTTTTATTTATTTTTACAGACAATGATTTATTGAATATAACACACAAAGATAACATATAAATCTACATAATTTAATTCCTTTTTTAAATTAACAAAAACAATGACATAAAATGTCTGTTGATAAGCGAGCAGCATATAAATGCACTTTTCGTTTTGTACAAATGTGCGAGCGAGACAACTAGAGAGGCAATGGCGCTCTCTCTGGAAAATGACCGCAAAGCGGCCTGGAAATCAAATCATCCTGCAACGCCCAAATCAAAAAAAATATATATATGGGAATATATGAATGTGCTTGTGTGTGCATGTTGGTAACATCGAATGTGGTGAGCAAAGCATATATGAAAAAACAGCTCCGCTCACGTAGCACGATGAAGTGTAAAAGGAAATAACCAAAAGTCCTGACGCGCTGACCACAAAAAAAAAAGAATGCGACACTTTTATGTATTCTGCTGCTGAGCGCACAAAAAATAACTATGTCAATTAAGTCAACCGCATATGTATATGTATGTGTACGTCGATTATGTCATATTATTTATTCGTACACACACACGCATTAATCACACACACACACAAACACACGCGTAATTCACACTTTGGCGGCGTCTCCGTCACCGGCATGCCGTGAAAAAATCGATTAATGCGTTTCGACTGTGTCCTGCTTTTTTTAATGTGTTTTATTCACGTACATTTTCAATGCGCTCGCGTGTAAGTATAGCTGCATAAGACATTTGTTTAAACAATAGTAGAATTCTAAACACTCGCTTACACTTTTTTAAATGCAAAATGACACTGAAAATCACAGCGCGACGTTCGTTCGTTCCGCTTCGGATTCGTTTCTGAGTGACAGTGTGACCAAACTTTGTGCCACCGAAATGTACCAAAAGTGTGCAAGCGGCCAATCGATAAATTAACTGGAAGTCGGTAAACTGTGGCGCTGTTAGTGCTCGCTGTTATTTTCATTTGGCGCCACTTAAAGAAAAAAACTAACGCTGTTAATAAAATTCCAGAAACTGTTAAGTCTTAAATAATTTATTTATCAATATTAAATTGTTTAATTACGGAATTATGGACGCAAAGCCAAAGGAAATTACTTAATGAACTCTGTATAAATATAGTTACAAAATAGTAGTTTCTTCAAGTTAAGTCTAAAAAGCACAAAAAATTTGTAATTAAAGCACTGAGCTGGAAACGTCCTCGATGATGTTGAAGGCACTCAAAATGTCGGATTCGTCCAGGAGACGATTGACGGCAATCCGTAGACTGGGACGCATCGGTTTGTGCTCACGATTCTGCAGGTAGGCGGCCTCAACAACGGCCACGCCCCTCTCAATGCACTGCAAGCGAAAGTAGAGATTGATCACGGATCGGGAATGTATATATATATATAGATATAGCCACCTTATCTGCCACCTGAGTGAGTAACTTGTGCTCCGCCTCGAAACTCTCGCGCTCCTGGGCCACATACAAATGCTTGATGGGCGATATTTGGGCGCCGCGCAGCTTTAATTTGCTGAAGCGCTCAAATTGCTGCTGCAACCGCCTCGAATTCTGCTGCAGTTGCTCAAAGATTTGCGGCTCGCGCTCGAAACGATCCAAGGCACAAATCGCAGCCTGGGTTAACATCGGCGGCAGCGATGCCGAGAATATGTAACCCAAGCCAGATAATCGCTGATGCTCAGCGATGAAATTGGAGCCAACACAGAAGCCACCAATTGTGGCCATTGCGCCCTCCATGCCGGCAGAGATTAAGTCAATCTCGTCACGCTGCAGGCGAGGATTATCAATGGTTAGTTATCAGTTTAAGGAGAGATTCTCGTGCTTACGTTGATGTTGCAGTGCTCGGTGAGGCCGCGACCCGTTTTTCCCAGCGTGCCAAAGGAGACGCTCTCGTCGAGGAACAGGCGCAGCTTGTATTTCTTGCGCAGCTCGACGAGCTCCGGCAGCGGGCATAGCTCTCCGGTGTTCATATAAATGCCTTCGGCGACAAGAAAACGACGCGTTTTCAGCGCCTTCTTCGGATTCCTCAAGTCGCGCTGCGCCTGCTCGACGAGCAAGCGTTCCAGATCCTTGGCATCGTTATGCTTGAAGAAGACAATTGTGCTGCGCGACGCATCCAAACCCTTTTGTATTGCAAAGTTGACGGCTTCATCGCTGGCCGGGAATAAACGCATTAATCCTTGGGTAGTCAATACTAATATCATGTGGCACTTACACAAAGATGAGATCGCCACGCTTGGCATAGGCGGGTATGGCGCTGGCCACCGTCGAGAAGCCGTAGGAGTAAACGATGGCTTCCTCGAGGCCCATGAAACTGGCCAAACGCTCCTCCAGATGCAGATGCACATCCATGGTGCCATAGAAGCCACGCGGACCGCACGAGCCAACGCCATATTTGCGCAGTGTTTTGCACGCCTCCTCCAGAATCTCATCGTCCTCCAAGAAACCCAAATAGTTCTGCGAACCGAGATTCAGGCAATCGTTTCCATCGACCACGATGCGTTTGCCCACCTTCGATTGGACGAGGCGGGTGCGCAGCAGTGGATGATTGGGATCTGTGTCGGGCACTAACGGTTCCGGTTCATAGTGCTCGACGAGATAATCCTGCTCCTCCTTCGACAGGGGGCGGCGTCTGCTGCCTCCTCTGCGATGCAACACTAACCAAATAACTGCAATCAACAGCAGAGTTTCCAACACTAGCGCAAAAGTCGGTGTCTGCAATTGCAAATGTGACCGCATTTATTTGATATCGTTTTTAACAATTAGTTAACATTTGACTCACATTCCGAAATATGCTGCCGATTTCGTGGAACAATTGTATGCCAATCATGGTGGTGCCACTGCCTGTGTTCTGGCCTCGTGTGTGAGCGTGTTTGCCCTGCAAGTGCGAAAAATCAATTGAAAAGGTCAGCTTGACTGTTTGCACTGTTAATGTATGCGTCACTCGTTCAGTTGTTTCTTATCGTAATAAATTAGTTAACTCACGAGTGAATAACAATTGTTGGAATGCTCGGAATCTGATAACAATTACTTCAGCACGAGTCACTTTAAATGTAGTGCGGTATTTTTTTTTTTAGCATTGCTCTTATGGGGGTGTGTAGCGTATCGATTTAGGTATGTCTATCGACATTGGTGCGATAACAGCTCATTATCGACATTAGTGCGATAACTGTTCGCAATTGACGAACGTTAGAATTTGAAATTGCTCATGGTCAACTAAACTGAATCATTTGTTTTGCTGTTACTTAAGTGCAGCAAGCAGAAAGCAATTACTGGATTAAGTTAATCGATTCATAATAATTAAATTAGGTCAATAAAAATACACATTTACAGTTATATATGTTTGTTTGTATATAGATTTATTTTTGTTAAATTTAATTTGTTTTAGTTTTGTCTTCCAGCTTTTCGTTAATGTATAAAAAGATAATAAAAAAAACAATAAAGATAAACGTTAAACAAATTGTACTGTCCTAGATATATAATGCAGCCGAAATTAATATTATCCAACGTTCCTTTTATTGCTTTTTTTTTTATTTTGTTTGTTTGTTAGAAGAACAAGCCAGGAAACGAAAGGAAATTGGCATCTATTTAAACAATTTGTAAACAATTTTTATAATGCACAATAAATGTAAGTTTGGTTGTTCTTTTTAATTTTGTGTTGTGGCCGAAACAAATGTTGTTGCACGTGAATTGTATGAAACAACATTTTTGTTTTATACAATATTTGCTTAAAATCAACAGTTTCTACATCATTTTGCTTATTTGTTTCTTACCAGAAACTGTGCTGTGTGTTAAGGTTACATTTTCTTTTGGACTTTCCAGACTGGCTTAAAAACTGGCTAAACTAAATTTTATGCACGCTTGTTTTTTGCTTTTTCTGCATTATGCTTAAAAACTATCATTTAAAGTTGATTTGCTTTATCTTCTTGTGTGTGTGTCTGTGTGTGTGTTTGTGTATGTGTATGTGTATGTGTGTGTGATTGTTTTTATAAATCAAAGTGAAATTGGTTTTTTGTTTTTTGTTTTCTGTTTTCTTTGCGACGGCAAAAATATGGATGCCTCTCTTATTTCTTGTCGACGCCCGCATTGGACTGTGTAGAGTATGAATATTGAGACCAATAATGATTGGTGGCACCGCCATCATTATTGCCAGTGGCGCCCGCAGTCCCTGCCGCACTCCCACCACCACCACCACCGGCACTATTGGCCGCTGCTCCACCGCCGCCACTGCCTCCGCCGCCGGCCTGCTGCTGCTGCTAAAAGATCGATTATCGATTAGGAGGGGGATACCAATCATTGGTCGAGGCCCAATGGCTTACCTGCCACCAGGACATCCATTGCTGTTGCTGTTGCTGCGGATCAGCAGCGCCTTGTGACCAGGCCTGTTGTGTTTGTTGCTGCTGCTGTTGTTGTTGCTGTTGCTGCTGCTGATGCTGCTGGTTGCCATAACCTGTGCATGGAATGCGTTCAATCGTATTAAACCATAATCCCACCAGATGTACACCAAAGGCAACTCTTTAAGCTTATCTAGCACTCGCTCCATTAACCATCAACCAACCATCATCTTCATCATATCACACAAAAATAAATTGACTTTGACAATGTTAAGTTAGCATTTTATTAACAGAGCGAGTTTTTCCTATAAGTTAAACAGTTGCCGTTGGCGATACCATCGATATAATCATCATCATCATCATCTTCATCATCTTCATCATCACCATCATCATGATCATCATCGTCATCGTCATCAGCGATAACGCTACCTACCCTGCATCTGATTGTAGTTCCAGTATTGTTGTTGTTGGCCAGCACTCTGCTGTTGTTGGTGTTGATGCTGGTATTGTTGCTGTTGTTGTTGCTGTGATTGTTGTTGTTGTGGTGGTTGTTGCTGCCAAATGCCAGCCTGTTGGTGCTGCTGCTGGGTCTGCTGCTGCTGCTGATGATGCTGGGCATAGGTGCTCCACTTGCCACTTAGCGACGACTGCAATTCAAATATGACAAAATAAATATATATAGAAATATATACATATATATTTATATATATATATATATATATATATGTAGATATATATGTATATTCTTCAGATCTTTATCTTCAGATCTCACCTTTGCTCCGAGCTGCTGCTGGCCACCGCTCGACTGCTGCTGCTGATGCTGTTTGTATTGCTGTTCGTAGCCAGCTGGCGTCGAGTTATTGCCATATTTGGCCAGCGTTTGGACCGCTGACCGCTCATAGCCACCGCGACTATCTTCTTTGGTGTCGCGGTGGCCATGCCGAAAATCCCGTTGTTGCTGGTGGCTGCCGCCGCCGGAGCGATAGCTGCTCTGGCTGTTGCCGCGATTGCGATCATTGTTGCTGCCACCACCGAGCCGATTGCGATCATTGCCGCCACGATCTCGATCCCGATAATCTCGCGAACTGCCGCCACCGCCGCCGCCGCCGCCATATCCACGATCATCGTAGCCACTGCGACGATTGTTCTGCATCCAATTCTGTTGGCCACCGGCGCCGGAGCTGCCACCACCGCTGCCATAGCCGCGATTGCGATTATCGTAGCCACGACTGCCACCGCCGCCGCCTCCAGCTCCACCGCCATAGCCACGATCATCGTAGCCACTGCGTCGATTGTTTTGCATCCAATTTTGTTGGCCACCAGCGCCGCCACCGCCTCCACCACCGCTGCCATAGTTGCGATTGCGATTATCGTAGCCACGACTGCCGCCACCGCCGCCGCCGCCTCCACTGCCACCGCTTGAGTAGCTGCTGCCGCCACCGCCGCCGCCGCCACGTCTCGAGTCACTCCAGCGACTCTCGTGTCGCTGACCGCCCCCACCGCCGCCACCTCCACCACCGCCGCCGCCGCCGCCACCACCGTGATCACGACGCCTGTCGTCGAAGTATCGATTGCGGGGCCGATCATCACGGCGATAAGTGTCGCGTGTGCCGCGCGATCTCTTGTCCCGGGATCTGTCCGCATCGATGGCCTTCTTGCCCTTCTCGTTGTACTTCTTGACCTCGGTCTTGGCCTCGTCGCCATTCAGCTCCGTGTAGATGATGTCGTCAAACCAGCCAAACTCCAGCGAGGGCAGCGTGAAATTTGCTGCAAAAAGATTTGTGAAAACGTAATTTTAACATAAATGACATAAATCGCATTCTGCAACACTGGCAGCAAAAATGTATTTATCAATTTTACACAATACAAAGAGAGTAAGGGTTGGGGTTGGGGTTGAGGTGTGGTGGGGTTCAAGGGTGGGGGAGGAGGGTATCGAGGTGAGGTGAGGTGGTGGTGGTTGTTTAGCTGGCAACGTGTCGCAAGAAAATTGATGGCAAGTTGACAACGGACAAAATTCATTTTGTAAATTTCAAAATTAAATTCAAATTAATAGAAAAAAAATATATTTAAATACAAAAGTATTCGAAAAAGGTTCAAATTCAAATTGAATAGAAAATAATATGAAAAAAAATATCGCAATTAAATAGCTCAAATTAAATATGATAAATCTTTAAATCGGACCAAAATTTTTAATTGAATTTTTAAAGACACGTTTCGCAGCTGAATGTTTTTCTTTTCTTTTTTTTTTTTTGATGTGGCATGTTTTTTTTTTTATCTTTTGAAAGGGTAGTTTGATCAATAATGATGAAGTATAGAAATAAAATGAATTAAAAGATGCTTAAGAATTATAGTGTAAACAGTTACAAAATACATAAAGAGAATGCAGCTGCTTACAAACTAAATACATAAAGTTACATTATAAGCATTATACATAATATATATATATATATAAATTCTTTTTTTTTCTATCTTTTTTTTTTTTGTTGTATGCACATATAATTTGCCGCTTTCGATATAGGTACATTATACAATAATTATTGTTTTTTTTTTTTGGTTTTAATTATTATTATTTTTTTTTTTCGTTGCTGGTTGTGGTGGACAATATTTACCTCGTAAGTTATTTAATGTTGATTCTTTAACTGTAAAAGCATTTCCCTTTTCCTCATTAACGGCGATGCGACGTTTCAATTCATCTTCGCCGGGTATGCAAACAACCGCAATACGCTTGAAGTCGCTAAAACCTTTCATTTTACGTCGCTGGGCCGAGGCATACGCATTCGTCTACAAGAATCATACAGTTGTTTGGTTGTTGGGTTGTTTTGTTGATAGATTGATTGGTTGATTTTGGTTGTTGGTTGGTTGTTGTTTCATTTTGGTTGGTTGGTTGTTTAAATAGAAGATTGGGTTGGATTTCTATTTTTGGTATTTGTTGGTTGCGTTGCGTTTGTTGGTCAGAGGCTGAGAAACACGTTGATGATTGCTGTTTGCCGACGACGACGACGACGCATCGTTCAGAGAGCCCGCCGCTTATAAACTAACACATACCTGATTTATCACCATCATAGATATACACACATCCATATCTATATATATATAGCTACAAATATATATATATATATTTATGTGTATTTGGTATTTGCAACTCCGCCAGGGAGTTGTTGCGCATAGTCTACGAATATGGCAAAATATGTGACAAGATCTGCTTCGGAATTTGTTGTGGCAGAATGAAACAACAGTTGACTTAATCAATTTGCTTGCGTGTGTGTGTGTGTGTGTGTGTGTGGTAAGAGTAAACATATTTATGCTAGATATTATATAAGTACAGCAGCTGCCACAGCCTCCTGGCTCGGTGTTGTTTTTGTTTTAGAGAGATAGAGAGTAGGTAGTAGTAGTAGTAGTAGTAGTAGTAGTAATGGTAGGTACTAATAACGTATACGTTAAGAGAATATTTGTGATAAGGACGAACGATTTCGCCGCTTGAGAGAGTGTTTGTGTTTAATTTGTTGGTTGGTTGGTTGGTTGTTGTTGTTGTTGTTTGTATTTATTACTTACAGAGTGGCTTACTTGCCGCACGCATCTCCATCTCCATCTCCAATCTCCACATCCTTAATACATACATTTCATCTCTCCACCTCCACTCTCCTCCTCCTCCTCCTCCTCATCTTCTACTTCTGTTACTGCTGTTTGTCAACTGTTGCCACCTAAAACTTAAGCTTAAGCAATACAAATGCAAATGCAAATACAGATACAGATACAGATACAGAAATCGAAATCGAAATCCAAATACATTTAGGACAGATACTTACAGATCGCGCACACTTATACAAAACTAAATATCGGATCGACTTAGGACCTAACACATACCTGGTAAACTCTTTCAGTTGTTGGCGTTCTACGACGCTTGGGATTTCTCATTTCTCATATCTCATTTCTCATTCACACACTCCCATATAATAATATATATGTGAGCAATAAAATGCATATTCAAATTTATACAAAAACAAAAACATAACGAAAAAAAAAACAATATGTAAACTGTAAACAGATCCCTTGCAGGACCTCTTTTTTTTGGGAGGGGCGTGACATACGTATTTTTGTTTGTCTATATCAAAAACGTATATCATCATCAACGCATAATTCTCGCTTGCTTCGTGGTTTTTTTTTCTCTTTTTCTTTTTTTTTTTTTTTGGTATTCGTTCGGTACTTTTGTGTGTTAAATGTATGAGTGTGTTCGTGTGTGTGTGTGTGTGTGTACGTGTGTAGTTGTGTTGTGTGTATGTCTATTGGTGTGTGTGTGTGTGTGTGTATGGTCATGTGGTGTAAGGGTCATTTGCTTGATGTTTTACCTGATCGAGTATAAAATTGCGACGCCGCTTCATGGCAATATCTTCCAAAGCACCCAGGCTATTCAAGCAGATCTCGTACACCTTCTCCCAGCGACCCTTGTGCACCGTTTTACGCGATTCGCCATCAATCTGCAATTGCAAAATGCGCAAATCAAACAAAATTAAGATGCTACTCATCACATATCCAATACAGTATTCTTTCAAGATGCAACAGCTACAAAGTTTATAATTATTGATATTGACTTTCAACAGCCATTGTTAATATTTGTTATATATATATAATATGAATCTGCTCTCAGTAATTGTGGCAACAAGAGCAATAACAAGAGAGCTGCAAGTAATCGTAAATTTGATTTGCTTCGAGTAATATTTTAAATTGTTCTTGTAAATTCAAAAATTTAAAGTTTTCATTATTAATTTTAAAAATCAAATATTAAATAAAGGTTTGTTACATAAACCAAACACATATTTATATAGAACATGGAACATCTATTTATATAATCATTTTCTTGTAATATTTTGATTTTATATTGAATACCAATAAAATATGGCACTAAAATAATAAAAGCAATGAGAATAATTTTTCGTCAACTCCTCGTAAATTCAAATACTTATTAAAAGTTTTCAGTATTCAAATAGAAACCGGAATATTTAAAACAGTTTGTTGTATTATTAGCAGAACAAGAATTTAGATAACATTCTTCATTTAATTTGTTAAAAATTTCAAGAATGCTTTTTAAGATTTTAACCAATGTGCTTTAAACAATTACAGTATAATGTGAAATAAATTAATTCAAAGAATTGCATTAAATTCATAATACGATATTCATATTACGATATTTATATACGATACGTTTATAGGTAAGTAGTTCTAAGATTATATCTTAATTGAATAAAACTTTGTTGAACGCTGCAAACTGAGCTAGTTGAAGGCATCGCTGAACTCACCGTCATTTTGGCTATTATGGAATCAGGTCCAATGATGTCGTAACGCTTGTCGCCGTTCTCCGACAGATGCTTTTGGGTCCAGTGCGTTTTGCCGGAGCCGGGCAGACCAACGAGCAGAATGACCTCGCACTCCTTGCGCGATGCAGCACGCTGGGGACCGGCAATTAGCTGCTCGGCGGGCACGAGAGCCACCAGAATATAGTCCGGTAGCAGGGCAACAGTTTCACGGGGCACAGGCACCACATCCTCGTACTCATCCTCAGCGGTTTGTGACTTTTCGGCTGTTGCCTTATCTGCCTCTGAATCGGTTTTGATGCGCTTGTTGGGCGACGGTCCATCCTCGTCGTCCTCCTCAGCGTTCGCTGGCGCTTCACTATCTTTGACCGTCTCCTTGGGCGGCGCTTCTGGCTCGCCAGCAGCGGCAGCAACCGTTTCAGAATCTTCTGTTTCGGTTTTCTGCGCTTCGCTTTGACTATCGCCATTGGCAACGGCTGCTGCGGGTTCAGCAGCTGCCTCAGCGGGAACTTCAGCTGCTTCCTCAGCTACGAGATGAGAAATTTTTGCTTCAGTTTTTGCTTTTATTCGATATTATATAGATATTTGTAGAACTCACCAGGTTCCATGGCCTCATCTTGTGCAGCCTCCGCAGACTCGGCAGGTTGTGCCTGCTCCGACTTGGCCTCTTCGTCGACAACAGACTCCTTGGCTACTTGGTCCGCCTGCACCTCAGCAGCACCTTCGGCTTTGGTCTCAGTTTTATCGGTGTCGCCCTCCTCGGTGGACTTCTCGGTGGCAGCCGTTTTAGCTTCGTCGTCCTTCTTCTCGGGCTCATCATCATCGGCGGTGGCCTCGTCGAGCACTTTCCACTTCTCGCCGCCATCGTTGTCATCATCCTTCTGTGGCGACTCGGCGCGTTGTTTGCGTCGCTTACGCGTCTTTCGCTCGGCATTCACCAGCAGCTCGGTCTCGTTGCCAAAGTTCACCGTATACTGGTAGCCCTTGGTGAGAATGTGCGGAAAGAGGGCGCCTTCCTCGCCCAGTATGCTCTTATCGAACTCGTGCGCAATGCCCAGATCCTCGCCATTCAGCGTATATTTAATGTTGCACGGCTCACTGTCCAGATCCAAATAGCAGCCAATCACATCGTCCAGCTGATAGGCTTTGCCATAATCCCCAAACTCGCCATTGTTCGCCTTGCGGCCACTCTCGCAATAGCCATAGGAATGTTCAGCCTCGCCCAGCAGCAGCGACGACTCTGGCGTTGAGAAGCCCACGCGAAATCCGCGCACATGCGGCTCATCGCGAAAGTGATGCGCATTCTCCGGCACCGATTCCTCCGACAGCTGCACCTCAAAGCACACCTTGCCCTCTCGCACACCATAGTTGGCTCTGGCGCCCGACCAAACCAGCGAATAGATTTCCGAATCCAATGGCTTGGCCGATGTAAAACTGGTCGCATCGATGCGCAAATGTAGATCCGAATCAACTGTGTGGAATGGAAAGCAAATGAGAAAACAAATTAGATGGCTATTTAGGCTGATCCTAAAAATACAATTAAATAATAATTAATAAAATTGGGACAGTGTTCACCACATTTGAAGTATATAATCACATGTAAACTATTAACTATAACATGGCATGCAGTAAATTGAACGTCGCGTGCCACATTATAATTAGAACTAAGGTCACATTATTCCAGCTGATATTTAAATATGTATCATTATCAGATATGTAATAAAAATAATGCTATTTCTAAACTGTAAATAATTTAATTTTATTCCGGCACACTATGCAAGATACTCCTCCTTAACGACAGCTCCTTCGATAATATTATTGCCCTTCATCAAACCTATTAAAGTAATTGTCTCTTAACGTTTTGCCAAGTAATAATAATGAAAAATAAAATAAATAAATATTCAAGGAACAAAATAAATGTTGTTTCATATCGAAATATTTAAAAACAATTAGTTTTTGCCGATTAGTAAATTAAAGTGTATTCTAACTTTAATTTAGGGATTTAAATTTGTATATATCAAAATCTGTATTTTTAGTTATTAATAATTCAAATATTTTCAAATTTTATTTTATTTTTAATATAATTTAACCTATTTTTTATTTATTTTTGTTGTCCCGACTGACTTATGTTGGCATTAAATAAATAGATAAAGTAATATATATGATAAATAAATATACTTACGCCAACTGAGACCCATTTGCTTATCCTCCATGGTGGGCTCATCCTCGGCCACTGTGCGCTCCTCGACCGTTGATCCGGCCTTCGAGTCACGCTTGGTGTCACCGCTGCGACGCTTGGGTGAACGGGAGCTGGTCCGTGAGTGGGTGTGACTGTGGGAGCGTTTGCGTCGCTCATTCGGTTTATCCTTCTCCTGCTCCTTGTCCTCCTGCTTGTCTACCTTGGCAGCCTCCTCATCGACATCCATTTTCTCACCACTGTTGCCATTGGATTGGTGAGCTGTGACTTTCTCAGCATTGGCATCTGCATCCGCATCATGTTCATTTTCATTCTCTGCTGCTGGCTGTTGCTCATCCGATTGTTCCATTTGCTCATTGGTGTCATTTGACTGCTCCGCCTCCTGTTCCGTTGTTGTCCGCATGGCTTGGCTTGGTTCCTCAGCCATTGGCACATCTTCATCGTGATCTGCTTGCGTTGCAGCCGCATCAGGCTCAACTGCGTCCAATTCTTCAATTTTATCTTCAGCTTCATCCTGTTTGGCTTGTTCTTCTTCCACTTCCGGTTCCGGTTCTCGCTCGTGCTCCTCTTCATCTTTGACTTCCTCTTGCTCTGCTCCCGAATTGTCATCTGCTTCCTCCTGCACGACAGGCTCTGCGACTGGCTGTTCCTCCTCCTGCAGGGTCTCCAAATCCGGTTCGGCGGCAAGTGGCACCACAGCAACGGGCGACGGAGATCGGGACATTGAGCGCGTTCGACGTTGTCGCCGGCTCGGTGTTACTGGGGCGCCATCTAGCGTGTGTGAAAAGAAAAAGAGTTCGTAAAAGTCGCTTTTTTTTTGTTGGTTATATAAGGCGCGTTTACAATATTCAGAAAGAAAGAGAAAAACACGCTGAGCCGACTTACACACACACAAATACATTCATAAGAGTCGAAAAATATCACACACACACACACACATGGAGCAAGAAGCGCAATAATGCATACACGCACACACATACACACACACACACACACACACACTTATACTAACTCACCTCCAACACCTCCGCCGGCAGAATCTTCGACATGTGCCCGCAAGCGTTCGATGAGCACAGCTTTAACACCTTTGGTATCGAGACCGCGCGTCTGTAGTTCGTTACGCAGGTCCACCACTTTCATCTTATGTAGCTCCGCCAAATCCATTTTTTCACTTCAATCTTGAATGGCGGCAGCAGCGCGTCACGCACAAAAATATATACACACACACACACTCACTCACTGAAGCGCACAACGACGACGGTGGCGGAAAGAAAACGTTTGAATTGAGTATGTTGTAAATGTGCGAAATGAGCGGCGTTTAATTTTTTGTATAAATTAAATTACTGCTTTTTCGCAAATACAGCGAATAAGTTCAATTTTTCGCAATTGCATTCGCATTTATTGCGAATAAATAAGTGTTAAAACCTATACCGAGAACGCGTTGATGTGAAGTTGGCTGCGATTAACAAATGCAGGGAATGCCAACTGTTATCGATACTTTGTTAACATGCTGCAAAATACTTTTGGTTCTGAATGGTTATCGATAGTTTGCATTATTAAGGATATCACAAACGAAACACATTGTATTAATATAATGCGTATAATTTGCTTAAACTGTATTTTCAAATATATGTATATCTAAATATGGCGCCAAGCCAAAGTACTATCTTTGAACCCCCATGAGTGGTTGCACCAATTTTCGCCCAGGTGGCAACACCATTTAGATGCATTTCGCTAGAATTATTTGATGTGGCAATGCATGCTCAAGTAGCCAATTTGCTATAGTATATTTGAGGACTCCGTGGCGCAACGGTAGCGCGTCTGACTCCAGATCAGAAGGTTGCGTGTTCGATTCACGTCGGGGTCAAGAGCTCAAGTGATTTTTTTGGGTTTTTACCAAATTAACCATCAATGTTTTAAACATTGTCCTTGCTATGAAACTGTAAATGACAATTTTGGGGACATTTCATAAGCTTTGCTCTGTTAATGGTAATCTAAAAAAAACAATGCTCGAATATTTGTTATTAATTATTTGTCATTAGATGATAATTGACGTAAGAATGCAACAATGTATAAAGTTAATAATCGTGTTAACTGATCAGGGGATAGTCACATGAACACATACCAACCACAACCATTTCTCATTAGAATTTTCAATTTAAATTTGTCAAAATGTCGGCTATAATTTAATCACTCTGAAGTGAGATACAATTTATTGTCATTTGGAAATATATAATATTTAAATATAGTTATTATTGCTTCAGCTAGATAGTCGTTTATTCGTTGACGCAGAAGTTTAAAAATTGACTCGTAAATATTTCTACGATTTTTCATTCGTTCTATAAACTATAAATATGAAATCTTTTCAATGATACAGAAATATTTTACACAAAATCTTTTTAGAAATGCCTGGATAGAATTTCATGTGCCTCTGCGGCGCCAAATAAGGCTCGATTGGCTCGCAATTATATATATAGATATTTAGATAATAACGCTTTATGTGAGCCTAATTTGCAAACTCGATCGATACGATCGCAACCTTAAAAGGCCATTGAAAAATCAACGGTATTTGTATTCAAATCGCCCACACGAATGCAAAACAACAACTTTCAAGCATATTTTTCTGGGTTTTTTCTCACAATTGATTTTTTATTAAATGTAACAATAAATATCGATAAAAATACGAACAGAAATAGTACAAAACTTAAGTTAATATCAATTTGCAGAAAACTCAAGAGAACATGAAATATAATGCAATTAGTTGGTGGTGCTTTTGTTTAAGGAATGATCTAGTTGAACTTCCAGCAACGTTGTTAATAGAAGGATGCCGAACTTTCACTTTCTCAATGCTGGACCAATTTGAAGCGTTTCGCCTCGGCATAATCCCTTGGATCGGAGAAGTTGCGTTCGGGCTTGATGCGTATATCATTTGGATCGGTGACGAATTCACCACTCCATGTGGGATCCAATATGGTGGGACTTGTATCGAAATCATAGTAATCCTGATCGTCGGAACGATTGCGTTCCGGCTTAATTCGTGTCTCGCCGCTCTTCACAAATGTCCCATCCCAGGCGGTGGGCAAAACAATCGGTTCCGTATTATAGCCATAGAAATTATTGGTATTGGTCACATTCTGATTCTGGCGGCGAATCTTTGAGACATTGTTCACAGCGCCATCGGGATAAACAAATTTTCCATCCCAGCCCTCACACTTGATGGGAATGTACTCCTGTTTCTTACGCAGTGCCATTTTCTTTGATTATTATTTTATTATTGTTGTTGATTTGAGTTTCCGCTTAAAACTTGCCACGATCCGCATTCGACGCGTTTCGAAATTCGATTGAGCTGTCGGAACACTGGCGATATTCTAAAATATGATTTCACTTAGTCTCCGTCGCCTCCAAGCCTTGGCATGTAAATTATTGTGGCTGTTGTTT
Organism: Drosophila glabriapex; assembly: GCA_035042305.1. Lineage (NCBI taxonomy): Eukaryota > Metazoa > Arthropoda > Insecta > Diptera > Drosophilidae > Drosophila > Drosophila glabriapex. The sequence goes on from JAWNLN010000046.1 coordinate 18,564,984, forward strand.
TTTGTTTTTTTTTGTTTTTTTTTTTTGTTTTTTTTTGCCTGGCCCACACGTAATTTAAATCGATGACGTCAGTTAACTGAAACTCAGATCGCTTGTTTGTTTCATGCTTTGTTTTCTTTCTCTAGCCGAAAACGGGTTCACAATCTCAGTCGTCAGTCGTCAGTCAGTCAGCCTGTCTTTCTCGGAGGTTGCCTCCTCCGCAGGTTTTTGCTTAGCAATGACAATCAAAACAGTAATACTGCACTGATAAAAAAATGTACCCTTTTTGTAAAATAAAAATTAAAAAAAAATAAAGCTAGCAAAATTATTGTTAAAATATCAAACCAAAGGCATTAAAATAATTTATAGTTTTAAGAATTACCTTAAAAATATTAATGCGAAATCGTCTTTTCAAAATAAGAAAAAAAAAACTTAAAATGTGATTTTTTACCAAAGACTGTAACTATAAAGTATACCTGTCTATTATAGGCATTATTTACAAGCAAGATTTACCAAAAACTTAATTAAACTTAAAATATGCTTTTTTTTGGTACAAAACTGTTCCTCAAATTAAGATTTCCAATCACTTTTGCTCTTCGCATTCCACTGTGCGCAATTTGATGTGAACACTTTTGGCAAGGTCTGAGGGATGGTCTTTGGTTTTACATATTCCGAACTTGATTTCATAGTTATTTCTCTCTGAGTGTAGTAGACGATTTTCGCGACTGTGACGCTTTACCATAAAAGACGACAAATTAAACACCGAGTCTAACAGCTACCAGGCGAAGCGGTTCCGCAAAAGCCGTCTGTTCAAGCTGTCTTTTAGCCGAGCAGTCATTCAAATATGCCCATTATAATCGACGGCTTGATCTTGATTGCCAGCCAGTATTTATTTCTGTGATTCATTCGTCTCAGCTGGGCGATATGCATACCTAATAGTAATTTATGGCTCAATGCGAACAGTATTATTATGTTGTTCATTTGTTTTGCCTTTTTTAGGCGTGTTGGTAAGATTTATTTGTGGGCTTGTTGTTTACATCAACAAGTTGTAAAAATACGTTTCGGAAGCAATTGAAAACCAGAAACAACAGCTATTTTAGCTGCACCGCACAATGGATACAAATTAGCCCGTTTTCATATAGTTATCATAAATCTTATAACATGATCTTAACATGAATTCATGTCGAGAATATTGAATGCAGTATTAATCTAGATGATACTCCATGATTAAAATGGCATTCTTTTCTTATATCGGTTAATTTTTGACAGAGTTATGGCAGCTTAAAATCTTAAAAGGATATTTACTTTTTGTTACAAAATTAACTTACTTCAAATATGATTAACAATTCGGCATGCTTCAATTTGCGAAAACGGAAATGTTTTCCCTTTCGAATAGGCTAATAAAATTGCGCGAAAATTGGTCCACCTAAAAACCGAAATAGAAAATGAATCATATATATATATATATATAATTAAGTATTCATGTGACCCCATTCAAAACCCATTAGTGGATGTGGGTCAAAAGTCAAGCGGAAACACAAATGCCACCTGTGGATTTATGAACCACGCATCACGAACAAAATGAACTGTAAATGTAAAAAGCCGCCACCGCAAGGGCTTTTTCTTTTTGACACACATACATAGAGAGAGAGAGAGAGAAAGAGAGCGAAAGAGAGGGAGAGAGAGAGAGAAGCACATACGAGGAGTTCCTCGAATGCGTGACAGGCTTATGCACAAAGGTTTGTCCCTCGCTCGGCGCTGGCGCTGTGGGAACTCGACCACAAGCAGCAGCAGCAACCGGGAGGCAACAGCAGCAGCAGCAGCAGCAGCAGCAGCGGTTCCTATCCGCTATCCGCCGCTGCTCGTTAGAAGAAGCGATGGTCGGCAACAGTTTGAAAGTTTTTCATCGTAGTCGTCGGCGTCGTCGTCGTCGTCGTCGTCGTCGTTGTTGTCGGCTTGCCTCCCAAAGTTGCCTGCTGCCTGGCTGGCTTGTTGGCAACGTTTCGACGGCTTTACATTTGCTGTGCGCCTAGTTGAAAATCCAACTAATTGCTTATTTTAACCCCTTCAAAACTGGGCACACACACACACACACACACACACACACAAATATATACATATATAAATATATATACACAATGAGCCCGGGCCGGGCTCCGGCTTTCGTGTTTATTAATTAACAACACAAAACCCCAAACCAACAAAGGCATCACACATATATACACATATACATATACATATACGTACACACACACACACACACACACACACAGGCGCACGCACCCATACTGCTTTAAGCAAGTGTTGTCTCCGGCATTCATTAGTGTTCATTAGTGAAACAAAATGCTCATTTACTTAACTACTCCCGGTGCTCGTAACGAGGCCCACCTCTCTCTCGCTCTCACTCGCTCTTTCTCCATGAAACGAGCAGCACTTTCCAGCACTGTGCAGCACTCACCTCCCCCACCACTCTCTCCTTTCCCAACCATTGCTGCCCGCACTCACTTATCGAGTCACTCTGGCTCCTGCTCTTGTTAGCAGTTGCTCTTGTTGTTGTTGTTGTTGTTGCCCTGTCGCTCTCATGTTGCCAATTAAAATTCCATTTATGCCAAGTTAACTCACTTGGCTCGTTAATTGTTGTGGTTTTTTAATTGGACCCTTTTCGGTGCTGGTGCTGGTGCTGGTGGTGGTGCTGCTGCTGCTCCTCGAAAATTGAATTGAATGGAATTGGACAACAAAAAGAACAATCGCATGAATGGCAAAAAAAAAACTCAGGCAAGGAGTGCAAACCACATCTCTCTGCCTCTGCCTCTGTCTCTCTTCTATGCACTGGAGCCCAAGCAGCGAACAAACAATGAGCACCACTAGCACCACACTAGGCACCGGCTTCAACCATGCTGCAATGCTATTGAAGATAACCTCTTTCTCTCTCTCTCTCTCTCTCTCTCTCACTCTCCTTCTTTCTCTTTTCCCTCTATTGCAATGTCCCATTGGTAGCGCTTATCTGCAGAGTTGCTAAACTACTAAAATGCTGTTGGTAGAGTATATTAGGTACTTTAATAATTATTTACTAATAATATTTTGGTCTTAATATTTATAGTTCAATTAATTTAATATTATGATTAGCTTGGTGATATCATAATATATAACTTTAATTTTAAAATATCTAAACTTTTAGTTATTTTAACGTAATTTAACAGATTTAATTAAATTAAAAAGTTTTCAGACTTTATTTGTAACTGGCGATTTTTATTGCGTAACTTTCACAACTTGTCAACCCTACGTCGTCTGTCGCCATTCAACTAATGAACGAAGCCAAAGCAGCGCAGCGCCAGCAGTTGCCTACCTACAAAAAAAGAACTAAAACAAAAGCCCAACAAAAACCCCTAATTAAAATGCATTTTCATTCGGGACGCCAGCGTTGGTTACCGCAGCGCCACTTCCCTTCCCCTCCCCCAACACAGTCTCGCTAGAAAGGGGGGCGAATTGGTTGTGTTCATTAGCTAGAATTGCGACCCCCGCAGTCGCTGCCACTGCGCCTTTTGCACAGTCACATGAACCGTTATGCCATTGTACACATACACATGTATGTATGCGTGTATGTGAGTGTGTGTGTGTGTGTGTGTGTGAATGGCTGCGGGCATATTTAATTACAAAAGCTGCTAATTAGGAAACGTACACACCCACGTTGGTTAATTTGTTTGCAAACCAATTAACTCGGCGCACAGTATCAGGCGCACAGAAAACCACAGCCAGCAGACAGGCAACGGCAGCAGCAGCAGCAGCAGCAAAGGCAAAGGCAGAGGCAGCAGCAGCGGCAGCAGTAGCAGCGGCGGCGGCTGCTGCTGCTGCTGCTGCTGCGAAAGCAAAAGAAACGCGTCAGCGGCGACGGGAACGTCGCTACTGAAAATGCAGACAGAACTTTCCAATCAGCGTTGAGCGCTTGGCCAGGGCACATCACACACACATACAGACAGACAGACGGACAGACAGGCAAGCGGCCAGAAAAGTTATCTAGTGAGCCAGAGTGACTAAAACTGTTAACGAATGTGAACGAAGCCAGCCAACAACAAAAGCCGCAAAAGATAAGGCCCAACCACTGTTCTGTGTGTGTGTGTGTTGGTGTGTTGGGGGTGGTGAGCAAAAATTGTGGGGTTGGCACGAAAAGTGCGCAACGGTTCCCAACTTAATGAACGAAATGAAAACGAAATTTTAATGAAAAAGTTTTGTGTACGTGCGTGCGTGTATGTGTGTGTGTGTGTGTGTTTGTGCTGTGTTGTGCCAGGGCTGATTCTTAATAAATGAGCTAAAGATGGCAAGAAAAAAATCGTCGTCGTCGACGCTGCGCTGTCGTCTTGCGTGCTAATGAGTAATAAATAAAAGTTTTGCTGCTGCTGCTGCTGCTGTTCTGACAAGGCCTAGACAAGCAGCAGACGCGAATAGCAGGCGAACAGAGCAGCAGAAGCAGAACACTGACGACGACGACGACGACAGACCGCAAGCGAACGGAGAGAGAGAAGCAGAAAGTGAGGGAGGAGGGCGACGGCAAGAGAGAATGACAGAGCGAGATACAGAGAAAGAGTGAGGGGGTCGTGTGAGGGGAGTATACAGATTGGGTTCCGACTTTGCTTTTGCGTTAATTAGTTTTAAGCATTTTCATTATGCAACAGCATGTGGCATGTGGCATGTGGCAGCCAAACAGCTGTACATATTCGGACAAAGAACACGTGGGCATATGTAGTACACACACACATACATATACATATACATATGCTGTGTGTGTGCGCTCAATGGTCACACTAATGAGTTTTGCATCTGTGCATTGAAATGCTGTAATGGAAATATTTTTTTGAGTTTGCTCGTGAAGAGCGAAGAATTTAAATGCTTATGCAGCAATTATTATAATTATTTTAATTGCATGTTGATAAACACCGGCATGCATGCTTACACATGTTTTACAACACTAATCTTGCTTATGACATTGCAACTTCGATTACATGGTAAAAGAAAAAAAGAAAAAGAAAAGACTTAAAGTAAAAATAAATGCGAAACCTGTTGCTTGTTGCAATGTGTATTCTGATAAGACAAGAACTGAGTAAATTGCACCACACACAAATACATAGAGCATGCACACAATCACACACAACATTCACAATCAGCACTGCCCGTTAGAGTGCCAATGTGCTGCAGTAGCCACCTCTGCCCATTTGCTGGCTGCCCAAATCAGTTACAATAACAATAACAACAATAACAATAACAACAATAGCAATAACTAGCCAATACCCTGTGCTCTTATATTTAACTACAGCATGAATTAAAAACATATATATATAAAAATCAAAGATTTATCTAAAGAAGTTAACAAGTAATTATATGAAATATACAATAAATTATGATATTATGAAAACCCAAGTTCTTCTAGCTAAAAGATGATCTAATATTTGAGCCAGGTCAGTTCCATAATGCTGATAAATAGCACTTACAGGGTATTATAGAGTTAAAGATAACAAAGAAAAATGTAATGCATGTATATGGGCCTAGGAGAGGGGGAAAGGGACAACAACAATACAACTGTGCCGTGTGCGTATTATATTTTTGGGTTATCGTGGCCCGCATATTTATTTAGAGACTCCGACCGGCAACCGCAAAACTCTTTACTCTTTTCCGTCTCGTTGCTGTTGGCTGCTGGGCGCCTGTTGCGCTGACAAATAATCGATCGCAAAATTTATTGATTTTTGATTGATGAGCAGCGGCGAGAACAAATTTGAAGGCGCAATTTAAATCGAGTGATTTATTTGAGTTCGTGTGTGGTGGGGTTGCTCGCTTGGATTTTCTTCACACAACCAAAGCTCCCCACGAAGCGGGTTTGTTGGGGCGGATTAGTTAGCTTCGACCATGCGGCTAGCAGCAATGTGAAGAGGCAGAGATCGTGCTCGCAAGAGTGTTGTGCGGTGCTTCAGGTTCAAATTTGAATATTATTATCACGTTGCATGGGGGCCCTAACCAACTGTGACAACAACAGCAACAACAACAACAACAGCACGCTACCAACTGATATTGATAAGCGTCAGCGGTTTTCGAGCCATACACAAACACATACATATCAAAGGTATTTTACACAATCATGCACTTATTTTTAGTCAGTTTATTTATTTATTCATACTTGATCTATAACAAAAAAACCAGAAAAAAATCATATAACTTGCTAAAAGATAAACACTTAAGAGCTAATAAGTGTTTTGTGGAAGTGCCAACTACCGGAAAGGTTTTTAAATGTTTGTATATCTTCTTCTTTTTTTTTGGGATTATAACTATGCCTTTTGTTTTTTTTTTGTTTTTTTTTTTGGTTGTTTATATAAATTTGTTGTCAATTTGATTTGTGTGAAACTTACGCGTTAGCAAAAACCTATCAGCTACTTAAATAATTATTGTACTGCGTATATAAAAATCCAACACCCGAAAAGTATGCCATTTATGTGTAAGTACAGATTCCGCCAAAAAGTATGCAACGATCACTTTCGACTGCCCTTGCGGCGCAAATGATGTCGCGTTGTTGCCGCTGCCAAGGCCACCGCCGCCTGCGCTGCCGCCGTTAAACGTCCTTCGGCGCAGCGCCTGGGCCAATTCTAGGATTCGTAGAGCAATCGCTGATAATGCGGCAGCACCTCATGCATCGGCACATGCAAACTGAACTCGAGTGCAACGAGCACTGCAAACTCCGAGGAGATCAGCTCCTTGCGATTCAAGCGAAACACACTCTCCGTCTTCTCAATGAGGCTCTTCAGCGAGTCGCCCTTGACATCGTTCATCTTGGCACTGAGCAGTAGGCAGGCGCCGGCGCAAAGTTTCCGATTGCTCTTGTTAATCAAATTGGCCAGAATTAGTTTCTCAAAGTAGACATAGGCCTGCGAGATGGTCACCAGATCAATTCGCGTATCCAGCTTGTTAATGCGACGCATTTCCCTCTTGATGCTGTGAATGCAATTAAGAAATCAAAATGTTATTAACAGTTTATATATGGTAACAAAGATTATTCGATTTCATTTTGGTATTTTCAGGTAAGTCTCAGAAGTTATGAAGAAATTGTGTTTTTGCAATATAATTGATATATACATATAGTCATGATATAAGCCATTAAGCTAGACTGTTTCGATTTTAACTATAATTTTGCTGAACTAATAAATTTACAATCCATTCATAATATTTGTGGTTCTCTGTTCTTGTTTTAAAAGAAAAATAACTATTTAAGATAGAAGATCTATACAATTTGGAAACACTTTCGACATAGAAATCTATATAAAATATAATTTATGCCTCGATAAGACTTGAAGAAGTAAATAACTACATAAAATAGAAGATCTAGATACAATTTAGAAAAACTTTTGACATATAAGAAAATAATATTAATGTAGTTTCTGGAACTACAAATTGCGTGCAAAAATACAAAATATTAAACAGAAATATTCTGCTTTTGTTAAGCATAAAATAAGTTAATGCTACTCAAGGTGATTATCTCAGTTTCTCAAACAAAAATAATGTTAACAATCAGAAATGGAACATTTTAGATATGCTACCTTCTAAGCTTGCTCAATGTGAGCTGTATGCTTGGGAACTTCTCGCGAAACTTGTCATTGAGCTCCTTCTTCAGATCCGATGGACGCACATAGTCAATGACCGAGGTCATGTACGAGGTGAACGTCAACAGAGTACGATGCTTGCCAGCAATCAGTTCGGGATCGTCCAGGATACTAGCCGAATACTGCGGATACTGCGAAACAGAGATTGATAAGTGAGCAATTGTTATATGTGTATATATATATATATATATAGATGTGAAGAGATTTACTTACTGGCAGACCACGTGCCACATCGCCACTTAGAATGATGCTCTCAATTTCCATGTCTAGCTTCAGATCGGGCGTTGGACTGGCTGCACTATTGCGATTGGTATTTTCGTAAGTGAAGCACCTGTAAGAACATTAAATATAGTTAATAGTTGTCTACACAGTTTACGCCCCAAAAATGAGAGCAGAACGTGAGTGAAAGCCAAGTTAGTTGAAGCGTTTGCCAGTTTTCGAATGTGTGCAAATGTGAAGTGTGAATTTTGGTTAGTGGTATGTAATTCTTGGTATGTAAAAGTTGGATATTCATATAAGCGCTGCAACACATCTGAGCTATGGCCGATGCTAGTTATCTAGTTATTTATATATAATATATATAATTGGGTTAATTCCATAGCTGAGATCGTCGCAGGTAATGGTTACTTATTAGCTGCTTCAAAAATTTACCATTTGCCTTGATGTTTGGTTATGGTTTTTGTGCTGAAACGAAGTAGTGCAAAGCGTTAAATGATTAGCAAAAATTTAATGGTACAAAATGCATCGAAACTTTTTTTGTGTGGGGTTTTTTTGTTTTCAGTATATAATATCGTCTGTAGGATTGGGTCTTGGGGCCAAAGATATCGCATACACATTACTATATACATTTTTCGGCGCTGCGTCAGCGGCTCTTTGGAAATTAGGTAACAAAACATGACGCGATAAAAATAAAGTCCAACAGATATTATCCGAGCCCTTCTATTTCCGATGATTCAGAACACCAACTCGGCAATAATAATTATCGCAATTTGTGCCGTCAGCGCTTTGATGTTATTTTCGCCCATCGAATTGTTGTTTAACACGTAAACATTTCATATTTACACACGATATTTACCAAAAACACTGTCAAAATAAAATCCTGACATGCTGATTATTTTGTTGCCTGTTTAAGATTTATGTAAACAATTTTGATTGGCAATCGCTAAAAATTAATCGCAACGTTAACACTTTGAGCATGTTGGGCTTTAGTTAATATATTAAGAAGGAATTTGAACAGCAAACGTTAATTAAAAAATATAGCAACACATTAATATAGACTGCCTATAAATATTTGTTTTTTTCTTTCTAATTATTGTTAAATTTTGTCTATAGACCTAAGAGAATTATATACTCTATGATAAACAGCCTAAATTTATAGGTCACTCTAAACTAGCACTGCTTAATTCTGAATTCAACATTTTTTTATTGCTGAAAAACGCGATAATTTTATACCTGGAAAATTGGACTAGAGTTAATTGAACGGATGTTTAATGCATGTCATCTGTGGTTTATGTATGAGGCATGAGGTCTTTGGTATATATATATATATATATATATTTATATATATGGTACACAGGTGAATGTATGTACGTATGTATGTGGTAATGGGATATTATTCATGTGGTATGTTCCAAAACAAAGTAAGGCAAAACATGAAAGAGGCACCAACCTCGCAATGCCATGATTTCTCAGAGCCGCTGTGCTCGTTATCTCCATTTGATTCTCGAAAATTGATGGATTCGTGGATGCATTGCCATGTTTCTTGCGCTCCTTCTCATACTGACGCGATGGTATCAACAAATGACCATAGGATATATCCTGGGCGGGATGATTAAAATATTGCATTAGTTGGGAAAATACAAATAATATTTTGTGCTCAACTAACCTGGCCACTTTCGGCCTTCTGTATGCCCATCAAATCGAATGGGTCGAAGGGGGCATCGTTAATGGAGCTCAAGGGACGTGAGGTGGATGGATTCCGACGTCGACGATCCTCCTTGCGGAACTCAGCACTACAACAAACAGATACGCTTATTAGATGAATACAGCAATGCATATAAGGATGCACTTACCGTCCATTCTTGCCCTTGTAGTAGGGCAACGCTGAGAATATCAAAAATGGCACCTTGCGCGATACCAACACCATGCGCTCATCCCGCTGTCCCAATCCCAATCCCGGAACAGGACCACGACGACCATCGCTGATCTGCACGGATTTGCGAAAACTGCCGCCATAGTTGCTGGCAGGTGCTAAACTCTCCGTGCTGCTGTCATCCGTAATGTGACTGGCACTCGAACCACTCCGAATGTTGTAGTTGCGCTTGAGGCCACCAGTAACAATGGCCGTTGGCCCTGCTCCTCGCAGACCCGGCGCCGTATTCAAACGCGCTCGTCTCTCCGGCTGCAAACTCTGCTCGCTGGCGCCATTGCTAAAGGTGCTGCAAACAGAAGGGAAGAAGGCAGGAAGATTAGGATTGGTTTCTTACAAAAAAGACTGAGATTAATGCTGAACACAAATATAAAATAAAAACCTTACAGGTATTTTTGATAACCTTGATTTTGTTTTCAAATATGCAACGCATTGAAGGAGACATCTTCGACCCCATATTCTTAATCAGCATCATGAGCTGAGTCGATACCTACTGACACCTCAATTGCATTATAAAAATAGAAATAATCCACTGAACTATATAATATATAAGCCAGATGTTGATAGATTTATTGTTCATGATAGAAGATTCTTTGCCAGACTGGAACTTTTGTATTGTAAAAAGACAAGGTTCCGATACATAACCAAACACGGTAAATAAGTTTGGAAAACTACCAGAACTACCAGAAGGAAATTTTTATACTTTACGTACCAGAATCGGATTCAGAATCCCAAATTCGCCTCTGTTTGACACACTGATTTTAACATTTACTTGTATTTTTCAGTGTCTTTTTATAGAGATACACATATATCTACAATTTTTGAGAATACGAACTAAATCAACAAAATAGTATAAAATTAAATGAAGAATTTGTTATTTATAAAACTCAATGTCATCGAATTCAGGGGTAAATTCCACTGCAGCACTCTCCCTCTCTCTTTCTCTCTCTCTATCTCGCTCGCTCTGTCTCACACACACACACGCACCCCAAACGAGGCGATCGATATTTTCACAGGCATGCAGCAAAGTGCAGTTCAAAGACGTCCACGATCCAAACTCGTACTTTGAGTTCAGCTCTGGGTCTTTGTGTATTTTTCTAGAAAAAAAAAATGAAAATAAACAGCAACACACAAAAATTAAATGCAGCCATTGAGAAGGGCATTAAGCTGTGATTGCTGTTTACTGTGCGCCTGGCAAATTACCTTGAGATAATTGGTATAGGATCGAGGTTACAAGCGAGCTCCAAATGACAAAAAAAAACTTGCCCTCAAATCACGGGCAAATGAATTTCCATGAAAATACCGTTTGCATTAATTAGTCGGCTTTCTGGCGGTGTGGAGCCCGGCATTCCATGAAGTGTGATGAAGTGGCGCCAAGCTTGTCATAACCCGTTAATTAGTTGGAGTATTCTAATAGGCGAGCAGCGTTTGGCAGCAAGCAAAACTGAACGGAGCAGAAGAAGACAACCAAAGGGAAAAGGCCCAAAACCAAAAATTCCATAAGACACACACACTCACACATACGCATACACATACACATACATATTTACATGTTTACATGAAATGTAAACGCACAGAAACAAACAAAAGAAGAAGACCCCTAAAAGGGCCACGCACTAGAAAATATGCGTTGCTTATGTAACGCATTGGCTCTCACTAAAAATTGTGTGAGACTATGTGTGTGAAAGTGTTTGTGTGTGTGAGTCTGTGTGTTAGTGCGTATGAGGAGCATAACAAAACGGTTTCTGTGTGATGATTAGAGGGCGGAGACCAGCAGATTAGAAGCGCAAGGGAAACAAAGAGAGAGCAGAGAGTGAGAGAGAGATAGTGCGTGTGCTGGAATCTAAGCAGAGAGGCGAATGCAGCGTCTACACACACACATGCATTTACACATGTGCAGGTGGTTTGTGTGAGCATTTTTTGATAGTTTCCATTTTGAGCGCTTTGAGCAATGCTTTGTTCGTCTGGCTGACATCATCTGTGCGCCTGTGCAATGAGCAAACAATATTTAAATTTCAAACACTCAATTCGAAAAGAAGACGGAAAAAAATACTCTCAAAAACCTTGATGACCATACTAACTGGAATTACAACAATAATCAATCTCTAATTGATTAATTAAATACTGATCATCAGACACTTTAAATATTTTGTTTATTTCCACAAGTTAATAATTTTTAAACAATTTGCATAGCCGTAAATTTATTTTGACAACAAATCATTTATTTACCGTTTCAATTTAAGTCTGTTATAGATCATATCTGCTTAGAGCAATTTAAAATTTAAAATGAAAACTATAAATTAAATAAAGAATATGGAGATATCAAAATGTAAAATGGTCTAACAATCATTGCAAGGATTTGGAAACCCAGAAAATAAATTTCAAAAGTTGATACTTATTTAACCACTTTTTAAATGTTGCGAAAAGACCCCACGTTATCTGTTAAAAGAACCCTTATTTATTTTACGATCTTCTTTAAAGTCTTGCATATAATATTATAGTTTATATGATTGCCAATCTTTCAATTCCACTGTGATCAGAAAGCAAATCAGCTAAAAACAATTTATTTCTGTCTTATCATCGATGTTGACTTGCCTTTTATCAGCAGATGTGAGCACTTGACAAACACTTGTATGTTTGCATTGGTGTGTGTATGTCTTTATGTATATGTACACACATAGCAATATATATATACCCAAAGTCTTTGATCAGCTTGTGGCTCTTGTGTCACGTGCCTAACCGAAACTTGATTAAAATTCAGTTGAGCAAAAAATAGATTTTCGTGCCATATTTGCAATAAAAACAAATAAACAATACACTTAAGATGCAAAGATCTTTAAATAAATTATTTCTTGTTGACCGGATCACAATGAAATTGTCAAGGCATATATAATTAAATAATGTGCCAACAAAATCTATAAAAATATTTAGCGGAAAGTTTTTAATTAACATCTATTCTTATCCCTATACATTTTAAGTATAATAAAAATCATTTTAACGCAGCACGAAAGGTGCACATAAATCGATTAGTAAATCACACGCGATTTCCGACAGATGCCCCTTAAGTTGTTTACTTGATTTCATGGCACAACAAACACACGCACACACAATCAAGCCCAATTGAAGGTTGTTAACGCAATCAGTGAAGAAGAGTAGAACACAACACATTTTTACAACTCTTGTAAATATTGGCAGATAAAGTCGTAAAAAACGGAGAACAAAATATGTGTTCAAGGCGTAATTGCACTGCAATAAATGATAAGCTTCATAAAATGAGATAAATCCAGCATGGTCGACATTTAGTGAGTTTGTGCTATATTTACAAATATTTAAAGCGTATTTGCGTTTTGCGTAAACAGTAATCAGCTGAGAGCGATTAAAACAATAACCGCAATATAAACAAAATTACAGTCAAATTGCTCTAACTTGAGCCACAATTGGGTAGGCAAAGAATCATTCATAAATTGAGTTATTGTGTAAACAACTTTTTTATGTTTCGCAAAATACTTAAACAAAATCAACAAATTGGTAGAAATTCAATTTTATAACTATAAACCAAAGTCGAATGTTTTTCATTTTTTTTATTTTTATTTTTTTTGGAATTCCACACGGGTTATACATATACTTTTGTTGTTTGATTTACAAAACGAAATACGAGTTATGTTGAGGAATTTTTAAAAAAAATGATGCAGAAAAATCAACAATGCAAATTTTGACTGTAACAGAAGCGACAACATTTTGAGACCCAGTGGGGCCTGCCTGCAAATAATACTGTGACACATCCATCCATATTGTCGCTTATCAGAGAGAGTCAGTCAGTCATTCCGAACGGTATATGCGAAGTGTGTGTGCAGCAATCGAGTTCAAAGGGGTTTAAAGCGGTTCGATCGGGTTTGCTGTGCTGTGCTGCTGCTCGGCGTTGTTTTGTTTCGTTTCTTTCATTTGCCAGCTGAAGCTAACAGCGAATCGGCGACAATGAATCAATAACACAAAAGCAACCGTTTAATGACCATAGACCCACCCCCCTCCCCCCTCCTTGTTGAACAAGAGTGTGGAGGCAAATACTTATTAAGCTGTTGCTATTTCTGTATATTTCGGTTATGTCAGACAAAGCTTGGTAATTATTTTGTAAAAAATGCCATGAAATATTAAAAAATTGAAAGTAAAATTAATTGCACACTCTTAAAACAAGTATACCCCTTTACCAATCAATAAGGGTAGATTGTTTGCATTGTGTGCACTTTAAAATAACTTCGCTCTTTGCAGTCAACTACTGCACCACTGACACACATTTCATTTTGCAACCCCTCAAAAAAAAAAAACAGCAGATTAGCAACCCCCTGAATGGAAAAATTTTCAAATTGACCTTGAAATTATGCAACAGGAAGCAAGAAAAAAATAATAGCTAAAAGATTAGGAATAATAACAAAAGGGGACACAAGTTAAGGAGTAAACACCACAAGAAGCGAACACAACAACAAAACAAACAAACACCAATCTAACCGGTTCATATTACGTCGGTAAAAAGAGAACACAAGCAAAACAAGGAACAAAAAAAAAACAGCCTTAGCTCAAGGTTACCCAGTTTGCAAAGAAGATGCCACAGCAAGGACCCAGGGCCATTGGGGACGGGAGGTGATGTGACAATCAGGGGTATAAAGGCTGTGCGTGTACAGGTTTTCGCTTGCGGGCAACCCTGACATTGACATTGAGCAGCAGCAGAGAGTGGCAAGCGTTGCCAGACTGTTGTGCGAGCTTTGCCGGCAGTTCCAGTTGTCCTTGAAACGGAGCAAGAAGCGTGAAATTTGCCATTTGATTCACAAAAGCTGCCGAAAACCGCTTAACAGGCATGACGCAATTTCTGTTGAGCTTTAGGAGAGCGGCACAGAGAGCGAGATAGGGACGCAGGGAAGGAGGGTTGCTTGTTAGACTGAATGCCGACCCATAATTATTTTGTTTACATTCTTCGACAAGGTTTTTTTTAATTCCTCAATTTCAAATCATATCCAATTTCAAAACAACTTTCAAAACGAAAAAGCGAAAGACAAAAAAAGGCACAATAACAAGACAAGAACTTGTCCAAAGTAGTTTGTATTTTGTTATGCTTATGCTTTTTGCGTCGTAGATTTTTGCTGCAATTTTTCAACTTACACACACACACACACACATAAGTATGCATACCATCATGTAAATGAATTTATCTTTTGCGCATGCTCATCATTTGTTTTTGTTGTTGTTGTTCTTGCTATTTTGTTTTCGTTATTTATTTCTCACAGGAAACACACAGTTCCCCTTCAAAGAACGGGATTTGCATTATCGAATCATATTTTCATCATGTGGGGAATGTTGCTGACAGTGTCAAACGGAAATAACAAAGTAATTGAAGCCTTGTGGGTAAAATCGTTTAACATAATGCGGCATGCTGAGCTTTGTTTACTGTTTGTTGTTGTTGTTGTTGTTATTGCGTTTATTATTTTGATATTTAAGATGCGAGAATGGAAACACAGAAAGGAGAAACATTCTGGCATATTAAATTGTGTTATGCTTTGGAATTTACTTCATTTACTAGCAGAAGTTGCCCAATTATTTATTAAATACCTAAATGTGAATGGCAGTCAGTCAGTCAGTCAGTCAAGGAAACTTGTTTTATTTATGCTTTTAAACAAGTCTATAAACATTGCAACACGCAAGTCACGGTTCTCAAGTGGGGAATGGGTTGTGCGTGTATAAACCATATTTTGTCTATAATCTAATCAGTTGTCACTAATTTAGTGTTTATATGAAGACCAACTGACTGATAAGATATTTAATA
This sequence comes from Drosophila glabriapex, assembly GCA_035042305.1. Lineage (NCBI taxonomy): Eukaryota > Metazoa > Arthropoda > Insecta > Diptera > Drosophilidae > Drosophila > Drosophila glabriapex. Next base: position 18,580,561 of record JAWNLN010000046.1, read on the forward strand.
CGGGCCATAGCGTATTAGCAAATATATTTGCTTGCGCATAAGCCAGATAGATAAGTGGCATATAGACGCAAATGAATGACTGATAAAAAAACTTGAAAAGTTCCAATAGCTTTAAATTAAAATGAAAATGAGCTAAACGGACAGCGATAGAAATGCTATGTTAAATAAAATGTTAAATAACATTTGTGAACGTAGCGGGAAACTTAGAAGTGGAAAAACAACAAATTAGAAAGGGAGAAAAGGAAACAATTGCAAGAAAAACATAGCAACAATAGCAGACCATCGATGGCTGGTGAAGCGCGAAAGAGAAACAAGGTCAAACTTTGTCAAAGCGCAATAACGGATTGCACAGTGTGCAACAATCGCAAACGATAATTTAGTATGAATGTGTGTGCATACTTAAGTGCGTCTAGACACGTTAAACTGCCACTGAGCCAATGTGCTAAAATTGAACCGAAGGCTTCAATGCTCCGAGTAGGAGTGTGAGAGAGAGGGCGCCATATTTAATGCAACTGCTTGCTTTAACTAGCGGGGACTCTAGGTTCAAGGCAGTTTATCTTTGCGCTGTTTTGCAAGGCAATTTCTTTGTGTTTTCCGCATATAGCTTTATTTATTGGGTTGTAAATAGACTTTAATATTGCTTGACTCGCGTGTGGGAAAAAAAAACACAAAGAATAATACAACAAATTTAATGCAATTATAAAAAGGCATATTTATCAACTTTTGACGGGTATAATTTAAAAGTAATGAATTTAAAAGCTTATAAAACTAGAATCTTTAGTATCGATAAAAATAGAATATGAAAGTTAGATAACAATATAAGACACTTTTCTCGATTGTTTATTAAGTTATTCTGAAAATAGTACTACTGAAATGAAACTTAATTTTGTGTTTCTTGCATCATAAAATAAATATTATTCTTCAATAAACATCATTTGCACTCTTTTAAATTGCGCAAGTTTTGCGTTTTGCGTGACCCTTGGCCGTAAAATAATGCCAGCGTGCACTTTAGTCAAGCCACCTGTCATTAAGTGGCAAGCAGCTATTATTGCGGCAGCACCAATTCGTGTCGATAAGGCGCAAACAAAGCGTATCGAATAAACTATTAAAATTAATGACTGCCCAGTTTAAGATGGGGCATCCACCACACAAAAGCAAGCCAACAAAAGCCTTAAATTAAAGTGCACACATGCAATTGTCATTTGTCACTCGTTGAATAATTTGCGCACTGCTTTTCAATGAGGCATTTATTCAGTTGCCGTAATTGAACTGGCACACGACGCGTCGCCCATTGCCCGCCCGGTTGGACGGCGCCACATTCACAGTCAGCGTGAATCCGAATCCAAATCCGACTCTGTGTCTGAATCGGACTGCGACTACAATAATATATTTAGCGAGCTGTGAAAATAGATCTGTGATGATGATTGTTGCACAATTGGGCAATGACCACCACGCCACACAGACGAGTAAGTTTCTCCCCACAAAAAAAAACCAATATTGGCCGACTAGCTGATGCCCTGTAAACTGTTATAATTTCCATGCTTATTGTCAAGAAAGTAAATGTTTGGAAAAATAGTTAAAATTTTTTAAATATTAATTTGGATGAATATTCAAAATATGTTAATTACTTATGATTAATACGCAAAAATAATAATTTACATTAAGATTAATTAATAAATGACGATTAAAATTAAAACTAAAAATGATATTCATCCTGGATTGTATTTTGAATAGTCAAATATTCTTGTCTTCAATGCGTAAATAGCATTAATATCGTATTTGATAACTGTGGTTCTCATAAGCCATATCGATATTAATCGATATTTTAATACTTTATGCTAAAATTGAGCTCATCTGCCCGTTGAGCATAATCATATCCATTCACATTCAGAATGACTACAGGGTATACAACGTGCATATTTTGAGATGGGCAAACTGACATTAATTAAATTAGACGCACAGCTGTTGGGAAGCGCCCAGCGACGACAATATTTACAAAAATAATTGCGATTCTACCTAAAAATCTTGGCTTGTTTGCCGACACTTGTAAACAGATTGTGGCACCAGGTGTCAATTGGCCTGGACTTAAACGGAACTGGGCATTGAAGAATGGCATAAACACCTGTACATATTGTATATAATTGCGATATATGAAGCATAATTATAATATAATTCCATAAACTATACATCATCTTTAGAAATCAATAAATAAACTAAATGCAAATAATAAGTTGTCTGGTAATCGCTACACGTCATTGTCGTCATTGAATTTCAATGTGGAACTTAGAATATTTTGCTAAACAAAAGAGGTGTTTATAAGATATGATATATTAATCATATATAGTCGTATTAATCATTATAGTAATCAAATATCAATGTGGAACTTAAAACCTTGACTGTTTGTACTACTCCAATAAATATTGTAGGACATCAACACAGTCAACTAGAAATTTCTGCAGTAATCTTAATTGAGTTCCTAGAAAGTACCAGAGGCAATGGGAAAAGGTCCTCAAGGTCCTTTTGGTTACCTGCGGTAACTGGACTGAGGCAGAAATATCTATCTATCTTAGGTACGCCGAAGATTCCATACATACATAGAGGAAAGTAAAATTTCCGTCATCTAAATTGTGTTATGCATTTAAAGAACCGACCGATTGCTGCTAAGAAAGCTATATGATGTGTACTCTGATCTTGATCATTTTTGTCTGAAGCAACTCATAACTACTTGGAGAAACCTTGGAGAAACAAAAGCTCATCTTTCGATCAATTGTTGCTATGAAAGCTATATGATATACTGGTCCAATCTGGCAAACTTTTGAGAGTGCCATAATAATAATATTATTGTAGCAATTGAATTTAAAAAATATATATATATATATTATATATATATATATATATATATATATATATATTGTAGGCTTTCTGTGGTAACAGTAAAAATATATAAAGATAGAAATTGTCTACCTTTGGCACGCCGTAGATCACATAAAAATCGAAAAGATCAAAAAGTTATTCGTAGAAGAATTCATTCTTCGATGTTATGATATATTAGTATAATCTTCAAAATTTGTGGTCTAAATGTGGAGAGCATAAGAATAAAAATATTGCTTAAGTTCGGTTTGGGTAACTTGTGAAACAAAAAAGTTTTTTATACAAAAAAAGCAGCATTCGATTCATCGTTCCCATGGTAGCTATGTATATGATATAGTGATCTGATCCGGCCAGCTGCGACATATGTACACAGTAGGCAGTACTATGTAAATATCAATATTTACTGGGGGACTAGTTTGCATAGAAGCAGACACACTCTGATCAACTCGAATAGTGATGCTGATCGGATATATGTACATATATGCTTTATGGGGTCAGAGAAGGGTTCCTTAAGGCTGTACGAATATTATAAGAAAATTATAGAAAGCACCTGCGAATTTATACAAGGAAATTCAATATTTTGGCGTGGAATAGAAATGAATTTAATAAATCTCAATCTTAATCCAAATGGGATTGTGTGGATTCTTTAAAGATAGTATGGATTCTTTACAGACAAAAGATTTCACTTACCGTTCCCTTAGTGGCAATAGCTTGATGCCAGCTCCGACGCAGCTGCCGCTACCAAAATTGGACACCTTCAACGGTATTTTGATGCTGTCGGAATCGCTGCCACTTTCGGCACCAGAACCGCCGCTGCCGCCACGTTGCTGCTGCTGTTGCTGCTTGCCAGGATGCTTCTGTTGCAGCTGCTGCTGGTGGCGGCCAGAGGAGTTGGGCCGCTTTATGTTGCGTCTGTCAGCCTGGCTGGGCAAACCGCTCACATTCATCAGGTATTGACCCATATTTTCAGTTTCACTAAAACCATCACCATCGCTGCCACCGCCAACTGTTGCAGCGCTGCCGCACTCATCCATGCCGCCACCACCGCCACACATCCCGATGCCGGCGCCGCTGTCCATGTGAACATCAGCGCTGCACAAAAGCAGCGCTGCTGCTGCGCTGCCAACGCCACATTTACCATTCTGCTGCTGTTGCTGCTGCTGGTGTTGTTGTTGGTATTGTTGGTGTTGTTGTTGTTGTTGCTGTTGTGTTTGGTTGCTGCGCTGCTGATGATTGCGTTGATAATGCTGATGATAGCCGCCGGCGCCGAGTCCCAACGCTGCCGTTGCGTTGCCTTTGTTATTGCTGTGGTTGTTGTTGTTGTTGTAATGCTGCTGCGTACAGATGCTGCCGCCAAATGTTGCCCCAAATTTGGTGTCCCTGTGTGTGCCATCTAATGAGATATTCGATAGAAACGAGATCGCAGCCAATCTGCGCCTGTGTCTCGTCTTATTAAGCGTACTTGCCATTAGGCGCTTAAGACCCTTATCAACAATAACAAATCGACTAAATCGAGACTGAATGTGTGCGAGCGCGGGATATATACATATACAATATATATATATATATATTATATATATATATATATATACTGTCTGTGTATGGAATGTACCCAAAAAATGTTTCCAGCTCTTTTCTATCTATAATAATACTGTCAATTCAATTTATATTGCACTGCCCACAAAACACACGAAAAACACACGCGAAAGTTCTTTAAAATATTCGAATTGATTTTATTTATATTTATTTTAATTAAAGTTTTTGATTTTTGGTTAACAGTTACAACTGTTTAGTCTCTAAATTCGAGGGCAAATCGAAAAACAAACTGCTTGAACGCATCATGTTGGCACTTTTCTTCTTCTTTAAAATAAATTGATTTAGACAAATTAATTGCAATATGTGCAATTAGTTAGTGGCTAGAAAATACTGTGTCCATCCGGATTGACTGCAAATAGAAAAAAGAAAAACTAAATCAATAAAATATACAAATTTTTAAAGAATTGTGAATAATGATTAGTTGCTTATGGTATGCATATGTAGATTTATATCTATATTTATTTTTAAGCTTGCAAAATGGATATGATGTCATTCCTCGTCGGAGAATTAAAATGACTGTTTATTTATCTTATGTAAAAATTCAGTTTTTCTTTTACCTAAAGCACATAAATATGGTACATATGTACAAATATCCTTTGGGTCCTCCCCCATGCTAATTGCATTAAAAAGTCAATAAACTTTCTGCGAAAAGCTTTTCGCTGCAAGTTTTAATGTGGACTGCAAAAGCTGCCCTCACCAAAAGCTGCAATTGCATTTTACCTTGTTGTTGTTATGCTTTTTTTTTGTAATGTGTTTTATGGCTGGGACAATAAACGGCCGGTTAACACGAAATTTGTATTTTTACCTGAGTTCAACATTCTGTTACCAGCAAAACAAAATCAAAACAAATGGAAAATTTATGCGGACAAGCAGCTGAGAAACCACAGCAACAATAACAACAAAAAGGCTACCTGCTCTGTAATGTTTGTTGGTCTAATTGGATATTTTAACTGGGAGCAGTTGGAAAGCCGCACGTGCGATTCTTAGTGGAAAATCAATGAGTAACGGTAACAAGTGTGTGAGGATAAAGCAAAATTTCCACACCACACATATGTATACATGTATCATAGTATTTATGCATGATTCACACCCACGCATACCGAATGACAACAAAAAAAGAGATGAGAAATAAATGATTTAAAGGAAGAGACGTCATTTTCAACTTACCCACAAAATGCAAAAGTTTTTAGCTGATTTATGTTTATTTTTAAATATAATTAGAAATGTTTCAAGCGCGCCATTTTGAACTATTTTTAGCTTAACGATTTCGACACTATTTTTTTTTTTTGTCAACTGCAAGCAATTATAACACTCGCTCGGATTTATTTATTTTTTTGTCTATTTTATATATGTTTTTGTTACTATGCGCAGACTTTGATTTCGCTTTGCGCTGCTGCTTCTTGGACTATCCGCCACCCCGTCGTCGTTGTCTTGGTTCGTGCACCTTCTTCTGGCAACTGAACCGCAGCCTGTCAGCCGCTTTGCCTTCTGTTGTCGACGGCGCAGCTGCTTTCGTTGCGTAAATCGGGGCTAAAATTGCAATTGCAATTGCTTTCGATACCTTTGTGCACTGCCCTTTAACCTTGGCGATAAAAAAAACAATTACGAACGCACACACACACGTTTATAATTTTTATTTATAAAACTCTCGCGAACGCCTATTTTCGCACGAGCGTTAAGATTGATGCGGATAAAACGACAGAAACGTCAACGTTCCACAGAAAAGTCTCAAAACTGCTGATAGTGTGACCAGACAATGCCTGTCTAAAAAATACCAACAATTTGTTGTGTATTTCTGCAAATATCGACCCACCTCTAGTTACAGAAACGGTGTGTACACAACATACAATTTTCTTTTGCAAATTCTTGGCAACACTGAGCTCCACCCTCGCCGTTATTAGCAAATACGAACGAACGAACGAAAAACGAAAGAAAACATGTAAATTAGTAGAAAAGTCGGCTAAAATTTAGTTTTTTTTTCATCACACCCACCATCAAACCCGCCACAACAACAACAAGCATGGAACACAACGAAATCTCAATGTGCATGGACGTCAAATTGGATACACATGACAAGCGTGCAATTGCGTTGCGCTACAAAACCTGGACAAGATGCTTGGTGAAAATCGAAGCGATTAAATGTGTGCCCTGTTTCCTGCGCCTCAGTTTCCAGAGCATTGTCGACGACAAGGACTCGTCCTCACCACAACAGCAGCAGCAGCAACAAAAATTGCTTAGCGTTTCAGTTAATGTGCCCGGATTAAATATCAGTTTGGCCACTTCGCGCACCAAACAGCATTCGTATGGTTTATTTTGGACGCAGAATCGACGCGATTGCTTCATTTACTTTGCATTGGAAACGGAGACGGCGTGTCGCCGGCACATGAAGTGGATCAAGAAGTCCATCAAGAATCTGGAGCTGTACAGGCAGGTGTTTCTCGAGCAGCGACGACTCAGTCGGGACACAAGGTGAGCCAAATTGATAAATTTGTAATGGATGCCTATAGATGAAATCAAATCAGAGTATAGAATAGTGTTGGTTAATCCACCAAAGAGAGAACATATTTGTTAAACTTTTTTAAAATTTCAATTAAACTGCGAAACATCGGAGATGACAACACTGTTAGTTAATCTACAAAAGAGAAAAATGTTTGTTAAATTGGTTGTAATTAAAAATTAAATTCATCTGTGAAGCTTGTGACGAGACGGGATCAGATCAGATCTTAGAACAGTGTTGGTTAATCTGCTAAAGTGTGCACAGGGCTGTTAAACTGATTGTAATTTAAATTTAAAATTAATCTATCTTTTGTAGCTCTCAATCTGAATTAAATTAATTTAAATTTAACTATAATTTGCAGCTCTCAAAAGGCGCTCGGTCCTTTACCCAATCTGCCCGACTCCTTTTGCTTTGATGTGGACACGAGCAGTTTCTCCTTCTCGGCGCGCGTCTCACAAATCTATGAGGAAATCTTCGATGGCAGTCGCATCTCACGCGCCTCGGTTGCGTCGGGCATTTATGAGGAAATGAATCTGGCTGAATCGGTTGGTGCAACACGTGCGATTTTGGAGATGCCACCGGCTGTGCCGCCCTTGCCGGCGCATCGCAAGCGAATCAACACGTTCGAGTGCCAGCCGGGTGAAATACTACGCTCCAGCACCCAACCCGAATCGGAGCTGGCCAAGAAAAAAAAGTACAAAAATATGTTGGACAACTTCTTCGGACAGAAGCGTCGATCGGCGAGCGCAAGTGTGGGGCAGGATCAGGAGCAGGAGGAACAGGAGCAGCAATTGGTGCTCTATGAAAATGCACCCACTCCGGAGCCAATTGCTCCGGTCAAGCGCACATCGAACATGAGCAATGCGCATCGCAACAGTTTCTCAAGTCCCGATCTGTCCAAGCTCAATTTTCTGGACACCTTTGGTGATGCACTCTCCAGCGATGAGCTAAACATCAGTCTCGAGGACTCGGCCATTGAGCACAATAATCCACGGCAAATTCTGCTTGCCGAGCTTACACGTCATCTGAGCCAAGCCGATTCGCTGGAGAGCCTGAATGTGTCGCATCAGTTGCCGCACAATTTTAACTTTTCCGCCTGCAACACATCCACCATAAATCTGATTGGAGCCAATGGTGCCGTCAGCCAAGGCACTAATGTCCAGTTGCAGCAGCTGCAGCGCAAGATGATGGTCGATGATCTCAATGGTTATTGTGTGATGGCGCCCATCATACAAAAGGCCAGTGGCTGCAACAATGCTCCCATTGAGCTGAAGAAACCCACCGCCAGCACTGCATCCACTTCGTCTGGATACTCCACCGGCTCCCACAGCTCCTCCACGAGCAGCTGCAACACCGATGATCCCACCAACAAAGCAGCAACTGCAACTGCAACTGCTGCTGCTCCAGCTCCAGTTTCAGCTCCATCCCAGAACGAGAGCGATATTTATGAATCGATGAGAGTCGATGTGAGCTCAATGAATAGCAACATTGTCCTCGCCGAGCATCTATATGAGAATCTACTGGCTGTGAAGGCATCCCAGGAGCTGGAACAGCAACCACTTGGTCTATGCACCAGCACACCCACCGAATCCCCGCTGATGCCGGCGCTGCCGCCCAAACAGCAAACGCCGAACGCGGAGCACCAGCACCAGCAGCAGCCGGACGAAGAGGATTACTATCAGACGCCCCGGAAGTCCATCATCAGTGTGGATGATAAAATACCCTCGTATTATCCAAATAGCTGCGACACCCTAAAGTCCAAGCGACGCAGTCCCAGCAGCGCCGAAACAGCGGCCGGCATGCGTCAACTGGTCAGCGCTCGACTGCGTCGCGAGCGCAAGGAGAATCTGTACATATCATCGCCCCAACAGATAATCGAACATCGTCAAAAGTCATCATCGTCAAGCACAAGCAATGCATCATCATCATCATCATCGTTAGCCAAGACTAGAACGTTAACCAAGAAGACTGCCGCCCACAAGATCGCCGAGGGTGTCTATGCCGTCACCCATGCCACCAACTCCACCGGCAACAAGCACAACAACAACAACAATACCAACAATAATAATAACATCGATTCAAAGCCGTCGAATGCTGGCGACAAGGAGGAGCTACTCCAGCTGGCCATGCTCCAGAATATTGATTTCAAATTCGACGATGGCCAAGTCGCTGAGGCTGAGTCTTCGGACAGCAAATGCAAGGCCAGCCAGCTGGAGGATGAGTACGAGCACTGTTTCCAGGCTGCCGAGCGTGCCACACGCATGCTGCAGAAATATGCCACATTGGCCAAGTTTGGCCAAGTCTCGCCCCGCAAACAGCAGCAGCGACAGGAGCCCCTCAAACCGGCCATGACTCAATCACAATCGCCCAACGGTCTGTTGCTGCAGCAGCAGGTGGCGCCTCCAGCTGGCAACAGCCTGAAGAAGTTTGCCTCGTTGCCGCGCTTCAAGAAAATTGACTTTTCGCCGCTAAAGATGCGTCTGAATAATGTGCTCCAAAGGAATGCGACAGCAGCTCCACAATCGCCTCAGTAGCAATTAAATTAAATGTGCATTGTTGTTTGTTGTTATTAAGTTAAATAATAATTATAGCAATAAGTTAATCGTTTAATGCTTTAATTTTATGATTTGCATGTGATCCATTTTCCTTTTCCTTAAAAGCTGTTTTTGACTCTCAGCTAAAAACTCAAACACAGCAATTAGTCTAAAAACAAAAAAAAAACCACAAAAAAACAATTTAAAGCCTTATTTGTTCAACTTGATTTGCCATAATTATCTAAGTATTTAGTACATATATCATATCATATTGAAAGTGTATTCCATATCTGATAACTGATGTTGTGTCTGTTGGTTGTTGGTTTTATTTTTCATTGTGTGTCTAGGCAATATGCAACATGCAACATGCATTTTAACCATATATATAAATTACATATTCCCATTGAAAGTATGCTCAATTATCGTGAGAAATCAAGAAACGCTTTTATTAATACATATACACACAAATTATACAAAAGACAAAACTATTGTTGACGAGTTTTACACGAAACCAAACTAATTTTAGCTTATATTAGTTATTAAGGCAGCTTCTTATGAATCTTTGAGCTTCAGCGTTTCAGTTAAATCAAATGAGGAGAACATTTTGCGCTCGCTTTTGGCTCACTTAGAAATCTAAATTTGAAACAAGTTTGCACAAAATGTTGTACGCAGCTTGGACGGCAATGCTTTAATCGACATAAATGTATTTAATTGTATGCAAATTAGTTAAGTTAAATTAATGTTTCAAACTCTGTTGGCAAAATGCTTATAAATCTGTGAATCGCTTTTTTGGCTTTTGCAAAAAAATCTGCCAACGCCTAAGAACATATCAACAAAAAATTATAAAACTAAATTAGTTAGAAAATGGAAATGAATATATTTTATATTCTTGCAGTATTATTAAAAAATTAGCTATAAAACACAACAAACGTCCAAATGATATATATATATATATAAAAAAGCGTTTATTCGAGCATTTAAAAATGTTTAGCTTCTGCTGCAAGGATATATATATATTTATTGTAAAACTATGGATATTTGAAAACAGCTTCTATTTTAGCGCAACCAAAGCTCAATTGTACCGTGACTATAGATATTAACTTTATAATTATATATATATATATACATATACTACGCATAAAGTCAATAATAACAATAAAATTAACCAATGCTTTGTTTATGTACAAAAAAAAAAACGATTGTAATTTTTTAAAATTAAACTCAAACTCAACTGTAGACTTGGGGACGTCTCTGTTGATTAATGAACTCCTGTTCCACTCGCGTGCCCTTTGGCACCACATAGAAGAGCAAAGCGCCGCCGGACACAAAGAAACCCTTCTCGTTGATAATCTCCCGCAGCGTGCTCTTGGGGTTTACCTTGTGAGTGCAGCCCGCCTTGCGATTCTCATAGTAGACATTAACCTTTTCCGGACGATAGCTTGACGTCTTATCAACGGGAAGCGGCTCTGCAAAGAGCGTAATCAGGCAATCCATCATCGTTGCCGTCTCCGGCAATTGTTGCTGAAAATCGCTGAGCAGAAATTCCGGATAGGAGAAGGCAGTGGGCCAAATTAAAGTACTCTCATCTTCATCCAAATGCACTGGATAGTCTTCCAGGGGCAAAAACTTGGGGCGCAACAGTTCATCGCTTATATTTGTTCGCTTATTAATGGGTTGATCATCGAACTTAATGGCACGCTGCGTCAGAGCATCGCGCAGCTTGTGGAAGCGCGCAAGTCGACGCTTGGATTCGGCAGCCTCCTTGCGCTGATTGCGTTCCGTGTCCATCTGTAAAAGATCATCAGGAGTATTCTATGTGAAATGTGATATTTTTAGAGACTTACCTTTTTCATTTTGTTCTTGTGCAGCAGCGCCTTGGCATCCTTGTGATCGATGTCCACCTCGAGCAGCTCCTCGCACATCTGGCTGCACACATCAAACTTGTCCAGCTCGTAGGCACATTGAGCAGCTCGCCAGCGAGCCTTGTTATAATCCGGCTTGTAAAACAAGGCGCGCTGTGCATCACTCAACGCGGAACGATGATTCTTAATGAAGAAATGGGCAGCTGAACGATTGTTGTAGAGCACGGCGAGCACATCGGGATTGTCGCACTTGGTTTTGATGCCCTCCGTGAATGAATAGACGGCCATGCGGAATTTCTTGTGTTTCATGTAAAAGTTGCCATCCTCCTTGTAGTTGAGCGCCAGCTCATCCAGTGTATTCTCCTCCGGATCGTATTTGAGCTTTTGCAAGCCCTCAAACATGGGATGCACTTCGTCACCTGGCTGTGGTGCTTTCTTCATGAAGAACGGATGTTTGTCCATTTCCTCCTGCCAGCGATCCTCTGGCCATCCCTCCTCATATCGTTTCTTCTCCAGGCCATCAATGAACTCATCAAGCTGTGCATCTAATTGAGCTGCCAGCTCTAAACGTTCCTCTTCTGTCCAGTTTTTCTTTGTCGCCAGGTTCTCCATTTGGGCGAGGAATTGCACATGCTGTAAAAGATACCTGTTACTTAAGGCAGGTATCGTGACACATGCCAAAAGTAAGTGTTAAATTGCGGAATTGAGTTAGGTGGCAACGCTGAAATTAATAGTTTAATTTGATTGCCAATAATAATCCAAATAAACAAAATAATAAGCTATTTAAAGTAGTGAGATTTACCAATCACTAATTTGTATAGTAAAATATAGTAAATTATTATTATTAATATGTAAATAACCAAACAATAATAATAATCAAATAGCCAATGCAGTCGTGACAGCATTCAAAAGGCTGGCAACGCCAAAGTTCGGTTAATTTTTGGCGCGCAACACCTGAGATAAACTTGGAAAACATGGAAGTGGATGAAAATAATGAGCCGCAACAGTAAGTTTTATTTTAAATAATTATAATTTGCCCTGAGTGACGGGTTTATTTTGCAGCTATATGCGAACAGCAGAAGATGTTAAGGCCATTGTCAGGCATGCCAAAATGGACGAACGCCAGTTGACACAACTCACGCAGGCTTTGTATTATCCGAGCGCCGATGTGGTCAGCGATAATTTACGCCTGTTGGAACTGGACGAGCATATGCTGCAGCAGATACGCACCGGACAGACGCTTCATTTCAAGGGTGGCTTGCACGAGAAGGTTGTGCTCTGCACGGACGAGCGCACATACGATGTGAAGGGTGCCGAGATCTCCAACAGTTTATTACTGGTGCCCGATTTGAAGTTTGGTGCAGCAACCAGCACGTCACCTTTGAAGAGTCCACGCGCTGGGAATGCGAATACGTCGCTTGAGCGCAGTCTGAACGACAGCGCCGATGATGATTTGGAGGTGCCACGCACGCTGGAGCAGAGGCAGGTGTTGACTATATTCCACGATTACTATGAATGCCGCGAGATCCGACCACGTTATCGCAAGCTGGGCGAACTACTGCAACTCACCCGGTATTCGGGGCCAGAGAACGAATATTGCGTTGAGCGCAAGCTGATGTTTAGTTTCCAGCAGCTGCTAGACACGATTCAGTGCAGCCGGGCACAGTTTATTGAGGGACTCCATCAATGTCGCGCCTTGGAATTCGATGGACACATCCGTATACTGGACTATGAGTATGAATATCGCATTATTAACCTGATGCTCGGGCTGATTGCGGAAAACTCCTGGGCCCTGGATGAGGTGGATCGCGGCGAGACAATCTATGCCATGCAAGGCATTGCACCCGAACCCATTGTCTCTGGACTTTTTGATGTATATGCGAAGCAAAGTGATCGCTGTCCCAGCAAATTCCGTTACCAAGAGTCGCTGGTGGCACGCATTGTGGCGCAAAATATTTTGCAGCCTGGCTTGCGCTTTCGCAACGAAGAGTTCATGAACACCTGGCAGGAGGCGCTGCCCGAGGGCATGAGCTGTAAGTTGGAATATCTGCGTGGCTTGGGCATCCTAGATAAGGAAGGCGCCCATCCTTGCATCCGATCCCTGGCGGAGGAGCAACTGCCTCCGAACATCAACGATCGCATGCGTGCCTTGTTCAAAACAAAGAGAAAGTGGACACTGGACGAAATGGAGCCGTATATAGAGTAAGTGCAATCCTGCCAAGATGTTCACTGATTTTTGCTAATAGTTATTCATTCCTTGCTGCAGCTGCTTTACCACGCCCACACTATCTGTATCCCAATTGCTGGCCAAGCACGCACGATCTCTTACAGAAAGTGGAACACGTTATTTTGTCTCCAAGCACTGAGAGTGTAACAATAATAATAATAATAATATTATATAATAGTATAGTTATGGTAAGTAAATATATCAATATATTTATTTAGGCATTGCGTTTGCGTTTGTTGCGCTGCTTCTTGGCCAGCTTCATGTCCTCGATGGCGGCCTTCATGGTTTCCACAGCACTCTGCGGATTACTGGCACCCATATCGGCGCCGGAGAGTAGCTGACCCGTGCTCGTGGGATATTTAAAGCTGAAACCTTTGGGGAATATGGGCTGGGCGAGCAGTGCAGCCAGTTGTCCGCGCACCTGATCCACATGCAGGCGATTTCGTCGGCGCTCAATGATAAACGGATCCTCATCTTGATCGCTGCCGCTGCAAGGAAAAGGGAGATTAGAGTGGGAGCCACTAAGAGAATTTCATTACTCACGAATCATCGTTGTAGCCATCGATAATCATGTCCATTTCCTCGGCATGCTTCTTCATCCAGCCCTCTTCGCTTTGTGTGCGTCGCAGCTTCAATTCCTCCTTGTCCAGCTCACGGGCGAGATTGACGCGCTCTCGTACAGCGCCCAGAAAACGCTCCGAGATGGGAAAGAGCGGCAGATCCTCAGCTGTAAGCAACCAGATTGAAGTGAAACAATTGAATCTTATGGTTCTATTTGAAGTCACCCACTTCTCTCCAGCGTCTTGTGCAGACGCACATAACTTTTGACCTCGCCTGGTTCCATGAACATGACCGTTATGCCATGTTTATTGGCACGTGCAGTGCGTCCGGAGCGATGCACATAATTCTCACTGGTGCGTGGCACCTGGTAGTGAATGACATGCTCCACATTGGGTATATCCAGGCCACGGGCAGCCACATCGGTGGCAATTAGCAATCCCGTCGAACTATCTCGGAAACGTTCCAGATTCTTCAGTCGCTGCTTCTGTATCATGTTGGCATGCAGCGGCAACGGATTGCACTCCAGCAGACCAAAGAGCGTGGCCAGCCGCTTGACGCAGTCAATCGAATTGCAGAAGACAATGCTGCGACCAGGATGGCGCTGCACAAAATAGTACAGATAGTAATCCTTCTCATCAATCGCACACAACAGACGACTCTCGGTCAGAGTTTGGGCAGTCTCTGAAAGATTGAAGCTTAATTAATGTGTAGGCGCTCCTTTGAGGTAGTGGTTGCTTACGTTGACTGCTGGTAATGTCCACAATCTTTGGCTGCGAGATGCCCAGCTCCTCGATAAGGCTTTCAATCTTTTGATCCACAGTCTGCTTGGTGAACTTGGGACGCTTTGCCAGATTGCGTTCTACAATAATGAAAATAATTATGTGGAATGCTAGCGAATTATTTGTAATTGGATACAAAATAGTCCGACCGAATCCAAACTCAGGATCAGGATTGAAATCTTATCCCAATTCCGCCCATTAATGTAAGTTCTTACTTTGCATATGCTCGGGTAGATCGTGGATCAGCGTCAATGTGGCTGAGAAGACAAAATTCTGGCGCAGTTGTTTGCGCTCATCATCGGCATTGAGGACCTTGAGCAGCATGCGCAGCTCCTCGAAGTGTCCCTTCTCCACCATGCGATCCGTTTCGTCAATGCACAGGAAATTTACATGTTCTATTTTGCTCAGGTGTTTATTGCCCTGCGCATATAGTTCCCAGAGGCGACCTGGTGTCGCCACAACAATTTCGGGACACTGGCGCAGGACGCGCTCCTGCTTGGCAACGGAGAGACCACCAAAAATAGCTGCCACACGAATACCCGTATATTTGGCAGCGGCAACGAGATGATTCTTCACCTGGACAGCCAATTCTCGGGTGGGTGTGAGCACCAGAGCATACAGAGGCCGACGTCCCGAACTGCTGTAGTCCTCGGCATCGCTCTCCTCCTCACTGGCGCCCGACACATAATCCAGTTCCTCTGGCGGTGGCGTCAACTCGTGATTCTCTTTGCTTGTAGGCACCTCCGCCTCCACGGTCGCCTCAACTTTGTGCTTTGGTGCCCGTGTGCGTATACCGGACCCGTCATTGCGCTGCTTCAGCTCCATGATGCCAGAGAGGATGGGTATGCCAAAGGCGAGAGTTTTCCCGCTACCCGTTTCGGCAGCACCCAGTATATCCTTTTTGCCATGTATGGCCGCTGGCAGAGTCATCGCCTGGATCTGGGTTGGCGCCTCATAGCCCTGCTCGGCCAGCGCACGCATTATGGACGTGGGAACACCCATGCCCTGCCATTTGGTCATATCCACCTTTGCGCTGCGGGGCACCAGTTCGGGCACTTCCTCATCGTCGTCGTCATCTCCAGAACTAGCACCGTTCTCTGGCTCAGCAACATCAGCTTCTGGAGGCGGTGGTCGCAGCAGCGCAAATCTATCCGGAGCATAATCTTCATTGGGTGAGTATTTGGATTGCTTCATGGATTTAGTCTCTGTTTTAGATTCCATCTTCTTTTCCTTGCGTTGCTGCTTGCGTTTTTCGCGTTTCTCCTGCTGTTTCAAAATCCGCTGAGTGCGACGCTCGGCAAGGCGAGCTTTCTTCGAGGATTTGGCTGATGCATCTCCATCCTCAGATTCATCATCGCTCTCCTCATCGCTAGACGATGCCTCTGAATCCTTTTCTGCTTTTCCTGTCTTACGCCTTTTGCTGCGTTCGTAGCTAGCCGGAGCAATCTGTTTCTGTGTGGATTTCACCAGTGCCGAATCGTAATCCTTCAGCACTTCCAATCCAATAAGGCCCTCGTAACTGCTAAAATCATCGGATATCACGTGGCCTTTCAGTTTCACTTTCTGCCAAGCTTTGGCCTTTAGCGCCTTTGCGTCAGACATGTTGCTTGGTTTCTTTTGCTTGCCATTTGTTGTGCTCTTCACTTTTGCGTTTGCCATTTTCATATCAATTTAATTTAATTCGGATTTGCCGCTGTTTGATCCGCGTGTTGCGTTTGTTGTCATTCGACGTGACAGGGCTGTTATGCACCAGTGTTGCACAATTCGAAACGCAGATTCTGGCTGATGTGATCAAGCGCGAAAATTTAAACTTCAGCACATGTGCATGTTTATGCTGTATCATTTGCCCATAATTATAATTAATGATATAATTAGCAAAAGGTAAAGTAAAGTTATAAAATAAGTGAATGGGTTCAAGTAAGTAAATTGGTTGGCGACTCTAGGTTATCAGTCCTGTATTCCTAATACTATATATAAATTATATTTTGTACAATTAAATTTTTAATAATTATGTATAGAATTCTACCTAAGGGAAGGTTATTGTTTATATATATGTTAAGCCAATGATACATTTATGTTTATGTGTTTAATGTAATTTCCTATATGGTTAATAATTCAAATTGATGTATGATAAATAGCATATAATCAAAATTAAAGATTGTTCACGGCACCAAAGGTCGATTATACATACATATCTTGCTGCTATTATTAACCATATTCGAATAATAACTCTTATCATAAATCTTTACCAAAGGGCTATTATAAACCCACACGTATCTTGCAAATATTATTTAATTTAGCGTATTAAAACAATGACTCTTTTCAGAACTGCTAGAAGCAAAGCACACAAAAAACTGATTGTTATAGAAAACACACATTTATTTATGGATTGAAGCAATATTTCAACAGTGTAGTAGCAACTAAAAGCGCTTCAGGAATTCCTCGGCACAGGTGCGAGCTCGCGCATTGACCGCCAGTTTCATTTCGCTAATTTCCTTGTCGATCTCCTCCATGAAACTGATGACAAAGTCGACCAGCTTGTGCTTGTACATCTGCTCCGTGTGAAAGTTCGTGATTAGGAAGCTAATGTCGTATCCCTCGATTGGTTTGCGTCGCAATATGATGAAGGATTCGGCGCGACGCATCATGAAGCGTGTGAACTTGTGGCACAGGATGCGCTCAATTTCATCCGCCTGTTTTACAGCGATACTAACACGCACCGAATTAATGGACGGCTCAATCAGCACCTTCTCCCTCTCGTTGCGGGAGACGACAATGGGCGTGAGCACTAGTTCCTTGCTGGAGCAAATTTCCACCTCCGGCTTGTTGTGGCGTTCGACAACTTGCGATGGAAAGTCCTGCAGACACATTGCTGCTGTCAACGAATGCCGCACGGCAGTCAAATACGGTTTTAATGTAGCGGCCATCGTTTGTTTGCAAGTCTTAATGCTCTGTGTGTATTTTCAATGGTTTTTGTATGCACCTTTTTCTCTTATTATGAATCAGACTACAAGAATATCGATGTTTTTCCCTCAAATTTCGTATGGGTATTCCGTCAATACTAATAATAAACGCCAAGCAAATAAAATACCAAATCGTGAAGACTTTTTAGATTAATTTAGAGATTTTGCTTTTAAATGTTCTGCAAATCAGTATTAACATTATAATAAAAATTTTTGGGCTTGCGTTATTGTTACAATTTATCAATCTAACTTACATATTTAACTGGTTGCAAGAATGGTTCATTGACAGCAACTGATACCCATAATAAATACTGTGTGCAATCGATTGATTGTTCATCAAATGTCTTTCGATAACATTTATTCAACGTTTTCATTCCAATCTATCGAACGACTTCGACAATTTATCGGGCAACACAAGCAGCAGCAGCAGCAGCATGAAAAACTAAAGCAATAAACATTTGTAACTAAATGACGCTGTAATCGTTACCAATTCAGGCTACCAGGAAAGCAACAAGATGTGGCATGACGGCATCGCGTTGCTCCTGCTCCTCCTGGCGGCAGCTGCGCACACATCGCCAAACAGTGAACATGTTCCTCCACTACCTCAAATCATAAGCAAAAACACAAACACAAACACAACAAATGAAACCCAAACTAGCAACATTAACAAAGTGCCTACATCTGCCGGCTATATGTCGCTGCAGCAGACGCCCGCGAGTGTTTTCTTCATCAACTACAATCAGCAAAATGTTGTGCAGCTGAGGCACAATGTGGAGAATAAATTGCACAGCATACGCAATGTGGAAATGCTTGTCACAAAAATCCAGGTGAATTAAATGGCATCTCCAAAAAAATCTACCCATGTTAAACCTTAATCGCTTGCTTGCAGGAAATCTTCGACTCGATACATTTTGCCAGCTCGGTGACCACGCGACTGTCGTCGTCGGGGGGCAATGGAAACGAGAGCGTGCAGCAGGATCTGCAAGCGTTTAGCCAGCGTCTGGGACGCAAACTGCAAAGAGCCACGCATGTTGTCCTGCAATTGCGCGATCTGTTGCGTTTTAATGTGAGCAAGGTGCTCCTGCAGCAGCACAGCTCCGATGAAGATGCTGACGAAGAGGTGGAGAGTGAATTTGACTTTGAAATGGATGATGCGGAGGGCAGCAATCCCGCCACAAACAGCGCGCACATGCATTTCTATTTGAACACACAAATCGAGAACTGCCAGCCGGACTATGATGGCAATGTGGATGCAGTAGCCGTGGCTTCTGCCCACTACAATAAGCAGCAGATACAGATCCTAAACTATCTCAAGTCAGATGAAGCTTCACGTGCCACATTCCTCAATGAGAACAATGGGCGATCGCTGGAAGCCAATAGCTATATCGACGATCAATTAACGCTGCTGAGGCAGCGCCTAAGCACTACGCCCAGCGACGAGTCCAGCAATAGCAATCACAATCACAATCACAATCCCAATCCCAATCCTAACAACAGCAACAAAGCCAACAGCAATGTAAGCCATTTCAAGCACATCTATTTCCTCTCCAGCAGCGATGCTGCTCCAGGCAGTGCTTACTTTCGACGGCTCTACGTGTCAGCCATTAAAAACAAGTTTGTGCTGCTGCTCATCGATGTGGGATCTGCGCTGAATGCGGAACTCTTTGAGATCACCAAGAACTTTGGTAAGTGTTTAGTCTGGATCCCAAATAAAAAAGCTGATTTATTATTTCATTAATCTCATTTAATTTTCCCTTTCATGCACTCAGTTCAAGAGGTGCTGCTCTTGCTGGAGGACACCGATTATATATCCTTGGTGACCATATCCAGCGAGGCGGACTTTATGTTCTTGGATGCGTTTCCCGCAGACGCAGCACATGGCATCTATAGTGCAACGCGTGCCCACAAGGATGAGATACTTAGCTATGTGAATAACTTGAGTTTGGGTCGTGGCATGACCAATCATACGTTGGGCTTTGAGTATGCCTTCCAGATGCTGCATCGACTGCAGCAGTCGCGGCTAATAAACAGCTCCGAGCAACCCATTGAGTTTGTCTATGTGACTCGGGGTCTGCTCACAAATCTCTCGGATGCGATGCACGTGCTGCGTGTCTTGGCCCATGGACAGAGTCGTCTGCTCTCGCCCGTTATCATTAATACCTGTGCTGTGGTGCTCGACGAGAAGCGCATCATGTATGAGAAACAGTTCCTCAGCGATGTGGCCACCCAAAACTATACCAAGTTCGATATTGATGTGCGCAACTGGTTGCCACCTGGAGAGGAGACCCAACTGGCCGGTCGCTTCTTTGTGCTGAACAAGATGCATGCGGAGACGATACCGCGGGCGAGCAGTCGTGTCTTTGGCCAGCTCTTCGCAGAGCGTTTCCTCACCGACACCCTGGAGGTGCATCAGCCCGTTGTGGATGCGGAAAGTGGTGGCAAGTCAACGGCTTAAGATTAACGTTAATGCATATTAACTTCAAAGAATTCTTGTATTTATTTTTTAGATGTCCTTGTGGCCATAACGCATGCTGTGCCTCCCTACGGTATCGTTGGCGTCAATTTGTATTTAGCTGATCTGCTGGAGGATCTGCTTAACTATCCGAATGCTTCACCGGCGGCCAAACAGGGTTTTAGCTATGCATTTCTATTGGATCGCAGCAGTGGCAACACTTTGGCACATCCGGCCTTCCCACGACCGCTCATCCAGCGTGAGACGGCATATCCCGTGAATATTGCGTATCTCGAGAATGCAACGGATTTCGTTAGCATTCGGAAGCGTCTGCTGCACGAGGAGCGCGGAAATGCCAGCACCACCATCTATCTGGGACGTAAACAGCAGCTGCTGCGCACCTATCACTGGCAATCCGTGCTGGGCATCTATGTGCTCTGTCTGGTGAGCACGGCCAGCATTAGCAGCAACGCTGCCCACAATGCAACAACTCCGCTGCAGCGTGGCTACAATCGCAAGGATGCCGTTGTGAACTTCGATTCGGGCTTCTATGGCGACACCATGGATTTGTTATACCATCGTTTGGATCTAAAACAGAATGGCGCGAGTGGAACGCCAACAACATGCCGCTACTTTAGACAGCTGGCCACAATGGGTGAGTTGAGAATTGGAGTTGAAGAGGGGAACTCTTAGGATTTTCTTGATTTCCTTGATCTTTTTCTGCAGATGCGCCCACTTTGTTTCTGAGTGCTGCCGCTTTTAATTCGCCCTTTGCATTTCTGCACAATAATCGACCGCGCACGCAGCTGCGGCATGTGGAGTCCATTATGGCTTATCTGCGCGATGCGAGCCGCCTGCTCGCCAATCCCGGCCTGGGTCCGCGCATACGCCATGAAGTTGGCGTCCTAAATCAGGCCATGCAGCAGCTGCGACGTCGCCATCAGGACACTGGTGGATCGCTGCGTGGACATATCATCAGACGCTACATAGCGAGTGTGAGTGGTGTGCTGCAATTGTATCCGGGCTGTTTGCTGAGCAGTAACTACGATGCCACTCGACGTACATGGTTCCGACAGGCGATGGCACAGCCCGGACGCATTGTGAGCACGGCTCCGTATCTGGACGCCGGTGGAGCCGGCTACATTGTGACCATAGCGCACACAATATTCGAGGGCAAGGCGGATGCGTTGCACTCCGCACAACAGGATCGTCCGGTGGCTGTTGTCGCACTGGATGTGCCCTATGCCTTCTACTATCGCCTGATCCTGGACAGCACCCCACTCTGCCAACTGCCGCACATGAAGTGTCTGCTATTCGACCATGAGGGCTATTTACTGGCACATCCCAGCATGCTGCAGGTGTCGAGTTCCACACGCAATCCGCGTCGTCCGCACGAGCATCTGACGCAAAAGGAATCCTATCTGGCCAACGATATGTATAATCATGGTCAGCTGGTACGCAAATTGGGCTGTGCCAGCTATCAGAATCGCACGCTGCAACGCTACTATGCCTTCAACACATCGCTCTCGACCATTCTGGGCAATGTGGTGCACGGGGAGCGCACCAAGTATGCCATTGCCCTGATCCGTGGCAGCAATCTATTTGCAGCGGTGCTCAACTCGAGCTGTGATGGCGGCGCCTTCTGTGCGTGCAACACCATCGATCGCGTCTGCCTCAATTGCAAGCGCATGGATCAAACGGATTGCGAGTGCCCCTGCGAGTGTCCCATGCTGACCAGCTCCGGTGATGCGGATCCTGATGGATATGCAAATTATACACATCAATTTCCATATTGTGCACCGCCCAGTGAACATTTCCTCGCATTGCCGCCGACCAGCCAATTGTTGAGTGCCCTGCCCAGCTGTGCAGCGGCAACTGTGGCTGGCAACTGTGAGGTGTATGCCACGCAGCGGGAGTGCCTGGGCATCATGGGTTGCGAGTGGTGTCAACAGGATGTGGAGGACAATAGCTTTGGTGCCGCCTTCTGTTCAAATCAGGCGGGCTGCTTTAATGGTGTGCTCGCTTCGCTGACGCCGTATGGTGAGCTCGATGAACTGGAAATGCTGGCGGCGCATAATCCCCAGCGGGAGCAGCATGCGTATTCCGCATTTGGGCCACTTGGTGGTGCGATTGTTGTGCTCGCCATGGTGATTGGCTTTGCCATTTATTGCTATCGGCACAATCTGGACACACAGGCCCAGGAGCAGTTCTATGTGGATTCGGTGCAGGAGGAGAATTATGGTTTGCCACTGTCCCGTTTCAATTTCGATGATTGCCAGGCGCATGATGAGCCGCCCATGGGTGGCTATGACCATTCGGCGGCACAGCGTCAACTGATGCATGCCGCTGACATCTCACCATATCACATGTCCAGCGGCAGCAGCTACTATCGACGACCGCCAAACGGTGAATCGGATCATGGCTACAGCACGATGACGCCGCACGAGGATAGCTCCGATCAGCAGTGCTTTACGCTGGCCGAGCCGCTGCTGCTGCACGATAAGCGTCACAGTAAATCGGATACCATGTCCATATCCACATCCATATCGAGTCCCACAAATCGCCAGCAATCGTCCACAAATGCGACGCATCCATATTTAAGCAATCAGCCCGTCTCCAAAACGGAGCGCTACAAGCAACAGCAGCAGCAGCTGTCACAAGCGACGCCATCGCCATGTCGTGGAGCAACTGCGTCTACTGTTGTTTATGGACAGACAACGCTGCCGCTGGATGCGGCCGAGGAGCAGCGTTCCCACTATATCCTGGCACCGGTCACGGTGCATCGGCATATGGAGACAGCCGAATCGTAGTCCCAGTTAGTTTGTTAAGTTTCCCCCAATTAACGATTAAGTCGACCGCTTGTTTGCCAATTTTTGATTTGTTTTGTAGATGGGGTTCAGTTAAACTGTCCCCGTACGGTTTGAGCAGCACTGCTACAGTTTAGGCAGTGCCAAAAACCTACACACACCTACACAAACAAACACACACTACAAAATGCCAGCCAATTTAAAAATATGTATTTGTAAATCGTTTATAAGTATTATCGTTATTTAACTCTGCCATTTTTTGTCCAGTCTACACGCGTAACTGTTGTGTAACTGTAACTGTAACTGTAACTGTAATTTATTGCAAAAGAAAAGTATTATTATGCAGCTACTACTTCCAATATTTTTAGCATTTATATATATTTAAATATATATATACACATGTATATGTTAAGACACTAAACCAACTAAACTGTACTTATTATCAAAATGTGACAGAACAAACAAAATACGCCTCGATGCAGGCGAGTTTACAATTTTGTAATAGCTTTCTAAGTCGCATAAAGTTACTAAACTAACGATTTTAGTAAATAAACACCATAACTTGTATGTTTCCAATAAAATGTTTAAATTTTACAAAAAAAAATAGAAGAAAACCAGCTAAAAATGTGCTTAGCCTTGCTTGATTAGTTTTGTCAAATGTCTGCTGCTCGATCAGCTGTCGGACGCGTTAATGAATTTATTTTTATAAAAACTAAAAAACTTAAAAAAAAATGGATTTCGCACTAGAGAGAAATTTTGAACTGTTGCGTATTTATAAATAAAGAGAGCTTTCTGTGGGGTTGTCATCTGAAAATGGGAAAAGCATTTTCACCAAATACATTTTGAAGATATTTTTTGTATATGACAATGTTTATTACTTTGATTAGGGAGATCTTAAATAGTATAGAATAAAATAGGGCGTGTGAATACAGGAATGGAATATTATCTTAAAAATCCTTAAAAATGAATTCCTAAAGAAATGATTACTTTTGCCATATTTAATTTAATTTCATAATGATCAATTCATAACCGTTAATCCAACCGCTTGCAACCGCTTAATTTTGAACACGTATGACAACCCTACGCCGACATTGTTACCCCATCATTCGTATTGTAATTTGGATTGTTGCACTTGGTTTTCTGGTTTGGCGCACGACGAACGTTGTTATTTGGGTTCTATTTTCCTAAAACCCAACAACGATAACTTTATACTTCATCTATAGCTTCTTCAGCTTCTTTTCTTCATCTCTCCTCGCATTTTGAAGTGAGTGTCTTGAACGCTATCCAAAGATATAAGTATTGCTGAATATTGTGTTCGAAATATTTTTGAAAAGTGCTCCACACAAAGCTATTACGCAATGCACAAAGCTATTAAAAAAAGAGGACAATTTGAAAATAAATACATACGAAAGTTATGTAAAAAAGTGTGTTATGTGCAAGATCAATGCCAAATAGAAATTTGAAATTGTTTTTAAAATGTTTAAAAGTTGAATGAATTTTTATGTGTTTGTTGAAGTGATTAAATTTAAAGTAGAAGCTTTTGTGTATATTTATGTCGTTTATAATTTGTTATATGTGTGTGTAAATATTAAATTTTTGGTTACATCATGACTCATTAACCTCAACCTTGTCCTCGGATCGATTCGATTCTATTGACAGCATCCTGCACTAAGTCAACATGTTCAAATCTTTGATTGATGCCGCGCAGAACTCAACGTTCAAGTCGCCATTCAGCAGTGCCGATTGTCAGGCAGCTGCCCCGCCCACTCTGCCCCTGCTCAGCAGCGATGATGCCGTCTCCACCCGCACCCAGCTGAGCCCCAATCACAATTTCGCAGCTGCTGCCGCTGCTCAGGGTGGTAAGTTTTGGGATTGGAATTGGAATTGAAGTCCTCCTAGATTTCGAAACTTATAATATTTGTTTTTCGATTTCTTAGATTCCTGTGAGTTTGGCTCAAATCATTATTTCTTGCTGTGCGGCTTGGGAGGCATTATCTCGTGCGGCACCACCCACACTATGGTGGTGCCCCTGGATTTGGTGAAATGCCGTCTGCAGGTCGATCCGGCCAAGTATAAGAGTGTGTTCAATGGCTTCCGTGTCAGCTTGGCGGAGGAGGGTGTCCGTGGTCTGGCCAAGGGCTGGGCGCCCACCTTCATCGGTTACTCGATGCAGGGTCTGTGCAAGTTTGGTCTCTATGAGGTCTTCAAAGTCATGTACGGCAATGCCATCGGTGAGGAGAACGCGTTCCTCTATAGAACTAGTCTCTATTTGGCCGCTTCTGCATCGGCCGAGTTCTTTGCGGATATTGCGCTGTCGCCCATGGAGGCAGCCAAGGTTAAAATACAGACGACGCCCGGATTCGCAAAGAATTTGCGTGAGGCGCTGCCCAAGATGACCGCACAGGAGGGCATCACCGCCTTCTACAAGGGTCTGGTGCCACTGTGGATGCGACAGATCCCATACACCATGATGAAGTTCGCCTGCTTTGAGCGTACTCTGGAGCTGCTGTACAAGTATGTGGTGCCGAAGCCACGTGCTGATTGCACCAAGGGCGAGCAGCTTATTGTCACCTTTGCCGCCGGTTACATTGCTGGTGTCTTCTGTGCCATTGTCTCCCATCCCGCTGATACCGTTGTATCCAAACTGAACCAGGCCAAGGGCGCCAGTGCTATGGATGTGGCCAAGAAGTTGGGCTGGTCTGGTGAGTAAACAAGCAATCCTCTGTCCGATATTTATGCGCAAAACTAATCGTACTTTTAATAGGTCTGTGGGGCGGTCTGGTTCCTAGGATTGTCATGATTGGCACACTCACCGCCGCTCAATGGTTCATCTATGATGCTGTCAAGGTCTTCCTGCACATGCCACGCCCACCACCACCAGATATGCCCGAATCCCTGAAGAAGAAGCTGGGCTTGACTGGAGCGCAATAAGAAGGAACACACTCACACACACAGAATGTAGGATGTTAACTGTCTTAAATAAATACACATATATATAAATACATACATTGAAAGTGCAATCAGAATGTTGAACGATTAAAACAAGATAAATAAAAATATAAAAATAACTTTAAAATTAATTCAATACGATACTTTCAAGTTAATGTTGCTAATATGAGCTTCAATTGAACTGGAACATTTTGGAAATTAACAATCCATTAAGTAAAACAAGGCGTTTTACAATCAATTCGACAAAGTTAAATTGATAATTTTTCATAAGTTTAATTTAATTTAACTTTGCGCATGCATTTGTATATACCTCAACCAATTTGATACTTTGAAAAGCCCGCGCAATTTGTTCACCAATGAAAATACTCATTTTTCTCACGCAGGGCTGCATAAAACTTATTGAGCTGGTCACCCTGGCACTGAGTGCTATTGGCGCGCGTTTAAATGACTTTATTTAACTTATGCAAGACATTTAATGTGTGTTAATTTCGCTACGTTTCTCAATAAACATTAATCAACGTCTATTAAAATTCACTCAAAAGTTTGATAATAATGAAGCGATAACAGTTCTCATGTCGCTGCCACCTGTGGTGAGAAATAGATTTTATAAGACCCTGATCAGATACACGTGAAAGACTTCAAATATTTTAATTTGAAAAGAATGTTCTTCCGTAATAAATTTAATTCGATTTGATGGATTTGCTT
This sequence comes from Drosophila glabriapex, assembly GCA_035042305.1. Classification (NCBI taxonomy): domain Eukaryota; kingdom Metazoa; phylum Arthropoda; class Insecta; order Diptera; family Drosophilidae; genus Drosophila; species Drosophila glabriapex. Next base: position 18,607,364 of record JAWNLN010000046.1, read on the forward strand.
TGCACAGTTTTTTTTTAAACATGTGGGAAACACTTATTAATTAATTACCCCTATTCTTGAACTTGATTATTTGATTTAATTCATTGCGTCTTAAAGTTCATGTCAACTATCGAACACTTACAGTTAGACAACTGATGTCACTAACTATACTGTGTGTGATACCAAAATATGTTTGAACCCTTGCCAATTATTGGATCACCCATTTGTCAAGGTCAAAATATTAGTAAGCACGCAAAATTAGTTGTGCTTTATTTTTTTGTCGAATTACGTGACTATTGGATCCCAGATGCCACACAGATGTGTGTCCGATGTGTGTCAGACGTGCCTGTCATACTAAATATTTTCCGAAGATTGTTTAATCATTTGATATAAAAGTGCGTGACTTTAATCATTTTGCACTGCAGTTGCAAATGCAACTTTGAGCAAAATGCAACTAAAGGTGCGCTTTTGTTAGAAAAGAGTCTACAATTTTTTGATATTTTAATTTTTTTATTAGTTTATATTTGTGATCACTTGCGCTGTTGCCATCCAGGCCGAGACACCAGCGAGATCTGGATATGCTCCCGCTGGCTGGCGTCCACAGGTTCCGTTTAATCTGCCCGGCGAGTTTGGGGTTCCAGTGGGCTCCAGCGTGCAGATTACCAGAGCACGTGTCGAGCACGCAGGCACCTTTAATGAACCACAAGTCAACCCCAATTACTTGCCACCCAAATTCGATAATTCCAATCAGCAGCCAGTGGCTCAACCAGAGTCCACAGAACTCCCAACTGGGGAGCAACAGACGACTCCGGCGGCAGAATATAGAGCGCCCGACTTTAGAATCAACTATCCCGAAGTGGATGAATCTGCAGCATCATTGGACTTACAGCAAAATTTTAGGGAGGGACGTTACTATATAGTCTCCAGCAATAATAAACTGCAGCGAGTTCTCTATCGAACAACGGAGGATAAGACTGGCGATGGTTTCACGGCACAGCTGAGATACTCGCCTGTGGGAGAGCTACACGATCCAGTCTACAAGTATAATAGTATGGGACAATTGGAGCGGGTGCTGAAGTGAATATGTAATTAAATCTGGAACTTGTAACTGCTTATCTAAGATCATTTTTTGACCCTAGCAAACAACCAGTAAAACCGTTTTAAACTTTGTCAATATCAACTGTACCATCCATTTAAATTAAAATCTTCTCGATTTTTTTTACCAGAAAAACCTTTCTTTATTCATTACTATCAATTATTAACCGTTTTTCTTTTTAATTTCTTAGAAAATTTATTTTATTTTTTTATTTTTATTCCTACTATCAATTAAAATAGATTTTCGATCGTTGAAGCACGTCACGTCTGTAATTAAAAGGTCTTTCAAACTGTGTAATTATTTTATTGAACTAAGCTGTTGAACAGTGACAGCAAGTGTGCTCAACAAGTGTAAGGCAAAAGCAAAATCAATATATAATATAATTGTTATTTGGTTGATAGGCAAGGCAAAGATAGAAAATGTTTGCCAAGTTGTGGCTGGAACAGTGTTTGAAAATATGAAATTTCACTGTACGTTGTACATACATATCCGGTGTACATATGTAAATGCTTATAAACTTCATGAATTGACATAATGAAGGAGACGACAACTGCTGAGCGCACCTAAAGTAAAAGACATCATTGGTTCCCACACATTCCACTCAGTCCTCGCATTCCAGACGGTCAAAGGTCGCACATTGTCATCGCATAGGCTCAATAGCTAAACTGTCGCTAATTTATGCAAATAAAATTAAGACGCGTAAAATTATGTTAATGCTGACAATATTATAAAATTGTCGCTTAACGTTTTGCTGCACAACTCAAAGCAGCTGAAACTGAGCTCTTTTCAATGCAAGAGCAGCAATAGAAATAGCTAAAAGGGAATTGTTATTAAATTGAAATTTTCTTTGAGAAATTGGAATACCCCTTACAAAATAAACAGTTTGTTGTTTTTTTTTTTTACTTTGTTTTATACAAAAATGCTTCTTTATTCATTATCATTATTTTATACACAAAAAATCTCATTTGTTTCATTTCGTACACATTATTTTCTATACAAAGAGTGTGCTTCAATGCATTTTTCATTCAGAATTCATATTAAAATTAAATACAATGCTTATGTATATGGATGTTTATGTATGAATGCGTGTGATAGTCACAATATGTATGTATGTATTTATTGGCGTGTGTGTGTGGCTGTGTGTGTAGACCGACACAAAATGAAGGCGCTTAACAAAACGAACGGCAAAAAGATGTTGGAAAAGAGGCAAAGGCAAAGGCAAAGGCAGAGGCTAAAGATAATAACAGTAAAGGACTTTTGAAACGTGCCTGGCTATGGCAAAATGGCAGCGTTTCACTAAGTGGTGTTGGGAGTGTGACAGGACAGTGAAGAGCGGATAGCGGAGAGCGGAGAGAGGTGGAGATTCGCATGAAAGGAGCCAGTGCATGTCAAACTGTTGCAGCAGCAGATGCATTTTAATACTCAGCTCGCTCAGCGAATGTTAAATGCTGAAAACAACGATAAATGTATGAATGTATGAATGTGTAGGTAGACAAGAATATAGTTACAGGGTCGACTTAAACTGGAAAACACTAGAAGGTAGCAACGCCTTCAGCATAACTGCAACGCGCCCGCCCTTACTGATAACCATTGAATTTGCCCTGCTGCGCATTGCTATCGTAGCCACCATTGCCGGCATTGCGTCCATTGGCGTTGCCATTGCCATTGCCATTGCCAACCTGCTCGTAACGAATCGTTGGACGATAGCCATTCTGATCGGCCTCGTATTCCACGATCTGTTTGCGGCCATCGGGCAGCAGAACGTAGTAGCGACCAACAGCCAAATCACCATCGCGGGACTCCATGTGTCCAAAATCATTGCCCGACTCGTAATCCTGCACATCGTATTTGAATTCGTATTTCGCCGGGCCGTATTGCTCCTCATCCCGCTGACCGTAGCCGTTGTTGCCATTGCCTCCATAGCTGCCGCCGCCGCCACCGCCGCCATTCTGTCCCTTGAAGATCGCACCAGTCAAGCCAGGAGCGCCATACTGGCTCTGGGGCAGTGGAGCACCATAGCTGTTGCTGGGTGAAGAGCCACCACCCTGGCCGCCACGCTGAGGAGGCAAATAGTTGTTGGCCGGCGATTGGTAGCTTTGGGTGGGTGGCAGATAGTTGTTAGTGGGTGCCTGCGGGGATTGATTGGGCGGCAGATATTGATTCTGGGGCACTGGTGGCTCCGCTTGCGTCCATGCGGCCAGGCAGACGAGCAGCGCAATCGTTGTAAAGCACTGCAAACGGATGAATAATTGAATTTAGTATGTGAGTTTTCCTCCTTGCTCAGCACAGAGCAGGCTAAATCATAGCTATCAAATTACAATTGTTGTTTAGATTTATTGTGTTTGTATTTGGAAGTTGTTAAATTTTTGTGTTAGCCATGACGGACTCGGAGCAGACTGCCTGGATACACTGGTACTGCAAGCAGCGTGGTCACGAGTTTTTCTGTGAGGTTGACGAGGATTACATACAGGATAAGTTCAATTTGAGCTTTCTCGACTCGAATATCAGCAACTATCGGCGTGCTTTGGAAGTGATCCTCGACTTGGATACTGGCTCGGGCTCAGATGCGCCACCCGAGGCAGAGCTGGAGCAGTCGGCAGAGAAGCTATTTGGCCTGATACACGCACGGTTTATATTGACCAATCGTGGCATTGATATGATGCTGGAGAAGTATCAAAAGAGCGACTTTGGCGTTTGTCCACGTGTCTATTGCCAACGACAGCCAGTGTTGCCCGTTGGCTTGAGTGATAATCCTGGCGAGGATAAGGTGCGCATCTTCTGTCCCAAATGCAATGATGTCTATGTGCCGAAGTCGACACGACATTCAACCATCGATGGCGCCTTTTTTGGCACCGGTTTTCCGCACATGCTCTTGATGGTTAGGCCGGAAGTGAGGCCGAAACGGTCCAAGCAAAAGTTTGTGCCAAGGTGGGTCTAATCAAATCCAAATGCTCAACTCGAGACTCTAACTCGAACCTTTTCTCAGGCTATATGGCTTCAAGATCCATCCGATGGCCTACAAGCCGCCCCTCGAACCATATTCCGCCTCATACAAGGATCAGCAGCATGCAGATGCCGAGTCTAACTGAATATCATTCTTAATGCTTCTTTCGATCGCATGCGACCAAAATTATGATATGTTTTGCGTTTTGCGTGACTGAAAGAATCTCATTAAAATCGCATTCATAATTATCTGTGCTGTTCTGTACTCTATTTGCAAACAAATGAGTTATGCTCATTGTTTATAATAATGTTAATAATTATGCTTTGTTGGTTTTGTGCTTTGGCGTTTAGACTTGTAATATGCAAATTTGACGGAAATTGGGTCGCCCGTTTTCGGCTGCAAAGTGAAGGGGCGCTTCTCAAAGGTGACTTGCACAAGTCATAAGAAATCTGATTGTTAAGTATACGCCTAGTTAACAGCATTATGACGGGCAGATTAAATGACTTGGGCAACAGATGTGCGTTTTACTTAGCGGGACATTGAGGATTGGAAGTGTTTACATGCATAGCAATATATATATATATATGTATTTAGTTTGAATCTGTTTCTTTACAAGACTTCTTTGCATTAATTGTGCAATTTGATTGCCGATTTTGTTGCGAGTGCAAGACCTTCAGTGACTTTCATGCTTCAGTGCCTTTAAAATACTGTTAAGAAGAAGCAACATTTGTGTTTTGTGTTGCTTGTGTTGTCGTTGATCGTTTTTTGTTTGTTTTTTTGTTTTTTTGTTTTTTATCGTCCCTTGCTAATCTCTTCTCCATATTTGGGCATGGTTTGAAAGTACAAGCCGTTTAATATATGCATTGCAACACTGAAGAAATAACAGCAAATTGGTGCTGTTTTTTGGTTTTTGTATCTTTAGATGGGCAACAAATACATTCAGCAGCTACTACTAGTTGTATCTTTAATTTGCCATCTTGAAATTAGTTTCGAAAACAGAAGCTGCCACAAAATTGATGGCAAAAAGATGATCAAAAAAAATAATTATGTATATATTGAAAACTACTAAAATGAGCAAATTTTATGCGTATTAGCTGTGAATTTCTTTGATTAATTGTATTTGTGAACTTGACTTGTGTTATTTGCCAAATTTTGTTTTAGGTTGTTCACAAATCAATTGATAAGTTTTGGAATTAAATTATTGATTAATTGATCTTGAAAGCGAAATCGAAGTTGAGGAAAAATGTTTGATACAGGAAGAGTTATGTTGAGAGTTGAATATGTTATTCGAGAAATCTGAAAAACATTTCAGATACTCAGAGCTAAAAATAAAGCTGAAAAAATAACTGTCTGCAGGTCCTAAAATATATGAAATATATGTATATAGTTGCTAATAGCTGAGCACATCCTTTTTGATGATTGTGCCCAACAATTCAGATTTGCACACTTGCCGCTGCTGATTCAAAATCATTTTTTAACAGGAGACGATCACACCACTTGCACTTTTGACAGTCCAACTTATGCTTTGCACATCGGAGATTAGATTATGAATATTTATTCTATACCTTCATTTTGAGTAGTCACTTGCTTGGGCTTAGTACAAAAACACACACGAAACTTTTACTGCAAACTCGGCACTAAGTAGTGGCTGAGGTTTTTTGTTAAATGAATATTTAAGATTGGTGTTCTTCTTGCGAAGATGGTTGACTTGATTGTGATACTGAAACAATTTCGTAGGCCAGTATTTATATTTGAAATGAGCAGTGCATTCGCTGTCGCAGTCGCAGTTGACGTCGACGTTCCGAGCAGCAGCAGCAACAAAAAAATAGCGCGCCAAATTTTCGTAGCTGTATTTTGGTTTTTTTTTTTTTTAATTTTTTTTTGGGAAGTTTCGAAGAGCGCGCTTAGCTTCAAAGTAAAGTAGCAATGCAAAGCAACACACAAAAAAACATTACAAAATAATGCAAAGCAACAATAACAGCAACAACAACAACGGCAAGCTACAGCATCGAATGCTCTCCGCCGCTCTAAGCTCGTGAGCGGAGCAGAGAGGTACAAGAAAAAAAAAAGACGACGAAGACGACGCTTTTAGTGTTATAGTAAACTAGTTACTTTTAAATTGAAGCGCCAAACATTTTTGACGACGTGAACGTTGCGAAGACGAGCGTCGAGCACATTCAACTAAATGAGCAGCAGTAGAAGCAGCAGCAGCAGCAGCAGCAGCGCGGGAGTAATACGCTCCTGGGATGCATTTGCCCAAGCCCCTATGCTGTTGTTGTCATGTAATAGCGCTAAAAAAAAAAACAAAATAAACACTTATTCGTAATGGGATTAGTCATGCAGCTGGTGGTGCGAGTGCCTCACTGCCTGGCTGACTGCCTGCCACTTGGTTGCCAGCGCCACCACGCATCTTCATTGCTACGAGTCAGTCGTGTGGCAGTCGCCGTCGCAGCAGCAGCAGCAGCAGCAGCAGCAGCTGAAACGAAAGACTTAAGGCGCAAACTTGCGCACGCGATTTACAAATCGCAACACACAAAAAAATAATTTAAAAATGGCAAAACATATTTAAAAAAAAATTCTCACTTGTTGCAATTTGACAAGAAATTAACTCTTTTTATGTTTAGTCTTTGTGTGCTGTCGGCGTGGGAATCTTTTGTTTAGGCCCTTAATCTAGTTGGAAGATTTAATGAGTCTGAGAGATCTGTGCTAAATCTGATCAGATGTTGATGTTTGTTATGTGAACAGATTGCAGTGTGTTGGGAATGCTAGAAGGAATGTTGTCTAGCTAACCGGGCAGACTAGTAAACAAATATATACAAAGCTAGTAACAGATAATGCCTATGACTGAAGTATGTTGAAATATTGTTGAACATACGCAAGTTGTCTTAAGCAGCTGATGAGATATAGTTTTTATTTATGATAAATAGGTGTATCAAATCAAAATTTATTTAAACTTTTAAAATCGCTAAACAAGCCCAAGTAGTTTCAACAGCTGCCATCAATATATGTTTAATTATTCAAATTTAGCAGGTTTATTTTTAGCATTGCATTACACAGCTGATAAGGATTAATGTGTAAAGTAAAAGATATTTTAAAAAGGTCTCATTATATGTGGGGAGGTGTGGAAATCTATGTATATGAAGGTCATGATTTTAGCCAATTTCAAGCAATTTAAAATTGCATAAAACATTGAAAGAAGAAAGAAACTTAACGAGCACTTCAAAAATTGTAACAAATTCAAACCGAGAGGGACGAGACCATTGTATTTTCATATTTTTATTGCTTTATTTATTCAATGTTGTGGGCGTAGCATTTATCACGATCTGCAAATACTTTAAATGCCGTTAAGTTGCAAATTGTTTTCGTTTTCCTTTTCTGGTTGTTTTTGCTGTGCCTTTTGCCATTATTCCATTATTTCATGCAAAATTGTGTGAATGCGTAAAACTCATTATTGACATTATGTGAAAAATGGTTTATTCATTGTTGCATACTATTTTGTATTTTTTTCTTCTCGGCACGAGTCAAACCGACTTTCACATTTTAATGTTAAGGTCCGTCTTAATGGTAACGAGTTAATAATTATATGGCCAAAAGTAGCGCACCTCAATAAATATTGGAAGTTTGATTGAAATGAAAGGAATTCGGGCAGGTGAATAAAATGATGCATGTTAGCAGAACTTAAACATGTCGAATCTATTTGAAGGAAACCAACAACAGTTAAACAGCTCAAGGCCTGGCCATTAAATGCTTAGAAGCCGACCTAAAGAAATTGCAAGTAATATCATGGCCTCAACATGTGCCAAAAGAGCTATAAACAAATTTAATATAATTACAAAAATTAACTCTCATTTTGCTGGCAAGCATGCCAAAAACTATAACGCATAAGCGAGTAATAAAATTCATATTTAAACATATTAAAGACTAAACAATTAAGCCACAAACAAAAATAATCAACTTCGCATCATGTTTGTGCAATCAAAACTTCATTTAATTTCCTGCATATTTTTGTTTGTTTAAAGCATTTAAAGCATTTATCGGCTAATATACATTGACCGTGCCCAGCGAAAAGGAAAGAAAAACAAATACAAATAGATGGTGATGATGATGATCCGCCAAGTCCAATACTGTATTCTTTGTTTCAGTCTAGAGGGGCTACCTTGAAGTCTCTGTAATATGTATGTGTGTTTGTTTTGTAACCTAGAACGCTGACGAGTGGAACGTATAATTTAAATTAAACTACAATAATTTTGTTGGCTGCAATGTGCCCGCACACATTCAGAGCCCGGCTCGACTTGGCTCGGAGACGAAGCTGTAAATCAATTAAGAAGACATTTCCATGTAAATTGCGCCGCACTTCAATTTAGATTTTGAATACGATGATTTCCAAGCAGCAGCAAGTTTTGGTCAGAGGGGATTCTGAGGTTGGGGCAGGGAGGCGCAGCTTATGCGGCATATTTTATAGACCTGTAGCATATTAGTCAAGGGCATTTGTACAAGTCGCAACAGATAGAAGGCGACAGCTTCATTATTAGTGAGAGAACGTTCTGGCGCAAATTGCTCGACTCAAAGATACCCATTATTAAAAATTGAGCGACTTACAAAATACCCTTTTGGTGCTCCACTCGACTTAGTCGAGATTCACCATTCGTTTTCCAGCTAACAAATTTGTAAAAATAATTATAGTGCTATCTTTGCACCCATTGTTTAAGTCTTGAGCGTTGGAATTTTAATTTTACTTGATCTTCTTATGGCATAAAAAACTTGCATTCCATATTCAGAGACACGCGCTCAGTGCCAGAATGACAAAGCAACATTGTGATTGGTCAAGAAACTAGTTAAAAGTAAACAAACAATACAATTTGTTTTACAATTGTACTTCATTTAAAAGTGGTTTTAGGGCGTTAACCAAATTATAATTATTACATTTTTCGCTCAATCATATTGCAATCCCTTTAATCAAGTAAAACTTATACATGCCAATGTGTGCATTTAATATCTTTATCTTTAACTTTAAATACTACTGGTTATTATTTCCACTTAACTTAAACATCGGCCCAAACTTGGCACACTAAAATGATGGCATAAACATGATTCTGTGTTGCGAGCAAACTGACAGCATTCTTCAACATTTAGTGACAGTAGCTGTTTGCTGTTTGAAGGTCGCAGATGCCTTTTGGCAGAATCAGAGTAAAAGCTGCTCGACTTGAGTGCCTGGACCTCTGGCATTTGAAGATTGCCGACTGGCTGCTGCTGCTGTTGCACCGGCAACATCGGCAACATCGGCAACATTGGCGTGTGCAACGCTCTGCTTGCTGGCAGCCAACTCGTAAAACGCGTAAGTAATTACATGTTCTCGGCATGGAGTGCCAAGTGTGCAATTGCGAAAATTAGTTGCTAAAGTGTTCGGCATTAATATTAAGAAACAACAAAATCCGTACATCAATTCAACTTTGAACAATCCAACAGCAATTAGAATTTATCCGTTTTTTTTCTACACTCAAAAAACATGTGACACAATAGAATATAGAGATAAAGGCGTGCTCCAATTTGCTCCAATTTCCGATTCCATTCTCAAAGAAGCCATTCTGTATTGATTATAATTGTCAAAAACGGAAACGGAAACGGAAATTAAAAAGGAGAACTTAAATAAAAAAGGTAAAATTAATGGAATAAAATAAACCAAATAATAAAATATTTTCTATTAATTTACAATCTCAAAAATCTCTTATTTATTTTTATTAATATCAATGCCAAGATATACATATCAATGTCATTTTTTAAATACTACAATTCTCTTTTAGCTCTGGAAATTATTGTGCTGCATTTAAACAATATAATTGAGTTCTAAAAAATTATATTTAGTAATTTAAAAAAAAAACTGTTTATGGTAAGCTTCATTTGGAAAACACATTTTTTCGAGTGTCGCACTGACAGTTGATCGGCAATGATTGATGTGCCACCGAAAAACAAAAAAAAAAACAAAAAAAAAACAGTTTAAAAGCCTTTGGTGTGACAATGGGCAACTCAGTTGGCAAAGCTGGGTCTTGTGACCACTAGAAGCATCTTAGATATACATAGACAGATATTTGTGGCACAGCTACTCATAAAAATAGTTCCCACTAAACAGAAACCAACTAGTTGGCAACTCATTTGGCAAGCAAGGCAATGTTAGGCAGTCAAGTTAGAGCTAAATTGAAATGATAATGCCTTGGGTTGCCTTTTGTTGCAGTCTGCTGCTGCCACATGTTGCGCAACATGAGGCTGTGTCGGAGTCTGAGGAAGCCGCAACATTTTATGCAACATTAGAAGGTGCCGCTGTTTTGTTGTTTTGCTGTTTTGCTGTTTTGTTGTTGCTGCTGTTGTGCGTGTTTCGGCCTCAGGAAGCCTAATTGAATTTTGCCTCGTGGCCAGCAATTTGTTTCAGCTGCAGTTCAATGAATGGTCCATTGTATTGGCCATGATGGCAACGTTCTTTACAGTTGCCACACAGATGCAAAACTCAAATCGGACTCGGACTCGGACTCGGACTCGCAGCTAATCCGCTTGCCCACAAACAAAAACAAAAACACAGAAAGAAACACAGAAAAGAGTACTCAGACGCTCATGTGTGTTTGCGCTGGCAGCTTGACGCCACTTGTGAGAATAACTTGAACTCCCAAGCCGGAGCTATGCGTACGTATCTTACGTAGCACATCCTACTTGGTTTAATGCGTGGGGGTCATCATAAAATAGTCGAGTTTTTGATTGGCATTTTACGGCCTACCCACATTCACAGGCATACCACAAACCACATACAAAATATATCAGCACATGCTCATGTATAAATAATTATTACGATACTTGCGTCATATATATATATATATATATATATATATATATTGATAAACACTTTGCTTGGCGCTCCATAGCGCAACCAAACAACTTCCGCCATGATCTTGATGCTGCCCAGACAAAAGATCAGCCAATTCGAAATACGAGCACTCGCATCATTTCCAACTCGAACTCGAACTTAAACTTAAACTTAAACTTAAACTCAAACTCACAACGAAGCTCATGCAGTGTACTCACTCAAAAAGGTTATAATGCTACTATATACATATAAATCACAGCGACGACCTCATCCTTAGCACATTGACATTGAAAACGACAGACGAACAGATCGACACGGCATATGCCAAACAAAAGTTTCTTTATCTACTTCTGCTTCAATTGAATTGAATTGAACTGAACTGAACATGCACAGTGGAGTGGCATGGTCTAAAGTTGGGTTCAAGTTAAATAATTATTAGTTTCAATTTCAACATGAGATTTGCCTTTGTCAAACTTTAACGCACTATTAATCTAGGGTCCAAAATTTATAAATAATTTCTCTAATATAAGATTAACAAGACTAACAAGCGCTTTGTTTTTGAGTATCTGTTTAGTTTTCATAAAGTTAATGCCATGGAAAGTTTGACACGTTCTTAAGACAATTTCTTGGGATAGAATTTTAGCATAAATTTCGTATTAATCTGGAATGATTTGAAAGTTGTGGAATTGGCAAGTTTGAATCAAATAGTTATGTCACTAAAAGAGAGAGGGACTCTGATGGCCGCATCTCCGACTTCAAAATTTAGAACCCCGTTTCTACATTTAAGTCCAGTATTTATGAACCCTCGAACCCTCATCAAAACGATTGGTTTTTATGTTTTGTCCAACTGTGCAGAAGCAAGCTGAGCTGCTGGCTCGATTTCGTCTGCAATTGTTCACAAAACAATTACAAATTTGTAATTAACAGCAATAATTAAACGAAACAAAGAACGTATTCATTTAGGTATAGTTTTTATAGGTTTTCGTGTAATGCAACCTTAAATAGATGCTAAAGTTGAAAGAGCCAAGATGCTATTGTTGTTTTCATTTACATTGTTGTTGGCGATGGAAAACACTTTCGATTTTTCCTCCGCATGCCACGATGATGGCGCAAGACTCGTAGACGAGATTGAGTCAGCCACTGAGTCAGTGGGTCGTCGATCCGACTGTGGTCTAGAGTTGGGTTTAACTTGCGTCCGACTTTTACCTAATAGAACACGTCTCGCCATGCACATTAAAGAAATAAACAAAAAAAAACTCTTTTTGTGATATCATCGCAAACAATTCAAAATTCGTTTCATTTGCTTTTGATGACGATAGATCGCTGGAGTACAACACACACTGACACACACACTAACACACACATTTTGCTACGGGTCTGGGATCTTTGGCGAGGCTGTCATTATCACGAAAGCAATTTGCAGTTTCGATTCTTTGCCGACAAGTTACGATCAATCATTATCAGCTGGCGGTAGCAAATGTCAAGGCACATCCTTTTCCATTCATTAATCCCATGCAGTTACCTTTTACTCCACAGAATGCTACAATCTCATACATCATACACAACATAATGATCTAGCAAATATTGAAAGTCCAAATTGTTGTCGTTTTAGACAAGCAAAAAAAAGCAAAAAAACACACACACAAAACACAACAAAAAAAGTGCTGCTGGGCAATGTTTTGAGTTAAAAATGTGTGTGTTTATACGATCAGATAATGTTGTTGAACTCGAGATCATAAACTGTTTATTTCTTTCTCTCTATCATTTATTTCATCATTTTCTTTTAGACCAGATAATAAATGTTAATGTTTTTTTTTTGAATTTAGATAATATTCATCATTTTAACTCATATAAAATGTCTTAAAATTCGACTGTATAAATTTGAAAATGGAATGAAAAATATTGTAAAGAAAGTTAATATTAATTTTACATATATATAAAAAAAAAAACTATATTTTAACAAGCTTATTTGTTATTGGGGAGCTTCATGTATTTCGAGCTAGTTGTAGCTATTCTAAAGTCCCCTTCTGATCCTATGGCTCTGACCTGATTCTTGCACAAATTCAATAATTTTTGTCGGTTTTGGGATTTGCATGTCTTTCCAGCTTAAGACATGTTTCTTCATTCTATCCATTCTGGCCAGGGCGACACAAACCGTTACTGATTATGCCCAAGTTAGCTAGGTTTAAGTATGTTTTTAGCCATGGAAATTTCTTTTTTTTCTGATTGTAGCTTCCTAAAAGATATTTGACATGTCTTTCCTTGCCTGTTGCCGTATTTTGTGCTTTATTATGGCACAATAAGGATCTATTCCTATTCTGCCCCAATTCTTGACTGCTCCACGAACCCATCTTTCAGCAAGCCTGTTCTGCTAACTGGCTTGGTTTGTATTTCCCGGTCTGCTTTTGCGTAGTAGCTTCATCTTAAGTTTATCTTTAAGTTTTTCTATTTCGTTGATGAAGTTAGTTTAGATTAAAGTATACATTTTTCATTACCCATCCTGTATATCCTCAGCAACATCTCAACTGACACAGCAAAGAAATTAAATATTCTTTAAATTACACATTTTCTCTGTAATACATATCTTGTGCAAGCTGAATCTTTAAGTATTTCTTTTTATTTTGCATATTAAAATTTCGATTTAAGCATTTAATATGTGATTTTCTAACAATAAAAATAACAAAAGATTTTCTCTAAATTTGATTCTGGTTGCTGGATTAACGCTTTTTGGTTCTTTATTACCTACTTCAGCAATACCAATTTAACGGTTTTGTCTACGCATAAACTCTTTTCAGATTGTTTGCAACTTGCTTTTCTTTTGTTTATTTTTGTGGTTTTTTTTTTTTGTTGTTTAGTGGAGCAATAAGATGAAGTCAATTTAAAACGAATTGTTTGCACCGTCGGAGATCGTTCGCCCTCATAACAATTCAGCACATTGATGGCAATTGTTGTCGAACGTCAAATTAATTGTTTGACCTTAAGAGTCAAGCGCCAACTTATTGGCAGCTATTGGTACGGTCAAGTCAAATGTATCTGCCAGATACTTTAAACCGATTAGTTGTGGCTCTAATTTCATTTCATTTTAATTTCTCGCCAGCAATTCGCGATAACGGTTGGCAGCTGCCGTTAACCTTGAAATCAGATTTACATTTGCATTACCCAATAATGTTACTACTATGTAGTATTTGCTTGTAATATGTTTTAATGTGCATTCCCTGGCTTTGCCAATAACGAAGGCCCAATTCGATATGTCATCACAAAATGACGATGCCTCGCAGACAGCTTAAGAGACCCGAAGAGAGTGGCAGCATAATGAGTACAGCAATTTAATGTTACAGGCCAACTTCTTTAAGCTGAACCAAAACACTCACTTCTCGTCGACGGCATTATATTAGATTAATACCAATAAAGCTGAACTGAACTGCTTTTCCCTTTGTTTTATTTTTATTTATTTCTTCTCTTTTTATTTTACTTTTACATTTTTATTTACAAATAATCCTGGCTATAAACTAGTTTACCCCCTTTATTAAATTGAAAAGTATTAAATAATTCTGGCTATAAACTGCTCTTCCTCTTTAATTTCTTCGAGATGCATAAGCAAATTGAATGTAGAGAAGTTCTACTGTATCTGGATGTGAAAATGCGCAATTTGGTGCAAGTATTTTATTTGGGATTTTTTATAATATTTCTTAAAGAAAATATGATAGATTTTTGTGCCATAAATCAAACACATGCTTCCTTGAAGATGTCTTGAAAAGTGGGAGTTTGGGATTAAATATGTTGTAACGCACTGTTTGTTGTTGTTGTTGTTGTTGCTGTTTTAGCTTTTGTTGTTTGTTGTTGTTGTTGCTGGTGTTTTTGGTCGCATCACGATTCGCCAAATTTATGTTGTTTCTTCTGATGTAATAATAATCATGTGCTCAGGCTTTGGGTTTAGAGCTGCAAGAGGTGACAGGTGAAAAATTGTTACAATTTGATGGCAACGTTACTGCTGCAATGGCATGCAACGTGATGGCTACGGCGTTGCAGCAGTTGCAAGGTGGCTTGCCTGACTCTGTGGGCTGTCTTACGAGTTATTTTTATGTGACACTAAACTGTGTTTTATTATTGTTAGACTGAGCTCTTTTAGAATGTGTTTCTTCCAAATAATTATAGAGTATGTTCGCATTAGCTGAATGAAGCGTGATTTACAATCGTGTTGTTGTTGCTCCGGACATTATTAGATTACATAGCTGTAAATCTAGTTCAAGGATTTCAATTAGGTTAGTCGGAGTTGGATGAGTTTAAAGTGTTTTTTAGCGCAATACATTTTCTCGTTTCAAGATGAGAATGGCCAGACAGACTACATTGTAGTCAAATTTATTAAAATTGTGGTTTTCTTGCTGCTCCGTTTTTTTTCCCCCGCTTTTATGTTAATTTTCATGAGTTATTCGTGAGCTTCGTGCAGTTATCTTTAACTAGAATTTGGATTTTAGTACTGATATATATCTAAACTTAAACTTCCCGGTGTTAAAAGAATTTGCTCCAGTTGAACTGTTGTAAGTGATTTAGGTTTATATCTTGGCCATAAACTAAAAATTTGATGGTCAAATTAAATTCACATGACGACCAAGATGATTCCAGTGCTGGAATATGCATCTTGTGTGTGGTCCCCACAATATACGATTCACTGAAGCAAATTGGAATAATAAATTTATAATTAGAGTGTAATACCTCGATGCATACCACCAGAAATCTTGAAAATGTATCTTATTTATTTTATTTAAATTCAAATATTAAATTTTATTTTTAATTTATGATGTACTTTTTGTATTTTACCGACTCGACTGAGATTAGTCAACATTAGATATAATAATGCGGACTGTAGATTATTCGATTTGTTTCTTAGATGCTGCTATATATGCAAATATGACAATCTGTATGTGTATTGCATCTCTCGCCTCTCAACTGCCGCAAATTCTAGAGTCGAGGTTCAGGTTCGATTACTGCTTTTGAAGGTTTCGCGTTTCTGGTGTGAAAAAGTCCATTAGAGCGGGACATTTAAACAGCATGTTTTGTGTGCATGGCAAATGCAAATACAAATACCCATCAGCAACTATGACGACCCTCACGAAAGCCTTAACTTGAGACCCTAAACTTGTTAGCTACTGTGTGCGAATATCTAACAATATTTAACATTGTGTTGTCTCAGAGATATTGAATTCCCAACGCGACTGGCAGAGCTCTCATTCTTGGCTAGCTGTTGGCCTCTGGACACCCCACTTCCCACTTCCACTTTATACAACCTCTCTGAGCTGCAGTAGTGCCAAAAATCATGTCCAAGTGTGTAGCCATAAGATGCCAAATGTAACCCAAATTTGTGGCATCTATTTTTGAAAGTATATATCAAAAGGCACCAAAAATTGACTGCAACAGCATCGGCTTTGGGCTTTGTCTTGCAGTTCGACTAGTAATCAAAAGGAGTGGGGTGGGCGGACGGGGAGACTCCACTTTAAATTGCTGCAACACGCAAAATACAAAAAAAAAAACAAACATATATAAATAAAACGCCGAAGCAGATTAATTATGACTAGGAGTTTGAGTTTGAGTTTGAGGAGGAGGAGGATGCTTTGGAAGCCTAACATCTGAATGTGAACGTGTTGATGGCTTTTGGACTGAGTTAAAGTTTTTGTTTTATTGGAGGGGCGGTTTGCGGCGCCATTTATTTATTTTATTTTTTTTTTCCTCAAGTGTTTGACATGTGATTTTTCGGCTTAAAACAGTTTTCGCGTTGCCAGTTTGAGTTGTGCAGAATTTTCGTAATAATGAGCGCATTAAAATTATATGATTTTTGTTTTTCTCGACTAGAGTTGCGATTGCGAAAAACATTTTTGCGACTTAGTTATTTGCGAATTCTTTCACAACTGTGGCAACAAGTGGCAGCTTTGAAGTTTCTTCCACATATGTATTGCTGCCGTCAACAACAAAACTGACAACAAAAGCCGCCAAGCTCAATGAGCATAAATAAGATTAGTACCGATCTTCTAGTGGGATCTCGGTTAATATTCGACACTAAATAGCAGTTTAATTGGCACCCCTTCACCACCCGTCAAGCCGTGCCAACGTTTGCAACAATAGAAGAAGACAATTCTCTCAAATTGGCACATCGCATAATTGTGAAGGTGATGCGGCAAAATTGAGCAACTGCATCCAACTAACAAAGTGCTGGGTTTGTCTGATGTCTAACTAAATCTCGATGCAAGTCTCACTTGTCCCGCCATTAATTTAATTCACACATAATACGAATAACAACGACTATATTCAATAATATTGCTTATCATGCTTGGATTTTGATTTTTATTTTGTACATGATTTGATTTACTTTATTTTATTTATACTTTATTTATATATTCATTTATTATTATTATTATTGATGTGGACTAAAAATAGGTCACAAATTAAAAAAAATATGGTTAACATAAATTTAAATTCAATTTAAAATAAAAAATACGATTACAATTTATGAAATATAAAATGAAAAAATTAAATAAAAATTATAATAAATTTGGGTAAAATGAAAAATGGTCCAAAATTCATTGCAAAGATTTAAAATAGTCAAAAAATGCTTGACAATGTTTATTAAACTATACAAAATGGATGTTGAATCATTAAATTGAATTAAATTCAATAAAGGATATAATAAATCGGATAACATTCAAATTTAAAATTGTTAAGCACTTATTACAAGAATTCTGAAAGCCCAGAAGGGAGAGGGAAACATTAAGATAAATAAGTGAGAAATGTTACAGAAATTGACTCAATTTGCACTTGTTTTTTCGCACCTTATTTTTTAATTAACGCGTCTAATGACGTCTAATTACACTGCCTCCAGCATGGGTATGTCAGTTAATTTAACTGTTGACATTTGAATCAGAGAGATCGCATCAATGACAACCAACAATTAAAGTACTCAAATAAAAACGCAACACACAACAAACAATTGGGTATACTGAAATAGTTGTGTTGCATAACAGACACTGTTACTTAATTACACACATAATTAAAGTATCTAAGTCACTTGAGACTTGCTGTTGTTGCTGTTTCTGCTGCTTTTCTGTTAGTGGGAGTCCAAAAGGGTCTTCGTCTTTTGCCGCCTTCGGATCTTCCAGTCATCCAGTCGAGTCTATTTATGACATCCGCCAGCCGTTGACTTTCTAACACAGTTTCAGTGTACTGTTTTCGATTTTAGGTTTTTCGGTTGGTTGTTTTCTATTTTTCTTTTTTCGTTTTCGTTTTCGATTTGGATTTATTTTCGATGCTCTCCCAGTTTGCTCGAGTACTTGCGCTGCGTAATCGGGGCCATCTGCCAGACCGAAGAGCGATGATGTTTTTTTTGGGAATTTGGCTTGCCACAATGACTCGCAACTGAAGTATCATAAACATTCACTTTTATCTCTGTATATCGCCTTACCTGTGTGTGTGTGTATGTGTGTGAGTATCTACCAATGCAGTCGTCAACCAATTTCCTGCTACTTGATACAGTTTTTTGTGTCAGTACCGCAAGGTCGTCGGATAGCTGCTTTCTGAGCTGGTCTTGTCTTGTAGCTTATGTGTCTATCTACACGCCGAGAAATTTGTATGACGTTCAAATTGAAAAATTGAACCAAACTAAAATAACCATAACATGAATCGCTCTTATATATTTAATCTTGTTTCTCAATTAATTTCTAATTAATTAATTTCTAAATTAAATTGAAAAAATTGATTAAATAAAACGCCACTAAATAAAATCGCTCTTCAAATCAGCATTAATTTTCGACTCTTGCTCAATAAATTTGTCACAAGTATTAAATTGCTTAAAATCGAAAGTTTTTTATTTAGCAAAAATAAATTCTGTTAAATAAGTGAAATCAAAATGATTGATATAAAAGTCGACGAGTTGTGTAGTTTTTTTGCAGAGTGTACAGATTTGTTTTGCTTGTTTGTTTGCTGATTTATGCAATAAACAAATAAGTAACATGAAAATGGGCACAACGATGATTGAAGTTGTTCCCTCGTCTCGACATGTGCTCCCAGATGCCGAATCAATTGCCACTGCAACTCAGCTGCTGTTGGCAGCCAGATGATTGCTCTGTGGATCAATGCAGTGTCTATTTGAAGCCTGGACAAGTTATCAATATGTCTCACCTTCGCGTCGACACTTTTACTTTTATTGTTTTGGCCAAGAAATATGACACGCAATCTTACCGTTGCAGATAAGCACTTCAAATGTGGCCATAACGCCTCAAGTTTTGTGTGTGTGTGTGTGGAACTCCTCACACAGTGTGTAAATACTTACGATTAATTACATTGGAGCCCATTTTTGACAAGCTCAATGGCTTCGATGAGAAATTTCTATGGTCATTATATTATATATATATAAAGATATACACAAATATTTTTTTTCTTAGCTTGCGGCCTTTGTGCGTGATAATCGAGCGTAAAATAGACCAGATACCACATCAAAGTAAACCACAGCAACAACAGCAACAGCAACAATTGAGCTACAATGGCCCAAAGGCAACAAAATGATGCGAATTTGTTGGCCGTGTTTTGATTTCTTTTACAAGTCGCCGCTTAGCCCACCAAACATAAAAAAAACCGAAGATCACTTCAAGGGTTCGCTGGCGCTGAGGCGTCAATATGCAAATTTGGCTAAAAATAAGTAAAGCCAAAAACAATAAGCTCAAAAGAAGAGAAAAAACAGAGTAGAGTTGACCAAGTGTTACTTGTTGATTAATTGACTCTAATAAATAATTAAGTATTATAATTAATACAAATTTAATATGCGACTCCCATTTAATATTTACTAATGGGATAGCATGGCGTATGCGTAACGTACACTTGTCAAAAATTATGCACTACAACCAATATCTGTTTCTTCGAAATCATTCGGCAGTCTATGAAATGAATACAACAATGGGAAAGTGCCACTGCCTTAAGTAAATAAATACAATAAATATCTAACATATAATTTATTTTTATAAAGTTTACTTACATATTTCTGACAATTTAAATGAATTATTTAAATTAAATTTCATAAAACTTTCCAGAAAATTAAATACAAATATGGAAATATAATATTAATGTCAAATAACAAGGAAATAATTTGTTAGATTGCATTTGCTTAATCTGCTGCTGCCACGATTTAGTAATTGAATTAAATCACAATATCGCAGACTAAAAAGTAGAATAACCAATAACAATGAGAGTTATATGATAAATGCATCTGTTGCTGATGATTTATTCGAAAATGTTAAGAGCATCTCTGATGAGTTTGGTTTATCAGGCGGAAAAGTTGCTCATTCAAGAATTCATCTTTCGACTTAGGATTTTCCCTATGGATATTTCTTAATAATAGAAAATATTAAAAAAGAAAAACTTAAATGCAAGTTTTGTCAAATTAAGTGAGAAGAATTTATAAACTAGCTGAAATGTGTGAGATCTTAAAATGCTAATTTTTACTAAATAATAATAAGTAGCAATAAGTCTAGTTTCAGCCAGTTTTTTTCGAGTGTATTGATGGTGATCAAGAACACACATATTTCATGGTAAAATTAAATTACATACATGTTTTTTTTAATAATGGGCTTTTACAAAATAAACATAAATCACTTGTGTGACTGATGATTCTTTGCAGTACCCTCTTGAAGGGTATTAAAATACAGTTAGCTCCCGATACCGATTTAATTAAATTAGTTAACCTCTGCAATGCAAAACATTCACATTCCTTAAGTATTTAATTTTGATGAGTCTTTGAATGTTGACTGCAGGAATTCTTAGCGGCTGCCTGGCTTATCGGCTCAAAGCGTGGCAGTTACTGCTGCCACAATCCAATTAACCTTTAGACATTTGCAACGGCTACTTTTGGCTAATGACTGCGCGTAAATCACACACACACACACACACTGATACAGTCATAAAATTATCTGTAAGATACAAGCACTGAGCTTGTCATTTGGTCACTTGTAATGCACACTTGTTTGTTGTTTCTCGTTGCGGATGTGTCTCTCTAATGCGGATGCGGCTGTTATTAAAACATTCAACACAACTAAACTCAACTCACACAACCAACAACTGGTCGCATCTTGTTAAGCTTTTTTTTTTTTGGGCTCCAGCAACGAAGTTTAATAAACTCATCATCAAAAAAAAAAACAAACAAAAAATGACTGTAACTGCAACTGCCACTGCTACAGCAGGCACAAGGTGCAACATGTGTCTGAGTTGTTAACACCGAATGTTCACTTAGTAGACTTCTTGCCTACATCTTGCTGGCCATGTGCCTTTTACACCTGTCTGTCTTGCAAAACGGAACTGGTCCGAGAAAGCTATAAAATACTCACAGCTATAGAAATGTTCACAACATAAATTTATCTTCAGTCTTAACACAGAATAACTGATACACATTTAAATCAAAGATGCTTCAAATTGCTTTTGGGAAAATAATTAATATCAACAGACGGTATACAATTTGGTAGTTTAGTAGTAAGAAAGGTTTTACAATCAGAAAAAACCTTTAGTATAAAAAATATAATATATAAAAATGTAAAAATACTGTATCAAATTCCACCTTCTGGATTCAAAAAAGTGGATAACTCGGACCAAGCAACTCTGATTTATTAAAAAAAAAAAAAAACCTGGAGGCATTCATATATACATACATATATACATACATATATATATAACAATATTTTAAGACCGTCTGAAAGGGTAAATAAAATAGATGTAGATTCCAAATTGTACGAAGTCAGCTCATAAACAGTTCTCAAAACGCATAAGCAATAACATAAAAAATCGTCTTAATGAATAAAAAACAAAATAAATAAATAAAAACAACAATCGCTGCTGCTACTTACAACCAAAAACAGTGAATAAAAGACCTGTCTAAAATACACCCACCGGCTGAAATGAGTTTTCAATTAGGATTGTGTGCAAGAAGCACTCAGCCAAATTGGTTGCCCAATAAATTTAATTTCTACACGCTTCTAATCGTCGGAGCTAACTGTTAACAAGCTGGCAACAATGGACGCGGAGGGATTGGTAGTTGGCTGGGGAGTGGGAGTGCATCTTACAGGCCAATAAGGGGAGGCGGATTTGACAACATGCCTCCGCGTTGCAAACACGTGCGCCGAGAGCAGCAGTAGTCGTAGAAGCAGCAACAGTTTGTGGCGTGGGCGCTGCGTCGCCATAAATCTTCAGCACATGATTAATGTGGACGCGCTTGGCTAGAAAAAAGCTGAAGAAGCAACAGCTAAAGAAGAAGAAGAAGACAAAGAAGATGTTGCTGTTGTTGTTGTTGTGGTTGTTGTGGTGGCAAGGCTTTAATTGGAGCAGCAAATTGTTGCAAAGAATTTGCCGCCAGTTAAATGCAACCAAAATTGTTTTGCACACCAAAATTTAAATAAAAAGCACATTAACTGCTAACCGAATGCTAGATGGTCAAGCAGATGGTCAGCTCGGAATGCTATGTAGAAACTCTGGAGAATTAATGGCACGCTGTGCTCACGAGCAATAGCATCATGTATATGTTTAACTGACGGACTGCTGGATTGCCACATGAATTAACAATTACTTTTACTAGCGGATGTATGCATCAAAGAATTTTCACCAGCTCAACTCAAATGAAAGAAAGGGCATCGAAAATCATCATCATCGTATTTAAATTAGTCTATCTGCTAGTTAAACTGCTGACATCAATATTTTTGTTCACAGTTTGGCATATTATTATATTATATTTAAACGTTTTAATTTCTGCTCGACGCTTTTGACACGTTGATTTTTTATCTTTGGCATTTTATGAATAATCTTCAGTTACTTTGTGTATAAATCGATTTATTACCGCCTCATCTCATAATGCAGAACACGGATATATTTAAGAATATTTAATGTGTTGCAAATCAGAAAACGATATTAAAATTTATACAAATAATGTTTTAAATTTAATTTAAGAGAACCAAAATTGATTCGTCGGATAATTCCTTGGTTTTACTTCACCCCTTATCCCCTACTTCTTCCAGCTACTCCACTGGATTCGCCAAATTCATTTATTAAATTTCATTGTGTCAAGTTAATCGCTCCAAAATTCTTGTCACATTAAAATATCGACATCAAAATGTATTTTCAATCTTGATGATAAAACATAAACATAAATCGTGGCAGTTTTGACGAACTTACAGCTTTATTAAATTTTAATTATATCAGCTGTTGCATAGAGCGATCTGCCTCGTTAATTATAACTAAATGCATTTCTTGATGCCCCATTTCTATAATAGACCTATTACTGGCATCCATCAGCTGCCTTAAGCCCAGCAACCCAAATCCAATCAACACTCTTAATGTCCGCCAGACACGCACAACATTTTAAAAGCCTTCGCTGTGCAGATGACTTCATTTGGGAACCAGATGACAGACAGCCTGGGAGTCGGAGTCGGAGTCGCACTCGGAGTTTGAATCGTCGCTTCATTCATGACCCGTGTGTGTGTTTGCTTTGATTGATGACTGCGCCCACCAAAAACAAAAATAAAAAAAAACACGAAAAACAAAAGCAATAAAAACAAAATAAATATTTAACGGCAGCTTTACACATTCGACATTGATCTGGGATAGAAGACGCTTCGATATGCAGTCGCTTTGAAGTTCAGCTGCTTCAAGTGACAGCAAAAATGTGAAGTTGTTGTTGCAACTGGAATTGGAAACCACCCATCTGCCCACCTAGCTGGTTACCTGCTTAGTTCTGAGTGCCTGCCTGCCTCTCTCCCAGCTCACAAGTCGATTAAAATTCCGCCATAAAAGTTGAATGTTAATCGCTCATTGTTGTTTGAGGAGAAGCACAAATTAAATTGTTTGCTTTTTGGCAAATTTGACATATAATAGTGCTTGTTTGTCAACATTGTTGTTTTTGTAGTTGTTGTTGTTGTTGTTTTTGTTGTTGTTGCTTTCAAGCTGCCGCCATAAATATCGTAGTGCATTTTGCGTGTTTGCAGTTTCTTTTTTTTTTCCTTTTTGCTGCACTTTTAATTGCATTATTTTTTTGTTTGGGCCTGCTGCTGATGGCAATCAACGCTGACAAGTTAATTAAAATATCGCACAAGCTTTTAGCCAAAGTTAAAGACATGTATATATATATATATATGTGTGTGTATTATGCGGAAATTCTGAGTAGCATGACACAGTTATTTTGGGGCTTAGACGACAGGAATTCGAGATTGATTTCAAAAGTACATTTTTGAGGCATTAACTTGTTATCCGCTCTTAGCCGGCATTAGCTGGCTTTGTTGGCGATATTGCCCAACTCATATCACAAATCCAAATATTTATGCAAATATTTTGGTAAATGTTGAAACTGATTTAAACTATTGCTTGATGCACAATATAATGTTATCTTATCCGGCTTTAGACCGATTTATTCAAGTTTTTTGTATAACTTATACAAAATGCAAATATTTGCACAACTTTATACAAGGGAATCAATCAAGTGTGTGTGTTATTTGTAATAGATGTATAAGACCATAACAGCTTATTAGAAAAAAACGTTGCACCAGTGTTTTGAGGAATATTAGAAAAAATCCAATTGATCATTTTGACCGTTTTAGAGAGCGTATTCGCCGTTGCCATACTGTTTGATTTTCAGTAGATCGCAGGAGAACTGGAATAGCTGCTCGCACTTGGCCGGCTTCTTGGCATCTGGGTGGAAAGGACCTCTGCCTCCATTGCTCAGATATGTGCCACCCTGTCCCTCGATCGATGGATCGATGGCTGCAAAGACCACCGTGCGCGAGCCACGCTCTGGCGTCTTAAAGAAAAACTTCTTGAATATTGGTATCGATGTGGTTGCCGAGTGCTCGAACAGATCCGTGTCCACAATGCCGGGATGCACCACGTTAACCTGCACATGGGCCTTCTCGGCATCGAGGAGTGATTGTAAATGACGAGTGCCAAGGATCTGTGCCAGTTTTGATTGACTGTATGCCGTGCCCGGATAATAGTTCTTGCTAAAAAGACGAAAAAACAAATAGCATGAGCAACCAGCTTCGATTGTGTATATTCAACACTCACAGTCCATTGATGTCCTTGTAATTGATGCGACCAATGAGATTCACACAGGAGCTCACATTCACGATACGAGCATTTTTCCCTGGCTTTCCAGCCGCCCGCAGCTGGGGCAGCAGCAGATGGGTAAGCAAAAAGTGGCCCAAATAGTTGATTGCAAAATGGGATTCGAATCCATCCGCTGTCTGTTTGAATGGAGCAAACATAATGCCTGCATTGTTGATCAGCAAATCAATCTTTGCGTATTTCTCGGTTATGCTCTGCGCAAAGGCTCGCACCGACTTCATATCCCCTACATCGAGCTGCTTGCATATCAGTTTGCCCTTCGTCTGGCTCAGATCGACAATTTTGTCAACGGCGGTTTCGGCACTGCTCGGATCTCGAACGCCTTCAAAAATTGAAATGAACACATTAGTTTTCTGTTAAATTTCGGAGTCGGAGACTGGCAAATACCTTACTTAATTGAGTAAAATACATTTCAAATATATATATAAATTTACATACTTGATATATACTTGATAATATATACTTGAGAACTTCTATAAATAGAAACATTACATTTTCAAAATTATATTGGAATTTTACTCTACTTTTTATGGCACAGGGTATTTAAATGTCACTTCCAGGAACTGGGCTGCTAATTCGGTTAACAGTCAATTTTTATTACCCATAAATGCACCCAAAGTGTTCCTCTTTTCGGGTCTTATTATCTCAAGCCTAAAGGTATGCAATGAATTTTGCCTTGTTGTGTCACTGGCAACAATGTTGCTGCGCAACACGCCGGCAACATGCTGCGTGTGAGCGCGGTTTTTAAATGTGGGTGTGATGAGTATTGTAATAAAAAATAAAAATAATAAAAATCTATTTATAAATTGAACACATTCTCAATGTGTAAAATGGGTATAATGAAATTGCGAAAACACAGAGAAGTAATTATCTGTAACCTTATAAAGTTTAAACCGGTTTTGATTAGGGTAATCAGTCGAATACAGGTCGAAGCCATGTCTGTATTTCACAAACTGGTGAACCTAACGACTTACACTTTGTAATATAAGTTCTGGCATATGGAGTCTACATTTTATTTGATCGATGACTCACCCCGATTCGCGATTATCGATATAAATCGCAATAATAACTTGACATATTATTGATTCACTATACAAATCAACAAGCAACATCGTAGAATAAGAAACACAAAAGATATGCCAGATTTGGGTCATATCTTGTATATATATATATATAGGTGTTCACGTTATTTGCTCGAAAGTGGTTCCCTTAAAATCGGGTACAAATATATACAAAAAATATAGTTTTAAAAAGTCCACTTAATAGTAGAAAAATAAGAAATAAAAGTAAAAAAATTTGAATTTTTTCGTGTGACCAAACACATTCTTCACATGCATTTTAGATTCAGTCTTGTGATCAAAGAGATGTGCCCATTGCATAACTAACTATCCGTTTACATTTGAATGGCCATAATTAGAATTTGGGTTTTAATCGATTCAGTATATTTCGGAGTAGGGGGAGTAGGGCTTTTGGGACTTTGGACTCAGTTCAGTTGAGTTTTTAACATGTTTGCTTTGAGCTAATTGCTCAGGCAATGCACGCCGCTAGTTGCTCAACTTTTGTTTGTGTTGCTATCGCGTACAATTCAGAAAAGTGTTGCTGTTCGAATAACAAATGGAAATCGCTTATTTATACATTTTTAGATGGCAAATACTAATTGTTAAACTCTACACCTGGCACTCGACACTCGACACTCGACACTGCACACTCTACACACGATACTCACCCATAATTACGGTCATGTCGCAAGCCAATAATTTCTCCACAATGCGCAGCCCAATTCCACGATTACCGCCCGTAATTACAGCAATGCGATCCGGTTGCTTGTAGAGGGCTTCAAAATGCAAAATAAAAAATAAAAAGAGAAGCAGCAACAAAGAAAATTAAGATAATCGAAACGATAAAACGAGTTATTGAACTATATATTTAAAATCATATTATATATTTAAATGAGCTGAGCTTTGTCGACCTACCAACGCGATCCCTTGACGCATACTTCGCATCGTGCACAAGTCCGATGATGCCCAAATACTGATAGCGAAACTCCGTCTTCCATTCGAACCAGGATTTGGGCATTTCTTTGGTCGTCTTGCTGAATATGAAGCCGCATAGCATAAGCCCAAAGAGAAGCAGCCCCAGGAACAAAATCATCGTTAGTGGATGTGTATATGTGTGTATAGGTGGGTATATGTTGTCTATGTTGTTACTGTAAAGAGATAAGGAAACAGTCATTCAACACGTTGGGTGCAAAGATCACCTAGTCGAATTTTGATTAGCTAGCGTTCCACTAGCTAAATCGACTTGGCTAGACAAATACTTGAGAAATAAAAATAGATAATGACGTAAAAAAAAACATTAGGGAAACTCATTAAATTGGGAATTAATCAATTTAATTATATTATTTGTTTACAATACCAATTTCGATTTCAAATATATATCTTTGTTTTTAGAAGAACTTTACTTTATTTTAAGTCGATTTAAATAATTTTCAAAGCTTTGGCTTAAACTAGAAATTAATCTTTTCACGAGTTGTTTCTACTATATTTACTTGCTATTGTCTGATGCGATTCAGAGACTCAACTGACCATCAACAGTTTGGCTTCAGTCAGCAACTCCCACAAATCAACTGTTAACTCGGCGGTGCACTTTGTGACTGCCTTTGTGGGACAGCTGCAGTTTACCATAATATAATCAAGGTGACGGCACTGAGAACTATGGCCCAGTTTAACAAAAATACTGAGTTGTTTTCTAAAAAGCAAACAATGACGCTGGCGACACATAAAATGCAAATTAACCGAAACAGAAAAAAGAACCAAGCATTGGGAATGAAAGTTCGAAGAGAAGTCAAAGAATGGGCCAAAAGCTAAACTCACAGACACAGACACACATAGAGAGTAGGCAAACGTGTGTGTAGGAAAAGTAACTAATGGTAGCCAGCAGTCAAGTGCGAAGAGGGCTACCAAAATAACCCACCAAATAAATTCACATATGCTTGCCTGTGTGTGTGTTGTGTGTTTGATATTTCTGACTCTCGTAAAATGTTTTTTTTTTAACCGTTGTCAACGTTTGCGGCGTCTTCCACTTCCGTCAACAAAAAAAAAAAAAACTTTAAAAACTAACTGCCTTGCATTTTATAAACTTTCTATTTCTATTGTTGTTGCACATACGTGTAAATATATTCAATAATTTAACGTATTTACTTACTGCACAAAAAACACTTCAATCAAGGCTGATGCGTTTTCGATGTGCACTTTGGCGTGGCAAAGCGTTTTCTGTGTCTATGCTAATATTTAACAACCTTTTGTCAGTTCAAATAAAGGTAAATAGTTTTCAAATTCTGTGGCTGACTCGACTTTTACAGACGGCAGCACGTCACGTTTACACTTTGTCAAACCGGTTTCGCACACACATTCAGAAAACACAACCGAACGGCAACAAATTCAAAAGACAACTGAAGCGTTTAAGTTTCGCGCGCTCGATTTTTTGCTGCTTAGAACCTGATTTTAATACACAATTAAGTTTTTTTTTGTTGTTCAACAGGTGTCGGAAAGCCGGTAAATGATTTACGACTATATAAACAACTCACCTTTTTACAAAAGCTCACAATTATATTCTACTGTCAATTTTGGTATATCTGCAAGTTAACAATGTTTAGTGACATAGCATAATATATAAGTAAACAGTTGTTGAGTTGTTAATTTGAGCAAATATCTGATTTGCAATTAGAAACGTCGGCAAACAGCTGATTGGGCAGCCGGCTTTAAGTGTGACCGTGCGCCGCAAGCCGAAAAATTCCAGTTACTCAAATTGGAAAAAAAAAACTATCGACGGCCTGTTTTAAATGAAATACTAAAATCAATTTTGCTTTGAATTTGAAATTAAGCAATTTTTGTTCGTTTCTCCTTTTTTAAATAAAACTCATTGTTTAGCTAGCTGATTTTGCATTTATTAAGTAAACAAAAGAAATTGTACGGTGCATATAATAAAATAATTATATCAACTAATGTTGTTTATGCATAGTTTAAATTGATTATTATAAGTTGAAGAAATCGAAATGAGAGCCAAGCACAAATGAAGATCTAAATATATATTGCTCGTACAAACTCTTTGAATAAAGTTACGAAATTATACGAGGGATTATAAGTGTATTTTGTGTATAAGTGTATTTGTTTTGTAGTGTTTATATAATGTTTGTATATAGAATTTGTTGTTTAATATGAGTAGGTTATATTACTAAATTGAAATACATTTGTTGTAAGTGCATGTGTCTAGTTGCTATACAAATTAATAATTCATTTTTGTTTTGGAAAGGGAAAAGTGTGTGTTGTAATTTTGTTTAAAGTTATTTTGTTATTAATTTTTAACTTCAAATGTCTAAGGTGCAGCTGCTTCGTTAGATTGCTCCTTGCTGTTGTTGTCCTTGTTGGTGGTTGGCGGCGTTGCTGCAGCGGCATTCTTAGGCTGCTTTAACTGTCAATTCTCCATGGACATGACGTTGATGTCATCATTGATGGCCAACACCTGACCGATGAAATTCTGATCGGAGACAACTTCGCACAGCGATTTGCACAGCTCCGTCAGCTCCAGCTGTGACATGTTCATCTGTGGCGCCAACTTCACCAGATGCTGCAACACATAGTCCGGCAATTGCTGCAAAACGAAGACCGATGGAATTAAAACTTATGGCTGTGGCTCAATTCGAGCTCGATTTGATGGCTTACCTTGCCCTTGGCCACCTTGAAGACGCTAAACATTAGCTTGGCCTTCACACGCTGCTCGTTGGGGCCGTCATAGAAGAGCGTCAGATGCGCCTCCTGCACGTTGGACACTAGCGGGAAATAGAGGCCGGCATAGACGCGTCCCTTGGCATCGCGCGACAGCAACGATCGGAAATTGTACACCAAATTACGGCGCACAGTCACATCGACAGCCGTCATATATTCCTGCACAATATAGATTAAGGATGTCTTGAAGCTGGCCTCATCCCCACGTATTTCGCGCTCCTTCCACTCGACGAACTTGTCGCTCTGCTGGCTAAAACTGTAGCAGTAGTCACGCTGCAAATGTGGCTCCATCGATTGATTGAACCAGCCTGGCGAGAGAGAGAAAGATTAGCTTCTATATGCATATAGATATATATATATGATATTTACCTGTGTGTGGATAGCTCTGATCGTTCATGACGGTGACGGCACGTCCGACATGATAGCCGGGATCAAGGATCATGACACCGCGCCGTTCACCGATGGCGAAACGCATGGCGACCATCACATGCTCCTTTTCGACGCCCGCATCGGCGGTCTTCATGCCATACTCCTCATCCATGAGCACATAGTCGTTGCAATCGCCCACCTGCTCCTCGCAGGACACCACATATAAGTAGTTGCCAAGTTGTGGAAACATTTGCACCAAGCGCGCTATGATCTCAAAGGCGAGGGAGACGCACATGTGATGGCGTCGATTGATGGGCACATCGTAGAACTGGAAGAAGCTGCGCAGATCGGAGCGACGGGTGCGCTTGAAGCTGCGATAGAAATCCACGAACAGATTCACCGTATTATAGTGTGTCTCCTCGAGCATCCGCTGCAGTGCTGTCTCCACGATGCCGTTTAGCTCCTCATATTGCCACACATTCTCAAAGATGAGCACATCCTTGGCCGGCTCCACGGCGCTGTCCCAGTCGGGCAACGGCAGCGGATGACCCAACGGCCAGACGCCATTGATCTGATTGTAGGCGCTCAGATCGTAGCCATCGGCCATGGCCCAATTGCTGCTACCCAGATCGAGGGAGGTGCGGCTGGTCTTCTGCCTGCTGAGCAGCTGGATGATGTCGGAGTAACGATCCGATGCGTTTGCCACCGATGTCAGATCGGCGATTGGCAACCACGAGTGCTGTTGCTCCTCTTGCTGCTGCTGATGCTGGTGCTGCTCCTCCTCTTCGTCCTCAGCATCTTCTTCGTCGTCGTCATCCTCACTGGATGTTGAGGGCGTGCGCCTGGACGTTGAGGGGGCCCGTTGAGTGCAACTGTTGACTGGCTTCTCAGCATGCTCATGAGTTGTGTTCTTCGACTTGCTGGTTGTCGTTGTCGTCGTCGTAGTCAATCCCAATCCACGCATCGCATCCGCCAGCTGCTGCTGCTGGCCGGCGGCTTCTCCTCCAGCAGCAATGCCGACGTCATCATCATCGTTGACGTCGTCGGCTGGCATTGCTGCCACATCGTGGCCGTGACCGGCACCGGCACCGCTGCTAGCGGCGAGTCAGCTTGGCCATTCGGCACCCCATCGGCCCACGGTGGGCACATAGCCACTTTCACAGTCATTGATTGTGGAGGTGGCTTCTAGTTGAATGTTGGACTTGTTGCTTCGACTCAATGTTGCTTCCTGTGTGGTGGCTGCGGCCTCAATGGCTATCGCTGAGCAGGCACCAAGATTCTGCAGACTATTCCGGCTCTGCGCTCCGTTGAACACGAGATCCGGCTCGTCTCCAAATTTCGTCGTTAGTTTAGACTGATCTGTTAATAAATAGCAAGTACAAAATCAAAATTAATAAATAACCAAATTAATACTTGAAATTTTTATATTTTTCTACTTATTTCTATCAGCTGTAAAATGCATGGAAAATTTCCAATCTGAATTTAAGGCTAATCAGAATGCAATTTAATCAGATCGCAGTTTCTCATCTTTTTTTAATCGCAACAAAAATAAGAATTAACCCTTGTAAACATATATAAACTAATTGTTGCTCAAAACTTTGCTCGATAATTTTGAAGACTGGATAAGGAACAAATACACTTTGAAGACAAAAAGAATCTTGACATTGACAATTTGTGTACTTGAAATTTAGTATAGAATTCTTGTCTTTTGAGCTGAGTTTGCGAATATTTTATTATTGCCTATCTAATATGATTTTCTGCTTTAGTTGCTAATATAAATATTATAGCTAGTATAAACATTTCTTACATTTTTTAATGTTTACGGTATGTAAAAATTGAGTTGTGATAGCAATTTTGAAATGAAATGCTTTTTAATTTTGAAATTTGTTTCTTTTTTATGGAATTAATGCAAGAAAAATGTTAATCGCCAGTTTTATAATTTAAATATCTGCTTTATTATTCATTTAAAACAAATTAATCCGATCAGCTGTTCTACTTAGACCAAGCAATTTTGCCGTTGACGACACTGAAGAATCACACTGGAATCGTGAAATGTTGATAATGTAAATGTAAGAAATGTTGGACATAGTAGAATTCTGTTATTAGCCTTAAATTTGCTACTTTTTGCTCAGTAATTGTCTTCTTTATATTATGATTTAATCGATAATACAAAATACCTATTATAAATATCATGCTCACCACATACAAGGGTATTAGTTGTGTATTTTTTTTTAGATATTACAGAAATTTCTTTTCATTTAAATTCTAATTTTTTGTGTTTTTAAATAGATTAGAGAAGGATTTGCATCAAATTCGAATTTTTGGTTATATTTCCTTAGAATTGATTACTTTTATATTAGTTTTTAGTTTTTCCAGTTCTAGCCCTAATCAATTCATGGCATTCATTGCCAGACAGTCAGCTGAAATTACAGTACCTAAGGTATACTTAAAGGTCATTAGCTGTAATTGCCCTTTGCCCTTAATCCTTAATAATGATTTTTGGCAACGGATTGCTTATATATTGTTTGTACCCTTCAATCAAAATATCTACTCCAAGTGTAATAAAAAATTGTTGTGACTGGTAGACAAACAAAAAAGAACCACTTATCAAGCGTAACAGGAAAATAGGTCAGTTAAGTATAGTCTGTTAAATATTATGATATATATATATCATATATATATATATATATATATCATATATATATATATATATATCATACATATATATATATATATATATATAAATATATATATACGAATTTAAGGCCCAAGCTGATTAGGAGTCTTGTTCATAAAATACGCCACTTGGAGACTGTTGCGTAGAAGCTACACTTGAATGGGTGACAGATAAGGGGCAATAATAATAAATGAAATATAAAGAACAATTGTGGGAGGGTGGAAAGGGGATTAGAAGTCACGTGTTTAGCTCATGCCCCATAGAAACTCGCTCCGCCCATTTTGCTGTCCGCGATGTTTGTGAGGCGAATTCAACGGCATATTAATCATTTGAAGGCTTCTCAGGGCTTGGGGTTGAGGAGTATTTGTTGTGCTTTTGATTAGCAACAACTTGCGTCAGCCTTGTTCGCTGTACTTTTTTCTGTATTGAAAGTTACGCATTTTATTACAGAAGTGAATCATTGTTTTCCGACTAATTAATTGTTTGCATATGCGTCTGCATATACATATATATATATATATATATATATGTATATTTATATATGCATTTGTGTGTGATTTTAAGAACTGTGCTAAGGTTCTGCGCCTCTAAAATAATTGTCTAAAAATAAGTGAAAATATTGGGTTCAGCTGTGTGCAGCTAAAATTAAAATTATTCAGCTCAACCTGTTGCTAGGCAAATTATTATTAAGTGCTAATCAGTGATTCATAATTAAACTTTTTTCCAGCTACGTATAATCAGAAAAAAAGAATTCGCAATCATTTATTTCATAGAATATTTCTTAAAATTTATATATCAGAAAAATGTCTTCACAATAATTTATTTCATAAAATTTATTCGCAAAAATTGTAGTTTAATATTTAAATAAAAATATATTTAAAATAAATATATCGCTTTATTTTCAATTATTATCCTATCTGCAGAACGCCTTAAAGAGAAATGAGAATACAAATGTGAGATTTTACAAAGAATTTTTACACTTTCTGCCCCACTGTATGTACTACACTGCAAGGTTTTTTTTATAACCCTAATACAAGTAATAAATTATTGTAATCAACTTACCCATACAATGGCCTAAGCCCAATTAATAATGTTGCTTCTGTGGTGTGGTGTTTTTTTCGCTTTGTTTGATTTTCTTGTGAATATTTCAAACACGCGATTTGTTGCTTTAAGTTTCGTTGAAATTCTCGAATAACAAAAATTGAGGGTTTACTTCGATTTACAGTTCGGGGCCAACAATTGCTCTCAAACTGTATATCACTTTATTTTTTTTTTATGAAAACCCAAAGAAATTAAAAAATAACGTAACGTGAACTAAAAAGTAAACAACTTGATTGCTTGCCTGCCGCTCTTGAATGTTTTTCTTTGTTGTTGTATTTGTAAATGTTTTTTTTGCTATTTACGCTAGCAATTAATAAGATTTTCTTTGTTTCAATGGTTTTCTTTTTCCTTATTTGTAGACGCTTTTCCTGTTCAATGCAGGTCACAGTTTTTTAACAATATTGGCGAATTTATCGACATCGAAGTGGATTTTGTTTATCACTTTGTCAGCTTGATGATTTCCAATTACTACATATGGTAATACATATGTAAATAACTGTAAAAAAGATAACACTTGCACTTTGATACGCTTCCTCTTCTTTTCACACTGTTCCGCAAAGCTGATCCGTTCCCAACAAGAGGCGAGATACGACTGAAAATTAAGCTCTTCTCTAGCGACGATTGTTTCGATTTCGATGTCGAATGCTGAATGCACACAGCTCGTTGATACGAGCTCGCTTATATACTCTAATAGCCGAGGGAGAGCAACGGGATCGCAATTGTATTGTCTTTGATATCGGCACAGTTTTTGTTGATTTTGCTCTTTTGCTTTTGTGTGTTGTTTTCGCTTTGCCTATTCGTGTCGCATACGCTGTGCGAACAAATATTTCAATTTATGACGCAAAAAAAAAGCTTGAAAAATATTCCACGTAGGGCTTCACTTACGGAACGAGGGGGAAGCGAACGCTATGATTGCTGTTAACGCGACGTTTGTTTTGCTACGCACAATCGTTTCGATATTATTTTTGCCAGTTCCTTTTTGTTGTTGTTATTTTTGTTGATAACTGGAAATAGGATTTCAGGCAGTAGTTCCGTTATACTGTAAAGAAGGGAATGAAAATGGATTCAATCAAAAGATAAAAGTAAATTAATGATTTATAAAATGGAGGAATTTGAAAACAAAAAAAAAAACTGAAAGTATTTAAGCATTTTATGCCGAAATCTGTCATATAAGTATAAAATGACATGTATATTTTTACCACTTATTCAAATATTTGCCTGCCGCTGAAGCGTTTTTAGATGAGTCCACTTATTTTATTTTTGCATTCGCAAAGTTATTTGTTGCACATGCTTTATGATAAAGTAGTTTACTTTTGCGATAAGTGAGTGGAAAATTTGTTATATAAATTGTTGTTTTGGGCGATTATCTAATCAAAGGCTGACAAACAATGCCTTATGATCTTGTTTAGCTGTTTGTATAATTCCCTGACCCCCTCGTCTTGCCTTGTTTTTATTTCCTCTTTGCTCTTGGCGCTCTTTGTTTGGTTCATCTCTGCAATATGTGATTTTATAATATGGGTGACTTTTTGCGTCGTAGCAAATTGCATTTTGAGATACATGTATGTACGTAGGCAAACATTTTGTGTGCAATTAAAAATGAAACAAGCGGTATAAACATAAATGAATGTCCACAGCACACCGTAAAACAACAATTGTGGCAGCAACAACAATTGCTGTAATATATATATAAAAATACATACATAAATCATATATACATTTTCAAGGTCAGGCATTTAGTATCTTTATACTGTTCGTATTTATAAGTTATTTATACGGCAAGTGAAATCAAAATCAACATTTGAGGGCATATTTAGCATAGGCCAGGCAAATATTGCATAAGCTTATAAATTCATTCAATTAATTAACTAATTAATGCTACGTTGAAATCTCAAGTTTCAGCCAAGATTTACATAGCTATCAATAATTAGTTTTTTTTTGTGTCTGACTAATATCGCAAATCAAAAAACAGACGGAAGCCAAGTGGAAATTGAAGAACGCTTCGATTTCAGATTGTGGCTGGAGGTTTTTTCTTATTGTTATTTTTGTTGCGTAGGTGTCGGAATTGAATACCAAAAAAACCTACGGCTTACGTCACGACGAAATACAAGCTTTCCAGAACATTCGTACATATGTATTTACGTGTTACGTATTTACGTATTACATTTACATATTTACGTACATAGGCAATAAAGTAACTAGTTCAATGTCGCCAAACTAGCAACTAACCACCACTCTGACGTCATTAATTGATACTAAAGATTGAAGCCGGCCGGCAGCACTCCTTGCGTTAAAGGAGAGCCAACCCATTGCCACAATTCCCCACATGCTTCCAATCTCCGTCTCGATGCGTGCCACGTGCCACGTGGCGATTTATGCGAGCGTATTTGTAAACAATTGCAACCGCATGTTGTTGCCATAGAAACGCTGTTTTGTATTCGTATTTGTATCCTGTTCCATTTTACTATCAAAACATTGCGTGTTTCCATGCTCTAAGCGCAGGCGCGTGAACTCTGTAAAATTTCCAGGCTGGAAACACTAGAGCGGAAAGGCAATGAAAATGGAACGTTGACTGGGAGGGCAATGATTTCCATGTACAGTGGCGTTCGAAAAAGATGGTCTGCTTTTTGCAATATGTGTTGAAATATTAACGATAAAACGTATTTGTTTGTGTGATTTGCACTTTCTTGCAATGTATTTTATGTAACTGTGCACACTATTGTGTGCCATCAGTGTCGCCAAGCCCTCACAGATGCTGTTTTCTTGGGGCCTCTCTCTTTGTTGTCCACTTGTTATTGTCCGACTTGCTGGTGGTGGGGTGGGGTATGGGTATGAGTATTGTTGCCAATGCGATTTTCATGGCAAAAATATAAAATCGATAGACAAATAGCAGTGAAAAATAAAGGTGGCATAATGGGATCATTTTAACTGCGAAACTTACCCGATGCCGTTATTCACACGCACACTGTCACAAAGCACACGGCACAGCGGTGGCATATGTCACACAAAAGCACACACACACGCGAACGCACGCACACGCACACACTCACACACACACGCACACAGACAAATGCCGCCTGTGGTGGGTGGGTGGTTGGGTGGGGGGTGAGTCAATTGGGCAAT
This sequence comes from Drosophila glabriapex, assembly GCA_035042305.1. Lineage (NCBI taxonomy): Eukaryota > Metazoa > Arthropoda > Insecta > Diptera > Drosophilidae > Drosophila > Drosophila glabriapex. The sequence goes on from JAWNLN010000046.1 coordinate 18,644,417, forward strand.
TGGGAATTAGAACTTTTTACTCCAATTGTAGGAACCGTTATAGAAAAATAAAATCAATATAATTATTTTGGTGTGCATATTGGGAACAGTCATCGCACTCTCTCTTTCTATCCAGATTTATGTAAGGCACTAAACTATCGTTGTTGCTTATTATTACGATTGATAATGATTAATTAGTTTAAAGCTGTATTTCAGTTTTTATGCCTTTTGCGTTTGTGTGGCATTTAAAAAATAACGACACGCGAAAACGTCGATTTAACTCAAGGCCAAGTTATTGATTGGTTTTGTTATGTGGACACTAAGTCTAAACGTGGCACAATATAAATATTTGGATGTCTATATAAAAGTTTTGTGCATCGATTCTGTCACTTTTTTGTCCTTTGTCTGCTGCGCTTGAGCTTAAAACTTCGACTGAATGCTAAACTGTCTACGACTGTCACTGAGTCACCTCAGTACACCCCGCCCCCACCCCCCTACACACACACACACACACACACCATACCTCTTCCAGGACACTTCCAGTGAGCTTCCAATGGATGGTAAGTTAGTTGGCTTAGCGTATGCAGTTGGCCAATATTTGCGTCATCATAACAAGGCCCTTGGGCCCTTGCGTGACACATTATGGCCAGTTAGTAATTGCTTTTACTAGTTGTTGCCAGTTTCATAAATTACACAGCACATTTTACAACGAAAGTAAAACATTTAAAATTATAGTGTAAGCAGGCAATCGAAAATGTTTGCATTTGTTTGACTTCTGTTTTTTACCATCTCAAATTATTATTATTATCTGTTGGATAGAGGAAGAAACCATCTATGTATTTTGCAAGAAAGATCGGAAAGGCAATTTTTAAATATTTGTTGGATTTTCGTAAGTGGAATAAAATTATTACAAACAGAAACATTTTGTTTTTAGATATATTTTCTATCTGAAAAGAATAGTTTTACAATTATGAAGGCCTTTTCTACTTTTATATAAATGCAAATCTTAATTTTTGAAAATCGGAAAATTGTAATTAAATTTTCTCTTTCGACTTCTATATTAGATTTTAGCTGCTTTCGGATTTTTAAAATAAAATAAATGATATTCTAAACTATCCACAATGCTTTAATATTGACAATCTCAAAAAAGTACTGTTAGTATAATTAACATAAAAGCTAATGTAAAAGTTCTGCGCACACGCATAAAAAAACAACCTGGAAATTGGATGTCTTTATTCTAAATTTTACAAAAATGTACAATGGAAATAAGAAAAGAAAACCTTTGTTTTAAGTAAGATAGAACCTTTCCTTTTAGAAATGTATTTTCTAACTAATTAGGTGAGTTGGCGATTTTCTAAAATCTAATATTCTAAAAAGTGTACAAGTTATGGCAGTTTAAAGTCTTGTAGGAGTATTTTTGGGGACAAGAATTCTTGGAAATTTAGATCATTTCTTTTCTCGAAGCTTTTCAGTTTCTGCAGTTCAACTGGCAAATGTTGACCGAGTTTTAAGATACAAATTTTATTATTGTCAAAGTGTTGTGAGTTTGAAAACAATGTCAAGTTGGAGGCACAACAAAGTCGGTATTGATACACTAATGGCAATCGTGGCAATGATAACCGTGGCTCATCCATTGTCCGGCAGTGAATACAATTATAATTCCTATTCTGGAAAATATCAGTCATCTGATAGTCGCAGCGACTACGCCAACAAGTATCGCTTGGGTCTGCAAATACAGTCGAATAGATCATTCAATGTAGCCCCCCACAACGTGGACAATGATCCCAGCGAGCTGTTCAAGCAGCTGGACAGAAATATGTGGACTGGTGCCCAAAACAATTACAAACTGGACAAGGATGCCAGCAAGCCAAAGGAGAAACTCCTCAACTGGGTACACAGTAAGTACGAACTGCAGAAAGAGTATTCGCTTGAGGATCGGGAGCAGCAACTGCGAAGCATGGAACACATTCAGAATGAGGCCGCCGATCGCGAATTTCAGCGCATGATGAAGATGAACGCGCAACGGGAACGAGTTGAGGCAGCACCTCCACTGCAACGTAGGATAGCTAGTGAGAAGAAGAACCCCTTAGCCAAGATTATGACACTCTGCAAGCGACCCGAGTCCAAAAGAACCACATGTGCTCCCGATTACAGACCAACAGCAATAACAAAAACAACAACTTATTCTGCGCCTCATGCCAAGAAAGCCAAGAAACTGCAATTGAAGCCAAATGCCGTTAAGCGCGTACTCCAAATCTCGGCACAAATGAAGAAACGGGCTCTTGTCATTATCAAGAATCTCAACCAACTCGAAACGGAGATCGTCAAGAAATTGCCAGCGAACTGTGACAAAACTACAACTTCCGCTAATCCCGAGCCAACTTGTACAGTTACGGAGCCATTGACAACGATGGCGGAACAAACGACAGCGATGCCCACAGAGCCAACTCCATTGGATAGGTCGAAGAATAAGACGCGTGAAAGATTGGACAAACCCAAATCGACAACATCGATGACGACAACAAAACGGGCGCCATCAAAACACAATCATGGCTATTACTTTGGCTATGGAGCGCCTGATGAGCTGAACACCGACTCGGATGTGGCAGCAGCGCTAAAGGAGGAGCAGCGGCTGGAGCAGAAGGTGCGCGAGGAGCAGCATATGCAGCGTGAGGCGACGCGCAACGAACGCCAACAGGGGCTGGCAAAACGACGACGCAACTGGTTGCAAGACAAAAGGAAACGTGACCGCTACGAACGAAAATCATCGATTCGAGGGAATTTTATAAATAGGCAGGACAACGTTGCGTTTAACCAAGAAAAGCGGGCACCAATAATTTGAGTAGATATAAATGAAAGCGAAGCAAACAAACAGAGTTGCAAGAGATAGGAGCCAGACATAAATTTCATTTAAATAATCCCATTCAAGCTAAAGTTAGTTTTATAATAATTATATTTTTATAATAAAAATTCAGCTATTGAAATATACGTTTTAATTTAAATTTGATGGGCTGCTCACTTATCGATTATTTTGCATCACTTGCACAAGGTCTCTCTAAATTATATCGTATGGTAATACGATGTTTTACTCACAAAAATATCGACGGTCATCTGAGAAACTTTTGAAACCATCGATGTTCTCAATAATTTTGATGATATGAAATGTAAAGATATAATTTTACATTTCAAAATGTTGTAGCAATCATCCACTGCAAGCCTAGCTTTCAAATCTTGAAGGTTAGAATCATTTATCATTCATAATTTACTATTTCCATTTCGATACACTTGACGCTTCTATACTGGTTTGCCGATAGCCGCCGTCAAAATATATCAAAGTTAATTATTTTGACACCACTTGCTGTTTAAATTATGGATTTAAGTTCTGCGTTCCCTAACAGGCCGTCAAAATTCCGCCGCGAAATATTTCGGGACCTGTTTGACACCGTTTTGTTTATGAAGTTTTTATTATCGATAACTTTTCTTATCGTAAGCTGTGCTGCAGAGTAGCAATTATTCTGTACCATCGAAGTCTATCGATATGGTTACAATTACTTTGACAGCTGTAGAACTGCACGAAAATTTAAATCGAGAAATTATCGAAAACGCTAGGGAAAATAGATTGCTTGACAATTGCTTGCCAAATTGGTAGTTCTCACAATAAGAAAATTATTTTTCTCAATTTTGGAAGTATTCTCAATTTTTCCTAGAGTCGAAATCGCTGCCATAGCAACTCTTTGCTATCTCTCTTTCCCATTCGCTCTAAATTGTTATTGTCATTATCTGTGTCGCGATCTTTGTGTGCCCAAAATTTGCTAACGCAAATTTCGTATTTTGGCACGCATACTTGTAGTTGTGCGTGGTAATTAATTCCTTATCATAGTTGATCGACTGATTGGTAATTATTCATAATATATACATGTATTTGCACTATTAGAATTATTTTATAGCGCTTCATAATCTTTTACAGGTTTCCAGCTTATTGCCATGTCATTGAAAGCGAAAGAAGAATATGATTATCTAAAGGATGTCACAATTGTGGTGCGCTCGCTAATAAATTCGCTCAAGCCGCCGGTCAGCTTGCAGATGATAGAGCGTGATTATTTGGCAGAGGAGCAAAAACCAATCCCATATTGTCAGCTGGGCTATAGGAATGCACTGGATTTGCTGGACCATACAAACGAATTCAATTTCCAGAAAGTCGATGAAGAAGTGAGTAAATGAGTGCGAGAGAGAGAGGCTCTCTCACTCTGATATACAGAGCTTTTGGGTATCTTCATTTTGAGCTTTTAGTAGCGCTTGCCCGCTTTTGTGCTCAGTAAGTTTCGGTACGTCAACGCGTGCGGTGCTGTTTCTCTCTCTTTCTCTCGCTGGCTTGCTCTGTGTCGGTGTGTGTGTGCTGTACGGGGCTGGGTTTGCCTGCCATCAAAGAGGCAACGTGTCAACTGACGCCGCGCGTTCGTCGCATCCTCATCAAAAGTGTAAACAATGCTTGTTATTTGCTTATTTTACGACCATATGCCGCTTCATATGACAGATATATCTGCTGATTAGCCATTTTAATAAATGCAACAGCAGCCAAAAAGAGAAAAGAAAAAAATTCATAGTGAAAAATGACTGCGCCAATTTACACTTTTTTGGCTGTCCGACTTTGCTGCTCTCTTTCTGCGCTCTTCCTCGCTCTGTCTATGTGTGTGTGTATATATATATATATATATATTTTCTGCATTTCGCTTTTGCATGCTTGGTGAAAGTGAACGAATGTTTTTGTTGTCTGGCAGAGAGAGAGAGAGAGACGAAGGCAGCGTCATATTGCATTTTAATGCTTGCTGTTGTTGCTCGTTCGCTGACTATTGTTTTAATTTATTTTTGAATGGCAGGCACTTATGTGCTGTTTTCTGCCTTCTCATTGTTTAAAAGGCAAGCGTCAATCGTCCCATCCCTTTTTGTTGTTCTTATCAGAATGCCGCCGTGCATTGCTGCATTTACTCTCGGCTTCCAGTTCGATTCTTGTTCTCTCAACTCCCACGCTCCAATTGGCCTCATTTGACATTTAAATGCTATGTCTCAGTAGTGGGTGGTGTGTTTTTATGTTTAGTCTGTCTGCCAGTCTGTGGGATGCTGGAATAAATGCTGAGAATGCATTGCTAAATCAATAAATGCATGTATCTAGTACATGTGTATTATATATATATATTTTTGATATTGAAATATATATATAAATTTCAAACAATGTTTTAATATTGTTTGATATTGTTTGGCGAGTATTTAACAACAATTTCATTTTAAATTTGTAAGTTGCCTCACTTTATAAAGTCAGTTGACCATTTTGTTTATTGCTCTGATAATTGCAACTGTTTCCGCTTCCATTTATGTTCTGCAGCACAACACAAATACAAATATTCCGAATAGAGTGACTAATCAGTTAGTTGTTTATAACAACAGCAACAGTAACAACAACTACAACAGCTTTCTCTGCAAAAAAGCTAATTACTTAATGACTTTGCAATTTCATTTGTGCGTTCCCCTTATCACGTTCACAGTTCGTCTTTGTAAGCTTGCCCATAAGTGATTAACGCCATACATATATCATATATAAATGTATATATTTATTTGTTCCACACCTCATAAAAAAATGTCTTATATCTGCACGACCGACCCACATAATGTGAATCACTCTAGAAGCACATGAGAAATGTATTCAATGCGACAATTGATCGATAATCTGTAACTCAAACAAAGCAGCCAATAAAAAGCTTAAACATTATTTTGTCAATTGGATGATGATGATATAAACAACTTTTTGCTCTGAAAAATGTCTTAAATAAACTCACCAATTTTAAATGAGACCGAACATCATTTTATGTAGAATAAAGGTTTTTTATTTGTGAAGTAAACCTTCTCAATAGAAACTAGTGTTATGTATTCAAAGAGTCTAAAGAATTGTATCTCTAACGATTAAATAGTCAATAATTGGTTGGTGTCAGTCAAAGAAAATTACAATTAAATGGGTTGGCTTTAGCTCAAGAATCTATTAAGTAAATTTATAAATAATGTCAACTTTAGGTCAAAATTAAATAATATTTATGTTTAGCTCAAAATTTCATTTAAGAAATTATAAATAAGTTCTAAGCAATTTATAAATAAGGTCAACTTTAGCTTACAATTAAATATAATTATAAATAAGGTTAGCTTTAGATCAAAATGAAAGAAAATCATAAATAGGTTAAATATTTGCTAAAAATTCTATTAAATAAATTTATAAATATTTTTAACTTAAACTCAACATTTTAGAAAATAATAAATAGGATTAACATCAACTATAAATTTTATTAATGAAAATATAATGAAATATAATTATAAATAAGGTCAACTTTAGCTCAATGTTAAAGAACATTATAAATAGGGTAAACTTTAGCTAAAAATTCCATTAAATATGTATATATGTATAAGGTATATTAAAGATAATTATATACGGTAGAAATAACTCCAAATGTAATGAAATAAAATTGTAATTGGGGTCAACATTAGCTCAAAACTCTCGTGTGTCCCCCAATTCATTCAACAAAAGACTCTGACTTTCTTTTCAACTTATTAAATAGACCAAAGTTGAACTTAACTCACGTAGTTAGTTTTATTGTTTACTCTTGCAGATCTTTGTTAGCGCCAAGCACAACCCCAAATCGGCGCACATTGCATCTATGGTGCTCCGTCAGAAGAGCAGCAGCAAGTCCGAGTCGAAATTAGTGCGGCCACAAGCGGCACCAGCGCGTTACAGCGTGCGTCCACTTGCCGCATGCAACAACAATAACAAGAAAAACAACAACGACGAAAATAATGACTGCCACAACCACAATTACGGACAACAGGAAGTGGAACGTTTAAGCAAACAACAGCGACACGGTAACAATTTGCGTGAGCAGCAACGATTGCAGAAGTTGCAGATCAGCCAGCTGCAGCAACAACAGAAGCAGACCACTGAGGCAGCAGCAGCCAGGCAGCAGGAGCAGGAACAGCTAAAGCGTCGTCAGGCCAAAGCGGAACTGCTCACCGACCAGGAGCTCAACGAACTAAGTGAGCGAACGAGCAAAGCCGATAAAGCAGTCAAAGCTGCCAACCAATCTTTGACAGTAAAGCCACCAAGGTCAGCGCCTTCTGACCAGCTGCTAACTGAGATGAATGGGAACGCAGCTGCTTCTGCTGGAGCTGCTACTGCTTCCGCTGCGGCTGCCACACGCCACAAGCCTCAGCTGCGTCCCATATTGGGCAATAGTGCGCCACAGCAGCGTCCGGCAACGATGATGATGAAACCGCATCCGACGACAGATGCAACGACTGGAAATAAACGCCAGCCGCATGCACGTGCTCAATATTCTGGAGCACGTGGTGGCGGAAACGGTGGCGTCTCCGTCAACTATAGACTGAAACAGCAGCAACAGACGCCGGCGGCAGCAGGAGGCGCAGGAGCAACAGGAGCAGCAGTAACAGCAGAAGAATCTTCCAATTTAATAACGCCACCCGATTCGCCAGAGGATGCCGTCAACAACAAGACGACGTTCAAGGCACGGAAACAACAACAGGATGCCAAAGTGCGGCAGCCGACATCGCCTGCAATGCAGGTGAGTAACTTCTTCTTCAATAAAAAGATACACAGTAGCGAACAAAAATAGCACCACTCAAAAGAAATGTCTCTATTACATTTGGAATCTTATGAATTCTTTTCTAGAACTCTTCAATTTATGAAAGTTTAAAATGAAATAAAACTTTAATTACTTCTAGCTAGTTGTGTATTAAAGTTTAGGTTATTTGATCAATTTAGTATTGCATATATTGAGTAGCGCAGCATCAGAGAATCCAAAATAATAACTCAAAAGTGTTGGTGTCTTATGGCTTTGATCCAATACATCGAACCTAGTCCACAAAAGCTCCTAGCGTAATGCTTGCTCCTCGATGTTTAATCAGTTTTATTCTGATCAATTTTGCTCTCATTCCTATATTATTGGACTGGCCAGTTTTGAAGTTCCTTTGTGAACTTGGCTGTATGTTATGCACCAGAGCTAATTATATTTTCTCCCACATATCCAATGTAAAACCTAAACTCAACTTTTTAATTTGTTTGAATCTTTCAGGCCGTGAAGCAGCCGTTGCATCCGAGTGCCAACTTTAAATTTGATCCAGCCTACGATGCGATCTCCTCGCTGAATCAATACTGCGTCGCCTTCGGCTATGCGCCGCCAGAGTATGAGTTTTATCATGCGAACAAGAGCAACCGGCTGCACTGTAAGGTGCGCATCGGGAAGAGCGTCTACAGCAGCTACCCCGAGGAGCATGCGGACGAGGCGACGGCCAAGCAGCGCACGTCCGAGCTGGCCGTGGACCGACTGCAGCTGCTCGAATCGCGCAAACATCTCACGCTGCTCAGCGACAACGAATTTCTCGATGGACTCTATCGTGAGTTGGTCAAGCATCCGAATGGAATACTCAGTCACAAGCTGCCCGAGTGGTACGAGGCGACGGCGAAGCGTCAGGTGCCCAGTAACTGGCGGAGCCTCATCGATCTCTCGCCACAAATGCGCATCGAGAGCAGCGTAAATACGCATATTGTGTTCGCCAATAGCCCCGCGGCGAGTCCGACATTGATTGTGGCACCCACTGCGATGCCGGAGCTGCAGCTGCCCTGGGTGGATGGGCAGCAGGATTGGAGCATGTACATCACACACTGCGACAATACAACGCATGTCTGGGCACGCCTCATCGAGCAGAGTGCCCAATTCGAGAAGCTGACCGCACAGCTGAATGCGTACATGTCGCGACCGCAGAATCGACAACCACTGCAGCAGCAGCAGCATCCTGTCCTGCTGGAGATCTATCTGGTGGAGGTTAGTGAGAATTGGAATCGGGTGCGTGTCATGTCCGTGGATGCAGAGCAGCGTCAGTGCAGCTGTCATTTTGTGGACTTTGGCGATGAGGTGATCATCCAATATGACATTATCTATTTGTGCCCGCCACAATTTCTGGCGCTGCCCGCACAGGCTGTGTGCCTCAGCATGTATGCCTTGGACAAATTCGAGGAACATCCGCATGCGTTGCCCGTGCTGGCCAAAGAGCTGGCCGCGCACAGCGTTGTCACCCGCATCATTACCAGCGAAACGCAGTTCCTTGCAGTTGGTGGCCTGGCACAGGGTGTGCTTCTACAGCCCGAGGAGCCGGGCAAGGAGCGTGGCAAGCGGCGTGCCAGCATCGTGGGCACCTTCTATGACACCTCGACGGCGGAGGATATACATCTCAATGATCTGGTGGCCAATCAGATAATACGCAACACTCCTTCGCCGATGCTCAAATTGGAACAGAAATCCAATCATGTCCTCGTGTCGCACGTGAACGATGTGGGCGATCTGATGGTGCTGATACCCAACGATGATCTGAGCTTCGTGCAGCGGAGCATAACCAAAATAATGAGCGATGCCAGCGAACAGCATCGTGTCACCTACTCGGATCTGTTGCACGATCAGCTGACCTGCGTCTGCGATGAGGCTGGCGATGGCCTCAAGAAATGGTATCGTGGCATGCTCACCTCGAAGCCCAAGTCCCCCGAGGAGGAGGTCTTTGAGGTCTACTATGTGGACGATGGCCGTTTGCGCAAGACTCACATTTCCAACATCTATCGCCTGGAGGCCAACAATCTGGCACTCGCCTCATTTCCGGCTCAAGCGTTGCGCGTCCGTCTCCACGATGTGCCCCCCATCGATAACCAGATGGTTGGGCGACTCCGTGGATTGCTCTCCCCACAGACGCCAGTGCTGGTAAGCAATGCAGTCTAGCGTTGAATTTGTAGCGCCTACTTCAATTTAGTCTTGAATTTGGAGAGTATAGTTTTGAATTGCGTTGGAAAGTGTGAAAAAGATGTCTGCCATAGAACAATTATTTAAATAAGTATAATCTTGATCAGTCAAATCAATATAGCCAAGTCCATCTCTCTTACTCCATGTCTCTTTTCAGTTCTTCATAATTCTATCTTCAATTTAGTGTTGAATTTGTGGAGTCTAATTTTGAATTGTATCGAAAATTGTGAAGAAGGAAAAAATCATTTGTATATATAATCTTGATCAGTCGAGTCGATTTAGTTTTTTACTTATCAAGAGAGAGCAATTAATTTGAATTTGTACAGTCTTATTTTGAATTGTGTAGCAAAGTGTGAAGAAGGGGATATCGACTCTGCATAGATATGATTATTTATATATGTTCTTGATCAGCCGTGTCTTTGTAGCCAAATCCGTCTCTTTGTGTATTTTTAGTCCTTCAAAATTGCTTCTTCAATTTTGTGTTGAATCTGTAGTCTTCGTGGGGGAGTGTAAAGAAGGAGATGTGTACAGCCCAAAGACCATTTATATATTATTTATTCTAGATCAGCCATCCCTCTATGTACATATATCTTCCTCTATCGTTCACATTTAGTGAGAGCTGATTTTTTGTATTAATATTAATATTAGCATGCAAATTTCGGCTTGTCGTAGCTAAATTATATTTCTTGTCAATACAAACGATGAGCATCTCTCTCATCTGCTCCCATCTCCCAATCTCTCTCTCTTATCTGCTCCTTTTCTGTTGCAGCTCAAGGTAATGGAGGGCGCCAATGACAAGCTGCCAATGGTGACGATTCATGCACGCGGCCAGGATAGCTTGTATCTGTGCCTGAACAGTGCCATTCGCATGGAGTATGAGGTGCAGAGGTAAGTTGACAACTTCTGTCTTCTGTCACTCACTCATACACACACACACACACACACACACACACACACTCATCTGCACACACACACACACACACATGCACATGAAATGAACAAAACAAAGTACCCAAAAACATCTTTTGCTCTACTTGTGGTTTAATGATAGTCTCTAATTAGTGCTTTCAATAAACTGGAACTGACATGAAATTATCGCTACAAAATTATCGCAACATTCACGACTCCTTCAACTCACAACATTCTGTAAGCTAACCTTCGTTCGAAATAAGTGCTTAGCTCTAAGGATTCATTTTATCATCATTGTAAATAATACGACAAAGATATAAAAATAATAATAATAATATGGGAGTCAGAAATACATACATAATTATTATTCTGCCAAAAGCCAAGGAAAAAGAAAAACAGTCTTTTTGTTGTTGTTCTATCCAATGTGTAACCCGTACCCCATGTAACCTTCACTCCTGCCATCCATCATTCACTGCCGTCCTCCTTTTAATTTGTCCACACACCTACACATACCTTTTGCTGCACCCACATGTGTGACTCTAGTACGACGCGGCTGGAACCGTTTGACGACGGCGGCCTGCATTTCAGTGCCAGCGGTCAGTTGATACGACGCAGCAGCTTCAGCTCCACCATATCCAGTCAGAGCCAGAGCAGCGGCAGCGATCTGGCCACGGCGATGACGGCAGCAACAACAACAAGCGTTGGCAACGTCGCCTCTCCTCCGAGCACACCAAACAAACCCAAACTCGGCACTCACTCGCTGCTGGCCATGCTTAAGGAGTACGAGGCCATTCCGGCGGTGGGTGTCTATTTTGAGGTGCGTGTCGCGCTCTCTATCAATCCTGGTCGCTTTGCGGTAAGCGTCATTCCCACATAGTTATGGCCATGTCTTAATTGATCCCTCTTTCTTGTAGGTGCAACCCTACAAGTGCTACAATCAGCTGCAGCGTCTGATGAAGGACTTGCAGGCGCATTGCAAAGGTCCAAGCGCTCAGCGTGTGGAGCCCAATCAACTGGCTATTGGTCAAGCCTACGCTGCCACAGACAATGATGGCGTCTATCATCGGTGCGTAATCTTACCACTCCCATCCTAAATACATTCAATTTATGTATTTTTTTTTCTTTTAATTCACAGCGTAAATATTCGCAAGATTTACGATGAAATGATTCAGGTGCGCTTTGTGGATGCTGGAGACGAGGGCGTTGTGCGCTGCAACCAACTGTTGCAACTAACGCCAGAGTTTCGCGAGTTGCCCATGATGGCGTTGCCAGCCCAGCTACATGGTAATCCGGCCACAAACCAAATCCAATTTAATAGCCCACCACTTAACTTGTTGTCTTTTTTCTATAGGCATCCAGCTGGAGGGCATCGTTTGGACGCAGGAGAATTGTGTACGCTTTCGCAAGCTGACGCTGGGCCAGAAATTCATTGGCATAGTGCGACGCGTGGACAAGCTGGAGGATGAGCGACGTGCGCTCAGCTTGGAGCTAATCGATACCTCAACGCCGAAAGATATTAAGCTGCACGAGACTCTCATTGAGGAGAAGCATGCGCTGCCTGCTTGAGCCTCGAGCCTTGTGCCACAAGCAAAACGAGGATTACTAAACTAGAAACAACTCATTTTTATACGGCTTAACTTTTATTATTTGTTTTTTTAACTTATGTGGCCTACGCAGCTATTACACGCAAACATATACATATATACACACACATACACACGCATATTTATGAGCCCCCACATTCCGCGACTAGTACCTAAGATATTGATATTACCATATACATATATATTATATGTTATACACTATTATGTTACGAAACGATGTTGCAAGAGCAAGCTGCAAACTGCAAGCGCAACAATAAATTATGATTGTTTTTCTACCGAGAGAATGGATGCACCTGATTCGCTGACTTTATGTTGGTCTTCACCGCCGACGGCGCTTTGCCCAACTGCTGTTGCACGTTGCCGGGACTCATGGACGGACCGCCCATCGGTGGTGTTTGTCCCCGTATCGATGGCGGCACCATCATGCCCGGTCCACCAGGGCCGGGACCATATGTCTTAAATTGTAGACCCTTGCCCATGCCAACGGCAGCCACCAGCAGCTGTGTGTCCGTCATGCTGCTCGTTTGCTGAATGCCTGTGCGAGAGCTGGACTCAATTTCCCACTCTTCGCGGGCCTTGCTCACCATCTCGAGCACATGGGAGACGACCTTGTTGTACTGTGTCACCTGCTTCATGGCCGCATCGTTGGTGAGATTCGCCGCCTTCTGTTCGTTCTGTTGCATCTTCGTTTCCGTTATGGGATCGGGTCGGGTGCGCAGATAGTCGGGCACAATGTCGTGCGAGAAAACAGGCACACGTCCCTCAGTGATGTTGACCAACGTCTCGTCCCGATCCATGGCCACGAGCAGGGGCAGCACGGTGCGATTACGCAGCGGCGGACACTGCTCCTTGGCCAGGATTTTGGTCAAACCGGTTAAATGGCTGGAGATGATGGCAAAGTTATCGAGGAACGTTGGCCAATTGATATCCATGTATTCCATTTCCAGTTTCTGTATCATCGAAAGCACTGCCAATTTTAAATCATTTAGACGCTGCACAACCGCATCCAGCGTCATTTCAAAGTGTTTCTCCTCGCGCTGCATTTTTTTGGTAAATTTACTTTGTTTAAATCAGCTTTAACAAATGCCAACTGCAGCCACAGCTGTCTCTGAATAAATATATCGATATTTAAATACTAACAGCGCGATAGTTGTGCACTTTCGCATATCGATAGTTTTGTGCACTTCGTTTGTTAGATTTATCGAAGTGAATAGATGATTTATGTATTATCGAATTTAGTTTTGATTATTTATTTTAAATAATGTATTTCTTTAAAAGTGTCGATTAGATTATTTCGAAGGGGCGAACTGATTTATATTTTATTTATTTTCATTTATATTTTCCACACGAATTCCACGAGCAGTGAATTATTTTATATTTTGGAAATAACAATGTAATGCTTATCACAGATTTATTGGAGTGACGGAGTGATTTATATACTATATTGAAAACAATCTATTTTGTTTTGATTATTTATTTAAAAAGTGTATTGCTTTAAATTGATTGACTGTTGTATTAGATTATATTTTGGAATAGAACGATTCGTGTACGACCATATTCGATTGAATATCCTTCAGTTTTTGACAGCCGATCAGCGCCATAGTTATTTCAAAATCTTTTCGCAACACACTCAATAGTTCCTCGACGCCCCGCTCTCCATTGTAGGCCAGGCCATAAACAGCCGGTCGGCCAATGAAAACAGTTTTGGCGCCCAATGCCAAGGCTTTGAATATATCGTTGCCCTGCATGATGCCGCCATCTAACATGACCAGAAGATCCTTGCCCACTGCTTTGACCACCTCTGGGAGTGCCTCGATGGAGGCGGGCACTGTGTCAATTTGTCGAGCACCATGATTCGACACAATAATGCCAGCGCAGCCAAATTCACGGGCCAGGACAGCATCCTCGGCAGTCAGCACACCCTTCACGATGATCGGTAAGCTGGTTAGTTGCTTTAGCCAATTGATGTCCTTCCAGGTAATGCTGGGATCGAATTGATTGACAACATATTCATTAATGCCAGAGCCACCCATGGTAACCACTCCGTTCGCCTGCTCCCCTTGAAAGTTGGCCAAACTCAAATGGGATGGCAAACTGAATTTGTTGCGCACATCCGAACGTCGATGTCCAAAAATGGGGGCATCAATAGTTAGCACCAATGCCTTGAAATTGGCCTTCTCAGCGCGGTTAACTAACTTCTTGGTCAGTGAGCTACAACACGATGAAATGAATACTTTATTTTAAGTTACGTAATTATGGATGGTCCAAATTACCGATCTTTGTATATATAAAGCTGAAACCACTTGTGGGTGTCTGGTGCGCCGGCAGCCAAATCCTCTAGTGATGTGGTCGATAGCGTACTCAAAATGAATATGGAGCCCGCTTTGCCAGCGGCGCGTGCGTTGCCAATTTCACCATCCGGATGCGCCATCTTCTGCATCGCTGTGGGTGCTATGCCCACCGGCCACTTTTGTTGCTGTCCCAGAATCTGGCAGCTGATATCTGGCTGGGAGACATCGCGGAGACAACGTGGACGCAGACGCAATCTACCCAAACCATACAGGAAAGGTAGCAATTTATGAATCCTATTAAATGGCATAGGTGGCAATCAGCTGCTCACCTTCTGAAGGCCTCTCGATTTAGTTTCAGCGAGAATTGTTCTCCAGCCCCGCTCTTATAATAGTCCAATGTACTTTTCTCCAGCTGACTGGATGCCTTCTCCTCAAAGTCCTCGACACAAACCAGAGCCATCTTTACTAAGACAAATTGAAAGTGTTTGTCGTTGTATGCTAACTTCAAGACTGAGTCTTAATTCATATTGGATTAAGTATATATATGTTTATTAACAGACTCACTGATAACCGTCTGGATCCGCAGCTGATAACTACAAATTCAAAATAGACGCAGCACTTACGTCGTGGAACACATCATTCGACTACTTTGACGACTATCTATCTTTGGCTACAAGTGGTGCACTGATAAGCAAATTACTTGCTACTATTCGGTAATAATTTGTTTGAACATCATTTATAAGCAATCTTAAACATTTTACGTTAGTAATAAGCATTATAAGTTTTAATGTGCTGTTTTTATGGATTTTATACGTTTCTTTTTCAATTTAATAGCTCTTACATGTGCATATCGATGTTATATGATATTTTTCTATACGATTTTTCTATAAAGATGGCATAATTATTTCAATTACAAGGAAAAACATTGCAGTCGGGCGTAACCAACTGCGAAATACTTTGATACCATACGAATAAAAGCGGATAATAGGTAGCAAAGAACATAGTGGATGTAGCCAAGAAATACTGTCCAAATTTGTCTTTCAAATTGCGATGGATATAAGCTGGTAACGTTTCTTCGAAGTTTGGTAACTGTAGCTCTTAAATTACGGGAGATATGAGATTTTGACAATTTTGGGGGCAAAATATCTTTCAAATTTTGTGACTCTAGCTTTCAAATTGTGTTTTGATTTATATCGATATCTTAGCCGAGTTACCAGTAACATACTTTTAAAATTTGGCGATTCTAGCTTACAAATTGTCGAAGATATGCGCATTTCAGATTTTTAGGGTTGAAGTTACTGGGGGCGGCGGGTGTGGTCCGAAAATTTATATGCCGATCCTTGGGGAAGATTACCAGCAAGCGACCTTCCAAGTTTGGCCACTCTAACTTCAAAATTGTGAGAGATATGCGGACTTATCGATTTACACATTCCGAAATATCGGCTTTGGCGATTGTGGGGGTGGCCATAAAAATTTGTTATCGGTTTTTAAAGGTGGCTACCAGTAATATAAAAACCAAATTTGACGGCTCGGACTCAAAAACTGAGGAAGACAAAGCCATATACAAATTGTAGGGCAGAGGGCCGGGGGCGGCGAAGGTGGGCGTGGCATATGCCGATCTTTGAAGGACATCGCCCTTAAAATTGTAGGAAATATGTGGCTTTATCGTTGTGCCCCCCAGTGGACGTAGCACTCCAATTTTTACAATTTGTCTGACGAGCGCACAGACCAGTATATGTTCCAAGTTTCAAGTCCCTATCCCTAAGAGTGTCGTCAAAAATTTACGTTCATACAGACAGCATGACAGACATTCCAGAAAACCAATATACTATAACTCCTTCGGTATCAAAGTATGAAAAGAATGGAGTTAATTGGGTTTTCTTTGTGAACGAGCGGACAATTTAAAATATTATATCATACTTTTACGGATAAAATTAAAATCTAAAGTAACAAAAAATGTCTTAAACTCCAGTTTTAAAGCATACTTTAGGGGTGAATCAAAAGCCACAAAAATGGCTTTCTTCTGAAAAATGTTAATGCAGCATTTCATATTGACTGAAACCACAAATAAAACTCACATTTATCAATAATTTGAATCAATTTATTTATATTTATTAAAAGTAGTTTTTCTTTTTTAATGTAAATGAATTTTAACTTTATTTTTTGCATTCCTTGTGCAAATGAAAAAATCTTATATTGATGTATCCTAAATATTGATGTATAAAAAAATATTGATGAATATAAAAAATTGTTCAAAATGCATCGAAACGGTTGTTGTAAAATTTAAAAGCTTTTTCAATAAACACTTAACACATTAAAATACACACTTCGACACTATTAAAAGCACTCTAAGCTTTTGCCCACAACCTACCTCAATTGAGCTTTTGCTGTATGTATGTAAGCACTTACATGCTTATGTTTGTGTTTATATTAAAAGCTTTAAAGCACAAAACGCAAAATATAAGCACGCAAAGCACGAAATATATTTACAATAAGTCCCAACTATAAAATATATACATACTATAAAATATTGGTAAATATCAGCGATTTTCAACGAGACCTTAGTCGTGAGCAGCAGCTAGCGCTGAGTGGTTGCAAAAAAGTGTCTGTCGAAAATGTTGTCGAAGAGCATAATTCCCAGCACAGTAAATGCTGATCTGCAAAGGGAACGCAACGGGGCCAGTTTTAATAGCGAAGAGTTTGCTGCCTGGTGGGCGGGTGGCCCAGAGCAACTGAAGTTTAAGAGAAGCGTCAGTAAGTTAATTAAAATAAGAGTAATTTTCGCTTTTTATCTTCGTACACTGAACTTGGTTTGAACCGTGCAGGTAAAAAAGTCATTGTAACAAATGTAATCTTGTTTCTATTATTATTCACAACTGATAACAATTAAGAATAAAACAGTTTAAAAATAATCACCAGGATTGTATCAGATATTTTTGGGCAAAAATTCAGACAAATATTTAGCAATCTTTCATTTCTAATTGCACTGATTAACAATTACAATCGAAAGAAAATACGTCACAGAGTGCGACTAATGCTGACTCGACACTTTTCCCTTTTCTTTCTCTGTGTGTTATAGAAGAGTATATGTACAAGGACATCAATGTGGATGAACGCGCCAAGTTCCATTATTTATCGCATGAGGATATTTGTGAATTCGCCGTGAAGAACAGCATCAATGTGGCGAAAAAGCTGCGCCAGCTTCAAGCTGAACGTAATCCCGGCGGCAGCGAATACTGGCCGTGAGTATAAGTAAATATTGAAGAGAAGAGTAATTCTCTCTTACATAGTAATCTCTGTTGACGCCAGCACTCTCTACGATGAGCCAGACCTAGCGGGCCTGCATTTGGCTGGCAATCCCTTTGGCGTGATGTGTTTGATGGTGGTGAAAGCTCTGAAGGCCCAGTGCACAGCTGAGCAATACGAGGAGTTTGGAAAGCGACTGGAACAATTCGAAGTGTGTGCCGCCTATGCGCAAACCGAACTGGGGCATGGCACCTATCTGCGTGGCCTGGAGACCCGTGCCGATTTCGATCGTGACACGGATGAGTTTGTGCTGAATACACCAACCATTTCAGCCTACAAGTGGTGGCCCGGCGGCTGTAAGTAGCAGTTAAATATTATATAATAAATATTATTAATAAATATTATTCATAGTATACACTTAGAGAAAAATCGAATTTCTAAATTTTCGAGCTGAGCCAGTATATTTCCGTACTTGTTTCTGAATTTTCGAAAGTATATTTTATAAAATTAACGTTAGCATTTCTACTTTTTAGAAATGTTTTTCTTAAGAACGGAAAATATTTGTAAGGAATCGAAAAGGATCGCGTTATTTTTTATTGACTGTCGATTTGTATATTTTAGAAATTTATTTTCATAATATTTAGAAATGATTTGTAAAACATATTGATATGATTATTGCAGTGGGTCACAGCGCCAACTATAGCCTGGTCATGGCGCAGCTGTACATCGATAACCAGTTGAAGGGACCGCACTTGTTCTACGTGCAGGTGCGCGAGGAGGGAACACACGAACCGAGGCCGGGGGTCCACATTGGGGAGATTGGCAAGAAGATGGACTTCCTTGGCGTTAACAATGGCTTCCTGGGCATGAAGGATGTCCGCATTCCACGCAATCGCCTGCTGATGCGCCACGTGCAGGTGCATCGTGACGGGACCTACGTGAAGAGCCCGGTGAATGTTCTGACCTACTTTGCCATGGTTTCCACGCGCTGCCTCATTGCCCGGAATGCATCTCTGGCTCTAGCCGTAACCGCCACCATTGCCACTCGTTATTCCGCTGTGCGGCGCCAGAGTCCCATTGATCCCAAGTAACGCATTCCATAATTCAAATTTAGTTCATTTTATAGCTAATCTTCTATGCAGATTACCGGAGGTACAGATCGTAGATCATGTGACTCAGCAGCTGAAAGTGTTTCCCGAGATAGCCACCAGTATGGCCCATCGTCTGTGTTTCGACTACCTCTGGGATCTGTTCAATGTCACCTCCACGGACATAGACCAAGGCAGATATGAGCGTCTGCCCGAGCTGCACGCGCTCTCGTGTGCCTTGAAGGTCCTTTCTTCGATTGATGCCACCAGGGGAACCGAGCGGCTGCGTCTGGCATGTGGTGGTCATGGTTATCTCACCTCATCCAATCTGGGCAATATTTATGCCAATATCTCAGCTGCGTGTACCTATGAGGGTGAGAATACGGTGCTCCTGTTGCAGATTGGTCGTTTCCTGATCAAATCTTGGCGCGCTGCTCAAAAAGGGGCTCCTCTACCGCCCACCGCCAGATATTTGGCTGAGGTGCAACGAAATCCCGAATTTGGAGCATGGACAGGCAGCTGGGAGAATATGACGAAGGCCATGCAGTTTGCCGCTGCCAAGTGAGTTGCCGAATAGTTTGCCTCTATCCTAAAGGATAACATGTAATGGATATCAATTCTATTTCACAGCAAGACGCGCCTGGCATTCCAGAGCCTCTCCAAGCGTCTGGACAAGGGCGAATCCGAGGAGGTTGCCGCAAGCCACACTGGAATTGAACTTACCCAGGCCGCTGAGGTACCAACCAATACCCAATTCTTGACATGCTCAATTGTGCTGAATATTTGTTGCTCTTATAGCTTCATGGACGTGCCTTTATATTCCACTGCTTTATCACTGAGATAACCGGACCAAAGTCCAAGACACGCTCGCCGTCGCTGAATCGTGTCTTGGAGCAGCTGCTGGAACTGTATTTGGTTAATATGACATTGAACAACATGAGCGACATTCTCCGGGTGAGCCTGCCATGGAATTCAATGCAACAATCTGAAAAACGTCGCCCTTCATTTTAGAAATTCACTCCCCTTATTATTCAGAAAGTATGTTTCCAAAATTGAATTTTGTGTCTTTTGTTTGTGGTACTTAAGATAATTTTTCTTAAATTACCCTTTTTGTTAGATTAATATCTTAAGATTTTTAGAAATTAGTTCTAAAAACAAGAAACACTTTCTAATTTCCATGAAGAATTTCTAAATTTCAGAGCGGTATTTTTCTGAGTTTATATTCTGCTTATGTATTTTTATTACATTTTAAAACATTCCTCAGGTTGTCAGTTTGACGGACGGTGATCTGAGCAAGCTGCAGACACGTTTGGAGACTGCGCTGACCAAGCTCCGACCAGATGCGGTGGCCATCGTTGATGGCTTTGATTTCATCGACGGGCAATTGAATTCCACTTTGGGGTCCTTTGATGGCAATGCTTACGAGCGCATTTTCGATGCTGCCTTAAAGGCGCCCATGAACCAGAAATCGGTTCCAAAGAGTTTCCACGAGTACCTGGGACCATTTCTGAAATCCAACCTCTAAAACGTACCCTGAACTGCAAATATCTTTGATGGTAATCAAAGTCTAATCTGTTTATTTTTTTTATACTAGAGTATAATATATATAAATATATATACATATATATTGGGTTTTCATATATAAATTTTATAAAAATATTCCCCGTTTAATATAAATCTTAAGAGTGATGGTGATCTTAATGTTACTTCAATTGTTATCTAAATTAATCCCGTAAGATAAACGATTAATAAAAGCGGAAATAAAACAAATAAGCTCTTAATATTTATGGTCTTATTTAAAGCTCTTCTTTAAAACTTTATCATTTTGTTTGCACCGAAAGCTCTTTACTTTGTGGAAGCTCTGTTCGAAATATGCTCAGTTGGTTTGCGTTACTCTGAATGGATTGCCTAGATTATCTAGAGAGAGGTCAATTAACATTTGATTACTTTTGACTTTTGAATGCAGCAAGACCCGCATTGCCTTTGAGAATTTGTCGCAGCCAACTAAACGGGCATTGACCTAACGCGGGCCGCCAAGGTAAGTTCCGGCGAAAGGAAGCATCACCGAGCCCATAAAGTATATATATTCTTGATCAGGGGCAACAGCCGAGTCGATATAGTCATGTCCGTCCGTACGTCTGAATGAACACGCAGATCTCAGAGACTCAGAACTAGAGACTTCAAATTTGAAATATAGGTTCTCGTATACCAGGCGCAGATCAAGTTTGTGTTTTTTTTATCGATAACTGCCTCCTTTTCTCGATTATCGATGCATCGATCGACGGATAACATTAAAATATACAGTAACAAAAATGTCTTAAAAACCAGTTTTAAAAATGTTATTGCTGCATTTTATATTGTCTGAAACCACAAATAAAACTCACATTTATCAATAATTTGAATCAATTTATTCGTATTTATTAAAAGTAGTTTTTCTTTTTTTTTATAACTTGAGATTTATATTTATTCATAGCTTTGTATTTAATACAGAATATACGTCCGCTTCATGCGACTTCTACTACGCGATTCAAGCGACCAAAAGCGACTGACTCATACTTCATGAAAGTAGCTTAAACATACCATCGAAGAAGGTCTTGATCATAAGGAACTTACAATTACCGTTGCTTGCAGGCAACAACAGATTAATACTACAAAACGGGAATGCAAGACAAGCTGCTGGCAATACAGTTATCTCCAACATTTTTTTAATGTAAATGAATTTTAACTTTATTTTTTTCCATCCTTGTGCAAATGAAAAAATCTTATATTGATGTATCCTTAATATTGATGAATAAAAAATTGTTCTAAGCGTCGAAACGGTTGTTGCAAAATTTAAAAGCTTATTCAATACACACTTCAACACATCATTAAAATACACACTTCGACACTATTAAAAGCACTCTAAGCTTTTGCCCACAACCTACCTCATTTGAGCTTTTGCTGATTCCTATACAAATGTCTTTATGCAAGTATGTAAGCACTTACATGCTTATGTTTGTGTTTATATTAAAAGCTTTAAAGCACAAAACACAGAAATATAAGCACGCAAAGCTCGGAATATATTGACAATGAGTCCGAACGTACCATACAATATTGTTAAATATCAGCGATTTTCAACGAGATCTTAGTCGTGAGCAGCAGCTAGCGCTGAGTGGTTGCAAAAAAGTGTCTGTTGAAAATGTTGTCGAAGAGCATAATTCCCAGCACAGTAAATGCTGATCTGCAAAAGGAACGCGACGGGGCCAGTTTCAATAGCGAAGAGTTTGCTGCCTGGTGGGCGGGTGGCCCAGAGCAACTGAAGTTTAAGAGAAGCGTCAGTGAGTTAATTAAAATAAGAGTAATTTTCGCTTTTTATCTTCGTACATTGCACTTGTTGTACAAAATTTAATCTTGTTTCTATTATTATTCACAGCTGATAACAATTAAGAATAAAACAGCTTAAAAATAATCACCAGGATTGTATCAGATATTTGCGCAAAAATGCAAACAAATATTTAGCAATCTTTCTAATTGCACTGATTAACAATTATAATCGCCATTTATAATTCTCATATATGGAGAAAATATGTGACAAATTGCTACTAATGCCTCGGCACTTTTCCTTTTTTTTCTCTGTGTGTTATAGAAGAGTATATGTACAAGGACATCAATGAGGATGAACGCGCCAAGTTCCATTATTTATCGCATGAGGATATTTGTGAATTCGCCGTGAAGAACAGCATCAATGTGGCGAAAAAGCTGCGCCAGCTTCAAGCTGAACGTAATCCCGGCGGCAGCGAATACTGGCCGTGAGTATCAGTAAATATTGAAGAGAAGAGTAATTCTCTCTTACATAGTAATCTCTGTTGACGCCAGCACTCTCTACGAAGAGCCGGACCTAGCGGGCCTGCATTTGGCTGGCAATCCCTTTGGCGTGATGTATGTGATGGTGGTGAAAGCTCTCAAGGCCCAGTGCACAGCTGAGCAATACGAGGAGTTTGGAAAGCGACTAGAACAATTCGAAGTGTGTGCCGCCTATGCGCAAACCGAACTGGGACATGGCACCTATCTGCGTGGCCTGGAGACCCGTGCCGATTTCGATCGTGACACGGATGAGTTTGTGCTGAATACACCAACCATTTCAGCCTATAAGTGGTGGCCCGGCGGCTGTAAGTAGCAGT
The DNA here is from genome assembly GCA_035042305.1 of Drosophila glabriapex. Lineage (NCBI taxonomy): Eukaryota > Metazoa > Arthropoda > Insecta > Diptera > Drosophilidae > Drosophila > Drosophila glabriapex. Next base: position 18,667,533 of record JAWNLN010000046.1, read on the forward strand.
TAAATATTATATCATTCATAGTATAAACTCAGAGAAAAATCGCCCCAAATATTGTAGTGAATCTCCATTTAGGCACCTGGCACTGGTCACCATAGAAAGTGAATTTCTAAATTTTTGAGCTGAGCCAGTATATTTCCGTACTTGTTTCTGAATTTTCGAAAGTATATTTTATAAAATTAACGTTAGCATTTCTACTTTATAGAAATGTTTTTCTTAAGAACGGAAAATATTTGTAAGTAATCGAAAAGGATCGCGTTATTTTTTATTGACTGTCGATTTGTATATTTTAGAAATTTATTTTCATAATATTTAGAAATGATTTGTAACATATATTGATATGATTATTGCAGTGGGTCACAGCGCCAACTATAGCCTGGTCATGGCGCAGCTGTACATCGATAACCAGTTGAAGGGACCGCACTTGTTCTACGTGCAGGTGCGCGAGGAGGGAACACACGAACCGAGGCCGGGGGTCCACATTGGCGAAATTGGCAAGAAGATGGGCTTCCTTGGCGTTAACAATGGCTTCCTGGGCATGAAGGATGTCCGCATTCCACGCAATCGCCTGCTGATGCGCCACGTGCAGGTGCATCGTGACGGGACCTACGTGAAGAGCCCGGTGGATGTTCTGACCTACTTTGCCATGGTCTCCACGCGCTGCCTCATTGCCCGGAATGCATCTCTGGCTCTAGCCGTAACCGCCACCATTGCCACTCGTTATTCCGCTGTGCGGCGCCAGAGTCCCATCGATCCCAAGTAACGCATTCCATAATTCAAATTTAGTTCATTTTATAGCTAATCTTTTATGCAGATTACCGGAGGTACAGATCATAGATCATGTGACTCAGCAGCTGAAAGTGTTTCCCGAGATAGCCACCAGTATGGCCCATCGTCTGTGCTTCGACTACCTCTGGGATCTGTTCAATGTCACCTCCACGGACATAGACCAAGGCAGATATGAGCGTCTGCCCGAGCTGCACGCGCTCTCGTGTGCCTTGAAGGTCCTTTCTTCGATTGATGCCACCAGGGGAACCGAGCGGCTGCGTCTGGCATGTGGTGGTCATGGTTATCTCACCTCATCCAATTTGGGCATTATTTATGCCAATATCTCACCTGCCTGTACCTATGAGGGTGAGAATACGGTGCTCCTGTTGCAGATTGGTCGTTTCCTGATCAAATCTTGGCGCGCTGCTCAAAAAGGGGCTCCTCTACCGCCCACCGCCAGATATTTGGCTGAGGTGCAACGAAATCCCGAATTTGGAGCATGGACAGGCAGCTGGGAGAATATGACGAAGGCCATGCAGTTTGCCGCTGCCAAGTGAGTTGCCGAATAGTTTGCCTCTATCCTAAAGGATAACATGTAATGGATATCAATTCTATTTCACAGCAAGACGCGCCTGGCATTCCAGAGCCTCTCCAAGCGTCTGGACAAGGGCGAATCCGAGGAGGTTGCCGCAAGCCACACTGGAATTGAACTTACCCAGGCCGCTGAGGTACCAACCAATACCCAATTCTTGACATGCTCAATTGTGCTGAATATTTGTTGCTCTTATAGCTTCATGGACGTGCCTTTATATTCCACTGCTTTATCACTGAGATAACCGGACCAAAGTCCAAGACACGCTCGCCGTCGCTGAATCGTGTCTTGGAGCAGCTGCTGGAACTGTATTTGGTTAATATGACATTGAACAACATGAGCGACATTCTCCGGGTGAGCCTGCCATGGAATTCAATGCAACACTCTGAAAAAGTCCCCCTTCATTTTAGAAATTCACTCCCCTTATTATTCAGAAAGTATGTTTCCAAAATTGAATTTTGTGTCTTTTGTTTGTGGTACTTCAGATGATTTTTCTTAAATTACCCTTTTTGTTAGATTAATATCTTAAGATTTTTAGAAATTAGTTCTAAAACAAGAAACACTTTCTAATTTCCATGCCGAATTTCTAACTTTCAGAGCGGTATTTTTCTGAGTTTATATTCTGCTTATGTATTTTTATTACATTTTAAAACATTCCTCAGGTTGTCAGTTTGACGGACGGTGATCTGAGCAAGCTGCAGACACGTTTGGAGACTGCGCTGACCAAGCTCCGACCAGATGCGGTGGCCATCGTTGATGGCTTTGATTTCATCGACGGGCAATTAAATTCCACTTTGGGGTCCTTTGATGGCAATGCTTACGAGCGCATTTTCGATGCTGCCTTAAAGGCGCCCATGAACCAGAAATCGGTTCCAAAGAGTTTCCACGAGTACCTGGGACCATTTCTGAAATCCAACCTCTAAAACGTACCCTGAACTGCAAATATCTTTGATGGTAATCAAAGTCTAATCTGTTTATTTTTTTTATACTAGAGTATAATATATATAAATATATATACATATATATTGGGTTTTCATATATAAATTTTATAAAAATATTCCCCGTTTAATATAAATCTTAAGAGTGATGGTGATCTTAATGTTACTTCTATTGTTATCTAAATTAATCCCGTAAGATAAACGATTAATAAAAGCGGAAATAAAACAAATCAGCTCTTAATATTTATGCTCATATTTAAAGCTCTTCGATTGCGTTCTCTTCGACGTACGCTCAGCAGGGACAAAGAGAGTGAAACTTTATCAGCTTGTTTGGAGTGAGGCGAGAGAGCAATTCAGATGTTTTGCACTTTGCACCGAAAGCTCTTTACTTCGTGGACGCTCTGTTCGAAATATGCTTAGTTGGCTTGCGTGACTCTGAGTGACAATATCAATCGGCTTTCGCCTGTGTTTTGCAATTATCAAAGTAATTAAAATGTCGCAGACTAAGAGTTTTATACCTAAAACTGTAAATCATGATCTGCAGATAGAGCGCTTAGCGTCCACTTTCGATGTGGAGGAGTTTGCTGCTTGGTGGCAGGGCGGCGAGCAAAAATTGAAAACCAAACGCGAAATAGGTAAGTAAAGTGCGCTCTCTCTCTCTCTCTCTCTCTCTCTCTCTCTCTCTCAGTTTTTCTTGCTCTCAGTTGTTGTTGCTCGTTAAAGAGCTTGTTAAGTTTGTTAACAGTTTCGATTAACATGGCTGAAGTGCCGGCAAAGTCCATTAGATATCAACTAATCTGTCTGTTGATTGCTATACAACTTTATATGCTATAATAACACTTTATAAATGTCTTTGGTTTATAAAAGTAAAAAGAGTCCAGTGCAGGTTGTTTTTTATTATCAGCGTGAATTGTGCTTGCTCATTGAACACAATCCAAAGTGTAAAAGGCCAAATTAAATCAATCTTTGCATTATTATTCTTTTCAATCGTTTCCATCAATAAAAAAAAAATTTAAATTTTTAACAGATATTATTTGATTTTTGATTAGAGCGCGCTTTGTTCGCCGATCTGGACGATGGCTATGGCATTAACCATGAGTATATGTCCCACGAGGAACTCTACAATTCCGCTGTGAAAAAGGTTGCCGACGCAGTGCCCAAGCTGAAGGCGCTGCAACAGAAAATGAACCCTGGTGGCAAGGACATTTGGCCGTAAGTTGCTCGAGACTTTTATATACCCTATTCATATTAGAGTTATTGTTATATTCTGCTCTCATCCACAGTGGCGGCCTGCTCTCAGTGCATGCTCATGGCCTGTTTCCCGAGAACCATCCGCTTGCCACGCATATTTCCATGTTTGTGGACGTGGTCAAGGGTCAGGGCACTCCCGAGCAGGTAGAGAAGTGGGGCAAGCTGGCCGAGAACTGCAACATAATTGGCACCTATGCACAAACCGAACTGGCCCACGGCACCAATGTGCGAGGCATCGAAACGCGCGCCGACTACGACATTAGAGCTGGTGAATTTGTCCTCAACACGCCCAACTTGGAAGCCTACAAATGGTGGCCCGGCGGCAGTAAGTGGCTCAACAACAAATACATATATATATATATATATATATATATATGTAGATAATCCATATTAATTTCACACCACTTTCCACTTTACAGTGGGTCACACGGCCAACCATGCAATGGTCGTCGCCCAGCTCTACGTCTCTGGCAAGCACAAGGGCATCCAAATGTTTATTGTGCCGCTGCGTGATGCGGACACGCATATGCCGCTGCCGGGCGTAGATGTTGGCGAGGTTGGCAAGAAACTGGGCATGGCCGCTGTCAATCAGGGCTTTCTTGGCCTGAAGAACGTTCGCATTCCACGCACCAACATGCTGATGAAGTATGCCAAAGTGGATCGCGATGGCACATTCACCGCCAGTCCAGCCTCGAGGGTCAACTATCTGACCATGGTCTACACACGTTGCCTGATTGTAAATTTGAATTCGACGCTGCTGCTGCAGGCAGCCACAATTGCCACACGCTACTCCGCCGTGCGTCGCCAGAGTCCCATTGAACCCAAGTGAGTATCCTTAAATATACACACACTTGGATGATGAATCTCAAATTCTCTCTCTCTCTCTCTCGCTCTGTCTCTTATTGACCGCACACAGTGAGCCGGAGCCGCAGATCATTGATCATGTGACGCAGCGCTTGAAGCTGTTCCCGGAGATCGCCACTGGAATGGCCTATCATCTGGCAGCCGAGCACATGTGGGAGCTGTACAATCAGACCGTTCTGGATGCCAATAATGGTAAATTTGATCGGTTGCCCGACATGCACATCCTGTCTTGTGCCCTGAAGGTTCTCTGCACCACCGATGGCTGTGCGGGCATTGAACGACTGCGTCTTTCCACTGGCGGACATGGCTATCACATTGCCGCCAATCTGAGCAACATCTATGGCAATGCAGTCGCCGCCTTCACCTACGAGGGTGAGAATACGGTTCTCCTGCTCCAGATTGGACGCGCCCTGGTCAAAGCCTGGGCCAGCTACAAGCAGGCTGAAACGCTCTCCTCTTCGTATGCCTATTTTGAGACTTCGATGCGCCTCAAGGAGTTCCCCAAGTGGGACAACTCCTGGCAGTGCATTGTCAGGGCATTGCAGTACACGGCTGCCCAGTAAGTGGATTGCCTAGATTATCTAGAGAGAATCTGATTAACATTTGATTACTTTTGACTTTTGAATGCAGCAAGACCCGCATTGCCTTTGAGAATTTGTCGCGGCGCATTGCTGCTGGCCAGTCCCAAGCTGTGGCAGCCAACAACACGGGCATTGAGCTAACGCGGGCCGCCGAGGTAAGTTCCGGCGAAAGGAAGCATCACCGAGCCCATAAAGTATATATATTCTTGATCAGGGTCAACAGCCGAGTCGATATAGCCATGTCCGTCCGTCCGTCTGAATGAACACGCAGATCTCAGAGACTTCAAATTTGAAATATAGGTTCTCGTGTACCAGGCGCAGATCAAGTTTGCTTCATTTTTTTTATCGATAACTGCATCCGTTTCTTGACTATCGATGCATCGATCGATACGTTTCTCGATTGTACATAAATATGTTTGTTGCCAGTCAGCTAGAATCAGTTCGGGCTTGTGAATAAAAACATGCGCTGCTCGTTTGTTTTTAATCTTCAGTGCCTGAGCTTGGTACAAGAAATGAGTGCACTTGCAGACCTGCTCACATTTGTGCGCAAAATAGTTTTAGAATATATCGACTACAGCACTCTTATTTGTTTTTATCTAAAGGTTGATTTACTAACGGGTGGTTCAACGATACTAAGACTGAAGTTTTAATAGAACAAAACTACTACTTATTGTGGGATCATTACAAATGGAGCATATGATTCGCAATGGGGTATGGCTAGGACAACTCATATTATATACATATATATATGTATTATTTATGTACTCCTAATCGGAACTTCAAAACCAACTTGGCGGATTAAGAATAGCAGAAATAGAAGGAAGATTTATTTAAAAAAGTCAACTACGATAAGTAGATAAGCTTTTATTAGTATTCCAGTTGAAACCCAAAACGGCAGTTACAGATTCTATTTCATTTTTAATTGTAATTGGGGATACAATTTCAGGAACAGAACGCATGTAAGTGGATGAAATCCAGGACACCAAAATGGTTAGCTCAATTAGTGGCACAAGGAATTTTGCTTGTCAAAATTAAGCTTGGGATCTAAAAGTCGAATATAGTTTAATAAATAATTTACAACATTAATTCACATTTACCTCAATTAAGATATCATAAATTTACTCAAGATCACTTTGCAACCTTTGACCTGGAAGAGAGTTAGTCGACGATAGGCAAATGAGTGCATTAAATAAGTTTAATTCATATTAATCACATTTTCTAGCTGCATGGTCGCCAATTTGTGTGCCAAACGTTCGTGGAGCAAATCACTGGGCCCAAAGCACAACAGCGTTCGGCGTCTTTGAACAGCGCCTTGGAAAATGTGGTGGAACTGTTCTTGGTGCAGACGGTGCTCAATAATTTGAGTGACATATTGAGAGTAAGGCTTACACATATTATCCCCAATGAAATTTCATTTAAAATGTCATGTTTGTTTTGCATTTTTAGTTCATCAATCTGACCGATGCTGATCTCAGATCTCTGCAGCAACGCTTGGAGCTGTCCCTGGAGAAATTCCGTCCAAATGCTGTCGCCATCTGTGATGGCTTCGATTTCCACGATCGTGTTCTCAACTCAGTGCTGGGCAGCTATGATGGCAATGTCTATCCACGACTATTCGATGCGGCCAAGCGCAGCACGATGAACCAGCGACCAGTGCAGAAGTCATTTGAAACCTATCTGAAGCCGCTGATGAAGGCTAGTTTGTAAGATGTGCAATATTAAAATAGTTGTAGACGAAACTGTAAAGTATGTTTGCCATGATTATGCATTGAAACCTGTATTTAATCAAAGTAATAAAAAAATATCATTTTTTCTGTATTTTATTTGATATTGCGAAATTTATGAAAATGCCCCAGACTCGATGGATTAAAGCTTCACCCGTTTAACAACGTTTGAAAAAGAATTGTTTTTCTATCGCATTGCCCAGAAATAAGCACACTAATCGATTTGTTTAAATTAGTTTTATACCGTTTTTATTTAGCAAATCAAAACCAATTTCTCAGTACATTCAGCGCATTTAAAAAACTAACAAACTAAACGCTTACATAATAGCAATAAAAAAAAAACACATCATGTAAACTTTTTGAAAACGAAATGTACTCGATTGAGATAGGGAGTTAAACAAATTTAGTACATCTACGAGTACATACATTTATATCAAAAAGTTGCAGTTGCGATTTTTACAGTGTAGAAAAAGTTGGTATTCGTATTCAGAATGCATTCAGTTGTTTGTTTTTGTTTTTCTTTGTTATTTGTTAAGTGTGTGAGTAAGTGCATGTGTGTGTGTGTGTGTGTGTGTGTGTGTGTAGGTGTAGGTGTATGTGTGTGTGTGTGTGTGTGTGTGTGTGTGTACATTGATATTGCTTATGACAAGAGTTCGAATTTTCTTTTGTTTTTGTTTAAACATTTCTATGCTGTGTCTGCTTGTATTATGCATGTATTTTTTTTATATATTTTAGTTACATATTAATTAATTATATTTGCATTATACTTTATAATTACACACACAATTGATTTAGTTGGCTTAATTTTATGCTATTATTATTATAATTATTATTATAACTTTCTTTTCATAATGAAAATATGGCATATGAGCGTTAAAAATGAAAGTTTTCTGGTTTTTGATTAACATTTAAACAAATATTGCAAGTAAATTGGTTGCGAATGTGTTTGTGTGTCAGTGTGTGTGTGTGTGTGGGTATTGGGTATAGGTTTTTAACAGTATCTTGTGTGTGTGTGTGTGTGTTTGATTTATTTTTGAGGGTCTGTAAACTTAACAATATTAAACTTTTACTATTGCGTGTTGATTTTTAAAATATTTGCTGCGGTTTTTGCTGCTGGTTGTGTGTTACTTGTACAAGTTATAAAAACGAGTTGGTCAAAGAGAGACACAGAGCGCAATTCGAACGTAAAGCTAAATAAATGCACAATTGTTGCATGCGTTAATTTGATTTTGATTCTTAGCCATGGAAGAGGAAGCAGTAAAAGTTACAGTTTAAGAGAAGCGCAATTAAACAATAAATTAATCTGTTAGCTGTTGGCGTAACGAAACTAAATTAAATTATACAAATTGATTTTCTTTGTATTTCTCTGCTGTTTTAATATTAATAAATATTTCCCGTTACTGTTGTGGTTTGTTTTTATTTTCTTTTCTTTTCTTTTTATTTTTGTAGAAAATAGTAGAAATTTCTCGTGGTTTTGTCTAGTTGTTCTCAGTTTATATTTTCGTTTTGCCAGGAAAATGCTTTTACGCTTCGTTTTAGGTTTGTAGTTGTTTTTAATTTATTTTATTTTTTTGTTGCTTTTTTTTTTTGTTTTTTTTTTTAATTACTCTAATAATTACATAGTTATGCTTATGTATAATATGTATATAAACTTAAAAACATTTATGCATCAATTCAAATTGTTCAGATGTGCCACACATTTTATTCGGTTTTTGCTTTTATTTTTATTATTAAAGTTTTCATTTAAGTTTTGATTGGGCTTTGTGGTAATTGGATCGCATTTCAAATTAACAAATTTTAATGTGGTCTACAAATTGTCACCGGTTTATTTGCATTTTGTTTTTTCATTGAGTGACATCCAATTACATAATTGTGTTGTGTATTCAGCTAAAATATGTTATAATAATATGCACGAAATATGCACGAAAAGTATTCATTCTCGTTTCTTGTTTTGTTTTGTTTCCTTCATATAAATGATGCGTTCACATATATTTAGTTGTGTGTGTGTGTGTGAGTGTGTGTGTATTTTATTGTTATTAATTGTTTCGCTCTACTCATTATATTCATAATTAATTTGCTTAATTTTGCCCGCCCTTATATTGGTTTTTGTTTTACTATTTATTTATATATATATTTTTTTATATATACTATTAATTTTTGTTTTTGTTTTTGTTTTTATGTTAAATTTTGCATGATTTACTTTGTTTTTTTATATAGTATTTGATATTTTCTCGGTATTTGTTTTTGTTTTGATGTTGTTGTTGTTGTTGTTGTTGTATTACACAAGTCGCTTAAAACTTACTTAATTAGAAAAGTTGCACACACAAACACACACACAGTGTGTATGTGTGTGTGTGTAAGTGTGTGGACACGTTTAACTTACAGGTAAGTTCGAAATTTTTTTCCAATTTTTGTTTTGTTTTGTTTTTTTTTGTTTTTGTTTCTTTTTCTTTCTGTTTTTTTGTTTTTTATTTTTGTTTGTTGCCCCTCACGAATAAATTGTGTGTTTTCAAGAGTTGTTTGTTGCTGTAGCTGTTTGTGTGTTGTTAGTTGTTTTGTAGATGTTGCTGTTGATGTTGTTGTTGATGTTGTTGTTGTTGTTGTCGCTGTCTCCTACCACAACTGAGCAATTTCGCGCAGTGTATTTAGCTGAGTTTCTCTGTCTGCTCCTCCTTCAACCGAAATCAAACCAGCGCCAATTGCAATTGGCTGCTACTCCCTCCTCCCTCCTCCCCTGCTCCGGATCAGCTTAATACCTGCGCGCTTGGCCATTATCTCAGGCGTAGAACTCGCGGTTATTCGCATTTTTCGCATACGAGTTGTTGGCAGGCGAACGCTTCGGCTCGTCGAGCGCATAGGATCCTTCGTCCTTTTTCCGCATGCGATACACGATGAACATGACGACGAGTATGGCACACAGCAGCCCAACAACGGCGCCACCGATGACAGCTATAAATTTGGGTTAAAACGAACGAATTGATTAATGCATTTGGTTGGTTTGAATTAATTTGCGGTCAAAATAAAATTAAAACTTTCAAATAAAATGTTCATAACTTTTCAAATATATTTTGACTAATTTATTAAACATTTTCCATTTGTTCTACTTATATTTTGACCGCAGCAGCACATATAAAGTAAATACTTTCAACTCAAATTAAAAGTTGCAAAATTATGCCTATAAAAGAAAAGTCGCTCTAAAATTAAGAAATTTACTAATTAGTCAGAATATAAATTTCTGCTGTAATTTAGCTTGAGAAAATATGTGTAAAAACCAGTGAAACTTGCTAGTTTTTAGGGCGATTTTCGAAATTGATTTCGGATTTTTGTGATTGATGATTATCAAGTGACTCACCAGCCAATATGCCAGGCTGCGCAAAGAAACTTGTCGTGCGATCCTCCTCGCTCATGATGACCACCTCGCCGCTGTTGGCGGGCCTGTGTTCCACAATCTTTGTGTCTGTCGGCTGGCTATTGATGTTGGTGTTGGGGTCCAATTCGTGGACGTTACTGCTCGTGCCGCTGTTGCCACCCGCTGCAAGTAGTCAATTGTCCACATTTAATATACAAACACAATTAAATATGTCGGATTTGGTTGGTATCATTGTTATTGTTACGGTTATGCGATGACGTGCAAGACACAAAGAGTTACGCAAAACATATAACCAGTTTCCAGAGACTTCAGTCATGTGTGTGTGTGTGATATGAGTGTGTGTGTGTGTGTGTGTGTGTGTGTGTGTGTGTAGATGTGTATTAATTATATATATGCAATATGTACAAGGCTCGCTGTTGTTGCTACATTAGTTTGTTAGTTCGACTGCGCCTGGCTACGAATCAATAACAATTTCTTTGGCCAACTACAACTGTGTGTTGCAATTTATTTGAATTTGTGAAATAGACAAATTTTGTGTGCCCCCCTCCCTAAAAGCAGACTAAGCCTGATTTTCCACACACAACTGCAGCGCTTATGGCCACAATTTGTGGCTCTTGTTGACCCAGTTGGCAGCGTTTTAACTTGAATTTGCATATTTCAACGCAGGCCAACTTTCCAACTTTTGCACGCTCGTAAACACCTGACAAAAGAAATTTAATGGCACTTAGCAATGAAAACAAATGATTTTTAATTAATTTAATTGGCATTTGCATAACGGACGAAACAGGCACTATTTTATTTCAGTGTGTGTTTGTTGGTTTCCTTGTTGTTGTGCTCTCGTCGAGCAGCAGGTCAAAGTTTGACTGGAAATGAGCTTAAGACAAATACAAATACACACACAACACACACACACAACACACACACAGCAAACGACTAATAAATGCAAACAAATATGTTTAAATTGCTTGTTCATGGCTCGTACTGTGGATCCTTGTATTGCATTGTACACCTAACAACGCAAATACAAACAGAATGCGAGGGTTGCTCATTGAGTTGCTTAGTTTTATTCGTTGCAAGCCACTTCAAATTATTCCAATAAGTTAATGGAACTGCCCAAGTTGAGCTGTTGCGCGCTAATTAAATTACAATGAAGGACAAATAAGGCCAGCGGCATCTGGCATGTTCCGCAGCTCAGCAGATGTCAGAACTGAGTCTGAGCTGCTCTGAATTTAAAGCATTAGCGAAATGAACACTCTTTTCTTGTGTTGTGTGTTTCACTTGAAACTAAGTAAAACTAACGATTTAAATATTTGATTTAGAATATGAACTGCAAGCAGCTGCTGCCTGCTGTTTGTTATTTGTTATTTGGTGTCAACAGTGTCAATTGCAAGTCAAAGGAGTTTTGCAGGACTGTTTGACTGTTTTTCTGATTGAAAAATGCACTTTGCACACACAGCGCTGCTCAGCGCATTTGAAGACATCCTTTCTTTCACCAGATTCGATTTGAAATTGCTGCTATGACAGTTGTGCTGTGTGCTGTGTGCTGAGCTATATTGAGGTGGGCGTGCCCCGAGGCACTATAAAGCGCTGATTGTCAAAGGCAGGCTATAAACACAAACACACACAACGACTAAGCGTCAATGTGTCGTTTGAGCAACAGAACAACTGCGACAACTGCGACGACTGCGACAACTGTGACAACTGCCTCACAGCTAAGCGGGTCACACAGAGCAGCCAAGGTGCCAGCCAAGGGCGTGGCACATTTCGGTTGGGGATTGTCGGCTGTGGATCGCTGGGTTGCCAGCGGCCCCAAAAAATTCCTCAGTTTCTGTTTCAGACTCCGTTTGTGATTTTTCATGTGAAGTGGCGCTGTGAAGTGTTTTCCACTTGATGCCGGCGCGCAGCTTTCTGAGTTGTTCCAGAAGCTCTGTGAGCTGCAGACTGTAAATCTAATGCTTTTCATTGTGTGTGTGCGAGTGGGTGTAGCTGTGTGTGTGTGTGTCTGTGTGTGTGTGTGTGTTAATGGAACTTTGCCACCTACAATTGCGAGCAGCAGAGTTGTGCGGCTTAAAAAGCCAGCCAAATGGCAGCCGTTGATTGAGTGGCTTTGCTGACTGACAGACTGACAGACAGACAGACAGACAGATAGACAGATAGACAGACAGCGAGTCAGTCAGTCCTTTAGCCAAATCGATTGTTTATTTGTTTTTCCTTGTGGCACGAACTTATCAGCTCAAATGACATAGCTGCATAGTCATTAATTAATCCCCAACTTTCAATTTAATACCCAAACCCAAACCCAAACCCAAATCCAAAACCCAAGCGAAAAGCCTTAACCCTAAAAGTGATTTGCTGTGAAAGTTAACCCGTGTCGAATACAATTAGAAAGTTTTTTGCCCGTCAGCCTTAAGCAGGGATTAAAATTGAATGTTTTAGTTGAAATGAAGTTAGAAATGATGATTTGTGTGATATGTTTTATGCAAATGACACATGGATATTTTGTGGGTATTTGGGGGGAGGGGAAAAGTTGAGATGAAGTTCACCCGAGACAAGGACAACGCGTGGATCGAAACGTAGATGGATAGAGAGAGAGAGAGAGACACACAGAGAGAGAGAGAGAGAGAGAGAAAGATTGGAGCAGCAGCCGTGAAGACGCCTAAATTAAACTAAACTTAACTCATATTCCAAGAATAATTCAAACAATCAAATGAAGACACCATAAATACATGACTTACAAACTGAGAGGTTAACATACAGATACAGATATATATATAGATATATATATATACATATATATATATCTACATATATATATAGAGATATTGAAATGTGCACATTAACCAAAAAGTGCCTAAAAAAAAAACAAATAAAAAGAACGCCACAAAAAATAATACAATAAATGAAAAAGGATGTTTAGTATCCAAAAAGGAAAGGAAAGGAAACGCCACGATAACAAAGCAAATGCAAAAAGCACAATGAACATAAGACAAAGTACAAAAAATAACAGAATAGAATAGAATAGAATAGAATAGAAATGAATAAAAGAACAAAAAAACTGACGCAGGATGCCGCCGTGCTGAATGTCGTCTTCGTTCTCGGCACTGATCTCCGTGTATATCTCGTCCTCGTCCTCATCCTCGCCGTGCGGATATTGAATGCCATTGTCCAGATTAGTGCGATTTGTCGGCTTGATTTCGCTCTCGGGATGCGGATCAACCGGATGGCTATCTCCATCATCATCATCGTCATCGTCATCATCATTGTCATCATTGTCGTCGTTGTCGTCGTCGCCATCCTCATTATCGCCATCGCCGCTGCCTTGGAACGTATCTTCCGTATCGAAGGCATCGTCCCCATCCTCAGACTCGTGCAGTGGAATCGTGCGAGGTGTTGTGGCTGGATTAGAGGATTGTGGTGTTGAGGAGTTGGTGCTGGCGTTTGGATTGGAGGCGGACTGAACGGGTGTGCCTGATGGGCTTGTTGATTCGCCTGTGGTGCTCGAGTTGATGGTTGGGGGTGTGGCTGGGGTGGAGCTACTGGTGGCTGTTTGTGTTGTGCTTGTTGTTGTTGTTGTTGATGTTGATTTTGATGTTGTTGTTGGTGTGTGAGCTGCTGGATATAAAGATGTTGTTGTTGTTGTGTGTAAGTTATAATTAATGCTATTTAGATGAAGATGCTTGTTGTTGTTGCTGTTGTTGTTGTTGTTCTCGTTGCTGTTGCTGTTGTTGCTATTGTTGCTATTGTTGTAATTGCTAATTATAATTGTTGTATTGATTGGGTCTAAAATGGGCGATATGGTTAATGTGTTTGAATTAGATGTAATGGTATTGGTATTGGTAGTGGCATTGGTAGTGGTTGTTCTTGTTCTTGTTGTTGTTCTTGTTGTTGTTGTTTCTGTAGTGTTTGTGGAATTGGAATTGTAAGTGGAAGTGGAAGTGGAAGTGTAAGTTGAAGAAACGTTGGCATTGGCTATAGTAGTTGTAGTTAGTCTAGCTTGATCTTTACCGATTGTACTGATGTCACTACCACTGCTGATGATGCCGTTGTTGTTGTTGTTGTTGTGGTTGTTGTTCTGGTTGTTTGGGTTGTTGTTGGCGTTGGTGCTACTACCAATGATTGTGCCACTATTCGCTTGATGATTATTATTATTGTTATTATTGATGTTGAGATTGTTATTATTATTGTTGCTGTTGTTGATATCGATTTGATTATGATGGTTGACTCTACTCGAGATGAGATCGTTCTTGTTGTTGTTCTTGTTGTTGTTGTTGTTGTTGTCGTTCGAGTTATGCTTACTATTTGTGTTGCCAATGCTCTGAATGCGCGTATTGTGCGAGCTCGAATGATGCTCGATTATGGCGTCCTCGTCATCGGGTCCAAAACCAGAGCCAGAATAGTCCGGATCCTTTTCTAGATCATCGTGTATCTACGAAGAGAAGAGAGACAAAGAGTGTTATGTAATTTAAAACTCTGAGTTAAATTGGCATTAAACAAAAAAACATTACTTTGAAACAGAGACTTCTTAAGTCGTTATAAACTGGACTAAATCATGTGACTTAAAACAGACCCTAAAACATATATTTTGGCTTGATCTACAAGAGGCAGATGTTGCTGCCTGCTATTGCAACTGTAAAATCAATATACGATTTGTATCTCTGAGGAAAAGAGTATTAAGACTTGAGTACAACCACCAAGGTTGGACAATAAAAGTTGCCTGCTTTTGCGCGCAACAAATGGCAACGATTTGCATTGAAAATTATGACAGTGACAAGCAACAGCAGCAGCAGAAGCAGCAGCAAAACACAATGGCCCAACTACTGCGAGCGGCGGTGTGGCAGTGGGGGGCTGAGAGAGGTGTATCTTTTGGGGGGCGTGGCGCAACGGCCAACGTTGCGACTCGAGGGAGACATTTATATGGCTATTGTCTGACAGGCGTGCCTCAGTGGTTGTTTTGACTGTTGCGAGTGTGGTTTTCATGCCTTCATTGCCGTGCGGCGCTTGTGCGGTTTATTTGGGTAACGTAACAAAAATACCAAAAACCAAAAACACAAATAGAGATACACAACACACAACACACAGCAAACTGTGACCAATGCCAATTGTCATGGGCACATCTGTGGCGAAGGCTGGTGCCCTCCTCAACGCTTGTTTATTTACTTTAATTTTGTCGCCGTTTGCTTGTTGGTACATAAAAGCAACAACAGCACAAGCAAAAGGACAAAAAGGACGAACGACGAGCCGAGGCGAGAAGTCAGAGCAACAAGGCACCAGCAGCCAGTGCCACAGGCAGCTTAATTGAATTTGTTCACGCGTTATGAAATGCCAAAATGTTTATGTTTATCTTTATAAGTATGTACAATATTCGACTTGTTCGACCGACACTTGTTGCCACCAAACGCCCCACTCCAGGACACCAGGACTCCAGGACGCCAGGTCCACTGCAAAAACAAAGCCAAGAATTAGAAGCAGCCTACACACCATTGACCATTAAGGAAGCCATTATATCAGGGCGTTAGTCGCAGCTGCTTGACCCAGAGATATACTGCAAAGAGGGAGCTCTTTCGCCGCCCAAACACTTAACAAAGATGCCTTCCTATTCTTCCATAAGACAGAGTCTGGGAAACATCGTGAACAATTTGCGCACAATTCTGCAGAACTGCTCAAATACCTGTCTCTGCATGTCTTTTGGCTTGTTTTCGATATTTGAAAATAAATGTTCTCAACGATTCTATTTGCTTTTGAAATACGTTTATGGTTGTGCCTTAATTGCTAAATTAATTTTATAAAAAAGGTGCTCAAAACATGACATTATAATTAATAACGGTCATTTGGAGTATTTAGGTTATCAGCGTGAATATAAATCACTTAAGTGGCCGACTCTTTGGCGTTGATGCTAAGGAAAATATTTTCATTTTAAGGAATGTAAATTAATTTTACAAACTAAATTTATAATGTTAAATTCGTGTCACAGAAAGAAAAACAAGTAAGAATCTATCTGTTCTAGTATTATTGCCAAATTTACCTTTAAACAAATTTTGCACACTCAAAAGTAAGCATGCGTGGAAGTGCTCTCATTTCTTGTGGCTTAACCATGAAGTTTCTTATGCGAACCTAATGAAATTTGTTAAGTTGATCAATAATATGTAAATGTATATTTTACATCAACTAAACTCCTGTATTGCTATCGAAGCTTGGCTGAAATTGAAAACGAGGGCAGTTATCGATAAGGTGAAGAGGACTTGGACTTGGCCTAATCGTGATTTACTCATAGTCCTTATTTAAAGTCTTTGTTGATTCTGATCCGAGATGATTCCTTCTGCGTGCTACACACTTTTGCACACAAAACCATTATATCCTTTTTATAAATTTTTAATGAGTTCAGGGTATAAGAACTTTGGGTAATAAATTCGAGTGAAACACAAAAGTTGGCTGTGAATGTGGTCAACTTAATAAATCTGCAAAAAAAATCCTCTTTCAAGGATTGCGTGAGTGTTTTGCGAAGCTAAATTGGCACTGCGCATCTGTATCTCATTAATAAAACATTAGCACAAAGCTCGACGTACAGCGAAGGCAGAGCAGCGTTTAATTAAATTTACTTTTATTTTTAGGCAGCCGACGAGCCTTTGAAGCTAAGCATGTATGTATGTATGTATGTGTGTATTGGACACACACACTCGAAATGAAGACTCTCATGATGAGGACTCCCGCACAAACACACGCACTTTGGCTAAATTGAAAGTACACAAGCCGGCGGCTAAGCGAAAAAAACGAAAGCAAACAAAACAAAACACAATGCAAAATGCAAAATACAAAATGCAAAATACAAAATACAAAATGATGATGAAAATTTTGTATATCGTTTTTTATTTGTACGTATTTTCGCTGCTTTCATTTGGTTCACCCCAATTTAATTAATTTATATACGGCGGCTTGCTAAATTTGTAGTATTGTGTATACGCAGTGCGGGCCGCATTTTTAGGATGCTCATAAATTTATACACATGTACACACACACACGCACACACACAGAGACAGCACAGTTTTGCTGCATTCGCGTACACAAATTATTGGGTCAAAAGTGGCTCATAAAGTATAGCAAAATGTTAGCCACATTTGGTGTCTTTTCTCGTCTCCAATAAAATGTTTAAAAAGGGTCTAAAGAAATGGCGCAATACTAAGTAACGCACAGAAAACTACAGCTCCAATTCCGAGTTAGACAAGTCCAGTTTGGAATATAATAATATCAAGTGCATATTAAGTTTATTCATTTGTATCGATAACTACTACAGTTGCCGAGAGTTTATACATGAAAATCGCTTATCGATAATAATAAAATCACACAAGTTTATTTGCATGTTGAGCTGAATATCCAAACTGATTCTTAAATGTTTAAAGTACATAAAATATGTTAACTACAATTTGTCCATCTGCTCAAAATGTTGTTGCGAATTTTAGAGATTCTCTTATCGATAACTTAAAAAGTTTGGCACAGCAAGTATTCATTTTAAAATACAATAATAATTTAGTTAATAATTGAATATAATTTCATACTGAAAGCAAATGTCAAATGAAATCCATTTTAATTTTGAGATTTGTTTCTCATTTATTGGATGGGTTATAATCTGTCCGTTTTATTATCAATCTAGATATAAATCATACGACTGGGATAACTCCGGGTAACTCCTAGTCGAGCACTCTCGACTGGAGCAATGTGACTTGTTTGCTTTGTGTGTTTTTGTATTTCGCCAACTGTCTGCCCCATTTACTTGGCGCTTGCTGCTTGCTGGCGGCACAGTTAATATAAAGCGTTATTCAAAGGCCATTTTTAGCTCCCCTGCCACAGCCCGGCACAGCTCGTCGTCGCTATTGCCACTTGATTTATGCAGCAATTAGCAGAGGAGCGTTGCTTGTGGATGTGTCACGACCTTAGTTTAGCTTTTGCGTGGCTGTTGCAACTATAATTACCTTGTTGCAACAGCCACCCAGCCAGCCAGCCAGCTGCCTGTGTTTTGGGCCACATCTGTAGCCTACTTTGCAGCGGCCTTGCCTCTCCTATAAAATGAGCTCGATAAGCATGCGAGTTTTGCCCAAGTTGCTTCACTTTCATAGTTGTAGCTTAAGCTGACTCAAGGGACTGGCTTAGGTCATGGCCCTGGGCTCTGGGCTAATTGCTGGCTTCTGGCCTAATTGTGAGTTTCATGCAATCGATAAAATGGTTGCAAGTGCGGCTGCAACTCGGAACTTTATGCAATAAATTGTTTTGTTAATAAAACATGAGCTGTGTGCTGCGGTGATGCGATGTGGCGATGTGGCTATGGGGCAGCTGATGCTGCAATGTGGGTCATGCATGAATTTAAATGATGCTGCTGCCACCTGCAACAGAAGATAAAGAAGAAGAAGCAGAAGCAGCAGCAGCAGCAAAATGCCATCAGCTGCTGCTGCTCTTAGTCCGCTTAATCGCGCCTGACTTTAATATTTGTCGCATTAAATTTGCATTTGTTGCAGCAGCGACTTCAACTGCAACGGAAACTGTCACAACTGCTGGTTGGGCATATGTGGCGTATGCTTGACTTCATTCTCATACTTCTACATACATATGAATTGTGGAATATACTAGCCAACCAACCATCCGGCACATATGAAACATGTAAACGCTCATTGCGAAGCATTTCACATAAAAAGTTCACATCAAGCTGAAGAAGTAGTTAAGGGGTTTTTTGCCCCTTTGGCTTCATGACTTGGCCAAAAGTTTCATTTCAACTTGCAGGAACGTAAAGTTTTTCAAGCCAAGTGCAAAACTTTGCAAGAACACAAATATTAATGCCAGAATACAATGTACCAAAAATATAATGAAATTCTTTGCTCAAATGAAAACAACGAAAAAACAAAAAAACAGAAAAACAACTAAAAAGTGAGCAAAGAAACCGGCAACAACCTTCAAGCATAATGAGCGCTAAAAAATTGTGTCAGCTCAGATGAGATGAGGTTCAACTTTGGTGCACTGCGAATGGGGGTGGCTGGGTGGCTGGGTGGGTTGTGGTGCAAGCCTTATGCATAAACAACAAGTCGCTGTGCAGCCAACGGCGAGAAAATCGAATAAAAAACTGGTATCATAAAGTTGGGCCAAGGTTTGCTGCCACAGGCAGGCAGAAGAATACATTTACGACCCTATAAAAACTGAGATATACTAGGCTGAACCCAGAAACTGTAAACTGAAGGAACCATTAGGTTCTCGACACTCAAAATAAATGCAAATGCAATAAAATTAAGTAAATATTTAACAAAAAAAGAGGTAGACAAAAATTCATCTTTGATTTTTATAGTTTAGAATCTAGCATCAAGTTTAGTTGATAATTATTTAATTTTAATTTCATATAGCATTACTTTTATCTTTAATCAAATTAAATTAAATTTAGAACTTAACTTCTCTTAAGATTGTATAAACTTTAAAAGAAGAAGCAGAAGGAAGCACTCACAATAGTAAATATAAATAATTCTATTAAGGTCTGTTGAAGTAATAAGATAAAAATGAATTGAATGAATAAAAAAATTAAATAAATAATAAAAAAATAATAATGCATTGCCTAAAGTATTGCATCATTTGCATATCTAAATAAAGTCTCTGTTCTTTCCAACGAGGGGAACACGGAATACAATCATAATTTATATGATAATCACATGAAATTTGGCGCACCTTTAATTAAGTATGCAATACTTAAAGCCAATTTAAAGGGAGTCTTCGTAGTTTACTCCCTTAAGGAACGTAATTTTTCTTTAGCAAGTCACTTGTCACTTGTGCCCCATCCCATCCCCTCCTCAGCATCCCCAGCGTCGCTGACTAAGGGGCAACTTGTTCTCGTGCATAATTAATGCGTGCGAAATTCAATTTTGAGTGTGTGCTATTTTCATACGCAGAGCCCAAAGGGATTTCTTTACATATTTTTGTTTCCTTTTCGTTTCTCGAACTCTCACGAATACAGCAGACACAGAATAAATGGCTACCCGCCCTTGCTCAACCCTACCACATTTTACTTGCCAAATTCTGGCCCAAAGGCTCACGGAAAGATTTACAAAATAAATTGAGGCTAAGCACAAGGCGATTTCAATTGCGATGGGTTTGTTTCTGTTTCTGTTTCTGTTTCTGCTTCAGTTTCTGGTTTTGGTTTTGGTTTTGGCTTTGGTTCTGTTGTATTCTCTTGTCGAGTTGTTGGGGAAACGCATGAAAATGCTGTGCACAAGTTTTTGTGAAAAGTTTTGGTTGTCAGTTGTCAGTTGACAGAGGCAAGTGGCAAGTGGCAAGTGGCCTGCTGCAAGTGGCCCGAGTTGGCCGAGTTAACAGTAATTTGTCGCTTTGTCCAGTTTTGTTGTTGTGCCTGCTCTTGCTTGCTGCAACAGCGGCCTCAGTTGGTTTGTGCAACACACATGCAACAACAACTTCCACAATGGACAGCTGAAACAACACACAGAATTTTCACATTTTTTCCTTGCTACACATGGGCAACATTTTTTACTGTTTTTCTTTTTTTGTTTCTTTGTTTTTTTTTTGTGTGCAGGAAATGCTTTTTGCAAAAGTTTTGTGCAGTTTTGCAAATGTGGCCCTTTGCCCGAGCAGCAGCAAACCACAAGTGAGCTATGCGTTTGGGCCTTTTGAATTTAGCATTTGCTGCATTTGGCCAGTTCAATTATAGCCAAAGTTCTGAGCCAGTCCAGTGGCCAGCTGCCAGTTGGCCATCAAATTCTAATTTATTTACATGCATTTTCCCAGAGCTCGATTGCTTTTGCTATTGCTACTGCTACAGCTGCAACGCATTTTGTGGCAAGGATATCTGAAGGCTTATTTGCCTTCTCTCTCTCACTCTCTCTCTCTCTCTCTCTCTCTCTCCTTGGGTTCATTTCACCGTTCAGTTCAGTTCAGTGCAGTTGCTGGCCCAGTTAGCATTTGGTCTACTCTGCCGCTAACAGGGAATTGAGAATATTGGTCTGGCTATCTATTTGATATTTATCGTTTATCCTTTTATGGGCATCAGAGCATTACGCAGTCGACCAACTTGAACAACTTTGCCTGCGATTTTATCTTGATTCCATTTTGACCTCTTTATTTTTTATGTTTTGATTCTGCTTTTCTATTTGCCAATTGGCATTGCCATTTACATTTTGATTAGGGCCTAAAGTAATCAAGTGACCAGCATATATGTTGACCAGATATGTGTATCTTTTGTAAGTATTGCAGCTAACCCATTTCTACTGGGTTTTTGCTTACATTCTCCCTCGCTATGCAAATAATTGCGTTTTCAAATGCGCCCAGTAAATTGAAAAACTTTTCGACAAGTTCTTGGACCAAGAGATACACCCGAATATCAGTTGCATGTTGAAAGTTCGCGGAATTGTTGTTGCTATTATTTTTGCCTTCGTTTTTTTGTGGAGGCCAGCTTTAGAAAACTTTTACTGTTCCTGCTCCACTCGCGATAACAATGCATGTTTTGTTGTTGCAACAAGTGCTGTCGCGGCCTTGCAACTACAAAAGTTACTGGCATAGTTTTAAGCTCACTCCTTGTTGCCTCATGCGCTGTACTTAATTTGAAAGCGGTTCTGTGTATGAGAATATTAGTGCTGACTGTGCAGAGAAGTGATTACTATTTGGTAGTATTTATGAATGATAAAATATAGAAGAATGTTTTAATTAAATAAATGAAAGAACGGCGAACTCAGCTGTGCCTCGCAGATCAGAGTGAAATTGCCGATCTCCAAATTGAACAATAAATGTAAATTTAGCAAACCGACAGATCGTTGTTGTTGTTGTCAGTTGCTGATAGTTTTAACTAATCAATTTGTTAAACAAAAATGTTTTTCGTACTATGGCAAACAGACAGGATATATGCATAGATATATACAGATATATATACAGACAGATGTAAATGGCTATATCGAATCGATTGCTGATGTTGGGCGAGATATCCTTTGAACTTGAATGCTGCCAGGTATGTTGCAGTCGAGCTGCGTTCGCAGTAGTTTCTCGCCTCTTGGGCAAGCCGTGGGCAGCTAAGATCTTTTGTGTGGGTGGACGGTGCAACTGTTGCAACTGTTGCAACTGTTGCAGTTGGTTGCTGTTATTGCTAATGTGGGTTGGCATAATTTGGCAGTTAATTGGCAGTTTGTTGCGTTGTTTTTCCTTTTCCTTTTGCTTTTGCTTTTGCCTTTCCGCTGGCTGCTTTCAGCCAATGTCAGCATCGCTGCACATTTATCAGGCTCAGGCTCAGGCCGGAGCTGTCAGCGACTCGTGGACAGAGTGGGGTTTGGGTGCTGCTGTTGTCGTGTTCTTTAATAATATAATTCACTGTTGAGTTTGTTGCTGTTGTGCATCTGTATGCTGCTGCTGCTGCTGCTGCTGCCGCTTTGCGTTCTCCTTTGTAGTTTCAACACACGCACACAGACAATTGCATTAAATTTATATATATATTTGTTTTATATATATATATATATATATATGTATTATTTGGTGGCATGCACGTCGACCGGAAAGGGGAAATACACAAATTTGCGCATTCAATGCGAGACTTTCATGTTTCTACTGGTTCTACTTTAATTTTATCACGTGCCGCTTTTGGAAATGTCTTTGGCTTATTGCTGATGAGCTCGGCGCTGCGCAGTTGATTTATCTGATGGGTTGTGTTTTTTTTTGTTTTTTGTTTTTTCTTGTTTTTCTTCTTCTTTTCTATGTCTGCTTGGCTGCTTGGCTGCTTGGTTGGTTGTCTGTTTGTTTGCCTGCTGTTCTTATGCTTATTGCCCAGACTTGAAATTTGCGGCTTTAATCGCTCGTTTTGAGCTTTTAATGCGCTTTTCGTGTTGTGCCACGCAAATTTCGTACAACGTGAGTTTCTAGGCACAAATTTGTTGCTGCCTCCTTGAGTCCACAAATTTTTGCCAACGCAGCATCTACATCATTACGAGGCGCATCATCATCACCATCATCATCATCATCATTTGCTTTGCTTGGCATTTCGTGGGTTGGGCTGCGTTGGTTGTTGCGCTCATCAGCGAACAGAAAATCAATAACCGCACCCAAGGCACGCGTCGACGTTTTGTTTCATTTTTATTTATTTTTTTTTATAATATTTTTTTCTTTCTTGTTCTTTACTTTGCCCATTGCCCATTGCCCATTGCCCATTTTGTAGGTTGTCGCACCTCTCTAGCCCGCCATCTCTCTCTCTCTCTCTCGCTCTCTCTCTCTCTTTGTAATTCCATCTCTCTGTCGCTGAGCAAATAATAAAAAGACTGTCAGTTATTCTTTAGATTCGTTTTTTTTTATGCGTCACATTGGATTAGACCAGAATGAATCATGAGCGGAAAATAGCAAGCAAAAGATCTAAGGCAGAAACAAATTTGCCAACTTCTTGGAACCAGCCACAGTTGCCGGGGAAGTTTTAAGGGCGGCGCCCAAAAGTAGGCTACGCATTTAATTGCAAGCAGCGCAGCATTAAATGCAATTTATGTGGCGCGTATTTTGAAAGCTTTCAACTTGTTAGCTCAGCGCTAATTGAGGCAGCAGATGATGATGGTGTTGCTGCTGCTGCCGCTGCTGTGCTTGCAACTTAGGGCATAATTAATCCTTTTTACGGGTTAGCAGAGCCCAACCCTCAAAAGCATTAAATACAGACTCCGACTTGGAGTTGGGCGCTTTCCCTTTTACCCTTCTCCAGTTGCTGATCAAACATCATCAAAGGCCCAAGGCGCCAAGGTTTGAATCGATAAATGCTGCAGGAGCTTAAATTCTACTTGCCCCATCCAGCTGTCTAAATGGTAATTTGCATGCACTCTCAAGAGAACCAGGAGTGGGTGAGACTTTCACGCATAAGCTGCACACACTTTGCAGCTAATAAGACAACATTTTTAATACACGCTTCTTCGCTATGCTGCTGCTGATGCTGTTTTCATCCCATCATCATCCTTCCACTGCTGCTGCTGCTGCTGCTGCTGATGGGCTTAGCCAAGCAATAAACCTGACTGCATTTGGGCGTGTTCTCGGCAAGATGTTAAAGTTGCTGCTGCATTTTAATTGCGTCACCAGAGACGCGACTCAATGTGTGGTTGTGCTGCTGCTGCAGCTGCTGGAAAAGTAAGTGAACTAAAAGCAGCAGCCAAGGGGAAAGGGAAAAAGAGAGACTCCCACACACGTTTACAGCGCAGAAGTTGAAGAAGAAGCTGACTTGACTTGACTGCCATTGCACATCATTAAAATTGTAATGCACTCCCCCACTTTGCCATCGCCATCGCACAAGCACACAACCCCCCCGCTTCCACCCCGCTAACAATGCAACGGGGCGTGGCTTTTGCAAGCTGCTCAGTCAATTGCGAGCGCTTAGAAATGTTTCGTTGAGCAAAGGACATGACGGAGCAGCAAAGAAGCCTTTTCTCTCGCGGCTGATCGACTGTGAGATGAGCTGTAAATAATTGCATTTAAATGCTGCCTGCTCAGCAAAGAGTCCACAATAAATTATTTATGCCGACTCAGTGGTGAAATGAGCTGTAATGCTTCTTGCCAGATAAGACCACATCCGAACGAATATTGCCTTTGACAGAGCATTTAAAATGGCATATGTGGAGTAGGATTAAATTTTTCCATTTAAATACGCACCCAGAAATCTTGTAAATATTTCAAATTTTGTTTGATTCCATTTTTTACTTTAGTTGACATTAAATACATAAATAACTATAACAAAATTCAATTAATTGTTAAAGAAACATTGTTGACCAAGTCGCTCTTTCGCAAAATGTGTTTAGTAGTTTTACTCAGCTACCGAAACGTGACCTTGCCACTTGCTTCATGCCTGCCCCAAATGTTTTCCTCTTACATAGCAATCCTCTCGGAGCAAGTTTTGAATTCAAATGCTGAATGTTGATAGTTGGTCAAGAAGGACGCTCGTTAAATTCAACTCAGACTTAACATAATTAAAATATAAATTGCTATTGATGCATTTAACATTTGTGTATGTGTGTGTGGCATACAACACACATAAACACACACACACAGAGTCGTACGCAGAGTTATTCATTTATTTTGCATTCATCATTTATTGATGCAAATATTTTGACAGCGCTTTGTTTGACTAATGAATGTGAACCGCATTGTTGTGGCTGCTGTGCGTGTGTGTCTCGATGTGTGTGCTTGTGTGTGTGTGTGTGTGATGTAGACAAACCAAAGTAAATGGTTCTGTGCTCATCTGTGTTGGCTGCCGTGCTCCGCTCTGCGGTTGCATTCAAATAGAAGGCCGCACAGTTCACATGGGGTATACTGTCAGAGGCTGCTTCAGTTGCAGCCTCAGATTGCATGCCCCATGCAATCAACGCTCTCACTACACGTATGCAACAAATGTAATTAACTTGCAAGCCACAGCCACATTTTGTGGCATGTTGTTACTGCACCAGCAGCAGCTTCTGGCTGAACACAGAGCTGAATTATTCATGACATTAAGACGGGTTGCTTGACCTAGCAGCAGCAAACAGAGCCTTTAAGGAGATTGCGGCTCTCAGCTCCTAGCTGTTGGCTCTTAGTAAATGCCAGCAGCAAGTTCAACAAACTGCCGCACGTTGAACAGCCAACAGCCAGCCTAAAAGCATGCAACACACGAACATATACTTAAGTGTGTGGTTACCTGTCAAATTGCAACGTGGCAATGCCGACTGAATGACAAATGGCCTTTTGAAAAAGTGCAAAGAAATAAGAAGAACTTTCCACAGTCGGAGAAACACTCATCGCCCAGGGAGAGGGAAATTGTGTCCCAAAGGCTGCTCAAGTAGTAAGTGGAAAACTGAAGCACAACGTTGAAGAAGGAGCACAGCAGAAACATCTTAGAATGCTGCCAACTGACAATACACCAACGACTAACAGATACCCTATATAATTCTCAATATATTTGAGCTATGTGAAACTCTGATAAGCTTCAAGTTATCTTGTAATCAAAGTACAAAAGAGATAATGTCGAATTGGTTCATCATGCAGCATATTCACTAAATATTATTTTGAAAAGTGATGTTCATTTCACTATTGCAAATTCCTCAGCTGGCAAAATACATAGTTAAATTATAAAAGAAGGTCACCAAACAATAAACAATATTTAAGTTATAATTTAGTGTAAAGAACTTGGCTGCCGCATAAAACTTACTTTAAAAAAACTATAAAAATAGCTAGCTAAATGAGATATTTGTAGGCCGCAGGCATCGCTGGAATGTTGCACTATTATTGCTGAAATTTCAGCTATCAAACTGTGCTCGCAGCACTTGTGGCAGAAATGAGACCACAGGCTTGAGTCTCCTCAATGATGGCGAATGAAACTCTGGGGAAGTACCTGGACAGCACTCAAGTTAAGTCAAGTCCAGTTCAGTCCAGTTCAGTTCAGTTCAGACAAGTCAAAGTCGAAGTTGCTGAGCGAATCTATCCCAAATGAGTTACCTGTTTGGCAGATTGACAAACTGACTGACCGACGGCTGCTCGCTTTGGCATTTGCAATTTAGAACGTTGCCGGGCTTTCAAGTGCAGTCGAAATTGGAGTTTGGGGCATCAAGCGTTGCACTAATTGAAGTGGCTGTGGCAGCAATTGCATCAACGGGGGAAACACTTAAAGTGCCACGCTTGATTTTAATTACAACTAAAGCACCGCCCAACGCCAAAATCAATTAGAATGCTAAGCAGCCACATCAAAGCGAGGAGAAATCAATTATTTGGGGCGCTTGGATCGGGATTCAACCAAAATCAAATTATAGCTGCTTATGGCTGTCTGTCTACGACTGGGTCTGGGTCTGGGTTTGGGTCTGGGTCTGTGCCTAGGTTGTGTTTCGCGAGTTGTGCGTTTGAAATTTTATGGCACACTTTGCAGCGACAAATTGTCGTGAAGTTAAGCGAATTTATTGCCATAAATTATGCAGCAGGAAAAGCCCCTAAAGGAATCCGAGCAGCCAAGAAAAGGGGACGCGCCAAAACAATGCGCATAAAAAACATACACAAAATGGCGACGAGGAGGACGACAAAAAAAATGAACAACAACAACAACTTTGACAATGACTTTTCGCTTGACTTCCAAAATGATATGCTCTGATGTTATTCTTGTTGTAGCAATTGTCGTTGTCGTTGTGGTTGTTGTTGTTGTTGTATCGTTAATTCAATCTACATGCTTGTCGCAAACATCTCATTCTCAGGCTGCTGTAGTTGTGGCTGTGGCTTAACGGGGCGTATGCGCAATGTGCCACAAGTAAGCAGAGTGCCAGAGGACAGGAAAACACCAGCAACAACATGCAGCGCTTGCCAGGACACCACACAGACCCCAAAACAAAAATCCTGTTTGTTAATGTTATCTGTGTCCCTCTGCTTGCAGCCTAATTTGGATTAGTCTCTGTATCTATGTGTATAGGAATTAAGCTTGTGATATAATGCCGCAAAAAAGGGAGAAAAAGCGAGAGAGAGGGAGATGGAGAAAGAGAGAGGGAGGACAGGGAGGCAGACATTGAGTAATGAATACAGGAAGCCAAACAGGCAAACTGCTTTATGCCTAGCCTAGATCAGCATACAAAGCAAATAACAAAGCCCTAATGCCAAACGAGCAAATACCCTGCAAATACCCTGCATTCGCTTGCATCTAGCAGATTATCCATAAAAGTGAAAAACTTGTCCGCCCATTTCCAAACATAATCAATTGTTTTTGTGGAAAGCTTTGACCTTCCAGCTAAATTGAATGAAAATTTATCTTTGTCTCATATTTTACACTCAAAGAGTTTTGTATTTTCTGCCAGAAATGAGATACATTTCTCAATAAATCAATGATTGAGATAAGTTTGATTAAATACTTTGTCTATATAATGACACAGGGTATAAAAAAAGACAACATTCACACACCCATACACCCATACACCCATACACATGCAGAGGGCTAACATATGTTTTAGGGGAAGTGCGGAGGGAAGGGCTCATTTCCATTCAGCTGTGTTGGTTGACATTACACAATCACAATAAATTTCAGTGTCTATCGAATGTAGAGCTTCTAAAAGCCCAACCCTACTGCACAGCCGCACACGCAAATCCCTACATAGCATATGGTGCGTAGGCTTGTATGTGTGTGTGTGTGTGTGTGTGTGCCACATGCATTATGTATTATGTGCGCTGTCAACAATAAATTCCCATGTAAGCAAGTGATATTGACAGCACGACAGTCGAGTAGAAGTGCCAGCGACAACTCTGCAAATTATATGCACGTACTTAAAAGCAGCCACAACAGCAGCAGCAGCAGCAGCCTCAGCAGGACTAACAACAACAACAACAACAAAGCATGATTCACAAGATTCACAGCTTTTAGCTGGTTTCAGAGAGAGAGAGAGAGCAGAGCAGAGCAGAGAGCACGGCACAGGCAGGCAGCCCATTCACACCGTCCATATAAAACAGATGCCCGCCGTCTGCATAAACACATTGCGTGCTCACATAAAGCCAGTGTGTGTGTGTGTGTGTGTGTGTGTGTGTGTGTGTGTGTGTGTGTGTGTGTGTGTGTGTGTGTGTGTGTGTGTGTGTGTGTGTGTGTGTGTGTGATTGAAAGAATGTGCTGCATACATTTTTGGGATGCTAAGCACACTGAGCGAAAACTGCTTACCTAAGCAAAGTTAATAAATTAAGCAATGCTTCCAATATGCAACTGTCAACTAGTTGATAAATTAAAAAATGTTCCCAATAAATAACTGTCATATGCAACTTTTGTTCGCTTTTCATATACCCACAACCCAAACGAAGGCTGCAGCTATTAATCATCGTGTAAATCTTTGTATTTTACCTTGATTTTATAGTAGTATTCGGCGCTGTTTTTGATTTATCTACTCTGCCAATTCCACATTGATAAAGTTCAACAAAAGTCAACAAACTTTTGGTCGTTAACCCTTCATTGGCAGAAACACATTTAAACTCCTCAAGAAAGAACCCTATTCAAAAATGAACCATATTTTAAGCAAGTAAAAGGACGTAGAAACCTCAGCAGATGTTTCATAAATAAATCACTCAAACTGAAACATGTGGTACATATTTTGAGCAAAGGATCATCTGTAATCATGTCTTGTAATAATTATTAAACAAGTGAACTCTGTTAGCCATATAAAAAATGAAATCAGTTGTTGCTTGTTTTTGCTTACTGCTCTTAGTGTTCTAAACATAAAGCTTTATTAATTAATTAATTCAATTTGATGCCTTCACAGCTGGTTAAACCGCAACAGCTCCTATTCAACTCACAGGTTCACTTATTCGAAGAAGACTTAAACGATTTTACACAGGCCAACTTTGTCTTTCAAATTGAGGCTTATCCATTGAGTAGCAGTAATTTGCAAGCCAATTAAAGTTGCTACAAATTGTAGCTTGAGCTCCATTTCTGTGAATTTATTATTCCTTTTCGTAAAGGGTGCACTTCAAACTTTGATTTCTTTTAGTGAATGGGCGCTCAGCTCGGCTCTGTATGTATTTGCAGCTAATGCGTTTCCCGTGCGGCAACCATGTCAATCGAAGTTAATTTATTGTCCCATGCGCATTTACCGAATTTACACACAGTGTGTGTGTTTGTGTGTGTTGGTGTGTGTTGGTGTGCGGCATGTGTAACACAAATACCAACAGCGCAGCCACTATGCGGCACGTACATCCTGCGAATGTGTGTGTGCTGTGTGTGTGTATTTGAGTATTATAGTGTGTTATGCAAACAGTTGTTGCCGTTGGATGGTGCACGTGCAGGCATGTGCACGTTATTAATCAACTGGGAGATGCACATGCCACGTGCCATGCGGCAGCCTACTAAATCCAATGCAATGCGGCTTATTGCGTCGACAGCCCCAGCAACAAGCAAAACCAGCCTGGCACATTGGCACTGGCTGCAGCTGGACCATGCTGACCTGCCCCAATGTGCGGCATGTTGGCTTAAGGCCAAATATGCTGATCATTGCACATTTGCTGGGCTTTAACAAAATCTCATTATGTTGTTGACAGCCCTCAAAAATGGGCGGGGGATTGGGGGATGCTATCAATACTCCCTCGACGATTGTCGCAAAAACACTTAAGATTGTGAAACATGTGTTAAATTGGGGGCACAAACCGCACAACAGTGTCATAAATCATGTGGCAAATGCGTTGATTAACTTGGCATCCTCTGATTAATCTGAAAACAACTGCAGCTTACGCGAAATGACGCATTAGGCACATGCCCCAAATTCATCATAATTTATAAACGGACGCAGCGGCACCAGACAGCAAAAGGCAAAGGACAGCAGGAGCACAAGGCGAAAGCATTTCATTGTAAATCATTAATAATGTTCGCTTAACTTAAAACTCAGATGACACCAGCTGAAATCCTATGAACTAGCTCTGACTCCTCTTCGATCTACTCTCTCTCTCTCTCTGAAAAGTATCTGGAAAGTTTTTAATGCTGCAAGCTTGACTTTGCTAGCTACAATTTGGCGCTGTTCAACACTGCTGTCAAAACTTCTTCTCGCTCACGCAGGCAAATGATATTAATCACATGGCTCGTAGACAACCATTTTCAGCTAGTCTCATTTGCGTAACGAAATGATGCCCAGCGGAGCAGCAAACTGGCAGCAGAGAGTTTGCTACTTGGCACTTAAGTATTTTTTTTATTTGTTGCTGCAACATTTGAGTGGCAAGTTTAAAAATATAAAACAGCAAATACCTTTCTGGCTGATGCCTCCTACTTTAAAGCGAAAAGAAATAGTTGACAACTGTGTTGCGCTAACCTCAAGGGGCCAACGGAGCGTATAACAAATTACATTTGCCTGCTTCCAAGCCAGGACGTGTGATGAGATGGAGATGGCTATGTGAGATGGGCGGTTGGGGTTGGGGTGTATTCAACACACATATACACATGAGTAGCTACGTTGGCGTTTGTCAGTTGCATAAAAATGCCAACTCATACGGAGCAGGACATACCAATTCAGACAGTCAGGCAGCAGCAGCAGCAGCAGCAGCAGCAGGACATGCAGCAATGCCGCAACGGAAATGGCGCAGAAAGGAAAGCGTCCCGAGCAGAGGCCGAAAAGGGGAAATTAGAAAAATGCCACAGTGCGAAAATGTGCACGTACAACGAGAGAAAGAGAGAGAGAGATAGAGGGAGAGAGATAGAGGGAGAGGGCAAGAGACAGTGAGAATGTGACAGGCATCAGCTGGACGGGCAAACGCTTTGGATGCGGACTTGGCTTTATATTTGGTCAACTCATCAAGAGCAGCAACGTTTTTTTTGTTTTTTTTTTTTGCAAAAGTTTTGACTGTTTTATGTTGCATTTTCATATCTCAGCGATGAAACAAATAGCCAAATATGCCATCACACATATTCAACTGCTTTTTTGCTTATGCAAATTCGAGTGAAGCAGCCATTTCGGAAATTGTTCATGTTGATTTAGTAACAGGAGCGCGGCACAAAAAGAAAGGCCACAACGTGCAACGTGCAACGTGCCCCGCATCACTGAGAGATTGAATTACGCGACTGGCTTTAATTTTTATGCTTCCTGTTTATTATTCCTTATTTGTAGCAACTTTTATTTAGGTTTTTGTCTCTGCGCAAACACAAATGCCAAACAGCAAAGGACAGCAAAGGACAGCAGCAGCAGCAGCAGCACTGCCAGTTGGTACATTGGCAAAATATTTCATTAAATTCGAGAGCGAGAAGCAATAGAAAGGAAATTGGCAAACGAAAAAGAATTTAATTAAACGATATTTTCTCTTTTTTTTTTTTATTTCTGCACATGCAGATGAAGGGAGTGACTGATGGGTGGCTGGCAGCATGCGAATGACAGCGCAACGCATTTTAATTAGTTTTCCTTTTTTTTTTTAATCCTCTTTGTATTACTGTTTTGTTTGAAGTCTGAGCGCGCTAAAAACAAATCAAAAAGTCTGCGCCAACAATTGACGATGTGTGTTTGTTGGTGTGTTTTCAATGTATGTCGAGCAGCGACTGTCAAAAAACTTTCAAACAAAATGTCGCTCACATGTCAAACACACACACGCACAACACAAGTGGCAGGCTATCTGTGTGTGTGTGTGTGTGTGTGTGTGTGTGTGTGCGTGTGTTGCATTAACATTTCATGCGCATAAACAATTTTCAACGCCAAGTTTTGATTATGTAAGCGCTACCAGTTCCGTTGAAAACGTGTACATTTTGCACCTTTTTGCTTGTTTGCTTCACGTATAACTTGGCACACACACAGAACCTTTTGTCGACTCGACTCTTTGGGAAAGTTTATGACATGTACAGAGAGATAACACGTCGGATCATTGTGATTTTGGCATAAGGAACTTGGTTATTTATTTATTTCCCCATCTTCTCTTTGCCGTGTGAACAACCAACTCTCTCTGTAACCTTTGTGCACCACTGTCGAGCTGTTGATGCTTATTAAACTACATACAAACAAGTGGAATCTTCGCTTCATGGCCCTAAACAGTTCAAGAGTTATGGCTCGGCAAGCGTTTTAATAAATTATTCACAATTCCCGGAATCTCTCCACTGAAAACAGTAGCCGCATAATTTGCTAAATGGCTTAAAGACTGTAGTGATTTCAAATTTGCTTCAGTTTACTTAAAATTACGTTCTATTTGTTGCCATCCTAATTTGCAAAAGTTTGCGAATTTATATTTAAATATTCTACATAAATTATGGCTCTTTAATTCGCTTTGCTTTGCATGCATAGATGGGGTTCTAATATGTCAACAACAAGTACACACAGAGAAAACATATCCTGCTCTGAAAATTAAAAGTAAAAATAATTTTCTATGCTTTAGAAATAATTTATAAATATTCGAAAAATCATTTCTTCAAATTTGAGTTGTTTTTCTTCTATTTTTAGATAAAATCCTTTCTAAAATGCAAAAAAAATAGAATTGCAATTTGCTGTCTCTGCTTTGCATAATCTATTTAAATGTTTGTATATTTGAAATCTTAAAGTGCCAATGTTTAATAATAATATAAGCAACAAAAGAGCTGACTTTAGAGTTCTGTGTATATATATAAAAAAAAGACATTCTAAATTAGACATACTTTTTCTAATTTTAGAAAGACATAACAAGCAATCTCCGAAATATTCATTCTGAGTTATTCTTGGTGCCAAAACATGGAAATTTTCTAAAATTCTAAAATGCATGTTGATTTTGTCCGAGTGTATGAATAGAATCTATATTTGCACTTGCAAAACAATAAGTTTTTCATAGACAGTGTACAAATGGGAACTTAATATGCATATAACTGCACAAAATATATGCAAATGTAATAAACAAACTGAGAATAAGTTAAATAATAACAGACTGCTGGCAACTTTCATTAGTCTATCAGGCGGAGAGCTGCTGATGAAGATGCACAACATGCTGAATCAGCACTTCGGCAAATTTGTTGACCCAGGTCTTGGACTCAATCTCGCATTGGCTGCTCATCCATGAGTCTCTCGATGAAATTAATTGAAATTCGGCATTCGTGATTGGAATGATTGGAATGCGTTGGAGAGGAACTTACCCCGCCATGTCCGGAACCGTTATCGCCATCGATATCAATTTCCCCACTGTCCGCTGATGTAAGCGATGCGGATGAGAGCGCTGCTGCTGACGGTTTCACAAATTTCTGCAAGTAAGAAAAAATAGCACACAAAAAACGATAAGAAAACTCACATCAAACATGACGAAAACTTTTTAATTTGCACCAAATGCAAAGTTTTTCCATCTATATATATATATATTTATATGCAAATATTTACATTTCAACAATTAGAGCAGGAAAATGGAAATAAATTTTGGAATTTATTTCGTTGATTTTATATATTTACTCTCACAAGCACTCCAAGGCCTTGAGCATGTTGAACACACTTTTTTATTATTTTTTTTACAGCTTTTCAGCTTACTATATTTATTTTTTATTTTTTTGACCGCAAGCAAATTTGCATGCTGCTGCATAAATAAATCGCCACAACAACAATGCGAATTGAATGGAACAGTAAAATCAACAACATCATTAAATGCAACGCGAATTGTAAAACAAATGCATTTTTAATTATGCAATTGCGAGAATCAATCAACATTTAAATTGCACGATGCGCATAAAAAATATTATGGAATAGTCGTTAAATTGTACCCTGTAAGAAATTCATTTGTGCTATTCAAATAACAAAAATCTACGCCTTTATTATATTATCTATATTTTTAATTTGGTTCCTTCAGATTAATTGTTACTGTGTAGTAAATACCCTAGACTCAAATTTAGAGTTACGTTGCATTAAAAAAACCATTAACAACTGCTGTTTGCATAATTAAATTTGCCGAAAACTGATAGCTGCTCCACCCAGCACCTGTGCAGCTCTCATTAGGGTCGGGACTGGAGCGAAGTTTACGACTTAACGAGCCAAAACCTGCAAAAATAAGAATTATGCATTTATCCACCATAAACCAATTTTTATAATCCCCCTGGGACTGGTTTAAGTACACAACGCGCTGCATTTCAGATTAGCAAACGTCAAACTTTCAGCAAAGTTTCAGTGAAAACCACTGCGGATAACCTGTGCAAGGAGCTTAGCTCCTCTGCCTCTGACGACAGTGTAATTTAGTCAGAGTGTTTCTTTTTTATTTTTGCACAGACATAGGTGTGAATAACCGCATACTCGTTGCAACAAGAAAACGAAGAATTATATAATAAAAACCTCAGATAAACACTTCATCTTCAGCTGCAGCTTTGTGGCTGGGCTGGCCTGGCCTGGCCTGAGTTGGCCCGACTCGAGTTGGCCTGGGTTGCCAGCCAAGTTTCCCATTTGGCCTGGGACAGATGCCAGGCAGGCAAGACGGACGCTGGGACAGACATTTTTTGCATTAATGTCGGGCCTTGTAGCTTGGCGGCTTTTATGAAGTTTTGCAGAGTGTGCGAAGTTTTGTGTGTGTGCCTAGGCAAAAGTTGAATGCCTTATAAAATGCATTTACCGTGTCTTTGGCCCCATAACGAACTTCATTTTGCATTTACTCAATTATTTAGCTTACACCTGGAGTGCATGAGTACAAAACGGAGTTTAGTTTTCCATATTGCATGCAAGATTTATGGGTGATCAGCCCGCAAGTTGGGAAATGTCTGTTAGACTTTAAAGCTTACAGGGGAATAATATAATAATAATATGTCATAATACTAAATAAATAAATAATGTCAACTGTTAACTGTTCAGCGACAATTCTTCAACAATTTTAAAGGCCTGAGAAATTTTGTGTTGGAACACGCCCAAAAGAAATGCCAAATATTTCGCATATTTTTCATATATTCTTCGATGTGAATTTTAACTGGTGGCAATTTGTCAGATTGCAGATAGTAGGGGGCGGAATGGGAGCCGAAGCGAAGCGGCAGAAATTGAAATGCAATTGTGCAGCAGCAGCAGAAGCAGCAGCAGCAGAAGCAGCAGCAGCAGCAGCAGCAGCAGCTAAATAAAGCGATGCAATTTTATTTGCCACTTTTCGGCAGATATGAAAGCAAAAAACGAAAAACAGTTTGTAGGCAATTTCTTTTTGTTGTTTTTACCGATGATAATACTAAAAAACCGTTTCAGCAGCAGGTTGACAGTTTTACAGATACTAGATGCATGCCGCACAGGGGCGTGGCTGTATATGTATATGTCTGTAAATAATATATATGCTTTACAAACGGGTTGACCAAACCAAATAGTGAAATTCATTTGCTTGCCTCCGAGCGATAAATTAATAATTGGAATTTTTTTTTTTGTCATCAAATAACTGAAAATGTGGCAAGTTTCGTATTTTTTCAGCTGCAGCTAATTAAGTATTTAGCATTTTATTTAATTTTTTTTTATATTTTTTGTGGTTTTTTTGGAATTACTTTCCGTTTATGCAAATACGAGTGAAATAGT
Organism: Drosophila glabriapex; assembly: GCA_035042305.1. Lineage (NCBI taxonomy): Eukaryota > Metazoa > Arthropoda > Insecta > Diptera > Drosophilidae > Drosophila > Drosophila glabriapex. Next base: position 18,703,513 of record JAWNLN010000046.1, read on the forward strand.
TTTGTTTTTTTTATATATTTTAGATATTGTATAATTGTATAAACATGGCTTGCTCATTCATTTCATAATATATGTTTTTCTATGTACAATTTCAATGAATTTAATGTGAATTTTAGTAAATACGATTAGCATTCATTTTAATTAAACCATTAAACCATAACTTTATAGTTGAGCAAACAAGTGGCAGATTTGGCAACAACTGAATGAATGCATTCAAATAATATAATAAATATAATTTAACCACATCCATTTCAACAGAGTAAATCGAAATAGATATTCTGTTGCGCCCTTTGAAGTGTCTGTTGCACATTCCCCACTCAAAATGAGCAACAATGCGAGCAAGACAATCAACATGGATAGACAGAGGGAGGGGGAGGCGTTGCTGCTAAGGAGGGGGGCTATCAGCTGTCAGCTGTGCAATTGAATTGAAGGCTCAATCCTTGGCAGGCACAGATAACTCAGTCAGTCATTCAGACAGGTCGTGAGTGAGATGCGCCACAAAGTAGGCAACGGAATCGAATTGGTTGCAAATTGAATTTACAACGCCGCATTCAACTCTTCAGACTCTCAGACCACTCTTCAGTAAGCCTATATTAAGATTGATTTATTATATAAAACAAAAAGCTGCAGCTAGCTATTTTACATCTAAACAAATAAGATGCTGAATAAATGCTTCTAAATTGAACATCTCACGTAAATTCACTGAGCAAAAGTAAGTTGAGCTTAACTTTTCATTTCGATGCTGAGTGTGTGTTGCTGTTGTTGTTGCTTGTGCGAGATAAACTCAATAAGAATTGTGCTGCTGCTTCATGTTTCCTTGACATTTCCCTCTACTTATCTCTTGGCTGTCTCGTTAGGGCCTACAGATAGACAGCCAGTCAGCCAGTCAACCAGTTGGCATATGCCAAGCGAGCAGCAAATATACGAAACTACTTTATACATATAAATACGTCAAGATTTTTGCTATTACGAGAAACTCGTTATACATTTTCATTAGACGTGCGGCGGCTGATTGTCTTTCCCTATACCCCCGCCCCCGCCCCCTGCCTCTTTCACTGCCACAGTTACAGCTTGACTGTTTAGCCATGCGTGCGTCTTGGCCATTAAGGTGTCAAAGTTGTGCGTAGTCTGTGTGTGTTTGTTTTTGGGGGCAACTGCTTTTGGCCTCTGGGCTTAACCAATAAAACCAAATCAAAACTTATTATGCCATGCCACATGTGTGTGTGCTAAAGTCTGCTGTGTTTGAGTTCGAGTGTGCAGCTGGGGTAAACTTTTATGTTTATAGTAGCTATAAAAACCGAAAAGAGAAAAGGAATGAATAACAAAATAAAATAAAAAATTAAATAAAATAACCTGATGGCCATTTTCCGCTCGAATTTCTACACAAAACTAATTGAACAGCAATATTATTGCATAGCTTAAGAGCCATATAAACAGGCAACAACAACAGAAACAGCAACAGAAACAGGTAACACTTTGTTATGTTAATGGCAAATTGAAATTATGCATTGCCTGCTAATGAGCGGCAAATATTGAATATTGAAAAGACAAACAGCTGCAATTAGCACGCAACATTTTTGGGGTAAATTTGTGGGCAAAATTGGACTACAATTGTTCTGCGAAGCGAGCAAGTTGAGAGGAGCACACTCTCCATACGCAAATATGGCTAATGTGTATGAGGAGCCAGCCATGACTTGACACATAGCCAAAGGCGGAAATGGCTGACACACGCACACGCACACACACAAAGGAGCAGGGCAGAGACAACCACAATAAAAGCTGTATTGACAGTTGGCAGGTTAAACGACTGAAGAGGAGACTGGCACTGAAGGAACGACAACAGCAACAACAGCAACAGCAACAGCAGAAGTCGAACAACAATGAAAAAAGGGCAAATATGACAAGGCTTAAAAAGTATGCCACAAACACACACACACTCACACACACACACACATACTCACACACACACACACACACATGTATACGGAGAGATAGCAGAGTGTAACACTGACCTACACAGAGCGTTTGTCAGGTGCGCAATTTGTCACAGCATACCAGCAGTAAGCAAATTCTCTCAAAGAAAAAAGGAAGAGGGAAAAATACAACTTACATGTGTGCTGCGGCCCAGAAAATGAAATGAACACAACAAAAAAAGAGGCGAGTGAAGAGCCTACGACGAGTTGGCAACGCTTTACGATTGCTTTTTAGCGCCTTTACGTGAATTTAATGTTTCGACAGAGTCTGCGGCACTTTTATCACAACAATAAACGCCACACAGCACGTACACACGTACACACGTACACACACACACAGCAAACACTCGCACACACAGTCACACACACTCGCACTCAGTCACACACAGTCGACTTTAACTGTAGAGAGATGGAGAGAGAGTGAGAGACGCGCTGTTGGCGCTTGAGCTGGAGAACCGCACACTTCAGCCGAATGTTTCAAACTGACGGCATTTGCCATCTTTTGGCCGCCTGCTAGCGTCACGAGCCACACACAGCGAGAGACAGAGAGAGAGAGAGAGAGAGAGAGAGAGAGAGAGAGAGAGAGAGAGAGAGAGAGAAGAAAAAGAGAGCACCTAAATGTTGTGATAAAAAAAAAAAACAACAACACTCAGACACGCACCGAGAGATGCACAAAGGCAGACAGATGACAGGAGCTGGGGTGCCAAAAAATGTTTATGGTCCAGTGAAGGTTGAGCGGGCGTGTGAAACTGGGTCGGTTTCATTGCTGCTGCTTTTATTGTTGTTGTTCTTGTTGTTGTTCGGCTGCTGGGAGGCTGCAAAAATACGTGTGCGCTCACCGCGCATGCTGCGTAACAGTGCGAAACTTGGCCAAAAGCAAATGCAGTCAGCGCCGAAACCAAGCAGATTATTGCTATAATAATCGAGCCTTGATAACAAGTTATGGCTGAGAATGTGAACAGTTCCAAGCGTTGACACAAACCCAGCTGTTGCCTAGCTTTGGAGAACAGCAGCAATTTATAGCAAGTTTCACAGCGAAGACAACAACCAATTACTATTTAAGACCTGTCAACTGACCAAAAGACTCTTTTTGTAGCTGCTAATAAAATAATGCTTAGATCGGTATAAATCTGTTAAAAGCGAAGCTTTCCTATATTCTTGAATCTGAAATAACAGCTTAAATGTGTTTAACATTACAGACAGTCACTTGGTAAAGGTGCTTTGTTAACAGCCTAAGCGAAGACAGCAACCAAATGGTTGCTGTTGCAATTTTTCAGACTTTTATGCCGATAGCTGTGTTTAGTGACTAGGTCAGACAACAGACGAAGCATAAGTCCTGTAATTCTACTGTTAATTTACAGCATCTTATGCAGGAGCGTTGAGTCTTCCGCCCAATTCAACAGATGGCGCTTCGTAATAGCTAATAAGCGGAACTTTAAATTGTTGCATCTTTTATTTATTAGAAAGCGTATCCACTAATTACTGTTAAGCTTTATACGAATTGCAATTTGCTAATTTTTGAATTTTGAACAAGCTGACAGCCAACTGTCAGTCAATTATTTTTTTTGAGCTAAAACACATCTGTTAATCCACAAAACATCATGTTAACTGCTTAGCACAGAACAACAGATGTCGCTTTGTCAGCCTTGGAAATGTTGCTGTTAGTTAACATCGCCTGGACTGTCTTGGATATCAAAGAGAGAAAAAATTCAGAAACAGAATGCTCGAGTGGAGAGTGTCCGACTTAGAGATATCCTGTACACAGCTGAATTTCATAGCTATATGTATACAAAAAACAAGAATTGGGCAGCGACTGCGCTTCCTCAATGCTAAGAGTCTTTATACCATTTTTTATTGTGCACCGAAATCGCCAATAAAAGCAATTTATGAAGAAAATTAACACACGTCCCGTAAACTTTAGATGAAAGCAACAAATTTGAGAATGAAGAAAAATTATCATTGGCAGCATTGGCAATAATAACAGCAACAACAACAGCAACAGCAACGGCAACGGCAGCAACAATTGTGAGTAAAGAAAAAAAGTTGCCTCGTTGCTATCTCATTTCCGTTGATTCAGCGCCTGTCGCAGAACGCAGAATGAATTACAAGTCTCCATCTTCATAAAACAAGGCGGCGGAAGGTGCCTGTCAAAAGGACACGAGTCGCAAGACTCTGGACTACTGCTGCTGCTGCTGCTCCTGTGACTTTGGCTTGACTTGGCGCTTGTCGCTTGGCTTTTCCTATTAGTTTCGTTTAATTTGGGCCATAAATTACATTTTTCATCTACTTAATACTTTTTAATGATTTTCCGCCAGCTGCTGTTCTTTCTATTCCTTCTTATTTTGCCTGCCACTTTTTACCATTTGTAAACTTTGTCACTGGTCATTTATTAGACAGATCAGAGGGCGGGGTCAGGGGTCGCGGAGAATGGACAGGTGACATGAGAAACAGTTCAAGTTTAAACACTGCATTAGCAAGCTTTAAGTGCACTTAATTGTAATTAAAAACTAGGCACCAAAAAAATGAAAAAGAAAAGGTAAAACACACACGCACATTAGTTTTGCGGTGGCTAAAACATTTGCGTTACGGCCAGGCAATAAAAATAAATTATTTTCTTCTAATTAGCAGCTGGAGAGGCGCTCTGACAAACCGAAGACAGACGGAGCCCAGCTCTTTGATAAATGCACAACACTCACGACGCATGGCGGACTTGACCAGACCACTAGAAAGCAACAGTAATCCTAGCAAATTATTAAATACCCTAACCGCAAGTTGCACAATTGCCGGATTCCACCACGCCCAACCATTTATTACACTCACATCTCTTTACATTTCGCGACTCCATTGTTGTTGAAATGTGAGTGAGAGAAAACTTCCAGTTCATTTATTACTAATCATTTGTGGTCGGCTTAATTCTATTTGTCCTTCCGAAATGGATAACAAATTAATTAATTAAAATATATAAAAAGCAAAAACCAAAATTTACAAAAATGATTATAAAAATTGTTTATTTATTTTATTATAATTGTATTTTAAATTCCCTTCTTCAAATATCAGCTGTTTGCCACATTTAATTTCATAAAATCGACTTGAAATTTGGTTTAAAAAAATCGGTATGAAAAACACGAAAAGCAATTGTGATGAATTTCTAAAACTGGCAATATGCTTTGCGAATGGTGTATTTAAAAAATGTTGTTTCTTATGGGAAAATGAACAGGACATGTGAAGAATGTAAGAAATGTTGATAGTGGAATCAGGCTAGTTTTGATTCAAATGCGTTTCTCATAGAAGTGAGATATTATCAAGGTATTTGAAATCACTAAACAAATTATAATGAACTTGAGTCAACATATTTTTAAAACCCAAAACTAATTTATTCAAATATGTGTTTGTGAAAGCGTTACACATATAGTGAAAAATGTATAATGTCCGCTGTAAGTTTGCAAAATCTAGAAAAGGAAAGTTGGAAGCAGCTATGTGTATGAATATATATTTATATATACATATATATTTATATATATAGATTTATACATATGTAAGTATATACATGGTGATACTCTTACTGAGATATATGACCATTCGCTGGCTGAGTGCATTTAACGGTTCTGGTTCTGTCTCGACGGCATAAATCAATTTTAATTGCTTGTGCAATGTGCAAAGTGGGTAAAATAAAGCAGCCAAAAAGGGAGGAAGTCGGCAAAGGGCTATTGGCAAAAGGCAGCAGGCAGCAGGCAGCAGGCAGGAAAGCAGCAAATGTTAAGGACGATAAAAGAGAGATATAAAATTACACTCCATAAAATTCGCATCTATATACCCCTCTCCTCTCCTCTCTCTCTCCACTTCTATCTTTATTTCTCTTTCTCTCTCTCTCGCTCTCTCTCTCTCTCTCTGTCTCTCAGTTATCGAACAAAACCAAAATTAATTGGCCGAAATTGAATTGATGTTTTGGGCCCCAAATTCAATCAACGCGCATTTTCATAAAAATTGCATTATTTGGACCCGAGGACCACCCACATGATTATTGCATACGAAAATTGACTGAAAACTAATTTCCAATTGGTCAAAATACAGACGAAGCCGCATAAATATTTAACTAACACTTTACACCCGACTACTGCTGCCAAGCATCAGGTTGCCACTGGCTGTGTGGGTGTGTGTGGGGTGTGTGTGGGGTGTGTGTGGCCATGGTGCATGATAAATGTTTCGCTTGGGTAATCATTCAGCCTTATTTCACCCAACAAAAAGAGTGTACGACTAGTATATACCCTTTATCTAATTTCCACATTTAAATAGGAATTTTACTTATTGGAATCCTCAAAAATAAATAAATTTATAATCTTATTTTTAATTTTAATCTTTTGTAATTTGGAAGTTAATTTTTATTTTATTTATTGTAGAGAGGGAAAGAGAGAGTCCAGCTATCAAATACCTCTTATTAATTGCTTTACAATTCTAATTTATTAACTTAAATTAATAAGTTTTATTTCAAAACAACTTTCTCATCTCTCTCTCAAATATTTCTTGTTGTAATAAAAAATGCACAGCTTCGCAGGGTATTAAGCTGAAGCAGATTTCGCTTAGACTTATGTTTGCTGCTAAAATGGTTATCGCAAACTGCTAGTCGTAAACCAATATAAATACATGTCTGTATTTTCTCATATCCGGCCTCGGACGAGTTCTGCAACAGCAAACTACTTGAGTTTTGTCTCAGGTGTCCTCTTAGCCAGTGCAGGAAGAGCAACTCCATAGAACTTGCCTCATTTGAATGTTGAATATTACATTTGTGTGTCTCATTAAATATTGATAATCGTCCCGTGAATGGCCAAAGAGCCAGCTCAAGTTGCTTTAAAAATTAATTGTGGCGAACAATTAAGTGTTGCTTACAGACGTGTGAAAATTGAATGTTGCTTGGACTTGTTCAAAAGCTGATTTTCAACTTCAAATTGCATTTCATATTCAGGCTTAAACAGGTGAACTGGCAATATTAAATTATCTGAGTTATCAATTCTTGGTTTAAAATAAATTAAAGTTTGCTTTTTTTTTGTATATCAAATTTACTCCCCAGCTGCATATATCATATATTATTTATTAATATTAATTGTATCGGGGTGTCGCCTGGCTTATGTAAATTTAAATAACAATTCGACAAAACAATTTAGCTGCCCAAGTGTCAGGGAACGCAAATGAATTTCATTAAACAAGATAAAATCTCAATTTTTAGATAGTCGCCAACACATTTGCCTCGCATTTATTTTGCATATTATTTTAATGAGCAGAAAAATACGAGATTTATTGGAAAGTGCAATAACAATAATTATGAAATGATGGCAGGAATATATACCACGCTAAAATATATCATAAGCACTGCATTTAAGAAAATTCGTATTTCTACACGCACAACTTAAGTTGTGTAAGATTACAGGGTATACGAATTGATTAAATTTAAAAATTATTTATTATTTGCAAGAACAAAAAATCCAATTATGTGTTACGAAAACAAAAAATTAATGTTATTTAATTAAATTGATAGGCATAAATTGCGCTCTTTACTCTTTGGCCAATGCCGTGTAATTAAACCCGTAATTATTTTTGTGTTTTTGCTGCTGCAATTTATACGCCTTTTTAATTGATATTGCCTACCGAATATTGGATGCGTTTACTAACTATACCCACGCCTGCCTTCCCCTAGCCAATCCCCTATTTGCGGAATGCGCACATTTTAGCAACAAATGCACGCAATGAACTAGTCCAAAATACGAGGAATAGTCCAAAGTTTTTTGGCCAAGCGTTCGGGCTAAGTGGCGCCGCATAAACATTAAGTAAATTGAACAATTTTACAATTTGCAACGCACTGCAAATATTTTCACGCTAAAATATGTGAAGCATTGAACCACACACACACACACACACACACACACACACACACACACCAACACACGCACTCACACACACACATGCAGGCAGGCAAGCAGGCAGACATGTGTGGGCTGTGGACCACGCCTTTTTGCGTCTATGGTCTGCTGCCACGCGCTTAGAATGTCGTTTTTAATTAAGTTAAGCGCCTGTATTAGTATCCTGGTTTGAGTTCATTATGTGTTCCCTGCCTGCCTGCCAGTCCATGCACCAATTCTGTACACCCTCCCCCCGCCCCGCCACGCCCCCAAATAACTCCACGCATCCTTTGTTTGACCGTGTGTGCAACGCCTGTGACGCGTAATGTGTATTTATAGCGACCAAAAACTCCCGACACGTAGACAGATCAGCAATTAATGCACGTGTGCCGCAAAACTGAGCTGGCAAAGGGCCCAAAACAAATTTGGGTAAACAGCATTTTAATGCAGAGCCTGGTTCTCATGGACGGTTCTCATGACATTGGCCAAATGAGCTTTGGGCCCAAATCAGCTTCATTGCGAAAATTACAAAAATTATTAAAGCGATACTTGAAAGTATACTTAATTCTAGAGAAGCTATTGCCAACATTTTCAAGGTTTAAAGAGAGTTTAAGGTTTTAGCAACCTGGCTATGCCCAACGAACCTTTAAGTAGGTCTTTCGTAAATAAATACTTATGGATTTAAGCCTAGAAAGACTTGTGTATTCCACTTGATTGATTTTATATGGAGTGCTGTGTAAGTGTTAGTGTTCATGGCTTTGAGGCACACTCGCATTCAACTTGGGCGCAAAATAGCCAAGAAAAATATGTCTATGGACATTTGTTAAGGTTAAGAGCTTTCACTTTTAATCGTGAATAACTGTCCGCTGTGTGAGCTTCGTTGTCCTTTTACATATTTTTGTGATAATGAAATGCTGCAAAGTGGCTCACACACACACACGCACACACACACACACAGAGGCACACTCCAAGGCAACTTTGAGGGCCATACGGTTTGCCCAAGTTCAGAAGCCGAAAAACATGTGCCTAGCACTTTTTGTTGTGGCAGCGTTCGCATAAATTTATAAAACGATTATGGAAGATTTGGCAACTTAAAAGAGGCAACCACAATGTGTGTGTGTGTGCGTGTGTGTGCGTGTTTAAAGGTATATATTACGAACGGAGTATGTACGGGTTTTGATAAGGCTTACGCAAAAATAATGTTGCTGCTAAGCCTTTTGGGTATTTACGCTTGTGTTGTTAACAAAGTTTTATGCCAACGGAAACGGCAAAGGCAACAGCCAACATCCAACAGTCAACATTCGCTTACCTGTAATGAGACAAAGAGAGAGAGAGAGTTAGAAAACGAGAATGGGTGGTTTAGAGTACAAATTAGTCTCAGTTGGTTATTTGGCAAGATGTTTTTTTTTTGAGGATTTGCTGTCATGGCAGTTATCCGGCACTAGTTCTGCACTCGTAAAATAATATTTGGTCACAACAAAGCGCATTTAATTAAGCAAAGAAGCAAAACAGGAAACAAAAAACAACTAACAAACCAATTGCAAGAATGCGAGAATCAAGAATGCCCTGCTCCAAAACATTTTCCGAAAAGCAGACTTATTTGTATGTATTTGAAAGTGTTCTCAAGTTGCGCAACTTACGCAGAAACAAAGTAAATCAAACATTTGCAACCAATAGTTGAACAATTTACGTAACAAAAAATATAAAAAGACAATGACAATTAAATAAGTATATAAACGATTTTCCACTGCATGAATACCTTCAACAAGTAAGTGCTTAAAGTTTTCGAGAGCTATAAGCATCAAGTTTAAATAAACTTTGTTTTGATCAACTTCCTTGCTTGTACCAACTTCCAACTGACAAACAACCCTTCGGCACCCTCTCTTCACACAGGGTATAACTAGTAAATAAGACAATGAAGTGGCAGGCTGAGAGAAAAGGAAGATTTGCCTGTCTTCCTGTTTCACTTGAAGGGCTGCTGTTGCTGTTGCCTGCTGCCTGCTGCCGCTGCTGTTGTTGTGTTGGCTCATTATTTAGCAGTCTGATTAAATTAGAATGCGCGCACACACACACACACACACACACACACTGGCATTATTTGCATATAAATGCATTGCACACACACGCACACCCAGCGTAAGAGCGAGCGACTGAGACGGCGATAGGCAATTGCAGAGCGAGAGAGAAAACGAACTATGGCAACGTTTGCTGACACAGTCCATGAAGACGAAGCCGTTTTAATGAGTTGGCAATTAGCATATCACAGCACATACACATACACATACACATACTCACACACATACACTCAGCGTACACAGATATATAAGAATTTTGCTTTGCTTATTTGCCATTTCGCAACCTTTAACAGGTTTTGCTTTATGTTTACTCATGTCTATTTGCCGTATACGTTTAAAGTTGTATATTTAAAAGTTCTTTGACAGCAGCAGCAGCAGCAGGAGCAGCAGCAAAACTTTAATTTTGCTGGCCCTGAAATATATGCTATGAAAAATTCAACTTGCCAGCAGCAGCAGCAGCAGCAGCAAAGCGGCGATTCTCTCTCTCTCTCTCTCTGGTGTGTGTGTGTGTGTGTGTGTGCTTTTATAGTATTTTCTGTTTAATGCGTATGTAGAAGTATATTTACAGTTTTATTTTTGAAGCGTCTTAACCTCAAAAGTTTTGCACTTATGCATGTTTTGCATTGCGGCCTAAGTTTTCAACGGCCATCAACATCAACCGTTGTATGCAAGCCTTGTTATTGTTTACACACACGCAAACCCACAAACCAAACACACACACACACACACACACACACGCACAATCAATAAGAAAACAAACACGCACGTTCCACGCTCGACATGATTAAAAAACTGTGCATTTTAACAGCATGAAATTTATAAGTAGTCCCCATTTGACCAGTAGCAACCCCCAAGCCAGGTTCAGTACTGCATATAACATAAGTGGGAGGTTAGCACGCTTAGCAGATACCCTGCCAAATATAAATGTGAAGTAAGCTTTAGCAAAATTCTAATTCTAATTCGCTACACAAAGTCTTAAATATTTTAAACTAAAATTTATGTTTATTCACTGAGCTTAAGCTTATTTATGTATTTGAGTAGAATTCCATTGAATTTAATCCGTTTTTATTCGCTTTAAAGTATTCCATACCCATTCCGCCTGGCATAGAGTATTTTTAACCCAGGAATTTTGCTGTTGTCGCCCGGATGTTTTTAGCATTTTATTAGAAAAGTTTACACCTTTTTTTTGTGCGCATTGTGAGGTTTTTGATAACAAACACATTTTAACGGTCTGGCATTAAACTTTATTTCCAACGTTTTTATCGAGCTCAAATTTGTAATTTCTTGTTTAAATAAAAAATCAAGTCTTTTGAGCATATCAAAATTGTTAAATTATTTAGATCCGCTGATTGATATTTTGTGTGTGTGTGTGTGTGCAATAACAACAGGAATTTCGAATATTGCGAGTGACATAAATTTCTTTAAGAGCTTAGCTGGCTTTTACACACACACCAACACACATACGCAAACCACACACACACACGTACAGGTTGACATCGTAATATAGGCAAGTCTTAGTGTAACCGAATGTAGTTTACCTTTGATTATCGCGAGTGTCAATTTGTCTAAAGGTCATGAATTTGCCGTTTAGCTAATTAATAGTCCGACAATGTCAAAGTTAGTGTGTGGTTCAATTACTCCCAGGTGAGTGTGTTTCCGAGTGCTTATGCCTCTGAATGTGTGTGCCAAGAGGTGTGTGGGGCGTGTTAAGACATCGAATGGGACATGCTCACACGTCTAGCACACATTTGTCTCCGCCGAGGTTGAGGGGTTGGGTTAACATTTTAATTAAAGAGCGAAGAGCGGCACGCGGTTAAAGTCGACAGTCGAAATTGATGTTTGACGACGTTTACACGTTGTTAGCCAAGTCGTAATTGAGAGTGAAATGTATGTAAATTATGCAAAAGAAAACTTACACATTGACAGCTTACTTATTAATAATGCACAATCTTAACTTTCTGTCAGACCATTAAGACATAATAACATAAATAACATAAACATAAATTTTGGCTGTCAATTAAATAGATTGGCAGATAAACTGTCAACTCCATGCACTTATCATGTTAACAGTTGTCGTGTAAACTCTACGTTTGTCAGAGCTGTAGAGTAATGTTTGTCGACAATTTCAGCTCGAGGCTTATAACAACTGAATAAACCCCAACTTGGTATTTAATTAAAAGTTTAAAGCATAGGTTTTTGCTTAAGGGTGGGATATTGTTTAGGGTGGTGTCAAAGGTCATAAATGTATGCAAATTATGACACTAAGTAATTAAAAGTTACGCGCTCAACTCAGAGACTATTTAATGTTGATTAAAGCCAACCCTAAGGCGTTCAAATCAACGCGATTTATACAGATAAACACATATATATATATATATATATTTGTATGTAGATATATATATTTAAAATGTATCTTGAAGTATTATTTGATGAATTCGTATTGCATTGTGTTCTCTTTGCCTTTGGCGCCTTTTGCTTTCTTTTGCTATTTATCGCATCATCAAACATTTTGATGTTGATTTATGGTAAATATATTTCTTGGCAGCATCGCCAGCCACAGCAACAAAAACTACGAAAAAGTGTCTGCAGCATAGCCGTGAAATGAGCTAACACCGAGGGCAAACAGAAACCCCAAATAAACACAAGTGAATTGTTCAGACCCGAACAGCCAGCAGCAAAAGCAACCACAATAAAACAAACTCAAAGAATTGGAAAAAATGGTAGAGTGTAGGATGGTTTTTTTTCGTCGTTTTCTTTTTTAATTCCCTTTTTTCTTTTTCGTATTCTGTGTCATTCATTTCATTTTGGTTTTGGGAATTGTGCAAGCGATTTGCTTGCAAAATGAAATGCTCGAGTGGCCGTCATCATCTCAGCATCAGCATCCACATCCACATTCACATTCACATCCACATCATCATCATCATTCATCTTTATCATCATCTTCGGTTCACAGTTCCAATCGTAGTTTATATTACAAAAGTTTTCTATAATTTATTTTCATTGCGTTTCGCATTTTCTTTTGAGTATTTATCCATTTGAAATTTGATTTTTATTTGACATGTTGACAGTCTAAGGGAATTCGTATTCCAAACGGAATTCGGATTCGGAATGGATATGGAATCAGAATCAGAATCGGCCACGTCCAGAGTCAACTACGAAATGCGAGCTGAAAACTTTTGCTTCCAGCTTTTGCTCATTAAGCAAAATAGAACAACAAAAATCATCTTATACGACAAAAAAAATAAAAAAATAATAATAATAAGGAAAAGAAAAAGAAAAACTAATTAATATGTTGAGCAGGTAAATTGAGTCGAGAACTGGGATGAGAAGTGTACTGGGAAATGAGCATCGAGCATTCATAATTTTTGCATTAGTTATGCGAAAATTTTCCGGGTCACATTCATGTGTATATGCATGTCAGCAATTTTGTATACCCTGTAGAGAGTTTACTTTTTTTTTAATCATATATCAAATTTATATAGCAATTCCAGAAATCAAATAAATCTTAAAATGTTCATACAGAAAGAGAAATAGAATGTTACTGTATAAAAAAAAGCATATATTTTAGTCTACCATTTGAAGTTGGTATACCCTAACTTATATGATTTTATAAATTCTGGATTTTATGTTCACACACAACGAGTCCAGCGAAGTGTGCGCATTTGTGTGTATTTTGGGGTTTTATTGGGTTTTATTAATTAAAATTGGATGCTGTTTGCTGTTTGCCAACGCGTCAAGGCGTATGTGAATTGTAATGAGTGTGTGGGGTTGTGTGGGTGTGTATGTGTGGGTGTTTGAGTGGGGTGGCTGAAGGTGTATTTGCCCATAAATTGCACATGTAATTAAATAGCTGTGTAAATTTCCAACTGACTGACTAAGCAAAATTCATCAAATTTAATGAGCTGTGTCTAGAAATAATTGCGCTGCCCGAAAATGTACGGAATTTAGTTATTCTTGAAGAAAAGGCAAACTAGTTTCCACGACCAGCTCAACCGCACAATTTCTTGCTCGCACACACGCTCTCTCTCTCTCTCTCTCTCTCTCTCTCTCTGTCTGTGTCTGTCTGTCCTCTCCTTATCAGTATTTTCGCTTTCGGTTTGCGGTTGCTGATGGAGCCACCAAAGCGTGCTGAAGGACATTTATCACAATCAATACACGACTGCATCAGCGTCATCCTGCCTTGCCGCCTCAGCTTTGCTCTTGCCACTGCCACTGCCACTGCCACAGATAGAGCCACAGTCATTGGCAACGAACCACTCGCTGCCACTGGACAGCAGGCAGAGAGAAGAGGGCGGCGTGGGTAACAAGAGTTTCGCATTTCTATATCTGTTTATCTCTGGTTTCCCGTGCAGTTTTCTGTGCTTACACGGATCATTGAGCAACGCGAAAGCGGAAAACGCGAGAGATGTGCACTTCACATAACTTTGAACCCCCCCCCCCCACCCCTTTGCCTAACTTGTTGCTGCTGCTGCTGCTGCTGCTGAAGCATGTGGCAACTCGAGCATAACGAACTTATGCGTGTATTGCAAGAAGAGCTTAGAAAAATTGTTATTGCCACGTCGAGCGATGTTATGAAAATGGCCACTGATTGGCTTTGTTTGCCATCCAATATCCTGTCTGCCGCCCCAGTAGCCAACTTATGTTCAAATTGTTACTTAGATCCAGGTAATGCAATTAAATTCTCAACGCATGTGAATATGAGCAGATTGTCTGGCATTTAAAGACGGGTTGCGTTGCGTCTAAACAAAACGAAATAACACCTAAGTTTGGCAAATATTTTTGTTTGTGTTTATCATGAAATGACGCCAAATTGGATGTCAACATGTTGTGATTATTTCGTTTTCTAATCTCCTTCAATTTCAACTCGCTAGCTTAATTAATAAAGTTCCTGTCTGAAGAGGTTTGCGAACAATACGCTTCAAATTTCTAGACTCTCTTTTAATTGTGATAAAGTTTGCCAGTCGCTGTGAGTAGCATGATTGTCTCTCGCCTGTCTGGTTTGCAAAAATTGCATTAAAATGAGTCGATCAAAGGGTAAGTGAAGGTCAACGGATTGTTCAACAGTGAAAAGTTACCAGAACCCAAACTTGACACATTGTGACACAAGTCAGATGAAAATGTAAATGCAATTTATTTTCTTGATTTTGTTTCAATTCTTTTAGGTTTTGCGACAAAAACGTTGTGAATGGCTTTTTGTGGGTGTGTTGAATTACATGTGCTCTTAGTCAATTGGAAATGGGGTCAGCTGCATAATTAAACACTGTTTCAGACAGTCAGGTCACTGCTCTCTCTCTCTCTCTCTCTCTCTCTCTCTCTATCTCTATCCTCTCCCGCTGCCAGCGCCATCACCTTGGCTCTTGGGGGGCAAATTGCAATTGAATTGTGCTGCAGCTGACAGAAGGAGAGAGAGGAGGTCGTCAGGCGGCACATAGTCTGAAGGCAGGTCGACAACAGTTTGTCAACTTGCCGTTCTCTGCTCGATTAATGGTAATTGTAATTGAATATTGATCGATTACGACGACCAAGACGATGACGATGACGATGACGATGCTGACACTGAGCCATGACTGATGATCGGCAACCAGCTCGAGTGCAATTTGTACAGCCGGTTGCAATTTTCAATACACTCCGACACTCTGGCATTCTGTTATCTGCCATGCAGCAAGCACTCAAAGCACAAGTAGACACACACACACACACACACACACACACACATGTGCCACTTTTTTGGATGCACATGTTGTGAAATTTACATATGAGAATGTATTTTTCTTCTTGGCTGCTACTATCACACAACAAACCCACGCACACACACACAACACACACAACACACAACACACAACACACATACATACATACAGCCCTAATTGCATTTGCTGTGCGTGTGTGTCTGCAACCACATAAACTATATATATTCTTGATTAGGATCAACAGCCATTCAAACCAGCAAGCGAATCCCAGAGACTTTTGAGCTACTGATTTCAACTTTGGAATAAAAGTTCCCTTATAATATGCACACATCAAATTAATTTCATTTTATCGATAACTCTCTGTCTCGCGATACATATCGATTTCAGTTAGCAATAAAGGACACATTTTTAAAGGCAGAGCTTTCCAATTGATATATAATATGGATTGATATATTCTTGAACAACTGCACAATTATCGAGATCGAATAATTAACACGTAAGTTTTCATCCAAAACGTTTTTCCATATTGAACTTTGAATTATTTATTATAATTAGAACAGGTATTTTAATAAATTTTTTATTTAAAAATTTGTTTCAAGTCGAGCTCTCTCGACTGAAACATTTTTATTTATTAATTTTAGCTTCTTACACAGGTCAATTGTTTGTTTTCTGCAAAACTGAACAGATTTTCAAAAACGAAAACATTTTGGAACAATAATGTACTGTACAAAAGCGGGCAAAGGGGAGAGATGTCACTTGTGGTATGAATCTCAATCGAACACACTCTTTGCTAGTTGATAGTCTGCTCACAAAAGTATGCTGTGAAAATGTTGTCAAGCTCAACCTGCACTGACGACGAAAGGCAACGTGACAACAATGCTGAACAATTTTGTCCACAACGGGTGAATAATATTTGCCAACAAAAGACAAATGAGCAAAAGTGCTGGAAACTGCAATAACAATAACAACAACAACAACAACAACAACAGCAGCAGCTGCAAAGAGTGTGTCTTCCAGTTGCATTCAATTTAATGTGGCACACACACTTAATACTTGCTCTCCACATAGACAGCATATTCCGCGTTCTGTCACACTTAAGCTGCAGCTGAGCGATGTTGTCAATAAAATGTTTCTTTTCTTATCATTTTATGTCAAGCAGCATTTGGAAAATTTAAAACTAATTAACATGGAAATGCCCGCTCTTACACAAAAACAAACTTTTCATATGCATGTGTGTATATTTTGTACATTTCCTTGCACTAGGCAACACACACACAGACTTCCTCACATATATTTGTATATTGTGTCTGCTTTGGCAAGATGGTAAAATATATGCAAATAAAATAAGAATTTCGTTTTGCTGTTTGTCAGACCCTTAACGGTAGCGATGTAAGTGCTGCGCATGTTGCATGCTTCACAATGCTGCCTGCCACGCACAGGCTGTAATAGCAACAGCTACAGCAACTGCAACTGCACCAGGACTTCACACTCCAGGATTTTATAAGGGCAGCAGCATGAAAATGCTTGGGCCATTAGACAGACAAGTTGCCGCCTTTGTTAATTTCATACCCAATCAACTGGCAACTGGGGTAACCTGCTATCTGACTATGGCATAAATAAAAAGTAATTTATTTATATAATAGAGATTACCTAAGCAGCTGGTCCTTAACAATATACAAATAGACCACTTCGTCTGGGCAAATTCTTTATAAATCTGCAGATTAAGTATACAGAAAGAAGTATGAAATCATTTGTGACTCGATTTGTGCAAGCCTTTTAAGAGTTTTAAGAAAAATATATTTGACGCTTGAGCAAAATCCTTTTATCAATAAAAAATGTCATCATTTATATGACATTTATTCGCTTTTATACAATTTCAATTCAATTCAAATAGAATATTGTTTCATATCCTCTTACAGGATATGTTGCTGCCAGGAATTCTTTGGCTGCAGCATGCCAAGTTTCTCTATTTTATTGCTTTTGCTGTTAAAACATATACACACATGTGTATGTGTGTGTGTGTGTGTGTGTGTTTTGTGACGTTGTTTGCATTTGATTTGTTTGAATCCCCCTGTGTGTAGATTTTAGACTCTGTCTTCTGTCTGCTGTCTCTATCTCTATATATATGTCTTAAGTTGTTGCTTATTTGCCAGCGATAGTGGCCATTTTTGTTTGTTGAAAAAAAAAACAGAAAAAAGTTGACTATTATATTGTTTTCATCCTGTTTAGCTGGTTGCTTCAACGAATGTCAACAACAGTCCCTCAAACCTCAAACAAACCTCTTCAGGATTCAACAGTTCATTGCGCAAGGCTCAAATTATCAAATTAGTTGCCACAACACAGTTCATAGCCAATTAAATGGCAAAGTTAAAACAAATATCTAAGCCAAAATGGTCATTGCTTACTCTTTCGAAATTCGCATGTTGCAGCAACTCGAGTGTATTTCCATACGACAGGATGTAAGGCTTCTGGCCAGGAGAGGAGTATTGCTATAATTTCTCATTAATTTGTGCCGACTTAGCAGTGTATTCAGTGTATTCAGTGTATTGTGCATGCACACACATATATTAAACATGTATTTACTTTTTGCTTCAAGCAAGGAAAAAAATGAAATAAGTAAACGTTGCAGCGTTGCAGCGTTGCATGCGGCATGTAGCCGCACAAAGAATATAGCAATGCCCAAAAGGCAATTTGAGTTGTGGCAAAGCACGAACCGACTTTAAATGTTACACAGCAACTACAGTCTACACGAAATATAATGAATTGTTAGCTTATCATAATTGAAAAATACATTTTCAAATGCTTAAATCATGCAGAAGATTTGAGAAATGGGTTTAGAGCCATAATTCTAGGAATTTTATACAAAACTAAGTTAGTCAAAACAAAGCTACTTAATTGTTATTCTTTGCTTAAACCTTTTACTTTATAATATAAATATCAATTCGGAGTCTTCTATTTATATTATTAGGAACTACATTTTAAACGTTTTTGTCTCGTGTATAACATTTTTGCTGACTGAGTTTTTATGGGGCTCAGCTAAGCCATGCAACAAATATTGAATCAATTGTATTCTTACATAGCCCAGGTTAAATATTGAATTTTATTTGTAATATAATTTATTTTTTACTTTTCGTGTTTCTCAGTGTCGCCTGATATTAGTTGTTTATTTACAAATTAGCTCGTACATTCAACTATGTGTTTTTATACATTAATTTCTGGTTGACCCATTTTTACTTGTTCTTTAATACAACTTAGATTTCACTACAAAATATTTACCCTGCAGCTTGTTTGGCATATGAAACGAGTAAAAGAGAAACATGAAGTTATTTGTTGCACTTTGTGCATGGCTGGAGACCAATTGTAAGCCATTGCTTCAAGCTTATGTTGCTCGTGAGGCATCTGAAAAAGTATGCAGCATTTACTCTGCAATGCACAAGCAGAGCAAAAGAAACAGGGACCGGGAAACATGGGGGCATCTATGTTCGCACACACACGCATGGAATATGTGCAATTTTGTGTACTTTCACTTGTGAGCGATTTTGTGTGTTTATAATTCTTCATTTTGACTAAGCACACATGTGAAACAAGGCAATTTTGTGCTGCCACTTACGTTGCCCCTTCCATTTGTGTGGCAGGATAAAATTCTTCTTTAGGCAGGCAAAACAGTCAACTCAAGCGGCGCACCCGTTGACCCAAATTTGTGGCAAGCTACTTGGCATCTTAAACATGCATAACGCAAGCCGGGCATGCAGCTTGCTGCATAACTAAGTCCCATGGCGACGGCTAATGAGTTTAAGTTCCCGACTCGCTGCCACACACAATTGACAGCCACTGACTTGCCACAGCGGTGCAGAGTGTGGGTGGGTTTGTGGCCTGGTGAAAACAACTAAAGACAAGTGCCACCGCACATGCATTTACACCTTCAAAAGCTGCCAGCGGGGCGCGACACAAATGCGCCCAGGGGAGATAGCTGAAGCTGTAGTTGAGTGTCAGGTTGCAGTTGTTCCAGCAGCAGGTGGTTTTCTTGTTCTTGCAACAACTGAATTTCAATGGTGAATGGCCCGGAGCCCTTTTGAACACAGGTGGCAGGTAGCAGATACCAGGTAGGTTCATGCAGCATCATGCTTCATGCTATCTGCAATGTTGACAGCCTGCAAATTGCCTTAATTAAACATATATTCGAAGCATGTCCTGTTCGTCCTGTTGCCTGACTTAATGAAATTACATTACGCAAAATGGCGACGGCGCCATTCAATGAGCAAAGCGAAAAGGAAACAAAGAAATCTGCGAAATGACATAAAAATACACAGCGCAGGACTTTGGCCTCATCTGTGAACGGGCCCGTGGATTGCCACCGTTAATTGCGAAAGAGGGAGAGATATATATAGAGAGAGAGAGAGAGAGAGAAAAATTGAGTAAGAGACAGAGAGCGTAGCAGGCATTGCTAGTGAGTGAGAGAGAGAGAGAGGGAGAGGGAGTGTGTAGGCGCCACGACACATTCAAATTGAATTAAAATTCCATTTGGCGTTGTCATTTTGCTTAACAATTTCATTCGTTCTAGCTTTCTCTCTTTTCCTCTTCCTCTACCTCTAACTCCATCTCTTTCGCTCAATGTCTGATTGTGTCGCGCTCATTGCCTGCTTCGATTATTTTTACCAACTTATTTCGCAACGAATTCCTTTTGACTGATTGCGCGTGGCAGCAACGGAGACAGTTCCAATTGAATGTTTCAATATAATTACAAACTGTGAAGTGGCTGGCAGGCAGCAGACATAAATTATACATCATATTCTTAATTAAAGCCAGAAGTAAAGTCAAGCCAAAACTTTTGGGCTCACAAACTAACGTGCACAACTTGCCAATTTTGTAAATTTCTTGGCAAAAACTTACACAATTTTCCTAGGTTCTTGTTTACGTTTTTCACTCGTTGTATTTATTCAAAAGTTGGTAACTTGGTCAAGGCAAAATGCTAATGGTAAGTTCCGGGCTCAAACTCTTCCTCCAATTTGTTGTCGCAGCTGACAGACAGACACTAAGCGGCTTCTAAGAAGCGCACAAAGCGGAACTCATTAAAAGCAGACGCCAAAGCAAGATACTTGTAATAAAGAACACACGAATTGTGCAAACCAATGAAGTTGTTGACTTTGAAGATACCCTGTAAATGCATATATCTCTTAGGCAACACCCACTCATCACAGCACATCTCATAAAGCTGTTTAGATACAAAAAAAACCAAAGTCAACATCTAAATTGAACCGATTGTTCTTATCAAAGTTAAATGAGAGTCAAATTTTGATAGTTTTTTTTTTGCCAAACATGCATAATTGATGAGTTTGGTTTGTATACCTTGGTAACAAAAAAAAAACATAAACTCATCGTTCCAGCTATGGCTGTGCTATGAGATATATTGATCCGATCAGCTCGGTTGCTGAGGCACTGGTTTGCATTGCAATCGGCAGACGGGCAGAAGGACATGACTATATCGACTCGGATAGTGATGCTGATCGGGAATATGTATACTGTGCATATATATTGTTTGCAAGGGTATACAAATAACATTTTTTATGAAAATGCCAAATTTAACAAGATTTGTGTTGAAAGCCATTTTTATTCTCGTTCAAGCCCTGGAGATTTGTGTTTGAAACAAAACCCTCAGCAAGAAGACTGCCCTTGACTACAATTTATTTAGGGACCTTTTTTTGTCAAAGAAAAAATTAAGGCTTCGCTTCTTTCATTTAGTTTTTTTTTATTTTTTTTTTGTTTTTTGTTTTTTGTTTAGTCTTGTTCTGTGGCCGGTCGCGGAGTTGATAATTAAATCGCACAAAATGCCGTCGACGTCTTAACAAGACAAATACAGCTCGTGCGATGCGCGTGGGGCGTGGCAAACGAGTAACAAAACGTGTCAAAATAGACAGCAGCCAAGAATGCTGTGTCCCTCACCCATCCCCAAACAACTCACAACTCACAAACTTCCACAAAAATGCTGGCAAACTCCCCACTTCAAGTCAACCCAAAAAAGAAAAACGAACTTTTGTTACTTGACAAATTGATGCTGATGAATTCTTGAGTTTCATTTTGTTTTTTGCTGCCTGTCTAATTAAGCGCAAAAGTGTTGCATAATTTTTCGGGGCTCTAGTCATGCAAATTGAAAGTGTTTTTTAACACTCTGCATTCATTCTTAAATGGCAAAGAGGGCAATACAAAGTGGTTTGTTGCAGCTTTAAGCCTAAAGTGTAATTTGTAGAGAAACCTTTTACATCGGTTCAGACGTAGTCAACATTGTATGAGACACATTTTTATAGTTTTCTTAGACAACAGCCAAGGTTAGCAAAGACAAATATAATTTTCGATGAGTTCCATTAGCACTTTAAGTGCAATTTTAAAACCCAATGCATAAAAGACTATTACATTTCTGAGATAAATCATCTTAAGTTTAGATTCGTATAACAAAAAAAGGAAAAGAGAGACAGAGAGACAGAGAGGAGGAAGAGAGATAAACTCCTTAAATGAGTCCAACTAAAATCTCATCAAATGCCTTTCAATTAAACTAAATCGCTCAGTTTGCGCTGTGTTGCGTGTGCTGCGCTAAATAATGAAAGTAATGAAAGACTGTATCACACTCCTTCAATCCAGCAAATCAGCCCCCCAAAGCACACCCCGTCGCAATCCTGCCCATTCTCAATGAAGGAGCGTGCGCTTGGTTTAACCATTTAGATAAAGTTTTATGGCACGCCAACGGCAACAGTGCCAAGGATACGTAGTACACGTGTGTATGTATGTGTTTAGGTGTGTTTGTGTGCTTTTTAACTGTCACATCAACATTGTTATCCTTTGCCGCCTTCGTTTGACAAAGTTTCACAACAAAAAGAAAAGCTTAGCGTGTGCGCAGCATATTGAAAAACCGAGCGTTGAAAATCGTCGCATTTTCACCTGATGGCTAATCGATAATAAGTACCGACTACCAAGCACTTACACAGCCCACACATTATAACAAGGAACCCCCGCCCCGCCCAAACCCAAACCAAGAAAGCCAAGCCTGAACTAATACCCCAGGCGCTCATCGTGGCTGAAAAGTTTTGCGCACTGAAAATAATGAATGAAAATTTTTTTTGATAACATTGCCGTCGCACCACCTCTTGCACTGCAATTTGTGTCAGCTGAAGCGACTCTTAAGTGGGCGTAACTTTAGGCTAAAGACGACAACTTAACTGTTAAATGGCAGCTCACTTTGTACACCTACTCCCTTACTTAATGTCTAGCCACTTAGATGGGTCCGCCGAATGGACGACGACAAAGTTTTTCAACTTGAATGTTGTTTCGGCTCTTCCAAAAAAAAAAAAAAACAAAAAAACAAATTTCAATTTCAGCCAATTTTTCTACTATCATATAAATCATGGCCAAAGTGCAGAAATCTTGTCATAAAAGGGATTAGGTAAAAAAAAGTTGAGCCAAGTTAAGCTTGAAAAAATGTTGCCCAAAAGAAATCAAATCCTTAACACTCATTTCTAAATTACTGAAATTTAAAAATGTATTAAATAGATCAAATAATAAAATAATACCAGAGTAATACAGTAATAAAGTAGAATACAGATTAAGAAAGTTGCATTGATAATTGATATACGCAAAGTCGAGTTGCATTAGTTATTGCAATCTTTTGTACTGAGATGTTGTGCAACACACAATGTTGAACTTCACAGGTTGTTAAACGATTTCTTGGCTATCATAAATATTTTGTCTAAAAGTTAGACAGCTCTATAAAGGCACACACAACAACCACAACACACTCACACTCACACTCACACATGTTTGGGTGTTCGTTAAATTGTAAAGTTTGTGCTTTTTTCGGTTGGGTGGATTTACGCATTTGTTGATAACAAAGTTTTAAGCTGCACAAATAACTGTGCAGTACGCAGACCTGTGCAAAATACCTACATACCTATATATAAATGCAACTGTAAATTCTAACGAAAGTGAACAAATAGCCAGAGAGAGAGAGAGATAGAGAGAAAGAGAGGGCGAAATAGTGAGAGAGAGAGAGAGAGAGAGCGAGCGCGTGTGAGTTGAGTGTGGCTTAGTAAATTTGGAGTTCTAGTGTTGAAAAACAACTTTTGCAACATGACTGCAAAATGATGTCAAAAGTTATGCGCGCGGTTGACCAACTAATCAGAAAGTTGTTAATTGCATACTGCCAGCGGCAATAACCAGGCACAAACCAAGCAGAGGAAACCAAAAGCGAAGTCCTGAAAAACTAGATGCACTTCAGCACCTGCACAGTGCCAGTAAATCTTAATGTGTGGAGGAGTTTTCTATGTGTGTGTTGCGTTGTGCGGCACTTTTTATGCAAATGAACAAACATCGCACAGCCCTATTAAGAAGCGGCTCGGTATTTTATATTTTAAACAGTTTCGCACTCATCAAAATGTGAGCCAAGTGCAGTTTATAACGCACCAGCTGCCGTTTATGACCCAGCCCAGCGGCAGCCCCAACTCTGTATCGCTGTTATGCGGCCACTACCTCTCTCCCCCGTCTGTCTCGAGAGCCCACTCAAATTGTAATTTATGTCTGCCCGACACCTGAAATTGACTTCACGTGCGCTGCTGTCGCCATGTGGTTGTTGACGCTGACGCTCTTATCTCAACTTCCCTGACAACGGTCCGAAACCAGCTGCCAGCTTCCCATTGAATTCATTGCTCTTCACCACACACACAGACACACACACACACACACACACCCACTCTAAAATTTACAGCCAACAATTTGTTTAAGCTTACATTGGCATATTAACTGATGACGCTGGATCAGTCAACCAATATATGGAGTTATGTTCGAATTTATCGCTACTTAATTGCTTTAATCATTAATCACGAAAACACCACATATTTTTAAAATGTGAATCGATGAGGCACCAGAGTAGAAAATGAAGAAGAATGGATAGCTTTGTTATGAATATATATTAAATAAATCTTAATTGCACTGTCCGTTCCTCACAAACTATAGCGACAAAGAAGAAGAGGCGTGCACAGCACTTGGGAGTATTTGACTACATTCTTTGACTTCCTTGTAGACACAACTGAATGCTCCTGTAGCCCACCAAGAAAACGACGTCGGATCTTTTTCAAATTTGAGGTATACAGCAGGAGTAGGAAAATTCTCCCCGCCGATAGCCCATGCTACTTG
The DNA here is from genome assembly GCA_035042305.1 of Drosophila glabriapex. Classification (NCBI taxonomy): domain Eukaryota; kingdom Metazoa; phylum Arthropoda; class Insecta; order Diptera; family Drosophilidae; genus Drosophila; species Drosophila glabriapex. The sequence goes on from JAWNLN010000046.1 coordinate 18,728,319, forward strand.
CTGTGTAGTGTTATTTAGTGAGAATTGACTTTGCATATTCCATTACAAATGCCTACAAAATTGAATCGATCGCGACACCAGCAGCACATTAACAGTTTTTATATACCACAATATCCGCAGTTTAGTGTTCGTCGTATTTGTCTGGGAACGTCTAAAAATCGTTCGTCAAACTGTCAGAGAAATTCGATTGCCATCGCTGCTGCTTGCGCACACACAAAAGGCTTTCCATCATGCTGTGATGCCCTGAAGTTATTGCTGTATTTTCCGTGAATGACAAAATATTTGACATTTAGCAGCATCACGTAAATATCACATGTAGACGAGAAACGGATCCGGACCCGGACCCCAACACACAACTTCTGCCGACAGTCGTATCCATGGCACTATTGTTAGGAGTTGCCACCCCATATCACCTTTTTCGCTGTCTTTGGCAGGGTTCAGAGTTGTCGTCGTAGCCATTTCGATAAACGAGCTAAAAATCAGCGCGAAATAGTTGCGAACGCCAACGCTTTCGCACGTGAGCGACACAAAATGTGGCACCAAAATGGCGTCGCCTTGCTTCTTGCTTGCTTGCGCATTCCTGTCATCGAAGTCGTCCGTGTTGTGCTGTGTTGCACGTTATGTGTTGGCTGCTGATTGTGGCCGGGCAGCTGCCGTAACTATGTGTAGATTTAGTTGCGACTTTTGGCCCCTAACTGACATCAATCATATATCGGTGAACCCCAAGCTATTGGGGTCATTCCGAAATTTCGTAATATTACCAACCACAAAAGAATTTTGCATGTGTTTATGTGTGTGTGTGTGTGTGTGTGTGTGTGTGTGTGTGTGTGTGTCTGTGTTTATGTTTTTGGTCAGTCGCGAACGCTTTAAATTGCATGCAATATGCGACACAGGAACCGCAACTGGCGCCTGTTTATTGCCAATTTTGGGAGCTTCAGTTTGGTCAGCCACACGCATTGCACAGAATATGCCTGCGTGCATACGTGTGTGTCTGTGTGTGTGTGACTGTGTGTGTGTGTGTTTGTGTAATCATTGATTGGCCGCGTCAAAAGTTATCTGCGGTCGCGTGGCGCGCACAGCAAAAATACACACAAAATTATCACGGCAAAAGGTCTCATTAATGTTCTACCGGGCAACCGCAAACCCCAACACAAAAAAAAAAAAATTCAAATTTTGTTGATTCTTGTTTAATTGCCATTGAGCAAAGATCAACGACAGGCACACACAGAATTAATGTCCACTTTATATTGCCTACTTTTTTGTGCTCAAAGTGGCTTTAAAATCCATCAATTGCAAAAACGAATACACTCAAAACTAGAACAACTTTCTATTCCACAACATAAATCCTGCACATGGGCTGTTGAATAGTACTGCCATCCATCCACGGTCAATTAATATTAAATAACTGACCAAATAACTCTTGTTTAGATCAGAGTTGCTGTTGCTGTTTGCTGCTTTCATTAACAGCCGCACACATGTATCTATCTTTAAGAACTCGTTGTTCATAATCAGCATGAGCACAGACAGACAGACACAGACACACACACAAACAAAGATTACATATATATTCACATATGACATAGTTGTATTCAAAGTCATATCAATTTAGCTACTCATATTATAGGGACTAGTTTTAGCTATCCTTAGAATGGCGCAGCCTTTGCAAGTAATTCATAAATCGTATTTTCTTAGGTTGAAGTTTACGGTTTCTTTCTGAACTCGTGACATATTAAAATCATGGCGCAAGCAGCCTTTACATGGGACAGTTTCACCAAAGTTCTATTTTGGTTCTTAATTTTGGGCCAAAAGTCCACACGGCCTTTCATTAAAAATATGACATGCGTGCATGTGTTTGTCTGTGTTGTAGGAGGCCTTATGAGCTGCCATTTATTTTGGCAACTCAAGCACAAACGCGCACACACACACACACACTCACACACACTCACACACACGCCTGTGCATACGCTCATCCATTTGCGTAAGTCAAATAAATGAGCATCGTCCTTTATCTTTTTGACCATCGAATGGACAACGCCACATTTTATGGGAGCGAATAAAGTAGACGTTGAAGCGGAGGTGAAGGGGTGAAGGGTGTGCAATGCGCCATAAAAGTGGTGTCAGAAATCGCATATTAAATATGATGCTATATACATATATGTTCGCTGCCATGCATGACAAATAATACATGCGTATGTATCAGCATGAGACTATGCTTATGCTGTGTGTGTGCTGAGTATGTGTGTGTGCTGAGCATGTGTGTGCTGAGTATGTGTGTGTGTGCGTGTGTTGTGGGTTGCTTGTAAGTTGCTTAATTACATTGGTCATTGTTCATGTTCCGGAGCTTGTTGAACGCTGTTGTAATGCATTACTCGTGGTCAAACTAAAGCCACAACAACAAAAAAAAAGAACACTAAGAATTCTCGACTAGAGTCGAGATAGTTCCCAACTATAAGATACCCAGTACGAGTTGAGCTCACATGTAATTAGATCTATGATTTTTCAATTAAATTTCAGCATTTTAATCAATAATAAATATTAATTTATGGTCCCTTAGACATCATCTTCTGACTGTTTGAAGCACAACTTGATGATACCCATTATGGCCAAGTTTCACAAGTACAGGGTAGAAAGTGATGCAGCGAAAGCTTCGGAAACTTTGAGCTTTAACTCAATTTTAGTTTGCGATAGTTTTGGATGCCACAATAAACGCAACCCTCTAATGCATTTTGCTTGTCCAGCGAGTGTGGCTTCTTTCCGTGAAAACTCTTTCGTGTATTTATTTCCTTCTTGGGTTTCCCCCAGCTATTTCCAATTTGACGAAGTTTGTCAGTGCCTGTCTGCTTGTTAGCCAAACTGTTGCTGACAATTGGCGACCGCATTGCAATTGTGTCACAAAATTTCCGTGGTAATCAGAGCGCTGTCAAATTCATGACTTTGCTTTTAAAAATGGTGGCAACAAAACTGTTACTGAAAGGTCAACTATATATTAACAAATTGAGCACATTTTGCTAATAGACACAAGGTGAGGGGACTGATGCAAAAAGAATAATATGCCAATTTGTTGCTGTCGCTCCACCTTATAAATTTCAAATAGCTCAGTTCCTGGGATAAAATGCCCCATGCAAAAGAGTTTTGAGACCAATTTTAAAGCTTATAAAAATGACAAAAATAGCGAGAGAGAGACGCACATAAACACACACACACACACACACACACACACACACACACGCACACAAATCTACCATCATGAGAACAATGGCCAAAAGAGATGCATAGTCATGTAAACTTTTGTAATAAAATGCGAAAAACACACACACAGTGTCTAACTAGTTGGACTGGCTTTTTGTGGCAGGAAAAATACAACAAATTATGCAAGTTGTTTGTTTTTTTTTCTATATTCTTTGTTGTTGTTTGTAAAATTGTTATTTTAGTTATTTTTTTTTCCTATAGTTTTTGTACTGTAAAAGTGTCGTAGATTTTGTACAAACAGTTTGACAACTTGTGCAGAATAAAACCCGACACCTTTTTTGTGAGTAGGTCAACAATTTGGAAGGCTTCGACCGTGTCATTTACAAAAATAATTGCTCTGGCTTATGCTTTGTGTGACTGTTCTGGCAAAAAAGAACATGGCTCAAAGGCTTCAGATGCAAATTAGACACAAAACATGCACTAGAAAGCAAACAAGCTCAATTTTAGTCACACAACTCTGCAATGAAGTTCAAACTTAAATGCAATATCAACTTATTTGATAAATTTTAATAAATTATAAACTTAAATTGTCTATTCAAATTGGCTTGTAACAATATTGTACGAAGCACAAAAGCTGCACAATCCTTGGCTTCACCATTAATTTTGTATAATGCAATTATATTAATTATGATGCCTTGTTATGATACCCCCAAATAAGACCTTAAGATCACTGATATTTATAAAATCAATTAATTTTAATAATTTAATTACGTTTCGACAATAATCCACGTGAAAATTCTGACCTTAATTTTATTTTCTTAATGAGTTCGCTTACATTTTAAATGAAATGCACATTTTTGGCTTTGTAGCTCGATAGTAATTTAAGGCTCAATTCATCAAACTCAATTTCGCATGCAATTTAAGGCCATATATTCCGACATTATCATATACATATGTATTCCATAATCCGGATTCGAGTCAAAAGGAACATTTCCTTATGCAACCTCCAGCCACGTACATGTACAAGAATTGCATTCATTGGTCACCGAAACGCTGGTCCCAATAAAAGAACGAGAGAAGAGAATCCGGACGGCAGTCATCATCATCAACATCAACATCATCCTGGGATGGATGCAGTTGATTGGGATTGAGGATGATGCCAACGACAATGACAACGACAGCCTCAGCTCGCAATCGATAGCAACGAGATAACCACCGACCGACCAAATGCTATATGAATGCTGAACGCTGAACGCTGAATGCTGAATGCGATGGGCGCAATACTAAATGAAAATCACTTAAATTCTGTCATGTCGCTCTGTTATTGTTGTGTGCCTTTTGTCCAGCAAGCGACTGGAAAAGAAGTACCAGTTAAATTAAATGAGAAGCACTTTAGTTATTGTTGTTGCTGCTGCTTCTGCTTCTGCCTTGGCACTGATTGAAATCCCCATAAGCAAACACAAACGAGCCACGTTGGGCGCCACACACACACATACACACACACACAGCCCTACGTTAGGAGCCCTCGCGTTCTGATGACAATGCGCAAAAATCATCAAAAATGTTGTGTGTATGTTTTTAATTAAAAATGAAGAAGGAAAACCCGACAGGCGCCAACATAAATATTTGTTTCATTTATCCAACTTAATAGGCAAGCGCGCGCAAGCAATACGAGTGAAAAAAATCCAATAATGAAACAAAAGCGAGTGATGGCGTTGGCCCCAAAAATACTGAAGGTCATTGAGCCACACACAAAAAAAAAGGGTTTATGGGTTTCATTAAATATTTAATGCATTTAATTACAATTCATGTCCATTTCTATGATTTCAGAGATAATCTCTAAATTGGCAGCGCGCCATTGAAAATGTTCTTAGCATTTTCCACTTCATCAAACACATCAAAGCACTGACGAGTTGAGCACAACTCCCCCAACACCCAGCTATAATATTTTTGAGCATTTGGCACTAGTTCGAGTTGTGAATAAATTATATTAAGCTGTTGCCATGGTTGTCAGTTATTGTTGAATTGCCATATTGAAAAATGTAAAAATAAAATCAATCACGAAGGAACCTCAGCAATTGGAAATGGAAAGCTTGCAAATGTTGCTCCGACTTTTGGCATTGTGAGTTGCTGAAGTGCGAACATCAAATACAAGTGGGAATTGCAAAAGTTTATTGTAATTTATTATCCGAAATGAAATGTGAAATGAACTGAACTCTTTGTACACACACGTATGGAAATTGTGCGCACCACAATGGAATCTTTTATATCCGTATATTGTTGAGTTGTATTGAGCAACAATTCAATTAAACAGTAAATCAATTTATATTTAATTAGTACAATCAATGTCACTATAAATGTGTGTGCAACTTTACAGTAACAACAAAAATGCAAAAAAATAATATAAAAATGAATAGGTTTGTGTACTAGATTACGAAAATACCCTGTAAATAATTAATATCCTTTCGTTGTTATGTTATGTTACTAATGAGTACCGATGTCGAGTGCTGGCTAATAATGCTGAAAGCCTTGTTAAGCAACTTTTATTATTTAGCAGAACAACAACTCGAATAACGTTGAATGCAGGGTTTAATTCAATTCTGCTCATAGTACAAAAGCGGACTTTCTTATTGACATCATCATTGTAGCAACCATGTTTTGATTTTTTGATATTATTCAAATTTTGTGAAATTTTGTAGTGGAATTTAATTTGAAATAGATTTTGTCTATAACCGAATTCGAGATACTGTTAAGTGTTGCCCTCCACACCACGTGTGTGGAATGTGGCATGCATGTGGTATGTTGCATGCTGCACGGTAAATTGCAATGGAAAATATCTTTATCAACTGGGTAAATGGAGCGTGTGTAATGCGTTTAGAAAAAGCAAACAATATTTTGTTTTACACCGAGCACATAACGAGGGAACACATGGAACATGGAACAGGGGATTTGTTGACTATGTATGATAAGAAAACTTGACGGGTTTTAGTGGTGGGATTTCCACTTAGCTTAGATCTGCCCCTTCCGTGGCTCTTGTCATTTGTCGTGCAATTAATTATGCTCAAGTGTTAATTATTTTCCCATTTTGCTTTTACCCTAATTACATCTTCCGCTTTTCGCCATTGCATGGTCGAATGGCAGCACTTCCTCTCTCCTTTTGTCGTTGCGCTGGGCTCCCTTGATAATTTCGTCTGCCAAGCACATTTCCGTATCCGGGAGCAGCTGCTTTTTCTTCATCTTCCTTTCGGATTTTAGAATGCACAGCGAAAAGCGAAAAGCGAAAAGAGCAAAGCAAAGCCTCAATGAGTTGAATGAATGTGTTGAATGCTAATTTGCATCCTAGAAGCTGCTCCCATTCTGCCTGATTGTGTGCAACTTTTTGTGGTCCACCATAATCCAAACTAAACTCAATTTCTATTCACCCGCACACACACACACCCACACACACACACACACCCACACACACACATTCAGTTTTCAATCTAACCATAATAGTATAGGGGCAGTAGTTTGTCTCTGCATCCAAGTTTTGATTATCAGCTGCCAAGAGTAGGCATCTGTTCAACTGTCTATCCGACATGTTAACCCCAAGAGCAGGGTGACGAGGCAACTACAATTTGTGTTGCAACAATTGGGGATAACCCAGCTGCAGCTGCACGGCCAACTTTTGGCAAGACGTTGGTCTCGGTTTTGGTCTTGCTCTTGGTTCTGCCTCTGGCCTGGTCGACAGACACTTGACACTTGACGGCAACTGAAAGATGAAAAGTTTTCAACGATGTTGACGACGACGACGACGGCGACGACCACCACCACCACCCACGTGAAGGACAAGTTTTCTCCAGTTAGTAATTAAAAATTTATGTCATTTACCTGCAAGTAGAAGAGAAGATAAAAACTTTTTTAATACAAAACTTGCTTACACCAAAAAATTCGCAAAAACTAAAAAATAAAACTGTTTGTAACTAACTCAAGCCAATACCACAGCACCGCACCAACAAAGAATGAGCCACAACAAAGCTATCAAAAAGTATATTATAAAAAGATAGAGGAACACCGAGAGAATGCCAACAATGGCAATATCCAAAGTATGCAACACAACGCACACTCTTCTGCCAACTGCAATCACAAATTGTGCGTCGATTTCGTGCATTCAACACAAGTTTCTTGCAACTCCATTTGCCCCTTCTCGACAACGCTGTTCCCTCCTGTCTGAGCGGGAGTACGTGGGCGTATATAATTTCTCATTAATTTGTGCAACGTCTGCGTCCAGCTGTAAGTCTTTTCGAAATGTTCGCTTAATATATGCTAAACATAATTTTATTACACTACAGGGCACAGAGCGACGCACACGCAAAATGGCTTCCGTTTCATTAAAATACAATTAAAATGTTTAAATAGTCAGCACAGCAGGTGCACAACAGAACCGAACCAGCCAACGGAGAGCCAACAATCCAGCGATAAATTATGGACAAACTTTTGAAAGCAACTTCGAGTAGCTGCGCGAAATCTAATCAGTTACAAAAGGCTTAAAGCACATAATCTGAAATAAGTAAAGGAACATAAGACCGAAACGGACCGAACTTTTGGTAGTCGAGGTTTCTGCTGGCTACTGGAAGTTTTACTTTAATGATGTGTAAAAGCTGCTATTTACACAGCGTAACGCTTACGAATGCCCCATAAAGAAGAAAGGAAGACAAACACAGATCCAGTTCACACAGTGCATATTCAGCGTAAATTTCATATTGAACTATAATAAAAGGTGCTCTACAATTGTATAAGGATACTTCACACAAAAGCTCGCTCTGCGTAAAATGTGCTTAATAAGATAAAAATGTTACTTGTTTGAATTGCACTTGTCAACCCAATAAATTTGCATTGCTTTAATGTGGGGGTGGTGAGTAAACAGTAAGTCAGCTTAACTGTGGCAGCTTTAACGATGCGTTAATTTCAACCTCAATTGGACAAAGTAACAACAGGTGAGGACCAAGCGAGTCTCTCATTTTCTCTCTCTCTCTCTCTCTCTCTCTCTTTTTATCTTCTTGTGTGTGCGTGCTTGTGTGTTTGAGTGTCAAAGACTATTTGAAGTGCATTAGTCACGCTTGCACTAACCCAAGTATATACATACACACATACACTCACACACACACACACAGACACACACACATAAGTGGCAGCAACTACGCTGACCAGCTTATTGAGTTTGCAATTTGGCCCAGGTTGAACTATGAAATTCATTTCATTTTCAGTCGTTAGTTACTCTTGAACCCACGTAGCGGTGCTGTGATTTATCAACTTCTTAATGAACAAAAGAATTATCGATTGGCGTGCCATGAAAAATGGCATCGGCTACTTTGGGGTTGCATGAAGTTTACCTTGCGAACAATGCGGCGTATGAGCAATGTCTGCTTATTGCCTCTGCGGCGCGCACTTATTGTGATTTACGACCATGCAGATACATTAACATTACCCTCTCTGTCTCTATTTATGGGCGGCTCTCTCTCTCTCTCTCTCTCTCTCTCTCTCTTACTCTTTATACAGTTTGACATTTCTTTTATACAATTTGAACTTTTTAAATAACATTGAACTCAGCAAAAAAATATAACACACACATAAACTTTAAATGCTGAACTTTAGGTACTTATTTGATTTGTTTAAAATGTTCATACACTAAAACAGGGACTCTACGTACTCTATACTCTGTATAGATACTCTATACTCTGTATAGATACTCTATACTCTGTGTATAAGTATGAAACTGGATTTTCTTGCGGTTATAATTGTATATAAACTATTTTGATGAAGCTAACAAGGAATACATATATTTATTAAATGGGTTGTCATCCTTAGTGACTTTTCTTACGTTTTCACATTTAAAATATATTTTTAACAAATTTTGCATGAGCCAATCAAAGCCAGAGAAAAAATAGTTTCCTGCTTTTTGGTCCTTGTCTTTCTGCCTTTTTTTTTTGTCTGGTTGCGTTTTTATTGTAGCTCATTTCATAAACCTCTTACCGCAATGACATGTTCATAATTAAATGTTAAAAATTCAGTCGACATGCAGCCAGATGGAAGCGTCAAGCGCAGCCATGCAACAAATAATAAAGTTTGCCACAAAACGCAGCTATTTCTCATGCTTTTGTGGCAAACTACCGACGAGCAACATGCAACTGACACAAGTAAATCGCAGTGAAAACTGCTGCTGGTGCTACTGCTGGTGCTGGACAAAAGCTGGCATTACTTTTTATTTTCTTGCAAGTCGTGATTGCACAAAAATGATTTCGTGCAATAGCAGTTAGTGCATATAGCAGCAGCCAAATGGAATAAGAACTTGCCACAGGCGCACACATATCTATCACATTTATGGGCATTTTTGTGGCACTCGAGCCACAGCTATTTGACCCCTTTTTTCCATTTGCCATTTTTCCATTTTTCTCTTTTTGATTTAGCCAGACTTTACTTTGGTTGCGGTTTGCTTCTGGCTCAAATAGCTTTACACTTTCATAATGCTTTATTGTTTGCTTAAGCGTTGCACAAAATGGCTGCATGAAAGCCCACTTACACTTACAGCATTTGCTAAAAACACGCCAGATCAAATAGGAACAAGTAGCTAAACTATACTTTAACATTTCTCATCTGTGAAATACCCTGTTTACTGATGATTTTCTCTGTGCACAGCTGAACAGTATGCAATGGATTTTTTCGCACCAAGCTAAACAGAAAAGATCGTAGCTCAACACAAAATAGTAAGATTTATTCGATTTTAAGAATTACGATTTACAAAACATCCATCACTTTACATCTTTAAAAGTAAATGTTCTCAACAACATGTGCCTTATGAAACAGTCATTTTATATGCGAAGTGTAGCTTAGCAAACTGCCTTTGCCTTTGCCTTTGCCTTTGCCTTTGCTGGCTAGCTCTAGCTCATTCTTTAGAAGTCAACGGTGTTATACAGCTTATAATATTGCAGTTACAGGATATGACAACAAAAAAAAATCGCACAGCACAAGTGTTCCTCTGTGTGAGTGTGTGTTGTGAAAAGCTAAGCTGCATTTTAGCTGAGCTGGAGCAACCATAGAGCTGCTGAACTCGCTGCTCCTTCTACAGCTGGAACTGTCACTCGCTGCTGGAACTGACTGGTCATTTGAAAGGGCTTAACATAATACGCACAGCCATTGAATGTCCTTCAAGCACATACATGTGCCACATGCGGCCAAAGCGAGTGACACACACACACACACACACACACACACAGACACACACACACACACAATACAAACACTTCAATACCACTGGCCCAGTCTCACTTCACTTAATTTTACCAGATGTTTTTATTGTTCTTTCGTTTCGCACTTTCGCTTTGTTTTTGCCAAGTGGTGTAAAAATCAAAGCCCTAAAAGCATTTCAAATGAATGAAAGTGACATTCAACATAGCTAGAAATATTCAGCCGCAGGAACTTGGCTTTAAGATTTAAGCAGATACAAAAACTCGACCAGCAACATTTATATTTTCCCTTGGCAATTTTTTAATTAAGGCCTTTATTTTATCTATAAAAAAATAGACTAAGTTCAAATCAGCAGCATGCAGCATTTTTCCTGTGTATTTTTGTCATAAATCATTGAAGTTCATATTTATACGTGGCTTTTCTCTGGTTGATTTCAAAATGTTCATGTTTGTCCTGAATTTTACGTGCATTTCTTTTCGAGCAGTCAAATTGATTTATGCCGTCGACATAGCGACCCAAAAAAAACTAAAATAAAACAAAATAACATTACGAAGTATTTTTGCCAAATTATTTTTTTTTTCTCTGCTATTGCGGGTCGCTGGCTTATGTTGCACATGCTACTGCAACATGCGCATGCTACAATCAAATTTATCATCATAACTTGCACACAAACAAAAAGTTGACTCAAGGTTGGTTGGTTGGTTGGTTGGTTGGTTGGTTGGTTGGTTGGTTGGTTGGTCTGCTCAAGATGTACAGATATAACATTGGCCATAAAGTCAAAATAAAATTGGAGAAAATCCTGCACATGCAATGTTCTCATTCGTGAATTTCACAACTGAAATCGAGTTTTTAATATATTTTAAATGCCCTTATACAACCTAGTTATGTTTATATATATATATATATAGACGGCGAAAAAGCTTTATCTGGTAAACAATATCTAATAATAAAGAAAAAAAAACTGTCAAGTTTGTCATTAATAATTGCTCTTACTGCTCGCAGTATTCGTACTTTTAGCAAGCGAGCAACTCGCACTTGGTTAGTGGCAGGCAGTAAGGACTCTGCGACACCTACATAAATAAGTAAAAGATTTTTGTTTGGTTGCTTTTAGTAGTTCTACTCCGTTTCTCTAGCTAACCAGGAGGCAGGCAGAGACAGCAAAACAAAGGCAAGGCAGGCAGTTGCTTGTGTGCCCTGAAACAATTTGTCATGTTATTGTTGAAATTATTGTTGTCTGCTTTATTGTTTGACTTCTGTCTGCCCCTGCTGCAGCTGTTGGCACCGCCGCCACCGCCGCCACCGCCACCGCCCTCCTTATTGTCAGAGAGACAGTCGCAAGTTGTTGCCCCAAGTCAAATGTTGTTTAAGGGCTTACGTTTTTAATTATAAATACCTCGCAGTGTTTTGCCGACTGCCTTTTGTCTGTCCGCTTGTCAGTTTGTCGGTGTCTCAGTTAGTCATTTTGTAAGTTTTGTTGCATAAGCATTTTCTTAAAGGTAAATTGCCGCTTGTCACTTTGTTTCCATACTCTCACCGGAAGAGCATATTTATATATTATATATATATATATATATATATCTTTATATGTATTTATTATGGTAAAACTAGTATATGTGCAGGTTAATGGAACTATGGGGAATCTATCCTTTATTCATTTCTATTTGTTCATATTCAGTCCCTGCTGGAGTATTTAAATATCAGTGTATTTAAGATAGACGCCCTTATTTACTTTTATTTGGGATTTTTTCTGATAATGCCAGTCAGTTTATTAGCCCCGTCGTGCGCACAATTTTATAAACCCTTAGTCAGTGACTCCTCCCAATTGCAGTAGCGTGAGGTGAACTGAAAAGCTTTCTAAGCCGCTTTACGTAAACCCAAGCATTTGAAATATTTTCCTTTTCCAACCATATTTGCCCCGTCCTTTTATGTCGCATTTTGTTCAAACTTTGCCTTGCATTGCAAAGTATTCTCGTCCTGTCCCCCCAACTTTAGTTCTAAAAAGAAAAGGCCAAAAGAAAGGTTGGGATAATTGACAATTGCTAAGCGTACAGCCTGACAAGTGAGCGACCCTTTTCTTTATTTGGAAATGGGCTGGCAATTGTTTTATAATTTAAATTTTAACCAATATGTATGCCTTTTAACTAGGATAAGATTTTACGTGAATTGTACTTCAAGTGACCCACCAGCTCAATGCACGTGCTCGATTCCGGGGTCAGGTATCGCTATTCGATATTGTCGAATGGTTCATTGTCTTTGCATTTCGACTAGCTTCATGCCACAGTCGCCCTCTCAACTGCGCAAACTCTCGAGCATCCTTGAAAGCATTACAACAGCGTAAATACCTGACATTTGTAAAACCCTCTTCGAATACTAAGGGGTATACACATTTACAATACCCAAAATATTTGCTACATCTATATTTTACGTAGTATGTATCGCTTTACTGTACATTTTTAATTAAGTAGCTGCGTGTGCTTTGCGAAAAGCTTCAATTCTGTATACAGGGTACCCTCTATTCGATCAGCACTTTAATGTTTGCTTATTGTTACTGCCAGCAGCGACTGAGAAACTGACGAGCTGTCTGGCTGCCTCCTGACTAGACGAATATGCCATATGACAGCTGCCAACATGGCGTATGCGTAATATTGCAACACGATGCTTGTTCGGAATACCAATAAAGAAAGGCACACAATAAAGCAGTAAGCATCTTGAATTTTCAACAAAGTCATATTATATTTTGCAGTCTTTTGTTGAGCTTACTAAAAACAATCAATACAAAAAACGGCCATTCTCCTAGAAATTGAGTTGATTTTGCAACGATTCTAACTTGTTTGTATGTTAATAGCCTTAACAAAACTTTCTGTTGCCGGTATCTGCTACAAATACAAAAGAGTGAAATGCGATTAACTTGAAAAGTTTCCTTACTTACAGCCAGTATGTGCAGCAAGACACAGTTTGATGTAATGGAGTAAGTTTATTATTACGCAGATGGCTTGTCAGTACGTACGTCCGTCCGTCCGTCCGTCCGTCCGTTCGACTGAATTGTTACATTTACTCAAAAGTGTTTCAATTACATAAAAAGCTTTTAGGCTGATTTACATGCTGCGTCCCACTTGACCGAACCCTTGCCAACGTTAGCTGCTTGCTGCGAACTGTTCTTTCAAGGAAATCAGAAAGTTCTTTTGCAAAAACAATTCAATTTGTGAAAACAAAGGGAACACGCACGAGCAAAAGGATATATGTATATAAAACATGTATGTGCACAAAAAAAGGAAGTGCAAGGAATGTATGGAAACAAAAAAAAATAGAAGAAAATTGAGCAATTCTATTTTGTACACATTGCTGTTGTGTTTGCTGATGTGCGGCAAGGTGGAAAAAGTAGCTGCAACTGCAGTCTCAGGCGGAAATAGAAAATGGAAAAGATCTGCTGCTGTTCGACTTTGTTTTGGTTGCAACGTAACTTAAATGACAGAAGGATGTATATCCATGCAGGTATCGAGAGCACGGCAGTGAGTATTAAAATCTACTTTGCAAGGGACTGGAGAGTGTCCCATTCAGCCTATTATCTTTGTCCATATTCAGCCTGTTCATGGCAAACTGATGCTGTTGCCATTTGCACTTTTTTTTTCTATGTTGACCAACGTAATCTCCACTTATTTTTTTGGCACTAATTGAAAAAGCAAGGGAATTTTCTAGTTGAAATGATTCCATTAAAAATAGTTTCTCTTTGCCGTTTTCAAGGCAGCTACTTACTTAGTTTAGTGAATGTATCTCAAATTTACAACGTTGCATTTAGTCTGTAACTTTACTGAAACTTTCTTGATTGTTTTCTCATCATACTTTAAACCAGCAATTGTACATATACAAAAGGAGTGCCTGCTGGGTTAAAATTAGTATGATTTGAAAACTTTGAATATGTAATATGTAATTTTTGCGAGTTATCATTAACAGAAAAATGAATCAAGGACGGCCAGCCGAATAATATGCTGTACTACATGCCATAATTATGGACTCTAATTGGTGGGCCATGTGTTATTACGACTTTTGGGTTATAATGCGCAACTAGCTGTAAATTAGTTGCAGACAAACACAAACGTAAATCTCATTTACTGGATAGACTCTAGTTGGAATTATATAATACTCCATTATAAAGTACTCCACACACAGTCTACAATCTCTCTTTCGCCCACACACACACAGAAACAGTATGACACACAACCGCCCATAATGATGCAGAGCTGCAAAGTTTTGCCAATGTTGAAAAACTCAAATCATAAAGTTAAAGTTTTTAATTGCGTGCGCGAAAATTGGGTGCTGCCAGCGGTTGCAATACGCCCGCCGTTCAGCAGTGGTGATTGTGGTGGTGCATTGGGTCAGTTGGTAATTAGAAAGCAGCAGCGCGTCAAACACCGCTGGCGCTGCTAATTTACATGATTCAAAAACACAAACTATTCCTCGAATACCGTTATGTATATTAATTATGCAATTAACATTCCTATATGTTATGCACAAAAACAACCAAACTCACTCACACACTTATTAAATAAAGCCACAAACATTAAAAACCCATTTAGTTTGTTTGATTTTTTTTATCAACAACAAATGCATCAAATGTGCTTTTGCTGCAATAAAAACTAACCTCAAATGTATCAATAGGAAACACTCAAAATATTCTTAAGACTCTAGTCGATTGGCAAATACCCTAAATGTGACTGAAAAGTTTATTGAGTAGCTCAGAAATCTAAGAGCGACTAGATTTGAGTATATGCTGCTTAACAATCAAAATCATTTGCCTTAACTAACCAAACGTTAAAAAACTTTACAAAAAACTTACACATCAAACTTTAAAATTTGTAATTATTGATTGATATTATAAAAGCAGAGGGAAAATTCCATATAGAGTTTAGCTGCTCTTTAGCCATTGAACGGTAGCAGTGCAGTAAGGAATTTACATAATCAGTTTTGGCCCAATATTTGTGCAATTGGTTTGAAATCACAGACAATAACAACAAATCTCATTTTGCGTGAGTGTGTTGTGTGCTGTGTGTTATGTGGTGTCCTGTGTCCTGTGTGACTAATCGAATCAACACATTAAGCACCGGTGGCAATTAACAACAAATCGATTTTAAATTACTGTCAATTTATGCCTTTCACCCCACATAATAATTTGACCCGGCTCGCATTAGCCAACTCAATTGGTTAGCGCATTTAATTGGTTCACCTTTTGCATACGCAATTCATTCTCAATTTGTGAACATTTTCAATGTCAAAGCCAAGCAGAGACACAAACAGAAACTAACTTTTTACTTCGTCAATATTGAGACTCTTGAAAAGTACCGAAAGAAACTTATATTTATTAGCTATTTAAGTTTCTCTACTAATGGTAAATTAGTGGAGAAAGCTGGTCAACAATAATTTTAGAATATTCAGTAAATTACCAAATTAGCTGAGAGAATTAAATTAATTAAAAAATAGAGAACAAAAGCAAAAATACAAACCATATAAAAACAATACTTTCAGAAAATAGTAATGAAATATGCTTTCTCGACTGCTATTTTGGAGTTGAATTTGGCTCGTTGATTACGATTTAATGGCTTTAATTTAATTAAACTATACGAATTCAAAAAATTCTTAATTGTTTGAATAAATATTACAATACTAATTTAAGTAACAAAAAACCAAGCGTAATTCGAAAAATCTGCTCTGAAATTAAGTAAAGATAAACCTGTTTTCTAGGAAGACGCAACATATCGTTTTAGAAATATACTTTTTGAAAATAAGCTGAGTTGCCAAAGCTAATGTTTGGTATTTATTTGTATAAGATAATCATGTGAAATAAAAGTGAACTATGCCTAGTTGGCTGGTTGGACTCTTGTGCTCTACTCAAATTTCAATTGACAAAAACTTGTTTACGTTGTTCATCAAGATGTAAAAATCAATGATGGTTTTCCTGGTGTTTTTGCAGATTTCCTGCAACAAATACAATCACAATCCGTTTCTATGAATTCATTTTTCTATGAAAAATAACTGACTTGTTTTCGTATGTTATTTATACCGAGGCATTTGCTTATTTTTGCTATTACTGCTTATTGAACTATGCACAAAGGCAACAGACACTGGAAATAACTAAGTAAATCAAGCATTGCAAAAATATGAGTGGGTGAATGTGTGTGCTGTGTGTGTGTGTGTGTGTGTTTGTTGCATATTTAGCAGTCCGCTTTTAATTAGAAGCTCAAATAGAAATCCAAATGGATATGCACAAATATTTGCATATTTGAGTGCGCACATCAAAAACATTTGTGCGGGCGACTGATGGAATGTTGGATATATACACAGGATTGTGGAATGGCGAATGGGAAGTCAGTAAAATGGCCGAGTTGGGACAACGGTTACAACTGTACAATTTCAACAATGCAGGCCGATAAGCGGAGACACATGTTAACAAAGCTAACAATTGCAGTACAGTATCGTGAAATGTGGAATCAGAGTGGAAATGGTTGCAACTAACTGCAACTAACTGCAACTAGCCAAACAAAGCGGAAACAGAGCGAGCCGCCATTTTTGTTATCGCACGCCATTTGCGTTGGCTGCAACAAGCGCTGGCAAGTGCCAAGTGGGAAAATGCAGCTAAAAATGCGTTGCAGATGCAATTTGATGTATGTGTGTGTGCGTGTATTTTTGTGCAACCAGCGGAAGTGATACATTTCAAAAATAATAAAAAAAAAAAGGAATGAGCAGAAAAATCAACAACAAGAACAACTATAATGATTTCAGCACCGCCAGCTGAATAACCCAAAAAGCGGAAACGGAAACCGACATCGCGCTGCACACGAAAACAACAGCACGCACACGAATGCATCAGTTTCGACAAGCAAATTAAAAATGGCGTCTGTTGCAAGTTTCATCCGCTTGCCACACAAATCCCTAAAAACCTAACCACCCCCTCTATTCATATTGCTTACCAGGTTCGCTCACATGTGACAGCCGCATTTTTGGATTTTGGTTTTGACTTTTGACGAAACGCAGCTGCTAAACAGTCATCCACTCTCCCACACACACACACACACACACACAGCCACAAACACCCACACATACATGGCACGTATAAAATGGCCGCCATTTTGCAAGACATTTGAGGCAGATGACACGTACGAGGCAGTTGGGCGTGCCCTTGCCTTCAAGCTTCATTTTGTAACAATACACGCACACATACACAACACAACACAACACCACCCGAGACAAGACAAGACAAGACAAGATACACACACACACACACACACACACACAGACATTTACACACACTCACACATAAGTGCCAATATTGAAACTTACGTGCTATGGTTTTATGTCAAATATTTTGTTGTTCTTCGTTACCCGTTGCGTGATTTTGTGGCGAATGTGTGTGGGTGTGGGTGTGTGTGTGTGTGCGTGTGGTTGAGTGTGGTGTTACAAGGCACATTTATCAATGTTCAAAGTTAAGCTTCAAATACAGCAAGCAGCAGCTAAAAGTTTTCAACAATCGCTGTTTACTTTTCAGCAATTGCATTACACTCAACTTGAGATATTCTTGAGAAGTTTAATAGAAGATTTTACTGAATGTTGAGCACAGAGAAAGTCAAGCGAACAAACTTAATGCTGTGCATTAAGGCAATAAAAAAGCATTTATATATATATATATATATATATATATTTCAATATATACATAGACTGTGTCTTCACCTTAAATCGATTATAAATTTTAAATAAGTATTAACACAGCTTCTTTAACATTCAAAATAAAAAATAATTGCAACCACTCAGCTTGTTCAACGTGGTGAATATCAATTCAATTACAAAAGCAATTTATTTATTTTGATTGCAGTTGTTTTTCGGGCACGCAACTTACACGCACAGTTGCAACTGAGAAATCGGATAAATATATATATATATATATATGTAAGCTAAAAAAATAATAAAATGCAGCAGTTTAAATATGTGTGGCATAATATTGTTTTAAATCACAGCGATGCGGGCGGCAACTTTTAGTTGTAGTACAATTTGAATTTTCTGGCTATTTTCTTTTTTTGCCAACGCATAAAAATATGCAATAAAAAGTGTTTCGATGCTATGTAAATATTGCGACTGCCGCCGGACGTTGGCTGAAATGTGTGTGAGGCTGTGTGTGTGTGTGTGTGTGTGTGTGTGTGTGTGGGTGTGTTTGACATGCAAACCAAAAGCCTCGAGTACTTGTGGCCTGTCCAAAGTGCAAAATTATGTGACACTGACAGCTGTAATAACAACAACAGCTGCAGCTGCTGCTGCAAAATACTCGAGTGTTGTGCGTTGCCATTTAAGTCAAGGGCTCTCGTCTTTTACACTACATCACGAACAACAACCAACAAAAGCAGAGCGCATTTACACACGCAAAACAAATTTAATTTTAATGAGCGCTCATTGCCATTGGCTCAACAACCAACAACCAACAACAACAACAACAGCTCACCACAAATAATAACAACAACAGCATCCACCAGGCAGAGTCATTAATAGCGCACAATTAAATCCATAATAATTCACGCGCCGAAGCATTTAAACATTCATTATACGGCCAACAGGCAGCCGACCAGTCGCACAGTTGCCCAGTCAAGTCCCAATTGTGGGCGTGTCAGCCATAAGTAGCAACAGCAGTAGCAGCAGTAGACTTGCCAATTGGGGATGCGACAACATGACAACGCTTAAGGTATTAGGCCATGTTGGATTTGCATTTTTGACATACGGTCAGCAGAGACCGCTGCTCTTACGCTAAAGTGTTTGAGAGACAGAGAGAGAGAGAGAGAGAGAGAGAGAGAGAGAGAGAGAGAAAGAGAAGGCAAAGCATTTAACACTTTCCGCAGCTGCAGCTGCTGCCGCATCTGAAATTCGCATTACTCGCATCCGCTTCCGGTTGATCAACTATTGATTCTCAATTATGCTGTTGCAGCAATGCTGCCAGCCAGAGTTCAGCTCAAGTCAATTGACCAGCAAATATCCAGAGGGACCACCCATCACGTGCATGATGACCAACGATTGCAACCGCAAATTGCAAATGTTGTTGTTTGTCTTATGTTTACCACTGCTGTATGCAGTCTATGCGCTACTAGAGCCAGGAGACATTCTCAACCCCAAATTAAATATGCACAATTTCAAATAACATAATAAAAGAAAATATAAAATTAAAAATTTAATAAAATAAAAGATATAAATAAATCTGGGTATAATAAAATGCAAAATAGTATCACATTTATTGCAAGGATCGAAATAACCGAGCCAAAGTCAATCAGAATAAGGAAAATAAACCGCGAAGTGGAATTTAGGCAAATTTTTAATACCAATGGATTCAGATAAGTTTATCCAGGTATTTTCTGGATATCAGCATCAGAACTGAAGATTTGATTAGAGAAATCGAGAAATGCATGAAATACGAAACTTTAAAATTTACAGATGACACGAACAGGATTTTGCAAAACGGAATCAGTTGTTGTTGTGCTTGGAGGCAGGATACAACTATAAATGTATGTTTTAAATTCCAGTTGGAGCCAAGCCTATGCTCTTGTAATAACGACTTGACTGTTCTTCTTGTCCTTTTTCTACAATTATGAAAAAGGCCTACAAATTGCAAAAAAAAAAAAAAAAAAAAGGATACACATTGCAACGCAATGCGAAAACTAATTTCAAAATATCATATTTCATTATTCATTCAACACAACTTTTAAATAGGCAATGGGCGTTGCTGGGAAACTTGCAATTTAATTAAAAAGTTTAATCCATAGATATTGCTCGCAAAAAGAAGCCGAAAATAAATACAGTAAATATACACACACACTCACACACAGCACAAACAAAGATAAGCAAACAAATTTCATAAATTTTGTTGCAGTGTGTTCATTAAAAGTTAGATTTAAGCCAACAATTTGCGTTCAACGCAAAGCAGGTGGATTATATGGTAAAAATAAATAATTTAATGCACTGAAAATGAGCTTGTATCTACTCTGAAAAGCAGCACTTACTAAATGAGGCTTTATTCATGCTTATATATACACAACTTATGCTACTGAATTCTCACAAAATTACTTTAGTAATTGAGTAAAGCTGCTTAATTCAAATTACAGTCTGTGGTATAAGACAAGACAAAGCAAAATGGACGAGTGAAAAACACAACACATTAAAATACACATACAGAAATAAGAAGAGATTGTTAACTATTTCCAATTAGAGTATTGCGAATTGCATTCAATTACCATTTCATGTTGCATACATTCAAGTCTTAATGAAAAATCCCTTGTCCAAGTTGTATTATAAGCTGGCCGAGAGCAGTTCAATGATCATAGTATACATGGATGTGCAATAAATGTCATTTGTGTCTCTACTGTAATCACAGGATTTGCTTCGAGGGCTTTTGCTGCTGCTGTTTCTTGAATCATGCAGCAACAACATTCTGACAGACAAAATGCAAATTATTACGAAATAAATGCAATTTATTATTGTGTTTGATTCAATTGCGCTTCTTCATTTGCAACATGCTCATTTTGACTGGCTTCCTCTTATCTAAGCTAAGCACACTGGCGTCAACATGGCCACAATTTGCCTGGCGGTGTGACAACGTTAAGCAGCCGCAAAGAGCCGTCGTTGATAGCGTTAGCGTTAGCGTTAACGTTAGCCTTGCCGTGCCTCAGTCCTCAGTCCTCAGCCCTCAGCTTTCACCCCTAGCCCCGGTTGCTGCCTCCAATCAAGCAGCAGCGCACTTAAAATATATATTTTTATAAAAATAAAAAAAATTCTGATCTGCCTCCACTGATGCCGTTAAGGCGATGTGTGTGTGTGTATGTGTGTGTGTGTGTGAGGCTGCGTCTAAATTTCCTTTGCACTTTTTACATTTTATGCTCAAAGCGACTTTTCTTTTGCCTCTGCAGCTAGTCGCCTTTATTTTTTTTGTTGACGTCTCAGCCATATAAAAAATGCAAATAATTTTGCTAGCGCTTTACAGCCAGGCCCAAAGCCTGCTTCAGAGCTCGTGCCACAACCAGGTTCCGTCTATGGGTAACGGGGGGATGTTACACTCTCTCTCTCTCTCTCTCTCTCTGTCTCTCTCGACTAGTAACTGCTCTTGCTGTTCTCGCCGTTCTTGCTGCGTGGCTAACCTCCGGATGCTGCGCGTAAAGTCAAAACGTTTTAATATTTATGGCACATTATATGGCTTGTGGGCTTACTTCAAATACCCTGACCCCGACCCCGACAACACTACACACCCCCCAGCCATCGAAAGCAACAAATGATGATATTCAGCAAAGACGTTTGTATGTATGTATGTATATTTAGCACATATATTTATATTTTGATGTGCATGTGTGTGTGTCTGAGCAATTTGGCAATTCAGCTCTGCATTTGATAAATGTATCCTAGACAAATATGTACATTTTTTCTTTTCATTTTTCTTCATCTTATTTTTTGCGCTATTTTTTATGTTATGCTAAACGCAAAAAATCTTTAGGAAATCAAATAAAAGTGTCATAAATATAATTGCATATTGCAGACAATAAAAAAAAAGTTAAAATCAAATAAAAATAAAAATAAAAATAAGGAAGTGCCAGCAGCAAACTGAGTGTTAAAGCTTCCGTTTTCCAAATGTTGCCCGTAAAAAGAGTTGTGAAATGCGCTGTCTGCCCGAATGTGCAAAATGTGGTACATACATATGTGTATATGTGCATATGTATAAGTATGTGTATATATATTAATATGAATATTGTTGCTGCCTCCGTTTCTACATCTTCTGTTATATGCTGCAGTGAAGTGTCATTAGCTGAACTCGCAAAGAAGGCTACGAGAAGCACTTGTGTAGTGTGCAAGAAGTGAGAAAGCTCCGCCAAAGCAATGCGCCCAATTTGGACACCCTGTCATTTTGCTAAAAACGAGCTTATTAGTTGCCAGCCGAAAGCCGAAAGCCTAAATGAAATACAACTGCCTTAAAGCTGTGCTAGCTCTTCAAGCTGTTCTCTATGTAAACAGCGACACTACTGCCGATTGGCACTTATACAAATTACGGCATTTAAGCATTTGCTCAAGTATCTGCAGGGTATCTGCAGTTGAGGAACTCGAGCTTTGGCACAGCACAGTACAGCAAACCGCCAAGTTGAAACACTTGAAAAGAAGACGGAGCGCTTTGAGCACAGGGACACAGTATCCCGTTGCTATAAAAGAAAAATCGGAGGTGAAGAAGTTGCAATAAAAAAATAAAATAACATAAAAAAAATAGCTTAGTGCGATGGGTAAGTACCGTAATCAAAGTTTAATTACATGGCCATTGAGGCGATGGGGCATTAGGGGCGTCTGCCCTTTATCCCTCTGCCACTCTCGCTCTCTCTCTCTTTCTCTCTCTTTCCCTCTCTTCCTCACTCCCTTACTCTCGTTGTGTCGCTCACACCAAGAGCAGCTGCCTTCGTGCTTTATCTGTGCGCGCTTTTGACTAATTATGGGTTTAAAGTCTGGCCAATGCGTTCAACGGCTTAATTAAGCCCCAAACTGTGTGATATATAAATAGTGCACATATATATATATATATATATATATATATCTAGAGAGAGAGAGAGATGTTTTTGTTATATTGATACAAGTAGGTTAAGAACACATTACAAAGATTTCTACTTGAATAAACTGTTATTTTTGATGGCATATTAATTGGACATTTTGTGAATAATTCGCTTATTTAACTTGTACCTTATGCACGTATCCGAAATAAACAAGTCATAAAATTAAATTGCAAAGCAATTCGTGCAGAACAAAGAAGAAGAGCTCCAACAAACGTGTCCTGCACATGTGCAATACTCTCAAAGTATGTGTGTGCGCCTGAGTGTGTGTGTGTGAGTGTGTGTGTGTATTGCTGGTTGCGTGTATTTCTTGTATGTCAGCCATTGTGTGCAACACAATATGTGGCATGGACGCATGTTACACATTGCAGGCTGACAATTTCATTTAAATTGCACGCAAGACATGCGAACACCAAATAAGGAGACTGCACTGAACATACAGTTAGGACACAGGTATACCCTGTAATTATAGACTGACACTAGCATTCTGAAGAAATGAGCACAGCGAAACCTTAATTAAATGCCCAACACTCGGGAAATACTGTTCTACAGTCTAAGAAAATCTAGAATGTCGTCGGTACACTTCAATATACTCTGTAAATAAAACAAAACAAATATAAATATTTGGACTGAACTAGTAAAACTAAATAATTGAATATCTTTAGTCAGTCTTGCATCTAATGTAAAGTATAGTTCCATCAGTCCTATATGCACTAACTATCCTGCAACTAATTACAGCAGCTGCTAAACCAACAACTGCTTTTGGCCAAATTGCCAGCGTCTTGTCCTTAATGCCTGTCTGCCTGACCAGGCATTTCCAAGGCTAACCAATTAAACATGACAGCATTTTGAAACATTACGTGATTTATTATGTAAAATGTACATAAACTGCACACACACACAGACACAGACATACACACAGACACATACAGACACAATGACAAATAGTTGTGAGACCACATCGCACATTGCCCACTGATTAGGGCTACTTGTAACACATTTGAGTTGTATAATTGAAATGCAATTTAATGAACAACAAATATAGTTGATAATTTAGTACAAATTAATACTAGATTGACAGTCGAAAACTGTTGCAACAAATAAACGGCAACAACAACAACACAAGCTGCATTAACAAGCCAACTGAGGTCAACTGACGAACATGCGACGCAAACCACAAAGTTGTCATATGTCAGACTGTAAAAATTCAGTTAACTGAGAAGACAAAACTGAAGAGAATGTTGCAATTTGTTATCAAGCCAATGGCAACCACACTTTATGTAGCAGTATCCACAACGATAATCATCTATTGAAATAATTAATAAGTGAAAGAGCCAAATTCTTGAGGAGAAAATAAGTTCAATTGATGCAATTAAATAAGGCATATCTTAAGCATTGCCAAAAATATATAATTTATATAATTTTTCATAATATATATTATAATAATTTAATAATTCAAACTAAAGTTAACTAATGTTTAATTAAAGTTTATAATGTTTATAATATCTTAAGGGAGATTTTTGTTTCATTTTTTCTGAATTTCCTCAAGCAATTTCAATGTTGCATCAATGAAATCCATTCAACAGTTTTTGCATAACTTGCACCTCTAGTTAGCTATATATATATATATATGTCGCAATATGAAACATTCGCCCTTTGCTGAGCATTCGCATGAAATGCAGTCCACAATCAAAATCGATAAATAAATTGCACAACACTCATACGCCGAGTGGTGCACACCAGAGGCCAGTGTGGCCAGTAGCTTTTGGTGCTGCAGCTTTCTGTTGAACACTACTGCTAGTTTGTAATGGCATGCTCGGCATTTGACTTTCGGTCGAGGTCCAGAAACTGTAATTGGCAGCTGTGCAGATCAAGCCAACCGCAATACCAGAAGCGTACCCCAAAGAGATAAAAGGGGCGGCGGTGGTGTGCTGGTTTTACTAACTGCTGTTCAAAAAGTCCATTGGTAAGCGGCACAAAAGGTGACTGAGCAAAAATCGAGGGGGCAAAGTGCAATCAAACATGATTCAATTGCCAATATGTATGTTTGTTACTATGAAACGTGTGTGTGCGTGTGTGTTTGAATGTTTCTGGCCTTGCCAACTGTATGGTGTGTGCATGAGTGTTTGCAAGTGGTCCGGTCCTGGGTACAGCTGTGAATGGTGAGTGGTCCAGTGGTTGGTAATCGAATATTGATTAAGTGCACACGGCATCAGCAGCAGCAGCAGCAACAGCGATTGCAGTCAGTTGCCACTGATATTGCAGTTAAACGTTGATAATGCACAAGATTCTTGTTGCCTCTTGCCACTTCCCCATTGCCACGGACCAGCAGCTTGACCGGGCGGAAAATTGAAGCACTTGCTTGGGTTGTCCCTTAAACCGTTTTTATTGATGCATTGCAAATTGTTAACCATCTCCCACGCCCATACCCAATCAAGGTCCATACAACTGGTCAGTAAGTTTTTCAATTTTATTATACCCTTAATCCTTTGAAAATGGACAAAAAGGGAAGTAATAAAATAGTGGACAAGTATGTAAGAGCCAACAGATGGAAGTATCTTCGACTCCATAAGTATGAATATATTCTTAATCAGAATCAACAGCCGAGCCGATTTTGTCTGTCAATCTTTCTGTCCCTGACTTTCTCTGGCTGTAAAAAATTAAAATTTTTAATTTTAACTTTTGTATACCAAGATCGAGGTTATTTTATTTAAATGTCGCTACAAATCGATTGCCAATTGATCAACTGTAAAATATAATATAGATCAGCTGAGAGAAATGCGAACGGAAATCTTATATTAATGTTTATGTTGATTGAAAATGTAAGACCTGTGCGTCTGGGGTTTTGGGGATAACTCACAGTCGAGCTCTCTTAACTAGAGCATTCTTAAAAGTTGTTTTTGTTTTTTGTTCATATTTTTTTTACTTGTTTTGGCAATGAGTTTTGATTGCTTTTGCCTGGGCATTTGGGTGCACTGACCCCATTTCCGCTTGTTATCGATTTGACGCTACTCTCTGGACCACTCTTACACTCACGAGTCGCTGGCGAGCAAGGCTAACTGGCTTCCTGCCTGACTGCCTGACTGCCTAGCTGCCAGCTTGCCTGCCAGGCAATTGCCGTGTCGCCTTTTTTATATGCCTGAGCTGCCGTCTGGCTGGCACTTGACAGTCAGCCCAAATTTCTTTTCTTTCCGCTTTGTTTGGGGCCACAGCATAAAGTTTACAGCATTTCATTTGTTCAAAAATCCCTTCCAACACAAAAAAAAAACACAAATAAAAAATAAACAGTGAAAAGAAATATAAAGCCAACTGCTAAGCGCATACTTACACACGGACAATTCCCCAGCTTTGAATAAAAAGAAATGTATATAAAAAGCGGCGTCCCACTGGCAATAATTGATATACGTGCATATATTTTGGTTTGTAAATGTATAAAATGTTTAAATTCAATTTGAGCCTAAGTTCTAGTTGTATGTTGTATGCTTTTGGTAATTGTGATTTCGATGTTTGCAGTTTGCAGCCCTGCTATGAACCAAATGTAAAATATTTGTGTGTTTGAGTTGTGCTTAAAGAGGCAGCAATCATTTCAAGCTTCGATAATTTATCAGGCACTTAACTTTGAAATGCTCAAAGAAATTACTGGAATTTCATATAATTGTTGAACTTGTTTGGTTCATCAAATCGAAGCACGCATAAGCCTTGCCACAGTGAGCATCATTTGGTTTGCGTTGATTAGACAAAGCGAAATTTGCTGGAAAACGGGTGCAGGGGCCAAAAGAGGCATACCCGACGCTAATTCAATTGATTAGTTGACTAGTGCTTTGTTTATTGCTGTTGCTTTTGCTGTTGCTGTTGTTGTTATTATTGCTGCTGTTTCTGTTGCTGCTGCTGCTGTTTCTGTTGCGCAGCATTGAAACCCAAAAGCTTGTTTCGCGGCACTTTAGCAATTTTCTAGTTTCAATTCAATTTATTTGCTCTGCATTTTGTTTGTATTTCACATCTCATTGCATTTTATGTACACAGATATATTTCTGTTTTGGGCATTTTTCCCTCCCCCTCCCCCTCCCACACCCCTCGAGATCAACCAATTGGACAATCTGCCACTTGAGCACGCAGTAAACGAAAATTGCAGCTTTAGAAAAAAAATGTTGTTGCAGATTTTATGCAAAATTAATGAAATACGCAAGTATTGCTGGTGTGGGTGGGCTTGGTGGTTGGTGGATGGTTCAGCTTGTTGGTGCTTGGCGTCAAGCGAACTTCGACACAGCCACAGCTGTTGATGGCGTTGACATCACAAGTGGCTGTTGTCGTTGTTGCCCCGCAGCTGCCAGTCAGCCAGCCAGCCAGCCAACCAGCTGAAGTTGACGCTGCAGCAGCACTTGTCGTTGTCGTTGCGGCTTTTAGATTTTCCAAGCCACTTTCGCTTAATATTCTGATTTTGCTTCAGCGTCAGCTTCATCTTTAGTTAATTCAAAACAACAAAGCACTTTTACTGGCAAAACTATTGAGAAGAAGTGGTTGCTGCTGCTGCTGCTTCTACTTGTTATCATTGCATTTTAATGCATGCAACTGCAACAATGACAAGTGAGAGCAAGTAACATAGCATAGAGCAAGGAGCGGCAAGGGAAGCAAATTCAATGTGAATTGCGGAGGCTAGGTTAGCTACAAAGTGTCTGACAGCTAGCAGAGCCGCCATATGGTGTCAAGTGCCATTTGAAAATGCTTTTCTTTCCATTTTGTTTATTTATGATATGCGAAAGAAACAATAACTCTTCCCCCGGTTTTGCAGCCGGCCTTCTTTCGAACTTTTCATTTCCATATGCAAAATACATTTATGCATTTATTTTGTGAGGGAAATTCAATGCAAAAGAAACTAGCTGAACTCATAATGACAAATTACAACTTTCAAAACTTTTGCAATGTGGCAACCTTATTAAGATTCTGTGTACGAGAATAAGGGTATATAATGTTGCACAAATGCTAAACTGTGGTTAATCCGCTGCAGCGCTGTAAGAAACCTTAATTAATTTAAATAACATAATTGCAATCATAATTTGCAAAAGCAAATATATCTAAAAGCAGAACTGCATGCAAATGCAGTGCATAATCACCATCAAATTAAAATAATATATTTAAAAAAGAAAACTCGACTAGAATAATATTGCAGGCAAAATGATGCAATGAATATAAATGTGGCATGTCGACAACGACAACGACAACGACAACAGCAACAATAACAAAGACCACTGAAACGACAGCGACAACCAAAATGACACCAAAACTCGCTCAATTAAAATGAAATTTTCATAATAAAGTTTGCGCACGGCAAACAGCTGAAAGCTGAATGCTCAACGCTAAACCTGAGGGCTTCTCTTTACCGCAGACATGCACAGCAATTACACCAACTCATTTTTAAAATACTTCCAGCCAGATGCAAATGTGGCTGGCAAAAAGGACTTGTTAAATTGGAGTCAGCGTTTGTGACAGGCGTAAATTGCTACAACAAACTTGCGCACATTTTTTTATTTTTTTTTATGTGTAAAACAAACAGGATCTCAAACCGCAACCGAAATTAATTCAGATTCCGATTCAGAAATTCCATCGGTAAAAATGTGACTGAATACAAATCAAGCTTATTTCGCATAAGACATATTTTTATCTACTTATTTTATGTACATATATATCTATATAAATAAATACCTTCTTTTTTTCATTTTTACACAAAATTATTTGTTTTCCGGGGTAATTATTGATAAGGCATTTAACGCTAGTTTTTAATTGTTTGCTATTTGAGTCTAGCATGTGGTGAAGTGGCGTGTGGCATGTGGCATGTGGCATGTGGCTGCATTTCAGTTCAGCGTAGAGCTTAGTCAGTTCAATCATCGCATTTGTACATGTGCTGACATTTTAATACAATTTGAATTTGTTATTTATTGTTTTTTTTTTTTGTTTTTAGCAGTTTTTAATTTGTTTATAACTTGAGGCAACAAAGTTCAGTCGCATAAAGTTTCAAGCGTCGCTGATAATATCCAGCTAAAATGGTTTATGCCAAACCAATTTCAAGTACGAAAATCAAAATGCCACACACACACACACACACACACACACACACACACACACAGGCAGATAGACAGTAAAACTTCAAACAGAAGTTTCAACTTTTTTATATATATTTTTGTATTTTTTCAAAACAAAATGTAACACAAATCCTGCAAAGTAGAAAATGGAATGAAAACTTTTGCGTTTTATCTGCAACGCCGGCTGTGTGTGTGTGTGTGTGTGTGTGTGCGTGTATATGTGTGTGTGTGTGTGTGTGTGTGTGTGTGTGTGCGCGCTTTTGTATTTGTATGTGGGCAAACTCATCATCAAACAAGATTATTTGATCAGAGCTGCCTGCAGCTAAGACAGCGACCCATCATCCTCCCGCCCGCTTCCCGTTTATATCTACCCTGTGGGAACCATGGACGCAACAACAACAATGTAGCGTAAAGTTTTGGCCAACACACTCATTTGCTTTTAGCGGCCTAAACCGCAGCGAGTGGTGAACTTAATACAAATGAGCCAAGTTTCAAGTTAAATCAAGCGGCAATGCCCGAAATGAGCAAGAGCAGAAAGAAAGAAAACAAAAAGTTTACCAGAGCTCTGCGATGAGGCGCCTGGCAATTTAGAGATAGGAATTTGACTTGATTTTTATTTTATGACGGTAGCGCCCCAAAGTAACACTTATATATATTTATATGCGAGGTGCGTTTCTAAAGTTGGCTACGTGCAAGACAAAATTCGTTCACAATGCAGTTTTATAAGGGCTTCAGCCAACTGAGCTCAATAGGAAAAATATGACATTCTAATGATTAATATCAATAAATTAGTTTACAAATTATAAATAAGTTAGTTAGGCTACCAACATTTATTCACGCATTTTCGTTTACAATTCTTATTTTGTTGAGTTAAATTAGCCTTAAATCCGTAAAAATAATTTGTTGTTTGAAATTTAATAAAACTATGCCAAACATTTTATTAAAATGCTTGACTTTTACCTGACCAGCAACTGGCTCGTTACCGAGCAAAGTTGGCTCCTTTGTATACATATTTAGCCAGAGCATCATCTCATGTATTATTTGTGGCTAAAATACCCCTACAGAGAGGAGAGGAGCACTGTGGCACGGCTGCAGGGGCCATGTGGTTAGCTGATGTGAGCAGACGCTTGAAATTTGATTATGCCATAGCATACATTTTGGGGCATTAAAAATGCAGCCGTCCCAACCCAACCAGAGCAACAACATTCGGGGTTTTTGGCCGTGACCATGAGTCAAAGACAAAGGCATGCAGGAGCGTTTGTTAAACTTTATTAAATTTTAATTTATTGCCATTTACATAATTTATTCATCAATATAGCACACACACACATGGACATCGCTACCTTGCTCTTTCTCTCACACATACACACTGCACACAGTGGTGTTCTTGGTGTGTATTAATGGGCCGGCGGAGTGTGTGCGACAAGCGTCAAGGTTAAATCACTTTACGGTTCGTTAAATTTTCGCCCGTTTTGCCGACATATCGTGAACTAAACACAACCGCCAACAGCAGCAGCAGCAGCAGCAGCAGCAGCAGCAACAAAACAGCAACAGCAGCAGCAGCAGCAGCATCAACATCCACAAAGAACAGCAATAACAATAACCCAGCGACGACTCGCTTGCCGACTTTCACTTTTGTTTTTCTCCTACCTTCCGTTTACGGATCGTCAGCATTAATTTTCATTACGCGTCGCCGTAACGATTCGGTTTGTTGACCATAGCTGGAGGATGTGCCAAGCAAATTGCTACACAGGACCCTTTTTTGCCTTTATGGCTTCAGCAGCGTCGGTCTCAGTCTCAGCTGAAGCATTTGCTTTTGCTTTTGCTTTTGCTTTTGCCATTGCTATTGCTTTGCCTAGCTTTCATTTGCTCGTGGCATTGGCCATTTTCAAAAGTGTTGTCGTAATGGACCATTCCCTTTAAGTAAATCTAACCCGCAAAAGGTTCCAATGTCTCGCCCTCATTCTGTCATAAAAACAGTTTTGACTTTGAAGAGTTAATTGAACCACAGCTCAGTGGGCGCCGCTTCTTCAAAAACAAAATTTACATTCAGGGTGTGGCATGGAACGCTTAAAACCACTTCAATTTCCTCATTTACATTTATTCCAAGCTCCCAAGACCATATACGTATTTATGTATGTTATATTTTCAATAATTGCTTGCTTCTACTCACGAGCTTGAACAGAATGCGAGTATATTAATAATATTTTGTATTTACCTGCAAGTATAAGAGAAAAGCATAAATATATTGATTAGTGTTTGCTCAATTTACAATTTTATATGAATATGGAAAAGTGGTTTATTTTTAAGTGGAAATCCATAAGAATAAATAAGAATTTTAAATGGTAACTCAAAAGTTGATCTCAAAATTGTAGTCAAATTATTATTGAGACTTGTACTATGAGTTTGTTTTAGGATAACTAGGACAAACCAGAAAGTTTTTCATACAAGAACTCATACTTCGACCGATCGTTCCGATCCGTATAACTCCTATAGCAAACATATAGATTTACAAATTTTCATGAAGGCATATTTTAAGGGATCGCAACCATCTCCTTGTTTACTTATATGGGTCTACAAAGTCAGAGTTAGGATCTTTTTTTCAACTATACTCACTTCAAAAAAGAATAAACGAAAAACCATCATAAATTAATATATCTGACAGGCTCAAGTCAAAGACATTTGGCGCAGGCCATAAACCATTTTTGATTTCTCAGATTTGCACATTAAAAAGCTCCCATAACTCATGTCTATCTGCATACGTGTCAATAACACAAAACAGAACTAAAAAAAAAAAGAAACAAACTACAAATTCAAAAAGTGCCGAAATATAGAAAGAGAAAGAGGCAAACATTGCAGCATGCAATTTGCACATCATATATCATATTGAAATGCGCACGGAATCAGTAAAAGAAAATGCAAACGAAAAACTATTTTTTAGCATTCTCGAAACGTGTCGGGCAGCAACGTGCAAAGTGCACCTGCAGCTCCCAACCAACCAACACACACACACACACACATATATATATATATATATATATTTCTGCATACACACAAACCAACTAACCCAATTTAGTTGAGTGTGAAAATTGGCTTTCACCGGTTTTGAAATTCTGAGCTGTACACGGACGCACACAAACTAAAATGAACTGTGCGCTACCATTTTTGATATAAAAGAGAGCCTTTACCGAAAGAAGAAAAGAAAAAAGACATGAACCTAATCGTTCTATACTCACACGCTTACCGACTTACTCACTCGCTCACTCACTCGCTCACTCATTCATTCAGTCAGGCAGTCAGTGCAGAGCAGATGACAGGAGGGGGTTGGGTTGGGTTGGGTTGGGTATTTTTTGCATGTAAACGCACGGATTAGATGAAAAATCAAACGGAAAAAGAAAAGCCGCATGTAGCACATCCAAATGGATTCTGCTTAGTTAGGATTTGACAAAAAGTGAGAATGCTCTAGTCGAGCGAGCTCGACTAGGAGATTCCCTGAACCCAGCTGTTATACACATTAAGCGTTATAACTTGATGAAATTTTTACAGTTGGTCAATAATAGGCCAAGGTATAATAAATATAAATTTGAAGACTCTGTCTTCTATCAATAAAATGAAATAGATCGGAGATCCGTGCTTCAACCTGTTACATACTCCTGCACAAAGTCATCATTAAATCATATTTAATGGGTTCAAGGTAGAAGTAAGTACTACAAAGCTGATCGTCAAAGTGCCAAAATACTGGTTAAACAATCTTGACGAACGGGCGATCATTCTTTTAGATGATATTTACTATATGATTTATTAGCAATATGTTTAAGTCTAACAAGGAAAACAACCATCTCTTCCAGTTATCTTCTTATCAAAAATACGCATAACTCACAGTTTCGATGTGGTATCCATAAATATCTCTTAAGACCTTCTGTTAGGGTATGCAAATGAATGAATGAACTAAAATGAGTAGGCAGATTGGAAAATCTACCAAACGCATGGCGCCCCATTTCCTTTGAGCCAATTGGCTTTTAGCAACTAAAACATAAACAAATCGCTTCAACATTTTACAATTACTTAAGCCCCGACAAGAACATTTCTGGCTTTTGGGGTTTTGGGACCGGTTCGTTGGTTTATTGATTAGTCGACGGCTGCTTTATGTACTCAACCCTCAGATCGCTTTCGTTCGACAAGTAAAATTGGTCTATGCGCTGAATACATTTGCATAAGAGATGCCACTCGGCGTGTATTTAAGCTGCGGTCGCATACAATCTAAATTTGGTCTTATTGAAATGTTCATCAATCTCAATCTGCACCCAAAAAAAAAGAAGAAAAAAAGAAAAAGAGAATGTAATAAGTGGGTCAACAAAAGACGCGTTCATTCAACCATTGCTTAATTGATTCGCAGTGAGATACTTGCGACAACGACAGAAGCTGCATTGAAACACCAATTAAATTTATCATATGTCACATACAACAAATGGCAGACGGCAACGGCTTCTCGCCAAATGGAACGAAAAGAATACAAATATGAATAATAATCACGCGCAAAAAAGTCAGCGCACTTAAAAATCAACAAAAAAAAAACACAAGATCTAGACAATAGTGCCCAACTAAGAGATACCCTGTTTCCAACTCGGAATTACAATATTTAAAAAAAAGGCTCAACACAAGTAATTAATGACCAAAACTTCGTCAAATTTGAACCGATTTTGATTTATTCTATTCTATTCATGTTAGCCAAGTGCATTTTGTTTTTGGATTGACGTATCCTTGTTGCATTCCATTTGAGAAATGCATGATACCCTTTTTAATTATTTTTTAATGGGCTTATGATAAAAGAAAAAATCCATAGCAAAATGTTGTTGCACTTAAATTGGCAAAAAGTCAATTCAATAGCTGCCGTTGTGCACATTTAATAACCTGTAATCCAAAACGAGTCGCGCTTCATAAAAAACAGGTCGACAGAGTGTGAAAAATATATAAAAAATATATACACATACAATCAGGGACACGCATGATGTCATTATTAATGACTGCCAATAAAAACGATAGTTGATCGAATAACGTTTGCAGATACCCTGTATCCTGTGTAAGCGAAACAAAATTGCTTTCATTATGCACTCTTGGGATCTAATAATAATAACAATCAGAAATATAAGGCACATAAAAATTGATTTTATTGAAGTGATTTTCAGTTACCAAAACTAGCACAATTTGGTATTGAACAGAAACACTATTCCCTTTAGCAATGGGGCTTGTGTGGCAACTATAAAATGCCGTCTATCATTGTTGCAATTGTGTATGCAAAATGTTTGCTGCTGTCGATGCTGATATCCCATAATGCCGGATTGGGGTTCTGTTCTTGTTGCTAATTTGTAACGCATTTTCTTATCAATTGTCGCAATGCATACGGATTCAGACCGTAGCCTGCCATCCACACCACAAATGTTTGCAAGTGCCAATGCACAGCTTGATACTCAGCAACAGACTTGGCTTTCTACCACAAGTTGTTGTTGTTGTTACTTGCACACAGACAGCAGCAACTAACGAGCAGCAGCAGCAGCAACAGTAAGCCCAGAAGGCTATATGAGGATGAGTGGCTCTGAATCCTGCCTGTTCTGGCTGTTCTGGCTCTTGCTGTTGCTGCTGCTGTCTGGTGTCGGCTTTTAAGTGTCATAAATGAGAATTTATTCGGCCAGGCATTGTCATTGTGTAGCAGACACTGTTGTTGTTGTTGTTGTTGCCGTTGCCGTTGCCGTTGCAACTGCTGTCGCTGTCGTAGTCGTTGGCTGTTCGCGCCGCTCAGGTGGCAAAAAATTTTCCAGGCTGTCAGGCAACATGGCTGCCAGGTTGGCAATTTTGCCACATTTCGGCCCCTAGAGTGAAGAATGCTGTAAAATTGTTGTTGCAGTAAGGGGGTTCATGAACTCTGTCCATAAATTTCATTAGCAGCTGTCCTGAATATGCTGACTGGGCGTTGTTGCTGTGTTTGTCACTGCGACAAATTAGACAGATTAGCTGACACTATAATAATATAAATAAAATTATAAATGCGTATACGCAATGTGGTATACAATTTGTTTGGGACAGGCGACTTCTATTGTGTGGTTTAGCTATTGTGATCGCTGATGTTCCTTGCAGCACAATTTCCGTGGCACTGTTCGCTGTTGTCGTTGACAATGGACAATACAAAATCCTTGAACCATGTACCACTCTTGCACTGGTTGCATGTTTTGGTCAGCCGAGCCCCCACCCCAACCCCAAGCCCGGTCGCAGCGTGAGAGCTCAGGTCAGTCTGACCCACTGACATTTGAGCACACAATGAAAATGACAACAACAACGAGAAGAACAACAACATCAACAATGCGGCTAAACAACTACTACAATAATAATGGCAACGCTTAACGCTTAACGATTTTCTAGTGCACGACAGCGATAACAAAAGTAACAACAACAACAACAACAAAAACAACAACATTCAATTTCCAATAGTAAGTTAGTCTTTTCTCCGATAAAAGCTTAAACAAATCCAATTAAATGTGTGAAAAGCAATTTATTTTAATGACGTTAATTAAGCCTTGAGGCGAAATTCGTTTTTAATCTCAAATCCAGCCAGTCTGCATTTATTACTGTATAGCATACTTTTTAGAGCCAGACCGACACAAAAATAATATATATAAATATATATATATATTTATTAATATATCAAAGAGAAGTTTACAATTTACGAAATTAAAATTGAAGTCATTTTTGCCAAACACTCGGTCAAAACTCAATTAAATTTTCAGCTTGATCCTGTTTTCCAATTTTCCTTATGCACATAAACAAACAGTGTTGTGTTTGTTCATTTTGAAATCCCTTTAAAATTGGAGCAATTTAAGTTTGAATCACAACATGAAACTGCTGTCAATGACAACTTAGCCAGGACATTCGCAATTTATGTTTGAAATACGAAAAGCAGCCAAGCAGCCAAGCAACCAAGCAACCACCTTGCGCCAACTTGCAACAATGACAATGAGCAACAACTGCAGAACACACAGACACGTCGTCGAACCAAGAAACAATTAAATTAAATATTTATATGCGGGCAAAGAACCAGCAGCCAAGAACTACGAAACTAACACAACGGATAAAGTGAAAGAGGGTTAGAGTAAATAAATGTGGCGCAAACACACAGGAAAGCAAACTAAACCGATTTTCGTAACTAGTCCTGCTCTATATCCTTTGCCATCCTCTTCTTCCTCTGTCGCTGTCAAGTTGTAGATTTTTGCCTTTTGGCCGGCGAGCTGCAACTTGAAAAACTTTTGGGTAAATATCAGCACACGCTGGCAAAGCAGTACGTAGAGAAACAAGGAAATCCTGTAAAGCCCGCTTCCTCCAAAAAACAAGCAACTGACGAGCATAATGCGAGCATCCAATTTGTATATTGTTAGAAAAGCTTTAATGAAACATTTGATTTATGTTGTATACTTTTAGGGGCATTGACGCAACGCATCGCAATTGATGTCTGTAATATTTATTTGAAAGTATCTGTTTTATTTCGACTTTCTAGCCAATTTTAGGCAAAAGGCAAAATTGGTTTTCGCTATTCTTATATACATATATATATATATATATATCTATATCCGTTTACTGTTCTATAATAGTTGCTGGAAAATCTGATCACAGCAGCAAATAAATTGGTTTGTTTTTGTTTATTTCGGAACTAACGCCAAAAACAAAACAAGAACATTAATTCAGCCTAATTTATTCAAGTAGCACGAGTCGTAGAGCATAAATGAGCTGATTACTTTGTGAACGACCCTCGTGAAATGCCTAATGCTGATGTCGAGTAGAACATTTTTGGGAACATTTGCCGAATTAAAAATGATTTTATGCCAGACGCGTTGCGGGCAAATACAAGGCATATATGAGTTTTGCGAGTGTACGAGTGAGTTTACACAAATATAAAACAGGAGGCCAAGTAAAACAATCAAATGCTAAATCGTTGCTTTTCCTTTACACTCACACACACACACACAAATACGTATTGAACTTGTAGCAGAAAATCAATTTAGGCACAAACTTGAAATAGCATAAGTGCTGCTTGTAGATGCTGCTTGCCAGACGACGCACACACACACACACACAAAGCACACACACACAAAGCACACACAGTCTCACACACATGGGATGAACGTGCCTGGCATGTTTTGGCATGGATGTATGTAAATGTAGGCTGAGAATATAAACAACGCGGCAAAGCGGAAAACTTGCTCCGCAATACAATCAGAGACGACATGCCGATATGTCGGATGCAAAAACACTCGACTAAAATGAAATTTATTTGTTTCCTGCCCAACAATTTCAAGTTAAATTTGTTGGGGGGGGCGCCAGACATTGTATTTAACGCTCTCCAATTTCTCTCTTTCTCTTTCTCTTTCTCATTCTCTATCTCCTTCTTCTTCTTCTCCCACTGCCGCTTATCCTTGACATCTGTTGTCTGTTATTGTTTAGCACGCTATTTATAAATCTTTTTGCAGTGAGAGGCTCAGAAACTTTCAACGCACAATTCACTCAAGCCCCTTAAGTTTTACCTACCAAATATGTCTCTGTCTCAGTCTCTCTTTCTCTCTCAATGTCACTTTCCGCTCTGTTGCGTATGTGAGTGAGTCTCCAAGTTTGTAAGCAGGGGATAAGCGCACCGAGCTAAATCCAAATGTAAGCGCTGCCAAAGCTGCACTTAAACTTTTGATATCAATAAAGAAAAGGACGCCAAGCAAAAGTGTAAGCTCGAATGCAATCCGGCACTGAACAACAGCAACAATAAAACACAACAACAACAACAACTTCAACAACAACTTCAACAACAACTACACTTGCACGAAAGTGAATTGAAAGAGAAATGCAAAAAGGCAAACCAAAAAAAGAAAAGACAACAAAAAAATGTGAAAACTTAAACTTTTGGCAGTCGCTCGCCAAGTTTTGTAACGGCAAAAACAAAAAAAAAGGGAAAAAAATCTAATGCAAAACTGTCATTTAGAGTCGCTTTTATTTATTTTGATGTCAGCTGCACGTGCGCCACACTCAATGTGTGTGTGTCTGTGTGTGTGTGTGTGTGCCACGGAAATCATCAGAACCCCAAAATAAAAAATGGCGACACGACAGGCGCACGTTTTGCCCACATTGAAAACGAGGGCAAGCAGCAGCACTGGCGACAGACAGACAGACAAACAGAGAGAGAGAGAGAGAGAGCGAGAGAGAGACGGACAGAGATAGCAGCCAAAGAAGAAGAAGAAACAGAAGAAGACAGCCGCTAACTGACTGAATGAATGAATGACTGAATGAATGAGTAGGGATGCAGCAGCAGCGGCTGGCAGCAGCTGAAGAAGCGGCTTAGGCAATTTATGACAGGCTGGCACGAATGTCGAGTGAACGCACTGCTTATTGTGTGTGGGTGAGTGTGTGTGGGTGAGTGTGTGTGGGTGAGTGTGTGTGGGTGAGTGTGTGTGGGTGAGTGTGTGTGGGTGAGTGTGTGTGTGTGTGTGTGTGGGGAATCACTAGAAGTGTAGCCAGAACTGCCTCCTAGAAGGATGATTGCTAAAGTCAAATGATATTACTGGTGCTTTTCAGTCATACACTGCGATAATAACTCATATGTGTGTGTGAGTGTGCGTGTGCGTGTGTGGATTGCTTACAGCTAGTTGATGACATATTTATCAAATGGGATAAGTGGAAGTGGAAGTGGAGGGTGTATTTACAATCGCATTGAATGCTACTCTCGGATCAAATAATCATAGTCATCATGTAAGCTGTGTCTAATCTGTTCATTCCCGATGATTTTCTTTTCTTTTCGTTTCGTTTCTAAGTGCTCAAGTCATTAAAGCAATTGAATTACAACTGGTTCGAGTGGTTCCAAGCAAAAACTATTACTCTTATTATTGATATTTACTAAGGAATTGCTATAGACATTAAAACATTTAAAGCAAATATCCTTTAGGACCAGTAACAATGGGGATTTTATGTTCAACAATAACAATGTTTAACAATAAGAAATAATAATAATAGTAAAAAAAATAATTGCTAAACTCAGCTAATTTTTTTGTAATAAAACTTCGGAATTTTGAAGAATGAGTTTTTTATAAGTCAATTAAAATACGTCATCAGCGAAAGATTCACAGAGGTCGTCCAGTCAAAACATACAAACCAAATTTAAGATATAAAGATAAAGGAAAACATAATTAAGTTATTCTTGATGTGTACTTTGCACACATATATATCTATTGAGCATATTGTGCGTGGATTAAATTGTTCTAATTTTGTTTCAGCTTCTAAATGGAGCTAAATAAAACCAAATAGTTGACCTAGTACCTAAAAAGTTACTGATAATTATCTTTTACTTTGCCTAGTAATAATATCAAAATCGCATAAAAGAAAGTTCGGTTTTTTCCATTTCAGTGGATTTGCCCATTGGTTGTCAACAACTGAACGAACATGGGGCAAAAGTCAAGAATTGATTCTGCTGCTGCTGGGTTCATAATACGAGTAGCAAATGCAAATATGGCACATGCTACGAATATAGAATATATATAGTGCATGAGCCGAAAAGAATGTTGTGAAATTTGACAACAGCTGTATCAGTTAAGACAGTTGGCAAACAAGCGCAAAAACAACGCCAACAATCAAGTACACGCCACTGGAGACACTTGGCAAACTGTTTTGCTTGATTGAATTGAATTATACAAGGCCTAAACTAAACGATAACAACAACAACAACAACTTGAAATGGAGGCGAGGAGGCATATAGGGAAGCACAGTCTCAGGCACAACTTCCACAAAATCAATAAAATGGCATAGCGGAAAAAACTTTTGGACTAGAGCAACAGCAATAGCCAAGCGACCTACATATATAGTTGATAAGCAAAGCGAACTGAAACAACGACGAAGACATTGGTTGCACAAACTGACCGAAAGCGAGCGACAGTTGCGACCTCTGTAATTTCAAGACAACTCTCCACGGGCCCATTAGCAACATGTGTTGTCCCTGCAGCAACAGCAACAGCTACAGCAGCAGCAACAACATTTAAGAAGGGCAACAGAAAGCAACAACAATTTGTAGCAAGCTAAACTTGGATAGTAGCATCGCATGTCCTGCCATTTTTCGTTGCTACATAAAACAGATATAAATAGCTATATTATCCCTCACACACAGTCGCACACACAAACACACACCCAGCTACACACACATCGGCTAGACGCCCACACGGTGACGTTTAGTCGAGTGGACGCCACAGACATTTGCGATAAATGTCAAGCGTATTTGAGATTTATGTGGGCAAGCTCTGCAAATAATTGGGTGTTGCCATCTAACGGATTTATAGTATCTTTGTCTGGGTCATGGTCTAATGGTGTATTTGATTCCGACTCTGATTACGCTCTCATATCACTTAAGTCAGTTGCCGTTGGTACATTCATCAACTCAAGCCAAATTTACATTTGGCCAAGAGCTAAACTTCAGCACCAGCAGCAGCAGCAGCAGCAGCAGCAGTGAGTAGTTAAGCAAATTCCAACTAAAAGGATTAGATCTGCAATGTGGTTTCATTTTGTGGCATAAGTCGCTGCCAACTCTGTCTAAATATTTGCCAAGAAAAGACGCTTTTTGACAACATCGCAGTCGTATAGCAGTCAAAGTGTTGACTTT
Source organism: Drosophila glabriapex (assembly GCA_035042305.1). Taxonomy (NCBI): domain Eukaryota; kingdom Metazoa; phylum Arthropoda; class Insecta; order Diptera; family Drosophilidae; genus Drosophila; species Drosophila glabriapex. The sequence continues at coordinate 18,769,079 of JAWNLN010000046.1, forward strand.
TCAACTTGAAGTTCTGCCGCGAGTCCACAGTGCGTATGCGCAATGCATTTTAGCCAACGAAATCAGTAACAAATTTAGCAATTCGCCAAAGCAAATAGCGCGACACAATCCCAAAACGAACGAAGTGAAAAAGCTTCACAAAAAAAAGAAGAAAGAAAACGAAGCACAAAAATTGAAAAATGCAAAGTGTGCTTGATGAGCGGTTTGCCACTTGGAAGCGCAACAACTGCAGGGAAATGGAAATAAAATGGAAATAAATGCAAGCCCGTTGAAGAATGACTTCTCGAAGTGGCAGACACGCCGTTGATACTTTCTCTATAAATAATATAATATTGGTTGAGCAGACTATTTGTAATAATTCAAATATTTCTCTGTTTAAATAAACTTAATATGCATAATAATTTCAATAAGCTATGCCCTTGTCATTTGTCACATTTATTCATGCAGATCCTAAACATTTTTCCTATCATAATATGTACTCGACCGGAAAACAGAGGGGTTGCTACTTAAAGGTGTCATTCTTGCTAAAACTCTTAGTTAAATTTTAGTTATTTATTGTAAAGGTTCTCCATATTCTATTTTACTCAAGTAGATGCTGCAATTTCACCTTTATATCTGCAAAGATCTTAATCTTTAGGAGTTAGTTCCGTTGTTGTGTTAAACATTAAACATTATATACCCTACACATAAATTGGTACAGAGCTTAAAAAAGCAGCAAACAACAAAAAAAAAACTCAAAGCAATAATGTACGATAGAATCGGAAAAATTGAGAAAGAAAAAGAAAGAGAGAGAGAGAGAGAGAGAGAGGATGCCAGAGGGAGAGCATGCAAAGGAATTGCAAACAAAAGGGTTCATTAACAAAGTAAAAAATGGAAAAGTGCGCAAAGAGCATGGAAATAAAATGACAGCAACCAAGCAGCAGCCGCGCAACAATAAAAGTTAAGGGAAATTCTTGAGATGTTACGGCAAGGTGAGGCACAGCCAACCAACCGGAAGTTTAAGACTGTAAAAAAAAGCGTATGAAGAAGACACGACAAGTGCAACTCGGTTAAGCGGTGCTGCAGTACGCCCTGGCTCTCACACATCCGGCGAGGAAATAATAAAAAGAGCGCCAAGTGCTGCCAAGCTGAGAGCTGGCAGTTGGCAGTGAGGTGTTTCTATGGCAAACCGGTTAACAAAGCAGCCTCTGGCTTATGTGTGCTGTGCAACAGCGGCGAGTGTGTGTGTGTGTGTGTGTGTGTCTGTGTTTGAGAGAGCCAGTTAGTTTGCAAAGTCAAATGAAATTTAGGTTTGCATAATAAATGACTAAAACATATTCACAATGTCATTACACACGCACACACACACACACACACTCACACGCATTTATTACCTTGATGCGCCGCAGGCTATGCAACACAAAAGAGGAAAAACTGGTTAAATACTCGTTTTGCATTTGACATTAGATCTGTAGATATGCACACATACACATATAAGCGACAGCTCATACATACACACACACACACACACACACACACAGATCAATCCATCTAAAGCGAGAGTAGCAGGACAAACAAAGAGAGAGAGAGATTGGGCAGAGAGTGGAGAGTGGGGCAGAGGTGTAACCACAAAATGATTATCTAACGCTTGCACAGTAAAAACGAAATTATTTTTGCGGTCATAAAAACATCCATGCATATGTATCCCACATGCACATACGTGTATCCGGCTCACATTCATCAAACCGCTGTCTCTCTATATGTATTTGCATTTACATTGTAGTCACAATGCACAGTGGTTCACGGCAGCTTAGAAATCACACCAACAGTGTCTAAATAGCATTAATCTATCGATCGATTGTTGCTATGGCAGCTATATACGACATGATTCCGATACAGGCAGTTCTGCACATATAAGTAAAAAACAAAATGGGATAAAATGGGACAAAGGCACATTGCTGTATCGAGTCAATTGTTAAATTTGTTGTATTCCAGGTTAATCCATTTCATCAAAAGAATATTTCTTTAGATTTCCGTGTCGCTTTTGACCACAGTGCCGCTTTGCAAATAAGCCTGCGAAGATTTATCTAGGCAACCACAATAAAAGTTGACCGTATTTTGCGTATTTTCCATGCTGGTATTTTGCATTCATATGGTTGCCATAAAATTATGGCTCGTTGAGAACTTTTGACGAGGCGTTGCATGAAGAGCGTACACATTTTTCATCTGGCAATTTTTGTAATTTCGGTTTTGCTTTTGTTTTTGTATTTGTATTTTTGTGAACCAACCACACACAGCCAACAACAGCCAACAATAGCCAAATTCAAATTTATTGGCCTTGAAGTGTACGAGTAAATTTCATGCAATATCAATATATATTGACAGTGGAGCGTTATGCATTCCTCAAATTTATATATTTGCCAACAATTAAAATGGAATACTCGTCCATGACTTACTCGTTATTTAAATAAAAATATTATATTGCCCAGATGGTGGCATGAAATTACGTACCTGAAAATAAACAGAAAGAAAATACATTTAATTTCGAGTATATAAATAATATACACATACAATATACTATTAGAAACAGGCAGAGAAACGTTTGAGGATGCGAGAAAATAAATATATATAACTAAATTAATCAAAATGCTCGCAACAAAGGCAAAGTGTCCGATAAACTTTCAAGGTTCAGTATCAAATATTCGATGACTAATCAAATACCGCTCGGTTTTAACCCATTTACCCCCCCAGAAATTGCGTCAATATGTTAACCTTATGCTGTGGGCGCAGTTATTGTTTGCAAATAAAGGTGAGGCACAACCGGGCTGAAAGGCAGACAGACATTGTTTTAGACAAATTGATGTGGTAAAAGGGCATCAAAACAAAAGAACACACACACACACACACACACACACACACACACATACTCAAAACACAAACACACAAAATGTGTGTGTGTTTTTTTTGTGTCCATTGTTAACACATTTACCAAAGTTGATCCTTTTTGAACCCTAGAACAAAAGCAGCTCATTTGTCATTGTCCTTGGGTATTATTTAAATGATGCCTATGAACTTAGCCCCATTCAGCAGTGCTTCAAACTTGATTATAAGCAATTGTCAAATTGTTTTCATCCAACAAAAAAAAACAAAAAAACAAAAAAACAAAACAAAAAGGCAAATATGCTTAAAGCAAATGCACAACACTTTAAATGTGGATTTGATTTGATTTCATTTCATTTTATGCATCGACTCTGCCCCTATTGGCATATTTATGATGCGTTTGGCATTTTAATTAAATTCTGGCCTGTTTGGTGTGCATTGCAAACACTTATTATTATTGTTATTTTGCTGCATGCATAAAGCGTGTAATTTGTTGCATAATAAATGCCATAATGTTTGATAATGCCACCACTTGCATCCTGTTATTGTTGCATTAAACGCATTGAAAGTTAATTTGTTTAGCTTCGCATTTGACATGTGGTGCAACCGGAACAAATCCCCTTCAAAAATTCAGCAGCACTTTGATTTAGCGACATTTAGTTTGCCTAAATAGATAAAAATGAAATTATTATGCCAAAATTACATTTTCATTTGTTGTCATTTTATTAAACCGATTTTCAAAAGCAAGCTCTATTTAGTCATTATTTGATTATATCTAGATAAAACTGAATTAAAAGTTATAAACAAGATTACTTCTCGAATTTCACGTTTCATTTTCCACAGACATTTCTTTATTCAAACTGAAAAAGTCTTTTTTAATCAATATTAATAAGACATTTAAAGTTGGAAACGTGATTGTAGCTCAGAATTCACATTAAAATTGTTAGCTTGTCAAAAACGCACAAATATTTTATGACAACCACAAATACTTGTCAAAGTTAAATTGATTTTCAAAAATAAAAAACAAGATTTCTTTTAGGCATGCCAAATATTGCATACCGTAGCTATGGTATATATATAAATTTAATTAAGAACACAAATTGTTTTAAACAAATATCTGACTTTTATCGAAAAAGAAAAGGTAACTTTTATACAATTTTTTTAGTCATGTTTTAGGCTATTGATTAAAATTGTATTTTATAACGAATTATCGCTGGAATTCATATCAAAAAAAAAATGTATACAGCAAAAAATATAGCATTTCATTATATTTGCAATGCATCGTGTTATCCACACGTTAACTCGCAGTCGTCATTTATCAATTAGCAATTAATTGAAACGATTCAATAATGTCTTGCAATTCTCGTATGCAAACGATATGTGATTGCTCGACATGCTGTTGGCAGCCCCATTCCTCCCTAGGCATTTGAATGCCCCTTGGCCAACCGCAAGCAGAACAAAGCTGATGATTGTCTAAAAGTTTTCGTTCTCGCTCTTCCTCTATAAATATATGCTGGTGACCAGGGTCTGGGCAACTGGGCAACCCTTTCAAACTAATTGCAAGACAAAACAAACCATTTACAAAACGCTTAAGTGACACAACCGCAAACACGAGAATATGAGACGTGAGTGAATTTCCCCACCTCCCTCAGCCGGTCCCCCGGCAAACAGTGCGACTTGTGTGTGTCTCGTACGAGGCTGTGGCCAACATGATGTCTGCTCGTATTATCTAAGCTTATTTCCTCATTAACTTGGGGGGAGAACGAGCGGAACGGTCGAGCATTCAAAACTCAAGAGTCATTCAGCAAATGTCTTTTGGGTTTTGTAATCTTATTCACAGTGTTCTTCTGTTGTCGCTTTTCTTCTTACTTAAATGCATTTTTCATGGTCAGCGCGTTTGCAGCAACGCAATGCAAAAAGCGTAAAAAAAATACATTCCGAGAAGTGGAAACACTTTCGAGATACACTTGAGATTTGTTTTTATATCAAAAATCGATTTGAAGATATAAGGAATGTTTCTCATAGCAATTTGTTTTGAATAAGAAAATATTAGTTCTCGATTGGTGACAAATATAAAAATAAAAATTACACTCAAGTCATATCAAACAGCCCACTTTAAAAATAATACCCGAGTTGCCTACAAACGAGTGTTGAGCATTTATTCATTGCACTCAGGTCACATCAAACAGCATATACATATATCTTGAGTACACCTCTTTGTTAATCGCACATTACAGGGTATGCAATGAAAACATTATGACACGCGCGATAGTCGAGCAGCACAGTTAAAGCAAATCTCCGCTAACAAGCAGCTTAAAATGCATGAGCATAGTTTGCGCTTTGCTTTTTTACCGTGCAGCACAAGCAGCAGGAACAGCACCAGTTGGGAATTATCTTCCAGACAAGTCGAATTCCGCCACATCAGAGTCACGGCTCCGCAGAGATGGAGGCAGCGAAAAAAAAGAGTAAAAAGACACCCACACAGACAGACAGACAGGCAGTCAGTCAGGCAGAGCGACAGTTGGTGAGACAGATACAGATGCAGATACAGAGAAAGAGAGAGGGGGAGAGAGCGACGCACAGGACTCATTAGCATATGCCACAAGTAAGTCTGGCGTCTCTAACTGACGCTCGGGGACGCCAACTCAGTGACTAACTGCCAAGCGCCACCCCTTGTTGGGCGGTTGTTTTTTTTTTGCTGGTGCTGCCACGGCAACATTTTGTACATTTCTTTACACGTTTTTATTTCGCTATCTTTTTTTTTGCATTTTTTTTCCCAGTGCAGTTGTTCGTTTTCATGTTTAATTTAGTCCGAGCCACGCGCAATTAAAATGTTTTGCTCATTATACGACGTGTTTAATTCGTTTACCTGTGAAATTTAAGTTTCGGTCTGAGCAGCAGCAGCAGCAGCAGCAGCAGCAGTTGCTTTAAATTATCGACAATTAATTGAACTAACGTGCTGTGTAAAAAAGTATACATATAAGTAAAACACAATTGTGTTAAATCAAATACGTAATGCAAACACAAATTTGTAAATCAAACAACACAACCGAACGTCATGTTCGGTAAATGTTGATTTAAGCCCAATTGTTAACGCTAAAAAGTATGCAATTTTTTGAAACAGCAGCTGCAATAATTTCCAACTACTGGCAACAAGTTACACAAGAAAAAACATGAGGGGACAAAGAGGTTTTACACTGATGTGAAATGTAAAATATGAATAAATAAAAAATATACAAATATACGGAAAAATAGAAAATAAATACACTTTGGTCTAAGGTCGACTATTATGACAAACCTTTGGCCAAAACTTTTAAAAGAGCTTATAAACCTGAAACGTCAGATGGAATATTTTCAATTTTCTACAGAACATTTACATCAATCATGAAAACTTTTAACATCAAATATAAATCGCAAAACAGCTTCGTTAAAAATTCGTTATATCAAAGTATATCAAAGAATATGCCATATCAAAGTGTTTCCATTTGTTTTGTTATGGTTTAGACACGAAATCGGCCATGTTGTTTCCAAAACGAATTGCGTCATTCAAATTGGAGAGGAAAAAGAAATTATTGCCAAAAATTGGGTCAGCTATTGATGACGTCCCCGGCCACAATTGTTAATGTTTATTGTATTGCACAATGTATAATTGCCTGATATAAAAACACCACAACGTTACAATACCCAATGCCAATATTCACACACCAAACCCCTCTCAAACCTACCCGTCCGTTTCCCATAGATTTTCCCCTTGAGAGCTACTAAATGGGCGCCACACACGATATGTCCTGGGAAAAGCCAAAAACATCGATTTTCTGCACCTCATGAGCGGATTTTCCATTTACCTTTCACTGGGTTTTCCGTTGGCAGGTAAGTCAATTCGAATCAATGGGAAATTTACATGCCATATATAGCATATATACATATATATATATATATATATATATATATGAGAAGCAGGCAAGTAACATTTTAAACCATTGTGTGCAAAGCCCCAAATGAATAATTCGGAATGCGTTGCTAAAAAACATTTTGTAAGAACTTTCATGGGTTTTTACGAACTCAGCAGTAATTTAAAACAGACAAGTTAAGGTTTTTATTTTTAATTATTCTGTTGACTTCATATACCCTGCAGAATATTTAAGCACTGTGCTGTCTACACCCTTCCTGAAAGGAAAATTTATTGCATACTCTTTGAAATAAAAAATGTTGACTATTGTCGTACTTAAATTATATAATACTTTTCCTATAAAAAAAAGATTCGAATCAAACTTAAGTTTTGGCTGCTGTCAAGAGTAAGAATCATTATTATAGAGTATCCCCACATAGAAATTGTTTTGTTGTCACTTTTATTTAACATTTCACTCTCTCAATTTTTTGGCAAATGCAGCGCCAACGAAATAATAAACCCAAATCCCCAGAAAAGCAAACAAACAATTTGCTTTATCAATATTCATGATTGCCACGGCTATTTCTGTCCCTGCCGCACTCTCCATGAATATGCAATAAATGTGAGCCGAATGTGATTTACAAGCGAGCGCAAATGCATTTGACCAAGTCAACATGCAGCTAATTTCGTATGCTTTTCGCCAACACGAATTTGTAATGGAATAAGTGCCAATAACAACAACAAGAAACAGTTAAATGCATAACGCTGCTGAAATCCGAGTTTTCTCATTTTTTTACACCATTTTTCTCAAATTTCGCAAAAAAAAAACAAACAAAAACAAAAGAAATAAAGAGACACTGGCGCCAGTGCAGCTGATATGGCAAAACTGGCAGTGCAACAACAGCAACAAACAACTTATTCACACGCGACTGGGGCACCGCCTTTGACTTCAACTCCTTTTGTGCCGCAGCTCGCACTTTGCACGTGCCGAGCTGCAAATGGATTTGTGGCACGAGCACGAGCCAAATGAGAAACTTCTGCTTGCACTATGACCGCATACAAATGTACAAAACAATGAGATCAGCATGTGTTTTATGACTAATCAAAGCCAATGAGATATTTGGCTGCAGCAAGGAGGAAGTCAAGTTGCGACTGGTATAATAATAATAATAAAATTACCCTTACAATTAACTGCCTGCTTTTATAATAAATATTTCTTACATTCTTGGTGGTCTACAGAGGCAGAAGATATATAATATACATATTCTTGATCGCATCAGCAGCCGCGTGTATTTAATCATGTCCAACTAGATAAAATAAGTTCTCTTTTTTCATACAAAGTTTATTTCATTTTGTAGATTACTGCCTTGGTTTTGCGAATATGGATAATAATCTTCAAGTTCAGCTGTACCGATTATAGAACTTGTATAACTTTATAATATTTCTGTGATATTTATAATGAAATTTATTTTGTCCTTATGCACAAGGATGAACTGGAGTTTATATTCAAAAGTGAAGACAATGGGCAAATATAAAGCTGTGACACATTCAAATCCGTGTTCGTTTTCATTCTTCTTGAATGGAAACCAATCCCTTTGAGCCAATAATGACCTAAGGTGCATATCAAATAGACTTTGTTGTAAAAGCAACCTCACTTTTTGTACGGTGCTCCAAAAACTTGCCACATAAAAAGTTATGCTTTAATTTCCAAAGCAAAATAAATTCTTAAACTTACAAAAGTTGTGTTTGTATGTAGATGTTTGTGTGCAGGCAATGCAGGCCACATAAAAATAGTGAAAACAAAGTCTAATGTCGATAGTGAAAGGTAACCGGCACAAAGTGGCCAGAACTGCTGCTGTTGTCGCCGTACCTGTAGTTGCAAGTTGCAGCTGTAACTGTTGCCAAGAGGCAGTGCTGCTTGCTGACAGCATGCTATCGCTGCTGTGGCAGCTGCTGCAGAAAAGTTCTACGAACTCGATGACTGTTCTACATCTATCTTGACTTTCTATGGCCACTGTGGCAGCAACAACGACAAAGAGTCCGACGACGACGACGACGACGTTTGCTGTCAAAAAATCTTCAATTAAAGGCGCAAGCACAAAAGCTGTCGCAACAACAAAAAAAAAAAAAAAAAAAAAAACCATAAAAAGGGCAAAAGCAGGGTGAAAAAATGTATAAAATGAAGAAAATGGGAACATTCAGGCAGGCAGCAGCACATGAAAGTGGGCAAAAAAAAAAGAAGGAGCTCACACAGACACACACAGACACACACGTGTACATTTGTTTGTGTGGCAATGTGGCAATATGGGCGGACGGGCGTCAAAAAGAAGTGGGCGTGTGTAGTTATGCAGCTGTAGCCTCAAATGAGCGCATTGCAAGACAATGATGTCAGATGCAGACCGGACTTAAACAGACCAGAGAGACCATATATATATATAGAGGAGACAACACGGCGAATAACGGAACAGCAGCAGGGCACAGGGTAACAACAGGGCGCAGGAATGCAGCAGCCAAAGCATTTACATTCGTATTCGCATCCGCCAGATATACGTGTATCTGTCTACATATATTCACAGTCATCGCAAAGTTGTGGATGGATATTCATTGTACTCACTATTTGTGATTGTCATTGTGTGTGTGAGTGCGCGCGAGTCTGTGTGTGTGTGTGTGTGTGTGTCAGTCAATGCATGCAAAGTTTGCCAACTGCCGATAAGCAATGGGAATTAACTGCTGAGCGAGCTTTCCCTTCTCTCTCTGTGTCTCTTTGTCTTCCGGTGTCTTTTTTCTTCCTCATGTAGGATGTGGGCAGCTGCACACTCGCACACACACGTGCACTTGCAACTGCCTCACTTCTGACTGTACAATTTTTGAGCTCTTCCTTTATGAGCCGTCAAAGTTGCTGCGTATTTTCATTCTTTTTCTCTTCACACATTCTCCATTTTTTCCTGCACTTCTCAAAGAGAACCGCTGACTTTTAGCGAAACTTTGAAGTTCTGCTCGAAAGCACAATGTGCTAAAAGTCAAAGGATTTATGTCGCGCCCCTTTGACATGACGTGAGCTGCTGAAGGCATTTGCGCACTTGTTAAATCATGAAACAAAAAAGCACACGTATCGTTTGCCATTGCTGCCAAAAAAAAACAACAACGAAAAATCCCCCAAAAAGCAAAACAAAAGCTTGTCAAAGCGGTTGTCAATTTAAATGTGTGAGCGAAGCCGCTGAGGAAAAAGGATTTGGAAAAGATTTGATAATACAACTGAGAACAGGGTCAGAGGAATATAACATAATGTTATGAGTCGAATTCAAGCTCAACAAGTGTTCGCCGTAGTGGTAGGTAAGTAATACAAATTCCTGCAAAGATTGCGTTATTCTGCCAAACTTTTTTACGGTCTTCGGTTACGTATTGGTACTTTAATTTTGGTATGTAAGGTATAAAAACACCGATAATGACTACGTTTTTTTTTTCCCAAACTTTTTTACAGTATTCGGTTACGATGAAAAAAAAAGGCAACAATACATTTTTTTACGACACAAAGCTTAAAAAAAAGAGGCCATTGTCAATTTGGGAACTCTCAAACTCATAGTGCAAAACCAGCTAATTACAGCTAGGTTTCATTTCCGATTTTGAAATTTAATTGGTAAACGGTTCCAATTCCGTTCTCCGTTCTGAATTTTTGGCCAATTTTATCGAGTAACAACCAGAAATACGATTTTTCGGTCAATTAACAAGTTTTATAAGTCAGCTTGGAACAGTTTGCGAATATTTAATAATAATTAATAATTACATATTTGAATCCAAACCCAAATGCCAAAACTGCTATGCTAATAAAAAATACAATTTTCGAAATTACGATAAACACATAAAAACATTCGATATGTACATAAGAATGACATCAGCCCAACATGCGCCAATTTATTTAATGCTAGTCTAGCTGAAATATTACATTTCACCCAAAGGGTAAATAAAGAATACACAACGCAATTTATGATACGCAACAAAATAACAAATAAAAATGGAGATCAATTTCGTTGAGAGTTGCCACACAGTGGAAAATTTGTCGTCCAGCAGAGTTATTCAAAGTTTAACAATTGGATAACTTTAATACTCTGATATATGATAACAGAATATAATAGAGATATTTAAAAATACATATAATAGATAGTCGAAAACAATCGCTTCTTGCACATGAAGGAATATGGTCCTGGCTGAATTTACTTTCACCATTTTGGAGAAATGGGCGTGACATGACACAATAAATACCCCATGTTGTCGTGTAGCATGAAGGCAACGCTTCTGCTGAACGCCTAAAGCTATGCAGTGACATTTGTGAAATTGGTATTTTTGCATGGACACCAACAACAACAACAACTGGAACAACAATGATAAAAGTAAATAGCTCGACCAGGCGGCAAAAGTGGCACAGAACGTGCTAAAAGTGAAATATCCTCTAAATGCAATGTAGACATATTGCAAAAGAACAATCAACAGAGGAAGACTTGGAATGCTAATATGGGAAACTATGCAATGGCAAGCAACCCCCTCCAATCTCTCGCAAGTCTATTGGCATGCACTGTGACAACACTGGCCAAGTGTTTTTCATTGAACATTTACGTCGATTTGCCTACAATGGAACACAAACAGTCGAGTCATCGTCGTCATCGTCGTTGTTGTCATCGTTGACATTGAATATCAAGTGTCAAATTTGCACATTTTTACGAGCCTTTACTGTACCTGTACCTGTACCTATATCTGTACCTTTACCTGTGCACTTCCGTTCCAACAACACAAACGCACACTTAATCAAACAACCACACACACAGTCACACACACACACACACACACACACACGCACAGCAATCCACTCTTCAATGGGCATGGGTTATGTGCCTTGCATGGCAATGGAATTTCAAAGGTTCGCTTTGGGGCGCACTCTGCACAGTAAGCCCTGGCATCAAAAACAGACAAACACAATTTAGCCTGGCAACGAATGCCCTACAAAAATTGTATAAAATAATGAAATATGAATTTCTTTCTGGCTTCAGTTTTTCCTGTCGTCAAATGCACTTACTGATTAAAGTCATTATGTGTGCTGAGCTTACAAAAGCCCCAATAAAAGGAGTTGTCCAAATATATAAAAGATCTATTTGTTTCTGGCTCTTATTTTGACTGTCGTAACAAGTACATTAAATGCACTTCTTCAGTGTGCTTAATTTACAAGAAATATGCCAAAATAATTTGATTTTTATATGCTTACTTTTGAATGGTTCTTAAACGTTTTACAGACAGCAAACTATATTGGTAAACATACTTAGCTTATTCTATACAAACTTATATATGTGCTTGTCTGCCTTTTCATGCTTGCAACAATTTGGTTTCTATGTTGGTTGATGAATGACATAGTCGTTATGCCTGGCTTGCTTAAGGGTAACTGCGGAATATAAAAATGCTCGTGTGCACATTAAGAATTAGCAACTAAGTACGTGGCACATAGCGCTATTCCCAAACGGGCATGGCCTATAACAGCGTTGGGATCTACGTAGTAAGTAGGCAAGCACATGATTAAAAATGCACACACACAAACAGAAAGAGACAGCAAGAGAGAGAGAGAGAGAGAGAGAGAGAGAGAAAGAAAGAGACAGTTGGACAAACGCAGACTGAGCAACATAGTTGCAATGGACTCTCGCTCTCTCTCTCTCGCTCTCTCTCCATGTGTAATTGGCTAGTTTGCCATGTCGAACAACACGAATACGAAAACTTGGACCTGGTCATTAAACTCAAATCGAGCTAAACGAAAGACGGGCAAGCCGAGAAGGGGGTTGGGGGCGGGAAGCCATCGGAATGCAAAGCCGGCGAATAAGGCAGTGACTTAGAGAAATTCCCCAATTCATTTTGCGTAGAACACACACACGCCACCGTCGCATTAAACGTAATCTAAAGCCGCACAGCTGAGCCGGGCCAAGCCGAAAGCGTTGCGAATTCAATAATCGTCGTCAAAAATATGCCATTAATCAGACGTGTCAAATTCAATTCGATTCAGAAGTATACTCGAGAGGGTAGGGCGTTATCAATAACAATTTGAAATAGGGTTGTTTCTCCATAAATTGCAAATTGTACTGATTAATTCGCATATTTATAGCTAATTGAAAACAATATATATATATATATATATATATATATATATATATATATATATATATATATAACAACAACTTTCAAATACTTTATGGCATTGACTTCAGCTATAAGAAAGAATATTGATACGATTGAGAGCATTGATTGCTTTTCAAGGTTTTCAAAGTATTAAATATTAAATTTGATTTGCGGACTACCAAGTTTGATACACATTCCCCAACTTTAAAGATTAAGTACTAAATTCATTATGATAAATAATATATATATTACATCATTTACAAAGGCATGTTGTTTTTTTTTTCCCCTTATTCTCCAAGGATCGACAAACGTATCCAAATTACAGCAAAATGCGAAAACATTTGCTTTCTGTATTATTTTATTATTATTTTTGAGTCCTTTTTCTCTTTTCTTTTTGTATATTATAACTTGGCCTTCAGCGATGTTTTCCAAACATTTCATGTCGCACGCTTGAGTAACAAGGCTCAAACTATGCCTCAGAAACAACAACAACAACAGCAACAACAACAGCAACAAACACGCAAATGCATAATGCTTATTATATATACTGTGCCAAAATGAAAAACTCCAACACATTTATGCTAATTTTGTTGTCGTTGTCGTCATCGTCAGCGTCGCCTCTTCTCGCTGCTTGCTTCTCTCTTCTCTTTTCTTCTCTCTATGGTTTTTTTTTTTGTGCCCCAACTTGTGGGTCTCGCATGTTGTTTGGGCCCTGTTTCTGTGTTCTCGCCGTCCAGTCTCCAGTAATTTATGTAAATTTTTCATCAGCCTCTGTGGGTTACCCAGCGGTGCGGCGGCTGGTTGGTGGGAGTTGGGTAGTTGGGTAGTTTTGCTTACTACCTCTGGACAGGCCACAAAGTATTCAAACACATGAGCGAAAGGTAAAGTGTAGCTGAGAGAGTGTGAGCGAGAGTGAGAGCGAAAAGAGTCGGGTTCACATTTGATATGCACTTTGAATAAACCAACCCGGACGATACCCATACATTTATCCCACAATCCCCACTCCCATTAGTTATCTGCGCTTGCATGTATTTAAATATGTAATTAGTTTTGGTTGGGGGATTCAATGGTTCTATTCCTTTTTTTTTTTTGTATGTATATATATGGAATACGTTTATACAGAGCTGAGATGAAAATCATTGCAATTGAGTCTCAACGGAATCCACTTCAAATTAAGCTTTAATATGCGACCCTGTCATCAATCAATGTGTGCTGCGTCGTATTCAGTGATAAGAACGAGAAATTGAAAACATTGTAATTCAATTTCTCAGCTGTTAAAACAAAGACCAAACAAAAATATTAATTTTGCTATTGAAGTTTCTGTATAATTTCAGTTTCTCATATCATCAAAATGGTAACTTGGCCTAAATTTCAAAGGAAGTAAGGCAATTTGAAATAGCAAAACACTTTAGCTTCACCAAACAGACAAAATACACAAGAGCTGTGTTGATTTCAGTCTGGAAATTCGTTTGAAATATCAAACGTTTCCTTCCATTAAGAGTCCAAAAAGGAGACTTCGAGTTGTATGTAAAGCAATTAATAGTCAATGATTCAAAATGCTACGTTAGATAATATTTTTTGCGGTTTGCTATTGCTACTGCTATGAACTTCTACAGAGAAATAGCAAAACCCCCTTCTCTGCTCTGTAATTCACAATGGCAATAGTTAAATATTATAATAAACTGTATTAATACCCATTGAGAAAGGTTTATGTTTTAAATGTGAACTGTCTAAATCGACTTGACTGTTGCTAATCAAGAATATAAATACTTTATACATTTTATCTTTTAACAACGAGTTGAAGTCGCAATTTTTATTCATAAAGAAGAATACAACAACATTCTGTAATATTTGAGCATAAATTATAAGACGTCTAACTAATCCCACAATTCTCCTTCCTTCAGAAATTTAATCAAAATTCTTGCTAAGCCTCAAAAAAGTAAGAAGCAAAATATCTCTCACCATTTGAGCAAGATTTTTATAATAACTTCTCTTCTCATACACACATTTCTCAATTCTCAGCACGAAGACAATATACCCTTAATTAAATCACTTTCAAATGGTTTCAAATGAATTGAAAACCGTTGGGAATTGATTTTGTTTTTGTTTTTATTATTGTCTATATTTGTTTATTGGAGCGTTGCGTATCAGCTCGTGTTGTTGCGAGACTTTTAGATTGTTGTGGCAAGCTGGACTTCAAACTTTATCAAATCTAATTAGCTGCGGCATAGAACTGTCAACTGTCGGCGCTGCCAATTGGCAATTTCCATTAACCATATGCAAAAAAGAAGAGAAAACCAAAATGAAGCAACAACCACGAAAACAAAGAAACAACCAACAACGGAAGAAACCAAGAAGCCAAGAAGTACTAAGAAACAGCTACAAAACAGCGAGGGGCAAACACAAGTCCATTGGCCCATGGGTAATTTCGAATGCAAACAGTTGGATGCGAAGAGAGAGAGAGAGAGGGAGAGAGAGAGAGAGAGAAAGTGGGGGCTTCTGCGGATAGGGAGCGAGCGTCCGCACAGCGAGGAGAACTTCCTTTTGGCAAGCACAGGGCCTCAACCTCAACCTCAACTTCAACAGCAAAGTGAGAATTGTTAAAAGAAAAAAACAAAATATATACAAATATAAATATATATATATATATAAAATAAAATGAAAAAAAAAATATATGTGTAATGAAAATGTAAGCAACATAAAGTCCCGCTACATGTGTGTTTGCATGTGGGAGTGCATGTGTGTGTGAGTGTGTGTGTGAGTGTGTGTGTGTGTGCTAGTGTGTGCAGAGTATCATCAGCGACGACAACAAAGCAAACGTGGAAAATTGAAAAATGTGCAAAGGCAGGCACGCTGGCAAACATACAGCAAGTAAAGAAAAAAAAATTTGAAAAAAAATAGGAAAAAAAAATTGTGTGCAACGCAAAAGCAAACAACATTTGAAAAATATTACGAGTATTTGCATATGATGCGCTTACAAGGAGGAATGGGGCGGTGCGCAGGCGGAGGGCGGAAGGCGGAAGGGGTAGCGACCCTATGGAGCAGCCTGTGGCGCTAAAGGCGTTTGGCATCGGTGGGTGGCTTGGGTGGTGTCATGTAGTTGGTGTATGTATGTGTGTATGTGTAAATAATACAACATGGCAAATACCAAACCACTGGAGAGGTATCTACACACACACACACACACACACACATCCACACACATCCACACACACCTACACACTACTGTAGGCAAATCTCGTTCTCATTTCAAGCGTAAATGAAAATGTAAATTCGCTTAAAGGCGTGTGGCCGACGCTATATAGTCGAGCTGAGCGAAGGGAGGGAGTGCCGCCAAAACTATTCATATTTTAAATTTTCTTATGTATGTACACACATATATATATATAAATGCTCAAATTTGTTGCAAAAAATATAGAAGAAAAATGAAAGAAAAAAAACTATAAAGCATCGGAAGTAAATTTCAAAATTTTGCAAACGCGCAAATTTGATAAACAGCAGCCAATTGTTAAATGCAAAACAAAATACGCAAACAACATTCCAATTGCACAGTGTGGCAAGATCAATTGAAATTGATTTAAGAAGAAGCAGCAGGAAACATTCCATAGCCTAAATATTTTGATTGAAATAAATGCAAATTGAAAATCGAATATTTTTAACAATTAAAACTGTTGTATCGTTACTTGCAATCAGCCATTTTTTTATGGACCAACACATAATAAACAATTCAAAAATATATAACTCCACAACGAATAGAGATAACAATAGATTGATTTGTTATTTATAAAACAAGTGTGTTAAGTTAAACTACGTACAATTTCCATCAATACAGTGGCTCACAGCTCGTTTGACCCAACACAGGAGATGTCAACTGAATTTTTACTTAACATTAAAATAAACATGTATTGTATTTCTTAATAGATTAGATCATATATAATTATAAGACAAACACAAATAAAAAATGTATGACAGCAATAAATTATGTCAAATTAATTTATATTCAGCTTGTGTAAGCCAGCTTTCAAAATAATAATTTCCACAAAATTAAAAGCAAACGCTGCCATTAATTTGTAGGTAATTTCCTGAACGATTTATGCGTATTCCTACCCAAGGACTGGGTTAAGTTAATCTTTATTAGTTTTGTTAATTCTGTATTTTTGTGACCAATATCGGACAACCCCAATTAAGTCAAGTTTCGACTAATCACAGCCGCTGCTTCGGATCGCAGAGATCAGCACTCACCTATTTGGAGTAAAGTGTTAATTGAGAATCTTAAGATAATTATATTCAATTTTTGTGGTTTCGATGAATTCAAGTTTTTCAATCCCCTCTGCAAAACAAGTATCATAATTGCAGCTCATCGACAACATCTCTGAGCACTTAATACACGTTTCTCAAGTGTATAATTATTATGTGTTGGGTCAAAAATGGTGTCAGCCACTGTAGCTCAAGTTGTGTTTGATTCTGCTCTTTGGCTTTAAAGACGTGAATTGAAAAATGCGTAGTTTTATTTAAGAAGGAAACAATAATAAAATGAATTATTGCTCTTTTAACAATCCTAATAATTTCGAAATATACGGGTCGTAGACCCCGGAGATGCATAATAATTTGATGATTAAAACATGGTTATTGAACAATATTTTAATGTTTACAAAACAAGAATCAATATAATTTAATGACATTTCCACATAATAAAAACAATGTTACTCCGTGCTTGGCTCATGGCCAAACTACAAATTTACGAGCACAAAATTCGATGCGCAATCCAAATTGACATTTTTAAGTCGATCCGAATTCGTAGTTCTCTGTTGCACTTATAAGTAGAGAATGTTTGGAGACTGTTTGGTTTTGAGTCATATTTCCGATTACACATTGATAGAGATTCGAATATCTGCAGTGACTAATAAGAAAGAGTAACAAGCTATATCAAAATTAACTCTCGTCACCCTTCGTGGCAGTCTCCGTCTCCGTCTCGCTCTCCGTCTCCGTCTCGCTCTCCGTCTCGATCTATGTCTCGGCCTGCGTCTCTATGTCAGTTGTTTGAGTCAGCAGACGGAAACAAGAAACCGTTGAAAGCTGAATACGTGACATACTCAGAGCTCGGCGCAAACAGAGATAGCACATCGAAGAGAGGCAGAAAGTGCGAAGAGGAGAGCGATGTCAAAAAGTTATTTAATGTGATATGGATATAAGCATTATTTTATGCAAATATTTACATAAACGGCAGAAATGTTGCGTTACATTTATTTATTTTTTTTTTCTTCTTTTTGCTTTTGCTGCTAACAATTAATGCCTCAATGTCGAGGGCGATAAACAACAATGGCAACAACAACTTTAGCAACAGCAAGAAATGCAGAAGCAGCAACAACAACAATGACAGCCCAGTCACAAAGTGGAAAAAGACGAATTATGCATAAATTTTAGCGGATTTGCAGAAACAAATTTTTATGATGATGGCCCACTCAGAGGCGTGGCCAAAAGCAACAGCAACAAAAACAACAACAATTGAAGCAAAAACAACAGCTAGATTTCAAACAAAGCACAAGCAAGAGCGCTGCAGTCGGACGCCACCGACTGAGGAATACTCTACTTGTACTTATTCAGACTTGAGACTATCATTAATATACTTCTTCAATTTTCCAACTCTATAGTCTAGACTCTAAAGCTATTTAAAGCTAATTTAAAATTTAAATTAGGAGACATTGACCATGTCAATAGGTCACTTAACTACTTAATATTGTTAACAAATAGTTTTACACGAATCAGACTTAAGCATTAAGCTATATACTATCGAAAAAATATATTTATATGTTCACTTCAGCCTCACCGAATACTGTTGAGCCAAGTTTAGCTCTTGCTTTTTTTTTGTGGCCAAGAAAATTCAAATTGTGGGAATTCAAAGCGTATTCATTTATAGATCTTATCAATTTCCTGGCAACCCTATTTTAAAACTTTATCTGTCTCGTGCATAGTCTAATATATCCGGCAAGTTTCAAGTTTAGTATTTAAGTGGTGCAACCAGAAATCTTAAAATTAATTATTTGCTTAAGCAAATTTTTAAATTTCAATTTTGCTACTAAGTTAATTATTTTTTATGACAGGAAATAAATAGTCGTTGGTTACAGACGGAGAAACAGCATGCACAAAACCAATATACTCTTCTATCTGCGGTAGCAGTGTATAAAAATGATGACACACTCGACACTCACACACACAAGGGCAGTTAATGTTGAAATATGCGACATTTGAAATATTTAATACGTGCGTTCAGCGCCACAGAGATCAAAGATAAAACATACATAAATCCTAATAACATTAAGGAATATATGTTAATATTATCATACATTTTAATACATTTAAATATATATATATTAATATATTCTTCTGAATGCATGTTTTTTATGGTTATTTCTGCTCAGTTTTGCAAGCAATTATTTGAATGTATTTTTTATTTGACATTTGCCTATCAATTTGTTATAGCTTTGAAAATCTTATTGTTATTCTACGAATTTTGAGCAGATTAACAAATATTTTTTCTGAGTATTAATTCTATTTAACAAATTTAATTAACAATAAATATAGAATTTAATTAACAATAAATATAAATATTAAAGTAAAAAATAAGATGACGAGTATGACAGACTATCAGATACCCTATACCTAGTTTTATCAAAACTGTTGCAATTTTCATAAGCAATGGAAGCTAATCAAACATGAAACTTGAGTCAAGTTTTAAGTTGCGAGTCAAATGTTGCATGTCAATAACCTGTCGTCCAACGAAAATGAGCAACAGCATCAAGTGATGAAGAATAACAAGAAGAAGAAGAAGCTATGTGGCAGCAACATAGCAGCTGTCACGCATGCAACGAAGGCCACCGAAGAGCAAGCAGACTGCAACACAGCCAACACAACAAAAACCAAAAGTTTTGTTTTTTGGGGCAGCTGCAATCTGTTGCAGACTGTGTTTGTTTGGACCCACGACGCTGCCCCGCCACACCCTCGCTGCCACATGGCATGGTAATTATTTTTGCGCCTCTGCCCATACCCCATAAACAGCCGAAAGTTTTGTGGGTATAACAAATTGGCAAAACTGATTTAACGACTGATTTAATCTCAAAATATCTTTTTAGAAAGAAAAATATAGCAAGTTTATATTTTTTTTTTTTTTTGATTTCAAGTGTACCATGCAAATTTTCCAGTTTCCTTTTTATTTTAATTTGCTGTTTGTTTATTAAATTTCTGCAAATGGCAACCGATTAAATGGATATATATCAATATATAATTGTGAAGAGGATAGCTTGTCGAAGAAAAGAGTTTTCATACACGAACTCAGTTTTAGTTATTACTTAACTAATTATATACAACTTTCTTAGGAACAATCGGTCAAAAGATGAGCTCTTTGTTTACCATGATAACAGAACAGAACAACCAAAATCAATATCCAAATCATTGAGCTCGGATTACTACATAATATGGCAGCCGTAAATCGCTTTTTAATATTTCTATTAAAAATTAGACGCCGGCAAGGGTATGTAATATTCGGCATGCCCAAATAAAGCCGTTATTCCATGTTTGTCTTTGGCTTTTGTTTGAGCGTAATGAGTATTCGGTTTCTCTGGATGTGTTTTCTGCCAAAAGAAGCAAGCAGGAACCAAGATGACTGTGATGATGATGAGCACAACGTCATACACGACGACATCATCGTCATTCGCATCGTCATCATCATCATCGTCGTCATTGTCACACAAACAATATGCCAAAGTAGAGGAATGACAAGAACATTCTACTCCATATGCAAACATGCCAAGGCATCTGCTTGGCTAGCAACAGCTGCCCCCCCCCTCCCCCTCCATATTTACCCCTCACCCTTCAGCGTGTAACACTGCTGGCCTTTTTGCTATTGCCCAGCAGCAGCAGCCACATGCTATCCACATGCGAAGCGACCTGATCGCGTTTTGTGGGCGTTTTCAGTAGCGCGCGATATTGAAACAGCGAAAACTGCAATTTCAATTGGAGTGTGTGCATGTGTGTGTATGTGTGTGTGTGAATGAGCGTGTAATCGGAAGTTGGAAGTGAATCGGAAATGGCAAACAAGCAATTGCAACAGCTGTGATGCGCTTTGGTTGCAAATCAGTTAACGGGTGCTAAAAATCAATTTTAAAGATAGAACATCTAAGTTAACACTTCCATTTCCATTCGTATTTAGTATATAGTTTAATATTCCCCGGCTCCTGGAATTCTTTGCATTAAATATATTTCGTTATTTTCTTTATTTAAAGAGAAAAGTGCTCGTTTATTTGGTGCTATTATTTTATTTTCGTTATTTTGCTGATGTGAATAATGAACGTAATAATTAAATTGTATAATTTGTAAACACAAAGCTAGCTAATAATCCATTTCTATCAACAAGCGACATCAGAGAACAGATTACTTGAAAAAGAAATGATCTCATTAAATTTGAAAAATAGCTAATTAATCACTCTATATAATCACTCTATGTATTTGTATATTTGTATTTTTTTAATTTTTTTGTGTTTGCAATTAAATAAATCACTTTCTGATTTCTGCTGATTTGAGATGTGACCTTAAAATGTTTTAGTTATTAAACAATTACGTATTATGTTTATGTGCGTTGTCATTTCTTTAAAATACACAGAAAGCGGGTTGAGAGACTGGGGGAGGTGAAAGAAAAAAACAACCCAAAGCTATGGAAACAGGAATTTCAAAGGTATTTGCTAAGGGCAAATTAATATGAAATTTGTATTTATATTTTTTTTTTCTTCTCAATAATGTGACGTCCCAAATCAAACTTATCCAACAGCAAATTCCTAAGATATTACTTAATATTTATTATTATTATGTTGTACAAACATTGACGCCGTAAATTAAAATTCACCCAATAAACCGATTGTTTAAAATTTTTAAATTATGAACCGCTGGCATCTCCCCTCGCAAGAAAAACCGCAATATTGGAATGCTTCTTTTTTCATTTTTTTTACTTTGTTAACAATATAATCTATACATTTTTAATGTGTAAACAAATTGCAAGGGATGTGGAGAAGAGGGGAGGGGGGGGGGGCATATTTATATGTGAGTCGAAAAATTTGCGTGGGCGTTTGCGTGGGTAAAAAAAAAGCACACACACACGCACACATGAAGAGCGAGTGAGAAAATAAATGCCATAAAATGTGCAGCAAACAACAAACTGAATTGAGAAAAAAACAACGAATAACAGACAAAACCACACACAAAATGAGCAGCAGCTGAAAATGTGTGAAAAGTTGATTGAAAAAGCATCGAAAACATCAAACAAGAATAGTGAAAACAAAAATACCACAAAAAATGCTGCATACATAATTATGAAAGTATGCAAGTGCGTGGGGATGTGTGTGTGTGAGTGAGTAACAAATGCAGCTATCTCAGCTGCTGCTGCTGCGTGGGCTGTGTTAACTCCTTTTTTGTGCGCGCTGCTGATGCTGCTGTTGTTGTTGTTGTGCTTGCGGCTTACGTTTTCCATGTTAATGATATGCAAACACAAATGCAAACACACACACACAGATGCCGAGAAGTCAAAAGAGAGCGAGAAAAGAACAACAACAACAAAACATAGACAACGGCAAATGCACAGGAAATACGCGTCATATACGAAAACCTAAAAAAAAAGGTGAACTAGCAGAGAAAGAGCGAGAGCGAGCGAGCGAGAGAGGAAGTAATTGAAATCAAAAACAAAAATTTGCGCGCAATTTGCGTCAATGAATGAGGCCACACAGTGACAAGGAGCGGAAGAGGGGGGGAGCGATGAGTTAATGTGTGTGTGCTGCTGCCATTTTTTGCAATTAAAACACAAAAATAAACTTGAATGCGCAGTAAACAATTCAAGTGTAAATTATAAAGAAGTGGAAAAAAGTAAGAAAAAACATTCACACACACAAGTACATATTCCATATGCCTCATCCTGTGAACAAAGTAAATTGCAGTTAATATTAAAACTAAAAATACGCACACAAAAGATACACAGGGAGAGAGAGATAGAGCGAGCGAGAGAGTGCGAATAAAATCCGCAGTGGGACAACGAAAACAAAAATTGTAAAAACCAATAAGGCAGCAGTAAAAACCAAGCACACCACGCACGCAAGAAAGAGCGTGAGAGAGAGAGAGAGAGAGAGAGGGAGGGTAGAGAGATACAACTTGTCGTAAACAAACCGCAAAATGAAACAAGCTTAAGTCGAACATATGAAACACAGCCAAAGCAACAACGACAACGACAATGAAGAGCGGCAACAACGCATGATTATTGACATTGCGTTACCCTTCTTGCAGGCAGACGGCAGGCAGGCAGCGACGTCGGCAGTTCAGTTCAATCTGCTTGTTTGGCTCTCGTCTTGAAACTGCCGGCCTGGCCTGGCCTGGGTCTGGTCTCTGCATGTTGTTTACCTCAGCAGAAACTCAAATTCAAGCAAACCAAACGGCAGCAGCAGCAGCAACAAACAACAAAAACAACAACAGCCAGCAGCAGCCCTCAACTTTGCTGTTAGCAGCGCTGCCTCTGCCTCTGCTGCGTACTCAACTTCATGTCGCGTCGCTTATCGCTGTCTTCTTTTCTTCAATTTTGTCTGCTGCCTACCCAACACTGATACGCACACATACATACACATTTTATGCTCGTTGGCTGCTGTTGTTGTTATTCTTATTTCACCGCCTGCACACAACACACACACACACACACACACACACACTTATTATTATGCTATGCTCGCTCACTCGCTCTCTTACATCGCGCTCTTTCGCTCGTGACTGCCGCAAATGTTTTTGCTTTTGGTTTATTTGGCGGCAACCCTTTGGGTTTTGTTACAATTGCCTTTGCATTATGTTGTCTTGGCATGTAAAAATGCACTAATTGGATTTTCTTTTTATATGCTACATGTATAATTGATCCACACACTCTCTCTCTCTCATTCAATCGGTCTCGCTCACTTACTCTTTTATTTACTCTCTCTCTCTCTTAAGCTCGCTCTCTTTGACTGACAGTTGCAGCGTGATCTTGTTTATGTACATGCACATCTACACACATGCACATACACATGTGTATGCACATGCGCATGTGTGTGTGTGTGTGCAATTAAGCTTTTTGTAATTAGCTCGTGTGTGTTTATAAAACGATTCCATTATTGCAATTTGTGCTGATTATTTATTGGTGATGATTTTCAATTGAACTTAGATTAGAGCGCGATTCAAGCTGTAAAATTACAGTACATGTGAGTTTATATATAGGTTTGTGTGTGTGTGTGTGTGTTGAGTAAAAGCGTTGACATTTGTAAGCCATTAAGAAAAATAAAGCGCTGTTGATAACATTTTGACATTAACACCAACGACGACGTTGACAGCGACGTCTTCAGTTGCGTCGTTGACGATTTCGGCGTCAATGAGCGCGACACCCGCCAGCGAAGGTGAGAAGAGGAGAGCATGAGCAAGAACACGAGCAAGCAGCAAAGTGCAAGCAGCAACAACTGCTTATTAAGTAGTAAATGCAAGGCGAGTGTGAATGCGAACAAACAAATGAGCATTCGAACACACGCATGGACACACACACACATGCACGCATATCGATACATATACGTGTCCATGTGAGTGTGCGACAGAGATAGCTGCATGCAGTAACTGGAAAAGGTGTGTGTGGAATGAGAACGAATTTGTGTCGAGCTGCTAAGTGTTTTTTAAATATTTTTTTTGTTTTGTTTTTAATTCTAGACGTATTTTTCTATTATGCTCATCTTTCTGATTGCTTTCTATGAAGAATTTTTGATTTTCAAGGCTGTGGCATTGAAACAATTGATGATTCTAAATTTAAGTCAACAGAAGCACAAAGACTAAAATGAATGAGTGACGTCATGACACGTTTAACAGCTGACCAAATGAGATAATCTCAAAATAAAAAGAAAACCCAAAATATTCACAATATCTTGTCGTCTTTATCGATATGCGTTTCGGGATTGGCCAAAAAAGAAAAGCCTTCCCGGAAATCTATAAATAAAGAGATATTTAAGTGTATGTGTGTGTGTGTTTGTGTGTGTGTTAACAGCCCATTTAACGCAGCACGTGAAGATGAGCCAAAGATGAGCTAAAACCGCATTTAATGCGCCTGGTCACCTTTAACTAATAAACACACTCTCATCTCTCGCTCTCTCTTTCCCGCTCTCTCTCTCTGTCAATGTCACGCACACATGCCAATAATGTTAATGAGCGCAAAATGCGTAAACGAGCCAAAAACAAAACTAGAGCCAAGTGCGTTTGTGTGTGTGTTTCTCTGTGTGTGTGTGTGGAAAGCAGCAGGCGGCAATTGCTCAGCAACAGCATCTCCCCACCCCCAAATGTGTATGTGTTTTTTTGTTTGTTTGCACTGTATGTCCACTCACACACAAACACACACACAGACCCACAAACATACACACACAGAAATCATTATATTATCCTGCACACTCCAAAAAAGCTCTCACTCTCTCGCTCACTCATTTGGACACTCAGTCAAGCTCTTCATCAGTTTACTGGGCACGTTCTTAAAATGTGCTTTTTTTTATTTGGTGAGGACAACAACAACATCAACAAGAAGAAGAGGAAGATGGAGCAGAGCCATAACCACAACTAAGCCAATTTTGGCAAAACAAGTGACAAACAGTCAGACAGACAGACACGCAGGAGGAGGGGAACGGAACGGAATGGGGTGAGACTGGACCGGAACGAGATAAACAAGACAACAACTAGTGGTAAATTCGCAACGAAAGAGGCCAATGCATTATTTATGCGTTGCGTGTGTGTGTGTGTGTGTGTGTGTGCTTGCACACATTTTGGGCCAATAAGTCACATAAAGTGTGTTGTACAGCAAACAGCAAACAGCAATTGGCAAGAACTGCATTTTCCATCACACTTTGGCAAACGATCAACAGAAGCAGATGAAGAAGAACAACGAACAGAAGCAGCAGAAGATTAGTTGCTTATGGGCAATGGCATTCATCACACACACACATGCAGAGACAGACGTTTTTAATGTCTTTTTACAGCAGCAGCTTGTTTCGCTCTTCATTTTCATCGTTTCATCAACGACAACAACTGCAAGTACAGAATACAAATTGCAAGCGTTGCCAGACAAAAATGTTTTCATTTCATTCACACACACACTATATATTTGTATGTTTGTGCGTATTGATTAGTTTGCAATAAAGTTGAGCAGACATTTCTCGCCTTACTCTTAAATTTTAAGCTGCAGATTCTAAAAGTGAGTGACAGAGAGAGTGTGAGATAGAAAAACAATGTGGAAAAACTTCAAGCCGCAAATAACAACAAATGCAATTGCCAGGTGCGAAATATGTGGACCACTTTTGAGGTTAGAGCATAATCATTCGCAAAAAGTGATAAAAGTTTTAAACCAACAATCTATATTGAGTCTATTGTTTAAATTTAATTCGATTATTTTCAGTGCTTCACATCCAACACTTAATATTCAAAATGAATAACGACCAAAATTGAAGTGGAAATTGTTCGCTTTAGTTTCAATTTAAATACTAAAAAAAATCGTTTAAATATGTGCAAAGAAAAACAAAACAGCTGACGATCAATGCAAATAATAAAAAACAAAGTAAAAGCAAATTATTTAACGGTAATTGATCAAGATCAGCAATTTCAGCAATTTCGTTCCACACCCATTTTATTCCCATTAATTGCTTACAGATGATCTGTTCCATTTCCACTTAAATCCCATTCCATTTGTCACTTACCTCATCAGCTGCTTGGGTGGCGGCCACCAGCAGAATTAACAGCAACGCTGACACCAACATCCATTTACCGTTGCTAGACGATGACGACGACGTCGACGCCAGCAGCGCAGTTTTCAGCTTTGATTTCATTTTCGTTGCGTGGGCGTTGCGAAGAAGAAGCAGAAGTTGTTATTGATGTTTTTGTTTGGTTGAACAGAAAAATGAACAACTAAATCCAGATTTGTTGTTGTTTATTGATCGACGAATGGTGGCAGCATAAAGAGCTCAGCTTCTTAATATTTTCTTTTCTTGTAAATTTTTATTTTTATTTTGTAAATGCAATACAAAATTGGGTTACACTAAAAATGCGCTGCGGAAACAAATACGATTTAATTGAAACACGTGATTAAACTGCTTAAACAGACACTCAACCACTTTATTAACATTAATAATTTTTTTCTTCATTTTTTCGCAATCGCGATTTATTAATTTAATTTCAAACAATACGCGTACAAAAACAAATCAATTGCGATCAGCTTGTGTGTGTGTATGCGAGAGCGAGATAGAGATAAATAACAGACATTTTACATTTATACATTTAATTTTTGATAATGAACAGCAATTTTTAGTTGCGCGCGCGGCTAAAATCAAAGCAACTATCGATGATGATAGAGGCGTGAGGGAGGGAGTGGGACAGACAGAGAATGAGCGAGGTGAGGTGAGCCGTGAGCAGTGGGCAAAGCAGAGTGCAAAAGAGAATAAACAACAAGATTACAGAGCAGAGCAGCTGAGAGACAAGCAGCAAAACAAAAATGATAAAATGAGATAGTGGAGCGACAAGAGAAGAGCGCAACCAAAAAGGTGCTTGTGTAAATGTCTCTCAGTGTGAGTGTGTGTATGAAAATGAGTTTGTGTTGGTGTAACACGCTCTGCATGCGTGTGTGTGTGGTGTGTGGGCTGACAGTGTTGGTGAGCGTAGCACAAAATTACATTTACAAACAGCATCAATAAAAATAAAATTATTATTTATTAGTTTTGCATTAGAAAAATGTGTAAAACGAAAATAAATTTTACACTCGCATTTGCCTCAACTTGATTTTCCGCCCACAACTAACTACACACTAACACACACACACACACACGCAAGCACATCTACTCTCATCACACACACAAACAAAACGGTGGCGGCTTCTTTATGTTTTTCTATTTTTTTTTTTACGTTTGGGTTTTGCTTCAGCACACGAATTTTGTCGTATTTTCGCCGCTATTTGTACACGCTGCGCTTGAGGGCACCTTATTTATTTAATTGCACGTCGATTGGCGCATTATTTATTGTAATTACAACAAATTCGTTGTAATAAATTGTTAAATTTCTTTACACTTGAACTGGCAACGCGCGCTACTCCCGCGTCCGATAGCTTCGACGGTTTAATTTCGACTAATGTTAAACAGCTATGTTAACTAACAGCGACTGTAGCTGCCAGGCTGACCATATGCTGTACTCTTGGCTCTCACAAAGGGACACCAAAAAATACCAAATATTTAATGAGCGCTCAGGCCACTCACATATTTGGTATTAATGCACTATGCGAAATACAGTCACACTCAGCTCCACTCATTTCGAACATATTTTGCAAAAGGAGAATTTGTACAAAAAGAATTGGATAAATAAGGTAATTCTGTTAATTTACGACCGAAAACGGTAGGGCAAGGTAAACGCTGATAAGGCAGTTGACTGACAATTCAGCTGCCCAACGCCATTCAATAAGCCAATGAATCATTATTTGCTTTGTTGTCTTGCTTTTTGCGTCGCTTGTGAAACGTTCGTTCTCCCTCTCCTACTCCCTCACCCTAGCCCCCTCCACGCCTCTATCAACCCATGACAGCCTCTGCACACACACACACACACAGTGAAAATATTTTTTTTCGGGTAAAGAAAGCAAGCTGCTCTTCTCAATTTGCTTGTTACGTGTTTCGTTGCAGGCTTAAATGCAAGCCGCTTAGTCAAAATGGATCTGGTGGACATCGATCAGGTCCTGGACAATCTGGAAGCAGAGCTAAAAGGTGCGAGCAACAGCATACAACTAACGGTATATTTAACAGTTGTGTTTTTTCTTCTATTTTTTCTTAATTTTTTTTTAGCGGATGAGCAACAGAGCCGCAATGCAGCAGCAGCAGCAGCAGTTGCGGTCGCAGCAGCAGCCGCGAGTGTTGCAGCTGTGAATGTGGGCGGTGGGGAGACACGCCCACTGGGCGATGGCAGCGCTGGCGCAGCCAAAAATTTTGTTGCCGTCTCTCAGGTGTTCAACAGCCTCAACGATTATCGCAACAATGTTAAATCACTGGAAACGGAGCTGGAAACGAGGGAAAGCTACGACTGGAAGCAGACAGCTGATGAGCAGCAGCAGCAGCAGCAGCATCATTCCAGGCAACTGGAAGTTGTCGACGATAATGATGATGAAGAAGACGATGAAGTGGTCGATGATGATGATGTTGATGTTGATGATGATGATGCGCACGAGGACATTAAAAAGTACAGCGAAGCGCAGGCAAAGCAAACGAGCAACAATCACAAATCTGGCGATGAGCTAACGGTATCCTCCTCGGAATCATTAACCACCTCCTCCTGCTCGACCTTCTCCTCGGGTCCCTCTCCGGGCAACATAACCAACTCCGAGGAGGAGGAGGAGGAGCAGCAACATCAGCGTCAGCAGCAGCAGCTGCCCAAAGCAAATAATGAGGGAGAGCAGCAGGTGCAGGAGCAGGAGCAGCTAGTGGAATCGATTGCTGTGGAGGATTTGGCATTGGGTCTATCCTCCATATCGATAACCACAACGACAACAACAACATCAGCCTCACCATCCATTTTGCCAGGTGAAGTCACAGCCAGCTCAGCTCTGGGCAAGGTGCTCAACGAACTCTCAGCGGAGACGAGCACCGAACTGGACGTGCCCAGTCAACAGGCAGCCAAAAAGAATCAGCTCCATGATGATGCAGATGATGATGATGATCTGGATACGAATAATTCACCAGCGGTGAGCTAAGCAATTATTTATTTTAATATAAAAAATACAAAAAGTAAAAAGTAAAAATAGATTTTAATTAAGAAAGAAGAATCCTTGAATCTGCATGGACTACAGATCATCCATATATATATATATATATACAGTTATTTATATATCAATCAGGATAAGTTTGGTTAATCTTTCTGGGCATTTCAGGAGCCGGCGCCAACGTTGGACGCAGCTTTGGGGCAACAACAGCAGCATTTGCAGCAGCAGTTGCAGCCGCAGTTGCAGCAGCAGCAGCAGCGGGCGGGCGAGGAGGAGGAGTCGCAGGATGTGGCGCCAAAGCGCAGTCAACCTTTAACCTTCTGCTCGACCATGGACGAAATCTCGGACACGGAACTGGACAGCATGCTGCAGGAAGTGGAGGCGGACATTGAAGAGGAGCAGCACATGGAGCAGCCAGCTGTGGCAACAACTCCAGCTGCTGCTGCTGCAACCAGCTCGAACACCAACTACGTCCACCAGGACAGGATTAAAATTGAGAATGTTGATGAGCCTGACGTCGACGATGAGCATGCTGTGGCTGAGGATGAGGATGAGGATGGTGACACTGGTGCCACGGCATCGCCCGAAACGGAGGAGGAATCGGTGCGCATCTTGTCCGAGCAGGAGACCACATCGGCGGATCCCATGAATGTGGACAACTTCTCGCAGGCATCCACTGTGGAATTTGCCGAGCTGCGAACACACGAAACGGCGGCGCCGGAGGAGGAGCAGGCTGGATTGGCCTCGCCTTTCAGTAGCAGTGCCAGCGATACTGATTCGCTATCTGGGCGCAAACTGGAGGAGGAGGAGGTGGAGGTGGAGGAGGGAGTGGTGCAGCTGGAGGAGCAGGAGAGCATTGGTCCCGATGCCGAGCAGCGACCACAGCGTCCACAGACCCTAGATCTGAATGGCGGCGGCGGCGGCGGCTATCAAACGAATGCGGGACAAACACCTCCGCCTCCAACGGCGGATCAGGATCAAGATCAGTCACAGCAGCTGCAACAGCAGCAGCAGCAGCTGGCGGCAGGCGGAGAGGGTGCAGAGGTGGGTGCATCGGAGCAGAATGGCGACGACGGCGACGCCGATGAGAGTCCCATCTATGAGGCGGTTGGCTACAGCGATCCGCATGCCAATCTGGGCAAGGTGCCACCGATCTGGGTGCCCGACAACATGGCCACGCAGTGCATGCAGTGCCAGCAGAAGTTCACCATGATCAAGCGGCGCCACCATTGTCGCGCCTGCGGCAAAGTGCTCTGCTCCGTCTGCTGCTCGCAGCGATTCCATTTGGAGTTCGCCAACGAGCCCGAGTCGCGCGTTTGTGTCCAATGCTTCATGATACTCAGCGTACGCCAGACGGCCGCCAATGGCATCGGCGCTGGCGCTGGCACTGGCACTGTCAGCGGCGCTGGCGGCGATGCTTGCATCTCGGACATCTATGCCGGTGCCCAGCCAGCTGTGTTGCCGCCGACGCCGATGCGTACTCCAAATCCGAACAATCCGATGGAGTATTGCTCAACGATACCGCCACATCGTCAGGTGGCGGATGCCGCAGCTGCTCCGACGCCGAGCGTGATTGTGCCCGTCGGTGTGCTGAAGAAGACGGATGGCAGCTCCTCGAACTCGTCCAGCTCGGATGGCAAGAAGGGTCGCAAGCGCAAGAGTGTCATGTTCAGCGATGGCATCGCACCCGGCAGCGAACTGGCCAGCACCATGGAGCAGCAGTGGGGCGAGGCCAAGCAGCCGCGTCGCGGTGTCCAGCGCAGCAGCAACAGCAGCGGCTCCTCCTCCCAGAAACCGCCCACTCCCGGCGCCTCCTCCAGTGGCAGTGGCAGTGGCAGTGGCAATGGAGGCGCCAGCAGCGGCAGCAGTATTGATACCAACACCACCTTGGGCCTGGTCGCCCAGCTGTTCCGTGGCTCCATACCGCCCACGGCAGCGGCAGCAACGCTCCAGGCAGCCACAGCTGGCAGCCAAGAGTCAAGCGGTAAGCCAAGGAAATCATTTCGTATTTTTTATGCTAGAATGACACTTGCTTAAAGTGGGGAATGAAAAGAAAACTTCAATTTAAACTTCAATTTAATTTGCCTTTTTTCGCATAGACAGATTTAAGATATTTTAAGCTTATTAATCATCATTAGTCATAAATGATTAATCCGTTTTACAAAAGTTGAATAGATGATTTTTAATAATACATTAATACTTAATAAAAAATAAATAATTAATTAATAATTAAATGTTGATTAGAATTTCAAGTTTAGATTAGACTGAATTAGATATTTATTTAATTTGATTTATGTGTTTAAAATTACAACAAGTTTAAATCAGCTAATTGGTTCGCATCATTCTAAAGATAAACTCCAAAAATTTAAATTTAAATTTATACATTTTGTGAGTTTTATTATCAATTATTCAGTATTTAAAGAATTATCTCTAAAATATGATTGAAAGAAAGTTGAATTTCAAGCAATTATCAACTTGGAGTATTTATTAATATATTTAATTAATTTAGTTGTACAATAATATATATATAATATATTAAATATCTTTAGTTTATATAAAATATATTTATATTTATTTATTTAAATATTTAATTGATTTCCCTTCAATTATAAGTCATATATCATTAGATTATAATCGTAAAAGCTAACTAGATTCTTTAAGATCTAAGGTCTCATATAAATATTCTTCTGTCATAAGATTTAATTATATATTTACTTGATTCCCTTTTCCATTATCCTTTTACTGTTCCCATTCGCTTTGCAATACCAAAAAGTGTTTGTAAATTGACTCAATTTTCAACTCTTTACTTAATTTAATTGATTTCCCTTTCAAAGTGTAAATTAGTATTTAAAATACATTTGGATTGTAATTTCTCGATAATCTGAAGATCTTATAAGCTAAATTCCATTAAAATATTATTCTAGCCAATAAATTGTATATTTAATCGATGTCCTTTTCCAACTTAACTCTTTTTAGCGCAATTGATTTGCTTTTCCAATAATAAATTATTATTTATATTAAATTTATTTTAAATATGCCTGAAATAAAGTTCTTCTCATGCAAATAACATTCTGGAAAATATTATAAATAAATTTACTAGATTTTAGTTTTCCAATTGCAATACTAAAATACTATTTTAAATTGACTCAACTTAATTATTTTGTAGTCAAATTGAGTTGCTACTCACAACTTAATTTAAACCAATTAATTTATTTAAAGTATTCACTTAAAGTATATTAAATCTAAGATATTTTCAGATTATTTAAAATATTAAAGCTGTTTAGATTGAAGATTTCCACATTCTCCTAACTTTTAAGCTAAATCTCGTTTAATTTAATTATATATTTAATTGATTGTAACTTGACTCAGTTAACAATTCTACTTAATTTGTTTTGTAGCTGGTCGCAACACAGCGCAGAGTTCGCCGCGCCACAAAGTGGAGGTGCAACGGTCGCGTAAGTTGCCACCGAGCGATGCACAGGGCTGCTGCATACCCAGCGAGGAGAACTCGCTGCCACCGATCTGTGTCGGCAGTCGCGAGGGCAGTAATCTTAACTGTGATGTGGAGTACAAGGAGGTGCGCAACGATGCGGATCTCATCGAGCGTTTGCAGCGCGAAACGCTCAAGTTCATTCTGAAGAACAATTTCTATGTGCTCGTCAAGGTGGTCAACAGTGAGTAGTCATTTGGCATGTCACCTGTCACCTGTCACTTTGTTGTCATTCATCTCATGAAATCACAATTTCAGTGAGTTGCTGCATGAATCGCTGGGTGCTGAACTTCACCACGTCCGGGCTGCATCATGTGGGCAACGATGAGTTGATCATCTTGCTGGAAATCAAGCCACCGCCGGCAGCGGGTGGTGCATCGGTGCCGCGTGATATATTCCAGCATCTGTTCGAGATCTATGTGGAGGCGGAATGTGCACGCAGCAGCACACAGGAGCTGGCGTTCACCAGTCCGCGGAATGCCAACTTTTTGGGCTCACGGGAGCATGGCGGCTTCATTTACATCCGACCGACGTATCAGTGTCTGCAGGGCGTGATTGTGCCGGAGAATCCGTATCTGGTTGGGGTGCTCATCCATCGGCACGAGGTGCCCTGGGCCAAGGTGCTGCCGTTGCGCCTTATCCTGCGCCTGGGCGCCCAATATCGCTACTATCCATGTCCGCTGATCTCGGTGCGCAATCGTGAGTCCGTCTACGGTGAGATTGCCCAAACGATCATCAATTTCCTGGTCGATTTTCGCAACTATTCGTATTCACTGCCCGCGATACGCGGCCTCTACATCCACATGGAGGAGCGACAGACGACGGTGATAATACCGCGATATCGCCAGAACGATGTCATCAAGGCGATCAACAATGCCACCGATCACATCCTCGCCTTTGCCGGCAACTTCTCCAAAGTGGCCGATGGCCATTTGGTGTGCATGCAGAACATCAACGATGATCGCTCCGAGATGTATGCCTATTCCACGCAGGCAATCAATATACAAGGACAGCCCCGTAAAATAACCGGCGCCAGTTTCTTTGTGCTCAACGAGGCATTGAAGAGCAGCAGCGGCCTGTCGGGCAAGTGCAGCATTGTTGAGGACGGCCTCATGGTCCAAATTATGCCCGCCAAAATGGAGGAAGTGCGTCAGGCGTTGCGCAACCAAACCGATATCGAAATTGTCTGCGGTCCCATTGCGGCCAGCGACGAACAGAGCGAAATTGTCAGCATCAAATGGGTGGATACTGATCGGGAAATCAATGTGGGGTAAGCACTGCAACACTTTCCATATTACTCCTAACTTGGCTAACACAACTCTTCCACAAAACAGCGTCAAGTCGCCCATCGATGACAAGCCCATGGATGGTATTGCCAACATGCGTGTGCACGCCAGCTTCAACTATTCCAATACCAATTACGCAATACGCCTCAGCGATATATTCATTGTCAAAGTGAGTAGGATTTGTAGCCACATTCAGGCTGTCAACGATCTGAACGAGTTGGCTTAAAGCCCACAGTTTGTTTTAAGTGCTGGCAAAGCTTGAAGCAGTTTTAGAGAACTTCATTTTATACAACAAATGCTTCTGTTAAAAGGCACAAAGCTACTAATTCTTATTTTAATATATATATTTAAAGTAGATTAACTAATCAATCAAATCTATTTAAGCTAAATGAGCTCATAGACAAAGAGTGCTGAAGGTGCTTGAGATTATTTTAGATAAGGCTCCTGTTGAGCTTAAAGATAGTTTTGATAATGTAATTCTTTTTATTCTAGTAAGACTTTAATTTGTTTTTGAAAACCTAATTTCATACAACGAAATTAATTTAATGAAACGAATTTCTCGCTCTTGTTTTGAAAAATCTTAAAAGTTCTTAATTCTTATATCACTTAGTGGATTAGATTTAATTAATGTGCAGAATCAAGCTCTTCAAGCAAAGTTTATCAGTTTTATGCTGGAATTTGTTTTAGAGAACTTAATTTTAAGCAAAGCCAGTTTCTGTTAAGCTTCCAAATAGCTTTGATTCTATTTGTACTGTAAGCATTTGTTAATTTAATTTAAACTTGTTATTAATCGTTGGTACTTTTCTCATTATTTGCTGTTGTAGTGCGAAGATTGGTATGCCACAAATGGCAACAACTATGCGGATATCACGCGCATCGCAGAGCAGCTGGCGAGAAGTGCTTCGATGGCGCTGCTACCATTTCTCGATCTGCTCGCCGCGGCGGGCACCAACAAGCTGGCACTGCGCGCCACACTCGACCAGGAGAACGTAAGTGCAACAAAACTGACTCAACTGTTCTCAACTGTCAACTGTCAACTGTCAACAATTTTCGCACAATTTCAGGTGTGCTACGAGGCCGGTGCAAGGGGCAGCAAACTGCCGCCGCTATATATGAATGCACTCGATAATCATCTGGTTGCCACGCTGCACGGCGAATCGTCTGGCATTCAGGATCCTATTATATTGGAACTGGTGTTCTACATACTAAACGCCTAAGCCTTTGTGCAATTGCTGCTGCTCGGTCTTTATGGAGCCACTCTCCCTACTCTCCCCACTCCCCACAATCCCCTACTATCATAAATTTCTAACCACGCCTAGCTCTGTAAGACTTTGAAGTGATCAAGTGTGGTCCGCCCCCTACCCTCCCCTCCTTTACCCTCAATTAATCGTTATACGCATTCTCCGCTGGCTGCGTTTCAATGGGAGCGGATGATGCTGCAGTTACTGTATATAATTAATTAGTACATGATAAATATATTATCGGTGTTTTTCTATTGTTTGTTTTATCTCATCTCGTTTATACGCCTCATTCCGCTCCCCTTCACAATGCCGTCGTCGTAAACATTTTGTAATTTTCAATGTTTTTTATATAATAATCTCTGACGGCGTTTGGCAGCCCCTGCAATTTTTAAATGTTTATCAATTTGTTTACGATTAGCGAAAAAAGAAAAACTAAAATGCAAACAAAAAAACTTATTTGTAAATGATGTTCTTTATTATATCCGTGTATATTTTCGATTTGAATATAAATAACGACTATATAACTGTTAAAAATCTATACGCATTCATTGGGAAACGAAATTCCAAAAACACTTTTCATTTTTGGGGATAATAAAAAATATTTTAGAAACACTTTTTGCTTTTCTACAAATTGTTGCTTGGACTGAAAACAGAAATTATAACTAAATATATTTAGCAGCTTTAATAACCTATTTTGGACTGCTTCTTATCTAGTAATTCCTATTTTGGATAGCTACTGCTTCTATTATAAACCTTATCTTATCCAGTTATTCCGATCATCAATACACATTTGTTAAATTATTGTGAAAATTGTTTATTAATTTTACTTTTCCACTTGTACACAACTTAAAGACAATGTTTCAGTTGGCAGACGACACAACACAAATAAGTTACAAACTTTAATATAACAACCTATAAATGTATATAAAAAAGATATAACGCATCCATTGAGCACTCCCAGATATAAAAAAAACCTGGGACAATTGAATCGAAGTGGAAGAGAGTTGTTACAAAAATTGCTTAACATCCTATTTATAAATACATATATGTGTATGGGTAATATGTATATACAGATATGAATGATATTGCCAAAAATGATATATTCCACTAATAGCGCCCCTAAAGTTGATAGGGGGGGGGGGGGGGGAGTGAGTTGTAAGGGGGGGGCGTCAGTCCACTCGTTCTTTCTAATTTCGGAATATGTGTGTATTTTCTTGTCGTTGTTGTCTGTTAATGTGTCGCATGTTGTTGGTTTTTAGATTTGCTTTTGTTTCTGTTTTTGTTTTCTGTTGTATTTATACATAGATAGTTATAGATAGATATAACTTAAGCACTTGTCCTAGTCGAGGCTCTACAGCTCGTCATGCTTGGGACCGGAGAATTCAGCGTGCGAGATGAAACCGTTCTTGTCCTTATCCTCGTGCTGGAAAATCTCCTCGACCAGCTTATCGTTCTCCTGCAGCATGTTCTTCAGCTCATCGGAATCCTGACCCTCCACAGCCGTCATTTGCTTCTTCAGATATTCACTGACCTAAACCGTTCACAAGCAAAGAGAGGTAAATCGGTTAGGAATATGCATTTTGAAAACCAAGAAATCAAGTTGCAAATATGAAGAATATGAGGTGGTTAGTAGCCAAACCGATACCCACGGATATATCACATATATAGAGTGTACAACTAAAACAATACTGATAAAAGTGCGATCCATACATAGACGATTACCTCTTCGCGGCTCAGCTGCTTGTCGGCATTCTCATCGATCTCCTTGAACACATTCGTGGTGGGTGGCGCATTGCCAATGTTGATCAGCTCCACGTCGAAGAGCAGCGTTGCCTTCCCCGGAATCACATTGCCAGCACCCTGGTCGCCATAGCCCAAATGGGGCGGAATTGTCAGCTTACGTTTCTCGCCTACCAAAAAACAAAATTCAATTCAAAAGATGCTTTTATGGACTCGAGCGCTTCTAAACTTACCCACACACATGTCGAGCAGACCCTGGTCCCAGCCTTTGATGACCTGTGAATGCAAATAATAACGCATTAAATCCAATTTTAATCTAGACTAAATGTAGAAAATGAGATTTGCCTACTTTCTAAAAAGTTAATCAGTTTGTAAAACATTTTATTCCATAAACATTTCTATGATTCATAACTGATAACAATTTTTGTACAAAGCTTAAGCAATTAATTTAACATTTTATTGACTTTAAACTGCTGTCGAAATCTGATTAGCCGAAATCTGAATTTTGTTTCTCAACTGGACAGTTTAACTCACCTGGCCAGCGCCCAATTGGAATGTGAAGGGTTGGTCCCGGTCGAAGCTGTAAAAAACGCAGAGAGAGAGAGAAGAAAGATAAGCGTGAGATGAGCGAGAAGAAAGCGAAGCGTGAGTTGAGAAAAAAAAAAAGAGTTGCAGACAAATTGTTGGACGTTGGACGCTTGTTAGTCGCCAAGTTTGAAGTGCAGCTTGTTTTTGGAGAGGTGTGGCATGCATGAGCAGCTAGAGTGTTGTTCACACACACACACACACACACACACACACCACACACACTCAAACAGACTACACATTTATCACACACACACAGACATTGTCAACGGGCTGCAGTTCGCACATAATCAAGAGTCAAGCCACAAAAAAAAAATACAAAAAAAAAACAAAAAACACATTTTAAAACAATACATCATTTTTTATGTCTGCTTGGGGCTGGGGTTGGGTTTGTTGTTGTTGTTGTTTTTGGCTGCTGGGTTGGGTTTTAAAATGCGCTCAACATACGCGAAATTATTTGTTTGATGGCCCTGCTTCCGACGCCGCTTAAGTTGAGCGAATTACTTTAATTTGTAACGCACAAATAAAAGACGACATCCCTTAGACATCCCTTAGACATCCCGGCACACCTCATCATAATCAGCTGTTCAGGTATGCATGAAAACAGCCCCGCACCCCGCTGATATCGGGGAGACTTGAGTATGATGTATGATGTATGATGTGTGGCACAGTTGCAATGAAATACAGTCATTATAATTTGATGATTATTATATGCTGTTTACGAGCACACATTCCGAATCTGAATGGACTTTAAAATGGCACATTAAAATAACCACAAAATTGGACACTTATAATGTTATATACACAACTGGAAAGTCTCTAAAAAAGACGAGTAAAGAATCAGAATATGGAATCAGTCAGATTTTGCAAGCTGAATTCGTGTTTTGATTAAAGTTTGCCTTGCTAGCGGCAAATCCACTTGAATTTTGATATCAATATTCGATGCGAGAAATCTGTCAATTGTATTTTTTGCATATTCCAACTGCAACTTGGATTTTTCAGCTTGAACTTGAATAATAAATGTTTGCTTTTTTCGGGGATTCCCCTGGTGAAATGAACTTGCAATTGGAAATGTGTCACTTGGGCATGCCTAGAAAGAAAACTTTCGAGTCTGTTCCTGTTGCTGTTGTTGTTTGTATTTGGAAAACTTTGCGACTTTGTCTGTTGTGTAAAACTTGTGCGGCTCCCTCCTCCCTGCCCTTAGCCGAAGACCTATCCCCAGTTGACGATCATTTTTTAATGAGCCAAAGAGCTGCAAGCGACTTACAGATTATTGCAACAAGCCCAACAAATGATTAACAAAGACACACGACACAGCACACAGCACACAGCACGCAGGACGCAGGACACCCACATGAAGCGTTGCTGACGACACTTTGGGGCTGGCAAAAGTTCTCGACAAAATTCTATTGCCTTTCCATTCCCACTGCCGCCACCCCCTCCTCCAGCAGCTAGCTCCCTTTTTTCCGCGGTGTCTGTTAAATATTTTATGTACATCTCTTGGGCATTTTGCAAACATTTTTACATGCTGTTTGCCGCCTGGTTGCTGCCTGTTTGCCGCTTATTTTTTGTTGCGTGGAATCACAAGTTGTGCCAGCTCATGATGATGGCATGCGGATTGGCATTGCCCGTGGAATAATCCAACCAACCAACCAACCAACCAACCGAAAAAGTGCTACCTACTCAAGTGCTCCAAGCTCCAAGCTCCAAGGAGTTGGAGCGTAACCAAAGTGTCGTCCGCATTCTCGCGACCAGCCTCGTCGTCCTTGTGGCTTTCGCTGCTCAAGTGCTGCAAATCTCTTGATGAAATAAAAAACCCTACAACATTTGTCTGGCAAAAAAACAAGAATAAATAAAAATAAAACAAGCAGCGAAAGCTGCTTGTCTATTTGCACTTTGAATACTCTTGCGAACAACTAAAATATGGAAATCTGTTTTTATTTTTTATAAGCACCCATCTTGCAGGAGATCGTCGCAGTAGTCGTTATATATATTTTAAATATGTCCTTTGCTATTTTTATTCGCTGATTCAGCAAGAGATTTATTTGCAACGCACGCTGTGAATCTCTGCTAAATATTCGTAGCATAAAATATAAGAAAACACTCGACCAGCAACCAGAGAAAGATATATTTTAATAATAAAAAGAGGCCAAAAAATAGCAGCTTTATATAATATTTTAATATCGTCGTAACACGTAACTCGATTTGTGATTGAGCAATGAAAATAAATCTAAAAAAAGACTAGCTAAACTTGTTTTAAAGCCACTTAACTTCTGCTTCATGTAATTTACTAAATTATAATTGTATTAGAAGTCTAAGAATTTGTTCAACTGATCAGTTCCTAACTACTTATAACATATATATGCTATTTAAGCTATGTATAATAAGAAGCAGAAAAATAACCCATGCAAAGATTGTTATAACCCTCGCGGCGAGTGTATCCAAAAGAGGCAAACAAATGTCAAGCAGCAGCCACAAATACACGACACGCGGGGCGCTCTTCAGTTGTGCATGTTTGTCGGGGATTACGGCCTTTAAGACCCACAACAACCCCACCCAGTTGAGGCCCAGCTCCCCCTTGTACCAATCGCAGACGCTACTCGACGCTTGGCTGTGAATTTTTATTGCATTATTTTCCATGAATTTCTAGTAATATGTGAAAATTTTATAGCGCCTCGCATATGTGTCTGTCTTTAGCTCTGTCTGTCGGTTTGTCTCTTCTGGTTACCCTGACTCAGCACGCACAGGTGATTGGGGGATTGTGGGATTTCGAGGGGGAGGAGCGGGCAGCAGAGTTACATGAATCCTGCTAATTTATTCGATTCACAGCAATAAATGTGAGCTAAAGAAAGCCGCTTGTCACGGCTTATATCACGGATCAATGTTAATTGTCATGAGTGGGCGCCAGAAAAGACAATATACTGGTTTATTTATTAGAGTGTAGAGAGGGGAGTGAAGCCCTCCCACCTCAGGTAAATAGAGTAGACTTATAGACTCTTATAGAGTGACTTCTGCAGAAGCTGCGAGGAGAAGGAAGTAGAAAAATCTGCAGAACAGTTATCGGAACTTGCCAGGCAGCGATAAGCCAACCTGGAAAGCCCCCTTAGTTAGTAAATTTAGGAACAATTTAAGCAAGAAGATGTTGTAGCCTAGACACTTATGGAAACACTCAATCCAAAGAAATAATACGAAATATGTTAAACTGTTGCAAGAATCACTCGGCTTCATTGTCCAACAATCGTCTAAGCTAAGCTTAAATAGAAATAAGTAAATAAATACACAACTAATTAGCTTTATTTAAAATTTCATTACAGCATTATTATTGTTAACTGAAATGTCTAAAAATGTTTTTGGTGCCTGACATCTGTGAAAATGTCAAATTAAAAACGCTTTAAATGCCGCTTTGTACGATTGATTAAGCCACAATTAAAGCGTTTAAGGTCGCACAATGCGCTGAATAAATTAATAAAAATCGTTTAAATGTGTTGATTGTTTCAGTCAGCCAACTACATGTCCGTAAACGTATCCGTCGCCGGCAGCCTCGCCTCGCCGGCACAACTGGTCGCCGAGCATGCAAAATTGATGAAGCTGCACGGCTGACGCAACGGCAAATAAACTGCCAGCTCGGCGAGCCAACTGGAGGGGGTGGGTCTGGGTGGTGGGTCACTCAATTGCACAGGTGTTGGTTTTTTTTATTTGTGTTGTATGTTTTTGAAAACTGGACACAGCTGAAGCAGCTTGAGCAACCAATGCTGTTTGGCGAATTGCGTGCGTTTGCTGCGCGTTTTGCGTCGATTTGGACGAAAGGTTGCTTTTTCATGAGCCGCGCATTATCATCAAGTCAAACAGCAAATGTAAACTCATTTTTTGTTGCTGTGCTGTTGCTGGAGGCATCACTAAATATTTAATAAGTTTCGATTTCATTCGGCTTGCGAGAGGCCAGCCCAGCAATGCCATTGGAATTTTTATGCATTCGAACGCATTTAAAATGCAGCTCAATGGCCAAAAAGAGCGAGAGGGCCAGAGAGATGGGCAACATCCGTTTAAGCCATTACGTGATTCGCAATCCGAGAGAAAGGGCAGAGGAAGTGGTGCGAGTGTGAGTTAGGCTGCTAAATCATACCAAGCCACTAGCTACACACACACACACACACAGAGAGACACACACACACAGACACACACACACACACAGAGCGACACACACACAGTCGACTTTCAATCCAATCAAATTGAATCCTTTTGCCCGGGCGCCCATTGATGACCTCGTTTTATGTGCGTCGTTGTCCGAAGTTATAAAATCAAATATGCGTCCACAAAACCTCAACGGTACCTCGAAGCGACAAGTTGCCACCGAAATAAAGAGGCATAAATAAAAAGAGAAAAAAAAAAAAAAAACACGAGAAACGCCAGCGATTAAGCCTTGCAACACAACACAAGGCGCAGTTTTGTCTGTCAGAGTCGGACTCGAAACTTTGCTCGATGTGCGAACAATTCGCAGCTGGCTCAAGTTTTGAGGGCCGCACACAATTTATGCAACCGCTGTGCGGCAGCATCACGTGCCACCTATGCGAATTGTTGCAGACCTCTTCTCTTTATATTTTTTTGAAACAGTCAAGAAATGCGAGGAAAAGAGCATATTTTGCAGCAAACACATTAATTATTTAAGCTATCTACGAATGTGCGCAGCAACTGAAGACGTTTTCCATTTTTTGGCAATTTTTTTGTAAAAGCAAAAAAAAAAAGAAATCGAAACGCCAGACGCTGCTGGTAGGGGTGGACTTGGGTGTCTACCACTGTGGTCGTCTATATTAGTAAAAAATGTAAAGTAAATGTTAGCTTTATTATTATTACAAAGCTCACTTCGAAATGCATTTAATTTTAAATTGAAATACAAATTTATTTTATTTTATTTTTAATTTAAAATGTAATTTATTATTTATTTAATTTATTGATGTATAAGAAAACACCAAGCAATAATGCTGGACTTGTTCAACTTGAAACTGATAATCTTGCACAGAGAACGCATTTTGTGGCATTGTATTGCGAGTGTGGCAGCAACATTAACTGATTGCCGCATATGGTAATTAGCTTTGGAGTTAGTCGTTGCATGTCGTGGCAAGCGTCGCTGGCACTTTTCCGCCTTCCGACTGCAAAACTGAACTGATCATTAAGTACTCATAAGTGTTGCCTCAGCAGCAAGAGCGAAATTGTGCCAAGGTGCCGATATCAGATCAGAGATCCACTCAAGCCTGACGCCCATTGCCTGCCTGCCTGACAGCCAGAAAAAAAACAACAAACTTGTCATGGCCAACGCATTTTGTTGCGTTGTTGCGTTGTTGCCTGCCTGCCTGTCATCTTTCCTGCTTTTTGTGGAGTGCGAAAATTAAACTGAAGTTGAACTGAAACTGGTGACAGTCAAGGTTGTCTGCCTTGACTAATGGTTATGTGGCTAAGAAAAACTTTCACTTTGCAGCAGTTGTGTGTTTACGACTGTTGTTTGCCTTATTTTTACGCGCTCCGCTTTTGGGCATTAAATTGCACTTGACGCAGTCAACGTTGGTGCCACATACAAATCATGCGAACACAACGACGACGACAGCGCATAAGATATGACTCGAAGAGATTGGGTGTGGGTCTAAAGTGGAACTTGCAACTGGAAGCTGCAATGACAGGCTGGACTGTCTGCCTCTTGTCAAAAATTGTGTTCGCGCAATATGCTGCAAGCTGCACTTGTGCCGCGTATACCCTGCTGCCTGCTGCCTACTGCCTGCCACTTGCCAGTTGCAAATTGCAATTTTAATAGTCTACAAGATGCAGTGCGCTTCGTAAAGTTCAAGTTGCCTTTCCCTTCTCTCTATAAATATATATCTCTCTCTTTTGAGTTGCCACGTGGCGTATGCGTAATAAATTTATAAAGAAATCCTTGAAATACTTTGGTGCTGGACAGCAAGTGCAGTTCATTCGTTTCTTTAGTCTGGCATTTGAATTATCTGCCTTCATTTATTCCATATACTTTTCAACGAAAAACTCATATTTTATTAGACCAATTTGGTATATTACCTTTATAGGCCATCTTCTCCTAAATTCCTCATATTTTAAGCTTTTCACATTAGGACAAAACGTGAAGTAAATTAAATAGAATTAATTGTTATATTATATCAATTAATCAATTAATCATTTAAGAGGAATGCTTCGAGTTTTAATAATTAGGGAATCAGTTTGATATCAATTTTTATCTTTTTTTTTTTGTCTTTTATAACATTTTTTATTTAACATCTTGAATAATTTCATGAGTTTTACAAAATAAAATTTAAAAATTATTTGTCATATGTATAAAAGGAAAGAATATTAAATACTAAGTTTTTCCGAATAAACATTAAAAAACAGGGAGTTTTATGGCTTCTTATTTTTCTTATCCTCCAATTTTAAATAGTTTATTACAGCATATAATTATTA
Organism: Drosophila glabriapex; assembly: GCA_035042305.1. NCBI lineage: Eukaryota > Metazoa > Arthropoda > Insecta > Diptera > Drosophilidae > Drosophila > Drosophila glabriapex. The sequence goes on from JAWNLN010000046.1 coordinate 18,813,576, forward strand.
ATTTAGTATCACATATGCACATTGAAATGCTTTTGTGTATTTTAAGCAGTAGCAAATAACAGCTAATTATTTTGAATATATTTTTTCTAGTTGCACTTTTGAAGGCGCATCTCCATTTTCAACTGGGTATCCTTGCCACACACACAACTTCTTAAAGAAAGTATCAAATTCAGCAGCAGGCAAGCAGATAACAAATTAATTTTTCGTGCACAATGACAACAGTCTCTCGAGTCTTTGCGACAGAGGTGTGGGCGTGGCAAGAGACATAAGCACATATATCATACAAGGTGAAACGGGGTAGAAGAAGAAGGAGAAGAAGTTGCTCATGTTACGCGTCAGGCTGATTAGAATATAGCGGAACGACTGCATTATTTATGCCAGTCAAATTAAGGTCTGCGGGTCAAAGGCTGGTCGCATGTACCTGTCTACTCTGCTACTGTTTCTTGTGTGGCACTGTAGCTGGCTGGCTGGCTGGCTGGCTGGCAGAGGAGCGGCAGCATCAACTAGAGCAAGCAGAGAAACTCCATTGACAAAGTGTGGGCGCACGTGACGAGGCAGTGCAAATGACAGGTGGATGAGTATAGTTGCTGTGGCTCCTTTCTGGCCAGCCAGCCAGCCTGAATGTCAGGCCACAACAATGAAAATAAAAGGAGCCAGGCACGTGACAGGACTCGCTCTGCGCTCATTATTGCATAAGTTATCGACTAGCCGAAGGACCACCTCTTCAATGTCAATTTAATTGTAGAAGCTCGCGAAATGAAATTAGTTGGCCAGCTGTGGTAGTAGTAGTCGAGGCAAGTCTTGTAATCCTTTTCGTGTCCAGTGAGGCACGTATGCAATAAGGCAGCAAACTGCATGCTACAATTATTTTTCCATACCGAAACCTATTCTAATTGAATATATATTTTCAATCATTTCCACCTCAGCGTGTGCTTAACAATGTTTTTTACTTAATTGAAGTTGACAGCCACATCAATTGAAAACTGGTCGCTGAAATGATTCACAATCCACGAGGGGTTCTCAACTCCTCAGTTGAGATATGTTTTGGAAAATATGTGAGTGGAGCTCCTTTCACCTGTTTGTGCTTGCCTGATTATCCTTGCTGTAAAGAAGCATTCGGCATGCTGCCTGCAAATGGCAGCTTCAATAGGCAATCGAGCTGCCATTTAAAGGCTTGTCAAATGCACAAAGAGGCCGATTCTCTGTTTCGCCCTCATCGGCACTTAAGCCTTTCAGTTTGGTATCTGCAGCTTTTTAATTAGCTGGCGGCAGGCAGTGGAAAAAAATATATATATAGACTGTAGCAAGGTAGCTAATTTCCGGCTTTCTTGGCTTAACCAAAAAAGAAAAAAATACAAAAATTCGCACAAAATAAAAGAAAGAAACACTTTAAAGTTAAGCAGCGTATTCGACGCTTCAGGCTGAGTGTGCTTCCAAAGAATTTTGCATACGAAGAACTGGAAGCTGTCCTCTTTTCGTACCGGCAAAGCATCCTTCGCTGCCTGCACAAAGTGCCTGTCGCTTTGGTTAAGTGCGGCGAGGCATTTAAGCCAATGCTGCTCAGAGAATGGGTGCATTTAGCAAATGTTGACTTCAGCAACAAGTGGCTGGCTGGCAGAGAAGTGCGGGGAGGGAGGGAGGGAGGGATGCTGGCAATGCAGGCAACGAAGGACATCTTTTTGGGACGACGCACTGATTGAGTTAGAGTTCGGGTCGAGACCTGAGTTGGCAGCACGCTAAATTAAACAGCAATTGCAAACTTTCAACACAAACTTTCAGATAATTTGTGAATCACTCTCTCTCTTTCTCTCTCTCTCTCTCTCTATCTTATCAGGTGTGTGTGTGTGTGTGTGTGTGTTGACAGGTATAGACAGAGCTAGACAGTGTGTGTGTGTGTCTTGTGTTTTGTTTAGCATATGTGCCAAATCGTATTAGAAAAACGATTTCCTGCACAAAAGACTCAATTTTGGAACAGCTTCAGTCCCTGTTATGCAATCAGAATATAAAAAACATTGTCACATACATCAAATCAAATGTATTAAATAGAAATATAACAAAATATTCCACATTGAAAGAAACAAGAAGAACTGGACTTCAATTAAACGACATCTAAACTTCTAAAGACCGACTGATTGTTGCTATGAAAGTTATATGATATATTTAGTATTGATTTTTGTCGAAATGAGAGGTTGGTTTTTTGAAAAACTCTTCTTATGGGACCACTTTTGATATAGTAGCATAATCTCAGTGAATTAAGGATCATATTAATATTAATCATATTAATAATAATTCAACAAAAACTCCACTTTCAGTTCCTATGGGAGCTATAAGATGTAGTAGTTTGATCTGGATAGTTTTTGGGCCACATGCGTATTTTAAATTTGGTTTAGATATCTTGTTAAACAAAAAAGCAACTTATTTTTCGACCGACTCTTCCCTAGAAACATACGAATATTGTTATATATCCCGTATGTGCTCAAAGACGTAACAAACTCATCGACGATATTATAAATGATAGAAATCATAGCTAAATTATTTAAGACTAAACTTTCTTTTTACTTTATAAATGTTGAAATGAATGATTTTCTAAAAATAGCGTGGTTCATTGTAAGTTACCAATGAATAGATGAATACGGAAACAGAAGTGATGTCACCCATTCCACGTCTAATGTAAATCATATTGGAGACTGCCCCATGCTAAAATCACAGTTTTTTTTCATATTCAGCAGCAATCTGGTATATTAGGTCCTCTACACTATTTAAGCTTATCTATGCCTGCAAATACATATTCATATAAATGTAGCACATATTGTACGTTTACCCGATTTAATTGTAGTTTGTTTCGCCAGTTTATTCATATGTATGAAGATAAGGACAAAATTGATAGTGATGTGAATGCAGCGCCCGTCAAATTGATTAAATTCTTAATATAGAATTTCAGCGGGGTTTTGGGTAATTTGGGGGCCAAGAGAGAGAGAGAGAGAGAAGGGGGGACGGGTTGTAGTGAGGAACATGTGTGTAAAAGTGACCCAACAACAGACTCGAAATTTAATATTTTTACAAAGATTTGGACTTTAAGTGACTTGGCCTGCGGCGCACAGAATGTACACAAAATTACCCAAATTGAAAATACATTTTGAAGCCACTGATAAGAAAAGAAATAATATATAAAAATTGTGAAAAATCATTTCATTACTTAAGTAAGTTCTTTCACTCTCTCTTCTGAGGGGAAAAACAAACGCTTTTCATTAGTTTTTCACCCCATGCATAATGTATACTTAATATAAATTTTGTGCAAAAGTGAAGCAGCTGCAACAAATGTGGCATAGCAGCGATTGACGTGGCCGCCAAAATGCATTGTCAACAACAACAACAACAATAGCAACAACAACAATGCAACAACAGCAACAAACAAAAAGCGTATGGAAAATGCTGGCCAACAATTGAGATCGCTTATCAGTTGGCGTCTAATTTACGACAATGAGCCGCCATCGAAGCCTATGCGGCACACGCTTAATCCCCAATGTGTGTGTGTGTGTGCGAGTATGTGTGTGTGTGTGTGTGTGCACATATGAGTCTATGCAGAATAAGTACGCGTTTCAGCTTTAATGCGTTGAACTCGTGACATTATAAAAGCGTGTGTTGCAACTTACCTCGAATCGAATTTCTTGCCATCGGCCTGCAGTGTGCCCGTATAGTGCATGGTTAGCGAATCTCCGTTCTTTGTTTTCTGGTCACACAACTCGGGTGTGCTGATCACATCCACTTTGAGATCGTTGCAGTGAACGCCGCTGAACGCCACCAGAAGGCAGGAGAAAACGATTGATTTCAACATGGCTGCAAATGGAAATTGTTCAATTGTTTTTCATTAGATAAGAGAAAAGTGAGAAAAGTCATTAAACGTTTTACTCAGCCATAAAAATGCTTGACGTGTGTAAAAATTTAATAGCTTTTAAAACTGATTAAAGTTTACGACTGCCAACCGAACTTATTTAGCACATTAAAGACTTAAATGATTGAAAGCGCACTTTAGCAACTTTTAATTGCAAGATTTGAGGCTTTACAGATGATTCGAAAAGGCAAATTTCAATTGTATCAAGTAACGGAAAATGTACTTGAAAGCTTATAAAAAATCATTCAATTAGTAGTACATTTAAACAAATAATTGTGATCTAATTATAAACATACACTATTCAAAATTACCCAACGAAAGCGAAATAAAAATTAAAGAGCTGCAAATAAAAAAAAAAAAAACGCAATGCGTAAAGAGTGAAAAAGTGGTCATTATGCAAATCTACAATTCATTTACGGAGCTCGCTCGCTTCAGGTTTTTGGCCAACTGCAGAGGATTATGCAATGCCAAAATTACAAATTATTGCAGGTGTGTACGTGTCTGTGTGTCTCTGTGTGTGTCTGTGTGTGTGTGTTAACGGTACGTATGCGTAATGCCCGCAAATCGCAAAAGGTGACGATGTCCATTGTGGGTTAGCAAGCTCAGTTTGGATTTCGAAAACTCTTCACTTAAAATTGTTTTAATTTTAAATTTATTTGGCTGTTTTATTTCTTTCTGTGTAGGTGTTTCTGAATTGCAAATGAAAGCGGGGAATTGGACATCTTGGGCATTTTCAATGGCCCATTTGTAAGATTAATGCGTTGTTGAAGAAAGCGTTTCAAGAAAATGATTTGCAAGATATACTCGACTATTATGACTGACAATATGAAGCAAAAACACATAATCACAAAACTTTCACTAATGTATGAAAGACCTGGCCACCTTACAATTGGTAACGGCACAATTGCGTGAAAAATGCATTAACATCTTGACTCAGCTGCTTCTTCGTTTAACTTTACCCATCGAGTAACCAAACTGAGTTACATAAATGAGTTATGATGTGAATGCCACGGCCAATTAAATCGACTTTTTTAATTAGATATTATATTATTTGAGATGGCGCTTTGGTATTTGGTTTGCCTATTAATGCAGCTATTTCGAAACAGAAAAAGTACGCATCATGCAGAGGTTATAGCTAGGAAAACTCTCTTTTACTTGAGAAACTAACTGTCTTAATTAAGAAATTAGGCAAGTTCTTCTAAGACAGCATCTCTATATTTATGTAAGCTGCTAGAACATGATATGGGTGCTTTTTTTAATAGCTGCTAATAGATAAAGTTGTTATCATAAAACTGATCTCAAGCTTTTGGAGGCCAAGTCTTTGCAGAGAATTAAATCTTCGGCTAATGGAAGTTTGCCTTACTTTCTTGTTTTCTGGTTGTTGCTTCTTTTTTTATTTTCTTTTTGGTGCGGCAAAACCAGTTGTGCTGTGCTGCTTTGCTCTTGTATCTTTTATTTAATATTGTTGTTGGTTTGCCTGACTTGAGCGGTTCACCTAAGGCCTGGTTCATTGAACTATCGCCCAAACCGTTAGGTTTTTACCAACTGGCCCAATGCAATGAGCTGCCAGCATAATTTGCAGCTGAACGCTAATAGCATAAATATTTTACATCTGTCAAAGAGGCACACGTCATGAGTTTTTCCATAGACAAAAGCAATGAAAGAGACAACAACTAACTAAAACAACAAACAAACAGCGATTAACGGAACACGACAACACTACTGTAGGCCGGCCGGTCAGATAAGCAAGGTCTGCTGGAATCGTTTTCGTTTTGTGAGTTTCGTTAAGTTTTCTTCGGCTGGAACGTCCCCTTATTTAATCTCTCGCTCTCTTTCTTTTCCGCTGTGTGCGACATTCGCTGATGTGTAAAACACGATGTGCATATGAATGAAAAAGACACGCCAGCTAATCAAAGTACGCGCTTTCATTTTGTATAATTTTCATTAATATTTTTTTTGTGGTGTGTCTACCAATTAACAGCAGCTTTGTATGCGCACTTTGTTTACTTTGTTAATATACCTTTTGTTTAATTTTATTTATGTTGAAAACACGGATATAAGCGCGGCGACAAAAAAGAGCAAAACAGCGGAAGCACAACGAGAAACAACAACTGCTACGATCGACGTGCGCAAGGCAACTGATGGAATTTCGTTCGTCGCGTCGGCGTTTACTATGCTGCTTTGGAGCTTTGGACCGTTGAGCGTCAACACCAATACAACTGCACAAACACACAACGATCGACGGAGAGAGAGAGATGAGAGAGAGAGAGTGATAGGCGCGAAAGAGTGCCAAAGCAAACACTTGTCCACGTAATCCAAACGAGCGGTTTAAGGCAAGCGGTTAAGTTGGGCGCTGTTAATTGTGGGGCAGCAATTTAAATGCATTTTTGTCTTTTAAATCTATTAGGCAATTGAGTAAAATTCGTCATTCGATCAATTTAATAATACACTGAAAAACAAGCTCGCCTATCTAATTGAAAATATTTTAATTGTTACAAATAATTTCAACTTACATTTACTATTATTAATTTTTCACAGCCGAGTAAGAATTATTGAAATAAAATATGTGATTTACTTTCAAACAAACCGGAAACAAAAATTATAATTTTTGAAATGAGGATAGAGCTGAGACACACACAACCTGCTCGCGCTTTGATACAATGTTAACTGGAGCAATATCGAAGCAAGGATGCTGCTGCATGTTGCAAGTTGCTGGCAACACAAGTTCATGTTGCTAAACTTTCCCAGAAGCCACGCCCCAAAACGCATGCGCTCGAGCCACTTGGGTGGAGCTTAAATAAGCATTGTCTATTTTATTTATCAGACATAAATGAGTATTTATCCAATTTACTTATAGCTCAAACTAATTCAATTGCCAAATGTTGTTTACACAATAAATATATAAATAAAAACAAACGACGCACCCACAAATTTCGTATAAAACAAAATAAAATCGATTACCCCCTGGGCCCATTTTACGCCCCACTGAATGCGATTTCTAATGCAAATCAATTTGATTCAGCGAGCTCAATTTAATTAGGCATCAGGCATCAGTTGTTAACCAAATCGCAACGCGTTCGTTTTATTCGACTTAACAAATTTTGATAAATCCAAAATCATGCTGCAACAGCTACAGAGTCGACCGCAGGCATATGTCCTCAAAAGACGAGATCACAAATTTGTGGTCGAGTGCATCGATGGCATTACGAATCCTGCCTATGAACCTGATTTGGATGGGGATGCCAAATCGCCGGCTGCAGCAGCAGCCAATCAACGCAATGGCCAATCAGCATGGCGAGTATATAACTTGACACACACACACAAAATCACATAATGCAAAATATTTCAAAAAGCTGGAAAAACACACTCTTTGAAGTAATCAATCAAATTTGTTTTTTAAATATGTCCAAGCACATAAAAACTTAAAATAATATTAAAAGCAAAGGCGGCGCTGTTTTCATTAATAACAATTAAAATTTACGCTAGGCTTTTTTTCTGAATTATAATATTAATTTAAGTATACATGCACTTTAAATCAGTCGAGTTGCTCCGACTCGAATCTTATTTTTAGCTTCAATATTTGACATCTTCAAGTTTTTCTTTGAGCGTTGCGGATTTCTTAAAACGAGAATTCTCAATTTGATTTTTAATTTAATTATAGAACTTACCATTATTAATGTAATCATCTAAGCAGGGCAGCGATGTGTCTTCATGCACAGCCCGATCACAAATACCCTGTTTTAACTCGGTTTCATTGGGTTGCTTGATTGAGCAATGCTTGAGCAAATTTCAATATTTGGCTGGACAACTTTTGGTGCTTCCAGAATTGATATGCATGGATTTCCTCTATTGGATCCTCACCCAGAACTTCAGCGATTTCAATGCGATTGCCTAATTAGGATCAACCCGCTGGCGACATCCTGTGGCACAGCATGGGAATTATTTATATGCTCATTTTTAACCCGATAAGTTTAGGAATTGACTGAATGGATTATAATATAGTTCTAGATTAGCTTAGCTAATGTTTATACAAGACTTGATTTGCATGGATTTCCTCAGAAAATGGAATGGATTATAATATAAAAGCTGGACCACCTTGGCTAATGATATTTCTTGCTCTGATTTATTCCAACCTTGATTTTCTCTATAGGAATCATATTAGGAATTTCAGCTATTGATTCTGATGATTCTCAAGAATATATAAAGTGAAAAGTATATTTTTAATATGAAAAAAGAAAAACCAAGTATTTTATTGAGTGATCAAAAGTGTTTGTGTCGTTTGAGTCTTAAAATTAAAATCCCATTGTATATTTGGTCTTGCGTCGTTTGGCAGGCGTCGGATTCAACCCAGGACCCGTTTCAATGATCGTGAATTCATTCGGACGCAGTGTGGAATGGGGCTGCCTGGTGAAGTTGAGGCTGTCGTTGAACGAGGCATCTTCCGTCTTGATGACTGTCGTGGTGTCGATGTGGACAGACTCTTTGATCACTTCTTTATAGTCGGCATATTGTGCCTCGAATTGTGTCGGCAGATTTGTGCCGGGCACAAAATGCTTGCGTTCATCCTCCTGCAGACTGGCAGCTATCTGCTGCTCCGGCTGGGGCATTTGCTGCAACCAGACAGCTGTGCGCTCTTCGGCGGTTGCTTCTTGCTTCTCGCTCTTCAGCTTCTTATCGATCATATCGATGTGGACGTCGCGCGTCAAATCGAACTCATCGATATCCCAAATGTTGAGCAGACAGGTGCTCAGCATGTCCGTGAAGCGACTCAGTTGATAAGCCGACTTTTGCCAGGGACCACGATTCACCGCTTTCTTCTTTGCAACTTGTGTGTTTGGCGCTGGCGACGGCTCCTCAGGAGGAGGAGGAGGAGGAGGAGTTGGTAATTGTACAGCATTTTGACTGGTTGTTGGCTGCTGCTGCTCCTGCTGCTTCTCCTCCTGCTTCTCCTCCTCTGCCTCTTCCGCATCAGCTTCATCGGCTTCTTCGCTGTCATCATCGGAATCATCGAAACCATAATCGATGGTAACATCCTCGATAATCAAAGGTTCCTCCTGCTCCACATTGCGTTCCTCCTCCGATTTCATAATGTCGCGCAGCACAGACATATTCACGACCTGGGTGCATTTCAGTTGCCTCCTCGCATGCACTTGCACCAGACTCGCATAGTAGGAGATCACATCGCTGGCGTCCAAGCCGCTGAGCCGTTCCTCGTGCTCCTCCGCATCGTCGCGCTGCGTCAGCCGCTGGCACATGATGTCCCCGATGCTGTTCGCCGTGAGGAGCTGGGCGAAGGCGCCATCGCTGGCCTGCTCTATACGATCGAATTTGAGGCCAGTGATGCAGCACTTGACGCGCTCATTCAGATCCGCATAGACATCGACGCCGGCGCCGTGCAGGCAGCCATCGACGAGCGCCTCCAACAGCTGGGGCGGCGCATAGGGCAACGCCGGTGAGCTCATCTCGGTCCAGCTCTGCGCCAGAGCGCCCTTCAGCTCACAGATCCGCTGTTCGCTGGGATAGGCACAACCCATGGCCACATATTCGCTGCCATCGTGCGCAATGGCATCCATAAATGTGGGCGGATAGCTCATCTGGTGTGTCCACGTGACGACGGCACGATCCGCCAGCCTCTTGCCCAGACACCTCACGTCCAGGCAGTGCAACTTATGATTGCTGGCCAAATACAAATGATTCGGATTCTGGCTGCGAGCCAAACACGAGAAGCTCTCGCATTGCGGCGAATAAGCGCTGCTGGCAAAGCACGGATTCAGTGCCTCAGTCGTGCAACGCATATCGATGGTGAGCAGCGCCGACTGGCAGGCATAGTGGAAACAGTGCTCTTGACTGGCGCGCAACTGGGCCCAGGTGTTCGCCCTGTGGATGCCCATCGAAATGCTCACTTCATGCTTCGAGATATCCGCTTGTGTCACAATGTCCTTGAAGCGCACACTGCGATCCTGACAAGCAATCGCCAAGATTTGGGGCTGGTTAATAGCTTGTGCAACGCTTATGAATGGTCCCTCCTGGGCGCTATATTTGACCTGGCAGTTCAGCTCATATTTAGATGACTCGTCATCGTCCTCATCCGCATCGTCGTCCAGCTTCAGCTCATAGATGGCAATGTCGTTGAGCAGGCGGGCGAGCAGCATATTGCCGTGATTCACACGAAAACTGTTGACGGGCATCAGCTCAAAGATTTCGCTGGACATGCCCGCCAGCGATTCAGTGTGCAGCGGACGCCATAGTTCCGCCTCCGAGCCCACCTCGGATAAATGCAGCTGCTGCAACTGTTCGCCTGCCACATGCATGGCCAGCGTTTTGGCTGCATCACCAGCAGCCGAATACTTCAGCAGATTGAGATTGCCGCCGGTGTAGTAATAGTCATAGCTATCCCGGAAATAGGCATTGTCCTGTGTCGCTATCTGCTCGGCCACGTCGAACAGATGCGTATTGTAGACTTGGTTCTTATGCTTAATTTCGCGCTGCTTCTGTTTGCCCGTCTCCCTCAGGTATCTGCACTTGTGGCTGAGCAGTTGTTTCATCCAGTCGTCGTGTGCATTTGGTCGCTGGTAGCACGGCTCCACAATGCTTGTCGTCTGGCTGGAGACGTACAGCGCCAGTGGCACTGTCAAAGCGCAGCTGGGGAAAGCACTCAGCTTTGGTTCGGGATCGTACCGTTGACACAGACCCTCATTTAGCGCCGGATGCGTGCAATGTGGCGTAATTTCGAGCACATAGCGAGGCGGCGCAAACTCCTGCTTCTCGCCATCATCCAGTGACCCATCCTGGTCCCCATCTGCATCCGCCTCCTCCTCAGGCTCTGAATCGCAGCCTGAATTCGACACCCGTTTGGATTTGTTCGACTCAATGGTTTGATTTAGCTTTGCCAGCTGCAAACGTTTTGTATATCTTCGCACCATTCTCTTTTCAGTGTGTTCAAATTGATTATTTTGTTGTTGTTGAAGCAAACCTTTTTCCCTTGTTTTTTGCTTTTCCAACTTTAGGTTTCCTTCGGTTATTTTACGGTTGTGTTACAGTCGCTAGTTATTCATTAAATTGAACATATCCGGTCTATTTCTGCACGGCTTTCATTTAGAAAGTAAACAAATTTATCTTTGTTAAGATAAGCAACAGCTAAAAGCATGCTTTTAAGTTAGAGATGAGCAATTCATTAGCGACTGCAGGAACGTTACGATGAATGATAGTCAATATGTCTGAATTGTTTCAGCAATTTTTCGCTTTTATTTTTCACTACTATTTTTTTTTTTCATTGAGTTTTATATTTTCCGTTTATTACCGTATGGCTTTCATTCAGGAACTAAACAAATTTCTGTTTGTTAAGTTAAGCAGCAGCTCAAAGCATATCGTCAGTTAGAGATGAGCAATTTATTAGTGACTGCAGAAACGTTACGATGAATGACAGACACGCATATAACTAAATACACAAATAAAAAGAAATAAACAACTCAATTGTAAGCAAACTTACGTTTTGCTTATATTTTCTCATTAAAATTTTCATTTTTGACTTGATAAGTATTATAATGGAGCAACTTGTGTGACTCGGCTGCAGTCGACCAACCACCACAACTTATCGATTTAGCAAGAAAAAAATCGAACATTTCTCCGCTTACTCATTGTGGTCACACTGTCGCGTTCATCATAATCGAGTTGAGTTGCACCGAGTTTAGTCCTAAGGAATTGAAGTTAATTCTTTTTGTGACAAACAACAACGAATTAGTGTTCAACAAACAGTTGTAAGTGAAACCAATGCAGCATAGTGAGTGTGTCTGTGGCAGGGCGTGCGCGAAACCGAATCAAATTACACAAGTGTAAAACGTGAAAAATTTTCGAAGACCCAAACAAATATTGATTTTTTCATAGAAAAGAGCACCGCGAGCTAACTCTTCTTCTTATTGTTGTTGTTGTTGTTTTGTGCGTATTAATTTTAGTAAAAAATCAACGACGAAGGAAAACTGCCAATATCAAAAAAAAAAATAAAATAAAATAAAATAAAACTAAATCCAAAAAGCAACCGACAACAATCGCGCAACTTGCAGTAAATTTCCACAAATTTACAACTAAACGACTGCCCACTACTCACATACACAGCGTACTCCTCCCCCCGCCCGTTAACCCCGCCGAGGCACTTGATTTGTGTTACTGTTGCTGTTCTTGTTCTTAGTGTCGTTGTTGTTATTGTTGTTGGCGGAAAGTGCGTCAAAGAAGAAAGCACAAGCACAACGAGCGTCAGGTGAGTTTTGGTGTCCAGCACACACACACACACACACATACACAGCGACACATGCAAATAAGAGACAATGTGATAATATCAAAAATAAGAACAACAACAACAACACAATGCAAAATTGCGGCAAGCAGAGGCATAAGTTAAACGCACAAAAACTAACACACACGCACACGTAATCTCACACACATGTAATCTCCCTCCTCTGCCACTGCCACTATCAGTTTTGCCTTGCTGGTGATCCTGCTGCTGCTGTTGTTGTTGTTGTTGTTGTTGCATTCACTCCAATTACTTCTATTACTATGCCCCCTCTCCCAAACTACGTTTCTCTTTCTAAGCTCATCCCAACTAAAAAAAAAGAATTAAAAAAAAAACAAACACACGCGCCCTGCATCATTTTATCATTTGCATACATTTGTTTTAAATTTTCCTTCTGTTTTTTTTTAATTAGCACACTCGGCTCTCTCACAGCTGAACTTTGAGCTTTTAGCAGTAGTTAACAGTTGTCTGTTAGACGATTGCATTGCATGTTAAATGTTGTTGTTGTTGTTGTTTGTCTTCTTCCTGCCTGCTTGCTTGCCAAACATTTATCTGCTAATACATCTCATATACATATATATATTTTTTTATTATTTTCTTTTAATTTGCTTCACGCTGTTAATTTTGACTAGCCCCGATTGACTCTGACGTAACGCAGACAGACCAACAAAAAGCTCCACACTAACACTAACGCACACAGTCACACAGACATACACACACACACACACACTCACACTAACATACTTCTACTAACGACCTCCGTTGTTTGCTTAAATTTTATTGCTCCTGCGGCTCCATTGGGAAGGCGTTTGTTCTGTTAACATTACGGCGCCAGCTTGGCAAACAATCGCTTACCTTTTTAGCCTGCTTCTTTTGTTTGACATTGTTGTTTAACTTGTCTGCATATTTGATGTGTAAGTATGTGTGTATATTTGGCGCGTAGGTCAGTTAACCTAACTTTTTCGAGTTTATTACAAATTGCTAAATTACTTTTTGCCAGGTGCTCTCCCCCTCCCCCCTCTCTCTCTCTCTCTCTCTCTCTCGCTCTCGCTCTGTCTTTCTGCCTCCGCTTTGCTCTTTCTGCTTTGAGCTCCTTTGCTGCTGCTTTGCTGCTTTGTTTTTATGTAACTCTCAAATCGATTGCAAACACGTAACAGTAAAATCCTGCCAAACTACAAATGTGGCCAGGAAACTACTACATTGTTGATGCTCTCTCGCTCTCTCTCTCTCTCTCGCTCTCTCTTTCTCTGTTGCTTGTGACGTTCGCTTTGAATTGAGCGTATCCGCTCCTACCCCGCCCCCGCAGCGGCTTCTGGGCATATAGCGTGACATTTCCTTTATTTGATTGTGTCGCCCTACACCTGTTTTATCCCCACATCCCCCCTCCAACACGCTGCTTGCCAACATATTTGAATAATTTCAGATGTGTGCCGCTTTTGATAGATAGATCCTTGAATTTATTGATAAATTATGCTAAAATTGAGTACTCTTCAGTTGGCCATTTTCTTGTTGGCCAAATTGCGATTGCAATTGCAAAAATTGCCAACAATCTCGTTTCTCGTTGGGGTCAGGCCGGAATCTCCACAGTTATTACAATTTGCTGGGTTTGTTGTTGCCGTTTTTGGTTGACCTGCCAACGGTTGCCATGGGTGACCTGCCAAATTATCGATATTTGCGCCAAATACACGGCGAGAAAATGTCGAGCACAAATTGACATCAATTATGTGCAGTCAACCATAAATTGAACTCAAGGCAACAGTCGACAGATGTTTTCCATGCAGGGAATGTGGCACAAGCAACTCAAACACTAAACACATATTTATTTATATTTATTTTGGGAATGTACAAATATTGACACAGTACAAAAGTAGACGAATATTTTCCACTCAGTGTAGAGACTCCTTCTACTGCAATCTTAGCAATTTGTCATATTCCACATGCCGCTGTAATTATGAATAATTTCTATTTCCATTGCTGCTGCTGGGGCAATTATTGGAATTGGCATTGTGGCTAACCCACAGGCTTGGCCTGGTTGCCCAGTTATACAGGCATCATATACATGTAGCTGCGACAGCAAATTGAGCACCAAAATAGCTTTATGTCTTTATTAGAGCATTTCTTATTTTCTTTTTGTTTCAATCGTTGAGCATGAAAATTAAAAATAAAATCATTGACCTTATAAAATTATAAAACCTATTTTAAATTGTTTTCAAAATTCAAAATTCAGAATTTAAAATGTTTCTTAAATTCATTTTGTGCTTTTTAATGAAGTTTTTGACTATTGTTGGAAATAGTAGCAATAGTTTATTAAACCTTTTTCAGTCCAATTTCGTTTATTATTTGAATTTTTTCTTGTATAAATTTAACTCAACAATTCTGTGTTATTCACGGATTTTGTATCAGAGTCTGCTGTTTTCAAGTCAGTCCATATATATATTCCTGTTGGGTCTTTATCCGACGGATATTTATGGAATTCCATGACGATAAACGAATGCTGCTCAAACCACTTGCGAGCATTCTGGTTGATATAAATGGGCTCATTTTACTGTTTGAGGACCAACAATGAAAGCACTTCATTATCTGCGTAAGGCAATATCATATATCATACAATATTTGAACAAATATGTGCTGTTTATATGACTGTTTTTGTCCTACTGCAAAATAACAAAATTCTTTTATCGTTTGTCCTTACATAAGCCCGAGAGACTTTTCCAACAGAGAACAGACGTCATCTTGTCAGCACTGCGATTGATAATAGTGCTATTTTATATTTATATATATATATATGCAATCTACAATTATATGCCAATGGTTTTAACATCGCCTTGCAAGTCATTCGTTATGACTTTTGACTTGAGAGTGCCATAAAATCACTCAAAGTCAGCTTGCGCCTGTTATTTAGGCCAGGCTAAAAGGTCAACAGCAAGTGGCTGTAACTGTAGATAAAGTCAGGCAATGGCTGAATGTTGATTTATAAAACAGAAAAAGAAACGCTGTTCACAACGGCTGATAACTTGAATCAAAGCTTTAATTACCTGTGGGGCAATTACTTTTTTCTTTTTACTGACCCAAAAAAAAAGTTGATAAGCCAAAATACTGTATAAAAACTTGGCATACCAAAATGCGGCATATAATTGTATAGCAAACAGTAGCAACTTGCAGACTAAGTTGTGAAAAACTTTAGAGCAATATATATAACAAATTAAATTGTGTGTTTTGTGCTATTTGTTTGTCTACAGCTGGTTGCACAGATAATTAGCACGAAATCAATGTTCAACAATACTCAAATCACAAGATCAACTGTACGATCAGAGAGATAACAAGCAGCTCTATTCAATTAACGCAACTCATACCTATAAATTATATATATATAGTGTAGGGTATTTTCGGATTGAGCAATTCAAATATTATTTTATTTGATACGTCGTACGTCGTACGTCGTCGGACATTTATCAAGCAGGCAGAGGGTAGCATGACTCGCTGTGCTTGAGTGGCCGAGATCCAATCAACGTTTTGTGCGCATTTTATTTGCTTTGCTTTAATCTGCGTTTCATTTTGACTTTTATGGAAAAAGTTTACTCTTTTCTCTTTATTGCTATTATTACAAATTTATGCAGCAACAAAAAAAAAAAACAGAAGAAAAAAATGTATCATTTATTTTGCATAATAAATAGATTGCGAATTGTAAGTTCAAACTTTTCACACTTTAGCCCGCCCTTACATTTTACGGTTCTATGTTGGCCAAATGTTGCTGAATTCGCCTTCTTCTGTCGTTTCCTATTGCTTTTTAATAGCTAAGACGCAAAAGAATCGTAACGAGTGTGTTTTTCTTCTTCTTTTATATATTATTTGTATACCCTTATCTTATATGAGCTTACGTCACCGTTGAGGTTTCCATTTGCTATCATATCTCTTCTTTTTTTATTTCGTTAGTTTTTTTTTTATAAATGTGTTAAATTTATTTGGTGACGCACTTAATCAGCTTCCCGCTGAAGTGCAAACTGCTGTGTGTGAAATTCCATGCGGTTGGCCAGAGAGCTTTTTCAAACGAGAAACCCTTGGATAAGCCGCACACACACACACTCGCACACACACACACACACACACATAGAACTGAAACTGGTACTTTTACTGGAAGTGGAACTGGGTTAATGTAATGCACATTGTGTATGCAAGAGCGAGAGCGAGAGAGAGAGAGCGAGAGGGTAGCGTCGAGAGCTGCTTGCCTGCAACATTAAATGTGTGTGTGTGTGTGGTGGGGGAGTGTGTGTGTGTGTGTGTGGCCTGCATATCTTGTTTCAAGTATGAACTTTGACGCCACACAACAATTTGTATACCCCATGTTATTCTCGTTGTAGTTGTTGCTGTTACTGCTGCCGCTGCTGCTGCTGCTGCTCTGCTGCTGCTGCTGCTCTGCTGCTGCTGTTGCACTTACTAACCAAAAATAATGAGGTGAATGCTTGTGGTTATTCATAATGTACTCATTATGCTCTTCACACATGGCGACGAGTATTATATAATTTGTCACTTGATATAATCTCTTGGACTCAACTGAGCAAGAAAATAACATTTGTACTTTTTAATAAGAGCAAAACTTAACTTCAACTAATTAATGGTTTTTGGCCAAATAAGCACTAAGCATAATGTCTTATTAACTAGTACTAACCTAGGCCATTGACTCAAATTTTTGTTTGTGTGAAGGACATTAAAGGAAATTTACGTAGCGTTATCAGCATTAACATGATTTGGGCTTAATATTTTCTTTGTGATTGTTGTGCTGATTGTCATTTTTGATTATAATTTATTACTCTTTTTTTTCTTCTTCGTTTATTCAATTTATGTTTGTTGTGCCTGCTGCTGCTACTGACGAATGGAATACATTTTGATATGCGCATATCACACACTATATATGTATATATAACTGTGTTTATAACTGCTGGCTGCTGATGAATCACACGATATATTAAAAACACAACAAAAAAACGAAAAACGAACGCATTGTTTTTTTAATTTGACACCGAACACAAAACACAACACGCGAATCAAAAAACATACGCACTCACACATGCACAAATGGCATGCATTTACTCACTCACACGAACACACACATACACCCACACACACACACGCACACACACTCACACGCACACAGGCAACGCACTGAGAGTTTTGACTGCTGAGCAGGCCAAGTATTGTGGGAGTCAGAGAGTGTGACAGGTCTCCATACACATGTAAATAAATATATATATACACAAATATATAAAGAGAGAGAGAGCACCCGAAACGCAACTGAAAGAAAGTAAGCAAAAAAGAAATACAATTACAAAAACAAAATGCCACAGTCGGAGGGCGGCTATGTGTCGCTGCCAGCGACGAATGGGAATGGCAGCGCCATCTATCAGTCCACCACAGAACCACAGGCAGCATCGCCCACCTCCGTTTTCGAGAGCGTGAAGCGTGCCATTGGTCAGGCGATCAAATCCTCGCCAGGCGATAGCGACGAGCTCGTGCGCACGGATCGACCGGTTGTCATTATTGGTGGTGGTGCCAGGTAAGTGAAAGAACCAGAACCAGTATAATAGTAAGAAGAAGAAGTAAAAGACGAAGCACAAAAAACTTTCTTATACTACTCCATCATATCTTATATATTTAATTGCTGTTGTTGCTTGCTGTTGTCCTTGTTTTTCATACACCGCCGCAATGCATAACTTTTCATTTTGTCCCACCTACTCTACACCAACGTTAACGTTTACGTTTTGTGCATGTGTTCGTGAGAGCTTTTTGTGTTTCTGTTTTGGAGCATTTGCATTCACCTATAATTTTTGCCCAAAAGTAAACAGTATTTTATATATATATTATTATATTGTGAATATCTGTATATTTCTTTCACATTTGCTCACATTTCGCTCTCTCAGTTACATCACCCAATCGACATAAATATACGGGGTAAACTTTCTTTATATCCATACATATATATATATATATATATATATATATATATATATATATATTTTTTGCCCATGTTTATTGCTGAGCTAGCCCCGGCTCAAGGTCAGCAGCCCGCCTGCAGTTTTGTCAATATAAAGTGCAATGTAATCCAAACCCACACGGGGACCTGACTAGACAATCTGACGACGAACGACAAGCGACAAACGACAACGCAATTTAGTCAGCCATTAACTGTGTTCCATTTTTGTTCTACTTGTGGCGGCGAGAGTTCGACTTGAGTACTCGTTCTTTACAATTATTATTATTTATGTTGATTAGTCGCTCATCAGCAAGTGCTTTAATTAACATTTCCGTTAGAACACACACACGAACGGACACTGATTTGTTTGTTTGACACAATTAATGGATATGTCAGTGTGTGTGTGTGCGAGTGAAGCTCATCACAAGTTAAAGCTGTGTTTACACTGTTACTTCAGTCATTGCACTTTTCGCTGTGCTCAAGTTCTGTTTGGGTTTCACCGGTCCTAACCGGTTAGTTGCTGACCGCTTCAGCCCGTTCGCAATAACAAACGCAAATAATACGCGAGTGCAAACAGAGAAGCAGAAGCAGATGTAGCAAGAAAAACTGCTGATTAACGGTATATGTGTGTGTGTGTTTCTTTTTTGACTGAATGCCTGCCCACCCCCAACACACACACACACACATCCCGTTCACTTTGCCTGCTGCTGTGGGATTAGCTTGGCAAGTGAAGGGAATTTTAAGAGCTTTAAACAGTGCTGTATCTGGCCTTCCATTTATAGCACCACTTAAAATACCTTCTCCGTATTTTGCGTAGATTATTCCCATGTCTCAAAAATAAATTCCCTGGCAGCAAGACTTCAATTTCGGCACGGCTGCTCTGATGAGGCCCAACTGAATAACAGTCTTTCGCTCAGCGCAGGGCAACATCTAATTGGATTTGGAGCGCTAGACAGGCACCAAAAATTATGTATATGCTCATATAAGTATCTGTTTATGTGACGCATAATAATTAAGCATGGCCAAAAGCTGTGAGCCAAATTAGTTGTTTGGTACCTAGACGCTCTGGCTCTGTTCGCTTCAGCATTAACAGAGTAAACTAAGTTTTGGGCACAAGAGAGGAGGGGACAGTCGGACTGGGTGGAAGCTCATATTTCTGGCGCCAGTTGTTTGCTGTTTGTTGTTTTTCTTCTTTTGTTTTTGTTTTTATTTTTTGGTTATTGTCGACATTTACCCCGAATGACATTGCGTGACTCATGTATTTAGGTTTATGTAACGTATTGTCGTTGTACGTAGCGAGGAGCACTCGTGTTGAGCAATTCTCATTCTCATTCCCATTCTCATCCTCATCCTCATCTATACACATCGACAACGAAATCATCTACTTCCAACTCCCAATCATCATTGGCATTTTATTCATTATGGGGCCAATATTCCCTTAACTTGACTCTTTCTCTCTCTCTCTCTCTCTCTATTTCTGTCTCTTTCTGTCTCTCTCTCTTGAAAATCTATTACTCAATTCTCAATACACATTTAAAGAACGAAATCGCAATCGTACATACACATATTATAAACATACATACTTAGTGTGTATTTAGTTGATTAAAATAATATTTAAAAAAATAAATAAATAAAAATAAATAAAGTAATTATGAAATTGATGAAAATCTTCGATTTTCTTGTTGGTTAACGAAAGAAAATCGGAGATAAAATGGAAAGAGTTTTGAGTTGTTGATTTGTATTTAAAGTAAATTAAGCAAATTGCCTCTCTCGATTTTTGTGTTTTCGGTTCTTTGCTTGCATGCTCATAGTATTTATTTCAGAGACCGCGACAAAACTGGTAAGACACTGAACACCAAGATGCCATCAGCACCAACACACACTGCCGAGGAGGCACATCTGCTGGGGTAAGCCACAACCACAAACAGATCAAATCGTTAACGATCCAAAACTGTTCTAAAAAGAAAAAGAAACGAAAATTAAAAAACCCAAAAGCTCTCCTCCCCCACCCCCCGTCATGTGTAAGATATATTTGTAATATAAGTCGCGTAATACTGAGCCCGCCCACAAAAAACACCCACTCAACCAACACACACACAAAAATCAAGTTACACAAATTGTTTTATCCTTTAGTTGTTTGATTTGATATATACTTATATAGTCTGTACTCACTATAGAATGTTTGCCATACTTTTGTTTGTACGTATTTTGTGCATAGCGAGAATATTTTTCAGTTTGACAATCCTAACAAATAACAATGCAATTTATACAATAATGTTAATAATAATAATAATACAATTACGAAACCAAAAAACGCATCTGCCCGTCTGTCTCTCAACTCGCATCTCGTACATAAAATGAATGTTAAGCAAAATATTTATATACAATACTATAATCAATATATTCATTTACAAATCTTGAGTTTTCTCTTTAATGCAACTTGTAATTTAGTCACTTAGCCGCCTTTAGACGCGTAACGAGACAAAAACAAAACAAATCAAACAACAAAAAACCACTCACACATTTCTGTAGCCTTAGAGCCCGAATCGACTACAACTCATAAGAAATAGAACAACATTTATGATGATCAAGCAGCACACTGAATCAGCAGCCCGCCGGATGCAAAATTTATGAGAGTGACCCACTAAAAAAGAGAAAAAAAAAGCAAAAAAGAAATCACACACACAAATATATAAATCATAGCTTAAATTTGAACAGCCCCTTGAGCCATTAATTAAACTGCTTATCATATCATATGCGTATATAGCACTATGCCCGTTGATCCCATGGATGACATCGAACTGCGCTCGGTGCAGCTGCAGTTCCCCAATGCACGCGGCTCCATACTGGAGGCATGCGAACAGCGACGTGTGCCCACAGACAAGGGTGACATACATGTCGCCATACAGGGCGACACCTCAAAGCCGGCCATAGTGACCTACCACGATCTGGGACTCAACTGTAAGTGCAATAATTTCAACTATTTTTGAAATCATCAGCATTCTTCACTCTGAACAGATGCCACCAGTTTTGCTGGCTTCTTCAACTTTCCGGTTATGCGCGGCCTGTTGGAGAACTTCTGTGTGTATCATGTAACTGCACCCGGTCAGGAGGAGGGCGCGCCTACATTGCCAGAGGAGTAAGTTGACCAAATTGTTGCCTCTAAAACAATCTGCAGTCTTTTTTACATTTATTTATTTATTAATTTTTTTAAATTTATATTTTTTTATTAAATATATTTTTTTTATATAATGTCGACTTATTCAACACGGCAAAAGCCAAAAATTATTTAAATTAAATAACATTACAAAGGAAATATTAATATTTGCAAAGTAAATAACAACTTTTGAGTGTATTAATTGCATTTAATTTATTTGAAAATGCTTTTAATAATTATTTACTTTTTTTACACAAGGGACTTTAACTAATTTTATAAATAAATACTTGTTTTACTTTATATTCAAGCTTTGAGAAGCACAAGTTGTATTAATAAAAAGAAACAGAAAAGAGTAATAAAGTTTAAGATAATTTTAAGTGTTGTTTTTGGCACAAAATGTTTTAATCCATTTACGTATCTTAATTGTATAGATTTGATTTAACAAGCGCATCAAAACTTCAGATAATCACTGCAATTTTGTTTGGCAAAAAGTACTTTAAAAGTACTTCAAATAATTGCGTAAAAGCGCATTAAAACTTTAGTTAATTGCGCATTATTTGTAACATTGAATTAAGTTAAAATTGTAATATTAAAATGGAGGGAGACATTTGTTGTCGTTCTCATATTTAGCTGCCACTTGCAACCATTCATCACTTAAGGCTAAAAATAAGAAACGTTCTTTGTCTATTTTAGCTATGTGTATCCAACGATGGATGATCTGGCCGCACAGCTGCTGTTTGTGCTGTCGCATTTTGGTTTGAAGTCGGTGATTGGCTTTGGGGTTGGTGCTGGTGCGAATATTCTGGCACGTTTCGCCCACGGACATCCGGATAAGGTGGGCGCCCTGTGCCTGATCAACTGTGTGTCGACGCAATCTGGCTGGATTGAGTGGGGCTATCAGAGTTTCAATGCGCGATTCTTGCGCACCAAGGGGATGACACAGGGCGTCATCGATTATCTGATGTGGCACCATTTCGGACGCAATCCGGAGGAGCGCAATCACGATCTGGTGCAGATGTACAAGCAGCACTTTGAGCGCGGCGTCAATCCCACTAATCTGGCCATGCTCATCAATGCCTATATTCATCGCAATGATTTGCATTTGGCGCGCACACCGCCAGGAACACCCGGTGCTGAGACGGCAGCCACTACGCTTAAGATGCCCGTTATCAATATAACGGGTTCGCTGTCGCCGCACGTTGACGATACGGTGACATTTAATGGTCGCTTGGATCCAACAAACTCATCCTGGATGAAGGTTCATTCGAATACTTTACTTTCTTTTTTGCAATTGAAAAATACTTAAATAATTTTTTTTTTTTTTTGTTTATTGTGTTGCAGATCTCTGATTGCGCCATGGTGCTGGAGGAGCAACCGGCCAAGTTGGCCGAGGCCTTTCGGCTGTTCTTGCAGGGCGAGGGCTATGGTAAGTGTTAGAAAACACCGCACACACTGAACAACTGAACCTCAACCAACCTATAAATATATCTGCTACAACAAAAATCTACAAAATATCTAATACTAAAAACAATCTACTTACCACCTATTACAACCTACCTGCTACTACTACTACTACTACTACTACTTCTACTTCTACTATAGTCCAACTTCAGATACCACCCCTCAATTGGTATACATTCGAATGAGCAAAACAGTTAACTATAAGTTAGTACCCATTACTACTACCACTACTCTACTACTATTACTACTACAACTACAACAACTCAGTTCAGTTCAAATCAATGCAGTATTTCCGATTAATCAAGACTGTGTCTCGAGACAACCAATCCCAACAGATTGTTGTTGTCTCAACTGCCCACCTCCCTCAAGCAATGGACTCGATTCATTACAATCAAAAATGCCGCTGCAGTCTGCACGTGTGTTATCTACATAGATCTTATAGCATAGATCTTATATAGAGTTACATTCAAGTCGCCTTTCTTCCCACTACTTTAACTAAACTTAGCCTAAAGACGCCTCATGTTTGCATATTGAAAATCAAATTAGTTACGAAAAAAGCTTTTCAAGCGCTTTCAACAAGCAATCGAAATTTCTAAAACTAACCAAAAAAAACATAAATATTGTTCAAAATTTGATATAAGTATTATGAATTGGCAAAAAAAAAGAAAAAATGAAAAAGAAATAAAAACCAAAGAAAAATTATATTTATGTTGTTAGCCAAAATATTTGTACGCATTAACAAAAAAAAAAAAACGAAATGGAAAATGGAAAAACGAAAATTATGATTAAAATAAATAAAAATTTAAATCTTTAAAACAAAAAGTTGTTGAAAATCAAGCGTTTACTTCTTTCAATACACCCCAATCCCAAAATTTTTTAGTTAGAGTGTTAGCCAGGTCGTGTAGGTCCCCAAAAAATACACACGAATACAGCCAAATTCTAAAACAAAATTTAAATCCCACCCCCCCCCCCTTCAAAAAAAAAAACGTACCAAACGCATTTTCGTATCGAAAAACATGAAAAAAAAATATTTCAATATGTTCATTACTTTGTTTTTCATTTCTTTTTTCTTTCTCCAAACTGCTTGTTTTTTGCTAAACAACATACAACAACAAAAACAAAAACAACAAAATAAAAATCCACCCTCCCACAACTACCTCCCCCATCTCTCTCTTAAAAACACAACACGCAACACACACACACCTAAAAAAATACACATGCGAAATATCTTGTAACGCCTGGCCGACCATCCTCGCCTGCCTCTCTCGTCATGCATCCATCCAACAACAAAAATAAAAAATAAACCATATATGCACACGACCTTGGGCGCCGAAACTAACCTTAAAAAATAAATTAAAAAAAAAAAAAACAATCCAAAACTGTATATCAAATCGAAATTCATTTAATTTCATGACCCAACAACGTTGTCGAATTTGCTGCATCAATAAAAATTCGATTTCTGAATTATTCTTTTTGTTTTCTCAAATTATCAATTCTCTTATCAATAATGTAATGCGACAATTAACGCAATCTATGCGCAACAACAATTATAAACTATATTTATATATGGTATGTATATTTGTACACACATACATACACACACAAACACATACAATTAACACTTATGCCAATAAATAATACAAACAAAAAAAAATAGTCTCCGAAAAACCTCAGTAGAAAAATGACAGCAAGAAAAGCAAAACATAGTTGAAATGCATTTAGCTAATTAAATGAATACAATAATAATGCAAATAAAACAAATATAACAAGTAGTAAATGCTATTAAAAGAAAAAACACACACACACACACACATAAACCCGAAAGTTGTTTGCCATTTGCATGCACAAGTATTGGTGAGCTTTTGGAAGAAATTGAGTACAATGCGTATGCGTATGCGATGCGTGCATGTGTTTGTGTCTGAGAGCTTTCGGCTGCAGGTGACAAACAATGGCACACATGCATACATATGTATGTAGTTTGCTTATAGGTTTACCGTTTTAAATACCCTTTCCAAGCAAATGCAGCAGCTCGCTAGTCGCTCTCTCTGTTTCTATAACTATCGGCTAGAAGCACTTGACTATTTATTTTGCTTGTAGTATATCGTTTATTTCCCGCACTTATTTAAATCCATATATTTAAATATATATATATATATATAAATATAATTTATTTGATGATTTATTTGTTTTGTTTATTTACACGCCAAATAATTGAAATGAATTAAACCGTTAAATTGCAAATGCGTAGCTGTTGGCTCCCTGCAAAAGCTGGCACGCAAAATCTCAATGGCCAGTCGGAGTAGTTCCACGCAAATTGAGCTTTGCGTGCAATGAGCTCAGTGAGCGCCGCTCAAAATTGGAGTTGCAATGGGCGTGGGCGTGAGCGTGAGCGAGAGCGCAGACAAACGAGTGAAAGATTGAAATTGGAAGAGACACAGTAACAGAGATGAAAGCACAGCACGCTGAGAACAACACACACACACACACACAGAGACACATCTACAAACACACGCATATAGAGAGGACAGCAACAAGTTGTCGTTTATTGGTATGCATTTTTCTTTTGTTTTTCGTTTTCTGTGATTTTTATCTTTTGTTTCCGTATTGTGTATTACGCTATACATTTTTCTATTATGATTAGTTCTTACGTATTACGTATGTGTATTAGTTTGAGACATTTAAATGTAAGTTGAAAGTTGTTATATTAAATCGACAACAAATGCAGTTGTTAAAACGAATAAAAAAAGCATTACTTACACATATTATTTTGTATTTCTGATTATTGTGCTGTACTTGGGCGCTCGTTGCTTAGATCCACACTCACACACACACACACACACACACACATACATTTATATACAAAGCAACACACAGGCAATGCGTAAATGTATTAAAGGAATAAGTTTATATATATATACATAAACCTACAAATATACATACATACAGGACAGTGCTATACACAAAAAAAAAAATGAAAAAGATATATAAAAAACGATAAAAAAAATACTAAAATAAAAGGATATATATACTATATATATACATATATATATATATATATTATCTTATATGAAGCTATGCAAAAACAAATGTCACAAATTGTAAGCTTTTGTTGTATATTTGAATTCTAAATAAATGAACAAAGTCAACGAACGATTCAAAAAATTCCAAATCATTTGAGCTGAACCAAAAGCACAATTTCGCTTACTCTCTCTCTCTCTCTCTATCTCTCCCACTGTTAAATATGTTTTTTTTTCTTGTGGTTTCCGAGTCTCTGTCTCTTCACAGCAGCCGACAGAAGGTGGCGCCCTCCTCTCACCAATCAATTAAGTGCATGCAGCGCGCTCTCTCTCTCTCTCTCTCTCCCTCACTCTCTCAATCTGTCTGCCTGAATCGCATCGCATCATCAAGAACATTATTCATAAACGCCTCGACATCATCAATCAAAAGCTCATCAGCATCAACAGCGCTAGAACAACAAGAACAGCAAATACCAACTACAACAACAACAACTACTACAACAACAGCTACAAATCGCAGCAACATCCAGTGAAAAAAAAAAACAAAAAAAACAATGGCCAAAGCAACAATCATCAATGCACGCACACAGCAACAAACACACACACCAACACCAACACACACACACACACACACACACACACACACACACACACACACACACACACACACACACATTCATACTCAATACGAATACACATTGAAAACAAATCAAAAACAGCAGCAAATCCTTATAGAAAGTGTATAAAGAACACCCATCAAAAATAAAAAATATGAACAACAATAACAAAAAGAACTTTTAATACTCTACAAACTAACATGCTCAAAAGTAACGTAACGTAAATAACAAAAGCCAAACTACTACTACCTTCCCCCCTCCACAATATATATGTAAATATACAACTACAACTACAACTCCAACAACAACAACAATGACAACGACAACAACAACTACAACTACAACAACACAACAACAACAGCAACGCCGCTGTCAACGCCAGCCAGCTCACCCTGCGGCACCAAATATCACACGTACTCATCGATATTCTTTGCCAACTTTCGCGAGGAACAATTGCTGGCCGCCCAGGAGCGAGAGCGAGAGCGCCAGCGTCAGCTGAGCCTGCGCGTCGGCAATCGACTGCGCGAGACGGCCATCAATTGCAGCGGCAGCGGCGAGAACAACAATGCAAGCGAATTGACAAGCGATGCGGATCCGGATGCGGACAATGGTAATGGGAATGGCAATCGAGCATATGTCACCACCACTGACACATCCGGCACTCTCTACTTTGGCACACACAGCAACAAGATACGCATCACTGAGAATCCACTGCCCGAGCCAATAAGCTCTTAGATTGTTAAACAAAAAAAACAAAATACAAATACAAAAGTATTCTTATACACTCAACACACACACACACACACACATAACAAACACACACTGTTATTGTTGTTATAAACTACGCATAAAAATACGAAAAACACAAAAAAATACAGACAGCAAGCAGCAGCAGCAAACGCGCAGCAGCAGCAGCAGCAACAGACGCCAACTCAAGCAAAGCTTTTGCCGCCAGCCCGCCAGCAACAGCAACAGCGACAGCGACAGTGTGACCAGAGCAGCCAAGCGCCGCCTGAAAGTAGACTTTAGCCCGAGCCGTGCTCTAAGAGACAAACTGACAAGCGATAAAAAATAACTTACATAGATAAATAACAAAAAAAAAAAGGAAAGAAAAATACACCAATTGAGATTAAACGAAAACACCGCTACCTAAAACGAGATATGTATTTATGTTTCTTAAACAATATACAAGTGAATTAAATACTACTTAGTACTCGAAAATGCCGTTCGATTTTGTCTAGTTTCTGTTTAAAATCATATGATAGTTAAAAAATCGAGAAAAAACAACAAAAAAAAACGATAAAATATTGCAGAGTAATATTGAAATATTTGTAATTTACACTTTGTGCCTGAGCGTAACATATGCAAATACACATAGATACTTACATATTACATATGTATGTATATCAGCAGCATATTATTAGTTGTCGGTTTTTAGTTAAACCATTTAATTAACAAACAAACAAAAAAAAAAAAACAAATATTTATACAAAATTAGACAAAGCAAGAAAATACGTATGTTAAATGCCAGATTCATTTTTATTAGACAATTGCGCAATAAAAATACTTGTATTTTTTGGAGGGCACACATTTTATGACGAGCTTGCTTAGTTGTTGTGAGTAAAATACATATGTATACATAAATAAATGAATAACAATGAACACAAACCAAACAAATTACAAGCTTAATGTTAAAAGGAAAACCAAAAAATAAATACAACATTAACTTAATCCCAAGAGCAAAGCAAAAACAAAAAAAGAAAATAAAAATATAAAAAAAACACCATGTAGCATATCAAAACCAAAGCTCTCAAAATTACATATACATTATAAATATTTGAATAGTTATTAAATAAAGAAAATTAAAAATTTTAAATGAAATTCATAATGAATTGCATGAAAACAAGAAACGCATAAAGGCAACTAAGGTAAAAAAAAAAAAACAAAAACAAAAAACTAGAACTCAACCGATTCACACAGATAAATAATGACTCAACTTTTGCAAATAACTTCAAATTCAATTTAATAAAAGTTTTAGAAGCTTGAAACGAGTTTTCGAATGTGTGTTCGTTCAGTGCTTAATATGATTAATTAAAAGCGAATTTCATTTAATTCAGGCCCAGTCACTTGGGCTGTATCAGTTCCCTCAGCATACGGAATGTTGCCTCACGCTCCTGCCGCATTATATTCGATATTTGCTGCAGGAATTGTTTTTGCATATCGCGCTGTTGTCGCAGGAATCTCTCGTGGGAATCGGTTAGCGTTGCCAGCAACTGCTTCTGACCCTCACTGATGCTGGTGAGGAGCTCCAGTGGCGTTGGCTCCGCTGCCAACTCGAATGTATCCTCAAAGTCCTCACTCTCCCCAGCCGCACGCAACAGATCGCAACTGAAACCGGAGCTGCTCGCATCGCTGTCACTTTTGAGCAGGGATTTGTGGCCATCTGGTTTTGCTTTGGCTGTGGTGCGCTTCTTCTGCATCAGATCATCGAACATGTCAAAGTGGCGCGGCAGCATTCGCACATTCTTCAGCCCATCCTTTTTGACCTCGCGATAGCGACGGAGCAACAGGCGCAACTTGTTGCGCAACTGATGCGGCGTCCTTTGATACGATTGCTTGGCCAGCAGGCTGGAGATGTAGGCCAGCGTCTTGAAGTTGCGCTTCTTGGAGCCATCGAGGGCACGGAATAGATTCTGCTGCTTGATGATCGCCAGGAATGCGTCCACTTCGTCATCTGTCCAGTAATACGTGTCCGGGTGGCCTAAAATTATAGTGTTTCTGGAGGTGAGTAACAAGATGAAATTGTTTGGTGGATTTAAACCAACGATTGCGTTGAGCTGCCTCCGCCTCATCCTCGTCGCTGTAGATGCAGTCGCTTTCGGTGCCAGTGCTGAAGTTTAGCTCGGCATCAGCGTTTGATTTCTTGGCGGGATTCAGCAGCTGTTGCATGGCCTCAAAGTGTTCAAAGGTTTCGCCGCCAGCTTTGGCCTTGTTGTATTGCCGTCTCAGATGCTGGAACTTGATGCGCAACTTTTCGGGCGCCTTGTCAAAGGATCTTTTTGACATTTCCTTGGAGAGCAGCTTGAAGATTTTGGCATTGCGCTTGCGCAACAGCGCCGCCTGCAGTCCCATGCTCCTTATGATGTCCAGGAAGACATCCACCTCGCCCTCTGCCCACTTTACCCGCACATTCGAGGGTATTGCTGCACTGATCAGGGCACCTGCAAAGGGATTAGTTGTGGAATAGGATGTGTGGCATTGGGAATAAGCTAATATACTTTCAGATTCGCTGTCCAAGCCGCCCGCAGCAGCTGCATCGCCCTCCTCCTCGCCGCTTTCATTTGAATCGCTCTCCAGCTCGGCGCCGCTGCTCTCCGCCTGCTGCAGCGTTCCATTGAGCAGGGCGTGCATCTCCTCAAAGTGCTCGAAACTGTCGCCGCCATTGCGCGCCTTGGCATATTGGCGGCGCAGCTGGTGATATTTGACACGCAGCTGATCGGGTCGCTTGGCAAAGTGACGCTTGGCCATCGCCCTGGAGAGCAGCTTGAACACCTTCGCATTCCGCTTGCGCAGCAGCGGCGTCTGCAGCTTCAGTGTCGTAATCATGCCGAGAAATGCCTCCACCTCACCCTCGGCCCACTTGCAGCGCAACTGTGCCTTGCCAGCTGAATCCAAGCAGCGATTTGTGGGTTCCCCGTTATCTAAGAGAAGTTATATGTATATATTAGCATGTAATGGGTGACAAATTCTCTCCCAGTTTACACTCCAGCGTATGCGCATATTTCTGTTCCTGCTCCTCTGCCTCAAAGTCATTCTCCTCCTCCTGCTCGTCAGCCAGTTCCTGTTCCCACAATTCATCCGCCAGCAGATCGTTCAGGTAGTTATAGTACTGACAGGTGCTATCGCAAACATTTGCCTCCCGGTAATCCATTCGCAGTTGTTTGTATCTTTCGCGCAGCTCCAAAATGCTGCGATTGACGCCGTTTTGGGCCATTTGGTTGGCCACCTGCAACCAGTCGAATTTGCACATTTTGCCGGCTCCATTCGACTCTTTCAGTGACTTCAATATGCCGATTAGCGTTATTGTTTCCTCCACTTGCCATCCGTCGATCTCAAGCGTGCTCATTATTACAAAAACTAATTGTTTATATTATTTTTATTATTATCGCTGTCAATTTTTTGCCAATAGCGAATATAGTTCAGTTCACGCTCGCTCAGCTGTTTTGCATTTGGAACTAGAGTAAAGTTCACGCTGTTAACAGTGTTTATAACAGTGGCCAGCACTTAACAGTTGACGAAAAGTTAACATTGCTTTTTGTATGGCTAGGCTTTGCAACATAGTTGATTGACCATATTCTAGTTGGCCATAGGAACTGCTATATTAATATTATTATTAGTAATTGCCTAAATAAACATCAGCATTTTTACGGCCAAAACAAAAAATAACAGCCTTTTTAATTTTCTCTAAAATAACATTACAGCTGCTCATATTTAAATACACAAATAAAATGCGCCATGTTCAATCGATATGCCGCTGTTATCGATCAAATCAAGTAGGAGATTTTGAGCGTTGCTCGGAAACGGTCACACCGCACTCAACTGAATCTTATTATTGACGGTCGTTTGGCGCTGACGTTACGTCGAAATCGGAGTTCGGTGTTTTGTTTGGTCAACAAGTTGAAAGCCATACGAAAATCAAGCAAAGTCAAAAGTTATTTTGTGTTTAACGAGAAGAAAACAAAAGAAAAGAAATAAAGAATACAAATACGCGAATACTCGAATACTCGATTACCGTGGCAGTTGTTCGCGTGCGTAGTTAACTATCATTACAACGAACACGGCCAGTGCGATTAAAGTGGTTTTTGTTGTTGATTTTGTTGTTGTTATTGTTGTTATAGCTTTTGGCCCATAACACAATATTTACTCCAACACCCCCTCGGCGCCGGGGTGATCGTTGACCGTTCGGTTCGGTTCGGTTTCGGCCCTGTTAACGCGATCGCCGCCTGTATTTTTCTCGTATATTGTATTACTAATTTTTTATGATATTATTCCCGTGAATTGGTCGCGACGCTTATATTTATTATTCTGCTAAAAACAAAATAGCAGAACAAAAAAACGCAAATTTAGCGAAAATCAAAGCAATCTCAGATTTCTCGGATTTGGCTCGTGGAAGCTCCGCTTTCAAGATGGAGTTTGGATATGCTTGAATAGACCCACAAATCTCTCGATACACTCCCATTACACATTTGCTTTTCTGCAGTTTCTAAACTCGCAAAAAGGGAAACCTAATAATCAACAACAGCAACAACAACGAGTCTCGTTTGTACAAATAATCAAATGTTGCACAGCCAACGCGTTGTCATCCTTATGCGGTCTATGAATTAAACAAAAATAATCAAATCGCGTGTTGGATACGTCCCCAATCCCGAGAGAGAGAGAGAGTGAGTGAGAGAGAGAGAGAGAGAGGAGCAAGATGTATTTGCTACGAATGTTATATGTTGGAGCTGGCATATTGCTGATCTGCGGCATTAACTTGGTCGACGCCTCGGCAACGGCCAATGCCGGCTATGTTGATCATGGCGATACGAAAGGTAAGCAATTTCACAATATCAACAAAAAAAAAAACAATACATACACACACATAAATAAGTACATATATATATATATATATATTTGTATATATAACTGTGCCAATTCTGCGTAACACTCATTATCACAATACAATGAAATAACTTCCAGCGAGATAATAATAATAATAATAAAAGTGACGTTAACGTAAACGTCTTGCTTAATACCCTGTAATTGCTTAGGCCAAATATATTCCAAATTTGTAGTAATGGATCTTAATGGATTTTGAGTTAAAGATAACTCAACTTGAGAGATTAACCCATATATCGAATTTCATTGCTCAATGAGAAGAATTATAAACTCAGCACTCATTAAATTTCATAGTTTCATAGACAGATACGGATAGATTGTGATATAGTCACATCAAATCAATCAACAATTTCATAGCTTAGGCAATTTTAATCTCTGATTTGTATTGCTATCACTGCTGTAACAGAAAAAGACGCCATTTTAGACACAGATACGTCAAATCCACAAAATTTGCTAGCTGTAACATGAATAGTGCCCCAGTTCGTTGAGGTTTCCACAGGGTATATTACCAAAGAACGTCACAGTAACAAAGATTATAATGCTAGAGCAGAGATTACAGAGCAGCAGACAGACGGATAGAGAGAGAGAGCGGAGCACCCAAAAGACAATCGTCGCATATCCATCAACATTTTTTTGATAAAAGAGATTCAATTCATTCATTGCTTCAAGATGAAGTAGAAGGGGAATGAGAAGGAGGAGGAGGAGGAAGTGTATCTCCATAAGAATCATCGTACATCTGTTCATTCTTACGGCTGTTCTTTCAGTTCTTTCAGTTTTGGTTCAGTTCGGCTTGCCCTTTGTGGAACAACAGGTTTCCAGCCGCTACAGATTTCCCATGGCTAACAAGGAGCAGAACTGTTTCTACCTGTTGTCTGTGTCTGTGTCTCTGCCTGTGTCTCTGGCTCTGCCTCTGTTTGTGTTTGTATTTCTGTGTTTGTGTGTTTGTCTTTACTTTTACCTTTTGCCTATGCATTTACCTGTCTTTCGCCCAGGTAGCTGCTGGCCCATAAAGCATCTCTTGCTAGCCCCCTCTCCCTCTCTCTCTCTCTCTCTCTCACCCTCTCTCTCTCTCTCTCTCTCTTGTTTGTCTCGTTGTTGTTCGAAATGTATGAATGAAGTACAGATACGACGACTCAGTTATTGCTCGCCTTTGCGCTTTGCGCTGCTCTCCGCTGCTCTCCTCTCCTCTTCCGCTCTACTCTGTCACCATTCGCCACTCTCTGCAGGATTGTTGTTGTTGTTTCTTTTTTCCGCTGTTTTGATTTGTTTTTCTGTTTTTTTTTTTTTTTTTGGCAAATGTTTAGCATTTTCTATGCCATTTGCATGTCAGTTTTTCGGCTACGCAAAAGGGCAACGCTAGCCGTGCCACCCCTTCATCCACCCGCTAGTGTGCAAAAAAGAAGAAGAAGAAGACGAGGTAGAAGAAAGAATAACCTGTTTTTACTTCTGTGTGTGTGTGTGTCTGACTCTGGCTGGCTCTTTACCTTTTTGCTGAATGTCTTTTCTTGCAAAAATAAAACCCACATGCAGCGTCACTTGTCGCTACCCGTCTCGCTCGCACTGCCGTTGCGCCTGCGCAACGTATTTCGTATCTCTTTACAACTACTGCTGCTGCTGCTGCTGTTGTTGTTGTTGCTGCTGTTGTTGTTGTTGTTATCGCTGTTTGTTGAGACTTCCTACCAGCTGCCTCCCCGCTCGCTCGCTCGCTCGCCTTGCCACGTCTCGTCTCGTTTGTCTTTGCCAACTTTTATACGCATCTGAACCGTGAGATTTTATTTCATGCAAAAAAAAGTAGAAGTACTTGGCCTCTTGTTGTTGTTGCTGTTGTTGTTGCTGGCAGCAAGTTGCAGGTGTTTTGCACACACATTGCACATGCTTTGCAGACCCATAAGAAACAGCCACAACAATAACAACAACAACAACAACAGCAGCAACAAAAACAGCAGCAGCAACAAGGAAACCAGCTTACAAATTATAAGGTTCGCTCACTTTTTTTTCGGTACTCGTTTTTTTCTTTTGCGCATTTATTTCGAGTATTTATGGCCAAAACAAGGCCAGGCCATTTTTTGCACAATCCTGATTTTTGATTCCTGTGCATTATGTAAAATATTATGGCCAAGCAAACATTTGCATAATTAATGTGAACTTGCTAAAAATTGACGCTTGCCTAAATAAATATGAAATATTGTTTGACGTTGTTAGTTTATTTATAATATTTGTGAGCTCATTGATAATGGAGGGTATTCCCTCTAAATAGCTGAGTAGCTGAGAGATCTTCTAAACGCCAACACTTTTAATTAGTAACAATTGAAGCACTGGCAACTGATTGATGCTCGTATCTAGCACTAGTTTAAGAACCTACTTAAAATAGATAAATAAATAATAATAGTTAATTATAGGTTAATTGTGTGTGTACTTTATGCTGATACACCTCATATCAGCAATCCCCTGTTAAACGTGCTTAGGCCGATGAAATGCATTTTAGAACCTTGGTCTTAAAGTCTGTGATATGGAAATTGTGGGTGACATCAGTCATGAATCAGTCTGCTATATATATATATATATATATATATAAAGAATATCCATAACAAGCAAAGTGAACCTGAAACGTTTGCCGCTTATCAGGCGCATTGATAAGCGACACAAACAAAGAAGAAGAACTATTCACAAAATAATTGCCACTGCAGAACACCAAAAAGTACAAATTTGATATGGCGATTAGTGAGAAATCGCTGAGAGTGGAAATTGAAATAGAAATTGTCGACTCAGGAGCACTCAGCTGACGCATATTTCCAACTGAAGACCCTTAAACAGAACAAAGACAAAGACAAAGTATAAAGTTAAGTGCTGACCGGGCACTTCCAGTGAAGAGCTGCTCAAGCGAAAAGACAGACAGACAGACAGACAGACAGAGACGGAGACGGAGACAGAGAGGACCAAGTGGCGACAGTGGCCAGGATCAAATCACGTGACTACTACTAGCTCAAAGGAGCAGACGCAGCAGAGTTGCCACAGTTCTCATCACATGACTGACTTCTGAGTGGCAGGTAAGAATATGATGGACGCCCACGTTTTTCAGGTCCGCTTTCTTTTTTCCCGTTGCCTAAAACAATACAAAAGTATCAAATTTCATAAGGATATTCACTGGCGGATGCACACAAAAAAACAACAACAGCAACAACAACGAAGAATAAAGTTCCCATATGCAAGTCCTCGAAACACACATTTAGCTGGAAAACCAACAAGAATTATGATTGAGCCAGAAACAAAGAGATGGGAAAAACACTTGAGAATCATGCACGGCATGTCTCTAATTATTGAAGAGGGCGCGCGCCCACTTAAGACACTCTACGGTTCTTTTGTATACCCTCCTCCGCTACGCCACTCCGCCACTCTCCGCTCCACTTCCAGTCTCTGGTATCTGTAGCTGTATGCACTTGAGGGTTTCCAGTTCATGTCATATGTTACATTATCTTTAGGACCAGGGTCAGAGAATCTGTTCAGACGCCGACGCCGACGCCGACGCCGACTATTGTTTGCAGCTCGCCGATTCTGTTTTCTCACGTTTGTTTTTAGTTATTATTTTATATTACTATGTACAAATCTAGTATGCAAAGCGAGGGCTCTCTCCCTCTCTCTCTCTCTGTCTCTCTCTCTGTCTCTCTCAGGCTGCTGTAATCATAAATAATAATCAATTTCCTGCGCTGTAGCAGATGATGAAGAAGAAGTTGTTGCAACGAAAATTCGTTTCCCATCTCATCGCATCGCACTTATTCGGTGCCACATGCGAGTGCAAGTTTTTCTTTTATTTCTTAATTTTTTTTTGTCCGATTTTTTTCGGTGAGAAAATGCGATATGAAAATTGACAGGCAACACAATAACAACATTTAGAGATATACAGATATGAAAATGAAAAGTGAGCAAAGCAGCTGTAACTTAAACTGAGAGGAAGTGCTGAGGGGCAAGTACAGTGAACACTCAGCTTAATAAGCTGGCTTTGTCTTTGACAGTGCTGCATTTTATTTATTATTATCGGGGGGAGGGGGAATTGCACCGCGACCTGTTAGATCTATTGTGCCCCCATCAGCCCCAGATCCCGTACGAATGCTGGGATCGTTGTTGGGTTGAGGTCTTCTATGTCTCTAAAATTCAGGACATGCATCCCTAGGAAGCTACATCTTCTTCTAGCTAGTGCGACACATTCTGCTAGGATGTGTATTGAGGATTCCTCCTCTCTTTCACAGAACCTGCAGAGATCGTTACTATATATACCTAGTCTAGTTAGGTGATTTCTTAGCCTACAGTGTCCCGTCATTGGACCGGTAAGTATTCTAAGATTGACCTGCTTAAATCGTTTAAGATTGTAACCACCTGGGAGACATCTGGCTTGCCGGAGTCCTACTGCCTCCGACCAGCTCTGCTGCCGCATGAGTTTCTCTTCATTTCTGAGTACCAGTCGTATAGTGTGTCTTCCCATGCCACAATACGGTTCTGGTCCTATCAGGGGCCTTTCTGCCCCCATTCTCGCCTGCTTATCAGCCGCCTCGTTACCCGCTGTGGCCCGGGACCCTTCGTAGGCTAAGCCTGTTGTGAGTCCCAAGTAGGTTTAGCTTTGAACGAGCCTCCTGGACTATCTTCGATGTTATTTTAATCCCCGTTATTGCATTTAATGCTGCTTGACTATCGGATAGGTTGGATATATCTGTATTCCGATAGTTCCGTCTTAGGTTGAAGTCCGCACAACGTGCATTTTATGTTCAAAATTATCACTTAAACATAATGTCGAATTGTTTATTTAATTTGATTTTAGATTTGCTCAATTTTTTCACTTGCTCAATTTTGTTATGTGTCTGCTTTAGCGAGCGTTTACTGTACTTTGCTGAAATTGTGTAAAATTGATTGTTTGTTTGTTTGTTTGTTATTTGTTTGGCTTGTTGCAACATTTGCGCACATTTGGCTGTCTGCTTAGCATTTATTGTTTACAGTTTGACAGGCACTGTCGGCTAGCCAGAATGGCCAGCCATGATGCACCAATCAGAAGCGCCTCGCGTGCTCATTTGATTGCTCTGCAGCTGTAGCTGTAGCTGAGCGAGGTTAAACGTTGGCCCAATCAACGTGCCCCCATTTGTTGCTACTGCTGCTGCTGCTGCTGCTGCTGGCCCCCATGACGCATGCGTTCTTCGCGCCTTTCAGTTTGTCGGCTCGTTGTTCGTTTTTATTCGGTTTTTTGTTTGGCTTTGGTTCGTTTTGGTTCGTTCTTTGTTCGTCGTTGCACGCTGCACGCTGCTCGCTGCTCGCTGCTCGGGCTGCTCTTCTGCAGTTTTGTTTGGTTTATGAGTTGGCCAAATAATAATAATAATAATAATAAAGCGCCAGCAGCGTGCAGCTGTCGCCTCGCAATCTCAACGAGTTGTGCCCCCGCCTTGCCTCGCCCACCCTCGACCCTCGCCTTTCTGCTTGCCCCTGCATTTCTCACTTTAATTTTTGTTTTCTTTTCTTTTTTTTTTGGTTTGGTTTGGTTTGGTTTGTGTGTGTTTTTGTTAAACATTAAAACGTCTGTCGCCACATTGCTGGCTGACGATCATGCGCAGATAAACACATTGTAATTAGTGAAGGGCTGCGACTGCTGCAACCATTTGTCATCATATCATCCCCCAGCATCATCATCGTCATCATTGTGATCGTGATAGTGATCCTCATCTTGCAGCGTGGGTGTTTTAGCCTCTGGTCATATGTCACATGGGCTGCTGTAAGCTGAGACTGCAGAACGCATCGGATTACCATTAAGCCAACTGCTGATCCCCCATTAATTAATGGCCATCTTACAAATCGGCCATGCAGCTACCATTTATGGTAAACTGCGAGCATATGGCCCCTGATTTACATCATCTATATATATATATAAAGGCCCTTTTATTAAATGTGAATCTCGCTTTAAAAGCCTAATAATTTTCTACATATATTATTTTAATTGAATTGAAAAAATGATTTGTGAACTTGAGTTTTTTGTGAATTAATTAAAAAAAACACAGTTAAGTTGTGAACATAAAATCTTTTGCATATTTATGCTTTTACTCACAGCACAATTAGCAATAAAAATAATGCTGCTGTTGTTGTTGCTGTTGTTGCTGTTGTTGTTATCTCTGCAAAGCCGGACGAACGAGCTGAGAAGAAAGGTTTTTGGTTATTGTTATTTGCTGGCTTTTGGGCCGGAAAACGTTTAGGCACATAATAAGGCAGACGAAGAAAGAAGAACGTGAAGAAGAAGAGGAGGCGGCTGTTGTTGTTGCCAAAGGTCAACGTCGTCTGGCAATGATCTTGCATAATTACACAGAGACGCGTCCGAGCGGCAGCAGCTCTTTGACACTGGCAAAGAAAATAAAATCAAATGAAACAGAAACAGCAACAGCAAAGAAAAGAAAACCAAAGCCAAGCAAAGGTTTGCTTGCGTTTGACAAAAGCTCTGCCTTTCAAACTGTTCAACTGCATACGTATCTATGTATGTGTGTGTTGTGTGTGTGTGTGTGTGTGTTTGTGTGTTTACTTGCTTAACCCTATGTTGACTGCGGGTCAGATCGAACCAATAACGACAGCAACGAGAACAATGTGAATCATTGACAGTTTTTATGAAGCGCCGCGACCATCACTCAGCAGCTCTCAAGAACTAAGTACTTACATACATACATATGCATGTGTTTGTATGTGTCTGTATGTGTGTGTGCGTGTGTGTGTATTTATGATCAGACCGCACCCCACTTTGTGCCTGTAGCTTTCAAAATCATTTCAAATTCAATACAAAAAGTCAAACGATGACGAAAGAAGATCTCCGACAGCGAGCGCAAAGCGGGCAGGGGGGTTGGCCAGGGTGCGTCGCAAGCGCACATATTGAAAAATTGGAATGTGGCGACGAGTCAAAGGCAAAGGCAATGGCAAAGGCAAAGCGTTTGCGTTAATTAAAAACAATTAAGGCGTAAGGAGAGCGGCAAAAGAGAGATGGAAGAGGGGGAGGGGGAGCCAGGGTGGCGGCTTTCAGCAGCACCAAACAGTGTTCGAAAGCCTCTCACGCACAGCCAGCAAAAGGTTTCGACTTCGAATGTGGGTCGTGTGAAGCCAGAACGAGAGAGAGAGCGACAGAGAGAGAGAGAAAGAGTGTGTAGGGCTTATATTAAAATTGTATAATATTAATTGCGATTAATTGGGATTAACAGCTGCGCCAAAATGCCGACGACGACGCGTTTAACGGCAAATTGAATGGCTTGGGAGAGCTTTTTCCACTGCAATTGCAAAAGGCAAGCAGCTTCAAGTAACAGCAGCATCAGCATAACATAACAGCAGCTTTGAATGACAACAGCAACAGTCGAAATGCTGAGCAGGCGCCTCAATTAACAGAAGTCGCTTAAAGGCGACTTCAAGTAACAGAAAGCCTGGAAAACAGTGAGAAGGCTTGCAAAGTTAACACTGACAATGTTGTTGTTGCTGTTTTAGCGTGGTTTTCAGAGTCTATGCTCTTTTTATGCACCCTACGCTTTCTTCCTTTAGCACTTGCGCAGCCGGTTCGATTTCCTGTTATATTCTTTGACTGCCGGCTTGCTCCCAAAGTGTTAGCAAAACTGTGTGTTTTTTTGTTGTTGTTGTATTTTTTAATTTCTGTTGTGAATTGGCGACAAAGTAGATAAAGCGCTCTTAGTGGGCAAAGTGGCCAACCCACCAGAGGCCGTTCGATCTCCATCCGGTGTGCATCATCCGGTGTTTGGTAACTGGTTCTTCTGCTGCTTCTAGTGTTGCTGCTGCTATTGCAGGATTGCCAGCGAAGCGGTAATTAAGCTGAAAAATCAAATTGTTATGGTCTGGGGACTGGGGACGGGGACTGGCGATTGGAACCTGGGGCGGGGAGGGGCTGGCATTATATTTTCCTGCCTGGAATTTCCGCTGTAAGCTCGCGCGCCTTAATTACACCTGTTGATGGAATAGTGGAATAGAGCGACAGGCGTGGCACACACACACACACATGTATATGTATGCACAGATTGGTTACATAGATTACACGCACACAGACACATATGTGTTGCTGAGTAATTGTTTTAGCTGTGTGTGCTGCATGCGTTGCAACAGAATCGGAATCATGCAGCGGAAGTAATTTGAGGTTAGATCTGTGATCTGTGATCTGCGTGATGCTGCCGTTGCACACACACACACACACACACACAGAAAGAGAGAGACTGAGTAGTTAATAGGCTGCGCGGCGCACAAGGGTTAATAGCTAATAGCTAATGCAGGTTTGGGTCAGCCAGACAAGTGTTAAAAGTCGACCGATTCGGCATTTCTTAGAAGTGATTAGTTAACTTAACAAACACACTCAATTGGATGACTTTTTCCACATGCACTTTTTACTTTACTTTGGCGTCCAAGTCGGACTTTTGGGCTCTGCTGCACCCATAAAGACAATGTTGAAACAACGCCAAAGCGTACGACTTGCGCATACGTAAGCCACATCATGAAACAACAACAACAACAACAACAAAAACAACAAACAGGCAACTACAAACAAGCAACGCGCATTAGCTCCATGGTAACAGCAACAGCAACAGCAACAGCAACAACAACAAGAGCAACAAAAGGTTGACAGCCACAATTCAAATTGTATACAAATGTGTTTTCAATTCCAAAATGCCGCTGCTTAGATCGCCACACTGCGATAAATAGTCGTGTATCTCCACACAAAAGCACACAGATATATTTTCATGGCGCTTTTGTGGCTTTAGCGTTTTGTTTTTGGAGGCGGTTTTTTTGTGGCTTTAGCACTTTGTCTAACTAAATTCGTTTGGTGTTCAAGTATTTAATTTCTAATAAATTTTAACTGCTTGCTAAACATGATTAAAACAATTTTTATTAAAATATGTTTAGAAAGAGTTGAGAAAGTTGGCAAATAATAATTTATTTTTATGATTTAAGTCACTTGTTTTTTAAATTGTTAGAATTTGAGATGTAAAATAATTAAAAAATTTGTGTTAATGTCAAATAAATTTTAATTGGATGTGAAACATGATTAAATTTATTATAATTTATATATGTTAATGGATACTGGAGGAAAGAGTTAAGAAAGTTGGGAAATATTAATTTAGTTCAGTGACTTAAGTTGAAGATTTTCTAGTTTGTGGTAGAGAAAAGGAATAGTAGGGAAAATTGTTTAAAAGAAATTTTTTTTAATATTTAATAAATTAATAATATATTAATATCTAATAAACATTAATTGAATGTTAAAAATTATTAAATAAATTTTTTTAATTAGATGACACTGCTCGAAAGATCTAACAAAGTTGGGAAATATTAACTTACTTCTATGATTTACGTCACTTAGATGTTTTCGCTTTTGATTTTCCCACAGGTTGACAACTCTACAAAAAAAGAGCAACAAATTAGTAGACAGACTTTTAACAAGCATTCAGTTGACATTTCAAGACTAGCGAACGCGAGAGATACAACAGATTAAACTTTCCCACACTCGGAGAGGAAATCAATATAGGGCCAAAATTGAATAATTCAAATAAACCTCAGCTCAGTGATTCAATTGGAAAGGAACGAGTTCATTATTATAATTAGTGTGTGTGCAGAAACTGTACCTATTCCGCCTATTCCGATTCTTATTCCAAATCGAAAATGCCCAAAAATAAATCGTCGATAAAAATGATCAGAAATCAGTTTGGAATAGCAAGCAATTGTCTTTCGTAATGCGACAATTATTTTACATGCGACATGAGACAAATAGCAACAAGCAAAACCAAAATTTCAGGGAGTGTCCGACGCGGCGACGCGCTCTTCCAATGAAAATTCTACACACACACACACACACACACAGAAACGATCAGACGCTTGAATGCCAACCAATATTTTACTCAATAAAAATACAATTGAGAAATTGCCATGGTGATCACGTAGCAACACAAAACAACTACAACAACACCAGCAACAACAGCAACAACTGGGCGCCCAACGTTTCTTGGAAGGCGCTGCTGGGAGCAGAACATATTTTAAATGGGGTCGCTAGTTGCAGTTGCAGTTGTTGCTCGCACCTTGTCATCGAGCTTGTTAAAATCTCTGCTTACAAGCTGAACATAAATGCAAGTACAGCTACAGCTGCAGCTACAAGCTACACGCTAAAGTCAATCGCCCAAAAAATAAAAATAAAATAAAAATATAGCTCAGAGTTCCCCCCGTCCCAAAAGATCCATGCAGGCAGCTTAGGGCGACCTTTGTGTTGACTTGTGCTGATTGCTGATTGCAGCTTTAAAAATCACCTCAAAAACTAGATGACAGCGACAAAAACATTTGTACAACGTGTACACATGTAGGCACATATCATCATAACCCAAAAAAAAAAATGAAAATACGTAGAAAAATACCAAAAAATAAAATAAAAATGGAAAGCAATGGCGAGTAGTCAGCAGCTTTACAATACCATAAATAATATTGTTAGGCTCAGCACGTTTTTTTCTTCTTCTGTTATGAGGTGCCCAAAGAACTTGACGAAATAATAACGAAAAGTTGAATTTTATGCTGGGCTCAGCAAAAGTGTCTGCGATGTCGATTTTAAAGTCGTCGAACCAACGTATGAATTAATGCCCATACAGGCATTCATTTTCACATTATATGCTAAAAAGAAGAAAAAAAAATAAATAAAAAGATTAATAATAAAGAAGGTTCCAATACAATAAATGAAACTGATTGCCAAAGCTCGTTGCTGCTGTGTCTGTGGCTCATTGAATTTTGATGAACACCCGCCGTGCGGCCCAAAAAAATACAAACAAAAAAAAAATATATCAAAAACAAAATAAGGTTGAGAAAACCCATTGCTATTATGGAGATCTCTCTGGCGGTTTTCGAGTAGAACCGGTATCTGGAGCCGCAGACTCTCGGCCACATCCACATCCACAGCGTCAGCCACAGCCTCAGCCTCAGTCTCAACTTTGGCGCTTTTTTTGTTTGCTCCGGAAGTAATTAATGCCTGCCTCTTTTTTCTTTTTTTTTTATCTGTTGTTGTCCGCTAAAACATAAAACAGAATCTATGCAGTAGAGTCGAGTGCTTTGGCCAAGTTAAAGTTGAAGTTTTTTCTTGGCTGTTATTGTCGTTGGTGCTCAACTTTCACCATTGCGGTGGCAAACATCATTCCC
Organism: Drosophila glabriapex; assembly: GCA_035042305.1. NCBI lineage: Eukaryota > Metazoa > Arthropoda > Insecta > Diptera > Drosophilidae > Drosophila > Drosophila glabriapex. The sequence continues at coordinate 18,856,802 of JAWNLN010000046.1, forward strand.
AGCTTGGCCATTCGATTGACCGCAAAACGTTTGTCAACGCCAACAGCAGAATGTGATGTGCCAATGCGGGCGGGCATGCCTCAAATATGGCAATTGCAACTGCAACTGCAACTGCAGCAGCAGCAGCAGCAGCAGCAACAGCATTGACTGCAACAAAAGGCAACATCAACATGCTGCTTGCATCCAGAAATGGTCAATGCGACATAATTGATCAATTGGCGGCAGTTCAGCGCATCCTATCCAAGCCAGTTTGGAGGCCATAGTTGGTCATGCGCCTTAATCGGCAAGACAACTAACGAGTGACGAGCAGCCGTGACGAGCAGCGAGTTGTGAGACGCTGTCCATGCTGTTGCATGCTGCATGCTGGTGCATGGTGCATGGTGCATTGTGCGTTGTGCGTTGTGCGTTGGCTACCCTTCGAATGTGTCTGCTTTTTAATTAAGCCAAGCTTGTAGCTAGCAATTGCCCATAAGTGGAGCCTATAGCCATAACCATATATCGAACTCTGATGTGTGCCATCAGCTGCATGTCAGTCAGTCCTGTTATCTGAGAGTTCCAGCCAGCTGTGCGCAATTTACAGCCAATGGCAATACGAGACTTATGTGGTGGTCTTGGAGTATACAACAAACTATAAGCAGCTTAGTATAACAACAAGCAAATAACGAGTACACACTGTATAAACGAGTATAGTGAGGAGAGTAACAAGTGGAGATCGAAGAGAATAGAGTGGCGAGTAAATAGTTGAAAATTTATAAACGAGTAGAAAACATAGAGTATCGAGTATAAGGTAGCAAAAAACAAGTAGACAGTAGCGAGCTCAAAACATTAAGTGACGAGTAAGATATAAAACAAAAAGTAACGACTAGACACAGTATTAAAGTGGCTAGTAAATATTATATTAGATTAAATGGCGAGTATAAAGCAGTGAAAAACGAGCAGAGAGTAACCAACAAGTAACGAGTGAAGGGTAATGTGTTCAAAGTAGCGAGTTGGGAGTACCAAGTTAGGAGTAGAGATTAACGCTTAATTAGGAATACGTCACGAGTGATGATTAGTGAAACGAAGATATTCCACAAAGCGAGTGATCATGTTGCGAAATAACGAGTAGCGTGTAGTAAGAGACGAGTGCCAAATATGTAGGGAATCGCGACTAATGAGTAACTAGAAAATAATGTGAAAGAGTTGCCATAGAATAGCTAGTAGTGAGTAATGAGTAACGATTTATCTGAATATAGAGTTTGACAGATTGCTCAAGTGGCAGCTGCAGCTGCTGCTGCAGCACGACAATAGACTCCTCTATAGTCACTTAGCCACACAGCTCACAAAACTGTGCCACGAGCTGCATTCGCGACTCACTCCCAAGTCAGCGATACGCCCTGTAAGTTTTGATTAATTTCTCCCTGGCTGGCCTGTTGGCTGTTGGTTGGGTCAATGTGCGACTGCCTCGGCGTTCTCGGTTCCACTCAGTCAGTCAGTCAGTCAGTCAGTCAGTCAGTCAGTTAGGCAGTCAGTTTGTCAGTTTAGTTAGCTAGCTCAGTGAGCCATGCCCGCCCTGTCCAGTGGTCATTGGAACGAGTCAGCCCCAACCCCAACCCCAACCCCAGCCCCAATTCCAATTCCAATCCCAACTATGGCTCCCATATTGGGACGCACTGTCTGCTCTTCATATATACACAGATAGTAATAATAATTATTATTTTTTTTTTTCATTTAATTGCCAACGTTTCATATATATTTTATTTGAGCATTATTTTTTGCTGCTCGTTTTTTTTTTTTGTTGTTTTTTGTGTGTTTAATTTGTTTTTCAATTATTTTTGTGGCTGGTTTTCTCATTGGAATCGGGCACGCTTGTTGTCGCCATGTTTTTTAGCTGAATTACGAGTACGCTGTCGCCGGCTGCGTCTCCCGTCTCCCGTCGCACGTCCCCCCTCCCCCTCCCCCCTTCCCAAGATCCCAGTCCCTTTTTTTTTCTACGGCTGAACACGAGCTTGAGCTGTAGCCAAGTTTCGACTGCTTCTTCAGCATATTTGCTGTGGTTGTTTGTATTATTGAATGTTGTTTTGGTTTTTTCGTTTCGCAGCGCGTGATAACTTTTGACACGGAGTGCAGCTAAAGCGTCAACACAAATCTGTGGCTTTGATAACAGCAGCCACACGATGCGTGCTTATCGCTCAATGCAACACGGACTTTGGCGTGCCACACTTGTCAACTCGTAACGGGTGCTATCAATTTTGATTTGGTTCGATTTTAAAATATCAACTGTTCCAATTAACATTTATTCTATTCTTTCTTTCGATTCTTCGGAAATGGCGTCAAATAGTCTGTTCGATTAAAAACAAAAAAAAACCCAACTCAAATGATTAATCTAACAAGCATCTAAGCTATAGAATTTTAATTCATAATAAACATTTGTGGGTACCTAGAAATTGAGCAATTTAAAAACAACTTTGTCAGTCTGTGTTTATTCTGATTTTCCAACAGATATTTTTTCTTGGAAATTCAAGTAAACAACACACTGCTTATCAATCATTCTCATCTTCGATTTTTGCAATAACAAATACAAAATAATTTGAATATTTTTGCACAATTACTGAAGCCACCCTCGCAGCAGATTCGTCTGTGCATTGTCAGTTATTGTTGAAAAATGGCATCATTAAATGCGAATACGATTACAACAAATTTCTGCATAGTCGCAGAATTTGGAATGGATCTGTGCAGCTTTGTATACAGAGCAGAACACACACACACACACAGACACAGACACATGTACGTACATCCCGTATATGCCACATTGATGGAAACAATATGCCATTGCTGCAACAGGCACAACAACAATAATAATCAAGCACAAAGAGCTGAAATATATTTAATGGCAACATCAAATCAAATTTCATCCGACACATCCGCCTATAACTCATAGATACGAATTTATTACATATTTTATTATATGTATTTGTGTACAAATTAGATACGCAGACAATTATTTATAGCCCAATTAAAACTGAAAACTGAAGCTGCGATTTTTGAATATTCTTCAGTTAAAACTTGATGTTCGTTTAATGCTGGACTAATGATCTCTTTGATTTCGCCAGTTGCACAATTTCAAGTCAAGTTTTAGCTGTTAAAATCTGACTTGGCTTAAATGGAATTGCTTTCATCATATCGCATCAGTTTTGAGAAAGTTTTGAATGTAGAAAATTTAGAAGGGATTCCAAGGTAATCTTAATTTCCCATAACCAAAACTGATGCGATTTGCGAATTATTTTTAGTGATGGCTTTGCAATTAGTTAAAAAATACATTTTAATTTGCAAACATAATTCGTAGACGAAATTAATTTTAAAATATCCACCAAGTTGCTTAATTTCAAAGATAACCTTTAATTTATATTCCTGTTGAAAATCGCCAACCTTAAAACCACAAGTGATTATCAAATTAACATTCTTCAGCTATTAATTTGTGGGTTTCTATAGAAAGTATTTGTATATATATATATCTGGACATTTGGTCGTTTGTCTGTGTGTCTGCTCAGTTTTAAAGCTATCTTGCTGAATCCCTTTTTTCACTGCAGATATTCAAAGATTAGATAAGATAAGGTAATGGAAATACTATATATAACTCGCATAGGAACAATCGGTCTCGGATTTCTTGTATGAAAAACATTTTTGTTTGCGAAGTTAATCTAACCAAACTCATCAGATATATTTGGATCTTCCATATCGGTCCACTATATCACAAGGAACAATTGTTTCGATTTTTAAAATTTATAAATAATATTCCATATAAATATATTATTTACTGTTTGGTTTGACCTATTTTTATAATTAAAATGTGTTTGTTTTCTGACTCCAGGTTAAGTTGTGAATAGATCAACATTAAAATATTTCTCGTTCATGTTTAAGAAACGTAAGAAGAAGAAGAACTTACAATTATGAAGAGTGGCACAAACTGGGAATTTCCTAGAATGCATGACATGCCCCATATAATAATAGTATCGATTGTATTTGTGTATCACCATCTGAGTCATATTCAAAATAATTTGGATCTTTCGATTGTGTCGCATTGACCTCTGGCTAAGTGGCACAGAAAGCGAGCGGGCAACGCATAAATGTGGCACACTAAAAGCCCTGTCTCAAGTGCAGCAGCTGCCGCATCATGGAAATGCTAACCCACAATTAGCCAAAGGCCGACACATGTGGCTGCTACATGTGTCACAATTGCAGCTTGCAACGCGGCTCTTGTCAGTCAAAAAAAGAAAAGAAAAAAAAGTGAGTGAATGAGAGAAAGAGCGATGGCAAAAAAAAAGCGTCCGCTTGCTGCATGTGGCATCATTTTGAAGCGGCTGTCTTAGTGTTGATGTTGCTGTTGCTGTTGCTTTTGTTGTTGTTGTTGTTGTTTGAGTTGTTGCTGTTGCTTCAGTGTCGTGAGAATTTTTCGCGTTTGGTCGCACAGCGTGTGAATTGAAAAGTGGCAGCGCCCGTTTGCTCGAGTGCCTGCCACACCCAAAATGAGCGCCACTCACGCCTCTCTCTTTCGCTGGGCTATGCCCCGTGCATTAAATGTAGCGAAAGTGTTGCAAGCTAAGCTCTCCGATAACGGCAATCATCAACTGTAAACTGTTGCAATGCTGCATGCACATGCACACACACACATACATATTTACATAACTCAGTAATTGCTTTGCTATGCAAAAGGGATTTTAAGAGGGAGAATACCCTAGCAAAAGAAAGAAGAAGAGTAGTGAAATTGTTAGAATAACATACATACATACACATACATACATAAGTAAGTGCATTTGGCGTAAGTCTGACTCAAAGCTCATTTAACAAAGCTCATTTGCAAAAGGGATTTTAGTGGGGAAATACCTTACCAAAAGAAAGAAGAAGATACATACATACATACGTATGTATACGCACTTTGCCTAAGTCTGGTTCAAGCTCATTTGCAGCAGGGATTTTAAGAGGAAAAATACCTTACCAAAAGAAAGAAGAAGAGTAGCGCAATAGTTGGAATAATAGTTTCAAGGCACAATTGTACACACACACACACACACACACACACACACATACGCATACACATGTGCACTTAGCGTAAGTCCGACTCAAAGCTGATTTAACCAATAACAATTAACATTTTTGTTCTCTCTCTCTTTCTGTGTTTTGCAGGTGAGTCTGCCTTCTGCGCTGCAGTGCAGCTGGCGTGTAATTCTAAGTTCGATAATTAAAGGTAAGCACGAGTGTATATCCGTCCGTATATTAGCTGCAATTAGGCAGCTGTGCCCCACATTGCGGCATTATGTTTAACGTTTCCACTTGACTAAAAAAAATTTAATTGAAAATAAAACTCAACACGCGCCAATTTAATTAAAATACCTAAACCAAACAAAAAGAAATAGAAAAAAACTGGGCATCTCAAACAATGGGAAATTTATTAAAAGCCCAATAAAACACCAAGTTGCATTCAACTTTCAACTGCAGCTGAGCTGCTGCCGCCGCAAAGCGTAACGCCAATTGTTGTTGTTGCAGTTGTTGTTGTTGTTATTGTTGAAGTTATGCTTCAAGTGTTTTATGGCAAAAAAAAGTGCCTGAAGCCAGAACTTCTATGCAACAGATACGCGCTGGCACTCAGCTTGCAACGAATTGTTGCACACACACACACACACCCGCTGTCTGAAACCACCCCAGCTGACACACTAAGAAAAATTAATATGACCCGTAATTTGGTTTTTCTAAATTTCAAAATCATTGGGGGTCATTTTTTTCCTTCTTTTAATATATAAAAAAATGAATATATAAATACAACTCATCAGTTGGCACTATATTTTTTCTTCGAGTGTAGCTGCTCTTGTTGCATTTATTATTGTTGCCGTTTGGTGGCGACACCGACACGCATGCGTTTTAATTTCTGCCCGTCCGCTTTGTCTCTGTGTGTGTGAGTGTGTGTGTGTGTGTGTGTGAATGTGTGAGTGTGTTTGTCTCTGATAAAACCTTAGCCACTCCACGCACCTCCCTCTGCTCCATACGAATAGGAAAAAAAAGAAACAAAATAAAACAAAGCACAGCCCAAAATGAAGTTGGAAAACTTCACGCTGTCTGATCTCGCATCGGGTGTTCTTTTCCAGCGGATACAATCGACTGCGCATGCGCCAACACACACACAAACAGACACACACACACATAGACACACACACATTAATAGTTTGACATATGACCTGTGCAACAGCAGCACACTAAGCACACTAGGGTTAATGCTAATGGTAATACATTTGCCATTATTTCTCACACACACACACACACGCACGCATTTCAGCACAATGCTTTGAACTTGTTTTAACTGCGTTCGCTTAGCGCTTAGTTATATTATCATCTTTTTGGACAATGGAAATTCCACATGGCCAAAACAATAGACATGCTCTGTGCTGTGACCGTTATAACGACTACAACTCAATTTGAGCCAAACTAATTATCATCTCGTGTTGAGCTCAGAAATATGGCTTTGGAATTTGCCTTTTTCAGCCCTATTCTTGTGTCTATTTTGGCAATTTTAATGGGAATTCTGTACGCATTGCAGGTGCTTGTCTTTGCTACTATTTTTGCTGTAGTGTAAATCTTTAATTTTACCTTTTTTCTGTGCTACTATAGTCATAATGCCTTGCTATCCGTGCTATTTCCCTGTTTTGGTTAGTAAATATTGAAACTTTGCTATATTACTTTTATACTATTACAAGTCGTTGGGTTTGCTGTGATCGTTACTTAATTTAAGCTCATGGGAAATTTCTCTTCTCAGTCGACTTTTTTCTTAATGAATCGCTAGTGTGTTGCCCATTTTGCTGTTTATTTTCCACTAAGGTGTGCGACTTTACTATAATATTTCCTGTAGTTGAAATCTTTGCTAATTTCTACATTTCTGTTCTACTGTGGCATGTGTTTGTTTCGCATTTGCAACATTACTCTATATAACACTAGTAAAAGTCGTTGGATTTGCTGTGATCGGTACTTTTGCTGTGACCGTCACTTAATTTTCCCTTAATTTCCTATAATAATCGCTTGCTAATTTCCCTCTTAGCTGCTTTTTCTCCACTAAGGTGTAGGTCTTTACTATTATATTTCCTTTATCTTTTATATTTTCTGTACTACCGTCATACAAGCCATGTATTTCCTATTTCCCAGCATTCGAAATTACAAGTGAAACTTTACTATAGTCAGTAAAGTCACCAACCGGATCAAACTTAACGAAAGTCATAAACTGAACTTATCGTACATAGCTAAGACACACTCAACTAGCATAGACAGCCTTGAGTTGAGAGACTTTTGTGTGGATGCTGAGTGAACAAACCACTTCTGCGGAAATACTCACACACACACACACACACACAAACACATTCGCACACACACTTACATTCCATAAGTTCAGCTTGTCATTTCCAGCATCTCTTAATGTGTTCGTTGTGTGTGTGTGAGTGTGCGTGTGTGTGTGCTGGCTGCTCTTTATCGAAATCTTTTGGGAAGTTTCTCTTAAGGCAATTATTTTTTATGGGAAATGTCTGGCAGACATAAAAGTTTCTTCTATTTGTGTGCAGGATCTTATAATTAATTGCCAATAAGTTTGCAAAAAAAAAACAAAATAATCAGGATTAATTTATCTTTGCCCCTTTGCAATTTGGTGCCTCTTTCGCTCGACTGTGGATGCTGAGCGATCCGTTTTCATAGGAAATTTACACACACACACACACACACACATGCGATAAGTCTGTGATTGTATGTGTGTGTGTTGCGCTCTCCCTCGCTCTCACTCTCTATTTAGCTGGGAGCTTTGGAAACGGCCATTGTTGTTTTTGTTGTTGTTGTTATTGTTGTTGTTGCTATTTTGAGCGCCGAACCGGTTTCAGTTCGAATCTTGACTCTAAAGAAACAACAACAACAACAACAACAACACGGCAAATAAAACACCAAAGCAAACAACAAATGAAATCCGTAAAGCAACAACAACAACAACAACAATAACAGCAACAACAGCAGAGACCCCAAATTAATACAGCTATTGGCATTTTTATAATTTTCATTTAAAAACAAAGAAAGAAAAAAAATGTGAATAGCTTTGGAGGAATGCCTAAAATTAATAATGGCTCTTTTTTTGTTTTTTATTGTCAACTTAATAAGCATGCACACTTTCTAAGCCAGCCATCGATTCGCTCAAATATCCACACACATTTATATATATATAAATATCTATATCTATATCTATATACATATGCAAATAGATTCCATATTAATTATGAATAACAAACTGATTGCTGCGAATCTTGAATCATCACTTGCAATGCATTCAATTTAAGAACTTAAATGTATATTTATATATAATATATAGATACATAAGTATCTAGCTATGTTCGATTAGCTGAACTGGCAGTCAGCATATCGGGGCTAGCATCTGTGACCTTAGCTGGCAATGTATTGACCTTGCCACAACTGCAACACGGCAAGCGATGCTGCTGCTGTTCTCAAATGGGTGGCTGCATGCAGCAGAATCCTTACATATTGGAATGCGGCTGCGGTTCGAGTGTTGTTTTTGTTGCTGCTGCTGCCAGTTGTGTCAACAGCAACAGCAACAGCAACAACAACAACATCTCACGTTTGCTTCAATCTTGGTGTCTGTCGCCGCACGTACGCGGCTTTAACAACCATCTTACATAGTCGCCGATTAGCCAAGGCAGACGCTCAGCGCTCAACGCTGTGGCGACTCGGCGACTCGACGCGACTCAGCGACTCGGCGACTCGGAGACCTTCTTGCTCGGAACAGGCTTAAATCCAAAATGATGAGCTATCTCACTGTGCAAATCTTGCACTTCACTTGGTCCGCTGAGTTGGCTTTTAAGGGCCTTTAGTCCCAGTCCCAGTTGAAGTTGAAGTTGAAGTTGGCTGCAGTCGCAGTTGCAGCCTCTTTTCTTTTGTGGCAAGCAGTTCTTTGCTTCGTCTTTTGTTTCATGCTTCACGGCCTAATGGGCGGTGGCTCCACAGGTTGCTGTCGAGTGTTGTTGCAACATCTTGTAGCTGGGCGCCCTGGACATGCCACTCTACCCAACTCGACCCAATGCCCCCCCCCCCCCCCTCTTCTGCCCCGCATCCCTACCTGCACCATGCCACATCGCTTGGACACGTGTGCGTTGCTAAAACGTCCGCTTTCAGCCTTGCCTTGGCTCTGATTTGTTTTTTTTTTATCTTGTGGCTTTTGTTCTACTTGGTAGCCATCAGAAATGATTTGCAAAGGGGTATAATAAAGTATAATATATAATTCCACAAAGTCCTCATATTATTTATTGCACAGCACATCTTTTAGCCATAACAATTTTGCCAGATATCATCTTAATTTTGGTTAGCTGCACTTTCGTATGCCCAGCGAATGCCCTGGAAATGTTATAAATAATGAGTAAAAAGAGTGTTGCAGTGTACAGGGTATCTGCAAGTCGATTATGCACTTGACTATGCATTTCTTTGCCATTTTCAATCTGCGTGCTTTATTTTTTTTTTATTCTCGTGCTTTATGCTTGGATTAAATTTAGCAAATCGAAGCGGGCCAACAACGAATGCGCTAATTGAACTTGCTGCTGCTGCTGCTGCTGCCGCTGCTGCTGCTGCCGCTGTGTCTTCTGCTTGCCCACTTAGCTGTTGACAAAATGGACGACGACAACAACAACTATGCAGAAGAAGCAAGTTTGTTGCTTTTCCATATTTTATATTAAGTCGCCTCGCAAATATTTGTGCACAACAAAATGTGCCAAAAAACAAAAAACACACATTGATGCTTGATGCTTGCGCGTATTTTTAAACCCAAAATTAATATCTCACATACATATATATGTATATATGTATAGATAAATGTGTATATTGTTGTGTGCGCTACATCTGACGAGTGACCCTGCCCCACCCCCTCCAGCAGCATACCAGTGCGCACAACAATAAAAAGCATCCAAATCGCCTTTTCGGCAAAATGTAAAAAGCTCCAAAGAGAATTCGCCCCGCCTCGCCTCGCCCTGCCTCGCCCTGCCTTCGCGTTCGCCAGGCCTCGACTCGTCTTCGTCTTCGCCTTCGCCTTCGCTTGTGCTTGCTTCGGCTCGAGTCGAACGCGGACTCGCCTCGGCTCGACTCGGGTCTGCTTGGGTTGGCTAGCAGCGCTCGCGCATATTTCACACTTCACGACAAACAATCTGTTATTGGAGTTGTTGCAATTATGTTTACAAAGACATTAACGGAAAGGCCCAAGCAACACAACAACAACAACAGCAGCAGCAATGCCAAAAAAAAACACACAGCTCAAAGCTTAAACACGAATCGAATACGACGACAACAACAACAAAAGAGACGCAGACGTTTTTGAGTGTTGAACTGAAACGTGAGTCGTGCGACGAAATAAATATAAGCAACAAAATCAGGAATGCTAATATTACATCCACTAGGAATACGACTGCGGGAATGCCCTGTAGCCCTGCAGACCAGCCTGTTGATAATCAACAAGTCAATCTCTGAACACAAATATAATTAAAAGCTTAAATATTCAACAAATTGTTTTATTTTGTTTTTTTTTTTCACATAATGACAATTGGGTATTTTTGCTGAACCTGTTTGCCTTTGAGACAAATTTCTTAGTATTCTGTCTAAGCAATTAGCTAATTACAACTGCAAGTTTTTCGTAATAAATTGCTCTTTTGATTGATTACAACAATTTTAATTATAGATCGAAAGTCATTTTGATTTGAGCTAAAGAAGCACGGTCTGCTCAGCTACCCTTTGACCCCCCCTGTTGTTGTACAGGGTAGCAAAACACAGCACTCGCTGCTGGCTGGCGACAACCAATAAAACACAATTCCAAATGGGAAAAAAATACAGAAACAGAAACAGAAACAACAAGAAAAATACTTACGCCAACTGGCAGTTAAATGTGAATTTGAAGTTCACAATCCAAATCAGCGTCTACAAATGAAGCGTGATATTTGCATGCTTATTTTGTGGGGTTAAAGGCAAACAGCGCAGCGACGACGACGTCATTGTAAAATGTGGCCAAATAGAAGAAGATGACGACGCAGTTAAAGAAGGTTAACAAGAAGAAGAAGAAGCCGTTGAGAAGCAAGTGAAATGTGCCGCATCATGATTGAAAGCTGTGGCAATTAGCTTTAATTCTAAGCGGATTCCACTGCTGCGAAATATTTGTGACAGCTGATTTTGAAGCTGATGTGGCAAAATTGTGTATTTGATCGATCTATCTTGGACTGCTTGTACTGGTCGCTGTTGGCTGTTGGCTGTTGGAGACGCCAACAAAGGGTCTGGCAATCCAATCAGTGTGCGGTTGAAGCTTAGTACTAAGCACCTTTTGGGCAGCTGTGTGCAGCACGTGCTTAAATTAAATGTCTGCTTGTGGCTAAAACTATTTGTAAACTGAAACTGGAACTGACTGTTCGCTAGCAGCGGCGCCACACGACTAACAACTGACTGTACTCCGTTTCTCTGTGTGTGTGTGTGTGTGTGTGTGTTTTGCCCCTATTCAGCTGTCAAATGTGCAAAACGCCTCACACTTTGCATTTCGTTACGGACACTTGAGTAACGGCGCTTGCAACAGCAACAGCAACAGCAACAGCAACAGCAGACTTAGGATCAGCGCTGCACTTGAGCGCAACTGAGCTGAACTGAACTCAACTGATGCTGGCATCTTTTGTTACCATTAATCCCGACAGCGCTTTAGCCGCAGTCAGGCGCAAAGTCATCCACTTCAACGACAACAACGATGATGATGATGATGATGATTATGAGAAGGAGCAGTCGCAGCAGCAGCAGCAGCAGCAGGAGTCTTCATCTTCATCCTCGTCTCAAGGGTCGTCGTCAGAGGCTTTCTTTTCTTTTAGTATCAATTTTTTTTTCTCCTTCTCTCTGTGTGTTTGAGAAGAGGGTGCGGAACGATTTTCATATGCATTTTGTACGCTTCATGGAAAATGTTTTGTAACCAATTTCTTACACCTTCGTTTACCTGTTTGCTGTTCGCTGTTTGGAGTGTGGGGCTGATGCCGATGCCGATGCCGATGCTGAATGCTGATGTTGACTTGAAGTGGTTTTCACTGGAGCTCAGTTGTCGGTTGCATGTTCTTCGATTTTTGACAGATGATTCTGTTTTTCTTGGATTTCTTTCCCCATTGGCATGGACTGTGATTGAGGTCTGATACTGCCGCATAGACAGCTATTAATATGTTTGATTATAGACCTCGATTTCAAGCAGCAGAAAGCGGCTGAAAGCAGCTGAAAGCCTTTAAACTGAAGAGGCGCTTCAGCAAAAACTTTTAACAACGATTTTCGAATTTGAAACGTATTTTCATGCTTCAAAATAAAATCGAAGAGGTAAAACAATGCGGCAGAGTTTGGAGAGTCGTTGGACGCTGCGTGGGATTCGATTGGTATTTGGTTAGATGGTGCAGCTGTGGCTCTAGTTGCTGCCTGCTGCACTTTTCTTCTACGTGCCACACATCTTTTGTCTCTTTGCTGCCAGCCTGCTGCACAATATTTATTGTTTATTGGCCCTGCTCGGCATTGTGCGTCTGAAGTATGCGCCTCATTTTACCTGTGAGAGAGTCCTTGCTGCCTGCTGTCTGACGTAAAAACCCCTGCGGCTTGCAACAGGTGAGAACTGATTTTCTCGATGCAACAACAACAACAAAACAACAACAACATCAACAGCAACGCAGAAAACTGCCAAAATACAATGTTAACAGCGCTTCTACAAATCTGTGTGTATTTTTTCTTTTTCTTGTTTTTTTTTGTTTTGGCCAACAAAGACAAAAGCCAAAGCGCCGTAGATTTTAATGCCCACGCAGAGATCAGTCTCGCACACACACACACACACAGAGGCAGACACACACACAGGCAGACACACACCCAGACAAGGCAAGCGGCGAACTTGAGTGCTTATAAGGCAGCATTTGCACAGTCCAACAACTCTCTCAGACTCAACACACACACACACATAGGCACAGGTGACCAAGAGCGAGAGAGAGGGAGAGAGAGAGAGACAGAGAGCGAGAGAGGGAGAGTGAGAGCGAACGTGTTCGCTTACCTGAGCGTCAAGCGCTTGGCTGCCTATAACAACAACACAATAACAACTGTTTAAATGCTTCGCCACGAATTCGCCGCACACAAGCGATGAACAAGACGAAGAAGAAGAAGAAAAAGCAGAACAACAACAACAACATCAACAACAATAGCAGCAGCAACAGCTACGAATTTCGGTACATATACAATTTGTGAACTTACCTGTGTGCTTGTGTTTGTGTGTATGTGTTTTGCTCGGGTTCGCAACGAATCTGGGAAGCCGCTGCAAACGACAACCAGACGACAGCTGTCAGCAGACAGCATTCAGCATACAGCATACAGCAGACAGAAGTCAAGGGCGGCTTAGGATTAAACAGTTATCAGCAATGTGACGCAAAAGGATTTAAGCATTTGATAAGCCTATTTTTCAGTTCAAAATGTGTTGCGTTAAAAGAGCAGAGGAGAGCTAACTGTATTTGACAATTTAATAAAAATGCATCGATTTAACAGCTGAAAATTTGAATTTTTATTTTATATTCCTATGCTACTAAAGATTTGCATTTATTTTTATATCAATTATATCTATAAATGGATTCACTAAATAGTTCTGAATAAGTTGGGTAAATACTTGAAACATGTCTAATAACTCTGTTATTCTAAAACGATCTTGCTGAGTTATCTTTAGTTGTAATGCTCACTTGAGATTACTAACTAAAGATAAATCATGATTGCATTTGTGAGCGGTTCCACAGTGTGACATATTTAATATTATAGATCGGTTCCACAATGTGACATATTTAATATTATGGAACGGTCACATTGCAATCATGAGTTATCTCTAGTTAGGATCACTAACTCTATCAGTCTAACTGACTGCAGTTGTATGTGTAGCTGTGTATATCTTTGGCTGCCTGTTGCTGTCTTTGAATCTAATGTGCAGCTGCACAAGCAACAGGCAGCATTTTCTTTGGCTCGCCTCGCTTCGCTTTGCTTTAGTTTTGTGTGCTGTTGTTGTTGTTGTTGTTTTTGGCCTGATCTTCGCTTCGGGATCTTCGCCGCTCACCTTTTACCAAGCAACATTGCGACGTTTACCTGTATTCTATACTGGCTATGCTCGCTCTTTACCTAACTCGCCGTGTGAGCTGTGCATGTGTGTGTGTGTGCATGTGTGTGTGTGTGTGTGTGTTTGTATTGGTGAGCAGTGTGCGCTGTGCATTGAGCGAGGTTCGTTTCGGCTTCAGTTTCGAAGCTAACGCGACACTGCGCAGACGCGAATTGCTACACGAGTCGTGACTTGACGTGACGTGACGTGACGTGAGTGAGTCCAGGCAGTTGATATAACAGTGCCACGCCTTGCCGCCCCCTTTCGTTGCACCGTGAACGGCTCGACTTGCCGCTAATTCACTGCTAATCGAATGTAATGCCAAAAAAGAAAAACAAATAATAAAAAACGTCCAGTTTCCAGTTGCGCGATTGTTTAGCGACTGGCTGCTGATAGAAACGAGTGTGTTTGTGGCAAGCGAGGAAGAAGAAGAAGTGCAAAGAGAAGAGCCACAAAAATAGATATATAATAATTTTTGTGATTTCATTGCTAATTGGCGAGACAGGGACGAAAGCGCAGCTGTAGTTGTTTAGCAGTAGTTGTTGTTGCCACAAGATGGCCCAGTGTTTATGCAAAAGACACCAACAACAACAGCAGCAGCAGCAGCAGCAGCAGTAATAACAACAACAATAACAACAATATAGGCGACAGGCAGCTTGCAGCTCAGCTTTTTAAAAGCTGCGCCTGCGCCTGCGCGCGCTCACCCTAACCTCGAAAAAAGCTACGCGCGAGTCGAACTCGAAAAAGAGAATTGAAAAGCTGCCAGCAAACAACAAAAAAAAAATAAAAGCAAAAAGCAAAAACAACAACAACAACAAAAGCCTTCGTAATGTGAAACTGGTTCCTATACAAAAACAACAAAAAATAAATAGCAGCAGCAGCAGCAGCAGCTACAAATACAAACACAAAATACACACACGCACACACACACACACATGCAGTTACGGCAATTGCAGCGACAACAACAACAACAGCAATAATAAAACGCAGTGAAAGAGTTCGGAAGTTTTTTTGTTGTTGTATTTTTGGCACGCAAAACGTAGCAAATTTTTGTTGGTCTTTTCGCGCTGACAAAGCGAAAAACAACACGCGCAAATCAGCAAAAACGCAAAAGAAAAAACAAATCAACCAATAAAAAGTGTTTAAACAAACAAAAAAAAAAAAAAAATAAGCAAGCAAAATAGAAGGCTGAAAACGTTGCCAATTTCTGTAATTAACAAAAAAAAAAGAGACCACAAAGACACTCATGACGTCACTGGCGTCGGGTTCGATTCGCACTTGATTCGCATTTTGGCTCAGCTGCAACCCAAAACGATGCGCATATTAAAGTTGTTGAGGCCGCTGCTGCTCGTCCTGCTGCTCCTGCTGCTGATGAACTGCGTCTGTGTGTGGCCCGTTTCGGCGGCCCGGGATCGGTTCGCCCGCCAGAACGCCAAGCATCAACAGCAGGCCGCCTATCGCAACAGCAACGCGAACCGTGCACGCAATCGTCCCACCAACGTTGGCCATGATCGTGCAACAGCCGCAGCAGCGGTAAGCGGCGTTATCATCGGCAACGCTGGCAGCGTCGTCGGCGATAACATCAAGGATACATTCCCCAAAGGCAAAAGTAAGTGGCAATCATAATGCAAATGCGGGCAAACAACTGCTGTCAAATTCGAAGCTTATAATTTCTTTAATTATTAATGTGGCACATTAATCTGATGCCACTAACGGAATTCAAATGGTTTACTAACGGTTTAGACAAACAAAATGGCAGCGTAAAGATTGAAAATGCTTAAGAGATTGCTTGGCTCATTCGCAAAACTGAAAATGAAGCGAGAGATCTTTTATTATATATACATTATATATACGATAAATTGATCAACTCTTTGCTTAATGACTGAAGACGTTTAAGCCACTTTCTTAACCCATATTCGAAAGCGAGATGGAGATTTATCATTAAATATATATTATATATTTATTGACATTTAGAATAAAGAAATAAAGAAATAAAAAAGTATTTGTATTTAATGGGAAATTGCATTGGCATAGAAGAGACCAAGATTTATCTTATTCATATTCGATATTATATACTCGATAAGTTGCACAATTTACTCTTTGATTGGTTCAAAATGTTTAAGCCACTTTCGTAAATCACAGGCGAAGCTGAAAATGCATTTGGATTTAATAGAAGAGAAAGAGATTTATTATATATATATATATATATATATATATATGATAATGCTCGATTATCAGATTACTTATTTACTTATTATTTTGTGAAAACTTGTTCAATTTGGAAAACACAAAGATTGAACCTGTTTTAGCTGCTGAGTTGTGGGGGGTGACTTATTCAACTTAGCCACACTCAGCCTTGTCCACACATCAGTCATGTGCATCCATCATGCGTGCGCATCCATCATGATGTTTATGTAGATTTGCCTGCCCATATATCATAATCATATCAAGACATTTGCCCCGAATAAATGCAGCCCCAACACATATACATACATATACATATATATATATATATATTTATGTGTGTGATGTATGCCCAAAAGGTACTCGTATTTACTCGGCAGTTGACTGCGTTGCGTATCTGTATCTGTGTATCTGTATTTGATATGCAGCTGCGCTTATCTTATCGCTCTGAAGTGCTGAAGTGCACCAATGTTTAGTTTTGGGTTGAGTTTGGGGTTCCTTTTTTGTTGTTGTTGTTGTTGTTGTTGGCATTTCATACCTTTTTTACCTGCCCAGTTAGTTGGCCGGCGTTCGGGCCTCAACCTCTTGACTTGGGCGCACGACCCCGCCCCCTCAACCCCGCCTCCCAGTGCAAGTAGTTTACTTTTTAGCTTATTTCTGTTTTTATTATCAATCCGTTCTACAAACACGAAACCCTGTAAGAATCTCTCTACTGTTTGTGCGCATTTCGTAACCAACTTGAAATTATTTTTTTATATTTATGTTGCGACTGGTTGGCTGGTGGCTGTTGGCTGTTGGCTGGTGGCTGTTGCTGTTGCACTTTCAAGCAAATTTTCCATTTCTCTTTGTCAGCAACGGCAGCAACAGTCGCAAACAGTCGACACAATTTCCAGCTAAAATGGCGACTTAATTTGTTGACATCGCAAGTATCACGAGTATCGCATTTGCTCATTTTGCCCAGCTCGAAAATTAATGAGAACCCATAACGGCCAACACTCGAGGGCAGTTCAATATGTTCGGCAACAATATAGAAATGTTTGAGATCATTTCGATTATTATTTTATTATCATATCATTTTTGTGTGCCTATTGTTTCGCAGACTGTTTAAAATTTGGATATTTTACAAACTGCCCCTTGTCGCTGTTACTCGAAAATTAATAGCAACAAAATATTGCACGTTTTTACACCCTGCACAGATTGCTTGGGTGTCTTCTGGTTCTTAAAAATTTATAAATGTTTATTCTTAATCGATTTTGATTAGTTTTGACTAAGTTCCATTAGCGTACTTTTGTAGATATGACCTTGGAATCTGATCAATTTACACATTTTCATGAAGGTTACAGCTGGGAGAATAGAGCAGGGTATCTGCTAGTCAGGGCACTTTAGACTCCACTTCATCTCATCTCATTTATTTTGTTTGTATCTTTAAGCAAAACATTTGTTTACCCAATATTTTGGAGCAAATATTAGCATTTGGCTGGCAAATAAGTTAACAATTTTCTGCTGCTCCCCACCACCAGCACCACTCCCCCTGCCCACATTCCATACTTTGTCGATAGTCAGTGATCTTGTAGCTGCAAATTAATAAACGTCCCGCCCCCAGTCCGCAATTGTACAAATATTTGAGGCAAGAGCCGCGGTTATCGCCAGTTGCGTTGCCGTTGCCGTTGCCGTATGCTAATGGATCCAGCTTTATAATGTTTCTACACACTCCAAGTTTGCCGGATGTGGATAAGAAAACAATAATAATTATTATTATTTTACTGATAAGCGATTAAGCCAACCAATTGTCAATTGTTATAAGTCCCCAAGGGTCGATTTGGTCGTTTCTTCGGGTTCGAATGTGTAGCGATATCTGTGTGACTATATATAATTATTATATACATATATATATATATATATATATATATATATGTTTTGCATCACTCCAAAGTAGTTTTGCGATTTTATGGCACGTCGTCGTCGTCGTCGTCGTCGTCGTCGTCGTCGTCGTCGTCGTCGTCGTCGTCGTCGTCGTCGTCGTCGTCGTCGTCGTCGTTGTAAACAAGCACAGCTGCAACAGATATGCAAATAAGTCGATTGGCAAAACAAACCGAGTCGACACGGACACTAACTGTGAATCTAACGCGTGGGGAGGGGGGGCGCAAAGGGGCAAAACCCTGGAAATCGAGGACAATTGGAATTATTGTTGTGGCAACTGCTGTGGAGTATTCGCAACGCTTTGATTACGATTGTGGCGCAACTGCAGACAGCCAGTTGTCATAATAAGCGGGCTAAAATATTTGCCGTAAACACAAGCGGCTCTAAAGTGGGGCAAGCGCAAATCAGGGCTCAAATCGAGCGATTAATATTTGTCTATGGTTACTTATAATTGGTGTTAATTAAACTGTTTGCAGACTTAACTTGGAATATGTATTTATATTTGCATTTAAACTGAATACAAAGCAATTTTTAACAAACTTATCTAAACTTATTCAGCTGGCTGTTTTTTAGTTATCAATAAGCATTTAAAATGCACACAAAAACTAATTTAACTTGTCTATAAATTGGAACTTGCTGCCAGGTTTTAGTTGAAGTCTTGTTTTTTCTATATGCACACATTATTTCCAGCTTTGCCTTTCTATTGTTTTCTTTGTTGGCTTATTGCTTGCGTGCGTTTTGGGCTGCACTTTAACGCTTTTCGGCCGGGCCAACAGCACAAAGCGTCGACCACGATTTGAGATTCTAGTTGAGAACTGAAAGGTTTCCTCAGCTAGCTTTGTGTTCACTGTGTGTGTGTGTGTGAGTTGGTGCTTGAAAAACCACATTCCATAGTGTGCCTGGCCACACTGTGCATCCACAAAGACTCACAATAGCAACAACAACAACAACAACAACAGCATCCACTCAGAGCCAGCTTCATAAAATGGTGTAAGCTCTGGCTAATTACGGCGTCAGGCACGCGCTCACTCTGACTCTGTGTGTGTGTCTCTGTGTGTGTGTGTGTGTGCAACTGCAGCTGTGTGTTGCTTAGTTTGCATAGCATTTCTATAATTCCTGATTAAGACATCATATAAGCAACACAAATACAAATACAAAAAAAAAACACTCAACTGCAAATCGCCAATTGCGGGTTTTTTTTTTGTATTTATTTTTGAGCTGTTGAACTTTAATGCCAGTTTTGCTGTGGTTGTTGTTGTTGTTAGTTTTTTAGCAAGCCAACTTTAGTGTAGAGTGCGCAGTACCAAGTCTTTATACAAAATACTGGTTTTCTAAACCCACACACACACACACACACACACACACTGACAGACACACACACACACACAGACAGACAGACAGGCAGCAGTTGCAAGCAGCAATTGCAGTGTGAAGTGCTGGCTGCTGCGACTGCGCAGCTCTCTCGCCTCCTCTCCCTCCCTCCCTCTGTCTGTCTCTCTCTCTCTCTTTCTTTTATTTGCTCTCACACACACACACACACACACACACAGAGAGAGTTGTATTTACACATTTTACGACACTTTTTCTTAACAGCCTTTTTGGAAGCCTGCTTGCACTTTATATTTTGAATTGCCGAATGCACAGTGTGACCGACCTGCAAATGATTTGCCTTCCACTGTGTGGTCTTACCGTCGTCTGCTTCTTCTTCTTTATCATCTTCTTCTTCTTCTTCTCTTCTTTAGCGATATTTTTTTTTTTTAAGTTTTGCTGTGCTTTGCTTGTCTTTTCGTGTGGGCGTTTCGATTTCAAAACTTGCAGCAGCAGCAGCAGCGGCAGCTTCCGCAGCTTCGTTGTTGCGACCCACGTATTTGTTATTGTTGCTTGTTTGTTATTGTTGCTGTTGTTGCTGTTGTTGTTGTTGGCTTCTTCGCTTGGTTCTATGCCTAAAAATAGCTAAAATGCTGCGTTACTCAAAATGCTCATAGCCATTGGGCATTGAACAGCCCAAAAATGGCGCCAGGGCGTGCTCATTAAACCAAGCAGCTATATCGTCATTTTCTCCCCCTTTCCACTCTCCTTGCCTCTCTCTCCACTCTCCACTCTCCACTCGCTCCTCGCTTATTGTTGCTTCGGACTTGGCGCAATCGCGTCGAGCTTATCTAATGGCAACATTGTTTGCTGTTTCTACTACTCATTCTAGTTGCTGTTGCTGTTGCAATTGTTGTTGCTGCTGTTGTTGTTGTTGTTATTGTTGTTTTTATCATGCAGCACGACCTGCGCCCAATTGTTTTTTTGAGTTGAAAAACTTAAATGAACGCGCATCGAACACGAAATGGGCAACAAAACAGCGCGCAGCAACCTCAACCAAGCCAGGGCCACTTTTTTTAGCCTTTTGTTTTTGTGGCTTGAGATCTTTGGATTTTGTATACCCTTACGGCAGAGTATAGTCTAACAATGTAGACTGGTTGAGCGTATATATTTATTATTGATTTCATTTGATGCTGACTTGATGTAGACACATCTGCCTGCCTCAGCTGTGAAGCTGTCTTACTGAAACTTTGAAGATAACTGACAGCCATCGGGATCGTTCCACTATATCATATATATGCACAGCAACGAGTCAATTTAGCCAAGTTAACCCAACCAATGCTGGCAATATTTAGATCGATTAGATTCTTTAGCAACAATGAATCGGTTTTTCTAAAATTTAAAGTGAGCTTTTTCGTCAGATTAGAATTACCAAAGTATCCAGTTGAGATTGTTATTAAACTGAAATTTGTATTATTATTATTCATATTATTAATTTTTATTTATTTTAATGTATGAAAAGCGTTTAAACTTGAACTGAGATTTAATCTGCAAGCGTATGCAATCTTCGAATTGGCCAAGATAGTTGTTCTTGCTTGTCTGGCGTTTTTTTTGCTGCAGGCCAGCAACAGGAGGCATGCCTTGTCGGTGCTTTGTTGTTGCATGATCAGCGCTGCCTCACTGAAAACAGAGAAAAAAAAGCTACAAAACATTTGTTGAAGATGCGCGCTTGCAGCGTTTTCTGCGAAAGCTCGTTGCGCTTATTTGCCTTTGTCTTCGTGACGCCACGACATAGAATATACATACAACAACAACAACAACAATAGCAACTGCAACAAAAACAAAACAACAAAACAACAACAACAACAACTTATGAAAGAAAGTTGCCGCAAGTTGCAGAATTGTTTTGCAAAATCCGCGCACGTAACCAAGCGATCGCTCTGCCTATGGCCAAGGGGGAGGGGATGGCAGAGTATGCCTTATGGTATATGGTCTATGGTGTATGGTGTATGGTCTATGGTATATGGTATGTGGTCTATGGTGTATCTGTAATGAGCTGCGTGATTTTAATGGCCAGTCGCAAATGAATTTATTAAGCGCTTTTACACAATTTCATTGTAAATTGAACGCGTGCCGCGACTGAATTGTCGCAAAACAGTTATGAATTATTTATGTGGCAACGTTGCAGCTAACAACTGGCAACCGCCAATTGCCAACTTTAAATGTAGCAAACAGCAACAGCTCTTGCCACAACAGCAACAGCAACTTGGCTAATCTATGACACCTAATCATCGACGGCGGCCAGCTGCTGTTGCATCTGCATACAAAAATATATATAAATAAATATATATATGTATATATATATATGTCAATATGTATTTGACGAACTTTCACCGCAGGTTTTTTGTTTTGTTTAGAGATCAATGTACTTGTCTCGGCTCAAATTGTGGCAGCAACTAGCTGGCGGCAATAACGGCCGACGCCTTATAATTTTTTGTTGATCAGAATCTGCCCGCTTCGATACGAGTGATGGAGTCGTTGGGAAGCTGAAGGGGGGGGGGGGGAGGGAGGGGGGAAGCATGCTGAGCAAACATTGATTCTATGTAGGTAAAAAACAAAGCATGCTTAATGCCCTTTTAAATCTTTTGTTATTTTACAACAAAAATCTATGGCTTTTAATGTTGCTGTTGTTGTTAGTGTTGTTGTTGTTGTTGTGGCCGCAGGCAAAGGTACAAGCGAAGAGCGATGGGCAGCAGAACTCAGCAAATCCAGATGGTTTGGCCACAGAGTTAAAAATCTTTTCCACGAAATGAAAATACACACAAAACAGACAGACAGACAGAGCTAGAGGGAAAAAGAACAAGCACGAGAAGAAGAAGCAGAAGAAGAAGCAGAAGATGATGATGATGATGATGATGAAGAGGTCTGGAGGCGGGGAGCGCACATAAACGTGAGCAACAACAACAAAGCAACATGCACAGCCAGAACCGGCTAAGCGAGTCTCAAAACCGAAACTGAGAACTGAGAACTGAGAAACGAACTGAGAGTCTGAGTCTGAGTCTGCGTCTGCGTCTGCGTCTGAAGAGTTCGAAGTCTGTTTGCTGCTGCTGCTGCTGCTGCTGCTGCTGCTGCTGCTGCTGCTGTTGGAGTCTGCGCATAGACTCGAGTCTCTAGCAGTTGCAGCATTCAAATCGATTATGCAGCCGTTTGACTTGCCACACGAAAATGCGTCGTGCTTGCAGCAGCAGCAGCAGCACCACCAGCACCAGCTAACCCCATGCTCACATTCCCCCCTGCAACCCCCCTGCCAAGAAACAAACTTTAACCGTAGATCGAAGAAAAAACACAATATTTAGAAAGTCAGCACCGCACAGCGAAGCTTGGAATGCGGTTGGGTCTATTAATCAGCGCGTCAGCAGCACAGCACAGAGACAGAAACAGAGAGAGAGAGAGAGAGAGAGGTAGCGAGCGGTAGGGGAGGGGAGGGGAAAAGTAGTAGGGGGTCGCTAGAGCTTTGACTAGAGGGCGAAGTTGAAGATTAAGTTGAGCTGCTGTCTTCTTGATGGCTCTGCACAAAACACAATGTCGCCATATGTGAGTGTTGCTAACCTCGAGCAACTACACTCCCTCCCCCTCCCCGTCCCCCTCGCCGCCCCTTTTTGTTGTATAGTACGGGCAAGTTCGCTGCCTAAGTCTTTTGTTTTAATGATTCACAACGCTTGAATTATGACTTTGATTTGTTGCCAAACAGAGATGCAGCCTCTTGGAGTCTCTTGCTCATTAGCGTCGAGACACTTAGCCTAAGGATTACAAATTAGCCTTTTTGCCACACACAACATGAGACACACACACACACACACACAGCGTCACTGGGCAATGCGGGCGTGTCCATAGCCCAGCAGAAAAATCGCATATGCAACATCTGAAGCATTTCACAAGAAACACAACACAGCCCCCTTAACCACTGCCACTGCCACTGCCAATGCTTGCTGCTTGCTGCTTGCGGCCTTTTCGTGTCTCAAGTTTCAGTCGAAAGGAGCAACATGAAAAACGCTGCTGATAAATTGTGCGCGATAAAGCAGCCGCGGCTTGAAAAGGGTTTCATGCGGCGCGGTATGAGAAATGCCAACGCAAAAGAGCGGCTTGCTGATGCTGCAACTCTGCTGCTGCTCGCTGCTCGCTGCTTTCAACTGGCCAGCGGGCCAAACAACAACAGCAACAACAACAGCAACAAAAAAACAAAGCCAAAGAATTTGTACGAAAATTGTTGCGCTTCGATTTGCCAGCAGGCAAGCAGCCAAGCAGCCAAACAGCCTCTTTTGATCAATGTCCGCCTTGTGTTGGGACTCGAGTCTCGGTCTGGGTCCCAGTCCCAATGTCAACTGCAGGCTCACCTTTGTATTTTGTATTTTGTGTGCTGTTTTGTGTGGTGTTTTGTTTTAGCCCTGGTCCGCTGTCTTTGGGCGCTGCATAACTGCAGGCATTCTCCAGCTTTTTTTTTATTATATTTCTTTGTCGTTTCCCAAGCCTCAGCGAAGAATTTCGCATTTCTGGCGACAAACAAAATATTTTTGCCAATATTTCGTTTCAATCTTTGCTCATAATTATTGTTTGTTTCTTGCTTGTTTTTTCTTCCTCGAAATGCGCCATATTTATGGCTATCGAATTTTTTGCTCTGCTCGTCATTTTGAACTCTTTCAGTTTCTTTTTGCTTTTCGTGCTGATAATTAGCTGAGTGACGGGTGGGTGTGGAACCCACCACCACCGCTGTCCGTGGTCCGTAGGCCGTGGTGCAGCAAGTGGGTGTTCGACAACTCCGACTCTGACACATGGCACACTTTTGCAGCCCACACGTATTTGGTTGCAACGTACAACGTACAACGTAAGACCCGCGACCCACGACCCACGTAGCCCTTTCCTAATAGATTCTACTCGCTCACATCTCTATTATAATCATCATCATCTGGCAGTTGTAGTTGTAGTTGTAGTTGTAGTAGTAGTAGTAGGCCATGCAAATCAATGGCAGATGCTTAGGCTGGCAGGCTAAAACAGGTCGCTGACTAATGATAACAGACGGAGTCACAGTCGGGCCCGACTTTCCGGGCCTGTCTCCGTCTCCGTCTCCGTCTCCGTCTCAGTCTCTGAATCGAAATCTGAATCTGCGTGGGCTGCTAATTATTGAAAACGCCAACTGAACTTGTGACTTGGCAGCGCCCACTTACTCAATGTTGTTATTGTTGTTGTTGTTGTTTTCACTGTCGTTATTTAAGTTTGTTTTTTTAAGTTGTTGTTTTCATTGCTTCCGAGCGTTAAATACAAAAGACTTAGGCAACAAACTTGCGCTCTTGCTCTCTGCTGCCAGCCTTTGCTATTTCCGTCTACAATTCGAATGAATTTCGTTTGATTTTAATTTTAATTTTAATTTCTTAGCATTTGCATTCACCTGTAGCACATAATTCAACACCTACCTGCGTCTAATTAGACAACGGCTCGAAACTAAATTTAGCCCACACATTGTGTCTTTTTATTTTTATTTTTTGTTTTTTGTTTTGTTTTTGGTTGTTGTTCCGCTGAAATCAAGCGTGAAATTTCGTTGCTTTCACTGCACCAAATAATTAAGTCCCTAAGTAAAACATTATCTTTCCATAGGAAGTGATGTAAAATAGTTCAAATAAATATTATAAATGATTTTATTTTCCCGTTACCAACTTTTATTTATTTCTTATTAAATATTTAATAAGTTGAAAACTATAAATGAATTGCAAAGTGCAGTAAAAAGACTTTTTAATCTATTTCCCTAAAATTTTAAATATTTGATTTATATTTATGTATTTTAAAGCATTTCTCGAACTGCTCTTACCTTAAATGATGATTCTTCTAGCCAAATCTTGACTTCATTTGACAATATTCGTTTTCAAGTCGACTAAAACGCAACTTTTATTTATGCTCTGCTTGCAGTTTGCATTGGCACAAAGAGTCGTCTATCGGTGCCCTCGAATCGGGATCATCATTATCGCAATCTGCGCGATCGTTACACAAATTGCACCTATGTCGATGGCAATTTAGAGTTAACCTGGCTGCAGGATGCCACTTTGGATCTCAGCTTCCTGGCCAACATACGCGAGGTGACAGGCTACATACTGATCAGTCATGTGGATGTGACCAATGTGATATTCCCAAAGTAAGTAAACAACAACAGCAGATGACAATTCCCTTCCTTACACAAAACTAAATTAAATTAAACTAAACATTCTGTTTTTGGCGTAGACTTCAAATAATACGCGGACGAACGCTGTTCAGCGTGAACGGTGAGAAGGAGAAGTATGCCTTGTTTGCCACCTACTCGAAGATGAACACGCTGGAGATGCCCGAGCTGCGGGACATACTGCAGGGCTGGGTGGGTTTCTTCAACAACTACAATCTGTGCCACACGCGCACGATTGTCTGGCGCGAGATTCTGTCGGGCGTCAAGGATGATTTCAATTACACGTACAATTTTACGGCGGAGGAGCGCACCTGTCCCAAGTGCGACGGTTCCTGTGAGAGGGACGCCTGCTGGGCCGAGGGGCCGGAGAACTGCCAGAAGTTCAGCAAGATCACGTGTGCCCCAC
The DNA here is from genome assembly GCA_035042305.1 of Drosophila glabriapex. NCBI lineage: Eukaryota > Metazoa > Arthropoda > Insecta > Diptera > Drosophilidae > Drosophila > Drosophila glabriapex. Next base: position 18,882,992 of record JAWNLN010000046.1, read on the forward strand.
AGTGCGCCCAGGGTCGCTGCTTCGGTCCGGGGCCGCGCGACTGCTGTCATCTGTTCTGCGCCGGCGGGTGTACGGGACCCACGCAGAAGGATTGCATTGCGTGCAAGAATTTCTTCGACGATGGCGTCTGCAAGGAGGAATGCCCGCCGATGCGCAAATACAATCCATCCAACTATGAGCTGGAGCCGAATCCCGAGGGCAAGTACGCCTATGGAGCGACCTGTGTCCGCGAATGCCCCGGCCACCTGCTGAAGGACAATGGCGCCTGTGTGCGCAGCTGTCCCTCCGACAAGATGGCCAAGGATGGCAAGTGTGTCGCCTGCAATGGACCATGCCCCAAGACTTGCCCGGGCGTCTCAGTGTTGCACTCGGGCAACATTGATTCGTTTAAGAACTGCACCGTTATCGAGGGCAACATCAGGGTGCTCGATCAGACCTTCTCCGGCTATCAGGACATCTTTTCGAACTACACAATGGGTCCCCGCTATATACCCATGCATCCCGATCGCCTCGAGGTCTTCTCGACAGTCAAGGAGATCACCGGCTACCTCAACATTGAGGGTGTCCATGACAACTTCAAGAATCTGTCCTACTTTCGCAATCTGGAGGTCATACACGGCAGACAGCTGATGGAGAGTTATTTTGCCGCATTATCGATTGTCAAGTCCTCGCTGTCCAGCCTGAAGTTGCGCAATCTGAAGCGCATCAACTCGGGCAGCATCGTCATCCAGGACAACAGCCACCTGTGCTACGTGGGCAACATTCGCTGGCCCACGCTGCAAAAGCTCGACGAGCAGAAGCAGTTCATCAATAAGAATCGCAATACAACCGCATGTCGTAAGTACAGTCGCACATAGAATTCTCTTAACCAACACCATTCCTAACACATCCCAAAACCCAATTATCTCCGCTAGTCAAAGCCGGTCAGGTCTGTTCGGATCAATGTAATAGCGATGGCTGCTGGGGCGCTGGCCCAGACGAGTGTCTCAACTGCAAGAGCTTCAACTACAACGGCACCTGCATTGCCGACTGTCGCAACGTCTCCAAGTGAGTAACATTCTTGATTCATCATTAAATATATATAATCCAATAATAATAATAACATATTCCTGATCAGCATCAATAGGCGAGTAGTCGTGTCTATCGATATCTCCATCTCCGATCTCAGACATCATTTTTAACAGACAAACTTATCGATAAACTAAAATGAACTTGATCTGAGTGGAGTATAAAATGTAAATAAAGTGAAATCATAATAATTATATATCATAGAATAGGAAAAGGTGATAAGGTGTTAAGGTGATAAGGTGATCAATAAAGGGAAATAAACTCGTTGTTTTAGCTCAAGTCAAGTTTATTGCAGTTCATCGATAAGAAAGACTTAAGGAAAAGAAATTGAAGATGTCTCCCAACTCTCGACTAGAATATTTGTTAATTGTTTTATCTGTTGTGGGCAGTTACTAACCGGATGTTCCTCCTCCACTTTGCAGCACTTATCAGTTGGATTCGAAGACGTGCAAGAAATGCGATCCGGAGTGCCGTACCTGTTCCGGACCCGGTGCCGAGCACTGCGACGAGTGCGTGCACGTCCGGAATGATCAGCATTGTGTGACCGTCTGTCCGGATGACAAGTACTCGGACTTCGGCATCTGTCGCAAGTGCCACGAGACTTGCACCGGCTGCACGGGACCAAGGAATACGATTGGACACGGCGCCTGTAATACGTGCAGTCTGGCGATCATCAATGCGGATGCGACTGTGGAGCGTTGTCTGCGCAAGGATGACAAGTGCCCCGACGGCTACTACTGGGAGTATGTGCATCCGCAGGAGCAGGGCTCCCTCAAGCCACTCGCAGGCAAGGCGATCTGCCGCAAATGCCATCCGCGCTGCGAGCTCTGCACCAACTATGGCTTCCACGAGCAGGTCTGCTCCAAGTGTGCCGGCTACAAGCGGCGCGAGCAGTGCGAGGACGAATGCCCAGCGGATCATTATGCGGATGAGGAGAAGCGCGAGTGCTTCGAGTGCCATCCGGAGTGCAAGGGATGCACGGGACCCAGCTCCGAGGACTGCCTCGCCTGTCGCAACTTCAAGCTGTTTGCCGGGAACGAAGTCTATGACAATTCCACGCTGTTCAACTGCACCTCCAAGTGTCCGGCGGAGCTGCCGCATGTCAACTATCAGTCGCACTTCATTGGGCCGCATTGTGTGTCCAGTCCGCCCCGGGGATCGAAGATGAATGCCGGGCTCAACGTGAACACGATTGTCATTATCTTTGTGGCTGTATTTATACCCGTGATCTGTGTGCTCTGCGTCATCATCTACATCTGCCGGCAGAAGCAGCAGGAGAAGAAGGAGACGGATGACTTGGCCAAGGTGTTCTTCGGCTGTGAGGATTCGGAGCCGTTGCGTCCCTCCAATATTGGCGCCAATCTCAGCAAACTGCGCATTGTCAAAGATGCCGAATTGCGCAAAGGCGGCGTTCTCGGCATGGGCGCCTTCGGGCGTGTCTACAAGGGCGTCTGGGTGCCGGAGGGCGAGAATGTCAAGATACCCGTTGCCATCAAGGAGCTGCTAAAGACATCCGGCGCCGAGTCGAGTCAGGAGTTCCTCAGCGAGGCCTACGCCATGGCCACTGTGGAGCATGGCAATCTGCTCAAGCTGCTGGCCGTTTGCATGTCATCGCAGATGATGCTGATCACCCAGCTGATGCCGCTGGGCTGCCTGCTCGACTATGTGCGCAACAATCGCGACAAGATCGGCTCCAAGGCGCTGCTCAACTGGTCCACCCAAATCGCCAAGGGTATGTCCTATCTGGAGGAACGTCGTCTCGTCCATCGTGATCTGGCCGCACGTAATGTTTTGGTGCAGACGCCATCGCTGGTCAAGATCACCGACTTTGGGCTGGCCAAGCTGCTCAGCCTGGACTCCAATGAGTATAAAGCGGCTGGCGGCAAGATGCCCATCAAATGGCTGGCTCTGGAATGCATTAGGCATCGGGTCTTCTCCAGCAAATCGGATGTTTGGGCCTTTGGCGTGACCATTTGGGAGCTGCTGACCTTTGGCCAGCGACCGCATGAGAATATACTGGCCAAGGATATACCGGATCTGATCGAGATGGGTCTCAAGCTGGAGCAGCCGGAGATCTGCTCCCTGGACATCTACTGCACGTTGCTCTCCTGCTGGCAGCTGGATGCCGATCTGCGTCCGCCGTTCAAGCAGCTGACGAATGTGTTTGCGGAATTTGCACGCGATCCGGGCCGATATCTGGCCATACCCGGCGATAAGTTCACACGCCTGCCAGCCTATACGAGCCAGGACGAGAAGGATCTCATACGCAAGCTGGCGCCGACAACGGACGGCTCCGAGTCCATTGTCGAAGCGGATGACTATCTGCAGCCAAAGGCAGCAGCGGGTCCCAGCCATCGCACAGACGGCACCGATGAGATACCCAAACTCAATCGCTACTGCAAAGATCCCAGCAACAAGAACAGCAACAGCAGCGGAGGCGGCGGCATCAACGGTGACGATGAGACCGACTCCAATGCCCGCGAAGTGGGCGTTGGCAATCTGCGACTCGATCTGCCAGTCGACGAGGATGACTATCTGATGCCCACGTGCCAGACTAATCCAAATGGCAGCAACAACAACAACAATAACAGCAACAATCCCAACAACAACATGGCCACAGCAGCCACGGGCTACATTGATGTCATTGGCGTAAGTATTCAAAGAACACTATTTACTCAGATCAGCCAGTTAACAAACCGAGTTGCAAACATCTTAAAGGATTCCTTAAAAGATCGATTATATTTTGTATCTTTTAAAGTAAAGTCCGGTAATAAATACTAATCGATTGCTTGATCTTTTGCAGGTGCCAGCGAGTGTGGATAATCCCGAGTATCTGCTGAACGCACTGAGCGCTGGCGAGGCGCCGATCCCAACACAAACGATTGGCATACCGGTCGCGGGTGTGCCCAGCATGCCCAGCATGCCCATGGAGGTGAAAATGCCGGGCAGCGAATCGACCAGCTCCGATCATGAGTACTACAATGATACGCAGCGGGAGCTGCAACCGCTACAATTGCTGCGCAGTCGCAACACGGAGACGCGTGTGTAGCACACAGTTGCCAGTTGTGGTTGCAGTTGCAGTTGCATCGCACACACTTACTGCCAGAATGTAACAAACACAACAACAACAACAAGTTAAACAAAGTAAAACAATGAAACATTGGATATCAATCTTGCCACGTAGTACCCAAGTGCCTTTGAACCCATCGCCAGACGTCAGTTGCCAGTTGCCAGTTGCCAGTTGCGGAACGGCTGCTGAGGTGTGCCTTCTGAATGCTGTTATCATAGATAAAACCAATTCGTGTGTAGCTGTATAAAACTATATACATACATATATATATATATATATCTCCTGTACATTACTATCTATCAATCTATCTATATATATATATATATATCTATCTATCTTTATCGTACTTAGCCGTTTAGTCTTTTCCCCTCATCCGCTTCTTCTGTCTAACCTTTCTCTATTGTCAAAATATCTACACATATTGTTTTTAATGTCCAGTCGCTGATCAGCGCTTGTAGATTTGTATGTAATTACGAGAACAAAACACCGATAGTGCATTTCTTAGACGCCAGCGAAGCCAGCGAATTGAACTTTGTACAAGCCGCTCCATTTGGGGGTCGCTGGGCGTTTACTAAGCTAAAATTATGTTTTCTAGTTCATGTACTCATGGACTGTCGCAGTTGTACCCATCATAATCTTCTTATATATATATATATATATATATATATATAAACTTATTTAATAATATATACGAGTTATAGGCTTTTAGTTAATAGTTTTCAACTGTGATATAGTTCGTAGGGAACTCTGAATAATAAAAGAATTTTACACACTTCTGAATTTACTCAAACGATATGCAACCCACTGTATAAATTGTTAATAGACACTCAGATCTAATGCAGTTTATAGGCCTAGTTTCATTACCAATGCGAAAACAAAAAATAATAGAACCGATTTGATTTGAGAAACAATAAATCCCGAGCGTGCCATGCATCGATTATGCAATTCTCCTAAAGATTTCGAGTATTTGTTGGCACATTAAGGTTGAAACTGAAATATAAATGTAAGCCTTAGTCTAATATATATTGATCAAAGATATAATTATGTAAAAAATATATACAATATATACGATTACAATACTGAAACGTATGCAGCTAATATCTAATCTTTACGCCTACTTCTTATACACATGTAGATTTGTACTTTGCATATACAATAATACATATATATATATATTTTAATTTAATTTAATTGAAATTAATTTACGAGTACCTACGCAAAGATATGCCTAAACGAGTAAATAAAACGATTTTAAAATAAATGAACGAATTGTCATTATTACCATGCAAATTGTGATTACAAAGGACTGGGCCAAAGCAAATCCGAAACGTTCTCGATCCGAGCCATTAGTGATTTTGCATTTTGTCACGATTCAACTGAATTTGAGGATGTCGCAGTGGTTCCAGCGCACCATGTCCTTTGAAAATCTCTAAGAATTTGGCTGAGTTTGAGCTATTCTTGTTTTTATTTCATAGCTCAAAAATAGGAAACATATTCTTGAGCTCGCAGTAAAATAGGCTATCGATTACCATTCACAGATTTCCAGCATTCGATAAAAAATATGGATAAAAATGTCATAAGAATCCCCTTGTGAGAGCCAATTGTCCTTAAGTTCGACCCATCCTAAAAGTATGCTTTAATTATTTTGGGTTTCTGCTACTCGCTTAAGCCGCAGATTTTTCTAAGCAGCCTAAAAGTATGTTTGAAAATGTAGGTTTTATTGTCAAGCTTATGCGCCACCTGTCGACATTTTGTGTAAAACATGTCTCGGCACTATTGCGCTCGTGCCCGCTGACCGAAAGGTGGCGCTTTGTTCAAATTGAGCCGTTAGCAAGAGAAACGCATAAATTCACTTTGTAATTTTTTTTTATTGTTTATATTTTGAAATATGCAATTAGACAATTTAATGGATTTTGCTAAAAGTGGGCGCAAACTGTGTTTTTTTGTTGTTTTTGTTTTTGTTTTTGTTTCGTTTTATTTCCTTTTTTGATATTGAGTATATATATGTTGCACATAATGTAGAGCTTGTCGGTATGTATGTTTATGTATATGTATTATATGTATGTATGCATATTGAGAAGTTAATCCATAGTTTACATTCATTAAAAGTTCAATTACATCAATTATGTACTACAAAACTATTGCTGTGAGTTAATTTATTATAGTTGCTTAGTTTGTTGCGATAGCTACACATATATGTACGTATAATAAGTTATGCTTTGAGACAATTCCCGAGAACTGTCTGTCCGGCTAGTTTTAGGCAATTAAATAACCGAAAGTATACAATTATAACCATCTGGGAGCACTTAAAACAAGTAGAATACCTAATCAAACTATGCCGAAAGACTACGTACGCCAAACTACTCAACTCAAAGGCCATAAACAAATCAGTGCTGGGCGCTCTGGGCTCTACCTAAAAATACTAAAGGAAATACTAGCATATCTTATTTATGATGTGCACGTGCTTCTTAGTATGTGTCTAGGTGTGTGTGTCTAGGTGTGTGTGTGTCTAGGTGTGTGTGTGTGTGAGTGTGTGCGTGTGAACGGGCTGGGTTTGATTGCCAGCAAAAACCTAATTGATATAAACATTAAATAACATTTGGATTCAGAAATTTGCAAAGAAATCCCCCCGCCGCACTCCTCACTCCGCACTCCGCACCCCGTTCCCGCCCTTGCCCATTTCTCCCCCGCCCCTCCTACTGGTAGAGATGCCCCCGTCTCCCGAAAAATTAGCCAAAGGGGTAGCAATTAGTGCGCAACTCGCACATAGATTACGATTACACAGTGCCCAGAACGTTGACGCAGACGTTGACCTGGACATGGAGTCTATCACATTGGAACGCGACGGACGAGCAAATACTCGGAGAACTGCTGACCCTCGACCCCGCCCCCAGTGCTCGCCTCGATGGTGAAGCCGGCGTTTAGCAGCCGCGTGAGCACCTGAACCGAGTTCAGCTTACAATAGCCGTTGAGGGGGAAGCGTATGATTTGGCGCCAGTCGCCCTGATTCCAGGAGACGCCGCTGCGACTGGACTGCGTTGCCTGGTTGGCCTCCGGGAAGAGCTCGTCGAGCAGTGCCCGTTCCGCCGATAGCATAATGCGTTCGCCCAAATCCGGTGAGATGTGCAGCGCCACAACCTCATAATTGCACTCAGGCGCACCGCTTGTCCTTGGGCTGGTCTTAATGTGACGTGCTGGCGGTGTGGGTGGCGCCACCAGATAGTTGCCATTACGAACACGCTCCTTGCGCATACTCTCCAGCTGCTTAATCATCGCTGCCATGGGGCACAAAGAATCGAGAATCGAGAATCGAGAATGGAGAATGGAGAAAATATGCACGCATTAGCCACGGGTTAGTTCTGTTTACACTTTAACAACATTTTCATTTTCATTTTCGTTTTGATTTTCATTTTAAATTCATTATGCATTCTTCATTCTTTTGGTGCTTTAAAAATAACACTAAACTTTGAATTCCATTTGCTCAAAATCAACACAGCGAAATCATAATGAAATAATAATGAAAACAATCACTTTATTTTTGGCTTTAATTTGTTAGTTAATTTCTTTGAAATAATTGTATGCATTTATTTAATTGGAGTTTCAGTTGTTTTGCCATAGGAAATATTTTGAATTTAAATTGAAGTTTTGAACAGTGTAAGAGTGTTGCGCTTGGTACTTACGCTCCACTTCGTAGTAGCGCGCCTCCTCGAGGAGCAGCTCGAGATCGGGAAAATCATCGGCAATCAATAGTCTTGAGTTTCTCATAAAGTTTAGTATATGGCGAAACATGCCCCCGTCCCGATCGATGAAATAGTGCTGCTTCAGCGAGTCGAGCACAATGGGTATCTGTCCATTGAATAGCTTGGCCAGCTTCGACTCGGGATATTTGGTAAGCGTCTCCAGGGAGCTAGTGTAAATTGTGCCGCCGACATCGATGTGGACCGGCGCCGTATATCGCGAGGCGGCTGCCACACACGGTATGCCAGAGATGGGCTTGTGGTTGTGCAAATAGGAACTGGCTCCGGCCGAGGCGCCACCAGGTCCGGCGCCCGCAGCAGCCGCAGCGGCAGCGGCCACAGCGGCAGCCGCCGCCGCACCAGGCAGACCCAGCGGCGTCACTGAGGAGCTGGCGGGCGGCGTCGGTGTGGGCGATGAGGAATTTGAGATCGTTGGCGAAACGGTGGGCGAAGCGCTGCGAGTTGACGCGGAATGCAAAAAAAGAAAAAAACAAATAACAATTTTAACATTATCCAAGTAAGACATAGTTGAGATATAGTTAGTCGACTGAACGATACCCTGCACAAAATGAAGCCAACTCCATTTCCATTTAAAAGTCTAAAGTTGCTTGATCTTCAATTACTAAATGATGTTTTGCTACTAATTATTCCTTGCATGAACCGCTTCGAGTACTCTGTAATGCCTACAACAGACTCTGTCAGTCTGAATTGATAATTAGAGTCCTCAATTTCTAGAATTAAGAATAACTTTTATTTTTATTTTTGTCTAATTGGTCTAATTGACTTTTTCTGGGTTTTCCCCAATTCACGCAACACATGTTGGACCATTTTGCATTTAAGTACCCCCAGAAATATTATAAATATATATATTTTTAAACATATATATTATAAATTTAACTAACTAACTTTTTGTAAACAAACAAATAAATAAATAAATATAACTTATAGTCTCTGAGTAGGCTAAATAAACTCGGCTATTGATGGTGATCGAGAATCCATCTGCCTCATCTGCATGCAGTTGCATCATTTAAATATGCACACATTTTTTCAATGGGCTCAGGCAAATTGCCAAGGTATTTTGGGTGTGGAGATCAAGTTCTTACCTGATTTTAATATCGCTGCGGGTGTAGATGCGGCCCGTGGAGGATAAATCGCGCGGCTCGAGGCCCTTTGCATCTCTTTCGCGCTCTCGATCCATATCGCATTTTTTGCTACAATTTCAAAGCGAAAAACGAAATAAATAAGACAGATTAGTGAGACACACAGGGTTAATGCAAGGCTGTGAATCAAAATTGACTGCAGCTTGTTGATTCCATGCGACTGGCAGAGCAAACGTGACAAAGCAAATGCCCAACGCAAATGCTTCGAGGGCTCTTGGCTCGCATACAACTTAAGTTAAGAGCTTTTCCCATATATATATATATATATATATATATATATAATACAGAATATTCCATATGATTGTGTGGGAATATTTGGCTTTTCACTGCGTTCAACTCACTTATGCTGAAACTCCCCAAACACACTCACACACAGACAAACATAGCCTGCAGGTGCAGTTGCAGTTGCCGTTGCCGTTGCTGTTGCAGCCACGACAAGACACTGCGAACAAAAATGGTGGGTGAAGTACTGTTTGGGGCTGGGGCGGCGAGTGGAGGTACAGTTGACTGAGTGTACAGTCAAATTGACCACGGGGCATGCGCCTCGATTTTCACACGAAAATCACGTTGATTTGAGCATCGTTATGGCAACAAACTGAGCGCGCTGCGGTCGCCCTCAGACAACTGCGTGCAGCAACCAGCAGGCAACAGGCAACAGGCAACCAGCAACCAGCAACAGGCAACAAAGAACATCCGACAAGCGACGGCATCGGTATCAGCATTGGCATCGGCATCACGCACGCTAATTATGACATGTCAGGCCCTGTCCAATATGACGTATACGCAATGTAATCTGAGCCACAATCAACGCTAAGCGGCCAACGCATTTTCCTTGACTATCGCCTTCTCCCTCTAATTCATTCGCTGTCTTTGTCTCTTACATCATCATCATCATCATCAGCAGCAGCAGCAGCAGCAGCAGCAGCAGCAGCAGCAGCAGCGGCAGCAGCGGCTCTCTTAGCTGCCGCATCATTAGCGGTCGTCATGGATAACAAATTAATAAAACTCAATCAAAACTTGTGCCGCGGGTTACAGGAGTGGCGGGAACCACTTCCACCTGGCATTGGGGCATTTTTACGACTGTCGCTTAGTCATCGCCAAATATGCCATTTTCAATTATTTTAATATGTTTTATGCTGGCCTATATAATTATTAAAATGGCAACGCTAATTGTAGAAATGATACGTGCATAAATATATAATTATATTTAATGTTGAATTGTTTATAGAGGGAAAAATAAAAGCCAACTATAAAGTGAGGTTTCAGCTTAATTGCGATCCATTTACAGGGTATATTCGAATCGTTTATCCTTAGCTGGCTAATTTGTTTTTCTCTTGTTTAATATCTGTTATGCGCATTAGGCCACAGAGCAATTGCCAGTTGTCAGACGTCCGGTGATGCATTCAGTTTACTCAATTCCCCGCTATACTCCTCCCCCCCCACCCCACCCTTCGAGCCACTCCTCATCCTTTGGCTCAGCGTATTTACTAAACAAGTTTGCTTTTTAAAATGTTTTAAGCCCTTGGGCCATATGGCTCTGGTAATTACGATTTGATTAACTTTAACTACATGAGCATTCGCATTCGCATTCGCATTCAGAGTCACATTCGCATACGTATTCGTATTCGTATTCGTATTATTATTCGTATTAGTATTCGTACTGACATTCCTATGCGCATTCGAGACGAGAAAAAAAAATGCCAAAGCGACGCTGAAAATATGATTAAGCCAGAAAGCACATCGCATATGGCATACCCTTGCTGACCAGAGTCCAACTGAATGAATGATGGGTTGAACTTGGCAAACAAATACAGCTCACTTTCGACCGATCGTGTCTTTATCAGCTTTAGGATATTGAGAACCAATCAGGCCAGCCCAGCTGTAAGGCTGAGCAGACAGACAGACAGACAGACAGACAGACAGATACTCGTCTGGTGATGCTGACCAATAATATATATTATTTATGGGTTCAAAGACGACTCCTTCAATACGTTACAAACATGACGATATAATCATATTTCCCACGGCAAGTGTATAAAAAAAAAGTATTGCTAAAAAAATATGCCCGCGGGACAATTCTCATGGCAAGTGTGTGTGTTGAGTGTGTGTGTGTTGAGTGTGTGTGTGTGTGTGCAGCTGCCTCGCATTGGTGGTTTTCACATTTTTATTAATTTACAACAATTATAAAGCATGCGGCCAATGAATATGGCTTAAATGCCACAACAGCAACAGCAACAACAAGTCGAATAAGAACAAGGGGAACACATGCAGAACAGCATTTGAGGTCTGTTTGCCACAAAACAATTCAATTTCAATTGCTTTGCGGTTCACTTGAGGCTGCCTGCATGCAGGTTGCAGTTAGCCTGGCACAGGTGCAGCAGGCGCGCCAACGAGCAGTCGCACACACACACACACATACCCACTGTTAACGGTATTGTATATGAGCACTCACACACACACACACACACACACACACACACACAGAGACACACGGCTGCTTTGCAGTTTTGCCAGCTATTCTAGTCCAATAGTGCCACAGGCATTATCTTTTCTATGCGCCCCAGCACAGACCACAACAGCAGACACACACAAAAAGAGAGACAGAGACGGAGACAGAGACGGAGACAGAGAAAGAGAGAGGGAGATGGAGAGAGGGGCGCCATTCGCAGCGCCTTTGGTTACACTTCAGTTTAGCATCAAATTTTGAAGAGTTGCTGTTGCCAAATGTTGTTGTTGCTGTTGTTGCTGTTGTTGCTGTTGCTCTTCTTGTCTGTCTAAAAGAACCGTAGAACGAGCCCAAGTCCAGGCCTGTGCCTTGCCTCGACCTGTGTCTGTGCTAGTGCCTGTGCCTGTCAAGCTGCTGCTGCTGCTGGTGCTGGTGCTGGTGCTGCTCCTGCATTTGCATTTCAAGTGGGCGTCTCTGGTTGTGGCTACCATAATACGCCCCCCTCCCACACGCCCCTTGGCCGGAACTAGTATCTGACATCTTTGGTTTGCCTTTTAATGGCATTGCCATTAACTCAGCTCTGCTCCACTTGCTTAGCCAGTTTTGACCAATATTCAGTTTCATGGTACACATGCCACACAGAGATACTGCCAGACAGAGACCGACACAGAGAGAGAGAGAGAGAGAGAGAGCGAGAGACAATATATGTGTGTAGGCTAAAATACAGCTTATTAGTTGGCATTGTTCAAATTTTGGACAAAACTATCGAGTGGCAGCTGCTGCTGCTGCTCCTCTTATTGTTGTTTTGCTGTTGCTGCTGCTGCTACTGCAGTGCCTCGGGTGCAAATAATTTTGCAGAGTTCGTAGCATAGACAAAAGTAGCCGCTGGCTATGAGTTGGACCAGCTAGTCTTCTGCCCGCCTGCTCTGCCTGCCTGCTCTGCTCTGCCTGGTTGCCCTTCCATTTAGCTGCCCCTCAGCCAGAGGCAGCCACACAGCTCAATCTCAAAATGCGACATGGCCGCCCCAGCAATTGGTTGTAGTCCATTCCTGCCACTCACCTCAGCTATCCCATCTCGAAAACCCACACAAAAGCGATAACAAAAGCCAAGAAATGAGCTAAAGTGCACACACACACACACACACACACACACACACACACACACACATTAGATCAACACACTCACACACACACACACAGATTGAGCTGGTGGTAGTGATACACACCTCAGCAGAGGCGAGCAGAGCTTGACGACGACGTTGACGTTAACGTTAACGTTGACGTTGACGTTGACGCTGACTATGTAACCCCTACAAAATGTCCTGCGGCCAGGCAACCTTCTGCACACAAAGGCCAGGCAGCCAGCCAGACAGTGTGTCCTGTGCTGCAGCACACCACCCCCGTCCCCCCGACCCCCTCCGGAGCCACAACCCCCCTCTATGTGCACTGGCAAAAAAGGGCAAAACGCTCGTCTTCGCCAGCGGCGATCGTTTGGAATTAGTGCGGAAATCATGGATGGATACGAAACGAAACCAAAACCAACAGCAAAACACCAACCAAACACCCAATCCAAGCCAAGCCAAGCCAAGCCAAGCCAAGGAGCAGCTCATATATGGCAAAGGTGCTCGGAGATTTGGTATTGGGAGCATGGGCGGAGGGGGTGTGGATTGCTCTGCTCCTAGGGCTGCCTGCTGCCTGCTGCCTGCTGTTGTTGCATGTATCTGCATGTATGTATGTATGTGTGCTGTATGCTGTATCTGTGTGTGCCTCCTCATTCATTTATCCTTGCAGCGCTAAAGGCAACTACAACAACAACAACAGCAGCAACAGCAACAACAGCAACAACAAAAGAGCATGAAGCATTGGCTCTAACCACAGCAAGGCGACTGACTCCACAGCTCCACTCGGAATCTAGTTCTCCAGTTTGCTCTAGCTCCAGCTCTGCCCTCTGCTCTATGTTTCTATGTTTTGTCCCAAAACAATACACACACACACACACACACACATACACAGACACACACACACACAGAGAGGTGAAAACTTTGAATTTTGGTTCGAGGTAAGTTGGGTGTCCGTTCTGGCTTACACACACACACACACACACACATACACACACAGGCACATTCATATGAGCTGCATATGTGTGTGTGTGTGTGTGTGTGTGTGTGTCTGCATTTTAAGATATCATACCTTAGTTGCTGATCCCTTGCGGCAGCATAAAACATTGCTCTGAACGCAACAACAAGCGAATAATAAGAAGAAGAAATCAAAAGCCCCAAAGCTCGACAAACCAAACCAAACCAAACCAAACCAAAAAACCCAAATCCAAATCCTCCGCCTCAGCATCTGCCGCTGCCTCAGCTTGAGCCCCAGAAACGAAAGTTTGTCGAGGCAAAAACCTTATCTCAATTTTAAAATGCCGCCGGCTCAAGCACTGCTGTTTCCCCCACCCCCACCGTCACCGTCACCCTTTCCAACCACTGCCCGCTCGCGAGTATCTCATGTGGGGGTAGGAGAGGGGTAGGTAGGGGAGAGCGCAGTTAAAAGAGGCGGTGCGGGATCGTATCAGATGCCACCAAGTTTTTGTATGCAACTTATGGCGAATTAATTTAAGGCGGATTTATTGCCGCGCTTGTTGCAACAACTGTTTTTGGCAACAGTTTGCCGCCAATGCGGTTCAATTAGTTTTAGTGTCATGTTCTGACGATGTGGGGGAGGCGAATTGAGGATTGTGGGTGGGTGGGTGGCTGAAAGGTAGTTAAGGGCTGACAGACGCGACCCAGTGCTGGGGCAAGGCTGGAGCAGGGCTGCCAGGTTTGTGTATGTTGGCAAAGACAAACACAAAGTGCTCGCATATATATGCTTCACTGCAAACACACACACACACACACACACACACAAATGGCCGCAAGGCACTTAAAGAAGAATCCAATGCCTCAAGTGTCGAGTGGATGCTGCAAACTGGCAACTGGGGAGCAGGCAACTGGGGAACTCAGGCAAAACTGGAGTTGGCGGACAAAATCAAAACGCTGATGAGCAGGCAAATGAAAAAGTTTTTTATTTTTTTTATTTGGTGGGTGGTTGGGGGCTTGTTGGACGCAGGAGGGGCCCCAAAAGCCAAAAGCAAAAGCTAGAAACAAAAAAGGAGCAGGGAGCAGGCAACCAGCGCAGGAAGCAGTTTGATGCAACATACACACATAGCCAAAACTTCTGCTGCTGCTGCTGCTGCTCCTGCTTCTTCTTCTTCTACTTAGCCAGCAGCAAGTTACAAAAAAGGCCACGAAACTGAAGCCGTCACCGAGGCAGCAGTTGCAGGGAGTCGCCGACGCATATGGGAAATCAGTCGCAAGTCCTATGAAAATTTGCTAGCACAAGTTGCAGAATGTTTGCGTGTGTGTGTGTGTGGGTGTGGGTGTGTAGATGTGTGTGTGTGTGCCAAATTGTACAAATATATGCGCTCTGTATGTGTGTGTGTGTGTGTGGCAAAAGTTGAGTTGGAGTCGAGTCGAGTCGAGTCGAGTCGAGTGTAGCAGATATTAAAACGCTGCAAGGCTTTCAAAAATAAACTTTGAAAAATTTATTAGAAAATATTAAATAAAAACGACGATTGCGCTGCATATGCCAAAAGCTGCACAGAATGATTGTGTGTGGATGTGGCCCTGTATAAGAAACACGCCAGATGGCTATATACACTCTATATGGCTGTATGTGGCTATATGCCATGTTTGCTACAGCTGGCAACATGCGACTGCTTGGGCTGACTTGCTGCGTTCCACGGCAGAAACTCACAGACAACTTCAACAAACACACAAACACACACACTCACACACACTGAGAAACAAAGGCACACAACTGTTTTTATAGCTAAATGTTCAAAAAATTGAATTGCAAGTAATGCAGGAAAAAAACAAAGGAAGCAGAGCAGAAGAGCAACAAATATGCCAGAAGACGAAGACAATATTAAATTGCGTATACGCCGCATTGTGCACAGGTAAGCCAATTATATGCAGTAAAAATGTAAACACTGATTGATGGATAATAAAGGTAAACAACAATTTGAACACCGATCTTTAAGATATCGAAGATAAAATACCCTGCAGCAACAACTTTTAGAATTATAACTAAATAAGCAACAAGAACTCAACGTTCGAGGAAATATAATAAATATATATATAAATATATGTATAGATATTTTGGCCTAGTTCGCCTAGAAACTCATCGAGAGATATTCAAGATATTAATTATTCTGGTGACTAAATTTATGTGAAGAACTTAAGATTTATTTTATAGCTTCCAATAACACTGAACTAATCTTAACCACACCATAAATCATATTGATATTTGAATAAAATAATATAAAATAAAGCTTTATTTATTTAATATAGATGCTTAACATTTTTTGGTTTGATTGGGTTTTTTGCAGGGTTTCCCCAATCCTCGTTAAAAATGTTGGATCATTTGACGTTTTAAGTCTTTGCTTTTTCATTTAAATCAAAATATATTGAATCATTTGTATTATTATATGATTAAATTTTAATTTTAAATTTAAGTTGATATTAAACATATATATATATATAACAATAAAATAATAATAAATATACGTAGGCCCCCCAATTGAATTCTTTTGTGAAATGAGGCAATTAAAAATTGCATTCATGTGTTCAGTCCATCATTTATGGATTGGAGCCTAATCAAGTGTACATAAAAAAGAACAACAATACTTCCAGTTGAATGCAGATCAAACAGTTGCCAGCATTACATTCAGATGCAGATGCAGTTGCAGTTGCAGTTGCAGTTTCAGTTGCATGTGCATCCCCATTCAAGTGGCAAATTCTACTTGCAATGCGTTTGAAACTCCCTGTAACTGGTAACTGGTAACTGGTAAATGGCAGCCGGCAACTGGCAGCCGGCAACTGGCAGCATCCAATGCGCATTTCCTAATTGGCGCAATTTGAGTGTGCATATTGCAATAACAGTATTTACAACAGCAACAACCGCTACAACAACTTGCAGCAGATGCAACACAAAGCAAAATTGGCAGCAAGTGAAACAAATGCAGGCCCAGGTGCAGCAACCCGCAGCAACCCGCAGCAAAACCACAGCCAGCAGAACCAGCAACAATTGCCTTTTCACTTACCCCTTGGGCAAATCTCAAAAATGGGTATATCGAAATTATGCTGTGATATACCTGGTATACTAAGAGTTATTCAACTTTTACAATACCATTAAAAGTTAACTTAAACTCTACTTTGAGCCACATAAACAATAAAAGCTGTCAAATCAAATACTCTTAATCTGCAAATTAATATCTGCCTTTAATTATTTTTTTAATGTAAAATCTCAATTACAAAAGACAATTAACACTTCAAAATAAGATCGAAAACTCAGCTACATTTCTTGAATGAAATATTGAACAAGATTATTTTTATTATCTTAATTATTTGTATTAGTTTTTGGCTTACAGATGAGAATTATTATTATTTGGGCTAGGCACAGGTATCTTTAAAATCTTTTATTCAATCTTACTCAGTAAACTGGAAAGAGAAAGCTTCCCAATACTAATTTCTGACACTGATTTAGATGGTTGCAAGCCGCCTAAGATTAGTTAAAAGCAGAATCTGTTTTTACATAAGGAAAGAGCATTTCACAGTCGAGAAAGGTGAATCGTTGGAAATTTGTTGCCTGTTGGCCTGTTGGCCTGTTCGTCTCCCGACTGGCAATTGCGATGTTGCCAATGTTGGCAAATGTTGTTGCTGGTAATGATGCCCAATTGCAGCTTAATTAACACACAGCGCGTTAAGCGCTTTGTGTGCGGTGGCAGCAGCAACAGCAACAGCAACCACAACCACAACAACAACAATGCTTTAAATGAGCACTCGAATGCATAACCATTTCCATTACCCTTTCCCTTACCCCAGCTCCTTTGACTATTCATGTGTAATGGAAAGTTGGACGGAATGAGTATGTATTTTAAATACTGCATTTGCAGAGCAAATTCGCAACACAGAATACAACTTTCAGATTTGTTTTTAGAACAATTTGAAGTTTAAGAATTTCGCGCTACGTTGCGTTAAGTTGTTGTACGTTACGATTGTGGCACACAACTTTAAACGGCAACCAAAACATAATAAATAACTTTGACTTTGGCTTCGACTCCGCCTTCGCTCAAGTTAAAACCAGTTGCTTACCACAGATATTGTGAAAGAGACAGCGACTGACAGAGAGAGAGAGAGAGAGAGAGAGAGAGAGATGGGCAGAGCAGTTGTCGTAGTGTCGCAACTGGTGAAGGTCGCCACACAATTCCCGAGACTCTTCCCGCCACTAGCTGCTGTTGTTGCCATTGTTTTTGGCTCCACTTGAATGCGATTTTTGTTTTGGCCAACGCTGCAGCCATGCTTTGAACTTTGCCTCCAACACTTTTGGAACTTTGTCGATTCGTCGAAATTAAACAAAACAAAAAGGAAAAAAAAATGTTGCTGTTGTTGTAATTCTTTTGGTGTTGTTACATGGTGAGCTCTTGGCCTGGCGGGCATTTTGGCCATGCCCGCCGCTTAGTTTTGGCTTGCAAGCGAGCCACAAACACAATCACAATCACAACAACCGGTAAATCGCCTACCACCCTCCCTCCCTCCCTGCATCCGCAACCCAAACGCCCGTCTCATCAGCCAGCGTGCTTTGTGGCCTTTTAAGGTACAAAAAATAATGCGACCTCCCACTGCAAACCCTTCCCACCGTTCTCGTTTTGTCGTCATCGTCATCGTCATCGTCATTTGCTGCCTCCATTGCATATACACACACACACACACACACACACAACACACATAACTCAGCTGCGGGCCAAGTTTGTCGAAAAATGCTTGCGGCGTGGTACAATTTTTTTGTTTGTAATATTTTTTGAGATTTTTTTTTTCTTGGTACTTTTGTTTATTTCTCCTTTGGTGCGGGCCGAGCAACACTTGAGGCGCATCAAATTTTTAAAACGTCTGCGTTTATGGCACACAGTTTTCGGACTCGGACTCGGACTCCAACTCATACTCGGACATCGACACGGACACGGACACGGACAGCGACTTGGTCTTGGACATGGACATGGACGTGCCATGTGCATGTGCGGCCGATGTGGGAGAGACGAAAATCAGTTGACCCCTAGGCGCATTTGGCCCAGGCGAATACCACAAAAAAAAAAAAGAAACAACAACAACAAAATTCTACAACAAAAAGGGGGAAATCAAAAACTGAAAGAGGTTTCTCCACAGCATGCAACTGGGACCTTGTCCTGCGTTCGGTTTCGGTTGTGTGCTTCAAATTCGTTTATTACAAAATCTTTTTCGAACTAATTTATTGGCTTAGGCAGAGAGAGAGAGAGAGAGAGAGAGAGTGAGACAGAGAGCCAATTGAGAGGTTTGTTTTGTTTCGGTATCTGTTTTGGTCGAGTCATTTGATTTACTCACCGTTTGGGGCAGGAGGACTCCACCGTCAATGGTGATCGTTGATCCAATGCAACAAATGGAGTTCTAGAATGATAACACAAAATAGATATTAAAAGATATTGCTTAAATCACATGCTAACTAAATTTAAAAAGAAAAATTATATTTAATGGTTCTGTGTGTGTTTTAGCTTAATCTGCTTGAGTTTGCGGCCAAGATCATTACCAAAATAGCACCAAACTTCCAAAACCGTAAGGCAAACCCAAAGGCGCCCGCATAACAATTTTTAAGTACTTAACTGACATACAATATACATATCCAAAATACGAATATTTCTCAAGTAACCCAACTGAAAGACTTTTTCAAATTTGAAACTAATATCCAATTGCCCTAGTTGTAATTTGATTTGATGAAATAATACGATTCAGTCCAAACATAAGCCAAATCAAAATAAACTGTTGCACAATGCAGACACACTTAGATAAACTTAGAGCAAAACACAGAGAGAGAGAGAGAGATGGAAAGAACGAGAGAGAGATAGA
Source organism: Drosophila glabriapex (assembly GCA_035042305.1). NCBI lineage: Eukaryota > Metazoa > Arthropoda > Insecta > Diptera > Drosophilidae > Drosophila > Drosophila glabriapex. Next base: position 18,902,443 of record JAWNLN010000046.1, read on the forward strand.
GAGAGAGAGAGAGAGAGAGAGAGAGAGAGAGAGAGGGAGAGTACAACTGTAACTGTTACAGACACACATACAATGCAAATGGAACTCACAAAAAAGTCGGTATATTTAGGAAATGCACTTTAACTATTTTATATTAACCAGCGCGTGTGAACAACTAATTTGGAACTGTTTTTGTCTTGTGTTTATTATATAGAAATATATAGTTTTCGAATTGATTGTTATTTTCGATTCATTTATTTTATGCTAGCACTTAATTCTCGTTTCTAAAGTTTCAAAATTTTAGCTTAAGCGCATTGTTAATTGCAAAATGGCGTCGCACACACACACACACTAAAAATCACTTAGAATTGTTATTTCCGGTTTCCGGTTGTTAACGCGCCCGCTGCTTGCTGCCTACTAATCTCTGTGGCGCCTCTCAATTGCTTTTTACCTGACTTGCATTCGCGTCGAGTGTTCGCTATGAACTGAAATGTTGTTCGACATCCAACTGGCTTTTACCCAACCTCAAACTTGTTGGCATCAAACCAAAACTTACGCCTTTGGGCTATGCAAGCTGCGAAAGGACTGAGTTGGCTTCAAATGCTTGCGAAGGGCTTAGAAAATTGCGATGAAATATGAAAGCATTAAAATGTCACATATTGAATGACTAAACAAAGGTTTCTGTGGAATTTCAATATTTAATAATTTGTTATTTATATATTATAAGTATATTGATGAATGTAATCAAATGAGAAGCCCACATCTGACTAGAATTAAAATGATATATGCATCCAACTAGACTTACAAGCAAGCTATTTATTTGAACGTGGAATATTTGCAATGGAAGCAGTTCTTTCACGCAATTAAAACATAATTATTAGCACTTAAGTCAACTAATTTTAAAATGTAAACAATAAGCTTATTAGAATTTAGCGTGGCTGGCACGTTGTACACGTTGTCAGTTGTTGTTGTGGTTCGAGCACGGTTCGAGTTGCAAGTCGTGTTTGCTGTTGCTGTTTGACGCTTGACGTCTTCAGCGAATGGCGACCTTGGAGAGAGCAGCAGCATCAGCAGGAGACAGAGAAACAGAGAGGGAGAGCGAGTGTGAGAGAGAGAGTGAGAGCGAGAGAGAGAGAGAGAGAGAGAGAGAGAGAGAGAGAGCACAAGTGACTACAACAACAAACGATTGTTTAGTTGTTGCTGCTGACTTTTCCCACCATATGACTGCCAGTTGCAAGTGCCTGTGTGTTTGTGTGTGCGTGTATGTGTGTGTGTGAGTGTGTGTGTGTGTGTGAGTGTGTTTGCGTGCGAACGTTTAATAGTCTATTTCCGGTTTAAGTGCTGTTGTTGTTGTTGGTGTTGGTGCTGCTATTGCGATTGCTGTTACTGCGGCTGTTGCAGTTGTTGTTTGCAACTAAGCTGCCGCAATTAACTTTGTAACTGGACTTGCGTGTGGCGTGTGAAATGCTGACTGCCCTGATCGTTCTGATGTTTAATCAATGCAAAGGCAAACATACACGTAAAAGTCCGTAATAGCTTTGTAGTAAATAGCATAATAGTTTATAATTATAAATAAATGTTAACTCTTAACATTAGTTGAAAGCTGTAAATTATGTTGCTACGTCTTTGACTGATCCGACTAACAAAATTGAAAGAATATAATATTTATAAATAAATTGTTTTTTATCACTAGAAGCTTATGAAAAAAATATTTTCAAAGTGCAGCTAATCCAAATTTTTAATCGGATTTAATAATGGTAAATGTACCATAACACAATAAAAGTGTCCAAATATTCTATTGAGTTTTATCCAAAGCAGCTGCATATTTTCTATAAATATTTTCTACAAGCTTCAGAAATAATTTGCTTAAGTTGCATCTAAATTATTCATTTTTAGCAGCAGGCAGCTTGAGTTGGTCAGTTCACAAGATGAAGATATGTTAACTGTGCTCATTTATGTGCAAACACACTAATACATAGATATGTATATATGTATAAATGTATGTACATATAAGTTGTAAGTGCCAAAGTTAGCTTTAGACTTCAGTTGCAGCTTTCGTTTTAGCGCTATGCATATGCGATTCTTTCACTCGCTCTCTCTCTCTCTCTCTCTCTCTCTCTCTCTCATTCTCTATCTCTTTTTCTCTCTCTCTATCTCTTTTTTAGCTTGTGTACGTGTGTTTGTGTTAATGACAAAGCATAGAACGCTGCTGTAGCCGCCGGAAGGCTCAAAACGAAATGAAACTTTGTGCGCATAGGCAACCGGCAACCGGCAGCGCCAGCGTCGCAGAGTCTTTGACGCGTTGGCAAAATAAGCAGCAGCAGCAGCAGCAGCAGCAGCAGCGGCAGCGGCAACGGCAGTAGCATCAGCATCGGCATCGGCAGCAGCAGAAACGTAGCTGGCAACAATGCCGCAGGCGAACCAGTTCCAGTTCCAGACGATGACGAGCAGAATGACGAAGCCGACGACGACGTCGGGCAGCTGAAATATTTTGTAGTTGGCCCTAGGCTATGCAAAGAAAAACTTGTGATAAATATGCCGAAGGGCATATTTCAAAGCAGCAAAAGCGCGAAAGAGAGAGAGAGAGAGATGGAGAGAGATGGAGAGAGAGAGGAGGAGCAGGCAGAGCGGAAGTGGAGTACAGTAGTGCTTCAGTCGTCAGGCAGCTGTAATTAAAATGAGTGCCAACTTTATGCTCCAAAACGCAATCGCACAGTAACAACTCAGCCCTTTGTAGCCCCAGCCCCAAACATAGCATTACAAGCCCCACCGCCCAACGCACCCTTGCAGCGCAGACACGCATTTATGTCACATCATTTTTCATTGGCAATTGTTAGCCGAGCTGCAATTGAGCCGCAGGCAAAATTAATTCTGTACATACTTCATATTTTTGCGCTATTTGCATACAAGTGGCCATTGTTGTAAGTTGCAACTTGCCACAACTACAACTAATAGCTGCATATGTGGACGATGTGTGTTTGGTGTACATATGAACAATACCAATGACTGTTCACTGCCCAGTGACATTTCAATTTTTCATATTTTATCGGAACAACGGCGCTGCGAAAGCGACTAACGCCAACAATGATGACGACGACGACGGCGACGACGACGAGGGCGACGACGAGGATGTTGCCAGTGGAAATTGTTGCAATTTTATCGCTCATTTCACTTATTGTGCCCCGGAACGAGTTTGTGAGTCAAAGCGTAGGCGAAGTAGGCGGAAACTGTGCAAAAGAGCAGTCCATTTATTGTTATACTCCTGCAAAGTGCCATCAATAGCCGACTGACCAACTACCAAGTCAACTACATATCAAAATTGCTAATTCATGTTTTTTAGTTCGATTATTTTTTATATTTTCAATTTAAATCAGCTTTTGAGTTGGATTTTTAATCATTTTGGTTCAAATATAATAGCTTGAAAGTCCATTTAATTATTGTCTTTGAGCTTACTTGATTTTCATTGCATATTTAATACTCAAATGATAATGTATAATGCGCATGATAGGGTATCTGATGGTCGAGCCGCACACACTTTGCCTGACATTTATTACTTCTTTCAGTTTTGGGGCTGAGCTTTACACACAGAGTATCAGAGCGAAGCGGGCTTTCAGTTTTTTATATTTTTGTGCCGCGATGATTTTGCCGTTTTAAATATTTTTTTAATCACAAACTCACGCACACTTTCGTACTCGCACACACTGAGACACAGAGAGAAAGGGGCAAGAGAGAGAGAGAGAGGGAGAGCGCTCATACATATGGCAATACCAATATTTCAAGCCAATTTGCTGCAGTTAGCCGCCAGCAACTGGCAACAAAATAATTCGACAAAATGTGCGCGGCGCGCTTTATGCTTTATTGTTTGGAACGCTGCAGGCGGGCAGGGGGGAAGTGAGCAATTGTGGGCGTGGTCACACATGCGAATGTGCATGTGTGTGTGTGTGTGTGTGTGTGGCGAGTCTACAAAATCAACGTCGACAGCCAGATGTATTTCTCTCATGGTAATAATTGTTGATGGATTTTTAAAGAAGCCACAATCCACACAGAGTCCATTGAGTTGCCGCCAGCCCCACTCTGCCCCACATCCATTTTGTGGCCCGCAAAATGCATATTTATTTAAGTATGTAGTTTTTTTCACTTGTGCTTGTGCATTTTGCGTGTTAATCAATATAAAATAACAAACAGCAATTGGCTGAGAACAGCGCGACTGAAATGCTTATCGACTGAAAGCACCCCCCATACACTACAACAACAACAACAACAACAACAACAACAACAAGAGCAGCAGCAGCAGCAGCAGCATATGCTACTGAGAATTTCCGCACTTTTTTACGCATCATTATTATTATTATTATTTATATATAGCACATACAATACATCACTTATGTGCGTGTGCGTGTGCGTGTCGTGTGTGTCTGTGTTTGTATACATTTGTATATATGTGTATATATTTTTTGTATTATTAACGACACAAAAAAAAAAGGCTCATAAAATTTACAATGCCTGCCCGTAGGCCTTTTACTTAATGATGCCATTTTTGCGTTGAAAACGCTGCCTGAAAAATTCGCGTTTAATTTTTAACACACGACTGACTGCAACAACAAATATAAAAAATATATATATACAAATAAAAACAGCAAAAAGCAATACTCATATTTCACATTATATTTCAACATTCCTGCAGAAATATATATATTATTTTTTCAGTGCTCTTTCATATCGCTTATTCATTGTGTGTAATATATGATCACACAAGCTAGAAGACTGCAGTCTTCTCAGTCCTAAAGTCATATATAAAGAACAAACTGCAAACTAAATCTAAAATCAATTATTAACCAAAATGACATTGACTTTTTTATTCAATTGTAACTGTGGCGTTAAAAATAACACATGCACTGCCAATCTGAAGAACTGGTTTCTCCAAAGAGGGCATAGTTTATGGGAAACTTGCGTTAATAAAATATAACAAATAGTGCCACAGCCGTCGTTTTAACTGTGGCATTAATAATAAAAACTTTTTATCTATCTACAGAGCTGGCTTTTCCAAAGATTACGTTTTTTATGAGATCTCTCTCATCAATGAAATAAAAAAAGTGCCTGAAAATATTGCCAACAGCCAGTAAATGAAAATTGGAACACACCAAATAACAATTACACACGCCATGGAATGATAAAAAAGACTCTTCGTCTTAGTCTTAGTCAAAACGCATGGAATCGTCTCATAATATATACATATATATTATTTGAGTCGTGCGTGACATTTGCCATTAAGCTGCATTATTCCCAACCAGTTTTCATTGTCATTGGTGACTTAAGTTTCTTGCAAAACTGCTCAATTCTGTGTGTGTGTGTGTGTGTGTGTGTGTGTGTGAGTGTGTGTGTGTGTACACATACATAAATTCATACACATGGTGTGTGTGCATAATTTTTACTGATTTACAAACTAGCCCGCTGGCAAGTTGAGCTCGAAAACTGACAGTTGATATTTGACAGAGAGAGAGAGAGAGCGAGAGAGAGAGAGAGATGAAGAGAGAGAGAAACTGAGACGGGAATGGGAATAAGATCTGAGAAAAATATAATGCAAAATGCAAAAATTGCCGCCAGTTATGAATGGGACCAGTTTCTTTATTTGCTGCAGAACTCTGAATGCTGAACGGAAAAGGATTGCGTCGAACATGCAACTAAGAATGCCCCAAGGGACCAAGCAGCAGCAACAGCAGCAGCAGCAGCAGCAGCAACAATGTATATATATATATATGTATGTATAAGTTAAAAATAAGTTAAACTTAAGTAGCTGGAGGCAACATTTTGGCATTTTGCATATAATGAGGGTACTACGCAGTCAGCTTCAAGTCCGCTGAGGACTTGTCACCTGGCAGCTGCTGTTGTTGTTGTTGTTGTTGTTGCACTGGACAACATTTCGGGGACAATTATGAGCTGTGATTGTGGCACCGTCACAGAGTCCGAGGTTCGCATGTATTCAAACATAATTATAGGCTGAGACACCCGCCCCAATCCTGAAGGATGCCCAGTTTTTTGTTATTTTTAAATTATACTTTGTATGCATTTATGGAGACAGCTGCTGCTGTTTTTGCTGCTGCTGCAGTGCAACATGTGTGCTGCAAGTTTTTGTTAACGTCAACGCTGTTTCTGTTGTTGTCTAATTTGGCACAGGTAGCTCAATTTGTTGCCTGCCTCACTAACTCGCCCACTTGTCCAAATAACCAAGTGTATGCCGCATGTTTGTGTTGCCACGCCCACACACACATACAAGTGCAACAAGTCACTTACCAAACAAACAACTGGCATTGCTCGAAAAGTGGAAAGTGGAAAGAGGAAGCGACTAGATACCTCTTGAGATACTCAACAAATGGTGTAGCACAATGTCAATTTTAGACCTGTTGCAAGTGATATGAAAAGCGCAGTCGAATGTATCTTGAAAGCTGAGTTAATACACAACAGATTAAATAAGTTGAAGACTGTCCTGTAGTCAGTTTTATAGTCTGATTATAATCATCATTATGTATTCGCCACATATACAAGTAGATGACATGTTTAGCTGAGGTCTTCAATTGAAGTAATTTCAATATTTTCCATCGAACTCCAGTTGGAATATTAAGGAATAAAAGCGAATAAGATATTGTATAACAGATGTAGGGCAATTTAAATTAAATAATAAATATAAGAAGAGCCCACAGACAACATTTGTGAACATTTCCATCTTAGATTATATTTTTTATATCCTTTCAGATTGTCTTTTATTTTCTTTTCACGTCAGCAGATTGAGTACGGTCCACAAGGGTGTAGACAGCCGTTATTTCGTGTTACACATGCCACCCGCTTAGGCATATGTCTAATCCACTCTATTCGCTATTGCGTTGCGTACAGGGTATGTCAGATAGTAACTCCACTTCTCATACATGATGCGGAGAAAAACAAGAGCAACAAAAATGTATGGCAAACTATTCACCTGCTTTCCGTTATTCGTTGTCCGCTGTCACCTGAGCAAACAAAACACAACCGACAACTACTAAACACACACGCAGAGTCGCAGAGTCGCACACACAGACACACACACACAGACACACACAGACACGCAGACACGCAGACACACAGACGCAGAGAGGCTCACTCACGCAAGGACAATGGCAGTCTAAAGGACGTGGCTAGAGACGAGTTGTTTTCGGTTATTTCGGTTGCATGCAACATGTTGCGGAGCGAACGAGCTGCAACATGCCAGTTGCCCCGAAGCAACAAACTGCTGCGACTACCCGCCACATTATCAGCCAAAACGTAAACACAACAAACGAACAGCCAGCCAAGCAACCAATAGCAACAACAACTAAGCAGCAGCAGCAGCAGCAGCAACAGCAATGGCAGCAGCAGCAGTGGCGGCAGCAGCAGCAGCAGTGGCAGAAACTAAGTATCCATATCCGCAGCTTTGTTGAGTTTCAGCTCAGTTAGATAGAGATACAGATAGACAGAGAGACGAGCTGACGGACAGACGGGCGGACAGACACGCGATGGCAACGCTCGCAAACGTTGCTGTTGCTTTTGCTTTTGCTGTTGCTGTTGCTGTTGCTGCCTCACCTCTCCTTGCCCCTGGGGCGTTCGCTTGTAATTATAATATTTCAACCCAAATGTTGCCGCCGGCCATGCGCCAATGATGGATTTCAACTCTCTGCCCCGCACTCTGCCACCATGCCATATAATATACCATACTACACACACACAGCAACACACACACACACACACACATTTGAACAGACATTCCCAGCTGGTTTTTGTTGGTCTTAGTTGTGGCATCGAGGTGCGCCTTCTCTGGGGTTCCGGGGTTGCTTGCTGCTGCCGCTGTGCAATTTGTGGCCAGGGGGCAAAACGGATTGGCCGCCGGCCATACATGTGAATAAAATTACATTCACTATTTTATGTGGAACATGCATAGATACATACATACATATATACATATTTATAATTGTATATTAAATATATCTGTCTATATATAAATTTATGTATACGGGGCATTTGTCTTTTCTATACTTGCACAAGTTTTACTTTGTCTCAGTCGCAGTATAATTGCGAAGAAAAAAATGGCCAGACATTTGTAGATAAAAATATATCGCGTTGTTATAGACAACATAATTGAATTGCTGCTGCTTCTCATCGCTGGCAACGGCAATAACCACATTAGATCATAGTTGGACTCACACAGCAACAACAACAACAACAAGAACAACAATCTTTGACCGCTGGCAATAACTGACAGAAAAGGGTAAAAGATGCTGCCACTCACAAGCGACCAAGTTATGTTCTGCAAAATATGATAGGTGGGGAGTTGCCTTAGCTCTCCTCCAAGCTGCTAAAGACCCCAACAGACCCCGACAGACTCAGTACACAGTTTCCATTTCCCAGTTCTTTGCTCTCAGCTCTCAACTCATCTCGTTCGCAGCTGAACATTAATCAGTCAAATAACCAAATAACTTGCGGACCCGGCTAATAGAGACATAGACATGGCCAGTTGGGAGTGCGTGTAAATGAGTTGAAGTCAATTTAAAGCAGCTAACTGATAGTTATCTCTAGACAGCTGTATTAATTAAACAGACAAACATTTTATGCTATTTCACTCATACGACAATCGCTTAACAGCTCAAAACATAGCAGCGCAAAATACATTAGTATAATAAAAGAGCAGGAAATATTGAATAATAAATGTATGTCAAAGTTAAACAAAATCATAATCGATTCATTATAAATACGAAATAATTCTCAAGTATTTTCAAAAGTCCAAATGTCTCCTCTTTTAAAAATTACTTTTGAATTTGCTTACATTTGAGTTCGTCAGCGAAGTTTTTCATTTCTTGAGAACCAACCTTTAAGCTTTATTATACTAAGGCTTTTCAAGATAGATCGTAGAGTAATTCGTGTTTTAAAAATGACTTTTGAATTTATTTATATTTGAGTTCGTCAGTGAATTACTTTACTTTACTTGAGAACTATCCGCGAGCGCACACACAGCTCGAGGAGTGCGACAAGTGAGCGGCATTAAGCCCATTATAATCCATATACAAATGAGTGTAGCAGGCGTATTTACAGGCGGATCCGTGTGCATATATGGTTATTACGAGCAGGGCTTATGCATATATACACATATGTGTATATGGTGTAATTAAATTGACATTAATTAAGCTGGCACATCCTGCAGCTTCAGTGGTTGCTGTCGGTGCGGTCGCTGTGCTCAAGTGCTGCTCATTAAACAATTAAGGGATAATTATCGACGGCGTTGCCTTTTTGCAATTTTCATGCGCAAAGTGTTAAAATCACTTAATAGGCAACCAAGGACGAACTGGATGTCCACACTGTGTCCAGGATGTCCACGCAGACGCCCCATTCATCATTGCCGCCCCTTTGTGGCCATATGGCAACAGAGTTGCTCTCTCATTATTTTCACCTGTGTGCAACGCTCCACAGTGTGTCTGTGTGTGTGTGTGTGTGTGTGTGTGTGTGTGCTTGTGTTGCACATGGCTGTTTGGCTGTTTGTTTTATTGTCGCGTTTAACGGCAAACTGCTGAACAGCGGCAGCTGCAGACATACATATTCACATGAATATATGATAACGTCGTGGAGAGTTGTCTGTAATGTTATGCCAACACCAACACTAACACCAACAACGGCAAACACTATTGTGGACTGCGGCTGACTCGATGCAACATAAGCTCGCATTAATGCAGTTATACATTACACGAACCAACACTTTGGCAGACATAAACCAAACAGCTGCCAACAGCCAAAACTGTCGATTCAGTCAGTAGCACAATCAGTCACTCAGTCAGTCACTCAGTCAGTCAGTCAGTCAGTCAATCAGTCACTCAGTCAGTCAGTCAGTCAGTTGGTAAAGCAATTTGCAGACATGTGTTTTACACACACTGCCACACACACACTCACCCACACTGCCAGTCGGATACAGTCAAGTTTTTGCACACGCCGTTGCACATGCGGAGTGAAAATTCACACGCCGTAAAAAAGGTGCCAATGCATTTTAGGCACCTGTCAACGACCAACAGCAAAATGAAAAACCAAAAGAAAAACAAAAAAAAAATAAATAACTGCTGTCTTGCTGGCATGCCGAAGATTACATACCCTTGCATAATGAGTTGGATTTTAATGTATCTCGAACCCAAAAGAGGTTTTACAAATGCTCACAAAACAAATTGAAAATTGACTTAACTTGGCGGAAAGTGTCAGTCACCATGTGATTTAGTAAGCATATTTTTTTTTAAGGTATCTTTAATGGTATCTCTCCAAAAACCAAAGTTTTTCTCTTCTTAATGCTTGGGTAGACTTTCCTAAAATGTAAAAAGAATAATTTAGCACATAGAATTCTACATTAGAAGTTGAATTTTAAGTTGACCCTCGACACTTAATTACTATTTTGTGAAATTCAGAAAGGATTTATTTTTAAAATAATAATTTGCATTGCTGAAGAATTACATAGAAAAAACGAATTATTTAAATTTTTAAGTTTATTTTTCGTATATTTAGAAATTTTTCTGAGAGACAACTTTTCTATTTATGCTAAACATATCTTCTTAATGCGTTTCAAATTTCTTGAGAAAACTCTGCGCGAGTACAAAACACAGAAAAAAGTGCATAAAAGGCAAAAACGTGTGAAAAAAGTTTAAAGTTTTATAATTAAATAGTAGCTAACCTAACTAAAGCGTTAAGTGTGCCGAGAAGTGACCCAAATTGGAATGGGAACAAACTGAAGGCAACAACTTGAAATTTTGAAAAGTATGCATTTATTTTCACATCTTACAAATGCCATAACAAATCAAATGAAATGAAACAATTCATCTGTGTTTTGTTTAAATCATGTTGTTTCTCATATTTGTCGGACTGCCATTTTATACTGTTGCAGCAGATCCATTAATGCCAGAGAATCGCACGTTTGGCCCGTTGTCAGACCAGAAATGTGTAATTGATTGCAAGTGTCAAGATGACTCTTTGCAAAAACACTATGATCTGCGCGATGATGAGAACGCTGATATAAGATCACTCTTAATCTATGGCCATAATGGATTACGGAATCGTTTAGCCCTCAAACTGAATATCTGTGACATGCTGTACGTGTCCTGGGACAGTAATCTGGCCGAGCTCGCCAATCGTCATCACAGACACTGTATGCGACGAGTGACTTGCGAAGCTGGAAGAAATCACTTGAATAAAGCAGAAGATCCGAATTGTTTTCAATCTCGGAAATTTGGATGGAGCAAGAACAGCAACCTGGTACAAAGCAGTTACTTTCTGAAGAACATTTATGCCACCAATTTTATAGAGTATGCGGTGGGCAGCTGGTACGAGACGCACACTCAACTGGAGTGCCCCACGAAGACCACATACCACAAGAACATTTATTACAAGCTGATTGGCATCAATGCGTTTACGCATATCATCAAGCCGCAGATGCATCGATTGGGCTGCTCCTATGCCCGGTGAGTGAGAGCTGCTGCTTCCCCGAGATTTCTGATTTCTTTAAATGTTAACACAGGTTTGATGATGGTCTTAGCTTGATTTGCTATTACTTTCCCTTTGGTTGTAAGAACAACACAATCTTGCTGCGACAGAAACCCAAGGAATATCAATGCCCGTATAACTTTCCGCTTTTAGATCCGGTTTTCAAAGGACTCTGCAAATACACCGAGTATTTAAACTGAATAACCAACTACCGTTAAAGGGACCCCACTTATCCAATTAAATAAGTGCAAAGAAATTGTCCTTAAACAGTTTGACAAATATACGTTGGCCGGGGGTAACAGTTAGTCATGGGGTGATTATATACCTGTATATAAACATGGGTAATGCGCCCATCTCCTGCACACCTCAGCAGGCTGGTCAGAGCCACATGACCCTTATCATATCTGGCCCGAATAACCACATCCCAAAGCGCACACTTTCGCCCCAAAGCAAATACTACAAGCGGGTAAGAAAACAATGACATATCTACTCGACTTAAAGACACCCCTTAAAAAGCAATTGATATTTTCGCATGCTTAAGAAAAAGTGAAAATATATAACTTAAATGTTATTTTGTGATTGAAAACATTTAACATTTTTGAATTGCTGAATTGCAATTAATGTTCCAATCCAATTGACAGATATTCTGTGCCTTACAGACTTCAATAATCGACTTTCGAGATCAACTTTTAAGGTTTTCAAAAATGTTGCAGACCTCGTTGAGTGTGCTCAGTGCTGGGTATGCAAAAGCTGCATAAATTCCTTTTTTCTGGTTTGTGGCTTTTGTGGTTGGCTGGTCTGATGATGCTGGTGGTGCTGTGGTTGCTCCATCGCCATCTCCATCTCCATCTCCAACTTCCACTCCGACTCGGACTGTGGCTACAGCTTTGGCTTTGGCTTTGGCACTGCCTCATAAACGGAGTGGCAGCGGCGTAACTGCCCCGCAGGTGTAAAACTTGTTGGTGTATTACTATTATGTTGTTCTTGTTGTTGTTGTTGTTGTTGGTGTTGCACACTTTTCAAAACTGCCTGTCAATGTGTGACATTTCATATTTAAGTTATAATCTGCATGTATTACTTTTGGGATCACACACACACACACAGCGAACAACGAACAACGAACAGCGAACTGGGAGAGGAAAGTAAAGAGATGTGGAGACGCAGGCATGTATAAATTTAATGGTATACAAAATTAACTTGAGGCTAATTTTCAATAAAACTGACAGCTATGTTATATGTATGCGCACACACACACACACACACACACACACACATATATATATATATCGAAGGTGTAAGTGTGTGCATTCTTTTGTGCCTGACGTGCTGCCAATTGAAATGGAAATGAGTGAAATACAAAAACAAACACGCACACACAAATTATATTGTGTGCTTATGCATGTTTATGTATGTATGTATGTATGTATGTATGTATGTATGTATGTCAATGTCCGCTTTATAAATTAAACAAAAAGTTAATAAACAGCTGGAAGCAATAAAGTTGCAATTAATAACGGTGCTCTTCCTACCCCTCCCTTTAATTCCTTTCATTCGATTGTCTTTTGTTTCAAACAGTAAACCCACACAAAAACAGTTGTGAGAGAGCATATCTCTCGCTCACTCTCTCTCTCTCTCTCTCTCTCTCTCGCTCACTCAATCATTCGAACTGCAGTCTTAGTCTGTCAGTTGCCATCAAACATGCTCCTCCATACATCAAACCAGTTTCATGTCTTATCACTGCAAACGCATCTAAATTATCACGAATGCCGGCAGCAGCAGCAGCAGCAGCAGCTGAGCTGAAGCAGAGCCAGAGCACAAGAGCGCACATACATACATATGTAAACACAACAAAGTTGCCTCTCTTCCTCTTACGCTGCTTGCGATTCATCCTCCTCCTTTTCAATGTTGTCCGCACGAACATGTTGCGAGCCAGCCTGGGGCCATACTCGAACTGGCTGCAGCTCGAGCGCTCTGAGTTCGGTTCGGTCTGATTTGGGGCTCTGTCTGCTGTTCGCTGCTGCCGTTGTTCCTGCCTCTACCCGCGCCACTGCCTCGTGTCTCTCCTGCTGCTCCTTGGCCTAGGGCTATTCGCTTGTAATTATAATATTTCATCCCAAAAGTAGCTGGCGGGCATCAGCGTCAGTTTCGTTTGCGGCTTGTTGCAGGCTGAAGCACAGCGCAGGGTGCGACAGGGGCGGGCAACAGGAGGACATCAGAGCAGAGTAGAGCCAAGTAGTACCAAGCAGAGCAACAATGCAGCCACAACGCCAACAATGATGAATTTTTGAACTTGGCGTGTGGGTTACTCGTACAGTAATGTCTGCCACATAAACGCCACAAACCAACGAGAGACAAGCAACAACAACAGCAACAACAAATCCACCTCGCTGCCACAGACTGTGGTCTATTCTGCTTTCTGTTGTGGCCTTCGCCGCATGTCCTCAAGCGCTGCGTAGTGCTTGATTGTATGCATTGCCTGCAATACCTGTTATATGGCTATATAAAAAAAAAGTATATATATATATATATATATATATATATAAACTTACAGAAAAGAGGATTTCATTCTTATGCTGTTTACATAGAAATGTGGCTCAAATTAAATAGTGCCGAACAGTGAACCGGCCTCGTTATTTATGGACAATAAATTAGCCATCAAAAACGGCGCAAAGCAGCGAAGCGAAGCGCTCGAAGGCGCCTAAAAATGTGGCTGACACATGAAAATGCAATTCCAAATGGCAAACACACACAAAATGCTATTTAAGTGCATTGCAAATCTTTGACATGTGCAACCTGCCACAGCGTGGCCAACTATGAGCCCATGGGAGGGCGGGGAGTCAGCCAAGGTGTGGTTCATTTTGTGATAAATTGAGCCGCTAGCCGGCAGCCAAAATCATATTCATATTGCTAAAATATTGCTTACCTCTTTGTGCTGCTGCTGCTGCTGTTGCTGCTTGAATGAATGTGTCTGTAGATTTCATAGTTTTGTAGATGCAACTCGAATTACCGCATCGTTTGCGGCGACATTTAATTAAAATTTTCTCTTAGGCAAATGTCGTGCATATCTAGTTTTGGTTTTGGCCAAAACTTTTTGTTTTTTTTTTTTGTTTTGCTCGGGACGCAGTTATCAGTTTGGCAATTTAGTGGCTTGAAGATAAGTCGCAGTGCACTTAATACCAACTCAGGGAAATGGCCATTAAAACGACGCTTAATGACCAAAATGGCAATTGTTATTCGTTGTTATTTGTTGCTGCCACAGTTGCTGCTTCTCGTGCTGCTGCTGCTGCGGCTGCTGCTGCTGCTCTTATCAGTGCTGGCTGCTCATAATTGCTGCAAATGCTGAATGAAAAGCTGACAGCAGCAGTCGCAGCAGCAACAATAAGAACAATAATAATAACATGCGGCATACCATGTCGCATTGTGCGCTCTGTGCCAATAATATAACACATACGCCGCATTGGTAGCAGCAACAACAACAACAACAGCAACAGCAAACTCCAGCAACAACCGCAACGTTTAATTTCCCGTTTGCTGCTTTTGTTTAATGCCGAATGTCGCATTGAAGTGTTTTTCCAGCCACACAACCAGCCCCACCCACTGCGCCTAGCCACGAATCTAAAGCAAACGGAATAACGGAAGCCAAACCGGCGTTTCCGTGCACCATTATTTGCCAAGATGCTGCACCATAATGTTTGAGGCGCCTCTGGGACAGACAGACCGTTCACTACCCTGCAAGAAGTATAAATTATAAAATACCTGAGAAGCAACATTTTATTCAGTAGTTTTAATCAGTTAAATCTACTTTTACTTGTATAATAAAGATAAAAAATATTAAAGAAATGAAGTGTTGTATTAAATGTATTTAAATGGCATTTGTCAAATTATCAAATTAAAAAATTAATATAAGATTATTCCCAAGGCAAAAAATAGTAGGATAGCTCTCATATAAGACTAGTGTTGTAAAAGTTTTTAAAATAATCACAAAACTTGATGCTAAACGTTGAACAATTATTTTTTGCACTTCAAATATACTTTGAAATGTATTTAAAAAGATAACTGCAAGTAATTATCTGGAGTAGAGTCTTAAACTGAATTATTTTAAGTCAACAAAAACTGATATAAATATGTATTGTATTGTTGGGCTTGCTTTAGAAATACCAACGCATTAGTAATTTTCTATTTTCTATGCAATTATGTGCACCATTGAGCAATCACAGACGAGGCTAACGTTTAGACACAATTTAATTAACACACACAAACACACACACACACACACACACATACACCAAACAAAAGTGAGGTTAAATGCACAACAAACGAATTCACTGTGTGTACGTGTGCATTGAATTTGAAAGTGGCATTCATGCAGAAATTATGCAACTGTCAGTTGCACAACAAAATCAAATTGCTTGTTGTGCTTCTGTGCTGCGCGAGTGTGTGTGTGTGTGTGTGTGTGTGTGCGCGCGCTAAATAATTGCCGCTCCCAGAAATATATATAATATATTTATACAGAAATATGTATGTATCATTTTTGGAGCAAGTTTAAAGACAATTAAAGAAAGCCAGCGACTCAAAGTCAAAGTAGAAGTCAGTCAGCTGCAGCTGCAGCTGCTGTTGCCGGTGGCACGCACATTTCAGCCTGAAATAGCTAGGGGCAATGACAAGGCAACGGCTAAGCAGCTACAAAAACAACAGCAGCAGCAGCAGCAGCAGCAGAACCAGAGAAAAAAAGGAAGCAGCAGCAGCGGCAACAACAACAAGTGCATTTAGTTGCGCCGCACGAAATAGCCGGCAGCAACACACAGAATAGTCGCACACACACAGACACACACACAGACACACATACTTGTACATATACACACAGATATAGAGACAGTCGCTTTCTATATATACAAAGTCTTATGTACAGCCCCTCCCTCCCTTCCCCCCTCTGTCCATGTTAGTGCTGGCAGGCTTGAAGGAGTTGCGGATGCTGGCAACGGGCGTTGACTGACTGTACGGGCGAAAAAGCGTCGCTGCGTGAAAAACTCGACAGCCGGCGGCGCAAACGCCGCTGCGGAGCCGTACGCTTCGGTTTGCTAATGTTGCCCCAGGACCTTACCGCTTTGATGAGCGAGCAGTGCGAAGCGGACAGCCGAAGGACGAGGCAAGGACAATGTGGCAGGAGGCGAGATCGCACCAGCAAGGGACACTCTCGGGAGGGTTTGCTACTAGCAATGTGTATATATGTGTGTGTGTGTGTGTGTGTGTGTGTGCGACCTGTTAGTGGGCATGGCAAATTGCCTGCGGTTTTGCGCTTGCGCAGCTCAAAGGTAGGCAAGAACGACAGCAACAACAACAGCAACGGCAGCAGCAGCAGCAGCAGCAACATTAAAGGCCACTGGCCATGTGGCAACATTTCAATCTCCGCTCTGTTATTTGCCAACTAAATCCCCAAAGGGCTAAATTATATTATATCTGAGTTTGGCGAACTTAATAAATATAATTATATGGCTAAGATACATCAATATATATAGTATAGTTTATAAATAATATCTATTGAATTCAATTTTCTGAGAGATTCAAGTTTCAAGTATTATCAGCAAATTTCTATAACAAAATTTAATCATAACTCAAATTCAAAATAATAGAGTTGATTATAGCATTGATAGTTCTATATTAGATACCCTGAAAACTAACAGTAACATAACGGAATTTCTTAAATTTCAAGAGTATACGAATTAATATGTACTAAAATTTAAACATAGCACAAATTCATTCTAGGCAGGCTGACCTTTTTAACCATTTTAGTAATGACAGTAAACTGAGTTTTTACTATTTATTTTTCATTTTTCAAAGAAAAGAAAAGCGTTATCTGAAAAGAATGTGGAAGGTGGCTCAGTAAGTGAAATTTATATGGACTGCAAGGAAATATAATATTATATATATTTGATAGTAAGCATACAAATCGATCTGGTGCCCCTCCTGATGTAACAGAGCTGTACAGAAATGATAAATTTGTGAACGACTCGTAAGTAAATCGTAGTGAAAATACTGAATATCTCAGCTAATGTCCAGTTGCAAACCAGACTGTGCTCAGTATGTGTAAAATCTGTTAAAATCACTGCGGATGGACAGATGAAGACCAAAACTGTAGGCAAAATCGGCGATCGTCATTTACGGGCTGATCTGAATTTACCAGGATTGCAGGAGCGTTGCGCCGTCTCAGCCAACAATGATCTATTTAGGTTGTCAAAACTTCTGGACGAAAATGAACCAGAAATTGAAATTGAAAATCGGCAAAAGCAACCCTCGAACAGATTTACACACAAGGATTGCATGCTGGCAAAACAGGCCAATACCTTTCCCAAGCAGCCAACAATTAAGCTACAGAAATCAGGAGTACATGTTCCAAAACAAATTCGGACTTTCCAAAGAAAGCCAAAGAAAACCAAACAGAAAAAATGTTACTTAAATAAAGACGTAAACTCCTCAGAAGAAGATTGCTATGAAACAGCTGAATCAGACCAGCAACCAGATGAGGCAAGTTTCTGCTCTGTCATGTGACATTCACTAAAATAAGTAGAACTCTAGTTAAAATATTACTTTAATACTTGTTATTTACTCTTTTCATTTAGAGACCACCAGCAACAAGCTTGGTGCAGCCAATTGTGCATCACCAAAGGGAAAATCCGCAGCTTGACAATGCGAGGCCAGCAATGTTGTGCCACAATTGCTGCCAGAAGCAGATTAAAATCCATGGAATGGCTCAAAAAGTAATGCGATTTGGTAAAGCTCATGTGTCGTATTTAAGCTTGGCTTTATTATTGGGCTATCATTTGGTGTTCTGCCTGTGCACATTTGCATTTCTCAGCTATTTGCTGTGCTATGATGTCATCGAATATGTCAACGAGGAGCGGCGCTATTTGGTTAAAATGAAATCGGCTGGTGTTTTAGCCAAATGTTTTTACTACATCATGCGACTGTTAAAGTTGCCAATATTTTAATTGGCAATTCCCAGTGTTCTGTTTTTATTTATTGTAAAATATGTGCAAATTGATATATTTTAGTTATAAGTGTTAAAATCTAGTTGCACTCGAACGCGTCCATTTCTCCACAAAACATACCTCATTTGCGGCCAACTCCCACCGTTCAGCGCTTGACCAAATGAAAAACAAACAGTTCGCTTTTGTTGTTATCCCAAATAACACTAAAAACTACAGCGAGAATAACAACAACAACGACACCGAAAATAAACCGAAATTGTAAAGTGTTAAAAATAATAAATTATTTCTGTTATTCTAAATGGTATTAGAGAGCGACCATGCATAAATTTAAACTGCGCGAGTGTTAGAAAAATATTAGCGCTATCGCAATGCTGACCAATTTTGGCCACCGAACCGAAATTCGAATCCTAATGCAAACATCAAAGCGATTACTGAAAGGACCCTCAAATTCGATTTATGTGTGTGGCATTTGCACAGGTGCCCAAAACAGAATTTTAACAATCCTCTAATGAATTCCTTTCAATTGTTGCCTTATTTGATATAAATAGATAAAATAGAAATAACATTGTAAAAATACTGTTTTTACTCATTAACTAATTTTTGTGAAGTTCACATTTAGAGTCCGATTTTATATAAATGTTTCAGTTATTTCTTTTTTATTCGCTCTCAGTTAACTAACCGATATTGTGTAACGGGCAAGCTATAAATACAAGATTATTTTAACTCTTTGCGATAAGGGCATAACGACTTATAGATGTGTAATGGCCTACAGGGGCTTAATCCGTTTGCCTAAGGCTCGCAGCAGTTTATAGTTGTGTGTATGGCACAATTTATATAATTTGAGCCTATTTGAGGTGATGGGTCTGTGGAGGCCATAAATCAAGGTTACTTTCACATTGGCCATAAATACACGTAGGCTAACGATAGGCAACAAGAAGTCAGGAACAGACCGCCAGAGACTCCCACAACTGTTGGCCAACATCGAACTTGTTCGTGCAGTTCTTGGCTTCGACTCAGGCTAGAAGCGTGCGTGACTACGTGTGTGTGTATGTGTGTGTGTGCCTGTGTGTGTGTATGTATTGTTATCACAACAACAGCATCTAAATTATCATGGCCAAAAGGCAAACGCAGCTACAGCAACAGCAACAGCTTACAACGTAAACAGAACACGACGAACAATGCGACTCGCAGACGCCAAACACGAAACATTTTTTACTAATAAATCGCCGCCAGGGAATTTCCCATTGCTCTGTTCCTCATCGTAATACATATTTCACATGAAATGCAGCCGGTGGCAACATGAGGGCTAAATAAAACTGAATAAAAAATAAAAATCAAACCCAGAGCACATTTGCTCTGCAACGAAAGCTGATCCAAAAGTTAACTCTTTGCCTTTCATTTGCTTAGCCCAAGATTGTGATTTCTTATTCAACCTATTGGCATCTGAAGTTCTTGCAATCCAAAATGTTTACAAAAGACAGTTTTACACATATCTTCAGTTTCATGTTCATGTTTGAAGATCTTTATTTTATACTCGAAATAAATTTCCCGATACGCAATTTGTTGTATTGAAGCTTTTTAGGTTTTTAGTATTATCTTGGATAGCTTATTTCTTTAATCTAAGTAGTCAATATTTGTACTTCAATACATTTAAAGTTTAGCTTTTGGTAGTTTGGCGTTTTCAAACATTTCGCTAGCCACATTTCTCAGCAGTTTTCCATTGAAGTTGACTGGAATTCTATCCACAAATCGAACACCTGCATGCAGCTGTTTGTAGTGCACAGAAATGCGCCTTGCCACATGATTGATGACCTGCTGTTCAGTTAGTTGACAACCTGCTTTCGTGACGATTAAAGCACCAGCTGCATCTCCATAAAACTTATCCTTAATACCGACAACACACACTTGCTGCACAGCTGGCAACTCAATGATGATCTTCTCAATTTCGTTGGGTGTATAATGCATAGACTTGTACTTTAACAAATCCTTCTTACGATCAATCAAAAACAGCTGATTGTCGTTATCAAAATAGCCCAAGTCACCCATATGGAACCAGCCCTCAGAATCGAGTGTTTGTGCTGTTTGTTCCGGATTGCCATAGTAACCGTTCCAGTTTTGGTTCGTCTTGACGAGTATTTCGCCAATCTCATTGTGGCTAAGATAAACGCCCTGTTCACTCACAATACGAGCACTTATGCCTGGCAGCAAAGCGCCAACCAAATTCTCCATTTCAGCATTTAGGCAGAGCGATATGCCATCGGTTTCGGTTGTACCGTAAACACACACAAAGATTGTAGATTCGAGTACTCGTTTAGCGGAGTGGACAACGCCCGGAGAGACCCAACCTCCGGAATACTGTACGAACTGTAAACTCGACAGATTCTCCGTGGTGGCCAGTGGACTGGCGAAAAGCTCATTAAATTGCCAGTGCGATAGATAACAGTAGGTCACCTTCCATTTCTTTATAATCTCCACAATTAGCTGCGTACTAATTGGCTGGCTACTGACAATGCGTGCTGATCCATTCAGAATGCTACTCAGCAGACACTTGATAGCTGTCAACCAATCCAAGCTGGCTCTGCTGTAGACAACATCGTTAATGCCGCTGGTGCTGTAGTTGAAAAGAATATCGACCAATAAATAGCAAAGCAAACCTTTATCAAATAGCAACATACTCACAGTGATATTAACAACAACTGCGAATTGGTTAAAGTGACAGCTTTTGGCAGACCTGTTGTGCCCGACGAGCAGACGATGGCCATTGTTTGATCGCCACCGCGCACCAATTTACAAGGTCTATAAATTGGAAGCTTAAAACTAATTAGTTTCTTCGAGATAAATCACTCTACTTACACATATCTATTTTCAGTGTTTGTTGCTTTCAATAGCTCCTCAATTGTGAGCACATTCGCAATATGATCGTTCAGCGTTATAATCCTTGGCTTCCAGTTTTTAGTTAACGTTTTCATCAGCTCGTAATTGCAACCATCACAAAATATTAGCTTTGGCTTTGTTATCCCATATAGCGCCGCAATAGTTGATGTTTCAAGCAACGGATTGACGGCATGAACGGGTGTCGTATTGAAAAAACATGCAAGTAGCACATCAGTTACATGAATGTCACTTTTGGCTATGATTCCCACAATGTCCTCGTGGCTCAGTCCTTCAGCCCTTAGGCATTGTGCAATGCGTATGGCTGCAGTCAAAGTTTCCGCATTGGTAACGACTTTACCATTATCATGTGATGTCTGTGGCAAATAGATTCATTAGTAAATACACTGGATGAAATACTTTGAGTTATTTACCTGACATATATTTGTGGGATCTGCCTTAAGCGCTTGATATACAACTTCTCCTATGGATGTTGTGGCTTCGGCAAACATCACATTTTCGGGACCGTACCAAAATTTCTGCTGTTCATTGTAGTATGTGTCGATTAATGACATTTTACTGAACTTCATTTACCAGCATTTGAAAAGCAACTAAATTCGCTTATCAAATCGAGCAGCTACTATTATTGTTGCTTGAATTATTTAGATTAGAAACTGATCGGTGATAACACTTCTATAAATAATGATAAGTAATCCGTTCAATAAGCCAAGGTCATTTCGAATTTGCCAAGTATAAATACTCTAATATAAATAGAAGTGCTTTTTCATGGATAGGTCAAGAACCATACAAAATAAAAAAAAATAAAACACTTGCACAATTCTGGTAAATATATTAAATATATATAAATAAATAGTTAATATTAAGTATTAAGTATATTATCCAAGATCGAGATTTCTAGCCAGAGTACAGAGTTTGAATGCCTATAAAATTCAGATAACTTTCAAAAATTGTCAAAGGATTCAAGCAACTATAAATTCTATAAATACTGCTATCAATTCGAATTATGTGTCGAGGATACACATCGTGGGATTAGCTTTATTTTCAACGCAGGCTTAAACATTGGATGCAAGCCCAGGTCAACTGTAGAAAACGCAGACGCAGAGATTTTGATGTGCTCGAAGGGCTCAATTGAACTTAAGGGCATTCCCATGCACTCAAATACAACAGACACCAATACACCCACATGCGGCTAAATACACACACATATGAAATGTGGGAACTTTTTGGCTCTTAATCAGTTTGCCTCGAAGACAAAACCACATCGCACACAACAAACACACAAGCACACACACACACACACACACACACACACACACACACACTGATAAATTGAAACCTATCTTTGGTATTTTGTTTTTCTTTGAAGCAACAATGCGCCAACAATGAGCCTGGGGCTATCCTTAGTACGGACTACGACGCTCATTTATTTCACAGTCGTGGACAAGATAATCGCCAATGTCCGCTTAGAGGTAGACGAAGACGATGTCGACAACGACGTCGACGACGACGACGACGACGACGACGAAAATGTTTAGGCCCAATACCGAATGCTATATACAAGTATACTGACGATTATATGTATATGGACTGCAGCCAAAGTCGTTTCTCGACTCATTTGCTGTGGCTTTAGGAAATGTATTTCAATAATTTTCACACGAAAATCAGTTGAAGTTTTTTTTCTTTTGCTCTAGCGTTAAGTCATTTGTATGTCTTTTAAGTCTTAATTTGTCTAGTGGCACCACAAAAAATAGTGGTTGCCAGTTGCCAGCTGACCGACAGCTGGCCAAGCAAGTAAGCGAGCCATATTTGCTGGGCCATCCGTCAGAGCTCAACTAGATTCAGCGCAGTAGCAACTGGAAGTCAAGTCAAACTGGCAGCAGGCACATGCAACTGGCTTACACACGCACACTCTATAAACACAGACACACACACACACACACACACACACACACACACCAACACATAAAGCCTGCTAGTTGACAGGCAAGGGAAAAAGCGGAACTGTCACAGCATCATCAGAGAATTGTGTGGCGCTGCCACCTTTGCCTCGGCTGGGATTCCAGCTTCAGATTCAGTTTCTGTTTCAGTTTCTGTTTCAGCTTCATTTGGGTATCATCGTTGTCATGGGCAACGAACGACGTTGTTGAGGCGCTGCTCGGGCACCTCTGGGGCCTGTTTCGCTTGTAATTATAATATTCCAGCCAACCCAAAATGTTGCCCCGGGCCAAGCAGCAGCGGCAGCCACAACGGCCAAGGCAGGAAGATGAAGCAGCGTCGTCGTCGTCGTCGTCGTCGTCGTCGTCATTCGGGTCCGCAGCCACACGGAACTTTTGTTGTTGTTATTGTTGCTGTTGCTGTAGAACGTAGCTGTGCCGCATGCAACACGATGTCGCCTGAAGACTTTGCGGATGACCTCGAGCGCCACAAATGCTGATTACGTAGACGCTCCCTTCTCCATTTCCTCGGCGAGACAACAACAGCAACAACAACAACAGCCGCAAAAAAAGCGAACCACTCACGAAACTTGTGTACCCTTTCTTAACTGCATACTCATATCAAGTGAAATATTGAAGGTGATAAAGCAGCGAATAATAACTGTGGTATCTGTCGGAGTAAATGTGATAAATGACAAGTCATTAGTAAACAAGATACAATGCCAAAACGAATTAATTATATATATACTGACAGTTCCCCCCTCTCTATATATATATATATAAATACATTAATTTGCAACTTGTCTTCAACTTTCTATATCTGAGCGAAAGAGTGTAAATTACTGCTATACTTTTGGTTCCAATTGTGGCATAGGTAACATGCTCGCTGATATCGCCAGCTGCCCTTATTCCAAACAAGAGCTGGCTGATATGGTGCCCTATGGGTACATATGGGTTGCACTCTGTAGGTGTATATATATATATATATATATATAAAGAGGGCGAGCAAACTTTTTTTTGCGTTGTGCCACCCGCCAGCTTTAGCTGTTTTTGTTGTTGATGTTGATGTTGTCTCGTCCATATTTGCTCTGGCAAGCTCTACATAGGTGTGTGTGTGTGTGTGTGTGTGGGAGGACGGCCTTTGCGTGTCCTTGTGGCTGGTTGGCCATTTACATAGCTTGAGGTATTTCAATTTATTTCATTGTGCTTTTCATATTATTGTATTTGCAATTTTGATTGCAGTTGCCTTTTGACCACTGGCAACATAGACGCGAATCCCGAT
The DNA here is from genome assembly GCA_035042305.1 of Drosophila glabriapex. NCBI lineage: Eukaryota > Metazoa > Arthropoda > Insecta > Diptera > Drosophilidae > Drosophila > Drosophila glabriapex. Next base: position 18,927,027 of record JAWNLN010000046.1, read on the forward strand.
CCATATGCACAAATATCAAAAGCATCCACACTATTCCCCCGTCTTTCCCTTTGACCCTTTGACCCTCACCTTCACCCCTACCAACACAACTCGCACTCATCTCCCTCATCCCCCTCTTCCCTTTATATTTGAGTGAATGCGCTGAGGAAATGCAATCAGCGCTGCGCTGGATTATTGCATTTTAATTGTAGTTTAAAGTTGTGGAAAATTTGTTGTTGGTAGGGTTGATGTGGTTTGAGAGCAAACTAAAACAAAGTTCAATTAAAACAATATTTTGCAAAGAGTTTATTAAAGAGCACAACGTTTGAATTAAGTAAACAAACACAAAACATATATTTCTATAATCTGAAAGTAAACAACAAGCAAACCATTGTCAGCTCAAATTTTGGCCAGAAGCGAAATTAGAATTTTATGCTTATTTTTCAGCTGGGCTCGTATATCAAGTGATATATTAAGAACGGCCAGTGACTAGTATAAACTCAGGAAATCATTTCTAGATATGAAATATCACAGAAAGTGACAGTCAAATGGCAACTCATCAACACAAGTGAAGACTGCCTGCTGAGGTGAGGTGAGTCCTTGAGCAGCAATGAGAGAGTTGACTTGACTCTCCTAGCTGCAGGACTTTAGGCGACTTGAACAGTCAGTTATCTACATATTTCCAGCTTAATTACATAAATGCTCCCATCTATGACTGTGCCCTTACTCGGTTTAAGTTATTCGGCCTGCAATCATGACATCAATATATCCTCGACTTTAGACAAGCTTTGCATATTTCGAATTTAAAGACATTTTGGCAATGACAGGCAACTACTTCATTTAAAAAAATGCTCAATTTTGATGTGGAGGAGACAAACGAAACAAACGAAACAAACGAAACAAATAACAATAGAAATACAATATGCATCTCGTCATCATTAGTAAAACTCAACCAGTCCAAACCCAAATGTCGTGTTCAATTTCGGCAAACAGATTTCATATTCTTTTTAATTGCGCCTTGTCCATCAGCAATAACAATAACAACTGCAACGAGAACTGTCTGTGCCTCAACAATTTTCCCATTAGTTGCAATTGCAAGCGGCTCAAATTGAAATAGAAAACTTTTCATGCAAAATATATTTTTGCAGCTCATTTGAATGCTAATAATAAAATATTCAGCTTAAGCAACAAACTTGTGAAATTCTTAAATATTTTTCAATGATTGATACTTTTATTGTTACTAATACTGTTGGCTTAGACTATCTCAAGCCATTGCTCGACTCCTGTAGAATTAAAAAAAAACTGATCCTGGTTTTGTTTTTTTCTTTTCTAAGTTTAAAACAACTACACATAAACTGCAAATTAAAAGTGCTACTCAATTTTAGTTCTCAGGAAATACAAATTCAAAAATGCTCTTTAATATTTCTTTAGCAGTATTTTTGTGGGTGGATATGTTATTTTGCACTCTCTTCAATAAGGCAACACCCACTCACCACATATATACATACGTAAGTGGGATGCGATAAATCAGTTACTCAAACTTGACCAAATACACAACAATCGCAATAACAATAACAATAACAAATACACATTGTATACGAATACGAATATTCAAGCATAAATTGCAAACAATAAATAACCGAAAAATTGTAAATAAAGTTGCTTGCAAATATTTCATAAAGTAACAATCAGCTTAGGGCCAAGGAGCAGATGCCAAAAAGCAGCAGCAGCAGCAGCAGCAGTAACTACAATAACAACAACAACAACTATAAGGCTGGAAGCAACGGTAAGGCACCGACACCAAGCGAGGCCAAAAGTATTTGCGACCAACTTAACACACATATACACAATAACAGGCACACTCACACACACACACACACACACACACACACACACACATATAAAAGCTGAATGCAGCACACCCGCTTATGCTGCTCCTGCTTCACCCACCCCTGCCCACCACACCCCGCACCACACCGCACCGCACCTTATTCAGGCGGCTCTCGTATCGAAAAACGAAAAGTAAAAAGGCCCGCAGCAAATGTTGCAAGCAGCGCCAGATAAGCGGGCGAGCCAACGACTGAGGTTGAAACTGAGACTGCGGCTGCGGCTGCGGCTGCGACTGCGTCTGGTGGCATCGACGCTGGCAGCGGCAACTTAACATTTTTGGTATGCAAACAAATTTTATACTTGGCCAATGTTTAAACTCTTCAATTGGCTAAAAGCGTTTTAAAGGTTTTTTTATTATTATTTTGTGCTGTGTGCGCTATCTAAGTGTGGCACGATTATTGTTATTATTGTTGCTGCCGCTGCTGCCGCTGCTGCCAGCTGCCATCCATATGAAAAGCGGACGCGAACGTAAGTAGAATGTACGAGTATTAGCAAATGCATCAGAAGCTGCAGCAGCAGCAGCAGCAGCAACAGCAACAGCAACTGCCTCAGGTAACTGTGCTGCAACGTTAGAAACTCACATACCTTACCAATTGTTGGGCTTATAAATAGCAGCCAAGACTTTTTGTCAACGCCTCACAGAAATGCGCTGAAAATAAACAACAATTGCAAATAAGAATTCGGTTGTCGACTGTGTGTACGAGACTAGAAGATACCCCCAACTCTGATAATCTTATTTAAGTATTTTTATATCATTTCTCTTGGTTACATTTCTCAGGCTATAAATATTGATTTGATACAACTCCAAAACTAAGACCATTATACAAATAGTTTTAACAAAACAAATGTTAATTAAATAAGACTCCAGTGGTTTCTGTTATGCATCCTACATTTGAATTTAGAACTATAATTTTCTGAAGCATCTATTTATGTCTGAATTATATGTTTTGTTAAGAGAATAATTAATAAACTTTAATATCTTATAAAACAACACAGTTTTCATTCAGACAGTGAAAATTATATTATTTATATTATTTTATATTTATTATTTATATAATTAATTAAATTATTATTATAAAAAAAACTTGAGAATAAAAAAGTTTTTAAAAATTTCCTTAAAAAAACAAAGAATCTGCAAACATTGCACGAATCTCTTGCATTCCAAACTTTGTTTGTTCTCAGAGATAGAGGGATCTAGATGAGAGGCTTACAGATTCCTGCCACTGGATATGCCCTTTACTGTTGCTTTCAATAGCTACAGGGTATATAGTCTATAACAAGCGCTGGCTAGAATAACTTGACGGCGGTCATATAAGAACACCCAAGAGCTGACCCCCCCTCCAAAAGAGCAGACAAAAGCAAAGCAAGAACCGCTGGCAAAAAGGGGAATAAAGAAGGAGAAGAAGGAGATGAAGGAGATGAAGCAGAGGAGACCGACAGCAGCAGCAACAACAACAAATTGGAATATATAGCTGCTGGCCATAACGGTGTTCATAATAATGATGACGTGGCTTCTCACTGAAAAGCAACATAACGATGAGGCTGTGGCTGTGGCTGCGGCTGCGGCTCAGGCTCAGGTTGAGGACGAGCACGAGGCAAGGACATCAGCCGCAACATAATGAAAACGAAGGGAATTTTCAGCTGCTGCTGCTGCCGGTGATGCTGCTGCTGCTGCTGCCGCGATACGATGCGATGTGACGCACGAGACCGCAAAATGCCCCACGGCCATTGCAAGTTCTCAAGTGCTTCCGGCTCATAGGTTGCCTACCCAGCGGTAGCAGAGGCAGAGAGGCAGAGAGATACAGAGCGAGCGAGAGAGAGAGAGACGCGAGAGGAACCGACACAACCCACTCGCAACATACTGCTGCCAGCTAGCTTTGGCCGCCAAGCAACCAATATTGTTATGTGGTTTTCTTTGCACTGTGGCACTGCGACTCTTGCTGCCGTTGCCGTTGCCGTTGCCGTTGCTGCCACTAACCATACGGGAGGCACCGGCAACGTCATGGGACGGAAATGAGTCAAGCGTGACATTTGCTCGACGAGCTGGCGGTTGTCACGCTACGCTGCGCCGCTCCTTGCCCTTTATATGCACATCCTTTCGTCTACATTGCACACACATAGACACACACATGTGTGTGTGTGTGTGTGTGTGTGGCGGTGCCGCAAGCTACTCAAAAGGAAACTCCTCGTATAACGCAAATTAAAAATCCAACTGCCAGCGCCGAGTGCGAGGCAAAGAAAATGTCAAGTAATGGGAAACTAACGGGTAAATACGTATGTGAGTGTATAAATACCAGCGATTCGTATGTATGTGTGTGTGTGTCTGTGTGTGTAAGTGCAGCTAAAAGTATGCAACACTTTTTGTGCAGGCAGCAGTCAATTTTAATTAGCTTGGGCAGGAACACATATTTCAGCTTTAATTTTCAGAGCGGGCTCTTCAAGTTATTACAAATATTAGCAATAAGTTTGCAAAGATAGCGTGTCCCGACTTGTAGATACCCTGTATCAAGCTTGAGACGCTCTTAGTTAGCCTAGACGAACCAGAGAAATATTCCTTTAAGAAAAAACTCTTGACCAGACTGCAACTAGGTTGTTCCATTATTATTAGCCAATTTCAGCTGTTACAAAAGTGGAATATCCTTTATTGGTACTCATTTAACAGCAGGGTATAATTATGGGGGTCAATTTTTTTTTAAGCAACTCATTCCCATTGAGGCAACAAAATGGCCGCCAGCGGGCAACAATTCAACATCAAAACAACTGCATAACAAAAGGTGTAGCACATATCATGCATATTTTTGGAGAGTAAATTGCCGCTAACGGTGCCCAAGCCTGCCCCGCTCCGCCCCAAACCTTTAACTCAGACAAATGGGAATGAAATAACTGAATACCGCCCCCACCCAACCCCCCCCCCTCCCCCTTCACCAACCAACAACGTCAACCACCACACCGCAATCAACCTTTGGCTGCGGCTCGCGTTTTTGGCATGCCAGCGGCCAAATATCGATGTAAAGAATTAAAAACATAGGTACACGCATAGTAGCTGGCAGGGGGGAGTGGCAAACGGTGGAAGGAGGGGGGTCTGCTCCTAAACTGCGAGCAGATACAATAAAACATGCAAATATGAGCCCAAGGACATTGCAATAGCAAATACAACGACAACAACAACAACAGCAGCAGCAGCAGCAGCAGAGAAAGTAGCAACAGACACACTGTAAAACACAACGCAGGCCGAACATCAAACACACACACACACACACACACACAGCCACATACGTTGTCCTCTGATGGCGGCATGACCGCAGGTGTATGTGTGAGAGAGAGGGAGGGAAAGTGTGGGGCGTAGAGATACCAAAGGGTACAAAGTTTATTTAGCTTTAGTCAAAATTAAAGGCCTTTGTATATTAAGTAACCACGCGGCCCACACACAACACACACACACAACACACACACACTCACACATACATAAATGCAGTGCGATAACAACACACATGCAAGCACACACTCACACACACATACACACACACTCACACACACACACCCACCCACACATGAATACTTACAGTGTTGAAGTTGTACATAAAATATGCCGCTGGCCATTCGGGAAACCTCTAAACATACCAAAAATGAAATTTATACAACAAAAAATACAAAAAAAAAAATTGTATTTCAATGGTGGAACCAAAGGACGCCGCAGGATACACGCTGCGTACCTCACAAACGAGCTGTAAAGTTTTTAGGGTATTCCAAGTGAGCGATGTGTGTGTGTGTGTATGCTGTGTGTGTGTATGCTGTGTGTGTGCCGTGTCTGTGCCTGTGTCTGTGTCTGTGCCTGGTTGTGAAAATACTTCGGCCGTATTTTGATTTCATCAAAGCTTTTGTGCACATTACTGGACAGGACACATTTTGCGGCAGTAAAATATATTTCCTGAAAACGGATGACATTAAAAATGGTGCTGCGAAACGGAGACAGTTGCTATCTGGCAGCCCAAATAGGCAGCATTCATCTGCTAAGCCCATAAACTGCAAATTGCCATTAAATGTAAACATGATAAATGTTGATTTTATGACTTGTACGGAAGTTTAAGGCAAGAAAAGCATTTATGTAGATACTATGTAGGCGAATATGTTCTGGATACGTTTCTTAAGAATTCAATCAAATGTTTCGGCTTCAGTTACGAAATATTAAAGCCAGCTTGCATGGAAGATATGAATATTATTATTGTGCCGACCATTTAAATATTATTTTGTATAATTGTAGTCGAATTAGAATGCTCACCTGTCTCTTGGCAGGACTCTAAACACTAAATGGTCATCCAGCTAAAGCCAGCTATACACAGACAATGAAAACCATCAATCAAAAATTGTACAAGTTCCTGAATTCCCGCAAGAGTTGGGGTTGATGGAAGAGCCATTGAATCAGATGGGGACACAATAAATCTAACTAGGTCGCAGTGCATGAAATTCCCCAATAATATTAATAATAATTCCTTTTAAAACCTTTGAACATTTCAAAAATGCACATCGAGCTGATGAGCTTTAAGCTTAATTTCGACATTTTAAATTAAAATCAAAATAAACCATAACCAAGACTCATGCACCGAAATTCCTTTGGGTGATTGAATGCTTGTCAATTTAACTGCAATTTTTACCCCCCTTAAAAAAAGTTCAATCCAAAACGATATACAAAAGCCGAATGCAGCTGCATTATTATTAACTGCAATTGCATATGAGTATTTACAATTCGCAATATACATGCAGATTGAAATGGAGGCTTCAGTGCTGATGCTGTGACTGCGAAATGTCACTGCAAGAGCATAAAAAATGATGACTTGCCACGATGTCTGATCCGTTGGCCCAGCCATATCCCAATGGTACAATTTTTTCCTCTTGTATACGTTGGACATCACAATATTTATAAAAATGCATGGAATTGCGACAAATTGTGCAACATATACATATATATTTAAATGCTGTTACACTGATTGACGGCGAACCGTATCTGCTTGTAAACTGTGGGAAATGTAAACGGGCGCACATGTCGTATGAGTAATGTTACAGCTACATATATATCAAACACTCGGAGCAGGTCCACAAATGTCATATACATATTCGTTTATAAAAAAATATGGCAAATTTAAAAACGTATTTTAAAAAAATAAAAATATATGTAGATTATTGCATTTATTTGGAGAGAGTACAAATAACTTATTCAATTCAATAGAGCATTTACAGAAATTGTATTGATAGCAGACCTGTGCATTATTTACATTAATTTAATGAATAAGTAGGCATTATGAATAATATTCATAAGGCAATCAGAAAATTAAAAGAAGAAACACCCAAAGATACCCTTTAAACTTTACTAACTATAATCGTAGAACTTGCAGCTGTCCAAATGAACACAAATTTTAGATAATAGTTTTTACTGAATAAAAATGTATTGTAAGAAAAAACTTTTACTTTGTCAGTGTATTAATCTTATAATCTTCCATTATAAATTTTTATTTAGTTAATGCTTCAAGCGATATAAATTGTATTTAAGCGAATTTAAAGCCACTGACTCAATGCATATAAATTAAACTCGATTAGCTATGGAGAGGGATTCGCGCAGAGGCAAACAACTTTTCGCAAGTTGGCATTCAACACTACACACACACTTACACGAACACATACACATACACACACACACACACACACACACACATAAACGCATGGAGAAAATTCAAACAAAGCTTAGAATTTCCAACTATTTCCGCTGTAGGTTTTTACACATGGCACAAATGTTCATACATTTTTGATTAGTTTTATACAAATATTATTTTTGATTTTATTACAAACAATATTTATAAATAAATAATATGTAACGCGCCACACACACACACGGTCACAAGAAATGTGAAAAGGAAAGACAGAGACAGAGACAGAGAGAGGGAGATGGAGAGATTGGAAGAGGAAGCGGAGTGGCAACACGCTTCACAGCTCGTGGCATGCATCTTTAATGTTGCCGCTGCAGCAGTTGCAGCGATTTGCATATTTTTAGGCACAGGCACGTCGCTTTACCACTTCGTTTGATGATTTTGATTCTATTAAAGTGGATGTTATAGTATGTTATAGCAGTGTGCTACATGGCCATATAATTTTATAGTCGCACGCAGCTAATCTGCATTTAAATGGAATTTTTAATTATTTTCGTAGCAGACAATTCGCTGCCATCCTTTGACAATCACTGTGGTCGGGGTGTTTGGCTCTAGCTGGCGGCGACAAAGCGTTACCAGAGCTCCAACCAGACTCAAAATGCTGTTGTCCAATGTCCAATAAAATGCAGTTCGATTATTTATATAAAGCTTCAAAATTCTGCTGTTGGTGGTGGTGCTGCTGCTGGTGACGTTTTTGCTGCAGCTCCCTGTCGTTTGTCCCGATACTAAGCACGAGCGCATTTTAAATTGCCAATCAAAAAGTGGTGCACAACAACTAATATTAGTCGAAGCAAGACTGGTCAACATAGAGTTACTCTAACATAGCCTATCCTTAAAAAAAAAACATAGATCAAGCACATTAAACAGCTAAGACAAACAATCGATTATCATTTTTTATATAGCCAGTTGTCGAAAAGCTTATCGGATTTGGTCAGATCAAAATTGACTTCTGCTGTGATATTCCTGTTGTCACATTCTGATAGTTGGAGGGTATACAGATATCGAAGAGCGTTGGGTTTTAGCGGGGACTCGCAGCACCTACCAATTTGCCATCAGTGGCTAAGCAAATAAGAATATTAATGGTTTTTCCAGCCATTGCACAATATTTTCCCATGCCACCGCAGCTCCATAATACACCTGAGCGAGTTTTCGATAAGAATGAATTTCCACCCATCTCTGGGTGGGTGTGTGTGTATGGGTGTGCTGTGTGGTGTGTGGTGTGTGTATCATGCATAAAATTAAAATGGCGACATTTTACAAAATTGTATTTCATTTATGTCAGGAGAGGGCAAGCAACAAAAAAAAAAAACAAAAAAAAGGATTGCAAAGCTGTAATTAACATGTTAATTAATAGTTGGCTGCGGGCTAAACAGAAAATAAAAATGTTGCATAATTTTAGGCTGGATTCATTTTTATACATATTTTTGTAATTTTTGTGATATTTTAATATTAATTAGTTTTTTGCTGCAACTACAATGAAGAAAACATTGCATATTAATATTTTTTACAGAATGAATTCAAATGTTTTGTGAAACGAACGGGAGTGAATAATCGAGCACGCGCAGAGGACAACCCACAGCCCCATGGGACATCTTTTTTTTTAGGTGGAGGGGGTGTGGGGTGGAGACGTGGATACGTGGAGACAAGTGGGACAAGAATTGTGTCATGCCGCCGCCGGAAGTGGCCGTAATACATAGCAAGTGGCTGTGACGCATATATCCCATGGGGAATTTAACGCTCTCCTTTCAGTTTTCAGTGGCTCGGGCTTAATTCGAGGTTTTCTTGTACGGTTACTGCTGAGCAGGTTCGAGCATTCCTGCACGGTCCACAAGTAGCAACAGCGTCGACCAATTGGCCATTGGCGTTTCCTACGAAAATTCGTTAGCTTATGTTGTTCTTGGCAACGATGTGAGCGTGAACGGGAACGTGAATCTGGACGTCGGTGGTAGTAGCCAGGAATGTGAATGAGAATGATGGGAATGAGAATAGGGCAACTCCAACTGCAAGTCTCGGTCTCTGCTTACCTGTGACTGTTGCTGCTGCTGCTGCTGCTGCTGCTGCTGCTGCTGCTGCCAACTTTTGAGCCAGTCGTGCAGTGGCAATAAGAACAACATGAGCACAGAGCCGCCACACGGAGACATGGACGCACTGGCGCAGTAGCCAACGCCCGAGGGCGACGAAAACGGAAATTAAAAAGTGCAAAAAGAAAACAGCAAAGGAACCTCTAAACCATAGCCATTTCCGCCGTAACCATAACCGTAGCCGCAACCGTAACCTGCTCTGCTTGACTGACTGACTGACTGGCTGAATGAGTGAGCGACCCACCTGGCTGACTGACTGGCAACAAGATACCAGCACATTACAATGAATCCCGCGGCTACAACTCAAACAAAACTTGCAGTTGTTGCACACACACACACGCACACACACTCACACACACACACACACATTACATACACACACATGCAGACGCTTATGAAAACAGGATATCATTTCTGAACTACTCCACGTTCCCAGAACCCGAGCGCGCTTTTGGAGGGTGCCTATCCTTGTCGGCTGTTGAGCCTTAGCCAGTGCTGAAGCCAAGGACTTGAATGCCAGGATAATGATGCCCTCTGCAAATCGCAAAAGTCGTTGCCAACGACGTTAGATGACAACGCAACTTCCTCTGTTTTTAACCCACAGCAAAGACCAATCGCAAAAATTCCGTATGTTTCTCACGGCTGCTCATTCAACCTGCTTCAGCCGTACAGCAAACATAAGCTCAGCCTGGAAATCCATTCTCCTTTAATCTGTCACTCGTGTATGCTTTAAATGTGCATATTTATCTCACTTGTTGCACCCAATATTTAATATATGGCTATTATATTAATAAAACATAAATAATAGTTTATTTACCCTTGCAATTCTCAAATACAATTTTGGGCAGCCTTAAAATATAAGCTTTGCTCTTAGATAAGATACATATTTTTACATATTTTACACAAGTGAAATATTCTTATATTCGTTTCTTTTTAATAGACTCTCCTGAATTCAGCTAAGTCGGAAATGTTTTATTTAAGTTTTTTGCGAGACGTGTCTTTAATAATGTGATAACTTAAAGGATTTTGTTCAGTTTGCTATCTATCCTTCTGTGTCTCTCACTTATACTCTGTATCTTTCTCTCTGTTTTACTGTCTTACTCTCGCTCTATTCCTTACTCTCCTTTTTTCTGAGACGTATTATTCATACTGAGTATTTCTCTTAATGGAATGGAGTTTATTATTATTAGCTAGTATTGCAAATTTGGCACAGTGTACTTGTTGGAAATGACTTCTCTAATACGACTAGAGGCCATTTAGCTGCAGATGCAAAGAATACTTTATCAAAGCTAAAGACAAAATCTCGGCTAACTAACCTCAAGTTGCTTTCTTCACTCCACTCACACATACATATGTGCCACAATAGGTGCCTTCTCGCACTGTGGTATATGCCACCAAGCGTGGCAACCTCTCAAGGCAACTGCATGAAAAGCAATTACTTTTTCGTTTAAAATTTTCTTACTTCGTAAACATTTAATTTCCAATTTTAATTTGCTTGAATGCATTGGCACATACAAAGGGAGAGAGAGGGTGAGATGCAATTCGACATCGACACAATGTTCAATATCATATCGCATTTCGTAAATGATGGGTTGGGGTATGTGGGATGTGGCGGTGCCACATGAGCCGGGCTATAGCCCGAACTGGCCTGTGCTATGTGAGTGGCTCGTGGCTCGTTTCTCGTTTCTCATTTACATTAAATAAATATTGTACAATTGTATTGAGTGCCAGTGCTAAAGGTAAAGCCATCCAAATGAGCTCCACCTACCCAACAGGCGGCAGCTGCACCAAAAAGCCCTCTCAACTTCTGCGGCACGGGCAACATCATCTTACAAATGGAATACAGTTTACCTGCGCCTGTCTCACACCCATCCAATATCACCCTCCACTCAGGGTAAATATCCAAAAACAGAAAAAAACCGAGAAAAAAAAAACCCGAAACGAAATTGCTTGAAAAATTGCAGTACAATGAATAAAATTGAAACATTTGTAGCATCCTGATGAGGAGAAAAGCCTTATGGAAAATGTATGTTGCATGTTGTATGCAAATGTACAAACAATATTCGTATCGTTCTTATATTGAAATTTTGCAACTATCAAAATATTTCCAGCAATTGCCTCTCTCCTTTGCGACACCCTGTAAACAAATACAGGCCAAAGTGGGTGTCTCATTTGCGATAAAGTTCAACTCGTCAGATATTTAGCTATATAACAAATTCAGTGATATGCCCATTTAGAGAATTTGCTTAGCATTCGATTTCTTTGTCATTCAATTTCACAAAATTGGGGTACTCCTTAAAGATAGCGATGGCGACAGAAATGAGAAACGTTGCTTTTGCTGGAAATTGTTACCACAATAGTAGGCAGTGGATACTTGAAGGTATTTATTTTCTTGAGAAAGTATAGTGAAGTCGAGCATTCTGTTATTTTTAATTCCCATCAATTTTTGTGTGCAATAATACATTTTCTTATAGTATACTTTGCTGTACAAAAATTTGAATAACTTTTTGTATAAAATTAATTTTTTGCTATGTTTTTGCAGACACAGCTTGTGTGTACGAATGTGTGTGTGCCAGTGTGTGTGCCAGTGTGTGTGTGTGTGTGTATGTGTGTGTACCATCGTTTTTAATGGCTCAGTGAAATCCTGTGACTTATGACGTGTTATCGTTATCCTGCCAGGCTTCACTGACTCGCTCTGCAGTCTGTCTCTGTCCGTCTCTGTGTTTATAATTTACTTTGCTTTCTGACAAAAGGATTTTAAAACAATTATTTTAATGTTTTTCGCACACAAACACACATGTGTGTAAAATTGAGTTTTATATATTTTAAACGACTTTTGCATTTTTGACTTTTAAATGTAATTTTTCTCTTCATTTCACATTTAGCAATATTATCTGAGCCAAAACGTACAAAATTGTATTTAATAAAATGTAAAATAAATATACAGTTGAATAAACTTTGTGAAAATATTTTTGTTATTCAAAATTAGCAAGCTGAATGATGTTTACAAAAACAATTTCATTGCAATTTTTACAATAATTGACAGCACAAATTTAATTTTCGTGCCATTCGAAGCGTTCAATAAAATTCGTTTACACAATATTATCATAGGCCATTCAAATTGCATTTAAAGTATATTTACATGTGTAGCCAATTCAAATGACAATAAATCATTGCTATTAGACATTTATTTGAGTTCTCTGTCACATAAATTGAAAACGCAATGCAATTTTATCATCCGTTTGAATCGTTTTTTATGTGGATTTATTATAACAAACTATTTGCTGATACTTTTTGAGATCTCTTCTTTTGTGTCCACCCTTATGATTAGTCGTCTTAAATATGATTAATGTTTTGCCTATAATATCTTAAATCTATGCATCAAGCGTACTTATCGGACCAGCTGGCATTGCAACTGCAACAATTGAATGATAAATGACGCTTTTAATTATGGAATAAAACTTTGCCATTTTGTCTAGTCGTTTTCCTATGCTAATCAGACAAAAGACGAAAAAATTGTTATACAAGCAAGGAAAACAGATAACATGAAGGCGAGACAGGTAGTAGCAAGGAGAAACAACAACATTATCAAGATGAGAGGCAGTTGGGGGGGAAAGTAAGCAAAGTCATTAACATATCGCACCAATGAAAATGCAAATGCAACACAAATTATCTAGCGAGTGTCCTGTATAGAGCGTCCTGATGCTGTGGCTACTGTTCCGTGGTTCGGATGGATCGCATGTTGTTGGTGGCTCATTAAAATGCGCTGCCATCTTGCGAAAGTGAAAAATTACCCAGCCCAGGGAGCAAAAGTACGAAAGGAAAGCACCACAAGAAAAGGAAGGAAAAACGAAATAGAAAACTGCTGAATAGGTTTGAGTATGGTCAAAAGGAAAATGGGAAAAAAATGTACTGCGGGGCAAAGGCAAACAGACGTCAGCTGAATGTTGGAATGTGGAAGTATCTGAGCCAGACTGCTGCTGCTATAGAAAAGGTGTTCAGCCAAGTGGCTGCTGGTGGTAGCAAGCACACCCCACCACACCCCACCACACCCCTTCCACCTGTAATTGTTGTTGTAGCTTTACGCATTGTTAGCACTTCATAAAACAAATCTCATGAATATTATGAGCTTATCTTTCAATTGTTTGAATTGTGCAGATTGTGCAAATGCAAATGCAAATGCATTTGTTGCCATTTGGTCAAGCAACGATTCGCGGTAGTTGATGTTGCGGCACGCTGCGGGTTATTGTCACAACTTAAGCAGCTTCTGCTTCAGCTTCAGCTTCAACTGCCGCAGCAGCAGCAGCAGCAGCAGCCGCATCACAACATGCCTCGCCTGTCTGCCTGCCATGTGCAGAGCGTTGTAAATTCACGATTAAGCGTAATTACACCCCGAAAAAAGTCAACAATGAAGCGAAGGATAACGGCAGCGGCAAGAGCCCAACTTAATTGTCAGTAAGTGTTGCTTAATACCCATTATCTGTGGCCACGCCCACACAAGCCTCTCCGCATGTCAGCCGCATAGCCGAAACTTAATTGTTAGCTTGCCAAACTTTTTGCAACAGCCAACAAAAATTCAACGAGTCAGCTCAACTCAACTCAACTCAACTCGAGTCGAGTCGAGTCGACTCGCATTATTAACCCCTTTACTTTTGTTGCTAATTAAAAAACTTTTACGCAGCGCCAAAAAGAAAAGTGGCAAAAAAACTGCCAAAGACATGGATGTACTCGCTTTCCGCTTCAGCTCCCGCTCCCTTTTGGCCATACATCCGTCTGTTTACACAGAAGCAATCATACGCCATGTTGTACGCAGAGTTCGTCGCTTCACTGTCAACAATACGCGTGTCGCTCAACAGTTTCAAAAGCAAAAGCAAAAGATCTTCTCATGCCACACGCCACGTCATTGTGCTGAAGTTTCCATTAATTAGATAAAAGTTCTGCTTCCCCTAAATTGTTAATGAGCCAAGAAACGAGCTGCAAATTATTTGCACACAACAAAAGTCACAAAAAGTTGCACAGCCACACACACAAAAAGTTTGACATGCCTCTACGATATATATACACAAATATAACCGGCTGGACTATAATCTATATTTGACAGCAATTGTTGTCAAGAACAAATCGCAATTATACCACAAGTAACTAGCAATGAAGGCAACCCTTTAGTTAATTAGGTATACAAGTCGGTTACAAGAAATACGAGTTTCCCCAGGCACTTCCGACCCAAAAGAAAAAGGTTAGCTGCTGCACTCATCAAACTGAAGAGAAAACGTGAGGCTCTAATTGAAATCTAACTTCAAATTGCTACATTTGCAACTAAAAATAGCACTGGCAGTGTGCCACATTTATTTTAAAGGGGTTCCCTAAAACTCTTATACTTATTCTAGATTCGAATTACCGTAGAAAAGAAAATACTAATCGACCTTTAAATTTCACGATATTTCTTAAATTACATCTCATATCTTCTCGTAGTTATTGTTGATATTGTATTTATTTTGTATTAACTACAGTCTCCCTCTAAGCCGTTGCCCCTGTTTAGCATCTTATGCAGGCTCAAGACATTATCAAATATGCCAGTACACAAATTAATTAACCCCATTTTTTTTATAGCTAAGCTTCATGCTAATCAAGCTGAAAAGGTAAGCCAGAAAAAAAAACCGGAAATGCCGGCACGAAGAAGAGCCACACCAATCAAATTAAAAAGGGACCGGTAGCACATCAAGTAGACATGCTTAGCATAGATACAACACAACAACAACAAAAAAAAACGCAAAAAAAAACCTAATAAAAAGGAAAGCAAGAAAATTGTATCTGTTCATAAAACATGAGTTATCTGTGTGTAGGTTTTCGAGCGGAAGATGAATTTTTTAATTTGTGATGTTGCTTCCCGTTTTAATTGTTGTTGACAGACGACTGAATGACAGCGTAATTTACAATCCTTTTGCCCTGCTAGCTGTTTCTCGTGCCTTCAGATGTGGTCGGATTGGGGGTGAAATTTTAATTAAAGAAATTGCGGTTAATCCCGTTAGCAGCGCTACAAAAAATTCTTATATCTTAGAGAAGATGGAGGCAGTCTGCCTGGGGCAACTGTAATTTTTGTATTTTCCCGCTCAAATTGTGTAGCATTTTGACAACACAACATTTTTTAGCTAATTGTTAAATTTCAACTCTTCAGCCTCCCCCTCCACCATCCTTATTCCCCCTCTCTCTATCTCTCTGTCTTTACTCTCTCTTAACTCTAACCTGTACAATTATTACGTTATTTTCGGTGCTTGACAAGAATTCTTGCATGCCACTTCAAAGCACCAATATTTTAACACCTTCGCAGGAGGACAACGAAATTTGGTTTAATTTGCATGATATTAATGGGATTTATTGCCATGGCTAGAATACGTTAAGATGAAGGGGGCGTGTACCAAGGGGTACCAAGTGTGCCAAGTACATTCTCGTGCATATTTGTCAAAGAAATTTAAGTAATTGCATTTTATGCCATCTGAACATCAATTTACATACAGATTACAACCGGAAATTCATTTTCAACTCGTAAGCACATTGTAATTGTGACCACAACGGTGAATTATTAATAAACTTGAAAAGAGTTTTGGAAACAATGCTAAAAAAAACCGATATCAATTTGATTTAAGAATAAGCACAGCCTGAAGTGAAGACTCTATGAGTTATTGGGTATTGCCGCTGCCAGAACTTCGACTGTTAACCAATTTGTAAAAAAACCAACCTTTTTTATACCTTTAAATGGGTAAAATGGGAGAAGGAAACATCTCCGACTTAAGATTTATATATTCTTGAACAGAGACTATAAGAACTACGGACTTCAAAATTGTGTATAAGTTCTCGTATTTGACGAGCATATCAGGTTTATTTTATATTATCGATAACTACCTTCGTTTCAACACATATCGATTAACGATAGCAACAAAACTCATAATTTTAAAAGCAAACCCTTTTAATTGATATATATAATATGAGCTAATATATATTTTTATTCATTGAATTATTTAATGTAGACTTTAGTTTTTAAATAGGTTTTAATAAAAAAAATTAATTTAATTTAAATTTTAAGTTACGAATTACATAATGAATTATCTAAAATTAAAAGGGAGGAATTAAATAAAAATTTAAAATAAAAGAAAAGAAATAAAATAAAGGATATAATAAATAATTATGGGGCATTAAAATGTAAAATGCTGCAAGAGATATAAATAGAGATATAAAATAGAGAAAATATAAGCAGGTCTCTGAGCCACGTTTACCACAGTTAATCACGCTCAGAGGATTTCAGAAGATTTATTTTTATTTATTTATTTTATTTTATTCAATTATAGGAATAGAGAGTTCCAACGAGAATACTTAAGAGCAGCCATTGTAAGACTTACAAATTATCAAGCAGCATTGTGCAAAAGCCTAGAAGGAATATTGGCCAGCTGTAAATATTTTATTTAGAATTCATTCTTACTTGTTTGTGATACAAATACAAAAACATTTGAGATCCGATCACTCTTGATTCGAGAGCAAAGTGACTTGTTTATAATCTTAATCACATTAAAAGAAAACTTAAAGCCCAACTTGATTGTGATTCCTGTGCAGCCAATCAGCCATGCAAGGTAAGGTTGCGGGTCATGCGGTTGGGCGGGAGGGTTGGAGGGTGTGTTGGCCACGTAGATGCTGTGGGACAACATTCTCGTCGCATACATGTTATAAGAAATTAACTTAAAAAGTCATTTTGCAGGCAGGCAACGAGACAGCGAGACAGCTAAGGAGGCAGCGAAATGGAGCAACAGCGCGAATGAGAATGAGAAAAAAGGATTAATTGCATGGAGAGTGCTGCACGAAGCTGAGGGCATGACATCATCGGGATATGTGGCAACTGCGATGGCAACACGGCACTGAATATCCTGGCTTTTCCAAAGCCATTGACTTGCACATCTGCATCCACATCCACATCCGCATCCTTTGCCAGGACAACACACACACACACACACACACACACACACACACACACTCACCAATGCAGCCAGGCAGACAGCGGCTGAAGCATGTGCAACTCGGGCATGTGTGGAGTATTTTTTAATAGT
Organism: Drosophila glabriapex; assembly: GCA_035042305.1. Taxonomy (NCBI): domain Eukaryota; kingdom Metazoa; phylum Arthropoda; class Insecta; order Diptera; family Drosophilidae; genus Drosophila; species Drosophila glabriapex. The sequence continues at coordinate 18,944,769 of JAWNLN010000046.1, forward strand.
GTTTCGTGTGCCTCATGGCGTTAATTTATGCCACAAAATCATTTTCTTTTATATACGCAGCCACATGCAAAATAAAAATTAAAACTGAAATATGAAATATGAAAAAGGCGAAAAAAAGACAAGAAACATGCAAATTGCGTTGCAGCGCCTTCGGCGATGAGTCGCAGTTTATGTCAAGTGAAAAATGAGTGCGAACTATGACATGAAATATGAGCGCATACCAAATGCAACAAACCCCCTTCATCCCCTTAACCAGCCCACACACCACCATTTATTAGTGCGCTTTTAAAATGAAATAAAATAAGACATAAACAAGTCAGAGTGCTCTGAACGACTGTGCCCGACCTGCAAATATCTTGCATCCAACTCAGATCTGCCAAACTTAATCGATTCACAAAAGCAATGCATTTTTGATCAGAGATTAACAATATATTTTTAAATTCTAAAATTTTGTACACTTTTTTGGCCTGAATTTTAGAAAATCTACATACTGTTGGCGCCAAGGGTTACTTATCTTATTATTCGAAAAGTGGATTTCTAAAAGGGAGGTTTGTATCTTTCTGAATCTTAATACAAAGTTATTTCTAAAATTTAAATCCAAGTTCCAGGATGTTTACAGGGTATGCAAAAATTGAAGCGCGGCTTATTATTAAGTGCTATTAGCTCATATGTCAAGCGAAAATCAACAGCGAAATTGAATCGAAAACAAAATCGTAATCAAAACACATTAATACGAAAAATGTGATTCTCTTCTCACAGCAGCCTGATAAGCAGCAGTATATTAAAAAATGGGAAATACAAAACACCAAGAAGTATGTATGAGTGTATATATAATATATATAGTAATATTAAATGTGTTATTTTGATTTACTAACACTGCATCGACTATCAAATGCGAATTCGTGCGAATATAAACAATTTCAAATAGTTCAAATCGCCATCGGAAGTTCACAGCAGTTGCAGCCTGACCAACTGCGAAGCACAGACAACCAGACAACAAATGTTGTGTAATCTAAGACGTAGTTGATTCAATTGAACCAAGTCTGTATAGTATATTTAATTAGAATCTATGTATATATAGTGTATACTTTATGTATATACAGAAATATATTTTATTTCAAGGCCGTCGTTTCATGTTCAAAGTCAATTTTCGTTTTCACTGGCACTGGAGCAAGTTGACTAAATTAGGGAATTGCAATCTTACTGCAATATACACATGTTGTACGAGTGTGGGTGTATCTGGAGGTTATCGAGAGTGACAGTAATGGATACGGGTAAATAGCAAAAGAGTATAACCCCATTATTTTAGGTTTGCAACACTTTGAAGGATATGTCTGTGATCCCAAAAAATAACTCCATACCGACTCCATAAAGTCTATTCATTATTTATCTGCAGCCGAGTCGATCTAGCCGTATTTGTCTGTCCGTCCGTCAGGATCTCAGAACTAGACTCTTTAAATTTGAAATGGCAGCTCTCTATAAGTACATGATTAAATACATGCGCTACTCTTTATTTATTTTCTTGTCCTTTGGTATCTGTTTCGGCGAATAGAAATTTGTCGCTGAGGGGAAATTTGGCAATAAATCTAAAATAATATATTTAATAGCTGGGGTCAGAGTATCTGGTAGTCGATCTCACTCGATGAAAGCATTCTTACTCGTGTTTGTTATTATTTGTTTGACATGCACATCTCTTAAGATCTGTCAAGGCATTATTATAGTTTATATAGCCCAGCTATATAGAACAAAGAACTTACAGTGTAAACTTTAGTTTTAGTTTTAGTTTTTTCTCTAAAAAATTCTAATATTTTTAGCTCTTAAAATGACATCCACTCACTCAACGAGTTGCCTTGGCTTAATTCATTCAACTCACTCGCCTAGAACGATTTCATATTTTTCGCCCACACGTTTCCAACTCATCTGTATATAACGACATGAAATAAACATTGAAATATTAGCGCAAAACTAAAATATTATTTATGGGATAGACAAGCCTATACATCTGAGAGCCAGACACGAGTACGTGCCTCTGCTGTCATATAAATCTTTCGAACGCCAATGTTTAGCAAGGACGTTTATTTTAACAAATATCAAAAGTCAGAAGCAATATTTGTATGTACAAATTCCAAAAGACACTTAGAAAATACGACTGAATACTTGAAATATACGAGAATCAAACTGTTGTCAGACCTAAACAGCGTTGAACTTGACACTGAAACCCAAATCGTAGAGATACGCGTTGACGTCTATATAATAAGGTTCTTTATATGCATATACTAAAGTATATTTAGAGATTACGCTCAAGACTGATCGGATCCAAAGCTCTGTACGGGCACGCCACTGATCCATTGACACGTGACAATTGCAAACACAAAAATGTAAACATAATGATGATGATGTTGATGATAAAGATGACATCATGATCACCATTTGGAGAGCATTCTGGTCATATATCATCCCAGAGAGTGGATCGCTGATAAGAGCCGCCACGGTTGACCTAGTTGGCAACCCTTGTGTCTCTTTTGCTACCTATGATTCAGCAGTCGAACACAAATACACGTTCTTACATAACCCGTGCAATATTTTCATATACTCGGGAAAACAATCCCCCTCAATCACTCTTAGAAAATCGACATACGTTTTTTGCAAATCGTAATTCACCGTACTATTCAAAAAGTATATTTCTAAAAAGGAAGGTTGTGTTTTTCTACAATCCACCGATATTTTTCTTAATTCACGGTACATTTTTTAAAATTAATCAAAAAAAATTTTAAATTATAGGCGAATTTTTACATGTGTATTTTGCGTGTGTTTTCTAAAATTTGCTTTTTTATTGCTTGTATTATTATAAAACATAAGTATTGAAAAATTTCACACATATACAACCATTTTTGATAGCTTATAAATTCAAATAATTTAATTTTTAAAAATTTTCTAAATATAAAAACGATTTTTTCTACAAATATGGGTTTGCATTTCCTTTTTTTTAATATTTTCTATTATTAAAATAATATATTATGAAAAATAAAGCAGAAGCTTAACAAAAATCGAATTAGAAATTATTTCTAAGAAAGAAATTTTCAGGATTATCCAGAGCGAATTTTTTTCTTAGTGTATTATTCCTGTGAGAGTCAAGAGAGAGAGAGAGAGAGAGAGAGAGACAATTCCAGTGTAAATAAGTTTGCGCATGCAGATTAAAGCAATTGCCGAGTAGCGAAATATAATTGAGTATTTGACTTTACTCACCAAAGGTTTGTCATTCCGATAATACCAACAGTCTCAGCAGGTGGAAAAAGTCGCGATCATTTTTGTCTCCTCGGAAATTCTTATCTATAATTTTAAATTTACATACATAACCTTAAGCAAAAATAAATGTAAGAGTTCAAGCCTGAACAGCGTTAAAAGCGTGCATTCAGTTAAGTTAAAACCTGGAAAATCATTAATAATATTATCGCAAACGGAAATGTGAACGTGTTTGAGAGCTCATTTGTATAACTTGGTTCATTTTAGCATTTAAGATATTATATATATTCCACAATTAACACACAAAAGTTGTAATTGATTTAAAGAATACATATTTAAAAAGAATACGCCATTAGAAAATCTCTCTTTGATGACATATTGGAAGCAACAAATTTAATTTTGCCAAGGGCTAAACAATGTCCCCTACTTTCTTACGACTTTTAAAACACTCACTTTGGATCTATCGATAAATAGCGTTAAGTTGCGGTCTCTCATTTAAATTGCATCATAACATTTGGACACAGAACCCATCCAATTAAGGCAGTCCGTCCCAATATTGTAAATCATGTGATAGACTCAAGGGCCTTGAAATGAACACAAATAAATAAATGAATGGGCCATTCAATTAAAATTGGTGTCCCAATCGTTTATTAAAGAGCTAGAAAAAAATTGAAAGAAGTATGCTCGACAATGGGTCATTCTGTAATGATGAATAATAAATTGATAAAATCTTGTATAACAATGAAATCAGCTATCAGATAAGTGACTTTTGAATATAGATTGTTAAAAATATTTACAGTGCATTTTATTACAACAATCGAAATATTTTTATATACAAAATATGGGTACAACATATAAATAAAAATATAGATAAATATAGTCTACAGTTGACATGTGTATGTTCTCATTGATTTATATAGATTATATATTACTACACAAATTGGCTAAACCAAAACACAGCAAACTTCTCCATTATTGCAGTCATTGCCCGGTCTTTCCAGGTCTTTGTTGCACCTTTCCATGCATTCTCCCGAGAAATGCGAACACGGCGCTGGCTTTACAGAATCTGGAGCGGCATCGGAAGAATTTGCAGTAGACACACACACATAATAACAAGCATAGTTATATGTGAGAGACAGTATTTTAGGGGTCGAGGATGAACAATCCGTGTTAGTACATTTTTGTTGATCGCAATTGATGAAAAGGACAAATAAAAATAAAATAATACATGAGTACTTCAAGAATTACCAAATGAATCGTGATAATGATAAGCTTTCGGCAATTTACTATTGAGTTTAAAATTTGAGAGTTTAAAATTTATCTACTCACACTCAAAGCAACACTCCACACCGTACTTCTTGTTGGTGGGACAGAGACCCTCGTAGGATGTGCGCTTATCACAATCCCTAGTCTGGATACATAAACCTCCAAGTTTCACACATTCTTCTTCATGAGGCAGATAAACACGCACGCCCTCATGCACTATAAGTTGGGGTTTAGACATATATACATTTAAATATACATATATATTTATATATATTTCGTATCATTATCAGATCAGACTTACTAAAGAATTTTGGATCATTATCGTTCACTTCGTTTGTCTCGATATCCGCACAGACAAATTGCAGCATTATAGCTGACACTAAGCACAGGCCAAGAAATATGCTCGTATTTGACATTTTTGTTGTTTTACGATTAGTATTAATATGTGTGTAGTATGTTATTGAATATTTATATGGAAATATGTTTATTGTCACAGCGTGTGAAAAAAGTAATCCACACAATCGAACGGTTTGTGTAGCACTGAGCAAAACTAAATTCGCTCCAGATGCTTTTCAACGAAAAATTATTGTCGAACAGAAACCATCAAACAACGTCAGCGGGCCGCAACGTTGTTTTGCAAAACTCGACGAACGATCGGTAAATGAGACAAGAGGCAACCACGACAACAACAACAATAACAACATATAGCAACAACAGCCAGCAGCCAGAGAGTCGGACGCAGCAGAGAAGAGGCGAGAGGAGGCGAGCACAGATGAGCAGAGGAGAAGGTCGGAGAGAATGGTTTAAATGGGCAGCAGCAGCAGATAGCAAATAGTAGTGTTGAATGCGGGCGCTCAGTTCAATTGAAGAGCGTGAGAGTCATTAATAATAATATTGGCGCGTTTTGCAAGCACACGATTGATCATGGAAACCCCGACATGATGACGAGTGGCGCATAAGAAATCAGCCGGCAGTAGCCAACAGGTAGAGGTAGAAACCAACCCCCCACCCCCCACCTCCCGCCCGCACCATCCCACGCCCCCTACGGAAGCCCGGTACTCAAACCCAAAGCCAAACACGATCCAAAATAAAACATAATTCATTTGTTGTTTGTTGTATTCACGCGCTCTGAAAAGCATGCCAATAGCTTAACGAATGGCCCATCAAGTATTTAGATTCAAGTAGTATTTATGCGCCTCTTGGTTTATTTAATGGCAACAACGAGTGGACTGATCGACTACAACTGACCCTGTCAGCAGTCAGCCCGGATATCAGATGTGTGTCTCAAAACCTGTGGTTGAAACTCAATTTTATTTATATACCAACTTAATACAAGTGCAATTTATAATTTTAAATTTTATATTTAGAAATGCGAGATTCCCCATCGTTACATAATATTGCACAACTTTATGATTGCCTATTTGGTCATTTCTTGGCTTACGGGGTATTTGCGAAGCCAGGAAAAGGCGTCAGTCGTAAAACAAATCCAGAGGTAAGACTTCTTCATGATTAACCGCATTTATCGAGGCGGAACGTGATTTAACTGCATATAATGCAAATGATCTGGTTTTGCTCGCGCTAAGATAATCTGTGCATGTGTGTGTGTGTGTATGTGTGTGTGTGTGTGTGTGTGTGTGTGTGTTGTGTTGGGGAAATAATCTGTAGTTGTTATCAGCTGCAATGGATTTCGTGTGTCAGCTGAGTGAATTTTTGTTTTTGGAAATTTTAGCAATGTACGAAAATAATAACTTAATTATAGCTCGATGCTAAATTAAGAACAAAATTGGTTCTAGAACGTTCTGTTTTAAATATATTTTATTTTCAGTTAATAACAACAGTTCTGCTAATTACAGGCCTTCAGTATTAAAAGTCTCGTATCGCTGACAAATCAAAACTATACATTTACTTGACAAATAGAAAACATAAATAAAAAAATAAAATGTTCTGTTGCACAAATCTCAACATTATCAAAAGCGATTTCGACCATGAAATCTCATAATATGAGTAGAACTTAAAGAACGTTCATTGAAAATCCCCGACTTTAGTCATCGCCTCTGATAACAAACAGACATGAGTGCTTTTATGCTGGAGAACAGCAAATTATTCATATTATATTGACTTAAACTTATGTCATCGTGAAAATTGTTAATAAAAGAGAATACAATTGCTTCATTTAACTTGAACACCTGTCATCACTATATTGTCAACAGCTTAAGCTGATCTACTTAAAGCATTCTGGGGTTTTTTTTAGTTCATGGTTGTGAATAGAAAGTTTTTGAAGCTGGTAATTATTATTGCAACTAATCTTATTCAAAATAATTATAAATATCATTGGAATCAAATGAATTGCTCTGGAAGAATCAGAATAGGCATTAATTGTAATTTACTGGTTAGTGGCTCAAGTATTTAAGCTGCTTTTAAAGAGTTGCTTACAAGAGTATTTAATATGCGGCGCTATTTTTCGTTTTAATCTTCAAATTGAAAAGCTTTTTGTTAAATATTGGTTTTTAAATCGTTTTCTTAGCTGCTTGTTTCACACATTAGCACTGCTTGATTGCACTACTTGCTGCACAGCAGTATTTGAACTGCTTTAAATCACTGCTTGAAAGACACTGCTTTATCAATTGCCCAACAATCGGGAATTTTTTGAAACCAAAACGTGAATCATTTTCCCCCGAATTCTGTGAGCAATAACTTAAAGATTTGCATACTCATCCCAATCAACAACTAATGAATTAATAAGCATTTTGTAAATGAGATAAAATTTTATACATTTTATTATATTATTATATTTTATTTTATTAGCTAACAAAATGCTAAATTAATTGCGAACAAAAAATAAATGGACCAGTAGAAAATATGTTAACATATTTTGTCATTCAGTCTTTTTAAGCAATTCTAATAACCTATTCGTTAAATATACGGATGACAATTGCTACAATATAATATACAATATATATAATATAATACATTTCACACTGCACTACAAAATCTCGACGTTTTCGACGACATTTTGAATTTGGCACCAGATGCACGCACAGCAAATATCACAGAGACGTTATACAGTTATATTCGGGCCGATAAGGGCCAACTTTTGATCCAATTACACCTGTGCCTTTGGCCGCTCATCAATTGTGTAGGCGTTGGTGGGGGAGTGGGCAGCGCCATTAGTCGCATCATTGGCCTTATTCTCATTATTGAACGGTATAACAAAGACGCTCGTCTTGGCGTCATGCTGCATTTTAATAACAGTATCGTAGCTGGGCGGGGCAAATTCACTGTACGATGGTGAGGGTGTGGGCGGTGCCCGTTGCGCCTCACTTTGCATGGGATTCGCTCGTCGGCCACGCATGCCCCGGCAGCGTCGATCCGAGCAGGCCATCAGCATGAAGAAGGCGGCCAATGCCAGAAATGTTGCCACATACCACACAATCGTGATCACATCCATAGCCGTCTGTGACAACTCGTTGCTGGAATCAGCTGCTGAAAGTAGATAAAGAAAGGAAATCATTAGTTACCAATAAGATGAAAAATATGTGTATTCCAAATAACATTTAAGCTTGAGTCACCAAGAATTGTATTGTCAAATATAAACGGAACTGATACAAAATGAAATTGATTTTGAAGTTTGAGTTTGCTAAAATCTAAAAAAATAATAAAAATAAATAAATAAATGTGACAAATATTTATTTTAATGCATCTAATCAACAAAAAAAATAAATATCACAATTACCCGGATCTTTTTGCTACCACAATATCACAACTCATATAGATCCCCCGAATGGGGCTTATCAGGCTGACATCGGTCTCCAAGTGAAAAACTCTTAAACTATTCGTCATTTGATGACGCAAACAACGCGTCATATTCCAGCGAGTACATGAAATGATTGAGTGAATCCATTTGCGCTGGACATTAAATGGGATTGCTTATAACCTGTTTGTCAACCAGTTATTAAGTTGTAACCTATAACTGCAAATTGGTTACAGCGACAACAATATTATATATATTTTATTATTACATTTTGAAATGCATTTTACATTTTCTGCCTTTAAATGGGAAATTGTACCTTACAGTAAATACTCGAAGTGCAAGTTGAAAAAAATACAAAATTTAAGTTTATCAATTTGCAAACAAAAAAAGGAAAAGTTGTCTGTTATCATTTTTAGACTTATTATCTATTTTTAAGTTCACAAGCAGGCAAGGTTTATATTTAACAAATTACAAAATTTATTCACACTTTTGAACTTTTAAGCTTTCGTACTTTAAACTTAAGTCTTAAGTGGGCACAATACTTACGGTTTTTATAAACAAATATCCTGGACTTATTATCCACTTGCTCGGTAAATAGATCCGTCTCCGTTGTACCGTTAAAAGCCGTTCGATTATATGGCAGTTGTCGTGTAATAACGTTCTCCAAAGTTAGTACATAGGACTGGCCATGTACAGCGGGTGCGTAGACACTGAATACTGAAATGGTAAAAATACAAAAAGGCTATAGAACCTGCATTGCTGATAAAACAAGAAGGCAACAACCAACACATGAGCAGCAATAAAAACACAACGAACTGATGATCACACAGATAAGCTATCAGGTATGTTACCATTGAATTTGCTTCCCCCTCTAAATCAACAAATACTTATAAATTGTATATTACTATCCGGTCATTCCCTGTTTTGGGCGTGTGCAAATTACAAAGGCATACAAAGAGACAAAATGCCCAGACTTCCATATACTTTTATCAAGGGGAATTGGGGTGGGACCTTATGATCGCAGCAGTTGTACATTTATCGCAATGAAGCGATAATATGGATAATTAACCAATTCGTTATGGATACGATAATAAGCCTAATACGCAAAGGCGCAATTTCTTAAGTAGATTCTTGATAACAACTGGCGTCCACTGGTCTATGTCTAATTTTAACACCTGCCACAGAACTAGTTAATGGATCAGTTTACAATCGCACAAACTGGCAAAGCACTTAAGTGCCTTAACTTATAGGTAAGTTCAAGTTCCATCATAAACTTGCAGTTAATAACAAAAAACACATTGCTATTATTAGTTGAGCAGGTTTCTCGATTTGTTTTTGTTATTGTCCACTTTTTTTAATCTATCTTACGCTGCCGGAACATTCGACGATTTTGCCTTTCCACCATTTATCAACCGGCAAATCAAAAGCGCGTGTGTCAGCGACAGATAGTAAATATAATTATCTTTATGGAATCGCACACGGCACACGACTTTGTTGCAAATTCAATCATTTGACATATTTGTTCTCTTCCCTCTAATTTTTGTTGTTGTTGGCTTTTATCAATTTCACAACGCCAGCGAACGATGTACAAAAGTTTTGTTGACCTAGGCTCAAAATGCGGCAGCTGTCCGTTTTCCTTATTATTTAATCGAACTACTTAGGGGCTGTCTTAGCTATTATTCATACGCCTCTTGGGCCCGGTATTATGTCAGGCAATCTGACAACTCTTAAGTCACAAGCTGCATCTGACAGCCACATTAAATGTAATTTATTATGACAAATACAAGTTGCTTAGAATAACAGTGGCTTTATCTCTATCTACTCATTCCCCAACCATGAAGGACCACAATTTGTTTAGTTTGAATAGTATTTTAGTGCTTATTTTGGGTACTCAAGTTATAAAATCAGATGTCTGCATTAAAGAAAATAAGATTAGCTTGAATTATGCATTTAAGTTGTAAAAACAATTTAGTCTTTTATTGTCGCTAGCCCGAATACCCATTGAAAATGGGTGATAGGGTATAATGAAGTTGTGAATGAAGCTTGATTATTTTTATAAATTATCCCTACCCTTCAGGCACCTCAACATTAATCTTAATTAATTGCCACGACACTTGAATCATCAGATAATGTGCTCAAGTGATTAGAAGTTCAAATCTACCCCACAATCAATATATGTTTTTTTAAACAGTCATCTTCAGATCGATGAACGTTAAGCGTTTGCCTGATGCGGCCATATCATAAGCTCATTAAGCAGCGCCCATGGCCAATTATAGAATGCACAATGCGAGCTGATAAGACAAAAGCCGAACCCTATTGGCGACAACCATAAAACAAGCGCACCGGCTATACGACAAACAAAAAATTAATAAAAAAAAAAGTAATAAATGAAAAAACAACAAGAATGCTAAAGTCGAGTGAGATCGACCACGAGATGCCCTTAACCCTGCTATTAAATATGTAATTCTTGTTTAATTGCCGAATTTCTTTGCACATTAAAATGTATTCAGTTGTGGAAGTGCACTCATTTCTTATGGCCAGCACAGGTACTGAAGACTAAACAAGTAAAAAAATGATTCTTCTAATTTTATTGCCACATATCAAAAATGCAAACTGCGAGCTGATAAAACAAAAACCGAAAGCTGACAGCCATAAAAAGCGTACCTATTTTGCGACACAAAGAAATAAATAAATAAAGTAAGAATACTATTGTAGAGTGAGCTCGAGATACGAGAACTTATATATTGTCTTCTCCAGCTCTTATAGTTTGTGATATCCGCGTGATCGAAAATATGTACACCTTTTGGTGTCGGAGATACTTCCTTCTGCCTGTTTTAAACTTTTACAGAATTTTATTATTCCCCTTTTAGCCATATTTAATGGGTTGAGGGTATATAAAGAAAATACTAAACACCAAAAAGCTGAACAAACTGTTAGTGGCGACTAATAATGAATGTCAACCTTGCCACTTTATAAACTGTATTCACACATTTTTTACAAACTTGCAACTGTTCAAATTGTAGCCACATCTGGCAAATCTATTTAGGTGTTTAATCTGTGAAGAGATAGTAAATCAATATAAGTATACGCATGTCAATCCTCTCTCTATTTATTTATATCTAAACTATAATCTCTCGCATTTTTCTCTCTTTCTCTCTCTCACTCTCTCTCTCTCTCTCTCTCTCTACTGGGACAATGATCGAAATTCGCCGATTCTTTCAATTTCTTTCAGTTTCTCTCAACAAAATAGCAGTCCGTCACGTGCCGTCAGTTGTGTCCGTCATTTTCATAGCTGTTGTGCTGATTACGAGTCGGGTCCAATGCCTTTTTGAGAATTCAGCGAGAATTGTGTGTGTGGGGAAATTAGCATCAACGGTTGGAGAGCCATTACGAAGAGCGAAACGGTTAACCGTTTGGCGTGCAATTTCAATATAACATACTTATTTCAATGCCGATGTCCACCTTTATATAATTAAATTGAACTTGCTGACTTAGCAAACGGTTTTGACTAAATTATCTTTTGTCATGTTTGTAGATTCATTTTAATTATGTATTTAATATGAACTAAAAACAAGCACATGTCAGTTCTTTATCTTTACCTCGACAATCTCATAATGCACGTCATTAGACTGTTTATGAGCACCGGATAAGTGCTGATAAAATGTTATTTGATATAGATATATTGAAGCTGAGTACTCAGTTGCTAAATAGCCCATAAAAGTGTTTAACAAAATTTGTGTAATATAAGCTCAATTTCCTTATCAATTCATTGACAACACTCAAATTTCATACACCATAAAACAGTTTGACAACATTTTCGTCAAATAAGCCCAATTTCCTTATCTATACAGTGACAAATACAATGACAATCAAAAAAATTTCGTCAACCATAAAATGGTTAACAACATTTTTGCATCAAAAGCCCAATTTCCTTATCAATATACATTGACAACACTCAAATTTCGTTAACCATAAAAGTGCTTAACTAGATTTCCTTATCAATACAATGACAACACACATTTAGCAAATAAATTATACTTGCTCTTAATGTATTAGCTGTTAGCTCTAATATTTTAACAGGCTGACTTTGACCCTGTCTAACAAGCATTTCACTCGGCAAATTCAGTTAACGAGCGGTGCTTAGATATGAGCAATTATTAATTGCGATTTATCAAATAGCACTTTCAGCTATTGAGTAATGGGAACTGCCACGGGAAGTTCTCATGCAACATGCATGCAATATGAATAATTTAAGTCAAGTACAAACTATTGCTCATTGACAATAACATCATAATTCGCATTAAACTCAACTTATTCTCAATTACAAAAGTGAGAAAAATGCTCATAGTTCGGTCATATACATGTGCTTATATTCACAGAAAAAAATCTACTTTTAGATTTAAAAATCGTCCCGAAAACTAGAACATTTTTCTTTACGAAAAAATTGGAAAGGCTTTCTTCGTATTTGTTCAAAAATATACTTCTAAAAAGTATAATTGCAAAGATATATTTTGCGAAAAAATCATTTCTGAAATTCAGAAAATACCCTGTATAATCGAATTTTCTAATTACATAATCTACCAAGAAAGTTTGAATAACTGAAATAATAATAGCTAAGAAATAAGCTGTGTACACATATAAAAACAAAAAACCCATGAAATACGGAATTTTTATGTTTAATTTATAGAAATGTAGCCTGAAAATAAGTAAATAAAAACCGTGCTATTAGAAAGTTCCAGATTTTCGTTTTAGAAATATTCTTTTTGAATAATAATGTGAGTTACCTTTGGTGCCAAAAGTAAGACGATTTTCTAAAATTCAGGACGATTTTTTCTCCGAGTGTAGTTAATTGCTTTTAAATGCACTTTAATGTATGTATCTTTAATCTCTAGTCATATTTTAATGAGGCACATTCCCATACGATGTGTTCATAAGAGAATTCATATTATAAAATCTTCAATTTTATATTTTAATTTAAAAAAAAAAGTCATTTATATAAGGTCTTAAAAAATTGATGCAGATCATTGGTAATTTAAAATCCCATTTAAAATTACAATTTAAAATTTTGAAACCTATAAAAAAATACAAAGTTTGTATTTATGAGCCCAAAAATTTCGTACACTCCTCCGCATTAACAATGACATTATAGAATATAAATTGTTTCTTTACTCACTTGCAATAATCAGCAGCATTGTCTGAATTTTCGGCGCCGTCGTCATTTTCAAATAAAGCTTTTTCATGTATTTAGACAATTTTGAAAAATACGCGCTATGCACAAACAAATTATCGTTTATTTCTGATTTACACACACAAAAATATTTGACTTTGGCGTTATGCGTTGTATTAAATAAACTATCGCTTCCGCGTTTTGATTTTTCCCTTTAAACAAAAGTTGATAGCACAATTGACTGCACAATAATCAATGAAGAAATAAATGTGTAAGATAAATTTATGAAATATAAATCGTTGACTTTCAATTGAATTTTCAGCGACACGCGCGCACAATTTGCATGGGAATTACGTTCGAGTGTAAAACGACGGTAAAGTTTGCCACCCCGGTTTCGATTCGCCGTAGCTCCAAGTTCACTGGCACTCTCCGACACGCAGCGCTGCGAAGCCCGCTAAATTGATCTTTCTGGTTGAGGTCTGTGTTGTCGACTGAGCACAGCTCTCCAGCAACTTGGGCAGCCAACTGCCTCGAGCTGGTATTGTTATGGGTATGGGTAGTTTCCACGAACCCCACCACTCTCTCCCCACGTCGATACCAATACTTTTGCTTCGTTCCGCCGTTCGTCGCTTGAATCACTCACACACACACACACACACACACGACACACACAAACAAACAACGTAAATAATCGTTTGAGTTGCGATCGCAGAGTTTTAACTCGTTTCTACTTTTTTTATTTGGCGTATGCTAAAAGTAATTTCAACAAATTGTGTTTTGTTTATGAGCTTGTGTTAGTTAGCGTAACGTGGCTAATTGTACCACTGACCAAAAATCAAACAAATGACCAAAGTCACAGCAACATCAACAACATTAAACTGCAGCAATTGTCGCAGCCGGCAAAAGCAAAAAGGTAACAGCTACACAGCGAAATCCAAGCGAAACGTGTTCGTCGACATGCACAGACTTGCACTCACACACACACAGACACACACGGATACTGGTGTAGTGCAATTTATAATTATATACCTGCAGATAAGTGTGTGTGTGGTGGTTGTTGGTACCATTGTATAAACCAATATTTACGCTTTTATCGTCGCTCTTTGTAATTCGCACATTTCGTTAATTCAGTTTATAAATAAAATGCAGCAAAAAGTATCTCACGGCATTTTAGCGTTTCAGATTGAGGACGTCTTCAGGGCGTGGCCCTAAGCATCTTATTATAATGCCTACACGCCCACACGCACACTAATTGTAAAATTAACAAGCATGTCAAAATAATCAACCAGCAGACACTCTTCTTAAGCAACACAAATTTAATTTAAAAATAAATAATCATTTATATGTACGAAAAAACACATAAAAAGCTTAAAATGAATTTATTAACGGTGCTTTAAACAGCAATCAAATTATAACAAAAATTTGATAAAATTCAATTAGGATAATTTTTAAAAAAACAACAAAGTTTTTCACATATGAATAATGCAATTTTTAAAAATAATTTATTTAGCTTTGATAATATTTAAGACAAATTTTTTTTTACACTTAGTATATTATACTCAATTTATGTTTAAGCCAAGTTTACGCCTTTTAAATACACTTAAGTTCAACGATAATATATAAATATAATAAAATAACTTAACAAAACGAGTCAAGTTACGTTAACTTCAGCAAAATTGAATAAACTTCAAAATATATACTCAGTTATTTTGTTATTTTACTGCCTTGTTATCAATACAAAGTTTGCACAAAATACACAAACTTTCCGCTCACATTTCGCATGTGGTATTTAAGATACTCTGTGTGTAAGTGTATAGAAAACCAGAAAACAAAAAAAATCATGAGTTTCATCAATTTTAACGCTTTTAACGCTTTTGACGTCACTTCGAAATGATCGAGATTTTGGAGTTTGTCATTTGCTATCTGATACTTTTAGCATTTGGATACTGGTTTCAGCTTGTGTTTGATATGGCAAACGATTTAAATCTGAATGTGGACACAACCTAATTAGCGTCAACAGGCAATTGCGTTCCAGCCACGACGATTGTACTTGATACGATGTGTTCTTATCTGGTGACTGAATTATGCTAGATAAAGAAAATAAATCAAGCAAAACGAGTACTCAAATCAAATTAATGACCCGATTACCAATTATGAAAAGTGGTAATTATGGCTAAGTGCTTCAAATTGAGGTAGTTCAGGAGCTAACCCTGAACTTGACCATTTAAAATCGGTATTGTGAAATATCGGCCATTGACTTTAGTTGGGTTCGATAACTCATTTAATAAAGATTAAATGTTTCTTAAAATTACCATTGTTTGGATTTAGTTTTGGCTTAGTTGAACTTTACCAAGGCAATTACCAAATTTTTGACCATTAAAATTGGTTTCGCATTGGCATTGAATACTTTAAGACTTCAAAATCATCTGGCTTCATATGGTTTGTTGACCTCAGTCAAAGAGTTTAGCTGAGTTGTTTGCAAATGTTTGCCATATTTTAAATGCGCGTGACAGATTCGAGGTGAATAAACAAATATACTTTCCCTATATGCAAAAATGAATACAATAACGAAATACTTTTTGTGGCTGCAACTGGTTTTTGGCTTCTTTTCTGCTGCTGGTCGCTCCGAGGTGAATCATTTGGTTTTGAGCTCTGTGTCACCACCACATTTGATGTGGATAAGCATTAACTATAAATGGGTAATTTCCGGCACCCAACAAATTCAACAATCATAATATTTAGTTTTAACATTTAGTTGTTTTATTTATAGTTAATATACGTATATGGGTATGTGTATTTGTGTAATTCTCTGTGTGTTTCAAGACAAATTGACCGCTAGTTTTCTACATATTGCTCGGCTATTGCTGTTACATATTTCGAGTACATACTGTAGCTTACACAATAACAATTTCGCATATGGATTGACATTAAACAATTGACGACAAGGCCAGCAATAACATAATTGTTGTCTTCTCACAAATACGTAATAAGTTGTCTTTTGTTTTTAGTTTCTTCTTTCGGTTTCACAAAAGCGTGTTGTATATATATATATATAGATATAGATAAATATGTTACAGGTACAACTAGATGGAATGCCGCTAAATTTTGTGGACTTATATTACAATTATTTAATTGGAATCTCCAAATTTGCACTAACTAGCATTAGTTGTAGTTTATCTTATAATTGATACAATTTGCATTACTAATTGCGTGAGATTTCATTAGTGTGTAATTGGGGATTGATTGGATTGGATTGTGTTGTGTTTTATTTATATTTTTACTACAGATTCTTGAACGGCAGCTTTTACATTTAAAAACAAACATAATTCGCGACTATAATATCAACAAACAAAATAATAATATATATCTATATAAATAATGTGCGGTTGTATTTACAAAACTGTTAGTTAAAAACAAAAGGGGGAAATCAAAGCTAGCTGCTTTAGTAGTAGTGGTTGTACTTGATTTGTTAGCGTTTGAACACATTCACCCAAAGTCTTATAAGATATATAAAATAATATTCTGAGTTTGGCCTAAAGCTAATCGAATATCGAATCGAACATAAAATCAGCCCTAACACTACAACGAATGTGCATATTTACATTGCATTCATATATCATCTCGCCTGCTATCAATATCAATATTGTAATAGTAATTGCATAATTCGTTAGCAACAAATGCAATCATCTAACAATTATTAATGGAACTGTTGCATTAAACGTGAATTCGAGTTTTTTCAAGTGTTTGGAGTTTTGATTTTCGTGTTTGTGTTCGTTTTGGCGCCAACATCTTTTTGGTTCAACGTTTCTGGCACAAAGCGGAGCGTATTATAAATAGAGCATATTATGCAGCCCTTATCTCTCCGGAAAAAGTGACTCATAACTGGGCGGCAAATCTTTTGGCGTTCCCGGCTGCTGCAGCTGCTGCTGTTGCTGATGATGATGATGATGCTGATGATGATCCGGCGAAACTGGCGATAGATCATGTGCCAGCACGTCACCATATGACGGCGCTGACGGCAACTCAATCGTGGGCACGTCCGACTAACAAACGCAAGCAACAAGTAAATAATAAAATGATGTATGCAGTTATCGCTTTTTTGATACTCACCCGAACATGCCGCTGATTGAAGCGAGCAGCGGACGCTTCGTGGGCATGCTGCTGCACAGTGATGCAGTTCCAATATTTCCAGCAAATCCATACACAGAAGCCCACACCAACCATGGTGAATATGAGGGATGTGATTGCCGATAAGGCCACATTGGTGGTGTCCATCTCCTCGGGTGCGATGGCATCGTGGAAACAGGTGCCCTCATCCCGGCATGGATACAAACAATTGGTGATATTGTCACGCACAAAATGACGAGATATGCAAGAGTATTGATCCTTGGGGTCGCACAAAAAGTCACCCGCAAATTGACAATGCGAATGGGCAGTGAGCACCATGCGCAGCTCCAGTGGATTCTCGAATATATGACGATCCCTATCGATAAATATATGCACATGGACATCTCGATCCCGCTGATCGAAGATCAGACGACCAGCTGGACCATCGATGGAGATGTCGCTGCAGATGCGTTCGCTTGGCGAACGATTCCCATTGGTGAACTGAATGTAATCGATGCATTTTTTCGTCACCGGATCGCTGCGAAACTTCAGCCGTGTGATGATCGTATAAATACCACCAGGCGGACGATCATTGGTCTGCACTCGGAACTGGCAGTCATATTTGATTTTATTCGACGAATGACCACCACCACCACCAACGCCTCCGCTGGGCAGCGTCACATTCCACGATTGGGTGATGATCGCCCCCGAGTCGTGGTCTTCTGTTAGCCGAAGCGTTGGATCGCCACGGAACGGTTTGGCCAGCGTATAAATAAGCTTGTCCGAGCAGAGATTGTCCTGCAAACGCACCGTTTTGTAGCAAACAATTGCAGTTGGCGCATAGAACGCAATTGCAAGCGTCAATTTGAGTAGCGAGCAAAGCGTGTATTTGCTCATTGTGTTTGTATTTTGATGTATTTGGCACGTCCTGCGTGCGTGCTATGTGTGCGCGATTTTAAATGCAGACATGCACGTTCCTTTGTTCGTTAATTATTATTGTAAAAAATGCTTAAAAATACGTTCGACGAACTTTTTGTTGTTTTGCATCTGGGCCAGGGCTGACAACTACCAAGGCTAGCCAGAGCTGCTGCACTTCTAATTGCTTATCGATATATCGAATGGCTATATCGTATTACCCGATACTCTTGCACTGATACACACAGGAACAGAGCGTTGCTGGTGCCATTGTGAATTTAGATGCAATTTTACAACCACACAGCACTGGTAACGGCTCATTTTGCAGTTGGCTGCAATTTGACAACACAAAGCACTCGTAATGGCTTCGCACTGTAAATAACATTGTCGCATAATGTTAAAGCTGTTGAGCGCCCACAGCTGGGTATCGATACCATATTACATTATTTATTACTAGCCGCAACACTGTTGCGGCAGCTACTCCCACATGGAGGCAATTTTAATAAGTATAGTTTTTTTTTTGCTTTGATTAAACGCCGGCAGATCTTTGAGGCGTCAGCACCTTCACCAGCCGCACTGAATCTCATCTTTCTACGCTGAGTAGATTCTAACATGATTGTTTGACGCTTGCCGACGATTTATTAAGGATCCAGCTGAGCTATTTCTAGTCGACCGTAACTAAAAACTAATGGCCACATCGGACTTTGTACTGGGCGGCTTGGCCTCAGTGGGCGCCACATTCTTCACGAACCCCATCGAGGTGATTAAGACGCGCATCCAGCTGCAGGGCGAACTAGCCGCCAGGGGCTCCTATGTGGAGCCCTACAAGGGAGTCCTGCAGGCATTCATCACAGTAGCCAAAAATGATGGCATCAAGGGCCTCCAAAAGGGCCTGGCTCCCGCCCTCTATTTTCAGTTCATAATCAACTCCTTTAGGTGAGTGAATCAATTATGTTCAACGATTTATGTAAATGGTGCTTATTTCATCATCAGACTGAGCATTTACACAACTGCCATGGAGAAGCATTGGATGCACAACAGGAATGGCGAGGTCTCCTTTGGACTGGGCCTCTGCTGGGGCGCCCTGGGCGGCATTGTCGGCAGCTATTGCTCCAGTCCGTTTTTTATGGTGAGTGCAGAGACGGTTACATAAAGCATGCTATCTAAAATCAGACGCCAACTTATCTATCTTTATGATTATATTCCTCTTCCCTCAAATATCATTTGAGGCGCCATAATATGTATGCCTTGCCATAAAATGTGTTCTGAATCCATTCGGGCTTAGATAAGAACACAAATTACATTTGCCCTCCTCAACTAGCGATGTGAGCGTGTTGCATGCTTTTTTTACCACCACAAGTATATATTATAGTATATTATAGATTTAGTTATATCGATGATTCCATTACTCTTTCGAATTACTGTGCAATTATTATTTCTGAATTCTTTTCGAATGACAACTGTTTTAGAAATATTTAATATTTAATTTTTAATTTAATTTTAAATTTTCATTTCGACAGATACAGAATTCTTTCACATTTTTATTTTATTATTTAATATCTCAATTGAAAAGAGTAACGACTTGTGACTTACTTCATATTTTCTAATATTAAAAAAAACCTTTTGCATAACAATCTTAAACTGCAAAGTAATTTATTATTTTTATTATTCTGCACTCAAAGTGTTCATTTTGTATTTTATATCTTCATTTCCACAGCAACAGATTTAGTACATTAATAATATTTAAATTTATATTAATTTAAAAATAGAAACTTATACATCGCCACAAAAGTACCTTAAAGACTTTCAATTTTTCTAATCTTTTTAAATCGATTTTTCCATAATAATTTTAATCTGCAGCATGAACAAAACTTTTGTGTATATAATCTAGAATCTAGCAGATTAGTTGCAATTCATGCCACATGGGTTAATTCCAGTGAGACGACAATTGATAACTCCCCTTCCTGCTTCCCAATTCAGATCAAGACACAGCTGCAGTCGCAGGCAGCCAAGGAGATTGCTGTTGGCCATCAACACGCCCACAAATCGATGAGCAGTGCGCTGCGAGAGATCTATGGCAAAAGTGGCATCGTTGGCCTCTGGCGAGGATCACTGTCGGCGCTGCCACGTGCTGCTATTGGCTCCGGTGCCCAGATAGCCACCTTTGGCAAGACGAAGACAATGCTTGTGGAATACGATCTGGTGACGCAGCCGACCCTCAACTCGTTCAGCTCGGGTTTGATTGCGGGCTCGTTGATGTCGGTGGCCATTACGCCTCCGGATGTGATAAGTACGCGTCTGTACAATCAGGGCGTGGATGCGCAGGGTCGTGGGCTCTACTACAGTGGGTATCTAGATTGTTGCGTC
Organism: Drosophila glabriapex; assembly: GCA_035042305.1. NCBI lineage: Eukaryota > Metazoa > Arthropoda > Insecta > Diptera > Drosophilidae > Drosophila > Drosophila glabriapex. The sequence continues at coordinate 18,965,585 of JAWNLN010000046.1, forward strand.
AAGATCCTGCGCACCGAGGGCATCTATGGTATGTACAAGGGTTTCTGGGCCAACTATTTGCGCATCGCTCCGCACTCGACTCTGGTCCTGCTGTTCTTTGACGAACTGATCGCGGTGCGGGAAAAATACAATCTTCGCTTCTGATTGCAATGTACTCCAGTCTCAGTGCTGTGTGCTAGTCTTCTTTGTCTTAATTTAAGTACAAATTTCTTGAAATAGTTGTTACTAGATTTCTTAACAAATAAAAACCTGCCCAAAGAGTTTTCCATTCCCCAATTCCTTAAATGCTTCCTATTAATGTGCCTTAACGTGTAATTTTATAATGTATGGTTAAGATTTGAGAGCTGAAATATCCACAAAAAAATATTGAAACAAATTGCCTTTATTTTGCTCAAATCCAAACTTAAAATTCCCATTTTGCAAAGCTAGAAAAGTAGACCTGTAGTACGTAAATATAACTGTGCAATACTTTTATTTAATAAAATGCGTTATTTTGTTTGTATTTTAGATTTTGTATTTTTATTTTAGTTATATAGCTAATGTAGACTACACATTTATTATACATACAGGGTATAAGAGCTATCAATCAAGATTACGAAGCTGTTAAGCTTTCCAATTGGAAAGTTTTGTGCTGCGCTGCAAGCTTAAGCATGGGTCACTTGAAGTTCGCAGCAGCTGCAAACGCAAAATTGAGTCGCTGTGGCGGTCGGTCGATTGTGCGTACTATCGAAAGTAAACATTGGCATCGAAATATTGAAAGAACACTGGTGAAACTAGTCGGCGAAGCACATTGAATCAATTATTTTCAGAAATTTAAAGTTAATAATGGCCGCCCAATTCTCACTTGTGACGCAATGGTTTGAAAACTACAAGCAAACAGTGGACAAATCGCTGCGCGACTCAAGCAAGCCATGGACAAAACCCCTAGATATGGTCGAGCAGCGCACGGGCATCGACAGGTCTAAAATATTTTTCGGTGAGTCCTGCTCTTAATGAGACTCATTCTCCAGCTGAAAACTCAACTAAACATGTCGCAATAAGCAATTAGAATTCCTCCATGCATAATACGTGGCTACGCGGCGTGACTAAGTGGGGTTTATTTTTTGTTCGTGTGACACTTATAAATAGGAACCGCAACCTGTTATAATATTATAGCAAGGCAAACATACAAAACATTTCATGCGGGCGCCGAAAATTAATCACAATGCGAGAATAGCAGATTGACTACTTTTATTACTATAGCAATTGCATACTTTTTACAGCACACACAGATTCACACACACACAAAGTCAAAGTCTCTCTGTATTTTCTCCTCATATTTTGCCATAAACTATTGCTGTTTTTTCATTCTTTTGTTTACTTCACACACAACGCATTTCTCGCTGCGTGTAGAAGCGTAATTTCTGTCGAAGCAGCAGCAGCTGCAAAATTATATTATTAAAAACCACATCATTAATTTATTAATTAATCCAAAGGTTAAGCTCAGCTTCGAATTTGTGCTTTCGTGGCGATTTTCTATTTTAGCACACGTGTGTAATTAAAAGGTCGGGTCAGTTGTGCACACATACATATACATATATACATGCGTGTGTGAGTGCGTTTTTTAAGCATGTTAAGTGTGTTGTAAAGCGCAATATTAATGTGGCTCTGGGATTACATGATGGAAATTCGACAAAGGCAGTCGGCGCGTAAAAATGTGCGAGTTCCCCTTGTCTACATAGGCTCAGGTGAGTGTGTGTGTGTGTGAATCAGCAGCGTTTGTTTCTTATCTGTCGGCACCTTCACATCTCTCTGCCCATGGGAAAGGTGTGTAGGAGAGTGCGAATTTAATTAGTTGAGTCTGTGACGTCACTAACGATAATTCAGTGCGATTAAATATGCAGAGAGCATTAATTATGCGTCGCCGAGCAAAGCAACACTGGTCAGCTGGGCAATCTGTGATCATAGAATTTGTAGACGTAGAACAGAATTCTAATTTATGGGCGAAATGCGCGTGGCCAAAAATCAACTTATGACAAGAGCTAAATGGTTAATAATAGCCACACGGGCTGCAAAAAGGGCAATCGTCTTTGAATTAAACTACGTGCAACATCTGCATTCAGTTATCAAAGATTGAGATCATGGCATTCGAGGCATTGGAAGAAAAACTAATTCAAATTTTCCAAGTGAATCCCATTGTGCGATATGGTCAGATTAAAAATAAAATAGGCATTAGTAATTACTAATAATTAATATTTAATATAATTTTTATAGGTGCTGCTGCCTTTTGTGGACTTTATCTGATATTTGGTTATGGCGCTCAGCTATTGTGCAACATTATTGGCGTACTTTATCCAGCGTATGTCTCGATTCATGCCATTGAGACCAGCACCAAGCTGGATGACACCAAATGGCTGACCTACTGGGTCACCTTCGGCATCTTCACGGTCATAGAGTTCTTCTCGCATATGCTAACCCACGTAATACCCTTCTACTGGCTCTTAAAGGTGAGTAGCAGTTTTCAATTATTAAATTAAACAGTTTATTTTAATTTGCTAATATTGTACTTCTCGTCTCAGTGCGGCTTCCTCATTTGGTGCATGCTCCCAATGGAGAACAATGGCTCGGAGATCATCTACCAGAAGCTGGTGCGACCCTATTTCCTTAAGCATCATACTTGTAAGTGATTTATATTTAATTTATAGATATCAATCCCATGCTGAAACTCACTTTTCCCATTCAAGCTGTTGACAAGATCATCGATGATGGCATGAAGAAGGCCGGCAGCGTGCTGAAGAACGATTAAAATGAAGATGCTATCACACAATTCTCACTCACTTCTCACTTCCTTGAGCAATTGGTAGCTTCCTCTGGCACGACGGAATGTCACGAAAAATTGAACTCGCTTGTATCACGGATTGTCTTTTAATTTTAAATTTGTACTCGATAATTGTTGTTATAGGGCTCATGCCACATGGTTCTCGCAACCCCCCGCCTCATTTAAAAATGATTACTATGTGTGTTTTTAGTGAAATTCTCGGCTTGTTACACATAAATTTTTGTAAAAATCAACTATTTATTGAGTACTTTAATTATAATTAATGCAAAACTACGCCGTGTTGGCCTTGGAGGTTTCAGTCTCTGCTGCCTCTGCCACTGCAGCTGCTCTCCGATTCCGCCAGGCAGTCATATAGGTGCGGGGATGCACCGGGAGTAGACCGGAGATGCCCAACAGCTCTGCAGCCGGCTCCGACATGTGGGCACCTTTGCCCAGCCAAAACCGAATGCGTTCCGTGTTAAGAGCCACCAGGCGTTCGTTGGATTCGTTCGGCATGGGATCGTAGGAGCCAACCTGCTCGATGACAGGTTGATGCTGGTTCTTGCGACGCTGTAAAATATGAATTCATTTATTATACACTCTTCAAAGGAGAGTCCAAAGACTTACCTCCATAACGACAATATGATAGAATGGCCGATTGGCGCAGCCGAGACGCACAAAGCGTATTATTTTGGCGGAGTGCTTGTAGAAGCGACCAATGCCACTGGCTGGTGACAAGGACATTTTCAAATCTATTCAAAACTTGACCACAAAACAAAATGTGTTATGAAAACACACTGCACTACAATACTTATCGATAAATTTTCAACAAACGGACAATCGATTAATTTACCATTATAATAATTAAATCGTTGCAAAATCCTTTGATTAATAATGCTGCCCGCTGACAGGACAGCAACGCAAGGACCTCAAATTCGTGTAGAAAAACGCTGTCTTTGCGTTTTTCAAATAATTGTGGTATTGCAACTCTGGGTCTTATGGCTAGTGAGTGTGTACACACTGTTTGATCATACAAAATGGCGTCAGCAGTCGAACACGAACACTAAGGAATTTTTCAGTGGTGTCTGTGTCTGTGAATTTATATATTGGGGGTAAAAAAAAACTGTGCATTATTTTGTTTATAAATTTAATTGCAAGTACGGCACATAAATAAATAGCGCGTACACACACCCACCCACCCACACACACAGGCAGACAGACAAATGCTAAAGTGCGCTTATCAATGAATCGAATTTGAGGCAAAAAGCAGCAGCAAGAAGCACGCCAACGCCAACGAAGTGAATTTTTCGAGGGAACGGAAAAAAATGGCGCCCGCCTCAGCCACAGAAGCAAGTTGACTTTCTTTTCGGTGTGTGTAGTTCGTCGCCGCACTCGTCGCTCGTTTTCGTCGCATATTTGTCGCGATAAAATATAAAAAAAAAGAAAAGTGAAAAAAGAAAAAAAAAAATATTGCAAATTGCATCTAAATGCGACGTTTGACGTACAGCAGGAGGCTAGTATTTTGTACGTGATTTTGTATAAATACATATACATATATAATACAAATAGAAGCAACAGAAAAGTGCAATTACAATTTGCGTTTGGAAATTTTGCGCTTTTTTTTCTCTTTCGCCTACCCCCCAACTCCCCACCCCACATTTTCTGTTTCTGCTTTTTGCTTCATTTATAATGTGCGCTGCACAGAGCAATCCGCCGCCCTTCGGCTACACTTGGGGTTTTGCAGACAACGGCAACCGTGCCGCAGAATCAGTTTTGGAGATATCGCCAAATATTAACTACACTGTCAGTGGGGAATCGGTAAGTCGAGCCAACATTTTATATCTTCAATTCGTATGTATACATAGAATAATTTCCTTGGTTGCATCTATATTTTTTTTTTTTCGTATTCCTTTTTCATTTGTATTTTCGTACATATCGAATGCGAGTGCTTTTTGCAAGTGCAAGCTGCTTTACTAAATAACCAATCGACCCAACGAGCTAGCTAGCGCCAAACCCCCTCTCTCCCCCCGCCGCCCACGTAATAATATTGCTGTTGCTTTCCCACAGCGAATCGTGTTGTGTCCTCTTTTTACCGCTCTCCCCTTTGTACGCTGTTGTTTCCTTAACAACAGCGCCACATACACATAAGCATACTACATAGAGATGGTCACATGACTTGGTCGTGTAAGCAAATATCACGAGAGAAATATCAAATGTCATGTGTAAGTACACGATTTTTGATCAAAAACGAAAGCAATTGTAGCATTTCAATCAATCAATATACATACATACTATACTTTTAAGTACACTTTCATTTTGCTTTTCCTTGATATATTTAATAGTTTTTCCTCTAATATGTATGATAATCGGTTAACGAGCGACAAGCATTTGTGTCACGTTGCCATCTCTAGTACAGATACAGCTACGTCGTTTGCTCGCTCGCTCGCTCACTCGTTGGTTTGCCACGCTGTGTGTATAAGTGCATCGGCCATATATATGTATACGCATACGTATGCAGGGTTGTGCGCGTGTATGTATACACGTATACACGTCGCACGATATACACATGCATACATACATACGTACGTACGTGAAGGCCCAAATACAAGAGAAAAAAACAGGCAGCACATATACTTTTATGTAACTGCGTTGGTCATGCGAATGCGAGCGACGAGTGTGTTAGAATTCTTTTACCATACATCTATACAAAAATTTTTCGTTTCCATTTCATTCGTAAACATTCATAATTTGGTATTTGTAAAAAGTATGCGTACGACGTATGCTATGTATGTACGTGTGTATCTACGTATGCATGTATGTATCTTGTTTTGCTGTTGTATGCAAACAAACAAAAATACGCACGTTGCTTTTGCTCCGCTGCGGTGGCAGCTGATTGTTGCAACTTCTACTCACTGGTAATGACAATTTAATTACTGGTCGCAATTATTAATTGTGTGTGTGTGGTTAGAGGAGGCGTAAGCTACAGTATGGCGTTGTTGCCAACAGCAATCATCGAATGGTAATCGATAAATAACCATAATTATCTTCATATACATATATATATATATATTAATCTAATTTAATTCTAAAATACATCTATTGCATATTGGTTTTTAATCATGCATATATTTTTATTTTTCGTGTTGCCTTTTCTTTTTTTTTTTGGTTCATTTTGTTTGTTTTTGTGTTGGACAAGTTTGTTATACAATTGGCAGTCCCTTTTTTGCTTTGGCATCACACAGTGCAACCCTATTTCGCTGTGTGTCTGCCTGCCTGCCTGCCTGCCTGTCTCTCTCTGCCTCTTTGCGCACAATTGTGAATACACACATACAAAGAGACACACATGCACACGCCGACGAAGTTTCGTTGTGTTTGAATTCGCCGCGCCGCTCTGCTGGCGACCATTTTGTGTGTGAATGTGTGCGACAGTCGTCAATTCGCCGTTCGTTAAATCTTCAATACTAACACACGCCCAACGCACGCACACCTAAAAAAAGAAAGCGACGCTCTCGCTCGCTCTCTATCTCTGTCTCCCGCTCTGATGAACGCATACACACCCAGTTTACCATATATTGGTGTGCGTGCGATGCGTGCGTGTGTTTTGATTGCACTTTGCTTACGTTTTGGCGCTCAACTCAAACTGTCAAAAGTCCAATAGCACACACATACACATACGCACACACACTCACAGAAAAAAAGCGCGCGCTTTGCTCTGTTTGCCTCCTCCGTGTTTGTGTGCTCGTCTTCTTCTTGCTCTTCTGCCGCTGCTGCTGCCGCTGTCGCTGTCGTCACCTCTGCCGCTGCCACCGCTGCTTGCTGCTTCCCTTTCATTTGGCATCTGTATCTGTATTCTTTATCAACTGTTGCCGTTGCCCCACCGCTGCTGCGCAGGTGTAGCGTGTAATAAGACAAAATATGAACACGACAAAACAAAACAAAACAGAAAAAACAAGAACTACAAAGCGCAACATTAAAAATACATAGAGACTATCAACCAATAATAGCAGTGGCAACTGTACTTTTTTGTACTAATCATTTAGCATAGAATTAGTTTAATAATTACCTAACCAACCCCACCACCCACTCTTCCCCACAACAACTATTTGTATATTGGATTAATTAAAATTTACAAAAAAAATGTGTTATGCAGCGGCGACCAGTGTTGAACAATACACGCTGATTAAAACATTGCACTTGCATTTCCTGTAATCTGTTCGGTTTTTGGGGACAAATCAATCAATGAATCAAACAATCAAAACAAAACTAACAACAGACATTGAACAATCAATCAAGCAAAGCAAACCAAACAATCCAAAACAATCTAGAAAATCAAGTAAAAATCGATATCGAAATCAAAATCGAATTAACATCTCCATTAAACAAAAAAATAAAACATCATCATCTCAATCGTTTGTTTGTGCCGAGTATTTGTGCCCGAGTCCAGCCTGAGTTAAATACTGAAAGAAACAAAAAAAAAACAAAAAACAATGTGTACACACCCATTTTAGATGCCCTATCTGTTATCCACGGATGGATCATTGGCCGTACAAAAGGATGTTAAGGGCGCACTCTCCAGCAATAAGGGCAATGTCGTTCGTCGCATGTTCGTCGTGAACGATTCCTCATTTGCGCCCGGAACACAAAGGTGCGTTTTCAAAACACAACAACAAACTTGAAAATAAAAGAAAAAACTTTAAAAAAAAACTGAAGCTCACAAAAAAAAAAAAGAAAAAAAATACAAAAAGAAGTAAAAGCTTTAATAAGCCCACGTTTTTTTTTTCTCGTCTGCTTCGATGATCTCACTCTCACTCTCTCTCACACTCTCACTCTCTTCTATCTCTATCTCTATATCTATCCATTCACAGAGTAATTACCACAGGCTCCGCATCGACGGTGGTCAAAAAACAGGACTCTGGTCAGCAGGTGTTGAGCATAAATTCGCTCGATAAGAATTGTAAGTGGTCTTGTCTGTTTTTGAGAAATCATCAAATAATTAGTGTTGCACGCGTTGTTGATGTGTTGGTTGTAATCGATTCTCGCTTATTGGTTATCGATTATTGATTATCATGCAGGGGTTTTTTTTGTTCTTTCGCTAATCGTTTGTTCTCTCTTCCTTTCTCTATCATTCTCCCTCTCTCTTTCGCTCCACTCGCTACTGTCTGCTCGCTCGCTCGCTCGCTCGCTGTAAATGATCCACTAAAATGTTAAATTCCACTCGCTCTCTCTCTTTCTCACTCTCTCTCTGTCTATCTCTTTCTTCTGTCTGTCTCTCTGTGTTGTCTGTTGTCGCTGTTTGTCGCTCGATTTGTGTTGCTGTCGTGCATCAACCACAACTCTCCACTTCTTTCCACTATCCACCACCACCCACTCTCTCTTACTCCCCACACTTTAACTCACCACACTTCAACTCACCACCATCCCATAACCCATCACATCTTATATAAATGGCGGCGGCGGCGGGCGGCTATGGCGCAAATTAGATCTTTTGGTCGATCAGGCAACAGCGGCAGCAGCTGCAGCTGCAGCAGCAGCGGGCGGAGGAGGTGATCCGGCAGCGGCGGCGGCCCACCACCACCATCATCATCATACATTGACAAATGGTGGCAGCATTGTTGATGCCAAAACTGGACAAACCGTATTGACATCGGCGGCGGCGGCGGCAGCGGCGAGCGCTGCAGCAGCCAAATCGCATTTTAGCTCTATTGGTGCACTGCATCTTACCCAAGAGGAGTGCAATGAGATACTAATTAAGCGCGCCATTGCAGCCGGCCACGGCCATCATCATCAGACGCACCCAACAGCAATCACCAACGCTGGCGACGGAGCGCACCATCATCATTCGGCGCCAGGCGCGACACCAAGTAAGCATCTCAAATCTGTGTTGTGTTTCGATTATCCTCCTCCTGATCCTGCTCCTGATCCTCCTGCTCCTAATCCTCCTCTCTCCGACTCCTTCTGGTCCTACTTATCCTTCTCCTCATCCTCTTCAATTGCTCAACACTGCTCTTGGCACTGGTATTCTCTCTTCTGGTATTCGGTTCTCGTTGCTTTCATGTTACGTTGCGTTACGTAACGTAACACGTTACGTTGCGTTTGCTTTTCGATTTTAATTTGCATACATTTTTGTTTAGATTTTTATAGTCTTTCGGTTTTTCGTTAATTTTTTCATTTGATCTTGGTTTTTTCATGTGTTTTAATATGTTATTTGTCCTTGATTTTGTTTTTGATTTGTTTAGAGTTTTTGTGTTTCGTTTAGTTCGTAATTTTGATTTTGTTTCTTGTGTGTTTTTCTTCTCTTTTTATTTTGGATGATAACAATCGTATTGGAATTCCATTTGGTTATTGTTCCGTTGGCGGTGCAACAACACTCTTAGGTGACATACTTCCTGGTATTTCAGTTCAAGTACAGAAAGTAATACAAGGACTCGAAGAGAACGAGGACTCGCAGGGCGACGCACCCAACTTAAAGTTGGAGCCAGGCACATTAGAATTGTCCCCAAAGACCGAACTACAGGAATCAATGCATTTCAGCGAAGTAAGCCCAACATTTACCTTACACACATAAACACAAATACACAAAAAAAATATATCTTATATATACACAATGATATGCTGCCCCCCCGAAATCGATTAGTAATCAACTTGTCTCTATTTCTCTCTTTCTCTCTCTCTTCACCTTGCGGACTATATCCTTTTTTAGACCGACGCCACCATCAAAAAGGAGCGCCCGTACAGTTGTGACGAGTGCGGCAAATCCTTTCTGCTCAAACATCATTTGACAACACACGCACGCGTGCACACAGGTGGTTGTTCTTGTTCCTAGCACTTACCCATTCATGCAACGAGCAGGTCTAATCGAATCTCCTCCTTCCTCCGTACTCCTGTCCGCCATCTCTTTGTTTAGGTGAACGACCCCATATTTGCACACATTGCGGCAAGAGTTTTGCGCACAAACACTGTCTGAATACGCATCTGCTGTTGCATTCAACGGATCGGCCATATCAGTGTCAGGAGTGCAAGAAGAGTTTCACACTCAAGCATCATCTGTTGACGCATTCCCGGGTCCACAGCCGGGAGCGACCATTCGTTTGCCAGGAGTGCGGACGATCCTTTCCCCTCAAACGGCATCTGGTCACGCACAGTAAATTTCACGCCGGCGAACGTCCCTACGTCTGCGAGGAATGCGGTGAGAGTTTCGCACAGGAGAACCATCTGATTATGCACTCGCGGTAAGTCCAACCACCAATCTCTGGCAAACTCTGATTACATATTCTCCAATTTCATTTGCAGCTTTCATGGTTCATTGAATCCATTTGTTTGTCCTGATTGCGGTGCCTCGTTTCCACGAAAATTTCAATTGGTTAATCACGGACGCATACACGGCAAGATACCACACTCCTGCACCGTTTGCGGCAAAGAGTTTCTACAGAAGCGCACACTAGTTTCCCACATGAGGTAAGTGCTTTGATGTCAGATCGCAGCGAGAGTCGTCCCTTAACTAATTTATCCAATTTACCTTACCATGGCCAGGCGCGTACATACCGGCGAGCAGGCGCATCCCTGCGTCAGCTGCGGCGAAGGTTTCCTCACCAAGGCGGAACTGCATCAGCATGTGCGTGCGGCGCACAATGGCGTCAATCCCAATACGAGCAGCGCCACCATTATAGCCAATCAACAGGTATAAGCAGATAGACACATGTTAAAGCAGCAAGTTAATTAAATTGATATTTAAGCAGATACAACAGCCGCATCATCATCCGGGACATCCGCAGACCATAACCGTTGTCAGCAATCCGGCTAATTCAACGCTGCTCACCGTCTCCACAACCGATGCGAATGGCGTGGCGCGTCCACAATTCGTTTGCCGGTGAGTGATCCTCTAGTTTACTTGATTTAAAGGGACTAATTTATATGTTTGGCTTGCAGTGAATGCGGCAGCGCGTTTAATAGTCGGGAAGCGCTCGCCTTGCACTTGCGACTGCACACCGGCGACAAGAGTCTGATGACCGATTTGTGTGCGCTGACAGCGGCGCTGCCGGGACACTTTTTGAGTACGGCCAGCTTAAATCCGGGCACTGTGGTTACGGCCAATCCGAATATGGTTGGGCAGAGTCCGGTGCCGGTGCAAATCATATCATCGACCGGTCAGGTGATGTCGCAGACCACACTGGTGCAGGCCGCCAATTCAACGCATCCGCAAGCTGTGGTCACCGCCGTGCCCACAATGCCCCTCCACGGGCAACACCATCTGCAGCACATCCAGCAGCAGCAGCAGCAGCAACAACATGTCGTCACCGTCTCACCGGCCAACAAACCCAAATCGCATTTCTGCGCCAGCTGCGGCAAGGGATTCGCTGCGAAGCACGGCCTAATGCAACACAATCGCAGGCATCCGAATGGCGGCTGCACGGTGCGCACCCATGTCTGCGAGTGTGGAAAGGCGTTCTTCCAAAAGAATCATCTGATGCTGCATCAGCGCCAGCATTTGGAAACGAAGCCAGCCATATCGCAGCAACAGGTATGCTAAGTGTGCCCAGCCTAAGCCTAAGCTCCAATTTCCACACACCCATCCCAAACCCGATAGTAATAAAAATATATATATTTATATATATGCATATATATATATATAAATATACATTTAGATATTTCGATTGTTTTTCCATTTGCTTTCATTTCTTCGTGTTAAAGTAAAAGATACAAAGAAAAAAAAAAGATAAGCAGAAATCTGGCTTAGTTTGTAATTGGATTAGGCTTAGTTTTACATATTATGTGGGAGCGCAGTTAGTTTAGTGCCTAAGTTATGCAATTTAATTTAGCTATTAACGAACCAAGCAATTGTTAACTGAACAACTATCAAGATCAACAATAAAAACATAATGCTTCATAAAGTCGGAAAGTCGGTCTGCTGAGGAGAACGTTGCCTATTTTTGTCGGGGTTAATCTCTTCTCTCTCTATGGAAATCTAAACTCTGTCCAACATTAACTTAGCCTAAAAACAAGTTAACATTAATTAAAGCAACTGCAACTACATATATCACTTAGATATATATATATATATATATATATATATATATAGTATATATATATATAAATTTTTATATATATTCGTTTCAACATTTTGTATTGCGTTATTTAATGTTTTTATTTTATTATTATCCTCCCTCTGTAAACCAATACAAATCACAAACAAAAAAAAAAACAAAAAAAGAAAGAAAAACAATCACGAAATGATAATTGCATTACCTTTTTTTAACTTCGAATACTTGCAGCTTGTTGTACCAACTACTTCTTACTAAAATAAAACAATAAACAAATAGATCGATCAGATCAACTGAACAATAATAAATGCTAGAGAAAGCTACCCACACACACACACACACCCCGTTCACACACACATCATACACACATACACAATACACACACTCGGATTGCCATTTAAATAAAAAAATAAAATAGTGTCTCGTCTCTGTGTGTGTGTGTGCGTGTGCGTGTGTGGGTGTGTGCCTGAGCGTTTGTGTGGGAGTAGCAGACTCGAAAAAAAAGAACAAAAAAGAAAATCAAATTGATAAACCAATAAAATCCATATAAAGCAAATAATAACAAATAGATCAAATACTACATTACAAAATTTGTTGTAAGACGCGTGTACGCAAAAAAGGCTTCACTGTGCGCGTTTTAGGTGTGTATACAAATAAAAAAATATTCCAAATTTTATGGCTAATTGTCATTAATATCAAATGCCTATTATTTTACTTACGTCTCATTGTCATGTGTATTTAGTTATATTTATATATGTTTCATACAATAATTATTTATGTTTTATTATTTTTTTTGTTGTATTCTTGTGTATTGCGTGTATCCTGTGCCTGTGTCTTCTCTTCTCTTTCTTATTGTCCTCTTCACCCGTGTAATTTCTGTGCATTCTTTTTTTTTCTTACCAAATTCTCCAGTTTTCTGTTCTAATCTGTCTACTCCCATTTCCAATCTAAAAAATCAAAAACAACAAGTTACAATTTTGATAGATCCTTCTCAATTTTTGCTTGAGCGTAATATTTTAGTTTAGTTTTTATACATTTATTTTGATTAATTGCATTCAAACTGAGACAGAGAGAGAAAGAGAGTTAGAGAGAAGTCAGATTTTAGATTTCTTGTTTGAATATGCTAAAGTTTTGAATTGCACATTTTTACAGGAGGCCGACGTGCAACAGCAGCAGCAGCAACAACAACAAGCAGCAGCTGCGGCTGCTGCTGCAGCCGCTGGACAACAATCCACACAGGTGGAGGTGCAAATATTGCCCGGTGGCCATGCCAAGGTCATCAAGTATGAGATCTGTCGAAATGTCCTGCAGGAGGAGCAATCCGCCCAACAGCAGCAGCAGCAACAACAACAACAGCAGCAGCAGCAGGCATCAATGCATGCGGAATAGTAAGGAAGAAAAGAGAGAGTGGAGCAGATGAAGCCAGGGAAAGATGATGATGATGATCACCATTTTTATTTTATAAACGCAGTAAATTTTGAGCATTTTTGTTGTAACTTTTTGTAAATATTCAGAGCCAATGTGCAATTGCAATTGCGGAAGGCGGAAGATTGTTGCTCCCCGCGCACACACACACACAAAATCCGCCAGACACCTATACATATGTACCACCCCACCCACACACACACATGCATTAATATGTAGCAGGGCAACTTTCCACGCAACACACACCCCACACACCGACACAGAACAGCTAAAAGTGAAAGAGAGATATCCTTGGGCAAAAATTATCAAATAAGCGATTCCCTTAGTTTGTATTAATTTAGTTACCGTTTAGCTATTAATTAAATATACACCTAAATAGTTAACTAGCGTAACACACACAAACACACACACACACACACACACACACACACACACACACACACACACACATACATACATATGTACATCATCAATATACAAAAATTAATTTGTAACTATAACTAATTCTCTCCTGTTAAAATTTTCGTGATGCGTCGGTCGCATCTAAAACAAGAACCTTGTCTTAAGTTGCAAAAGTTTTTACCTAATTAGTTTTTAATTGAAACATTTTAAACAAATACACACACACATACATATAAGTATGTATACACACATTTATATATTGCCTAACTGTAAACTGTGTATACATTTTAACAAAAAAAAAAAACAAAAGAAAAAGTAAAACAAATATATATATTAAAACTAATTATTATGCATAACAACAACTACAACTACGTTTAGTTCTAGGCACGCTAAATAATAATTATGATAAATACGTAAAATAGACGAGAAAACAAAAGAATAAAAAAGAAACAGCACTCAGCGTCTCGATCATGTTGTTGTGGGCGTGATCGTGGGCGTTTGTCCAGCACACACACACACACACACAGACACAGACACAAAGAGACATACACACAGAGACACACACTGTCGAACATTTCAAGCTTGTATATAAAACGAAAATCAGTTAAACAACTTGCAACATGCAACTCTACAACTAGAACTTAAGTCAATAAAAAGAAACAGGTCTAAATAAGAAGAAAAAATATAGAGATATTTAATTCGTAGCCGGTTCGATTAGGCGCCCACGCCGTCAGCGAGACTTTGAGTAGGTGCCTGGCACAATAACTAAAGAATACTATATCTAAACTTGGAAGACGACAGCAAAATAAAGAAAGTTAAAAGCAAAGGAAATATATTAAAATATGAATAGCTGTAAGTAAGTAACGTTAGTTGTATAACAAAATGATAGACGACGACACAAAACACACCCACAAACACTGCAAAAAAATAAAGAGCAATTAGTTTATAGGACACACACACGCGCCCACACACCCACACACACACGCAAAAAAAACACACACGTTCGCAGTTGCAGTTCCATCAATCAATGCACGCTTTTTGTGGCAAAAACAAAACAAAAAAAAAAAAAGGAAAAAGAAACCAACAAACAACATTTATTATCAAAATTGTAAAAATATAATATAAACAAAAACCTTATACCTTAAAATTAGGAATGCGTTAAATGAATGCAAAAAGTAAATCGATAACATAATCCGATAAATAGATGAACCTAATATTAAGCATATATTTTAATATGTAAGCCTTAAAGAAAATACGACTATGAATAATAAAAAAGAATGTGTAACTGTATGTATTTTTATTGTATATATTAGCTCGAATACTTTCCACTTTTACTCGAGATTACTCCGTAACTACTCATATCTGAGATCTGGTAAATACTTCAGTGTTATCGGTTTGTTTGCCTTTATCATACATAAGTGCGAAAATAGCCACAAATGGACAAACGGACAGACATATATATATATATATATATATATATATATATGTATATTATGTATCAGTTGTTGCCAAATATGCTGTATTTTAGCAGTTGTTTGGCATATGTATTAATAATTTATTAATAGAATTGCTGATTAAACAAACAAAAAAGTCATATTATATTCTGAGTCAATTGTTTTGCGTAGTGAATCAGTCAATTGGATTCTCTTAAAACCCATAAAGGGTAGCAGCTAGTCACAATTAACATTCCATAATCAAGTAGTATTATTATTAATTAGTGTGTTTTTTTTTTGCAAGCTAGCCAGGTAGTAAAAGCCAACTAGTTTGCCAAAGCAAGTTCTCTTTCTTTAATTAAATCAGTTCATAAAAATAATGTTCTCAAGAATTATACACAGCTTATGCGTGTAGAATTCCTCGGTAGATAAGATTCACGTATCTGTGTTTGTTATGTATGTGGAAGTTCACTTTCCGGCGCGATAAAACAAAAATATTTAAAAATTTTATTTAGTTATATATTATATATGAATAGCACAGGGTATTTCTTTGTTACCCCCTCTCCACTTGTAGTTATTAGCTTGAGTTTTGAATACATATATGTATACACAAAAAGTAATTAGCGTTGTTTTTACCTGAAGTCACGAAGTTACTAACCAAAAATAGCTCGACCTGGCCATATGGCCGATATGAACAGTTGAAACAGTTGAAACGATCACGTAGCAAATGTTTAGCATTCAAAGCGCTGAATATCCGCCAAAAGAGTTGTTACATCTCATTCATTATCGGTTAGCATCGGTTATAATTGCCTAGTAAATTACAAAAGTATTTAAATTTTCTGAACATTGTACAGATACGTGAGACACTGCAGCGATTACATCATCGAGGGAAAGAGAATCTGGCCTTATTGAGTAGTACTCGTAAATTATGCATGGAATTGTGCCCTAAAAGTGCATTTGCCTGACAAGTGTAAGGCCAACAATTTTTGGGCAGCTGCCCATATAAGGGTCTTCTGACATGGACTCCTTTGCCTTGATATCAAACATATTTTCAGCGGCTTTTTTATTCCTCTAGCATTAAATTAAAATTAATTGAGCTTGCGCTTGAGCAAGTGGCATATACAATTTTCGTGTTCGCCTTCATTGCTGAATTTCAATTTCAATTCCATGGAAAATCCGTGACATGGCAGCGAAAGATGTCATCATCTCACAACTAATTCGCTGTGCTTTTATTTGTAGTTGTTGTTGTTGTTGTTGTTGATCATTAATTGCACACATATTCTGAATATTCTAAATTGGCGAATGCACCAGATTCCAACTGGTTGCCATTTGTGTACATGCCACATAGTATTTAATCCACTGTTTGGTGAATTCGGGTCACTTCAGCTGTGCTTTGAATTTGTAATGTCTTTTTTTTTTTTTGTGTGCCCATAGTGCGATTTTTATTTTTCACTTTAATTTTGTGTGTTTGTTTCTTTTTTCACTTTGGCTTATTTTGCTAATATCTTTTGTTGTTTTTTTGTTTTTTTTTGTTGTCTCGGCGCAGCAAACAAGTTTTGATTGTTCGCGCAAGCCTCGCATGAAAATGAGTCTTGGCCGGGTGACGTCATAAGTTGAGAGTCGTTTCGTGAATTAAGCAAGAATTGAATTGAATTTAGTTTTCTTGTCTAGATTTTTAGAGGTCGAATTGCTTAAACCTGGGCTCTGTCTGCTATATAGTACATATGTATATAGTCTATAATAAACCGAGAGCTCTTTTTATGGGCACAACAAGTTGCAGCATAATTTCTGAGTAACACCCACCTAAGGCCGTTATAAATCAATTGAGCAATAAAATTCAGCATCAATTCTCTTTCTTTTTTTTTGGTTTGTCGATGCATACTAAATAAATCTTGGCAGCCTGTGGCTGCTGTTGCTGGTGTTATTGAGCTGAGTTATAAGCACGGACGGAAGCGCCCACGTAGCGCCAAGCTAGACATTCGGAAAGTATATGCAAAAACTGGCAGTTGGCTGACTAATTCTCAGTGTCATATATATATGAGATACATGGATACATATATATTTACATGTATTAACATTTTAATTGTGCATCCATCCGGCAGACAGATGACGACGACGTCGACGACGACGTCTGCTCAAACTGGCCAATTTTGGTCAGTGCGCTCATTTTTGGCCCGTTCTAAAGATTGGATCAAACCCTCGTACGCCGGCACCGTGTGAGTGAGTGAGAGAGAGAGAGAAAGAGAGACGGAGAGCAATTGGGAGCGGGAGCAGTTACAAAAAAAAAAAACAAACGCCGCTGGTGTTCAGCAGCTGTTTGTCTCACTTTGCGGTTACTTTCGAAATGAGCAAATTGTTGTTGTTGTAGTATTGTTTTTATTGGCATATTGATCTCGCTGCGTGGCAAAAACAGGCGGTGAGCGTGCCTCCTCAGCATGTCTCAGCAGCTAAAGTAACCTACGCAAAAACTTTTTCTGTAACTTTTTATTACTCTCTAAGCACACAGCACACACAGACACACACACACACACACACACAGACTGGCCCAACACACATAACTCAAATGGCAACCTACGCGAGACGGCGTCGCTGCCTCGGTAACGATCTGGCTTGGCTTTTTGCCTTTTGCGAAGGCAAAGTCGAAGCGCTGCATTGTACCATCTCGCTCGCACGCACGCACGCAGGCGTTCAATGCTTCCAACGCTTTGGAGCAAAGCCCACGAGCGTTGTTGCTGCAGCTGCTGCGCTGCTTTTGGTTTTTGGCTGTTGGCTGAGCGGCAACAGATACGGTCGAAAGCGATTCCAGACAGCGCCAACGTTGATCAGTACGTTTTGAGTTGTGCTTCGCGACGGTTGTGGATCTTTTAATACTGCTCTACGAATACGAATAATATATACATATAAATGTACATATAAAAACGACTTTGCCCAATTGAGCATCTAACCGAATAAAGTCTCTTCTCTCTATCTATCTAAGCGTTTTTTGCTGTCTGTGCCTGTGTCTCTGTGTCTGTGTGTTTGTTTGTTAAGTTTTTTACGCTCACGTTCCCCGCTCACATATTCAAGTGTCGCACTCTGTGTGGTTTTTGCGTAAGTGTGTGTGTGTGAGCGCCACCTTTTGTCATTTTCAACTTGAACTGTGGCTCGCGCATAATAAATATACATACGTAAATTAAAAATAAGTATTTCGACATTCAGGAGACACCAAGAGAGCGAGAAAGAGAGATAGTGAAAGAGAGAGATAGAGAGAGAGAGAGAGATAATAATTCTAATATAGTTTTTAAATGTAGTGCCAAAAGCAGCCGATAATTGTGATTAATTACAAACGAAACGCATACGAAACAAAAAAAGAAACAAATAAAAAATAGAGTAGCATAACACATTATTACTCAATTCAACGCACATAGTCAGTGATTACCTCATTTGTGTGAAAATCGAGCCAACAGCAAAATGGTATTAAAAAGCAATAAAAAGAAACAAGTGTCGCACTCGTCGCAGCAGCAGTCGCCATCGCAGTCAACGCAGCCGCCAGCAGACAGATCAAGCACAACAACATCAACATCGGCCTCGGCGACCAAATTAACCAAAAAACTTGGCCCGAATGCGTTGGCAACGCTAACGACAAACACCAGCTCAACATCAATGGAGCATGAATCTGTCTCTTTTGGTGCGCCAACTGTGACTGCGACTGCGCCCAGCACTTCAGCTGGGGGTCAGTTGACGCAGGGGGAAAGTCTGGTGACAGCAGCCGGTGGAAAGAGCTACACTTCCAGCTCATACACAGCTAAATCTCAGTCAAAGTCCGAGCAGTCGGAAGCAGTCTTTAGCAGCAGCAGCAGCAGCAACAAGTTCTCCAAAGACTACTCAAATGAGAAGATCATATCATCGATCGATCTGCTCGAAAGTGAGAAAAAGGAACCGGTCTTCTCCGTGCCCATCGAGGTGGTTGAGATTGTAGCTCCTGGCGGCAGCATCAGCGGCGGCCTCTTAATGTCCGCCAGCGGTGGCAGCATATCCAAAATGTATGCATCGACATCTAAAATGTCGAGCAGCAGCAGCCGCCAGGAGGCGAGCAACTCCAGTTACTTTGAGTCGTCAACAACCAGTTCCAGTCAACAGCAGCAGCAGCAGCAGCAGCAACAGCAGCAGCAACGCAACGCTAACGAAACGCTCATTGCAAGCGAGAGAGCAGACGGTATGACATCATCTTCGTCGCTGTCGAGCAACAAATATATGCTTGATGTTGCCGAACAGGTTGTCAGCGGTAGCAGCAACCTCAACACCAGCACCATTAACACCAACATTAACAAACACAGCACAAACACCAACACCAATATCATCAGCAGCAGCGGCGAATCTCAGAGCGTGCCAAAGTCCGTTGCTGCTGCTGATTCGTCAGCAACTAAAACGTTGACAACAACGATGACGTCGCCGGGCGAACCGGTCGCAACCACAACAAAGCCAACTACGACGTCATCAACGTTGCGGGACAGCGCAGCTGTTAGCTTTGACGTGGACAAAGTCGCAACGTCATCAACAACAGCAACAACAACAACAGCGAAAACAGCCAGCAGCAAGCAGCAGGTCAACGAGAGTCGCAGCAGCAGCAGCACAAAACAGTCGACATCGTCCACATCGAAGAAGGAGGTGTACGATGTGAAGACGAAGACTTGGAGCGAGTTTAGCGATGGCAGCACACATGCCACAAACAAAAAGACGCCGACCATTGAGCGATATGTTAGCAGAGATTCGGATGGCACCACGAAAATAACATACAAAAAGAAGATATACGATAGACGCAACAATCGGTGGCGTGTGGTGGATGAGCGCATTGTGGATAGCAATTCTGATGTTGGCTATCCTGAAATAGTCGATGATGTCATTAATACAACAACCACAACGTACACGACCAAGGTGTATGACACGAAGCTCGGCAAATGGACGGTCGTCGACGAGAAATCGTACACAGATACGAAAGCTTTTGTGCCGAATGACATTGCTCGTGAAATCGAGAAAGATAATACCGATGTGGCAAACATAACGACCACCACAGAAGTAACAAAGGTAAGTTAGACCATTGAGCCTTTTCAAAGGTGCGTGTGTCTTGCTTCTCATATTGGGTGTGTTACACACTATTTTTCGGGGGTGTGTGTGAAACTAATTAACTATAATATTTTTATATTACCCTCAGATATTCGATGCAAGCATTAACGATTGGCGAGTTCTCGATGAGAAGGTCCATACGGATGTTATTGAGAAAATTGTGGAGGCACCCAAGAAGACAATATATGTGGACGAGTTTGTGGAAATTGAAAAGAATACATCCATTTCGGAGAACAATGAAAATATCACATTGAATCTGAATGAAACATCGAAACACAAAAATATCACAGAGAATATTTATGATGAAATCGATAATGTACGCACTGATAAGAAACGCTTAGACGATTCAAGAACCGTAAGTGATTATTACTAAATGTTAATGTAACCGAAGAAGATTATTTATTTAATATGTTTTCCAGCGCGGAGTCGACAGTAAAAACAAAAGAACAACACAACACAGTGAGAGATGTATTTGTGAAATATGTACTTGCGGGTAAGTCAATTTTTATTTTCTCGTAAATAATTTATCTAATGATTCTTGATTTCTTAGGCGTCATCATTGCTCCACTAGCGCAACAAAAACTACAGAAACTACAGTTGTTGAAATAGATGGCAAGTGCTCTGAAATTATTTAACTACTGAATTTACCTTCTAGACTAATTAATTTTTTTTTATTTGCTTTTACAGATAACGTCGACGAAACTTACACAAGGATACGGACTAACACTTGGTCTAAGAACGAAGATAACATTCCTAAAAAAAATGAAGACATATTTGTAGATTACATAGTCATAAAGAAACCCGAAGACAATCTTACAGTCGGAGGCGACTTTTTAGTTCCACAGAAAGAGCCATACAAGCCAGGCGAAAAACGTGAAAAAATTATACACACAGACAATTTACGTATGGACGGTGAAATGACTTTTGTTGAAAAAGAAGAATATCAATACGTTGTCCGTCCTGGATACGTAAAGCCCACGGACAACCTGAAGCCAGAGGGTGAATTCTACAGCCCCCAAAAACCCAAATATCAGCCTGGTGACCGCCCAAGTCAAGTGCGACATCCAGACAATTTAAAACCAGAAGGAGACTTTTACGGACCCGAAAAAACCGAATTCCGTCCTGCAGAGCGTCCATCTCAAGTAAGGCCTGAAGACAACTTAAGACCCGAAGGCGAATTCTACACTCCAGAGAAACCAGGCTTTAGACCAGCAGAGCGTCCAGTTCAAAAGAAACCAATAGACAACTTGAAGCCTGAAGGGGAGTTTGTTGCACCTGATAAAAAAATTTTCCGGCCAGCAGAGAAAAATGAAAGAATCATCAGAAAAGATAACTTGCGAACCGAAGGGGAAATGACATTTGTGGAGAAGGAAGAGTATCAATATGTGGTTCGCCCCGAACAAGTTAAGCCCACGGATAATCTCAAACCTGAAGGTGAATTCTACAGCCCCGAAAAACAAAAGTATAGACCAGGTGAACGTCCGTCTCAAGTCAGACCAGAAGATAATCTGAGACCAGAAGGTGAATTCTACACTCCAGAGAAACCAGGCTTTAGACCCGCAGAACGTCCAGTTCAAAAGGTGCCAGAAGATAACCTACGTCCAGAAGGAGACTTCTATAGTCCCGAAAAGCCGAAGTATCAACCTGGTGAACGTCCATCTCAAGTCAGACCTGAAGATAACCTGAGACCCGAAGGTGAATTCTACACTCCAGATAAACCAGGCTTTAGACCCGCAGAGCGTCCAGTTCAAAAGAAACCAGAAGACAATTTGCGTCCAGAAGGAGACTTCTACAGTCCCGAAAAGCCGAAGTATCAACCTGGTGAACGTCCATCCCAAGTCAGACCAGAAGATAATCTGAGGCCGGAGGGCGAATTCCACACTCCAGATAAACCAGGCTTTAGGCCAGCAGAGCGTCCAGTTCAAAAGAAACCAGAAGATAATCTGCGTCCAGAAGGAGACTTCTACAGTCCCGAAAAGCCGAAATATCAACCTGGTGAACGTCCATCTCAAGTCAGACCAGAAGATAACCTGAGACCCGAAGGTGAATTCTACACCCCAGATAAACCAGGATATCGTCCCGCAGAGCGTCCAGTTCAAAAGAAACCAGTGGACAACTTGAAGCCTGAAGGGGAGTTTGTTGCACCCGAAAAGCAAGTATTCCGTCCAGCAGAGAAAAATGAAAGGATCATCCGAAAGGATAACTTGCGAACCGAAGGTGAAATGACATTTGTGGAGAAGGAAGAGTATCAATATGTGGTTCGCCCCGAGCAGGTAAAGCCAACAGATAATCTCAAGCCAGAAGGTGAATTCTATAGTCCTGAAAAACAGAGGTATAGACCAGGTGAACGTCCATCTCAAGTCAGACCAGAAGATAACCTAAGACCCGAAGGTGAATTCTACACTCCAGATAAACCAGGCTTTAGGCCAGCAGAGCGTCCTGTTCAAAAGAAACCAGAAGATAATCTGCGTCCAGAAGGAGACTTCTACAGTCCCGAAAAGCCGAAGTATCAACCTGGTGAACGTCCATCTCAAGTCAGGCCAGAAGATAACCTGAGACCCGAGGGTGAATTCTACACTCCAGATAAACCAGGCTTTAGGCCAGCAGAGCGTCCAGTTCAAAAGAAACCAGAAGATAATCTGCGTCCAGAAGGAGACTTCTACAGTCCCGAAAAGCCGAAGTATCAACCTGGTGAACGTCCATCTCAAGTCAGACCAGAAGATAACCTGAGACCGGAGGGTGAATTCTACACTCCAGATAAACCAGGCTTTAGACCAGCAGAGCGTCCAGTTCAAAAGAAACCAGTAGACAACTTGAAGCCTGAAGGGGAGTTTGTTGCACCCGAAAAGCAAGTTTTCCGTCCAGCAGAGAAAAATGAAAGGATCATCAGAAAGGATAACTTGCGAACCGAAGGTGAAATGACATTTGTGGAGAAGAAAGAGTATCAATATGTGGTTCGCCCCGAGCAGGTTAAGCCAACGGATAATCTCAAACCTGAAGGTGAATTTTACAGTCCCGAAAAGCCGAAGTATCAACCTGGTGAACGTCCATCTCAAGTCAGACCTGAAGATAACCTGAGACCGGAGGGTGAATTCTACACTCCAGATAAACCAGGCTTTAGACCAGCAGAGCGTCCAGTTCAAAAGAAACCAGAAGATAATCTGCGTCCAGAAGGAGACTTCTACAGTCCCGAAAAGCCGAAGTATCAACCTGGTGAACGTCCATCTCAAGTCAGACCAGAAGATAACCTGAGACCCGAGGGTGAATTCTACACTCCAGATAAACCAGGCTTTAGGCCAGCAGAGCGTCCAGTTCAAAAGAAACCAGAAGATAATCTGCGTCCAGAAGGAGACTTCTACAGTCCCGAAAAGCCGAAGTATCAACCTGGTGAACGTCCATCTCAAGTCAGACCAGAAGATAACCTGAGACCCGAGGGTGAATTCTACACTCCAGATAAACCAGGCTTTAGGCCAGCAGAGCGTCCAGTTCAAAAGAAACCAGAAGATAATCTGCGTCCAGAAGGAGACTTCTACAGTCCCGAAAAGCCGAAGTATCAACCTGGTGAACGTCCATCTCAAGTCAGACCAGAAGATAATCTGAGACCCGAAGGTGAATTCTACACTCCAGATAAACCAGGATATCGTCCCGCAGAGCGTCCAGTTCAAAAGAAACCAGAGGATAATCTGCGTCCAGAAGGAGACTTCTATAGTCCCGAAAAGCCGAAGTATCAGCCTGGTGAACGTCCGTCTCAAGTCAGACCAGAAGATAACCTGAGACCCGAGGGAGAATTCTACACTCCAGATAAACCTGGATACCGTCCCGCAGAGCGTCCAGTTCAAAAGAAACCGGTAGACAACTTGAAGCCTGAAGGAGACTTTGTTGCACCTGAAAAGCAAGTTTTCCGTCCAGCAGAGAAAAATGAAAGGATCATCAGAAAGGATAACTTGCGAACCGAAGGTGAAATGACATTTGTGGAGAAGGAAGAGTATCAATATGTGGTTCGCCCCGAGCAGGTTAAGCCAACGGATAATCTCAAACCTGAAGGTGAATTTTACAGTCCCGAAAAGCCGAAGTATCAGCCTGGTGAACGTCCGTCTCAAGTCAGACCAGAAGATAACCTGAGACCCGAAGGTGAATTCTACACTTCAGATAAACCAGGCTTTAGACCAGCAGAGCGTCCAGTTCAAAAGAAACCAGAAGATAATCTGCGTCCAGAAGGAGACTTCTACAGTCCCGAAAAGCCGAAGTATCAACCTGGTGAACGTCCATCTCAAGTCAGACCAGAAGATAACCTGAGACCCGAAGGTGAATTCTACACTCCAGATAAACCAGGATATCGTCCCGCAGAGCGTCCAGTTCAAAAGAAACCAGAGGATAATCTGCGTCCAGAAGGAGACTTCTATAGTCCCGAAAAGCCGAAGTATCAGCCTGGTGAACGTCCGTCTCAAGTCAGACCAGAAGATAACCTGAGACCCGAGGGAGAATTCTACACTCCAGATAAACCTGGATACCGTCCCGCAGAGCGTCCAGTTCAAAAGAAACCGGTAGACAACTTGAAGCCTGAAGGAGACTTTGTTGCACCTGAAAAGCAAGTTTTCCGTCCAGCGGAGAAAAATGAAAGGATCATCAGAAAGGATAACTTGCGAACCGAAGGTGAAATGACATTTGTGGAGAAGGAAGAGTATCAATATGTGGTTCGTCCCGAACAGGTTAAGCCAACAGATAATCTTAAACCTGAAGGTGAATTCTACAGTCCCGAAAAGCCGAAGTATCAACCTGGTGAACGTCCATCTCAAGTCAGACCAGAAGATAACCTGAGACCGGAGGGTGAATTCTACACTCCAGATAAACCAGGATACCGTCCCGCGGAGCGTCCAGTTCAAAAGAAACCAGTAGACAACTTGAAGCCTGAAGGGGACTTCTACAGTCCAGAAAAGCTGAAGTATCAACCTGGTGAACGTCCATCTCAAGTCAGACCAGAAGATAATCTGAGACCCGAAGGTGAATTCTACACTCCAGATAAACCAGGATATCGTCCCGCAGAGCGTCCAGTTCAAAAGAAACCAGAGGATAATCTGCGTCCAGAAGGAGACTTCTATAGTCCCGAAAAGCCGAAGTATCAGCCTGGTGAACGTCCGTCTCAAGTCAGACCAGAAGATAACCTGAGACCCGAGGGAGAATTCTACACTCCAGATAAACCTGGATACCGTCCCGCAGAGCGTCCAGTTCAAAAGAAACCGGTAGACAACTTGAAGCCTGAAGGAGACTTTGTTGCACCTGAAAAGCAAGTTTTCCGTCCAGCGGAGAAAAATGAAAGGATCATCAGAAAGGATAACTTGCGAACCGAAGGTGAAATGACATTTGTGGAGAAGGAAGAGTATCAATATGTGGTTCGTCCCGAACAGGTTAAGCCAACAGATAATCTTAAACCTGAAGGTGAATTCTACAGTCCCGAAAAGCCGAAGTATCAACCTGGTGAACGTCCATCTCAAGTCAGACCAGAAGATAACCTGAGACCCGAAGGTGAATTCTACACTCCAGATAAACCAGGATATCGTCCCGCAGAGCGTCCAGTTCAAAAGAAACCAGTAGACAACTTGAAGCCTGAAGGGGAGTTTGTTGCTCCTGAAAAGCAAGTATTCCGTCCAGCAGAGAAAAATGAAAGAATCATCAGAAAGGATAACTTGCGAATCGAAGGTGAAATGACATTTGTGGAGAAAGAAGAGTATCAATATGTGGTTCGTCCCGAACAGGTTAAGCCAACAGATAATCTTAAACCTGAAGGTGAATTCTACAGTCCCGAAAAGCCGAAGTATCAACCTGGTGAACGTCCATCTCAAGTCAGACCTGAAGATAACCTGAGACCGGAGGGTGAATTCTACACTCCAGATAAACCTGGCTTTAGACCAGCAGAGCGTCCAGTTCAAAAGAAACCAGAAGATAATCTGCGTCCAGAAGGAGACTTCTACAGTCCCGAAAAGCCGAAATATCAACCTGGTGAACGTCCATCTCAAGTCAGACCAGAAGATAACCTGAGACCCGAAGGTGAATTCTACACCCCAGATAAACCAGGATATCGTCCAGCAGAGCGTCCAGTTCAAAAGAAACCGGAAGATAATCTGCGTCCAGAAGGAGACTTCTACAGTCCCGAAAAGCCGAAGTATCAACCTGGTGAACGTCCATCTCAAGTCAGACCAGAAGATAACCTGAGACCGGAGGGTGAATTTTACACTCCAGATAAACCAGGCTTTAGACCAGCAGAGCGTCCAGTTCAAAAGAAACCAGAAGATAATCTGCGTCCAGAAGGAGACTTCTACAGTCCCGAAAAGCCGAAATATCAACCTGGTGAACGTCCATCTCAAGTCAGACCAGAAGATAACCTGAGACCCGAAGGTGAATTCTACACTCCAGATAAACCAGGATATCGTCCCGCAGAGCGTCCAGTTCAAAAGAAACCAGAAGACAATTTGCGTCCAGAAGGAGACTTCTACAGTCCCGAAAAGCCGAAGTACCAACCTGGTGAACGTCCATCTCAAGTCAGACCAGAAGATAACCTGAGACCGGAGGGTGAATTCTACACTCCAGATAAACCAGGCTTTAGACCAGCAGAGCGTCCAGTTCAAAAGAAACCAGAGGATAATCTGCGTCCAGAAGGAGACTTCTACAGTCCCGAAAAGCCGAAGTATCAACCAGGTGAACGTCCATCTCAAGTCAGACCAGAAGATAACCTGAGACCGGAGGGTGAATTCTACACTCCAGATAAACCAGGATATCGTCCCGCAGAGCGTCCAGTTCAAAAGAAACCAGTAGACAACTTGAAGCCTGAAGGGGAGTTTGTTGCACCCGAAAAGCAAGTTTTCCGTCCAGCAGAGAAAAATGAAAGGATCATCAGAAAGGATAACTTGCGAACCGAAGGTGAAATGACATTTGTGGAGAAGAAAGAGTATCAATATGTGGTTCGCCCCGAGCAGGTTAAGCCAACAGATAATCTTAAGCCTGAAGGTGAATTTTACAGCCCTGAAAAACAGAAGTATCAACCAGGTGAACGTCCATCTCAAGTCAGACCAGAAGACAACCTGAGACCCGAGGGAGAATTCTACACTCCAGATAAACCAGGCTTTAGGCCAGCAGAGCGTCCAGTTCAAAAGAAACCAATAGACAACTTGAAGCCTGAAGGGGAGTTTGTTGCACCCGAAAAGCAAGTTTTCCGTCCAGCAGAGAAAAATGAAAGGATCATCAGAAAAGATAACTTGCGAACCGAAGGTGAAATGACATTTGTGGAGAAGGAAGAGTATCAATATGTGGTTCGCCCCGAGCAGGTTAAGCCAACAGATAATCTCAAGCCTGAAGGTGAATTTTATAGCCCCGAAAAACAGAAGTATCAACCAGGTGAACGTCCATCTCAAGTCAGACCAGAAGACAACCTGAGACCCGAGGGAGAATTCTACACTCCAGATAAACCAGGCTTTAGGCCAGCAGAGCGTCCAGTTCAGAAGAAGCCAGTGGACAATCTCAAACCGGAAGGCGAGTTTGTTTCCCCTGAAAAGAAAGTTTTCCGGCCAGCAGAGAAAAATGAAAGGATCATCAGAAAGGATAACTTGCGAACCGAAGGTGAAATGACGTTTGTAGAGAAGAAAGAGTATCAATACGTCATTCGCCCTGAACAGGTTAAACCAATAGATAATCTTAAACCTGAAGGTGAATTTTATAGCCCAGAGAAGCCGAAGTTCCGCCCAGGTGAGCGGCCATCTCAAGTCAGGCCAGAGGACAACTTGAAACCAGAGGGTGAGTTTTACACTCCTGAGAAACCTGGCTTTAAGCCTGTTGAAAGACCCAAGCAGAAGAGACCTCAGGATAATCTGAAGCCTCTGGAAGGTGTTATGTATACTCCAGAAAAGCCCAAATACCAGCCAGCAGATCGGCCGGAACAAAAGAGGCATGTTGACAATTTAAAACCTGAAGGTCAAATGTATATTCCAGAAAAGGAATCATTTAAGCCAGCGGAAAAGGTTAAGACTGTCATAAGAAAAGACAATCTTAAGACCGAGGGTGCAATGACATTTACGAAAAAGGAGGAATATCATCATGTCAAGCGACCAGAACAGGTGAAGCCAAGCGATAACTTGAAGACCGAAGGACCATTCTATGCACCCGAAAAACCCAAATTTAAACCAGCGGAACGTCCGACTCAAAAGAAACCCAAGGATAACTTAAAGCCAGAAGGTGAATTCTATAAGAGAACTGATAGAACCGAAACAGACAGTACTACGATAATAGAGAGCGCTAGAAGAGAGCCAGTGAAGCGACCGGTGGATAATTTAAAACTTGAAGGTTCCATGACGGTGACAAGAAAGGATGATTACAAGACAACAACGAATAAGACTGCCGTCGATAGAGTTCAGCGTACACAAAAATACAAGCATAATAGCTCCACCATCAATTTGGGAACTGATACTTCAATTCTGAAAACAACAAACCAGATGAACTTTGTATCGGGCAAGGACGCAATTAAGCAAGTGGATTCTGATAGCCAAAATCCAGTCGATGGCTTAATAATTGTTTCAACGAAAAAGGTGACAACAGTTGTCGGTGGTCGGACTAAAAAGGAGCCGGAAACGGAATATGTGAAACGACCAGCTAAGATAAATGTTATTGAAAATGTATCCAAAAATACGACGACTACAAACATCGAAAACACTAAAAACATACATAAGGAATCAACATCTATGCAAAGAAATCTCAATGTGGTGGAAAGGACTGCTGTAAACACTGAACAGATAAGAGGTTCAACAGATGACAGCAGAGCTCTGGAGACCTCCACCACTACCAGAAGGAATCAAAATGGCACCGTAACTAACAATGTGACGGGATCGGGTGGGTCAACATCCCACATTGTCTCAAGCAGTACAGTTACCAGTAAGGTCAACGGTGATACAACACTTCATGGTCGTTCAACGACCGATAATGTGACTAATGGCAGTTCAACATCTCGTGTGGTCGGTGGACGTACCGTTACCGACAATGTGTCCGCCGGCAGTACATCTCGTGTGGTCGGTGGTAGTTCAATACAAACCAATTCAAGCAATGTGACTGGCAGCTCCACTTCCCAAATGAGCTCATCCAAGCATTTCCATCACAGGAAGAGCGAGTTTTCATCGGAAGCGGATGTGTCCAACACCATATTCCATCGCAAGAATGTTTCAAATGACTCGAGTGCTGTCAACAGTAGCCTGACATCAACTGGCAAGATGCAACGCAAGAGTATCCTCAATCTACACGAGCAGCCATCGAGCACCAGTGCTCATTCGAATGATCGCCAGAGTTACAGCAGCATTCATCGCCAGAATCGGGAATCGGACTTGAGTGCAGGTTATTCCACGGAGCGACGCAGTTGCAGCATCCACAAGGAAAATAAGGAACATCAAGTGAAAACCTCTTCATCTACTTCATCCATGTCGCGCATTATTTCGGGTGGCACTGACACCGCCAATAATGCCAATAGATCGAATCTAGATAGGTCTACGGTTACACGCACCTATGTGTCTGGTGGCATCGATTTCCCATCCCATTCACAATCCCAATCTCAGAGCGAGCGCCACATGACGCGTCATCGTGGTGGCAGTGGTAGCCAACATTTGTCGAGTGGCATCGATTTCTCCTCCTCTTCCCACAATGTCCATGGCCAGAACGAACGTGTTATGACTGCTCGTCGCGCCAATCAATCGTCGATCAGTCTGGGCAACGATAAGTTTACCGGTTCCAGTCTCTATAAGAGCGAATATATAACTGCCCCAACAACAACGTGTGCTGTGCATAAGATTAAACAAGGTGCATTCCAACATACCAGAAGTACACACGATCATAAATTTTATAAATCCTCCAACTAACATATAAAATCGTATTTTTGTACGTTTCTATTTTTTTGTCGTGTCTTGTCTTCATATCATATCACATAGTGCCTAAGATTCCATGACAATATTTTTTATACAATATCAACTTACCCAAACGAAAAACCAACAATATTAATAAGATTAACCAATAAATGCATATCATTTTTAAAACAACAAAAGGAACGCTAACTGATTTTTTCTTAGAAAATAGTTTTAAATACGAGTGATTATTCAACGTGAGATGATGGTTTTTTTATTAAGAATTTTTAAAAGATGCTAGTGTCGTTTTTAAAGGCTATTATCGTATGTATAAGTACAGCAACTGTATAATTAATATCGTTTAAAAAAACGCATTCAACTATATGTATATATACTATACGCTGGTATATAAATAATCAATGAGTTCTATCTATAGAATAATAGATTTACATACATTTCAATTTGTATAATGGTTTATTGTTTTCATTTTAGAAGTTTTTCCCTCTATATATATTTATACATATATATATATTTGTGTATATATATATAATATGCGCTCATATAGTAAATATCAATAATCTCTTTTATTACTCGTTACTTAAATTAGCTTAGGAGTTTCATATTTCATGTTTGGAAGACATTTGTTCGCTTGTTTTGGAAGACTTGCGTTTCATTTCTTATAGACTAAGTTTATTGTTTCGTTTTCATTCACATATATCATCATAGACTGCATCTTTGGCATTAAATACAATATTAACTATATAGTTTGGAAGACTTGTGGATGTATTGCCAAAAATGCAGACCATAAAACCCAACAAATATATATACCTAGGTCTACTTGCGTGTTACCCAGTTTGATTAGTGCTTTCGTAAACAAATCTATAAATAGTTTTGTAACAATCGTAATAATACTTTTTAAAATGGAAGACCGATCTCGAATGCATTGATTAAGGCATTGCCAGAATCATAGATGCCAATAACGCCGAAGAGCACACCTAGCCCTATAATGAGGTAGTCTTTAGCTATTTCCTTCTGATCGAGCAGATGACCCTTGATTTTTATGTGAAAATAACAGGGCCAAATAAAGCTCAACATAGTACCCGTAAAGCTGCCAATAAAGCCCATCAGTATCGAAAAGTGGGGAATGAATATGGCCATTAGTACTGTGGATACTATAATACCCACTCGGAAGCCCAATCCCCAGACTTTTAGCTCACCATCCAGATTCCAGATGGTCGGAAATTTGGTCTTTGGCGGGCCACGAAAGAAATTACGTTCGAGCAGCTCGCAGGCAGCGTAGTATGGCAATGGATAGCTGAGAATGGCCTTGATGACCAGAAAGAAGTTGACCATGCCCTTAAAGCCCTGCGAATGCAAATTATTGGTTATCACCTGCTGCGTATCGTTCTGGAAGGTTAGAAAACATATGTAACCGAATCCGGCCTTGAATGCAGCAGCGGCTATATGGGACCAGTCCAACATCCAGTTAAACTTGGAGCGATCAATCATGTTGCCCTCGAGGGTGGGCAGAAATATCTGCGATGTGTATGAGAAGACAATGACGCCCAGTGAAATTGGAAAGTTCTCCATGTCAATGCTCCAGCGTACCTTCGACCAGCCCCAATCTCCAATTTGTAGCAGGCAATAGCCCAAAATCACCGCATTTATCACTATGTGTGACATGGTGCACCAGAATGATAGCGTCGATACCATTTTCAGTGACTTGAGGAAACCCATGGGCAGCAAAAAGATGCCAATGAACAGCATCCAGGAGCGTGAATCAAACGATCCTTGCGGATATGTGCCAGCCAACAGATCCCCACAGACGACCACATACAGGATGCACGTCATCAGCAGCTCAATCAGCTGGGCAATGCTGACGGCCCGGGCACCCAGCTTGGCACCGAAACACACTTTGGCAATGGCCACATAACTATCGCGTACACGCACCATCTGACCAGTGGCCGGGTCCGGTTCGTAGAGGCACTGCACCAGCACTTTGCCCGTGTAGCAGCAAATGTGCGCAATGCCCACCATGGCAATAATGGCCCAGTATCCGCCGTGGAGAACGGCAAATGGCAGCGATACGATGAACATGCCTTGAATCGCATTTGTCACATTCCACGCCGCTTGGAACTCATCGATCTTGGAGCCGCCGCCACCCTCACCCTCGCACACAAACGAGCTGGCATCCGAGGCAATGCTGCCTTGCCTACAAAAATGAGAGAAGATGCAACAAATGAGCAACTGCATCATTGGGTGGAATTTGTACATCTGTGTGCTACATACCTGAATCCGTCGGTTTGCTGATATCTGCCATCGTATTCATTGCCCACAAAGGATGTGCTCTGGTATTCGTTTTTGTAGTCACCCTCAGCAGCATCCTCATTGGACCAACTGGCCGCATTTCGAAAGGGATTCGAGTTCATCTCTGTGGGCGGTTCGGTGCCATCGCCAGTGCCAGTGCCAGCGCCAGCATCGCCTCCTGGTGGAAACATGCCGTGACCTTGACCGTGAGCAAAGTTCTGCTGCGGATTGCCACTTGTGCCGGTTGGTTGTTGATAATCCTTGCGCTCTGGAATTTGTTGTCTGGCCGTTTGCATGGCCACATTGAGTATATTCCTGATCGGTGGCAATGGCGTTGCTTTCAATTTCGTTATGAATGACATGTTGTAGCTTTTGTTGTTGTTGTTGTTGGCGATTACACACAGAGCAAGTGAGCGAGAGAGCGAGCTCTGTTAGGTGGGTGGGTGGCTAATGCGAATGGCGGTGGTGGTGGTGGTGTTGGTGTTGGGTGGATGACGGCGGCCCCTTTTGTCTATCAAGTTGTAGTGCGAATTTGTACGGATGCTGAAGCTTATCGATTTTACTGAATGTTGAAATGTTGTCGAATTACGGCTGTTGATTTCCAATTGTTCACATTTACAAACTTAAATTAGGCAACATTACTAACTATTTAACTAAAAAACTTAATTTTCGTGTGATATTTGTATGTGTGTGATTTTTCTTTCAACAAATTTTTGTATGCTGCGCATAAATGGCGCTCTATGCAAATGCTTTTATCAAAACTTTACACATTTCTGCTCACTTAGCTTAACTGGAACTGGAACTCTAGCTTCAATAGCAGCATCTCTTTTCGTACAGCCCGACCAAACGTGGAATTATTTAGAAAATTATATTGAATAATTGAAATTTTTATGTAACGTTTAAGGGAAATCCTTCAGCCCTTCAGCACAGCAGCAAGAAAAGAAAATTATTTTCTTCTTCTTTTTTCACTTTCAATCTCCCATCCCGTGGAACAGTGCGCAGTCGCCAGCTGGCAGATGCTGTGCATGTGTGTATTGGTTGGCCATGGGTGTCAGGCGTCATATGGTTACAACTGTCAAACTTATCTTCCACACACCAGGCAAAAATCATTGGTATTAATTAAGCTCGAATCTTTTTGGATTGTTTTTCAATCGAGTTATAATCTTGAGTTATTCTTGAAGCTCTTCGCATTTGGAGATGGTTTGAAATTTTTAACATTTCCAGAAATACAAAAGAATTTCATCGATTTCCAAAAGCATTTCATTTGTTGTTGTTGTTGTTGTCAAAATTCATGTTATAATTTTATTTCAATAAATCCATTTGGAAACGGTTCCAAATTTTGCACTTTCACAACTCTGTCGAATCTGAACCGATTTGCTAAATCAATACCATTATTTGTTAGGGTTGTCCATGTACATTAATAACTAGTATTTGTAATATAAGCAATACAATTAAATATCATCGCAAATTTCATTTTATTTCAATGCAAGCTAGCTTAAGTTGAACATATTTCATATTTGATATACATAATAATAAAAACTCTATATATAGTACAATTTGTAAAGAGATGGAGGAGAAGGATGAGATAGAGGCTGAGCAGGAGGAGGAGGAGGAGTAGGAGTAGGAGGGTAGGGTCAATACTTATGCGTACCTAAACCAAGCGCTACTAATGTCTACATTTTCAAATATAACAAATTTTAAGAGAATGC
The DNA here is from genome assembly GCA_035042305.1 of Drosophila glabriapex. Lineage (NCBI taxonomy): Eukaryota > Metazoa > Arthropoda > Insecta > Diptera > Drosophilidae > Drosophila > Drosophila glabriapex. The sequence continues at coordinate 18,999,668 of JAWNLN010000046.1, forward strand.
GCCATATGCGAGACAATCCCAGCAAGGATTTCTTAATCGATGCCATTGCTGTCAATTGTTGTCAATTGCTGTAACAGGTTTTGCGTACTCCCGCCAAAATATTGCTAATCTCATCATCCTTGCGCTGTTGCTGCTGCTGATGCTGCTGCTCGAAGAGCATTTCGCCAACGCCCACGCCCACCCCCACGCCCACCATGCCCGGTCCGGCATTGCCCGCTGCCGCAAAGTGATGATGATGATGATGATGATGTGGATGGGAATGGGCATGGGCGTGGGCGTGGGCGTGGGGATGATGATGCTGCTGCATGGCTGCCTCTGCAGTTGGCGGTGGTGGTAGTGGTGGTGGTGGTGCTGTGGCTGTCTGCTGTGGCAGCAACTGTGCACTCGCTCCATTGGCCTCATAGTAGTTGCCATAGTGGAGGTAGCTGCTCTGCATGGGCTGTGCATAGGCACCGCCTGGCGCTGATGTTTGCTGGAATGGTACGGCTAGCTGCAGGGGAAAGGCAGCCGCCAATCCGGTAGAGTAGGGCAACTGGGTGTAGTAACTGGTGGCGCCAGTAGGTGGTGCTGTTGGTGGCGGTGGTGGTGCCGCCGTTATCAACATGGCATTATTATAGGCCTCCGCCTCGTAATCATCGTAATTCTGATTGGTGTCTGGATATTTGGTACACTTCTGAGTGCCATTATTATCCGATGTCTCCTTCAGCTGATCGTAGTCCAACTGCTCGTTGCTCTGATAGCGCAGAAAATCCTCATATTGCATGCCATACGCATTGGATAGATAATCATTGCTGCAGTTGCTGTCAGCCATGGCTACCGTATAGCTGGAGCCTGGAGCTGCACTCGACGTGACTGTCGCAGTGGACATGCTGGAGCTGCTGTTGCAATGTTGCTGCTGTTGCTGTTGTTGCTGCTGTTGTTGCTGCTGTTGTTGCTGTTGTTGCTGCTGTTGCTGTTGCTGCTGCTGATGCTGCAGAGAGCTGCTGCTGCGCATTGAGATGGTGGCATCGTCATCGTTGGCACTGGACACGGGCGGATAGAACGTGCCCTTGACAGAGTGCCCATGATCCAGGAGACCACGATTGTTGCACGTCACATACATGCCACGTGCGGCAACAACTGCCACAGAGCTGGCCAGCGGATATGTTGCATATAGACTTGATTGCTGCTGCTGCTGCTGTTGTTGCTGTGATTTTGACTTCTCTTCCGACTTGGCGAGCTTCTCGCTGCGCTGCTTGCTGGCCCGGCTTTGCGTCGCCGTCGCTGGCTTCGTTAGCTTCTTGAGCAGAAGGGAGCTGTCGAAGCTGGGATTTGTTGTGACCGGTGAGGACTCATTGCAATTGGCAGCTAAACTCTCAATCTGATCCGTGCTATCCGCATTGCTGTAACAGTCCACGGAGCTGGGCGAGAAGCTCGGCTTCAACGGCTGCTCGTATAGCCCGCCCACATTTTGGGGCGTCGAGTTGCGGCTGTCGTCGGTGGGCGTGTTATAGCTGCCACTGGTGGCTGTTGCAGACAGTGGCGGCGTTGACAACTTAGGCGTTGTCTTAGACGCTGCCATCGCTGCAACGGTTTGGGACGTTGTCATCTCACCCGACGGCTCCTTGCCCGGCTGTGATGAAATGGTGCGCAGTTTGGATTGCTTTCGCCGACGGGGTCTGTATTTGTAGTTCGGATGCTCTGTCATGTGTATAACACGCAAACGTTCCGCCTCCTCAACATACGGACGCCGATCTTGCGGCGTCAAGGAGCGCCACTTTTTGCCTGTTAACAGGAGCATTAGTTGGAACTATCTAAAATAATAAGTAGGAATAGTAACTTACCCAACATTTTGCTGAGATCGGCATTATGCAGATCAGGATTCTCGTCGGCCAGCTTCTTGCGCTCGATTTTGGCCCACACCATGAACGCATTCATTGGCCGGCGAATGCGCGACTCTTTGGCACTTTTTACTGACTGATTACCTGGTCCCGGTCTGTACTTCAAATCGCTGGGCATGGCCTTGTGCCGGTCCAGATAGCCACAATTCGGTGCACATATGTCACCCTTGTAGTCATAGCTCCACATCGACGCCGGCTCAATGGGAGAATGCGATGCCCCGCCCACTCCCACTCCACATTCATCCTGGCCACCAACAATCATACTTGCATGCGGATGTGATAAGAACTTGTTCAGCATTGATGTGCCGCCTCCCCCTCCACCCAGGAGTGGTATATTGCTGCTGATCAATGAGGCACCGCCTCCGCCGCCGCCCACACTATACGCACTGGACACCATCGGTGAGTGGCTGTGACTGTGCACAGAGAGCGCCGCTTCGTTCATGGAGTGCTCATTCTCGTAGCCGGCGCTCTGTATGGCTGGTGAGTGTAGACTGGGCGAGGAGTGCTCGCTGCCCTGCCTCACATGGTAGATGCTATCGCTGGGACTCTCGTGCAGCAGTCGCCCATCCGATGCCAAGTAGCCAACATGCTCCGGATAATCGCTACCAACGGTCGAGTGGCTATATTCCGGTGTACGGGACACAAGTGGATACTTCTTAGCACTAAAATGATAAGTGCAATAAAATGGAAATTAGAAAGTTGTCGAATTAATATCGGATAAAATATTAATATAAAGGATAATCGAAGATTTAGGATAGAGTATCAAGTATTTCTTTAAATCTAACGTATATTAAAAATAAAAACGAATTAAATCTGTGCTTTGTACGAATTGTTCACGAAAGAAAGGGGTCAATGCTCCACAGAATTAATGTGTCCTTTCAATCAAAGGACAAACATATATATATGAACTGTACTTGTAATATGCTCTTGCTTATACCCTTTATGAGACATCTCTTATTCTATAAGAGAGGTATACGTATATCAATCAGAGTTCAGGCATAGTCAGTTTCTTAATTTTGATTTGAAATATTTTGGTTTCATTTATAACAACTGTTTGAACCATAAAGAAAGACTGTCTATATAATAATGGGAATTGAATTTTAAAGTTAACAATATTTCTTTTGAAAGGATTCAAAGAGAATATATAAATTTAAGTGTTATTTTCATAAGCCATAAAAATGTGATGAATTGAAAACCAAGAGATATGGCAAATATATTTTTGGCAATCATGAATGTTATTTATGATACTAATTTTGGCAAACACATCAGCTTTGTGTCGATGTATATTTTTATTAATCTAATATGCATTCAACAATCTTAAGTTTTAATAATAACATTTGCCAATTTCTCAGAGTAGAAAATGAGGTTTTAAGTTATTTCGTCGAAGAAATCATGACAATAAGAAAAAACCATATAAGACAAAATAAGTTCTGAAAACGTTTTGGTTGTTTGAGAATTGAATTCTTCGATATTAAACAGAACATTTACAAACTCATTGGATGTTAAGGTGTTGCCTGTTGAAGCTGTGCAAATCCTAATTAGAGATTAAATCGCTGAAGCATGTTTCTCATTGTTTTTATGAGCTACTGTTAAAAATTACGTACAAGAAATGTCGGCAATGCTGGCCTTATAATGATATTTAAAATCGCCGCTAAATACGTTGACAATTTTCACGTTTGCTGGCACGCAGAATAAGAAAAGAAAAAAGCGAAAACGAAAACAAAGGTAAAAACTTTGCGTTCATAGCAGACACCAACGAGCACAGAGAGAATGGCCAACACGAAGAGAGAAGGGGGAAACGAAGGGCTGGAAACTGGACCAGGTCCACAAGCTCGAAGGCTGCCCGGCAACGTTTGCGCTCCTTAATGTCAGTGGACATAAATGTAAATTGGGCGCGTGCAGCTATTGTATTATCAAAGGAGGCCGCCAGGTTGCAGGGTAAGCAAAGAAGCTGTAGTTGAAGCTGAAGCTGAAGCTGAAGCTGGATCTGGAGCTGGAGCAGGAGCTGGGCCCCCAGACCTTTATGCATAACTTTTAAAAGTTGCGACATATCGACACATTTCAAAGTAATTCGGCTTCCAGGAATTCAAGCAGCAGCAGCAGCCGCAGCAGCCAAACGAGACAAGTTTAAATATTACCAATGCTTCAGCCCTGAGACTCGCTCCCTAAGGGAGAACCCCCGACGCCCGGACGCCTGGACGCCTGGACGCCTGGACGCCCGACGTTCAACATCCGACTCCTGTCTCGGTTCGCTTGAGTCTCAGTGTGTGTGTGTATGTGTGTGTGTGCGTGTCTTTTGGCCCCTGGCTCGATTTGTTACCGTTTGAATTTATTGCTGCCCACTACACTTTTGGTCTATTGTCTTTGCTGGCTGACTGTCTGGCTCTTTTGCCTACCAACTTGGCGAAACGGAGCTAACATGAGCTCGGCCTAATTGTTAGCTGCAACCATAGGCGATGCCAGCCAGGGGCTACCTTGGCGCAACTAGGCGCTCTAGTTTCATGCTTTCTTTGGCCAAAAGAGCATTCGAGCCGACACAACTCGACAATGTTAAGGCCCAAAAACCAAACAGAGACCTAGCCCCCAGGCTGCAGCTATAGATACACGGCATCAACTGGATAATTTATTGAGGGTTCCTGGTGACATCGTTACGTTTTTGATATTCGGTTGCGACTGCTGCTGCTGCTGCTGCTGCTGCTAAATACTTTACCGAGGCACACAAAATTATGCCGTCCGGATCTGTACGCCTGTCCAACTGGTCTCTGGGTTCTGACTTGGGTCTTGCTTTGGTTCGCTTTGCTTTTTATCCTAAGCGCTCGCTCACGATCCACGACGATGCGGCTTTAGCTTTGGCTTTGGCTTTGGCTTTGGGCTTAGCCACCGGTCCGAGCAGCGTCTCTTAGCCATGGCCCTGATTTTAAAATAGGACACATACAGTGGCCGGTAAGTTGGCATTTTTATGCGCGCAAAATGTCAACATCTTTGCAAAATGCCACATATTCCACATTGCGGTCCTCTGTCCACCTCTGTCTGTTTGTCTGCTTTCCACTCGTTGTGCCTCCTTTATGTGCCCAGTCTCTCTATCTCCCTGTCCACTGTCTGCCGTCCACTGTCCGACGTCCACCGTCCACCGTCCACTGTCTGCTGTCTGCTGTCCAAGTACTGAACGTCCGCGCTGACTTTGCGGACTGTGGACTGTGGCAACGTTTTGTTTACGACAACCGCAACGGGGCGACTCTGCTGGTGGCTTCAACTGCGCCTTCAACATGCTGCTGCTGCTGCTGCTGCTGCTAACTTGGCTAACTCACAGCTTGGCAACTTGCGGCTGCCGCAAAGTAGGCAACTTTGGCTCTGGGCCTTAACAAGCCCGAAAAACTTCATTCAGAAGCCGCATTGATCTGGGGGAGAGAGTGTCAGCCCTTTAGCATATTGTGATTCATGTGTCGCTGCGCGAAGACAGCCTTTTAAGTCTTATTCCTCCCCGCCACAACTCATTCCCCTATTCCCATCCCCATCCCCATTCCCATCTGAATCCGATTTGCTTGCAACAAAACAAAAAAAGGCCGCATCGTTTTGTTGCCGTTTTTTCTACCGTGTTTTAAATATTCGGTGTTAATTATGAGTCGGATGATCCGATAACACAATGTTTAAAATCTGCATAGTTATTATGTTAACTTGTCCAACAAGCGCATCGAGCGAAAGTAAGTAAAGTTCATTCCTATATATGTGAACTTGTCGTACTTAATTCACACGTTCCAAATATCTCCAAAGCATTTGCTTTCAAGTCTGAAGAAAATTCTTAGACTACGGAACCAAACACACATAAATTTGGTCAGATATCTGGCACGTGTGAACTTAACTTTGACTTTGTTATAGGAAATCACAAGAATGAACTGCCTTATTACATCTCTTATTACATTTAACCTGTTCGCTGCGATTTTGGATAGTCTTAGAATTTAATACCAAATGATATATATTATATCCAAATATGTAATTCATTGAACCTATTACTACTTCAGTTTTTTTCTAGATTTTATATAATCCAAATATTATGTTAAGCTTCTGGTCATGTTATAAACGTAAATTCATTAAAAACTTTCCCAAGAAACCTATCCAAGTCTCATTTATCAATACCTAAGTATTGTTTAAAAAAAGTTTAGCTTTGCAAAAAGATGAAACATTTTACGTAAATATTTTTATGTAATATCTTTATACTGATTAAATTAGCCGGACATATTTGGATGGATTCTTAGATTATTTAGACTCCAGTTAGATTAAAATTTATTTTATTTAAACTTAAACATTATATCTATCTATGTCAAATGCGGCACAGTTTTTCCCATGTAAATTTCAAATCTGTAACAAAATAAACTATCTAAACAGCTTTATTCTTTTTACCAACATTCAAAAGACTTATAATTTTGAACTTGGCTAGTCTGGAATCAGAGCGATTGCTGTCAAATCACTAAAGTACATTTCCATTTTTTGGGGACCAATTCTGATATTTTAATATTTACAACATTCCCAGATTCTTCAGATTGTACGCAACTTTTTGAACTACAAATCATACTTATAGTTTTTACCATTTTTAATTATATGTTATTCGATTAGATATGGATATATGTCAATAAACATTATTTATAATTTTTCTGCTAATAGAAAATATATTATTTAGCAGTTTCTACTATATAATAATAGAAGATATATTCCCTCCGTTCCACTAACTTTATTCATTTATTAGCTTGCTTTACGCATTTTCGGGTGGCAATAATTAAAACACATCGCATTATTGCCGGCCATATTGAGCTGAATATGGTTGTTGTAAGCTTGTGGTAATAAAAGCCATTTTGGTTTTTCTGCGATGCCCACAGAGTGGGTGTGGCCTGCATAAGATGCAGCATCTGCTTTGCTCCATTTGCAGTCTATTGGCTGATGGTGCCAGGCGCCCCAAAACCCGAATACATTTGTTTCCAACTCATTTCACGTTGCCTCTACAACAACAACAACATAAAACCAGTCTGGCCCCAGGGACGGAACGGGCCAGGCCAAGACCTCAGTGTTGGCTGCTGTGTGTTGTTGCCTCTGCTGTTGGTTGGCTGTGCGCTGTTGTTGTTATTGTTGTTGTTGTTGTGGTGCGAAGGCGACTGAGGCCCAGGTGTGATGTACTGGAATAACTTAACGACGCAGTCGATACGCATACATATGCATAAGCATGTGCGTGTCTCAGTATCTGTATCTGTATCTGTATCTGTGTGTTTGTATTTGTATTTGTATTTGTATTTGTATGTAGATGCTGGTTGTTGTTGACCAATAAGCATAAACAGCTTCAGCATCCGGCCCGGGTAACCGCCATCTTAGCGCGTTCGCTTTAATGAACCAACAACAAGAAAAGGTAAACGCAGCTACCTGTGGCAATTTCTTGACTGTCGAATGAGAGGCCACCACAAAGAAAAAGAGAGCAACAGGGCGAGAGAGAGAGAGAGAGAGTGAGAGGGAGACGCAGAGCGAGAGCGAGAGACGACCGAGATAAGTGCCCTTAGCTCTGATCTGCTTATATTTGCGTTGCCATTATATATATATATACATGGATAAGATTCCTACACATAACTCCGTATGTAATTAAACTAATAAAGCCAGGCATTTGGCGCTGCAGTTCTCTCCGGTGTGTCTCTTTAGGGCCCAACAGATCATATTCCAATGCACGAGAGCGCACAGCATAACAGCAAAAAAGAAAAAAATAAATAAATAAATAAGTAAATAAAAACCGAGGCCGAAACGCTGCTGCGAATGAGTTCGGCTAATGAGGCTTACAACCGTCCTCAAAGAAACAACGCAAGACCCAGTTCTCACACACAAAAGCCATTTTAAGAGCATGAAAAAGACAGACCCAAGAAAAATGTACTGAAATGTAATGGATTTTATCACGCACATACAAAACAACTCCCTCGCTTAGTTTGGCAGGCCGGGTAAGTGCTAGTGCAGATAAATATATAATACAATCTATAACTATGTATAGAAACATAAAGCTGAATTAATTATGGTTTAACCCTTTAGTATCAAAGATTTATCCAAATAGTTTGCTTTAAGGCGCTTCGAAAATTTAAGTAGTTTTATTTAACAAAACGTTCTCAGCTTTCCCTTCCAATTAGTTGATAATAATCCTATGTAATTGTATTTAATTGCCAATTCTTAAAGCGCTTCAAAGCATCTTATGCTGAAATCTATTATATGAGTTTATAATCCTAAAATCTAAATTTTTGTTTTATATAAATGATCTTAAATATACTTAAACTATGGATGTTAATTACTGCATATAATGAAGTCCCCTCATTTCGATGTTTGTACTTAATTCAGAATCCAACAAGTTTGATACAAACTTTCATTATATCATAGTTAATAAGAATTTTTACACCTACGACAAATTCATGGCAAGTATTATTTCTTTAATTAAATCGGTTTAATTATCTTAAAACATATCAACACGTTGTTAACACGGAGTAAAATATCATTACAAGTTAATTGGCGTATAAATAATGATATTAAAAGAGGTATATTCCACTTAATAGTTTAGACATTAATTATCTTGCCAACTTCTGATTTATTTTCCTGTTAGCAGGAAGCATGGCAATTTAATAAAAGGTAATTTTTTTTTTGTTAATCTTTTATATAGGAAAAATATATCTTAAAGCGCTAAACTTTTAAGACTTGTAGAAAATGCAAATCAATTGAGATGGATACTCCAGTTAGCCAGCTTAAAACTTGGTTAAATTGATGTGTCTACGTATTTGGTGGATTGATTTATAGAGCAACATAAAAACAAAACCCGAAACCGTGTCGTCATCGCATTTGTCATCTTTCACAGGATGACGACTAGCTGAACACAAAAAAGATCATCAAATTCCCAATTTTGTGACAAAATGTGTGACAGACTTGCGCAAAAATATTTCGATCTTTTTTGTGTGGTACAAAAATACGAAGAAGTCTGAAAGGGTTTTTAATATATTCCGTACATTTATAAAAGAAATATGAATTCAAATCGTAACCGGATGCTACTTAAGGTTAGTTGGTTAAATGTTTGTCTATGTAAATATCTTGCAGAGCTATCAGGGAGCTTAGATCAAAACTAAATCATTTTAATGAGCGAAACCGCATGGTGACCTCTCCACAACTTATATACAATGTTTATTTTATATATTTTATGTTGCCCTCTGGGGTTATTTTTTCTTTTCTCATACTTTTCGACTTTCTTGCTGACCACGCGGCTCGGACGCGTTGTGCTCTTGGTTTACTTTCCACTTGACCAATTCCGAGTCCGAGTCTGAAGCTTGAGTTTTTGAGAGCCAACCAAGACGCCTGTTCTATTCTAACTATCTATTTACATATTCACACAGAACGCACACAGTGAAACGAAAAAGCGGACACACGCATACAAGTGCAAGTGCTCCAAGTAGATGTATCTGCCATTGGGGAGCTGGAAGTGGGGGATCTCCTTAAGCATAAACAAAATCTAAGCTAACTTTCATATATATATATATATATATAATATATAAATATATGTATATACTTAAACATCCCCTTCGCGTTGCTGTAGCTGTCGTGTTGTGATTTTTTTGTATCTCCGTCTCTAGCTTTGTATGTGTGACTAAGTCTTAAAATGCCCCCCCGTCATAGACATAGTCTGTGCTTTAACTTATATACATATATACTACATATATATATATATATATATATGTATATATGGGAGAGCCAGCGACATATACGAGACATCTAGAGAATTTCTTCACCACTACCAGTGCATTTTTCCATTTTTCATTATGGTTATTATCTTGGAAGATATGTATCTTCGCTACGGTTGGATATAATTAAACAGCGAAAAAAAGTGTGTTGTTGTTGTGTTTTTTTTTTTTTGCATGGGAAAAATGTAAATATTACTTGTAATTTGTTAGCAGATGATGTGGATGTTCGTGATCATATGAGGGTTCCATTTTATACGGCTATACACCAGCTATACAGCAACGGCTACGTTTCGTGGTAACGGTGACTGCGATGACGACGATGACGACGACGACGACGACGACGATGGTTGCAGGTTGTTGTTGTTGTTGTTGCTGTTGTTCTCGCTGTTGTTGTTGTTGGTGGTGGAGGTGGTGGTGGCGGTGGTGGTTTGTGCTTTGCTTTAGCTTTAGCAGGGCCAGCAGCATTTTGCTTAATGTTGCATTATTCCGTTAGCTTTTTTCCCTAAGCGACTGCTGGCCGTGGTACCATTTGGCCCAGAGTACCAACTACCAACAATAAATTTGCTCATTCGTTGTTGTTGTTGTTGTTGCTGTTGCTGCTGTTGTCTTTTAACTGGCATGTGTGAATTTGTGTCTATTTGTTGTGCGGGTGTATGTTGTATTTTAATTTGTGCTAGTTTAAGCCCTAACCCACATTAAGCACTTGGATTTTGCAATGATTTTACTTTTTGCTTAAATTATACATTTTTCGCATATCAATTTAACACAATTAGGCACCTTTTTTTAAATTAGAAACAGGCTTTTGCTCTTTCACTTAAACACACACACACATTATCATTATTATTTATTTCTTTTGCTTGAGGATTTTTCCTTTTATTGTATAATTTTATTTACAGTAATTGTTGTTGTTGATTTTTTTACCGTTGGCAGTTGGTTCTACGATCCCACGTTAGCCAATATCAAGAGGTTGGCGAAACGCGCTTACGATCACGAAAAGTCTTGCGACGACTAATGAACGTATCTGGTGCTTAAAATCAAGGGCTTCAACATTTCACAAAAACAAAACCGAGAGCGGCTTGCCGACGCCGTTGTTGTTGTTGCTGTTGTTGTTGTTTTTGTTGCTGCTGCTGCCTTTGGCTCACAAGTTTACAATACACTTGGGAAAATGTACAACACAACGCATTGGCATATAAAACGGACCTACTATATACTACTATTATAGCAATAGCAACAGCTATAGATACAGATTCACACACACACACACACAGATACACACGCTGCACTAGTATGTAGATATTTATGATTATAAGCGCAACGCGCAACAGCCGCAGCTGCTGCCGGAGATGAGAGATTTGGCTAGGCCAAAAAAAAGCGGTCAGGAGAGACACATGAACCACGCCGATGACAAACCGCAAGCTAACTAACTGACAACTGCCAAACTGGCAACTAACAACTGGCGAACAACTGGCGAACAACTGGCGAACTTCACTGTTCAGTGTTTAGTGTGCTGCTGCTGCTGCTGCTGCTGCTATTGCTGTTCTCATTCTCTCCCAGCCAGTGGTGCTCTGTGAACTGAACTGAGATCTCCGGGCAGCGACTCACACAGTTTGTCGAGTATCTCGAGTCGCAGTCGAATGCATAAGGCCAAAAAGCGCACGAGCAAAACCTTTTGCGCAGTCTTAGCCCAACTTGAAGCTGAGCACCAGCTACGACCCCAGAGAGAGATACAGGGAGATATATATATATATATATATACATAGAGAGAGAGAGACAGAGAGAGAGATAGAGGTAGAGAGCGCACTGTCAGCTGCCCAACAAAGCGGAACGAACGCAGGTCTCATTCTGGGGCAAGTGTGCTCAACTCCAAGCACCGATCTCAGCCACAGAGCAACAGAGCAACAGGCAACGTGCGGCAAGTTCTTACAAATCGAAATGAAACAGACTTATTTAATATTCTTTCTCGCCGAGTATTTTACAATAAAAAAGTCTCGAGCTGAGCGCAGAGCTAGCTCCCGCTCCCGCTCCCGCTCCCGCTCCCGCTCCCTCACCCTCACCCGCTCCGTCTCCGTGTCCCTCTTCCTCCTTGTCTCCGGCAGCTGTCGCATACACTCACAATATGACTAAAACCTGTTCTCGGTCTTTCAATGTGTTGTGGGAGAGACGACTTTGCATTTGGTTTGTTTCAATTGGTGGAGGCCCCCAAACGGCTGTGTATTGGTGTGAGTGCCAGCCCCAAATACATGACTTGCATACACACACGCACACTCACACACATACACTCACATAGATATGTATATGAGTAAGCACACAGCGCAGCATATGCAAATATTGTTAAATGCGGAACCTTTGTAGCTACTACGTTTAATAAGTAGATGAACATATCCGATGATCTATCTATTTTTTTTTTGTAAATATATATTTAGGGAATTTATTAAATTTATTATTAGAAAATTAAAGAATTTAATAATTTAGTTTTACGGTATAATATAGTTTAATAACAAATCCAATAAATAAATATTGAATAAGTTCAATTTATAATATTATAATAACCAGGATCAATATTTGCCATTTTATCACGAAAATAAAATCTATATTATTGGAAAATTTTAAATATATCAGTTACATTATCAAATATTTGTGATAATCAGCAATGATTTCTAATAAAAATTTTTATACAAATTAAATGACTTTTATTAAATTAAATTCTTAAATATTGGTTAGTTCCTGATAATATTAAATTTATTATATTGATATATATTAAATCAGATGTACAGGAGAATAAGATGTAATATAAGTATAATATATTAAAAACTATGTTTAAAAAGCCAACTTGTTACATAAAGAAATCTCTAGAAATGTTAATATCATTTTTATATATACAAATTAATAATAATAAGGTGAGAACTTTGGCAACGGATGTGTTAGAAACTGAATAATGTGCTATTTAAAAACTGGGCAAGATAATCAAATACACAGAATCCATTAAAAGTCATTCAGAAATTATGGCTTTAGGAATTCAAGTATTTTATACCTACTCATGTAGATATGTGATAAATGGCCACTTGTCCTTTACAAAGAACTAATAACACGCAAAATGACACAAATCACATTAAGTTAACTCAGTTACCCATTCTTGCCTTACTTATATTATGTCAGTAGTTATTAAATCTTATCATCTTATCAATATTTCGCAGTCAAAAATCAAACCAACCTCTGAAAACCAAAAATATTAATATTCAAATAGAGCCATATTTAATTTTTATTTCATTTATCCACCCACTTTTGTATGCAGCCCAAAACGCCGACTGATTGGTATCCGCAATGCGATAAGCTTCTAAATTGCATATTGCAGCAACTAAAAGCAAAAGCCAAGCCCAGCAACGGATCAACTGCCAATGCACAGGTACTTACCGAAAACCAACCCAAAACCAGGTAAAAGTGCATTTGGCCACGCGTAAAGCATTTATTTATACATATGTATATATATATATATATATATATATATATATACACACGCACACTCACACAAAACATCGAAGCACAGAGTTCATAATTAAGCGCCAGAATGCCAGAAACTTTGCTTCTCAGTCGGCGACGTGGGTTAGATGCAAAAATATTTGTTTATCATATCGCGATAATTGCCGCCGGCGCTCGCTGGGTCCGTCGATTTATGCCAGGGCTCTGGCCAGCCCAGGCCAGGCCAGGACAGAACAGACTGGGCAACAGCCCGGCCAAAACAAAAAGTCAAAGAAGACAAAAAAAAATAAATAAATAAAAAACAGAAAGAAAGAAACAAAACACAGCCACACAAGCGTGTGCCGACCGCCTTTGAGTTGGAGTTGGAGTTGGAGTTGAAGTTGCAGTCAAAGTCGTCGGGGACTGAGGATGAGGATCAAAGCGTGCCTCGGTGATGGTGGGTTACAAGTTTTAGCTTAATGGTCCGGGCAACGGCAACCTATGGCCCGCTGCGACTCATCTGCTGCTGCTGCTCCAAAAATGTGGGCGTGTGACACTTGAGGTTGCTATCGCCTGCGAATCTCTGCTTAAATGCAACGCAAGAGGGAAACAAAATACAAATTATTGATAAGCAGATCGGCCGGCCGTTGCACTGGAAGAAACTGTGATGGCCACACAGCCAGACAGTTGATTGCTGGCCACGTGATTTCGCTCAGTGTACAAGCTTCAGTGATCGCAAAAGTATCGCTGTAGGTGCAGTTTGCTCTTATCAGAGATGAAGCTTGGCACACGTTGGTCCAGACTCAGCCTCTCTGTCTCTGATGTAGTCTTTGAATGAAGCTGCTACAGCACACACATTGATGTTGATTGCTGTCTGCTGTTGTTTTTGCCTGTACGTTTTGGGTTATGTAAGCCGAAGCCGGTGTGATGAGGTCGTTGTGTGTTGTGTGCAATACCCGCCTGTTAAAACAACCGCTGCGGTAGGTTTGAGTGGCAGGCACTTGAATAACTTGAAATATGTCGATATAAAGCAAAGGAGTGTATTTAACCACAGGCAACAATATTCATACCCACAATACAAGCCTACAAATGCAATCATAATTAAATTGAACGTATTTGAACTATGTAACAATAATTAGAAACGCGTTCAGACTCTTTGAATTGTAAGCACATTTCCCGCCAAAATAGTGCTGCAAAGTATGTGCCTTCGTTATTTCCTATCGTTTTGCAGCACTAAAATGGACTTATCGGTGTCCCGATAGTTTCAATTACTAGATGTAGTCATCGATATGAATATACATTTTTTCATTCAATCACTACGTCGGTATGGTGAAGAACGCTCAGTTGCGCGCTGATTTTTCTAACAAAATAAAATAGTTTTCGTGTGGAGTGAAATATTTAAAACATTAGAAAAGGATTTTTCAATTGTTACAAGTCACAGTCAACAACATGGACTTCGGCGGCACTCAGTCGCTGAGCAGCATTTTACAGCCGGAGGAGCTGCAGCTAGTGCCAGACAAGATACAAGAAAAACTTTCTTCTTACATTGAGAAATTTTCGGACGAATACTGCAAGGAACGGGCAGCCGCAAATCGCCTAAGTAAGTGCAAGATATGTAATCCCAATCTGAAACAAAAATTTATACGAAGAAAAAGCCGGCACATGCAAACTGAAAAACAAAAACAGTACAAAGCAAAATGGTAAAATCTTCGGCATTTGAGGTGTACACACTGGTCGTGTGTACACACTTGCACATAAATACTGCAATTTTTCGCTTGCAAAAATTGTTTCCCCATTAAAGAATTAAAAATAACGTGAACTGAACAGTAGTATTAAGGAAGCAAAAGCATTCCAAGCATGGATCTCAGTGGTCCACAATCCCTGGCACACATATTCGCGCCAGATGAGCTGCAGCAGCTGCCAACCGGCTTGCAGCACAAATTGAAATCTTACATTGACGGCTTCTTCGACGAATATTGCAAAGAGCGAGCGGCCGCTCATGTAACAATAATTAGAAACGCGTTCAGACTCTTTGAATTGTAAGCACATTTCCCGCCTAAATAGTGCTGCAAAGTATGTGCCTTCGTTATTTCCTATCGTTTTGCAGCACTAAAATGGACTTATCGGTGTCCCGATAGTTTCAATTACTAGATGTAGTCATCGATATGAATATACATTTTTTCATTCAATCACTACGTCGGTATGGTGAAGAACGCTCAGTTGCGCGCTGATTTTTCTAACAAAATAAAATAGTTTTCGTGTGGAGTGAAATATTTAAAACATTAAAAAAGGATTTTTCAATTGTTACAAGTCACAGTCAACAACATGGACTTCGGCGGCACTCAGTCGCTGAGCAGCATTTTACAGCCGGAGGAGCTGCAGCTAGTGCCAGACAAGATACAAGAAAAACTTTCTTCTTACATTGAGAAATTTTCGGACGAATACTGCAAGGAACGGGCAGCCGCAAATCGCCTAAGTAAGTGCAAGATATGTAATCCCAATCTGAAACAAAAATTTATACGAAGAAAAAGCCGGCACATGCAAACTGAAAAAAAAAAAACAGTACAAAGCAAAATGGTAAAATCTTCGGCATTTGAGGTGTACACACTGGTCGTGTGTACACACTTGCACATAAATACTGCAATTTTTCGCTTGCAAAAATTGTTTCCCCATTAAAGAATTAAAAATAACGTGAACTGAACAGTAGTATTAAGGAAATAAAAGCATTCCAAGCATGGATCTCAGTGGTCCACAATCCCTGGCACACATATTCGCGCCAGATGAGCTGCAGCAGCTGCCAACCGGCTTGCAGCACAAATTGAAATCTTCCATTGACGGCTTCTTCGACGAATATTGCAAAGAGCGAGCGGCCGCTCATCGGCTCAGTGAGTAAAGTCGCAGACAGCAGTGAGGCAACTTCGACTCCACACATATAAATATAAATATATATTTTGATCCATTATATTTGTACACGTTTCTCTTTGTTAATTGTTTTTTCTCTTTTTCGCTTTGCGCTCTTCTAAGGTGAAACGGAACAAAAGAATGAAGAGTTGCAAAACCAAATTCTCGACAATCAGGTAAAATTTACCAATTTTGAGCAAAATGTGGCAGAGCTGCGCACCCAGTTGGATCAAGTGTCCGCTGAACGTGATCAACTGCTAGAGTCTGTCAAGAGTTATGATCAAAATGCGACGACACTGCGCAAGGAGAAGGTGTCCTTTGTGGATGAGCGTGACTCGCTGCTCAAGGTGATCGAACGGCAGAATGGTGAGCTGGAACGGCTTAAGCAAGATCTGCAAACGTATCAGCAGCAGCTGAGAGCCGCCATCACAGCCAAGTGTGAGGCGATTGCTCGCTTGGATGAGGTGCAAAGCAAAGAGATGTCGCTGGACATGAAGGAGCGACGGCTGGAGAGCGAGCGTGCCATGCTCCAAAATGAGATACAATTGTTGAGCAGCGATCTGAATCGCAACAATGCCGAACTACAGAATCTGCGTCGCGATCACAACATGAACACCATGCATTTGGAGGTGCGTCTCAAGGAGAAGAGCGACGAGCTGCAGATAATTCAAGGCCAGAATGCCCAATATTTGAAATGCATTGAGGATCTGAACAAGAAGATTGAGGACCTGAATAAATCAATGTTTCAGCACAATACGGCAACCGAAAAGTTCGTGGACACCCTCAAAAAAGAACTGGACACCAAGCAGAAACTTGTTGATATCTATAAGAATGCCGATTGCCAGAATATCGCCGAACGCAATGAGCTGCTTAAGGGCATTTCGGATCTGAAGCGTATGCTGACCGAGACCACCGACCAATACGGTGAACTGGAGGCCGAATTCCAGCAGCACAAGGAAGCACATACCGATGAGTTGACGGCGCTCAATAAAACAATTGACTCGCTCAAGCAAGAGATTGCACACGCCGGCGATTTGCTAAAGGAGGCCCGGGAGCAGAGCCTTGAGAGCGCCATATGCAAAATGGCACCAACTGCCGCTGTGGCTAATCGTCTGATGCGCTCGGATATGTCGCTGACCGAGCTGTACTCGCTGTATGCAAAGAATTCCGAAGAGCTCGAGGGAAAGAATCATGAGAATGCCCAGCTCAAACTGCAGATCAAGTCCATTGTCGAGGAGATCAATGAGCGTGCGCCTGTCTTCAAGAAGCAGGACGATGACTACATCAAACTGAACGAGGCACACACTCAGCTGCTGCGCCAGCGCGATGAGATCGTCGAGCAGAAGCTGAGCATCGAACAGGAACTGGAGCAGACACAATTCGATGTGACGCGCCACGTCAAGGAAAACAAGAAACTGAAGCAATCGCAAGTGGATTTGAGTCGCCAGGTTTGCCTGCTGCTCGACGAGCTCAATTGCCTGCGTGCTGGCGTCAATCGACCGCGCAACCAGTCCCAGTCCGGCATCATTCACAATTCGAGTGAGGCCATCAGTCGGGATCTGGTCACATTCGATTCGATTGCCGAATTGCAGTCGCAGAATGTGAAATTGTTATCGATGATACGGGAATTGACCACCGTACTGGAAGCCTATGAGCTGCGAAATGATCAACTGCAGGTGAAGGCCTACGTGGAGCAATTGGAGAAGGCCACAAAACGTTTCGCTGAAATAGACGAGGAAGTCAACCAAAAGAACAACACAATTGCCACACTGATGGCGAAGTGTGAGCATTACAAGAAGCATTACTTCGATGCCCAAAAGAAACTGGGTAGCCAGATCATAGACATAGATGATTCCACCATACTCATTGACGAATCCAAGTTGGAGCAATCGAAGGCTGTTCACAATGCCCAGAAACTGGAAGCGGAAGCAAAGCTGGAGGGACGCATACGCAGCCTGGAGCAGCAGCTGGAGAATGAGTCGAAGAAATATGCAGCGCTCAAAGAGAACTATGAATACTACACCAGCGAGAAGCGCAAGAATGATGCACTCGTCCAGGAGCAGTTCGATTCGATGCGCAAGGAGGTCCGTGAACTCACCTCCGGCAATTGCAAACTGATCAATGCCAACGAGTTCCAGAAGGAGCAAATTGAGCTGCTGCAAAAGGGCATCGCTGCGTATAAACAACAGATTGCCGCACTCGAGGATCGCACCAAAAACTATGAGAAGACGATCATCAAGCACGAGCAGACCATTCACATGCTCAAGGATGAGGTGATGACGGCCCACAACAAACAGGTGACATCCGAAACGGAGACGCACAACCTGCGCCACGAGAATCGTGTGTTGAAGGACACCACGGCACGGCTGCAGGCCGAAAAGGAGGGCTACAATCGCGAGCATCAGAATCAGGCATTGTTGCTCAACAATCTGGAGTTCATCAAGGCCAATTTGGAGCGCTCGGAGACGGAGGGACGTCTGCGTCTCGAGCAGCGACTCGATGACACTGTGCGCGAGTTGTCTGCTCAGCGTCGGCATTTCTATGAGGAGGAGGAGAAATTCCGCGAAACATTGAACGAATTCAAGCGTCAAACGGAAACGGCCAACAAGCTGAAGGAGGAGGAGCGTCAGCATGCCGAAAAGTGGCACAAGGAATTGATTGGTGTCCGCGAAGAGCTCGCCGCCAAGGTCAGCCAGGTGAATGATCTCAGCATGAAGCTGCAGGAGAGCCTCACCCCATCCAAGGACGAGAATCCAATCACTGCGGCCAACAAAAAAGCGCGCGAATTCGAGTTGCGCTACGAGCAGGCTAGGATCGAAATCGAATCCCTCACCAAGGAGCTGGCGAAGACGCGTGAGCACGGTAAACAGTTCTACAAAATGTCCCAATCGGCAGAGAGCGAAATCAAACGATTGCACGATATGCACGCCGATATCGTGGCCAAGGCTGAGGCGGAGATCAAGAAACTCAAGAGCTCCGAGGCTGAGCTGCAGACGCGTGTCACCGATCTGGAAGCTGAGCTGATGCTCAGCAATGTGACTGAACAGAGCAAGTCCACAAATCAATCGGATCAGCTGAAGATCGCCCAGGAAGAGCTCAAGAATGTGCTGGAGAAACTGACCGAATCTGGTCGTGCCATCCGCACGCTGCGCGCCGAGAACTCGACGCTTGCCGAGTCCCTCAATGCCGTCGAAGTCAAGTATGCCAATGAAATGGTATTGCACTCCTCCGATATCCAAGAATTGTCCAAATTCAAGACCGACTTCTTGAAGGTAAGTCATCCACATACATATATATATGTATATATAGTTCCCCCAAAGTCAAAGAAAGTACTCTGAATTGATTACATGACAAAGACTATTGTAGTCATCGCAGAGGAATAATTAGTAGTACAGCGATTAAGAGAAAGTGGGAAGAAGTAACGAAATGGTCTAGAGGAAACAGCATAGCTCGACAATTCGTTAGGGAGACACGGTTAATAAGAAGGAGTCTATCGATGTATGGAGGTCGTAGCGACGAAGAAAGTAAGAATTTCTTTTGCACAGATTCCAATACAGTTTGGAGATATTGATATCGGATATTGAGGAGACCCCACAGGATTCGTATACCACAATTTGATGTACAAGAGACGTCAAAAGTATCCTCGTCATATAAGCGTCATCACATTTCTTTCTATCAGTTTTTGACTTACCGACACTCTTTAATTTTATCTACCTTGCTTGGAGGTATTCTTTCTCAATTCGATCCGAAAACTAATTGAATGTTGTCTGACAGGTGCAAGACGAACTGAATCAACTGAAGAATGGTCGTGAATCGCTGCAAAGTGCCCACGATGAGCTGCTGAAGGCGAACGCCGAGGCACAGATCACGCTGCAAAAGGAGATGGAAGAGTCGGAGAAGCGTGTGGCTGATTTGAATGCGCTCAATGCCAGTCTGCACGATCAGATTGAGGCGCTGACAACAAAATTGGCTGCGCTCGCCCAGACTGCGTCATCGACCAATATGTCGCTTAACGAATCGCTGATGGAGGCGGCCACATCCACAATGGAGCTGAACAGCTCAATGACGGCCATGGATGAGATCAAGAGCAGCGAGCAGCTGCTGAAGATTATCAAATTCCTGCGCAAGGAGAAGGATCTGTATGCGGCCAAGCTGGACATACTGAAGGCGGAGAATGCCCGTCTCGTGTCGGAGCACACGCTGCTGCAGAAGAAGGTGGACGAGCTGAATGGTTATCTGAAGCAGGAGCGCTCCAAGAGCGAAACCGATGTCGTCTCGGCGTCCAAGCACGAGGCAGTACTGCGCAAGATCGAGACACTCAATGCCATCACCGACAGCAATCGCATTTTGCGTGAGGAGCGCAATGCGCTGACAAAACGCGTTGCAGAGTTGACGGAGCGCATCAGCAGCGTAGAGAAAGATCTGTTCCCGCTGCAGTGCGGCAACAAGGAGCTGACCTCAAAGATCGAGGAGTTAAATGTGGAGAACACCTCGCTGCGCACCGAGGCCATCAAGTGGCGTCAGCGTGCCAACGCCCTCGTCGAGAAGAGCAACAGAAATCCCGAGGAGTTCAAGCGCCTGCAAGCGGAGCGCGAGAGTCTCGCCAAGCTCCTAACAGCCGAGAAGGAAGCGAACAAGAAGCAGTTAGACGAACTAACGTCACTGAAGTCGCGCCTCGAGAACGAGATTCCGGCGTTGAATAGAAATCTCCAGATGCTGGATGAGGCGCGCAAGAAGCAAATGGATGAGTCCATGACGCTGAAGCAGACGAGCACACGGCAGGCGCAGGACATTATGGAGCTGAAGAATCGGCTGCTGCAAAAGGAGGAGGAACTGCTGAAGGCGCAGGAGGAGCTCGAGACAAAGGATAAGGTCATCCAGGACAAGGACAGTAAGGAGATAATGCTGCGCAAACTGGCCAAGCGCTACAAAGACTACTATACTGGACTCCAGGCACAATCCGGTGGCACGGACACCGTCGCCGAACTGGAGAAGGTACGCTCCGAACTGGACGAGCTGAACAACACGGTGCGCAGCACCAAGGAGCAGCACGAGAAGCTGCAAAAGGAGCACGACGAGCTCAAGGCACGCTCCAACGTGGAACAGGCGAGCGGCGAGTCCAAGCAAAAGATCGAACAGCTGCTCCACGAGCTAACCGTTACCAAAACGGAGCTGACCAACCAGGAGTCGGCACTTGCCGGCACCAAGACTAGCTACGATGAGACTGTGCAGCGTCTGGAGAAGGAGCTGCAGGAGCACATTGCCAGTAACAAGGACATCAATGCTCGGCTCCAGCGCGAAAACGAATCCCTCCACATGCGCATCAATCAGCTGCAGCGTCAACTGGGCAACCAACAGTCGACCAAGCCATCCACCAGCTCCGTGGGAATGGCCGAGAAGGGCAACATCTCGGAATCGTCGCCACGCACAGCCAATGTGAAGCCCATGTCCGGTTCGGCCACTGTGCAGCAGTCGGCAACGGTGACGCCATGGCGCGGCGGCGAGACACCTCTGGCCAGCATACGACCCATATCAGTGCAGAATAGTCGCACGGCGGCCATACTGCCAACTAGTCAGCAGCCGGGTGCGACCACCTCGTCAACTTCAACGTCCACATCCACTTCATCGGCAGCCGCCGCCTCAGCTGCCGGCAGCAGCAGCACCAGCAGCAGCAGTAGCAGCAGCACCACCAGCTCTTCAGCTGTGGGCAATACGGCACTGGTGCCGCCACAGCAGCAGGTGCATACCACTGGCAGTGCCACCTTGGAATCAATGGCCTCCTCATCGCCGACATCCTCGCATACCGATTATATGCCGTCGACTAGCTCCGCTGCGGTCGCCGTTGCTGCCATACCGCCGATGGGTGCCAGTGCAACGGCGGCGGCGGAGAGCTCCCAGGAGGCGGAGAGTGTCCAGCATCCGCAGCAGAATGATGCACAGCTCTTTGTGGGCGGTGCACAGCAGCAGGTGGTGGCTCTCGTTTCACCACGTGTCGAAGGCTCATCGTCGTCATCGTCGAGCAGCACAACAACCACATCGACGCCGACGGTGCCCAGCGTTCAGGATGCCAGCACTCAACAGCAGCCGAGTACATCGGGCAGCAGCAGCAGCTCCTCAACGGTGGTCAGCAGTCACAGTCGCCACACGCCATCCAGCAGCAATGTGACCACCACCCAAGCGGGTTGCTCCAAACGTCCGCGCGATGTCGAAGGCGACTCCTCCACCAATGCCGAGGAAGGTGTACCCGAAAAAATAGTTAAGCTGGCGAAACGGATGCGTGCACCGATGCATGGTGGTGAATTGTCTGCCGGGCACATTGGTGACTCTGGCATGGATGTGGATCAGATGCCCACGTCGTCGCAGCGTGACCAGGAAGATGAGATTCAGGTCGTTGACTCTGATGATGATGAGGAGGAGGAAGATGCCCTGGGTCCAATCGATGGTGGTGATGCCGAGCAGGAGGAGGGCTACGAGGACTCCTACGAGCAGGACAACGAAATGGAGGATAACGATGGTGCCGACGATGCACCCGATGAGCACAACGAAGTGGACGTTGAGCAGGTGCCGGTGCCTGCTCAAGCCGAGAGCCAACTACTCACCAATTCACCCGCCACCACCGTGTCCACGCAGCAGGAGAACAATCAGAGCCAGGCCATAACCAGCGGCAGCGGCGAATCGAATACACTCCAAATGCCTCAGGCCGAGGCCAACTGGAAGCAGCAGGCGCCCTCAACATCAACGGCTGCAGCACAGCGAGGCCGCACTGAGAGGTGAGCAAAGTGGACGAGAAGTGATCTTTGACAAGATTATACTTATTTCCCAAATTCCCCCCACACAGCTCCGTTGAGATTGTGAGCTCGCCCCAAGTGTCCAACTTTAGTGAGCAACAACAACCCACTTGCGTCGAGGCTGAGGTCGATGGCACAGCTGTAGCGGAGGCTGCTGCGGCGGCAGATGATGTTGCCGGCACCAGCGCGAGCACCAGCGTTGATTATACTACAGCTGCCGCGGGCAGCTCACCTCAAAAGCCAAATGAGGTAGCTGAGCAGAGCAGTAGCACCAGCAGCGGCATCAGCATCAGCCACACTGCGGAGGCCAAAGACAACCCGGACGAAGGGGAGCCGACGGGCGCAGAGAATGTGAGCGAGGCAGATGAGGCATTTGCCGAAGAGACAACAGCTGGACAGGCCGAAGAATCCTCCCAGCAGCTTAGCAATGAAAGTAAGTGTGTAGAAAGATGACGACGTGAATAAGAATGAGGGAAATCTATTAAATTAAATCTGCTTATTTTCGATTAGATCCCAATGTGGGCACCAGCCAATCTTTGGAGACAGAGAATCAGGAAAATCCGGCTAAAGGACCCTCGGAGGATAACGAAGGTGCCGATGGTGTCTCTTCAGAAGGCGAAAAACAGGCCGTTGAAGTGGAGGTAACCCGACAAACATAGTTATGTTTTTTACAATATTTAATAAGTGCTTATCTCTCTAAATCTGTGCACAGGAGGAGGGTCGCGAAGCGGAAGCCACATCGCCATCGGAGAACACACGGTTCCGCACTTTGAGGAGTGCTGTACCCGCTCGTCGCGGCGGTCGTTCCATAATGCGCGGCAACAATAGTAACAGCAACAACACCAACAGGCCGGCACGCATTGTGTGGCAGCGTGACTCCGTCCCGGGCAATATGCGTGGTCATCCCGGCATGCAGGATCACAGTAACATGCCCAGCGGCTCGCCGAATAGCAATCGCATATTCGCGAATCGTTCGCGCAGCCGTCGCCCGATGCGGCGTCCAGGACCAAACAATTTCAATCCCGGCGGTGGCGGTTTTCCGTGAACGAGTGGTGAAGGACCATATAATCCATACTGTTAGTTTATAAGGCCCCTAGGCATTTAAACATAATATTATATATTATAAAACTGATAATAAGATTAACATTAAATGCCCAATATTACAACAAAATCATTCAAAAGTTTGTTTTGTTTTTTTTATTTGGTTTTGTAAAACCCTAATTCTGGAAAATTGTAGATGTGTCCTCATCTAAGATCTTGGGCGTTCCTTCTTTTCCTTGTACAGCGCCAACAGCGAGACGTTGGCCACTTTGACGACCTTGAAACGGACACCGGGAATATCACCGACGGCGTGACCCTTGCGACCGAAACCGGCAACCAACACCTCGTCGTTCTCCTCAATGTAGTTCAAGCTACCGTCACGGGGCACAAATGCTGTGATCTTCTTGCCGTTCTTGATCAGCTGCACTCTCACGCACTTGCGGATGGCAGAGTTAGGCTGTTTGGCTTCAACACCACTGCGGAAAGAGAGTAATGCAAAAGTTAAATTTAATATGCCTCAAATTAGATATATTTGTGTAATTGTATTTGGGCAAATTTTAATTTGGTTGTCCTTGCTGCTGGCGATAACTCACAGTATAATCCTGTGATTTGATTTTCAAAAATAAACAAAACACAAAACTATACTGCGAGACATCGAGAGTGGTGGGCTTAACAGATCTAGCTATATATGTATATCAAATTGAAAACACTTCTATATAATGTATAGCTGATAAATGTCCACTTACACCTTCTCAAGGACAATGCCCTTGGCGTGAGAAGCACCGCCGAAAGGATTGGCCTTCCATCTGGTGCCCAAATGGGCCTTTTTGTAGTCCTTGTCGGCCCAACGCTGGTCGCGACGGTGATTCACATGCTTTCTGGCAGTGCGCAGACCTCTAGGCTTGCCTGTAAATTACAATAAACATTTCGATTTAGTTAACTTTTTGTTGCTGGCCATAGAAAACAATCAACACAATTGTAAACAAATGGCGAATTCAGCGGCGTCATTTTAAGGTTAGTTTGAAGCAGACACAATGAATTTGGATGCACTTGAAAATTTGCACACATAACACTTGCATTCATTGAGTTATATAGTAAATTTAAAGTAAAACAAGCTTTTTACTTGTTATATAGCAAGATTCTTTTGGTATTTGTCGATTTTTAACAGTTAAAAACTTGCAGACTTAATTTGCAAGTATTTGGTATTGAACGTATTGAACACATTTAAACGCCGGCCAGTTTCAGTTCACTTACATTAACTGCAACAAAATTGCTGTAATTCATTTTGCACTCGTTTTGAACGACTCAATATGCGTATTTCACACAAAAACACTCTTTTTAACAACTCACCCATGATTTTCCAACTATCTCAGGCAATGGCGGAAATAAAAGAAAGAGGAAGACCTAATTTCTTGTTCTTCGCATTGCTTGCAGGGCTGATTGTGACATCGATATATATCGATAGGCCAACGCTTATACGATAGTTTGTGGACCTGCCAGCTCACCACAGCAACTCTGTTCTAAAGTGTTGCCCATTAAGTTATTTATTAATTTAACTGTCATTCGAATAGTAATTACCCTACAAAAATTTTAAATATTAGTTATGGTCACCATACACATTAGAATGCTTAATTAAGGCATACATCACTTTTGTGTTTTTTTTCTGATGTAAATCAAAATGCAGCATATTCGTTTAGGCATAAGCAGGATCGTTTTCTCGGTAGGGCAATCAAGAATTCATAAATAAACAAAATACTTCAGGAATTTGCATTCATTAAACAGTCGCGCAGTACAGATTCGAAGAAATATCAATACACCATTTTAATTTTCAAGTGCTTCTGAATCACTACGTGACTTTGCGAAGTGCTTTCAATATATTTTTGTATAGTTCTATCATGACTTCTATACGCAAAAAACTAGTTGTAGTAGGCGATGGGGCATGTGGCAAGACATGTCTATTAACCGTTTATTGTCAAGACAATTTCCCATTGGATTATGTTGCGACAGTATTTGAAACATATGTTGCGGATGTAGAAGTAGAAGGATCAAAGGTTCGTATTAAGGTGCACCACTTTATTTTTGCGTATGTTGTATGAGCAATGTTGCAAGTCTGCAACAACAATTGCGCGCACTTATTTATATAGATGCTGCATGTGTATACAGTGTATTTTATTTAGTACACGTCTTATTTTAGCTCGTGCCTGCCCCATTGCTGGCCCAATTTTTCTCTCAAGAAAAATCGCTCATACTTGATTCATAATATATACAGCGAAATCGATTATTTACTCTCTTCCAGGTGGAATTGGCGCTGTGGGATACTGCTGGCCAGGAAGATTATGATCGATTGCGATTGCTAAGCTATCCGGATACTGATGTTATAGTCATGTGCTTCTCGATCGATCAGCCCTACTCTTTGGACAATATTCAAGATAAATGGATACCAGAGGTAAAACATTTCTGCCCAAATGTTCCCATTATTTTGGTTGGCAACAAAAGCGACTTGCGCAACGATCCACAAACTATCGAGGCAAGCTTATTAAAAACTCCGAACCTTATCAAGTTAACTAAAATGCTGTTTGTTACAGGAACTGTCTCTGTTAAAGCTGCAACCCATCAAATCAGAGGATGGTAGGACCATGGCCGAGATTATCAATGCCTATGCATATCTTGAATGCTCTGCCAAAATGCAGGAGGGTGTTCGCGAAGTTTTTGAAACAGCCACGCGAGTTTCTTTGCAGGTCAACAACAGCGCAAAGAGAACAAGTTGTTTTGATTTCCCATGTAAATTGCTATAACACAATATTTATCATACCAATAGTGTAACGCTTATTTTTTGATTATAAAACCTTTCGATTTGTTATATTTCAAGAATAAGTACGTTCACTTCCGCGTGCAATTAATTAATATTATCTACTTCAATTTTAATTTGCTGTACAAATTTCGTTCAATTTATTATAAACAGACTGGAAAAGACTGTGAATTATGATAAATATATTTTTTAGTTAATTGATAACAAGTACTTTTAGTTTTATTTTGTAATGTAATGTAAGACGTGTTGTTTCTGTCATGACTTCTATACGTAAGAAACTGGTCCAAGTGGGCGATGGGGCATGTGGCAAGACCTGTATATTATCCGTTTTCTGTACAGATAATTTCCCACTCAGTTATGTGCCGACAGTATCTGAAGTATATTTTGGGGATGTGGAAGTAGAACGAGCAAAGGTTTGTGTAAAATTATACCACTTTTTATTTATTTAATATATAGCCAAATGGATTATTCAGTCTCTTCCAGGTAGAAAGAGGATTATGATCGATTGAGAGTGCTAATCTATCCGAACACTAATGTTATAGTTATGTGCTTCTCGTTCAATTGGCTAGATTCATTGGAGAATGTTAAAGTTACCTAGATACCAGAGGTGAAACATTTCTGCCCAAATTTTCCCATTATTTTGGTTGGCAACAAAAGCGAGTTGCGCAACGATCCGAAAACTATCGAGGCAGGCTTATTACAACTCTGAACCGTATCAAGTCAATTAAAATGCTGTTTGTCATTCGCAGAACCCGTCTCTGCAAAGGCAGCAACTCGTCAAAAAGGAAGAGCGAATGGAAATGGCCGAATGCACTGCCAAATTAAAGGAGGGAGTTCGAGAAGATTTCGAAGCAGTCACCAGAGCATCCTTGCAGGTCAACGAAACTAGGAAGTGAATGAAAAGATCAATTTTTACTTTTGATTCACATACCTTAAAATTGAATTAAATTGCAAGATAATATATAAACTAAATACCTACTACGAAAGTTTAATTTAATTTATTATAAGCAGATTTAAAATGAATTATGATAAATATATTTTACTTTGCTGTTTACAAATACTTTGAGGTTTTCTTGTGATGTAAAATGTATTTTAATTTATTCGTTGAGACATACGCCGTAGTTTTTTCTCTGTAGCGCAGTCTTAAATTCATAATGCAAGTTATTTTGCAAAACGGCATTCATTAAACAATCGCGCTGTAAAGGAACTAAGGAATTTAAATGCATCATTTCATTTTTCAAGTGCCTCTGAAACAGTACGTGTCTAGCGAAATGCATGGGGCATGTGGCAAGACCTTTCTGTCTTGCGTATAGACAATATTTCAGTCCGTCATGTGCCAACAATATTTGAAAATTATATTGCGGATGTAGAAGTTGAAGCATCAGAGGTTTGTGTTAAAATACATCACTTTATTTTTGTGTACCCTGTATGAGCAATGTTGCAAGCTTACACCAACAATTGCACGCACCTATTTATAAAGATGTTGCATGTTAATACAGTGTATGTTATTTAGTACACATCTTATTATATCACGTGCCTGCGCAAGGGTGGACCCACATTTTCCTCTCAAGCTTACAAAATCGTTTATGTTTCATTAATGATTCATGACTCAGAGTTGCCCACATTCGGAGGTCTTCTAATAATATAATAAAAAGAGAAATGGATTTCTTGATAGCTTTCGGGTGGAATTGGCATTGTAGGATACAGCCGGACTGGAGGATTATGATCGATTGAGAGTGCTAAGCTATCCGCACACTAATTCTGTAGTTGTGCTTCCCGATCGATTGGCCAGATTCTTTGGAGAATATTAAAGATAAATGGATAACAGAGGTGAAGTATTCGAAACAATAATCCTTGCTGATCAAGAATAGAATGAAGCGAATGAACCGATGTGAATTGCTTCGATAGAATATTCAAAATATTAATGATTAATTTTTGATTCTAATTGCTTTCGATTTTGCTTCACTTATTTTTTACTATTTGATACTTGATATTCAAATTCAGTTCAACCTAATGTAGACTGTACAATGGAAAAGGACACTCAGTACACAGTATTGTACATATGAGAAATAAATTTAATTTTCGTAATTTGACTTAAATATTATCTTTTCTTTTCCAATAATAGAAAACGCTGAAAATAAATTAATATTCTTATCTTAAAATTGGGCAGAAAATTGCTCTCCATTTTAAACATTAGGCAATGCTGGTTTATTATCAATCAAAAGCAGCCGAAAAGTATTCAACAAGTTGATAGGCACTTGCTTGGAATGATACTATATATATATATGTGTATATATATATTTCTTGATAAGTGCTGAAGCCCTATACATAATTAAAGCATCGAATTTTCGAGAATTCTTTAGAATTCTGTGATTCACACTAGAAACATTCGCAAGTGCTTAGTAAATCATTTGCAAGTTCAAAGAACGCTTAATGAATTCCAATTTTCATGATTTTGCTATTTTATTTGGATGGCTTTTCTGTCCAATCATGTTTAGTCTTGAGTTTTGAGGATAGTTTGATCATTGAACTATTTCATAATTTTTGGCTATTATTTCAAATTTGTAATGTAATGGGTGCCGTGCTTTCTGTCGGTCACCCCGTAAAAAAAAGTGTGAAAAAAGATAAGATATTCCCCGAAAAATGTGAATGAATCTCATTCAATATTCGTTTATCTATTGTTAGTGGAAAAAGCCACAGCGCAGCACAGCACACAAGCAGAATATACCAAAATTACCAATACAAATATAAACACAAACAGGCAAACACGCCTCATGTCAAAAAAAAAAAAACTTATTAGAAAAAAACTTATTTTTTAGACTACATAAAAAATAAGAAACGAAATGAGCAATCGCCAAAGCAATGAAATTGAAAGATTTCGGCTAAGAAACATGAACAACTCAGTTGAGCTGATTTTGCCATCGGAATCGAAATCAACGCATTAAGTATACGTTTGTTCTTTTTCTGAGTTTATTTCTCTATTTTTTGCTTGTTTGTTTTTGTCAAGCCATTTTGTCAAGCGGGCAAAGCTGGCAAAGCGGACGCAAGGTGAAGGCGCAGGCGACGACTAAGGAGCGGGCACATGTCAAAATAGAGCGAGAGCCGGAGAGAGAGAGAGAGAGAGAGCACGCTCTCTTCTTATGCTACGCACATGCACACTGCTGCAGTTACACTCACACATGCGCAGTGCTTTTAGATATGGGCAGCGCGCCATGTTTCTGTAGTTTTGCCGGTAGTTGTAACGTTTTTTTCTTATGCTGTCTGACAATGGCACTGTTGTTGTTGTTGGGTCATTTTCATTCACGACGCCGCATGAGCGATAACGACAGGGGGCAATGAGGGGCGGGAGGCGGGTGCGTTTAGCTGCCTGATAATGTGCGTTTACAAGAATGCGAGAACAAGAAAGAACAACAACGAAAGCAAACACAAACTCACACAGATGCCAACAGCAAATACAAGCACATCATGTGTGCGTGTGCGTGTGCATATGTATGTGTGTGTGTGTATTTTTTTTTTGTCTTTTTCTGAGTTCTCGTATGGAGGTGCCTTCTTATAGCGCGGCAGCCTGCTGCGTACTGTTTTTGTGCTGCTTGCTTGGTGTTGCTGCTCTTGCTGCTTGCTTGCTGTTGCTGTTGCTGCTCTTGCTGCTGTTGCTGTTGCTGTTGCTGCTGTCTGCTTTGTGGTTTATACTGCCAACACATTTCCATTTCACTTTAGTAATCTTCAGTCAGTCGCTCGGATCGGTCGGTAAGCGCGCGATCAATACGTTTCAAAAAATCCATTCGAAATACAAAAATAAATAATAAATAAAAAAGCGAAGCACCGCTGAGAACAGAACAGAGCAGAACCGAACAAAACAACGCTTGAAACAACAAAATTATAGAATAATTTACACACATATATTAAGTAACACAACGACTTTATTGAAACGCGCGCCTTTTGCATGCGGAGGCAGGTCGCACATTTTATATGCTACATATTTGTATGTCTGCGTGCACTTTTATAATTCCACACACATTTATATATATACATTTATATATACATATATATATATATTTATATATATAGACACCCATACACTGAGGGGAATCGGTACGAACAGCTGCTAAACCGCTACAGATAATCAGATACAGATACAGACACAGATATATAAACTAGAAGTATTTATAAGCGCGTTTGCTCTTCGTCTCTGCATTCGGTTCAGTTTCTAAATTGAGGCGCTTTTTTTACAGTTAACTTTCGCTTTTCTGTGGCTGTCTGTGCGTTTCATGTTTGCTTTCGCTTTCTCGCTTCAGAAATTCTTTGCACTGCCCACGACTGGGCGCCAGAAATAGCCCAAAAAAAAACAATTGAAAAAAAAACTAAAAACAAAAAAACACCGCCAAAGAAGACAGCGTGTCCCGTTTTTTAATTTAAAAAACGAAAATTTTCAACATTCAAATAGTCAACGGAATTGAACGCAGCAAACAAATTAAAAGCTGCAACAGACGCTGAACACATCAACATAAAAAGGTAAGCAAGCACAAGAGGACCAACACACACACACACACACACATACATACACACAGAGCATACACATACAGATGAATGGCTAAAAAGACTTGGCTATATGCCTGTGTCACATGACCGCGCCCCTGCCCGTCTCTCCCCTAGTGCTGACCCGGCCGAAAAACGAGTTTTTGGCTAACAGACATGAATAAAAAAAATATATAAAAAACACGTCGCGACGTCTGCCACTAACTCCAATTGAGACGACTCCGGAGAAGTTAGTCACAATATTTTTAATGTTCTAACTTTAGCGCGGCGGTCTTCATATTTTTTTCATGTGGCCGACAACTCGTTTTTTTCGTTGCTTTCATGCAGATGCAGAAGTCTCATCTTCAGGTTAATTCCAGGAATCAGGAACCAGAAACACGTTAACGTTTCACACATAAACGGCTTTCGAGTGCCTTTTATGGGCCCATTTCGCTGACTGCTTCGATGCTATTTTTTTCCCCGTTTTCTGTTTTTCGTTTTTCTCCCCTGAACTTGGGCAACAGCGGAAGAAAATCAGATTAAAAATAGATCGATAATAAGCCTGAACTTATTTATATACACATATAACACTTATATATACAAGAACCTATACATATTCATGTACATATACACATACATATGCAGATACATTTACCCGCTAGTTATGCAAATTGCGAACTGAGTTATTCCAGCAATTTACTTTTATCTTAATTGCACCCACAATTAGCACTAAAAATTTAGCCCGAAAATGAAACTATAAAAATTCGTGTAAAAACTTTTGGGTTTTTTTTTTAGTAAACCGATGAAAAAAATAGAACAAACCTCTTCTATCTTTCCTGACTGTGCACTGTGAGTTATCTATTGAAAACCTATCAAGGTGCCAAAAATGTTGTCTTTTGGTCAAGGTTTTTTCAGCGTGTCTTTGATTTCTGGCCGGCAGTTTTGGGAAACTTTATGATACATTTTATAATTCATTTTTTTTCCATAAGTAACATGCCTTTCATTAACCGGTTGCCGCCTAAAAGTCAACTCAACGTTGAACCGTTATTGATATCTTGTTTATGTCGCTTGAGCAACTCGTATAAGAAATGGGCATTATCGACTTGATTATACACTTTACTGAGCCATTATAGAATTATTTAATACGTTCATAGCTATGTAGCTACAAAAAAGACCTTAAATAATTTGAAAATAAACTAGAGAAGTTTATATTTGAAAGAACTGTTGGGTATATCAGTTAAATAGTTAAGGCTAAAATCATTTACATTTGAAAGGCAAAAGCATCTATCTATCTACACAAGCTTACCCCAAGAAGGATATGACGTGAGCGTGTCGCTGAGAAGCATTAGAACTGCAAGCTGAAACTGATTCAGATTCTGATTCAGATGCTAATGGCCCAAATTGGCAAACGCCTAATTACATTTTAAGTAGACTGTGGCATGCTGGCAAATATTTTGATTAATTAACAGCAAAAGCAAAACTAGGCTAAGCTGCAATCGGTATTAAGTATAGATTGTTTACATATACATATATATATATATATATATATACTTATGGGAGTTATGTTTGTGTTTGTCTGTGCAGTAAACATGTTTTGTGCATTTACAATTCAGCGCAGTCAGTCAGTCAGTCAGTCAGTCAGTCAGTCAGTCATTGCCAAATAAGTGAGGCTTTCAGCTGAGCTTTTCCAAATTCTTGCGGTTATATTTTGAGGTTTTATTCATGGCGTTTTTTGTATTTATTGGATAAGCCTCAGTGCGCTTGCGTGTGCAACCTTTTTTAATATTTATTTTTGAATTGAGCACAATAAATCTTTCCACAGCGCTTGTAAGAAAACAAATAAAATGAAATGAAATAAGAACAGAGGCAGAGCTAATCACTTAGTAAATATTTACATACTGCTTGAGAGCTTCTGCTCAGCTTCCACATGATAACGTTGATAAGGCGGGTAAGACTATTTTCGAATATGATTGCAGCATGTTTTTTGTTTTACTTCGTTTAGTATTTGTGTGCGCTTTTCTTATCAGATTTGTTTAAACTCGAGAATGCCCTAGCGCCAATGTCAAAGCGACGGTCGGTCGGGTCATGAATCCAATCACTTTCTGTATTTGTATCTGTGGCTCAAGTGAATGAATGTATCTGTAGCTAATATGTGTGTACCGCTGTATACCTCGAACTAACGCCTGTACAATGCCCAATTAATATTGAATTTACACTCACTTGTTGGAAAAATCAGTTGAATGCCTCTATTTAATTGCATCGCTGTCAATAATCGCGGGACTTAGTTCTATTTTCCATAATTTAAACATGTTAATTGATTTAGAATCGCATGCTCCACTTCCGACCAAAGAGCGCTCGGGTTATTTGTGGGTTCGGGTTCGGGTTCGGGTTCTCTGCTTCTCTTAGTTCTTTTCTCCACACTGATAGAATATAGAGTGGCAGACGACCATTGATCGCTCTACTAATTGTTCATTGACACTGGCAGTGCCACCACTGAGTTGGGTGAGTTGACAGGCCTTTGTTCATGCCGATAACGTCGACAGCATCCGCCACAACAATAAAAACAAAACTGATAAAGTTCCTCTGTATCACACATCATACAAATGCACATATTAAATATACATATGCGTAATCAGAAAGATCTTTCTTCTGAACTCCAAAGTTTAATTACTCTTGCTGGCAATTGGACTTTAGTCTTAATGTCAACAAAATTGTGGTCGTAACTTTGTCCAAACTGCTTTTAAATTCGCAAACTCCGAATATCGCTGGAAACATGACTTCTTATCAGAATTGATGTGGTTTTTTAATTCGTTAGCAGAAATAAAATGTAATTTTCCATTGAATTACAAATACTGATGGTAAAACCAGCACATGCTTCGAATACTGATCAAAATTGAGTTAACTTTAAATATTCAAGCCCAATGCCACATGGCATTTATAATTATCCTGAAATGATGCCATACTTCCTTCTTCCCCTCACCCTCACCAGGCTCTCCTCCTCCTCCTCTCTCACTTCTGTGGCGCATGCGCGACACACATGAGCCACGAGCTTTGGCTGTGATTCAAACTGAGTAACTGAATCACTCTGGGTGAAAGGCCGTTCAATGAACTTGGATTGCAAACAAGACCACAAACAACCAAAACACACAATGCACAACAAACAACACAGAAGACAGAAGACAGTTGTTTGAAGTGTTTCACAAAATTTGGGCCAACTGTAGTTGAGGCGAGTGGCGCTGACTCGAGTGGGGGCCAAAATCAATTGGGGCTAGCATTGTGTTTTGTGTTTTGCCATATTTGGGTGGCAGACAACAGGTTGTTATCGTTGTTGTTGGTAATACCCACAAAAGCGTCGGCTAATTAATATTTTCAGCATGAAAACATTTAATGAGTGCTGTACATGAAGCTACAAATTGCTCCGCAGCAATGAGTGTGTCTGTGTGTGTTTTGTGTAGCTACAAAGAAGCAAAGAAGCAGAAGTCAGATGGACAGATGGACAGATGAGACACAGAAGTATACATATGTTTTATAAAAGAGATACGTAAGCAGAGACAGATACAGCTACAGCTACAGATACAGATACAGATACAGATACAGATACAGATATGGCTATAGATACTTGTGTATAAATGTGTACGCATAGTTATGCTAAAAAGAAAAACCAGCAACAGGAAAAGCAACCAGCAACCAGCAACTTGAGAACGCTGCACGTCTTTCTCTTCTGTCTGGCTTTCTCTCTCTCTCTCTCTCCCTCTCTCTCTCTCTTTGAGTCTATGGCCATATGTGCTTACGTATTATATTTGTTAATTCAATCGACGGGCATCAATTTAAGAGCCGTCAACAGGCGCAATTGTCTCTGACAACTGTTCGACTGACGCCACAAAAGGTGTGCGTGAGTGTGTAGCGGTCGGAAGGGGTGGGCTGGAAGGGGTTAGGAGGGTGACAGAGCCGTCAGTTGATGGATAAGTGCTACTATTTGCGCGCAGCGGGATTAGCTTACAACCAGGCGAAGGATAACAACTCGACTTGCCACACAATACTACTGCATAAATGACATAAACGTGCTGTCGCCTATCCCAAACCAAAGTAAACAAAAATAAAAAATCGAGCGTGTCTCAGCTGAAAATTGCACGACTAGCAGATGCTCTGTAAATTGTTGTTTGAATTTCGATCGAAAAATTCATTCGTAATTTTGAATTCTCTACGAAACCGTTTCGCAATTGTTTATAACATTAAGAAACAATAATTTTATGGAAAACTGACTGGCAGCAATTAGAATTAGTCGGTTATTAGAGTCAGCTCTAAATTATGCTTGACATTTGCAGTAGTCATAAATAATATGAGTAACTATTTACAAAGATACATTAATTCTCGCTGAGATACACAGATACTAGTTTATCCCTGACTGGTGTCCATTTTACCCCACTTTGTCTGTTAAAAGGGCAGATGACGAGTCAGGAACTGTCTGAAAAAGAAAAACACGTGAAACTGGGCGCGTCCTCCGGTTCACAAGTGGTTTGTACTTTTGCGCAAAACAAAATGGTTCGATTTCGTTCAACAAGTTGACAGCGGTCTATTTATAGTATGCATGGGATAGGATAGGATAGGATAGCATGGCAAGCCAGTTAAGAGTGCGATCCCAGAAGCCGAAGCCGAAGCAGAAACAGAAACAGAAACACTTAAACGGCTTCTTCTTGGACTGGCAACTCAGAGCCATTTCCTATTCGGCCAGCCATTTGGCACAAACGTGTGTGTACATAAAAAGCAATCATGAAATACGACACGATACCCGCCAATAATAATAATAATAATAATAATATTGCATAATAAACAAGAGCGTAAAAGGTTTCAGCAACGACGGCGTCTAATCTGCGACTAATATAAATATATAAATATGGAATACTTATTTATGACGGACCATAAACCGTCGGCCAAAATTCAATTAACCAAGGAAGCAAACAATCGACAACAATCGTCACCTGACAAGTGGCTAGTTAGTTACTTTGTTGCTAAGAAGGTACGATTTATGTATTATCTGATACTATGGGTACTATGGGCCCTGATAGCGCGGCAAATCCGTTAAGGCCATCTTATCTGTCGCTCACACGCAGCGGCTAAAACAAATCTGTGAAAAGTATTTGACTTAAGCCGCTGTCCTCTCAGTGTATTTGTTGAATATTCGCTGCTTTTTCGGAAGACACTAAACTATTTACAATCCTCTAATCAACCGCTAATCGTCAGGTCTTTAAAATGTTATTTTTTTTATGACCGGGGTTGCCATGCAAGAAACACACATAATAAAACCGCAATAAAATTTAAATGTACTTGTTGAAAACAAATAACATTTTGCTTGTGCAGGGTTGTCAAGTGCTTATAATGTGCCAAATAATCAGCTTTTATCAAGTGCTTATTAATTATGGTAAATCTCCGGTATCATAAATCTTGCCTGCCGCGTGTTAATTGTTACTGGATTTTTTCTTTATCAATATAAATATTGTTAGAGATACGAACAGAAACGTTTATATAGATGGATTATTTGGATTAGTTGTGGCACACATTCACTAGAATTTATTGGTCAAAGTTTGTGGGAAGTTGAAGCGGAAAAAATGGAAAGCCTTTAAAGATAAACAAATTTTGATTCACTAATGTTTTATAATGGTCATAAAGGAAACTTCAGAGGAATTGTAGGATATGTAGGTAGTCGAGTACTCGCGAGCTTAAATCTCTAGAAAAGCCTCTCTACTTGTAACATAGCTTTATCTTTTATATGTGGTCTATATTAGCCACATCATATCATACTTAAAGTCTAGCAATTAAGAGCTTAGAGAAGGCAATTCATATCTTAATTATATATAATATCTGTAGTTTTTCACATAGCGTACACATTTTGTAAACTGAATAAAGTAAATAAATAATTGTTTAGCACTCAAAAATATTGCAGTTCCTTTCAGTTTATGGCAGCCATAAGAACTTCAGTACGCGGTCAGGTCCAGATCAGATTAGATTAGGCCAAAAATAAAGAATCAAGGCCATGCGGCTGTTAGTCGACAAACGTTGGTGCAAACAATATAAAAAACACAAACAAAATTGAAGAAATATAAATTGCCAAAATATTTGTATGCAAATACACAAAGAATTATTGTGTATTTTGTACGTGGCAGGCAAATTGACGGACAACTTAAGAAGCATAATTGCTGAAAATTCTAGACATTATTATTATTTGTTTTTGTTTTTTGATTATTTTTTACAAAAAAAAAAAACAATTATACATTTTTCCGATTCTTTGGCGAGTGTTTTTTAAGCAGCTTTTGACGTAGTTGTTGTTTTGTTCTCTGCTTGACATTGGCACTGCCGCTGTCATTGAGCATGGAGGAGTGTGTTGACGTTTGACACCCATCCCACACACCTCCACACCTAACCACCTCAGCAACACCCACCCACCGATTGACGTCGCCTCGATAAGCAAAAGTTCGGCACAATAATACAGATACAAAAACAGATAAAATGTGCAAATGCGTAGGAGAAATATACACGTGACTAATATATATATAAATGTAATCAGAGTATTGAAAATGGAAAGTGTTTATTTCGGGGGAGGGGAGGGGGGCGTATACGCAATCTGTGTGAAGGCTACGCGCAAAAATATATTTTGGTTTTTACTGCACAACAACAAGAAACTGAAGTGCTGATAAACATTTGCATAATCGAGATTATGAAATACGAAATACGAAATATTATTAATAATCGATTCTATTTGATTTGCAGCAGCAAAATGCCAACGCAGCATACGAGATCACAGGATGAGCTGGCTGTAGCTAATGCGCTCGTCTCCAAGCATCCGGATAACAAACCCGAAAACGACAAGGACAATGAGGAGGAGGAGGAGGAGGAGGATATTGAAACGGCAGCGGTTGTGGTGCCACCGGACAGCGGTTGGGCCTGGGTGGTAATGGTCGCCTCATTCCTCTGCTGCACGGTCATCGATGGCATCGTCTTCTGCTCGGGCCTCATACAGGATGAGCTCACCAAAGAGTTTAAGGTGACCAAGTTCTATGTGACATTCGTTTCGTCGCTGCTCAGCGGTTGCTACTTGATGGCCGGACCCTTTGTTAGTGCATTGGCCAATCGTTTTGGATTCCGTGCGGTTACCATTGCGGGCGCCATCTTTTCGGCAGGCTGCTTTGGCCTCTCGTATTTTGCCACCAGTGTGGAGTTCCTATTTGTGGTCTACGGCGTGCTGGGTGGCATTGGCTTCTGCATGGTCTACATACCCGCTGTGGTTATAATTGGCTTCTACTTTGAAAAGTGGCGTGCCCTGGCAACGGGAGTCGCACTCTGTGGCTCCGGTGTGGGCACCTTTGTCTTTGCCCCGCTTACCAATATGCTGCTGGAGAATACTGGCTGGCGGATGACCCTAGCGATCCAGGGACTCATGATTCTTTCGTGCGCATTCTTTGGACTCGCCTTCCGTCCCATCCAACCGATCACGCTGGGCGTCACCGACGACGGCAGCGATGAAAAGGTCAAGCTCAATGGCCATGGTAATACGGTGGCGCCAACGCCTCAACTTCATCAGGCTGCATTCACAAAGCCGCTGCCCGAGGGACGCTTTGCCTACTCCATGCCCAATTCGGCACACAATACCTATATGGGTGCCTCGCAGCGTAATCATTATCCGACGGCAGCGGAAATCTTCAAGGGCATGAATCTGGAGCGTCGGCCATCGGGTCAGGGCAGCAAGGGCACCGAGCTGAAGCAGCTGCGCAAATCGCAGCCAACGACACCGAATGGCGATCCACAGCAGCTGACATTCAATCTGCACAAGGAGCTGACCACCGTCGGCGAGAACGAGGAGGAGGCCGAGAACGATAATCTGTTGGAGACGGAGGTGAAGCCAATTAGCATTCAGGCACGTCGTCACACAGTCTCGGGACGTCGCCCACAAGATCTGGCCAAGCGGGTAGCTGCCGCCGCCCAAGATGGCAGTCATCATCCGTCGCACTCCTCGACACGTCCCATGTACAGAGATGATGCATTCTTTACGGGCTCCCTGACACGCATACCGCAGTATCAGTCGCAGACATCGCTGGCTTATCACATGTCCGTCACTCGGTTGCCCACCAAGCAGGACATGCTGGAGGATAGGCAGAAGGGTTGTCGCATTTGTCCGGAGGCAGTGCGTCGCACACTGTCGACCATGTTGGACACCAGTCTGCTCAAGTCACCGGCTTTTATGTGTTTGGCCGTCAGCGGTTTCCTTACCATGATGGGCTTCTTTGTGCCCTTCTCTTTCCTGACGAATCGCGCCATGGCCGCTGGCATGTCCAAGGAATCGTCCCTGTCCCTCATCTCCGGCATTGGCATGGTCAACACATTTGCTAGGATCGTTTGCGGCTCCTTAAGCTCCTTCCCCAGCGTCAAGCCACTGTGGCTCAACAATGTCGCCCTCACCGCCGGCGGCTTGGCCACCATATTCAGCGGTGTCGTCATCAACTCAACCACCCAGTGGACATTTGTCGTTCTCTTTGGCATTTGCATTGCCTGCTTCTCGGCGCTGCGCTCGTTGATTGCCGTCGAGCTGATCGGATTGGAGAAGCTGACGAATGCATTCGGCTTCCTGATGCTCTTCCAAGGCCTGGCCGCTGCCATCGGTAGTCCCATAGCTGGTGAGTGCTTCTTGCCCTATTATTCAAATATAGTAAATATTAATAAATAAAATAATCTATTAAAATTTGTTGTCAATGGCTTGATAACCTTATCACTTAGATATTAACTCTTATAAAACACAATGCTATCTGTTGTGACTTAAACAGTTTAATATGTTTGTTTTGAAAAACATAAAGCTAATTAATTAATTTTTTAACATTTTAGAAGATTGAACACCTATTAAATTTGTATTTTCTTTGTATATCTTTTAGGCGCCCTGTACTCAATGACCGGCAGCTATAATGTGGCCTTTTATTTTGCTGGCGGACTTATTCTGCTGTCGGCCTTCCTGTGCTATCCACTCACCTGTGTATCAAACTGGGAGAGCCGACGCAATGCAAAGAACGGGGAGCTGTCAACGGCCTAAGTGGAAAGCAAGCGAAGCGATTAACAGATAGATAGATAGAGTGAGTGAAAGCAGAATCAACCAATTCGACAAACTGGAAATTTCGACAAAGTGTCGCAAATGTCTTCTGATAACGACACGGTGTCCCATTAAGTGGTTAATTCAACACTAATCGCCAATCGCTCGATGTTCTCGAAGACGGAAGACGGAACTGTAACCAGTAACTGACAACTGAACAGCAAACAGCAAACAGATAAAGAAGATGAAGAAGAAGTGGAAAATGAAGAAGCAGAGCAAGGAGCAGTTTTAGATTAAGCCAAACTGCTGTCAGTGCTTGCTGCGGAGCAGCGTTGAAGCGTTGTAGTACTTGAGATGTCTCCTTGTCTTGATCTAGATTAAGTAGCCTAGATTAATGCCTAGATTAGGCCTTAGCCTAAGCGTAATGTTTGTGCCTTTATCTTTATCGAGTGCCTCGCCTCAAAGTAAACACACACCCACACAGCTCATGAATTGATTGATCAAATTGTAACTAAATTTGTATATACTAAATATACACAAATATATATTTATATTTGCCATCAATCAATGGTCAATCTTAAGTGCTTAAGTGGGTGTGCAGACACACTAAAAGAAGCAAAATTATGATGATTATAAAAATTATAATCATATTTATAGCAGCTGACCGCATGGCTGGGCCACAATTCGACTGCCAATTTAAAAGAAGAAGAGGACGTTGCATTTGTTTAATTGATAAGTTTGACTAACTAAACTGATAGCTTCTGCTCCAGACTTGTTGCATAGTTTGTACATATGTAAGTTCTAGCTCTAAGTAAACACACAAACCAAACACACACACACACACACACACACTGTCACACTGTTGTTGATGTTGCTGTTGCAGCGAGCAAAGAGCCAAGAGGTTATTGCACCGTAGAATCCGAACCCAACTCCAATCCGTTGTCATCGACTCGTTTTGTTTATTGTTGATTATAAAGAACAAACAAAACGTGGGCCATCTGAAAAATGTGTTGTGACCCGCTTATACACTCAAACAAACACACACTATATACATATATTAATATATATATATATATATAGAGATGCATACATACTCAAGCAAAGTAAAGCGCGCTTTGTGCTTATGTTTATCAACTACAATATGTTAAAATGTTATAATATAAATGATAACAATGAGCGAAACCCGAAACAATACAACAGACTATACGAGATATCTCCACATATGTATCTATCTAGTTTATTTAACAGTTATACATTTCACTATGTAAACATTTGAGTAATTTACAAAACCTACAAAGTTGAGCGTTTTTCTTTTCTTTTGTCGGTTGGGGAACTAATTTTTAAATACTTTGTTTTCTTTGCCAGCTGCTGTTTAGGATAGCATATGCACCCACCACTGACACGTATTAGGTTCGTGTATCAGCTAAATTTGCCAAGAAAGCCAGGGGCATACTGGCGATGGGAAAATGTAGCAAGTCGATCATATCCTTGAAGATTTTCGAAGGGAATGCAGCATTAGAATCCCAAGGATATCATCTTTCTTGCCTTACTAAAAAAAATGCGATCACATCAGACCGGAAATCAGTTAAAATCACTTTTTCTTTGGAAACTGCAAGGACGATTTGGATGCCAGTTAGTAGCCCTGGGCAAAACACAATGTTTGCCACACGATTCGTCAGAATCTATAATGATATGGGCGAGCTAAGAGCGATAATCTGATTTAAGGGAAGTCCCGTTATTTCAGCTGTTTCAATAACTTTCGTTCTTGAACCGGAAAAGTATCACCCAATTTTTAGATTTTGAAATTTTTTTCTGAAAGCTCGCTTGTGTAATTGTTGAAAACATTTTGTAGTTCTCGAAATCTTTCGATGCTTATAGTTCCTGTGAGCTCAATAAGTC
This sequence comes from Drosophila glabriapex, assembly GCA_035042305.1. NCBI lineage: Eukaryota > Metazoa > Arthropoda > Insecta > Diptera > Drosophilidae > Drosophila > Drosophila glabriapex. Next base: position 19,041,763 of record JAWNLN010000046.1, read on the forward strand.
CTTACAAAAATGTCAGAGCCATGAACCAAAAACAAATGTCCATTTTACAAAAATGTACCTAATTATGCGAAATTCTTACAGAATTTCCAAGGACACGATGCGTTAGAATCGCAACAATCAGCTCCATAGGACTGCAGTCAAGGATTATGAGGTGAGCTAAGAACCCAAAAAAACCCGCCAATAAAATGAAACGCAAAATAACATACAAACTAACAATCGTTTTATTATTACTCTTAGTTGCACAAGATAAGCGTAATAACTAAACCGTAAGGAAAATCGTGATTATAAACAAATCGTTTCGTTTTCCAGCTTAAATTACAACATTAAATAGATAACGCAGTTGTGCCTTCGGTCATGGCACACCATCTATAACCTATTTTTCCTGATTCAATGAATTAATGAACTCCTCTAGTTTCTCCTGAATCTGCCGCACTTTAACTAAAAGAATTAGATGATTAGTTTTGTGGTTCAAATGTGTCCTGTTGATCAACTTACTTAGCTCCTCGGCCAGCTGAACACGTTTGCCTGTGAGCAGATAACCTTTCCGCTCCTCATCATCACTAAACTCGTCCAGCACTGCCTTGATCTCCTTATCCAGGCGTCGCGCCTCTCGATTGATGACCTGCTGCCGCAGTGCATTTCCCGTCACCTTGATCACCTGCTGTATGCGCCAGAAGAGGACCACATCGTTGCAGGATACCTAACAAAGAGCAAAAACACAGACTTTTAGTCATGATAGGTTAGATTGATCTTTGCACACACACCTCGCACTCTGTGCCCTGTTGCGTATAGAGATAATACGCCTTGCGGCAGTCTTTCGCACGATGCAGCGCCTGCTGCAAGAAGTATCTAAAAGCGACAAAACGTTCAACATTAGTTGAGTGCATATATATTAATTATAAACTACACACTTTCTGTAGACGGGGAACCACGTTTGACGTATATAATCGGTGTCCACATCCACATTATCACGCTGCAGATTTTTGCGTACAGTCGTCAGCTCATCGTAGCTAAGGGTGGGCAGATGTTTCTGCAATTTAATGTTGGCTTGCATTGAATTATATTTTTGATTTTTTATTATTGGCTTACACACCGCATCATTTTTAAGTATTTTGTCCAGTTCACCTTTGACACTGCGTCGCTTTTGCTGATCCTGGGTTATTGACTTCCAGTACGCGAATCGCGTCCACGGCCCGGGTCCAAACATTTGGGACAACGTCTCATCGGTTTGCTGAAGTTTGGTATTGACAGAGTTCTCCAGGAATTTAACTGCCTGATCCCATTCCGTTTTGTCGTGCACGAAGCGATCTTCCAATGTGTTTAGCTGTATCACTCGCAGCATATCAATGGCTTTGTCCTCCCAACTATGCCGGCGAATGGCCTCATCGACAACAGCGCTCTTCAGCTGATCAAACACACCGTCATGATCGTGGGCTTTCTTCGCCCGTTCCATCAGTGATATGAACTCTTGCTGCAGTGCCTCCCAGCCAGCCTCAACCGACTTGGCGGGCAATGCCTGCTCTGCCCATTGTCGCAGCTTGATATCCACCATGGTATTGAAGGAATCTGAAAGAAAATTAAAACTTAGTCTCTCTTTCAGTCGCCAGTTTAATAGAGTATAGAATAGATGCAAAAGTGATTAACAAAACGACAATAAACATTAAGTAGCAAGTCGACCAACGCATTTGGAGTTGTATTTGGAAGTTATGCTAATTAAGAATTGCTATTTTCGGGCTCATTGATCAAATTAACGCAGTTAAAATTAAGATTTCCGGTTAAACGTGTTCCTTGTCACGATAATCGTTCAATTTATCTAGAAACATATTTTTCACATCTTCAAGTCACACTTTCCGACAAGTACGCGCCTTATTCGCACATGACCGCAACAAATAATAAAAAATAACATTCTGAATCACATTTTTGTTTTGGGAACTTGTCTGATTAAACGATGCTAATTAAAATTGAAATTGGGAATACATATATAAAAATATCAAGTTTTAGGTCATGATTCAATGCAGACAGGGTTCAATTCAACACGAGATAAATCCGGTTTTGGAACCTAAAATGGGCTTGTGAGTCCCATTGATATGTGATTCACACATTGATATGTGTCGATGCGTTTAAGGCTGACAGAACCAATATAATTTCCCGGTAAACTTTTATATTCTGGCTTCTTAACACACAAACACGACACAATTATGGTGATGCACTGGATGTGATCCTGGGCGTGGCTTACAACTTAATACTTATTACTACAGAATATTACTTTGAGAACCTGACTGTGCAGCGGGTAGGTAAACATTTTCGAATACATAATTCGATAGTTTCTCCCATAGCTTGTGAGTGAGAGCATCATCCCACTTCTTGGCTGAGATCTGTGATAGTGTCACCACTTCATCCAGTATTTCGCCTTTCGCCTTGTCAAACAGCTCGTCGCGACCAGATTCTCGCAGTCTACAATAATTATATGCTATAAGTATTCAATTGAAGAATATGCATATCAGCAACGGCGACTCACCTGGGAAAGTTGTTTTTCCATTCGGTTTCTAAATTAAATCGGGTTGCCTTAAATGCATCGGCCTGTTGTTCGATAGTTTCACGCACCATCTTCCAGAAACGATCCGAAACAGCTAAACTCAAGTTTCGGCTCGTCACTTGATGTGGCATAATAACCCCCCGTCGACTGCAAAGATAATGTCCGTTGTATGTTGCACAAACTTATAGTTGTGTTACCACTTACTGAAACAGTTTGGAATTCTTAAAGAAGTCCTCCTCGTACTGTCTAATGGCATCGATGCTGTCATCTTTCCTGCCGCGACCGGTGACAACGGCATAGTAACCCAGAGCCTTCATTGGAAACAGCTTGCCCGACAATATTTTCCTAATACGTTCAGGATCTGCCAGTTCCTCGGCCAAATCAACCTTGGTGAGTACAAATATTGTGCGACGACCCAAGGGATCACATTGCATGACCAGATCGGTGACATTACTGCGCTCCGCATCAACAGAGCCATCCTGAATGCATAGAATAATCGCATTCGGATTGCTCATATAATGCTTGGTCATCTGGTGAATGGAGTCCTTGGTGTCCGATGCCATATCAACTGTCATGGTCTGCAAATATTGAATACATTATAGAAAAGTTGAAGGGTATATAAAAATGTAATAAAATGATTACCGAAATAATGCCTGGCAAATCCACCAGGACCATGCGCTGCAGTCCAGGACCCTTGACCGTCATGGCAATCACTTCATTGCTCACCGTCTTGCCGCCACGGACGGAAGCGCGCATTCGGAACTCCACCTCGCGCCGCAAATCAGCCAGATCCGATTCTTTAGTTAGATCGTATTCACGATCATTGTCACGAAATTGTGCCACATGATATGGTCCCTCGGCCAGGGTTACTTTGACTGGGGCGCGTGTCATCATTTCGCCGCTACCGCGAGGAAAGATACGCGCCTTGGCGATGGACTCGAGCACAGATGTTTTGCCACTGCTCTGGTCGCCGACAACAACAACACGCGGCAAATGATCGGCCATAGTATAGCCCGTATCATAGCCGGATAATTCGTCCAGCACTTCAGAGTACATGTCAATTAGCGATTTCTTAATTCTCTTTGCCGTCGTCTTCTTGTTTGTTTTGAGTATGAGATATTGCTGACGCAACTCACGATTCTCCTTCTCCATTTTCTCGAGCTCCTTTTGGTATTTGATCTGCACGTTCATAATTTCAGTTTGCAGCGTTTCCACTTGGCTCTGCAGTTTGTCTACCAAAAAATAAACAAATCCAAAGTAAATAAACATTTTAATTTACCACTTTATTGCCGACTCACCATATTTTTTACGACTTTCGTCCGCTGGTATGCCCAGCGCGGCAACAGTTGTCTTCGACTTGATATCGTCCTTGGCTGCAATGGAATATGAATTCGAGTTTTGAATAAGTGAATAAGACGAATTAATAATAGGCGAACATAAATTCTCTCACTTTAAATGCATTATGTTCAGCAAATTGAATATTTGAATTATATTGTGTGTAACCTACTTTCGACAATTTGATTTCCTTGATAATCGGCCGCCTCAATTGCATCGTCCAGACGACTATCGAACCACGAGCGCCATTCCGACAACTTATCTTCGCTCAGCTGCTTAAGCCTCGGATCTACAAGCAAACCCCAATATAATCAATATTCATTCACAAGCCAAGACTATGCATTAAAACGCAGCCAAGTGAAATATGGGCATTTCCATTTCTCTTCTATTAGTTTTTACTTGTTTTTAGTATCACTAATTTGAGCTTAAGACTGAGCACTGTCGAGAGTATTGAAATACAAGTTTCAATAAATACAGCTACTATTATATGGAACGTGACATTTATTTACGTGAGATTTAAACAATCTCTTCTAATTTTTGATTGTGGTTGTTAAAAGAAAAATCAAAATAGGTGTATGATTAAAGTATATTTGCTTTCGTTAGACAATGATCCAATAAATTAGATAATTCAATTATTTAGTAATTTTGTGCAAATAAACAAATAAGTTCTGCTGCCGATGCGTTGATGTTAGAGTGGCCTTTTGTGGAAATGCCCATTTGTTAAGCATACTGAATGTGAAAATCAAACGACTCGTGACAAATAAACAATGAATGCAAAGAAAAATTGGAAAACTCCTTTAACCCGCATTCAGTAAAATATAACTAACTGTTATGGCAATTTAAAGTGAGAGAGAAAGAAAAAAGTATATACAAATTAAGAACTCACCGATTTCAATGGCATTCTTCACCGTGCTGCCGACTTCAATGAGATTCTTCGAGAACTGAGTCCATCTCTCACCCTGAGGCAGTACATCCTCGAGCCATTTCATATCGGGCAGCCCATCCTTCCAATCCTCATATTTCTGCACGTGCACAAATGCAATTTGCCAATTATATAACAATTAACTTATTATATGTAACTTATTTTCAGTCACCTTGCTCAGGGAAACGCCACCGCCAACAGCGCCGCCCAGCACAATGTAACGCAGCTTGAGGGCGCCCCTTAGAATTCGCACCACAAACATTCCATAGCCACGCGAGTGGGGCGGTATTGTCCAGCCCCTTGCCTGGTTGCCACCCAGCAGAAACTCTTCGTGGCTGCGATTGCTGTGCTGCTCCCAGCGTGCACCACCGGCAGATCCGGTGCGACGCGATTGGCTGGTGATGTTGCATAGCGTGGAGTGATTGCAGCAGACAACCTTCGTTGAGTATACAACGGCTTTTCTAGCGGTTCGCCTGAAAGTGCAAATTCGCCAAAATGCAATGGGGCGATGATGACGAAATCGATGTATGAAAATTTGCAACCGGTTCGCATTGGCCACGTTCTGTGCTTACCGGTATGTATTCTGATAGATGCGCAACATTATTGCTTGAGGCAAAAGTTTTCACACAGTTTTCAATGCCTGTTTTATTTCTTATATTATTTTCAATTTTTTCTCAACAAAAATTTCATAATAGAGATGAGCGCTATTCACGTACTTGTTACTTAACACTAGTATCGAAGAGTAACAAGTCACAGCGGTTGCACATCTCTAGTTTGTATCGACGATATCGGTTTGGGGCACAATCGATTACAAAATCTAACGATAAGAGCAGATAGACAGGCGCCAACTTCAAATCCAAAAATTGAGTGCTCAGTCCTTCAATTCTTTTGGGGTTTATATTTTATTGACTTTATTTGAGTTGGTTTGTATATTGTACTCACACACTTATCGCCATAACATACATTTATTTCGGGAATGCACGAAATCTGTTTGTGCGTGTGGTGTTTCGAGATTAGACAATGGTTTCTCATCAGTAAATGAGGTTAGCATAATGTCAAAATATGTGCCTTTTTTATTGCTAGTTAAAGATTGCATAATAAATTAAATTACGCTACAACTAATATTAAATTGTCGCATATGTATTTTTTTTTATAACTTTTCTCTTAATTTTTTGTAATACATACACGTACACGCATATTTTCTACATATTTTCTACGTTTTTTAAGATTTAGAATGCACTTTGCAGCTATTAATATAACGGTAACTATGTCTTAAGAAAAGTTTACTACCGGAAAATATTTTCCGAGCCTTCGTATTTTCTTCATAGTGACAAAGCATTTAGAGCCGGTAACATGTATTGCTTTGGTAAGGCTTTTATCTTCCAAAATCAAATCGATTTTCTCGATTGAGTTTAGATTATAAATATCTTTTGGTGTTTCGTTGGATTTCTTTTTGTTGTTGTTGCTACTACTGCTGTTTTTGTTATAGTTCCTACTATAATTGGTGTCATTAAAATATTGCTTTTGCTTAAGCGTTGCTTTGGCTGCATTCAATGTGTTCATGATTTGGTCCGTATTATCGATGTCCGGTATAAAATCGGACTCTTCGTCATATTCTTCTTTAGTTTCGGCAACGGAGAATGTATTTAAATTGAATAATGAATTTCTTTGCTGGATATGTTGTTGTAGTTGTTGTTGCTGTTGTTGATGACTTGATTCAGCTGTTGCAGCATCTCCACCGGCTGCTTCATTTATATGACGATGACGCAGCTCGTATTCCTGAGCCTCTGTGATGCGATCCAAGGACTGGCTTTCGCGCATGCGCCTTCGACGTGTTGTTGTACTTTCAAATACTACTGTTTGCTGTTTTTCCGCTTGGGAATGTTTATCAACATGGTCCTTACTATGATGCTTCCTATTCTTTTGAGTGTGAGATTTGCGTGTTTCCTCCGATTTATTTGGCTATGGATGACAATTTAGATATTAGAACTTTAAAAGTAATTATTATTTAACGCTTTACCTCTTTATATTGTCCCTGCTCCTCTTTTTTGCCACTTACACCAGAATTGCTATTTGAAATGAAATTCGCAGCGCTGCTATTGGAGCCCGGCGGTGGATACAATTGATCCTGTGAGTCGCTGGAATCATCGTGCGAGTCTCTCCGATGCGTGCGAAATCTTATGGGTGTATCGCCAGTGAACTTGTTAATCTTCTTCTTGTTACGGGTCTTTGTGTCATCGTCAGATGCCTCAGAACTGCTGCACGATGGCGTACGTATCTTGTTAAGCTTTGTACGTCGATGCGTCAGCACCGGATTCTTGCTGCTGCTGGGCAACGGCTTCAGCTTCCCAATTTCGAGCTCTTTTAGTCCGCTTATTGTGTCCTCATCCACCTTGACACATTTTTCCATTTGCTTTAGCTTCTGGGCGAGCGTATCGACGGATACGACTATCTTTGTGCGTGTATTTGTTGGCACATTGGCTGCTGGCGCTGACGAACAGTGGCGCTCCTGCAATGAGCGGTTGAGACGTCCATCGGATATGGACTCGCGTCGCATTGAAGCCACTTGCAGCTCATTCCCAATGCCGCCACCCTCATTCGCCGACTCCTCCTCGTCCTCCTCTCGCACTATGCTGCACTTGCGGGTACGCTTATCCTAAGAGTGTTTAATAATGCGTCATCAGAATGTCAAATATGTGTCCAAAAGCTGTCAACTTACCGGCTTTGCATTATCATTGCCAAATTGTGCTGCCGGGGTGACATTTATGCTAACAGGCACAACTACTTTGGGATTTTCCGTTGGACTCGGCTTATCTGCTGTGGGCCTGCGATCAACATCACTCAGTCTAATAGATAACACAATTTGAATAACAATATATATATTTATATATATAATATATACGTATAAAATAAATACATGCTTTTTTACTTACTTTAGACCCGCCTCTTGCAGCTTTTGCTTGTGTGCCTCTTCTCGTCGTCGGCGCAAACGTAATTCAGCCAGCAGAAAATAGGTGGCCGTTATGTGATTGTACTTATTTTTATCTAGAGCCCTGTACGAAATTTGAATTTTGTTAAAAAATAGAATGGTAATTACAGTTGTCGCTCGCAAATTAAAACGTTTTTTCAAGCATTTCAAATGTCTGAATAAATAGTGCAAGTCATATGTTTGCTATGCAATCAATATGCAAATGTAAACAACAATAGAATATATGACAAACGCGTGTTAAGTATTAAGCCCTCTTAATGATGATGCTGATTAATAAATGTTAAAATTTGTGAGCGATTATATATTTCGATTTGGTTGATTACTAACTGCAGTATCTCTTCCTTGGACGCAATGTTTCCGTTTATCATCTTCTGTATAATAAAAGCGTGATCCTCTTCACTCAGCTGCTCACGGCTCACCAGCGGCAGCGAGTGCTCAACGGATTCGGGCTCGTCGACTTGTTTAAGCCAAGCAGATGATGCAATTTCCTCAACGGTTGCCCGCTTTTTTGGATCACGCACTAGCATTGTGGCAATTAAATTGCGGCATTCCTGGGTCACGTGCGACGGCACCGTATACTTGCAATCCATAATCATGGTTAGCGTCTCCGAATCGTTGGCCTTCTCAAAAGGCGCCTGGCCACACACCAGCATATACAGTATAACGCCCAAAGACCAAATATCTAATAGATAATGTCAATAATAAAATAAAGCTTATCATGCGATACAAGCACACAAAAAACACACACACACATAGAGATAGACTTACCCACTGCGGGCGCATCGTATGAGTCGCCAAGTAATATTTCGGGTGCTGAATATGCGAGACTGCCACAAAATGTCTCCAGTTTTTGGCCAGGCAAGAACTTGTTGCTAAACCCAAAATCCGTCAGCTTGACGAGACCCAACTTTTCGAAAAATACAACATTCTCTGGCTTCAAGTCCCTGTCCGTTGAGCGAGTCACGAAAAATTTGTTACGTAAAAAATCAGTTGGCATTTTTGGCATTTCAATGGCGAATTTATGAGTGTTCGTACCTGTGCACTACGTGCAGCTGATGACAGTACGTGATTGCGCGGAGTATTTGTCGGAAATACTTGCGGGCCAGCTCCTCGCTCAGCCCGGTCTCGTGCTTCATTATATAATCATAGAGATCGCCGCCATCGCCCAGCTCCAGCACCAGATACAACTTGGTCTGCGTGTCAATCACTTCATAAAGCCGCACGACGTTCGGATGCTGCACCAGTTTCATGCAGCTACATCCGTAGGACAAATTTATATATATACTCGATATAATTTGCAATTTTCAAACTTACCGAACTTCCTGAAATAAATGCGCTTTGGAAACCTCGTCTAGCTTCAACTTATCAACGACTTTCACTGCCACTTTGGCACCCGTGAACACATGTCGCGCCAGCTTCACCACAGCGAAGTGACCCGAACCGAGTGTCTCCTCCAGATCGTAGAGTCCGGCAATTTTGCCATCGCACAGTCCCCCGCCAACTGGTTGCGTTTCCAAGGTCATGATCCTGTCCTTATCGCCGTCACTTGATTGTTCCGCCGCTCTCGTTGAGTGTGTGCAATTCTCCGTGTTGAACTGAAACCACTAGAAATGCATTTTTTACATACATATATAAATATACAATGTGTAAGTGGTTGGATTTAGTACAGTACTTGAAAACCGCAGAGTTCACATCACTTGAAATCTGATTATTACACACATATAGTTCCCATTCAATTTTAGTAATTGAAAAGATAGTTTCATTATATAGCGTAATATCGTCATTCTCTGTTTATTCTTTTCTTATTTGTTTTTGGTTTCCAATCAGTTAATTTGAACTTTTCACAATTGGGTCCTGTGTCTAAGCAGGAGCACCAAAATGCACTTAAGGAACAGGGCTGTTACACAAGGGGACGCAATGGGGCAGGGCTGTTGTTACCGTTTTTCAGCAGCCGACGCACGCAAAAACTATAATATCGGCTTCATTTCACAGTTTGTAATTGTGCACTTTACGTTGAAGTTGCCGTTTCAATGTGTCCTTTAACACACTTTGCTGTTTATCACACAAGAAGAGTACTTATTTTAAACCTTTTGTGTATACTAGAGCTGTATCGAATCGTTCGGAATAAGTTCGATCGAACGACTCACTTAACTGAACGAACCAGCTCAGTCTCCGGTGTTCGTTCATTTACTCTTTGCTTGTAAATACTTTTCTGCAACCCTGCACAAGAAGAAACTTAACATTTCGCTAAACTTCTAACTGTTTTCCACCGACATAGTTCGTAGTTAATTTTATAAAATGCCACCAAATGATTAATATATTAAATAAATAATAATAATAAATAGAAACTATTGTTAGCAAAGGCTGTGTTTTCATTTACCTGCATGCGATTTGGCGCCATTTAGCAGCTGTTGCTAACAGCTATCAACCTGTTAATTTTTCGGATAACAGAAACATATGTTTTTGTGTTTTGTTTTTGGGACACATAAACTAAATAGAAGTTTGTAAATTAGCATTTATTAATACATTTTTAAAAAGTTGCACCACAAAGAACTTGCGAAATGGAAGAAAAAGAGAATCCGTTCGACATGGATAGCTCCAGCTTCGATTCCGATAGGTATCTGGAGAGGCTGCTGAAGGACTGTTCGCTCAAGCAGATTATGGACACCGAAGCGGCCGTTGTGAAGGACACACAAACATTGCACTCGGATATGCAAACGTTGGTGTACGAGAACTACAACAAATTCATCTCGGCGACGGACACCATTCGCAAGATGAAGGACGACTTCAAGCAGATGGAAACGGATGTGAATCTGCTTATGACCAAGATGCAGTCGATCACAACATTTAGCGAGCAAATCACAGGCACCCTTCAAGGCACACGCTCTCAGCTGTGTCGTCTCTCCGAGAAGCACTCGCTGCTGAAACGCCTGCAGTTTCTGTCCACACTGCCAGCGAAGCTTAAGTCGCTGATTGAGGAGCAGAACTATGCGCAGGCCGTGCAGGATTATCTGCATGCCCAAAAGGTGTTCGCGCAGTACGGCAGACAGCCCTCGTTCGACGGCATTCAGCGTGATTGTGATGCAATTATGGCCGATCTAAAGGAGCGTCTGCGTCAGGACTTCCAGAGAGCCGGCAACACAGCGCAATCTCTCACAGAAATTGGCGAGCTGCTGCTACAGCTAGACGAGAAGACCTCGGATTTGGCCAGCGAGATGCTTAGATGTGCTGGCAAGCGGCTGCATGAACAGATTGTCATGCTGCAGGATCAAACGGAGCGCGATATGCTCGAGTTTGTTGACATGGGCATCGATGGCTTCCTCAACGATCTGGCCCTGGTGGTCACCTCCTATTTCGACATGTTTGTCGCCAAGCACTACGAGCACGAACGGTGAGCTGATCCCATTTTAAATCTTGGCTCTGATTGTATGCCATAACAAATACTTGATTGCAGCGATGACTTCCAGGAGAATGCTCTGAACGAGCTGAACATTTTTCTCAATGAAAACATTGACAAGTATCTGACGCTGGTGCAGGATCGCGTCGAATCGGACATTGGCTACGGGGATACGCAGGTGATGCTGCGCGCCTTGGACCGCCTGCATCGCAGGCTGCAAGCGATGCGCAACATCTGCCGCGGTCTTCAGGTGCAGCGCAACACGCTGGAAATCATCATTGCCGCTGCCCATCAGCTCTGCGATGCGCATGGCAAGAGTCTCCGGGATCATTTCGCAGATAGCCTTAGTGCGGTGCGCTTGTCGCTGGTGTCTGCCAAGAGCGATGTGGCTGCCGGCGTGAATCTCAGCGATCTCATTAGCAATCTCTATGTGGCCATGGTGGAGAAAATCAAGGGTGTGCTGCAGGACTTGATGATCTTTCTGCGCACCGATTGGTCCTTCAACATCAAGGCCGAACACAAAGGCGCCCTCTGCGTGGAGGGCATACGGGAGAACCTCCTAATTGGCTTCCTGCGTCACATTTCCAAGGTAATGTGCAGCTTTGCTGATGCCTCGAGCTCCAGCCCGCCCAACCTGCTGCTGGTGCTGTCCAAAACATGCCTCGAACTGGAGCAGCAGGGCGTCCATATACTGGTAGGTGATCAAGCTATTTCTGACATAATAAAAATGTTACCTATTATTTTAAACTGGTCCGCAGATAGCGCTTGTCGATGATCTCTACGAGATTGACTCGGAGAACAGTGCAACGCTCACCCACGAAACGGAGATCTGTGCGGAGATGCGGGAGACGGCGCAGTCCCTGCTCGACGCCTATGTGCGTTTGCAGGGCACAAACATCTCGCAGATGCTGCGCAAGAGCGTCGAAACGCGCGACTGGCTCAACTGCCTGGAGCCGCGTTCAGTGCGTGCCGTGATGAAACGTGTCGTCGAGGAACTGGGTAGCATTGAGACGGTTGTCGCTAGCCTCTATGAGAGCACAGGCAATGCAGGTTTTCGCACCACGGCCAGCAGCGATTCCAGCCGCAAAACATACTTTAGCAATTTCAATGCGTCGAAGCCGCAGTATCGATCCAACTGGTCGAACTACACGCCCTCGCAGCTGGAGTCCAGCTATGTGTCCAACATACATCGGCTGTTCTCGGAGCGCGTCGACATCTTCACATCTGTCGAGTTTAGCAAGGCGTCCATTGTGATGGGCATCATTAAGATTGGACTTAAGGTAGGGATAAGATTCATAGTTTTGGTTTATTGCTAATCATCTTCACTAATCCCTGGACAGACGCTGCTGGAATGCGTCCGTCTGCGCACCTTTAGCAAGTTTGGACTGCAACAGATCCAGGTGGATGCGCACTATCTGCAAATGAATCTGTGGCGCTTTGTTAGCGATGAAAAGTGAGTGCCAGTCCAGTCTTTAGGCCACTAACACTGACTTTTAACAATTGAAATTGCAGCCTGGTTAACTTTCTGCTGGATGAGATACTCGGGTCAGCGGTACATCGCTGCCTGGAGTCGGTGCTGATGGAACCGAATGCCGTCGAGATCATCTGTGAGCGGGGTTAGTACTTGAAAATTTCGACAAAATGTGTGTGCAACATTCCTGACTTTTATCTGATCTGTGTCTATTTAATTTTGTTACTTGATGCTAGCCTAAGGATTTCACTTAATACATAAAAGTACACTATTCAAACAAATAATTATTAAACAGATTGTCTATTCGACCGGCTGTGGACTGAGTTCGAGCATAAACTCAATGTCCTCGCCCTTGAAATCATCGTCGCTGTGCTCCTCCTCCTCCGCCGCTGCCGTCGCCGACGTCGTCGTCGTCATTGTGGTCATCAGTATATTGTGCGTCTCCAGTTCGCTATCCGTTTCGCCCGACATGATTGTGATTAGACTAGTTTGGGATTTGCTCGATTGCTCAATCGCATCGGCGCCCATCCGCTTCTGTATACGTGCCTTGCGCGCTTCCTCGAACTCCTTGGGATGGCACTTTTTACGATGCGAATGCTTGTTGGCATTTGAATTGAAGGTCTTCGGACAGTGCGGACACTTGTAGAGCACCTCGCCCGTATGTGTGGCCATGTGCTCCTTCAGATTGATGGCCTTCTTAAATTTCTTGTTGCACACACTGCAGCCATGCGCCCGATCCGTATTGTGCACATAGCTCTGATGGCTGAGCATGGCGCTGCGATTGGGCGACACCTTGCCGCAGATATTGCACTTGCACTCCTCCGATGAGGCATTGTGGCGACGCACATGCTTCTTCAAACTGGTCTTGTTCTTGTGCCAGGAACCGCATATCTCGCACTGCACCTTTGGCTCCGTAATCCCAGCGTGCGTCAGCTGATGACGTTCAAATGCAGCCGGTCCTCGGATAACCTGAGCGCAAATGTCGCACATGGTGCCATAATTGCCATGCACCATTTTCACATGCGTACACAGTCTCGAAACATTGGGAAAACTATGGAGCAAAATAAGAGACTTATATTATGAAAGGCATTTAATAAGTGAGAAGAGTTGGTCATGGAAATAATCACGGATTTAAGTCTGGCTTACAATTAATCTTGGACAACAATATTCAAGATCTATTCAAATATAAACAGTTGCATCACATTCGCTCACCGTCTGTCGCAGATGTTGCAGGGCACATTGCGCTCCTTGTGTATGATGCGATGCTGATCCAATAGATACTGTTTGATATAGCGCTTGGGACAGTGCTCGCACATGAACTTCTTCTGCTCGTCCGGCTGGTGCTTGAGCAGCTCGTGATTGCGCAGGCACTGCTTGTCCGCAAAGGTTCGGTCGCACAGATCGCATCTGGACACAATGGAAAATCCCATATTAGTTTCAGCTGGATATATTTTAGGCTTTGATTTGGAATTTGTTGTCCGCACTTTACCATTACACTCACTTAAATTTCTCGGGATTTGAGTGGCGATCGATGTGATCGGTGAGAAAGGAGCGCTTGTAGAACTTCCTGTTACAGCAGACCGCATACCCCTTGCGATGATGCATCTGCATCATGTGCTCGCACAGCTTCCGGAAAGTCTCCTGTCCCGCATGGCAAACGCTGCAGGTTAGGCGCATATGTTGGGCGATCTTCTCATCAATCTCCAGCATGGATTTCTTGTAGTCCACATAACGTTTGTGCTTGGGCAACTCCTCCGCATCGCTGGCAACGACATTCTCCGTTTTTGATCGGCCTCGTCGCTTGGCTGGTGTTTTCTTTTCAGCTGGAGGCGAGTCATTTACTTGTTGCGCTTTGTTCTTAGCACGCGTGGAGCGCGTTTCACGACGCTCCTGAACAGCATCAGGAGTTGGCTTTAGCACAGCAGCTGTTTGCTCTGGTTCTAGTTCAGTGGGCACTTCTTCTGCAGCAGGATCACTATTTGCTTGTGCCTTCTGGGGAAGCACATCGTTGAGGAACTGCTCGTTGCTGAACGATGCAGCTGCATCGCTCTCATTGCCGCTGACATACAAATCGTCGACGGCCGTGTCCTGATCCTGATCCTGATCCAAGTCATCATCCTCAGCATGATAAAGAAATTCTTTAGTGTCCTCTTGCATGTCTATCGCCTCCTTGCCCTCACCGACCAACAGACTCTGGCTACTAGCATGGAGCTTCTCCTGCTGGTGTTCGCCGCCTTTGAGGGAAAAACGTTCTGTGAGGAGGCGATGCGCCTTTTCCACGCTCGCATAGAATTCGTTAAAGTCACTGACCCGCGTCCAGCAGCCCCCACAGACGGCCGTCGATATGGGATCATCGCTCTTCGGCTAAAATACGCTCATTGTTTACAGTTGCAAATGGAAAACATATATAAAGATACAGATACGAATCGTACTTGAAACCAAAAGTATTTGGCCAGCACTGTGGCTATGTTCAGTGATAGGCCGACGCCCTCAAATATTTGAATGGTGTCGCTGACGCTGTTCAGGCACAGACGGCAAATCATTTTTGTGCTCAAATTTCCATTATAAATGCTTTAGCAATAATCACAAAATTTGTTCAATTAAAAATTAGCTGCATCAAAACAATCTGCTTCTTCTTCTGCTTGAAATATGTTATCGATAAGCAATCAACTTAGTTGTGCGTTGCTATCGGTGATTGCTGTTAAGCGCAACTCTGCTACGTCGGTCAAGTTTGCCACAATCCCAATAGGTGGCGCTTTGCACATAATGCTGCCGATAAAATCCGATTCGAAAATATTTTATGAATTCTAAATATTCGATGAAAATACTTCTTTTTGTAAAGAAACTTAAGTTTTGCCACAGTCCCAATAGGTAGCGCTTTGCACATAATGCTGCCTATAAAATCCAATTCGAAAATTTTTTATGAATTCTAAATATTCGATGAAAATATTTATTTTTGTAAAGAAACTTAAGTTTTGCCATAGTCCCAATAGGTGGCGCATTGCACATAATGCTCCCGATAAAATCCAAATCGAAAAAATTTTATGAATTCTAAATATTCGATGAAAATAATTCTTTTTGTAAAGAAACTTAAAATTTTGCCATAGTCCCAATAGGTGGCGCTTTGCAAATAATGCTCCTGATAAAATCGAGTTCGAAAATTATTTTACGAGTTCTAAATTTTAGTTACAAATACTTTTTGTGCATTTTTTTTTGTAATGAAACTGAAGATTATTTAGTAGTTATTTGTTTGGAGAATTGGTAATTTATTTAAGATAAAGTTGAATTAATTATTAGATATCATATGTATAACTAAGTTCATGTTGTTTATTTGTTGTTTATAATTTGTTTTTGTTTATCTTTTCGGAACTAAATAAAAAGTAAAAGTAATTATATTTAAAATCACAGCAGTCTTTTAATAATATATTTCTCAATTTGTGTTTAATCAATTTGAACGCATATCGAAGGCGCCACTCCTAACAATTAACAAAGTTTTACTACATACATAAATGTTCTTGTTGTTGTTGTTTTGTTTTTAAATGTAACGGAATCAAAGAGCTTACTATATAGTGCTTACGAATATCGGAGCAAAAAATGCATATTAACTACAGACATTAATTGTATCATCATATTATAGTATTTAATATATTTATATATATGTATGTATATTGAACAGTGTTCCAAATCGAAATCGTGTCCACCGTGAGCGCTATACGCAATTTGTCGTATAGGATTGCACAGAGTTAAAAATTAGATTAGGCTCTTAACTAGAACTACTAATTACATATACATATACATATACATATGTCTATGATATAGCTAGAACGTCTGAAAATGTTTGAAAAAATTTGCTACTGGAATGCATTTCACTTGTTTCGTTACACAAAAATAAAATAGAGAATTGAAATATTGAATCAATATTAGAATAAAAATCTGCAGCTCTACACTATACGCAATGCCATTAGCTATGTGTATGTATCTGTCTGTGTGTATATTTATATATATATATAGATCAATTCATAAATATATATATGAAATATGTACAGTTAAAACCGTAGCTACAAATTTTTCAAATGCTCGCCAGTTAAATACATATATATATATATATATCTATTGTATATGTTAGCTAAAAAAATTTTGATTAAAGTTACTAGTTTAACGAATTGAAACGAAGCCTAAAAAAATGTCAAATAACAATCAAATTACATTATATATATATATATATATAATCATAGTATATACATCGGACGTTGGTTTTCAATTGCTTATGTTATTCGTCCGATTGTTTGATTTGTTAGGATATAAAAAACAACACTCACACACACACACACACACACACACACACAGATTTAGATACACAGTAACAGTTAACAGTTACACACACATACTGATACATTCACATATATATGATATATGCACATATATCGTACATATCGGCTTAAATCACAGCTACGCAGAGTTTATAGGCAAGGCGAGTCATTTCTGTTTGTTGTTTACATTCAAAATACAGGAGATATAGATACACTAACAGACACACACACACATACACGCACACACACATACACACACACACACACACACACATGCACTCACAACACACACACATATTTAATGTGAAACTTTTGGGGACAGTCCTGCTGCCGCCTTAACCCGCCACCTGTTGCATGGTTATGGTACTAATGAGCTGCTGACAAATCTTTCCATACTCAAACTGATCCCCCGAGATGCGTCTCAATTTGATACCTTTGCCAGCACCATGATGATCCCGACTGCGTCCCTCGCACACCTGCAGTTCGATCTGCAGTCCACCCGAGTACTCTAGACTTAAATTGGTGGTCGGTTCGCCATAGCTGGACGCAGCACAAGCAGCGCTGGCCGCCACGCTGGCGATGGCATTGGCATTGGGTGTCGCCTCGCTGGATGCATTGGAGGCGCTGCTGTAGCGGGACTCGGCGCCGCTATCCTCGGAGCTAATGCTGCCCTTGTGCAGCACAAAGCCCTTGGGCGGCATTGTCGAGTCGATCGTTTGCTTGACCATCTCCAGGATGCGTGTCGAGTCCAGATTGGAGCACTCGTGCGGCAGTGGGACCTCGTAGCACATCTCGTCGGACATGCGACGCGAATCGCACATGGAGTCCGGCGTTAGATGCCCGCATTCGGTGTGATCCCCCATTTCGGAATGTGAGTCGGATTTGAAGCCGGAGCTGGCCGATGGCTCCTGGCATGATGGCGACAGATTATTCGAGTCGTTGCTCAGCGAATCGTCCGAGAAGCCCAGCGATTTATCACTGCCACGCCTATGCGGCTCCGCATTCCCAGACCCATGGGCGTGGCAACTGGGCGCAGCATGTGTGGTGCTGGTGGTGCTATTCTCGCAATCGAGACTCGCCTTGCGTCCAATCCCTCGCGTTATCGATGGCATATCGCTGCTGGGCTCCGCGATGATCAGGCCCTGTGAGTTAAAGCATACTGGGATTAGAATTGCGAGTCAATTAGCACATTCAAAGATTAGCATTTGTGTTCGATTGAGTTGTGGCCGAGAGAATTTGCAAATCGAGCCCACCTGTATTGACATGATGGGCGTATGTGGCTCCAGGGAGTCCTCGCTGTCTCGACTGTTGTCCGAGGAGAGCGCCACCAGCGTGATCTCACTGCCCTGGACATCGGTGAGGCAGATCTGTGGCGTTATGCCGCCCGTGCAGCCGGCATATGGGGTACCCGTGCTAATCGTGTGACACATCTGACCGTTGCCATTCTCCTCCTGGATGATGCACAGATTGGGCGATGCCGGTGGCGTGGGCACAACGCGCACTGGCTGCGCCGGTGACAGATTCAATGGCTTCAGATCATAGTACGCCGCCGTGGGCATAAACCAATTGGTCGTCGCATAATCAGCCGATGGCTGATCGCCCGCAATGCACACATCCATGGACAGATCGAGTGGCTGCTGAGCAGCACCCTCGCTGGCGGCAGAGGTGCCACGCGTAATGGAGCCACCGCCACCGCCAGTGCTCAACACTGAGATGCCCTTGGTGATCTGATGCAATGGGGATGTGGCGCACGCATTGACACTCACACAGGGATTAAAGGGACCGGTGCCCGGCAGATACGGATTGGGATTGGGTGAGCTGCTGCCGCTGAATCCGCTCCCACTGTGGCTATTACTGCTGATGATGCTGTTGCAGTTGCTGCTGTAGACGGGCGACTGGCAGCCGCTGCTGCTGTTCGAATTGCAGGCGCCCAAATTGATGCTGCTGAACTGACCCACCAAATGCTGTGGCTGCAACGGGAGTGTTAGTGCCACAGCTGCCGCTGCCGCTGCTGCCGGCTGATACTGATAGCCACAGATGGGCTGGCCAAACATCTGCTTGGCGGTGGTCAGCGAGGCATTGGCGCCGCCATGTGGCAACGTCGACAGCGGCGACACACTGTAGCTGTACATGGGCTGCTGATGCAGCTGCTGCTGCTGCAGCAGATGCGACTGATCCAAATGGCCACCACTCACCGCTGCACCACTCGCCGCATGGGCGGCCAGTCCAAGCTGGGTGGCCAGATCGATGGGCACCACTTTCGATGAGATTATCTTTTTGGCAATGTCAAAGCTGACCCGCTGCTCCTTCACCAAACGATCCAAGGCGGGCATCAGACTCTGTATGGCCTCCGGCGGCACCTCGATATCGTGACCACGTCGCAGAGCCAGCTGCAGATTCGTCGGTTTGCCATGGATGGGTGAGGCTGTGTGGAGGCAAGGAGTGATTAGGATTAGTTCGTCTGCCATGAGCAGCAAGTGGGCTGAAAGGTGTTCGAATTGAATTTTGAGTGGAGCATATTGATTTGGCTTACCGGGCAGACTGATCGAATTTTCTAAAAGCGGCGGACTGGGTGCAACCAAAAAATTTCTCTGTGCGATACCTTTTTGCAGCGATTGGCATTCCTGCAGCGGCCCCTGGAACTGCGAACGTGATCCTTCCGAGGCGCGACGCACAGGACTGTAGCGTCCTATGGTCGCTAAGCGGTAATCCACGCAATCCGCACAATCAGCCGAAGAGATGGCCACACACAGCAACAAAAAAAACAACAAAACAAAACCGAATACAAAATTAGTGAAATTCTCAATGGAATAGTAAAGTTGCAGAGCTGAGTTTTCCAGCAAGGCGCAGACATAAAATGCGGCATGGGGAAATCAAGAAAGAATTCAGGAATTAAAGAAGGCAAGTAAGGAAATAAGGAAACAAGGAAATAAGGAAATAAAGAAAAATTAAACTTACCACCCTCCTGCACAGTGGGCAGCTTAGAGTGGGTGGCGCGGATGGTGCGACGATTGTTGGCCGCCATTGTGGGCGCCGCCACCAGCGGCACAGAGTTGCTGCTGCCGGCGCTGGCGGCGCTCAACGGCGACGTTGCCACACCCATTGCCAGACCAAAAATGGGCGCATTGGGCGGCGATTGGCTCAGCGATTTGAGTGTGGGCGGCAAATAGTCGCGATTCATGCGAGATTCAACTTCGCGTATTAGCTTGGGGCAAATCACTACACAGACGACAAGGGGGGTGCGGGGGTTGCGGGTGGAGGGTAGAGGTAGAGAGTCAAGCAAACAGCAGCAGCAGCAGCAGCAGCATTTGGTTGTTGTTGTGGTTGTTGAGCAGGCGACGATTTAGCGTTTAACGCAGTGCAATTAACCAAAATGATCCGAAAAATCATAAAATGAAATACAAACAAAAAATACAACACAAATCAATTAAATAAAATTAAAAACAGTAATAAAAAAAAAAACCAACCATTTTTAAAACTTAAAAAATATAGTTATTTAAGCATGGTTAATCAAGCAAGGAAACTTCATTAAATATTAATTCCCACGTATTTAAGACTGCAAAACTTGATCGAAAGTCAAATCGTTAAAATAAATGCGGGATGTTAAACCGGAACCGAAATTAACCGATTACAATTCAGAACCGGAATCGCTATCGAAACCGAAATTCAATGCGTAATCTTTAGCGGAACTTTTACACTTTCTGTGCTTAAACCGGAACATAAATTCATCTCGATTTGACACCCAGATAGTAATTAAGTCATCACGTAAATCTTTAAAGCAAACGCTTGGTGAGATACTGCTACAAAAACATAAGCTAACTTTTAAAGTCATTGTAATGCCTGAAATCCCAATAGTTTCTGTGTATTTTATGCTTCTTATGTTCATTGTTAATCTGTTTACAGAACCATACAATGCTCTTGCTGTTTGAGTCTTTAAATCTGATTCCTTCCAAGTTATGCCAAGGCATTGAAAAGATTTACAAATCACTTTTTCTAGATCAATTCTATAAAGTAGATGTCTAGAAAATAATACATCTCCCCACTATATTTCAGAGAAACCTCTCATGTTAGTCTTTGTGGAACAGGCAACACTTTACAGCTTGATAGCTAAGCAGAGTAGCTAAGCAGAAACGTACCTGGCGGCCGATCTGTAACTGTTAGCAGACCGCTGCGACGAGTGCGCATATTGCCACCAGCAGATGCACCGTTGCCGCTTGGCGTTTGTGCTTGGCCACCTGGCGGCACCTGCATTTGGCCCAGCTCGCCGGGATTGTGACTGACGGAGAGATCCTCGGTGCAGCCGACCGTATGTCGCTTCACACAGCCGCGCTTCTGCATGTACCTGTGACGATTCAAAAAGTTATAACTTTAGTATATCGAAATAGATGGCAAGGGATTAGAGGCGAGCTTGCCTCTCAATTTCCTCGCTGCACTCCTCGCCGCTGTTTTCGGGACAGCAGTTGAGCTGTGTCGGTGACTGTTCGCTGAGCGGCGATAGTTCCGGGGGAAGAGGCGCTGCTGCCAGGCCCTGATTGATATAGTAGCCAGTGGTGTCCATTTGTTGTGCCGCAGGTGCCACACCGCTGCTGCCAGCCGATACGCTGGCGGGATAATAAATGTGCAGATTGGCGCCACCATCCGAGGCGCGACGTCCAAACGAACCTGGCCAAACGAACGAAATGCGAAGCTTAATACAATTTCAAGAAGCAGACAATATCAACTACTTACTGGCACCCATGACAACGGGCGGCTTCAGCAGATGCTGATCCTTGATGGTTAAATTGTGCAGCGGCTGATTCTGCAGCATGGGAAGATTCATGGGATTCGCCTGAGCCGTATAGCTGCACTGCGGCGCACCCTTGAAATCGATGGGCGGCACATTGGGATTGGCCAGCGCCTGCTCGTGCGCCACATCGCCCGGTCCGACTGTGTGGCGACGTGTGTTCGCCCCAGAGACTCCGCCAGCTGTGGCGCTCAAGTTCTGCGCATTGACAGAGTGCTGCCAGGGAGGATTAAAAGAGAGAGAGAGAGAGAGAGAGAGAGAGATGGTATGAGTAAAATATAGAGAGAACAATCTGCAAATGCATAATGTCCATATATATATTGCTTCACTCACTTCATTGGGGCGCGCCAGGCACTCGAGCTCAATGTCGCCGAACTTCTCCAAATCGACACCGACATCGGCACACCAGCCAAATCCGAGCGCCGAACTTGAGGCGTTCGCATTGCTGAGCGGACTGAGACGATCGAGAGATTCCTGCTTGACGGGCTCGGAGCGATCCACGATGCCGGTGGTGATGCTTGTCTTGCGTGATCTCGAGTACGCCAGATTCGCATGGTGTTGCAGTCTTTGGTTTTCGCGTCGCTTCTGCAGCAGCTTGTCCTGCAGCAGATTGTATATGGCATAGATATTATCGAATCGCTGCTCGTGCACCGACTGTGCAATCATGTCCGCCGTCAGGCCGGGCAGCTGCAGCATATGGGTCATGACCACAGCGTCCAGCTGGGGTGCTGTGACATCCGCACTATCCGCACCGGACAGCGATGTTGTGGAGCTGGCCAGGGAGGAGCTGGACTGCAGGCCGGTCGCACCAAACGGCAACGACGGCATGCCGTCCAGTCGCACCTCATCCTGCTCCAGTTCCGACTGCCAGTCGCTTAGCCAGCGATGCTTGATGATCTGTTTGATGGTATAACGACGATCCGGCTCCACGACAAGCATATTCCTAATGAGATGCTCACACTCTACAAGTTGGTAATCAAATACATTAGCTGAGCTAACTACAAAGATAAATATGTATAAAACGCACCCTGCGACATGAAGAAGGGTATGCGAAATTTGCCGAGGACCACGCGACTCTTGAGCTCCAATATGGTCTTGCCATCGAAGGGCAATGCGCCGCAGACGAGCGCATAGAGCACAACACCCAAACTCCAGATATCCGACTTGGGTCCATCGTATTCGAGACCCTGAAAAACCTCCGGCGCCGCATATGGCGGTGAACCACACCACGTGCGCAATAGGCTGCCCTCCTCGTAGTGATTGCTAAAACCAAAGTCCGCCAGCTGCAAAAGATGAATGTTAATACAGAGATTTGTATAGTTTTCTTGCAACTCACTTTGATGTTCATGTCCTTGTCGAGCAGGACATTCTCCGCCTTGAGATCACGATGCACCACACCGCGCTGATGGCAATAGTGCACCGCCGAGATGAGCTGTGTGAAGACGCGCGCCGCTTCCGGCTCCTTCATGCGTCCATTGGCCACCAGATGATCAAAGATCTCTCCATTTGGCGCATACTCTGTGACCAGGTAGATCATCGACTGCGATTCCATCACCTCGTAGAGGCGCGTTATGTGCGGATGTCGCAGCGATTTGAGTATGGATATCTCGCGGAACGTCTTGCTCAAGTATTCCTCGTTGAGGCATGTCTTATCAATGATCTTAATGGCCACCTGCAATTAAAAAACGCAATACAGGAAGCAAAAGGTCGCATTAGTCAACGATACGCAAAAAAAAAGAAGATAAACAGTTTCGGATGCGCATTTTTTTTTTTTGTGGGTTCGGTCTTGAAGGTGAACGAACCAGTGGCAAGGAGAGTGCGACGTTGACAAACAACGAGATCCAAAGAATTCGAGCTGTGTGGGCTGACAGCTGTGCCTCTGTCACTTCTCTCTCTCTCTCTCTGTCTGTCTGTCTCCCTCTTTGTCACTCGATGTGTCCCCCTCAGTAATAAGAGCAAGTAACAATAAGCATATTTATGCACTGAGAACCGAACATTGAAATACTCTTAGCTTTAGAAAACGGCCAAAATGTATATGAGTTGAGCAGAAATCCCAAACTAAGCACAACAACTATTCTTCATACAAACTATTCTTTTCAAAAACTACTACGATTTATGATTAAAATTCAAATAAAACTATCCTTAGGAAAAAAGTAATGTTGTTTTGAAAAATATTGAAGAAAGTTTTTAAATAAATCCAAAAATAAAAATTGATTCAAACTAGAGCATATTATACAAATACATAATTATATATTATTATATATATATTATTAAGTATGCCAAGAGATTGCTCGCATTTCAAAAAATTAAATGCATATAATTCAATAAAATGTATATAATTAGATATTATTAGATATACAACAACATCGATTACATTCAGCTCTTTTGAAAAATATAAAAAAATATATATACATACATACATACATATATTAATTAATATGATATGTGTGTATTTAACTTTTTTAACGAATGAGTTTGCAGTGTGTGAAAGCATTCTTCATGCTTTAACTAATATAACCATAATGCTCTAATGTTAGGGTATGTACTCAAAAAATAACAAGAAAAAAAATGAGAATGAAAAAATGAACGGGCATCGCTGGGAAAGCACGACGCGTTTCTGTTTTGCTGTTGCTGGGGGTCAGGTGGTAGGTGGCGCACTGTCTGCAGCCACAGCAGCAGTAACAACAACAGCAACAACAGCAACAACAGCAACCAGACCAGGAACAACAACTACAACCGCAGTAAAAACACGACGACGACAACAAACGCCAAAGATGGCGCGAGTGTTAAATTCTGTGTGGTTGTAGTATGTGAAACAATGATGATGATGATGACGAGATGATGATGATGATGACGCCGACTTTGAGCGGGGCAGAGTGGAGCAGCGGAAGGGCAATGTAGGACGGCGTGAGGGTAGACCAGACGCAAAAAACAATAACAACAAAAAATAAAACAGAAAAAACATTCTTTACACACGATTTTCGTCGTTGTTGTCGTTGCCGACTGTCTGTTTATTTGCTTTTGCGTTTTTGCCAAGCATTTCAATAATAATTTAACAAAAACTGAAATAATTAACAATCAAGCGTTAGCGGCATGAGAGCGAGCGCGAGGCGAATACAGAATGAGAGATAGATCACTTGCTCTTGCTTGCACAATGACAGCCACAACAGCAACAACAGCAACATCAACACCAACAGCAATAGCAACAACAAAAGCAATAATAGTAATAATCATTATAATCAATAGAGCTTCATAATGATGATCCCCACACCGGTTTTTGATTTGTTGTTGCTGCCTCAACATTTAAATAAAATTCGTTTTGTCGCTCTTCAGACTATTGCCTTAAGCAGTGATCCAGCACTTTTGCTTTAATCGTATCGAATGCAGCCAATAATTGAAATCATACGTTAAACAGGACGAACATCGGAACAGAATTAATCTGTCTCATGTGACGTATACGTAATATTGTAAATTGCGGTTGATTTAACATTTTACATAATTGCCTCACAGTTGAGCAATCAATTTTTGGAAGTGTCAATGCCACGTGATCAGCATCAGTTTGCAAGATTTATAATAAATAATATGCATATATAAACATATATATATATATATATATATATATTATTTATCAAATCAAATTATATTATATGAAGCGTATTACAATAATACTTAATTGTTTGGTGACCTCTTTTTATAAATGAAATATGCTTTTCATTGGCAACGGGTCAAGGTTTATTATACTCTTCGAGTCGCATCGGGACTTGTCTTCAGGGCTATGCAAATATTACACAATAATTAGCATTATATATTATTATTATATGGAAAATAAAACGCGTTTGCTGTAATGTGTTAAATTTACGAAATTGCTATTTTATATAATACACAAGAATGTCACGTTCTGTGTGTTAAAAAAAGGTTAAAGGTATTTAGGTTAATACAATAAGTTATTACGCCCAGCTTTAAAACTGGGCTAGAACGGTATCACAACAAATGATGTACGGCAATTGAACAAAACAAAAAAACAACAACAAAAAAGAAAGCATGCTCTACTCACGAGAAATCGACTCGGAAATACCCTTAAATCGAGTTTTTAACTAAACATTAGCATTGACAGATAGATGGTGAGGCAGAGATGGGCATAGTTAATTTCACTTGTTTATTACTTGTTTGTTAATCCTATTCAGTAAAATATATGTAATTTATGTGGCGAGTTTCTGCCTAGTTACATACTTGTGCAAAACAATTGGTATACCCTTTTTAAAAGTTTTCAATGGGTTTTAGGGTACAAGAACAAAATATAAAGAAGGGTTTTGTGGCGGAAAATGCCATTGCCACGTGCCATTTTGACCTTTTTCCCCGCGAATGCGATGAACCTTAAGAACAAACGCTCGTAAATGAGACATTCAAAGTAAGCAACGAAGCAACCACAACCACAACAACAACAAAAACGACAACAAAAACGACAACAAAAACGACAACGACAACATCAGCAGGAATGTCA
This sequence comes from Drosophila glabriapex, assembly GCA_035042305.1. Classification (NCBI taxonomy): domain Eukaryota; kingdom Metazoa; phylum Arthropoda; class Insecta; order Diptera; family Drosophilidae; genus Drosophila; species Drosophila glabriapex. Next base: position 19,068,007 of record JAWNLN010000046.1, read on the forward strand.
CATTTGGAAATCCTTCGCTTGGCATAGCGCAGAAAAAGCCAAGGCAAATGGCAGAGAGGCTCGTATTGATTTAAAGGGAAGGACTGACTGACTACAAGGCCTGATTGCCCCAAGAATGCTAAATGCTTCAATTTGAGAATGCACAGTTGCGGTCAAAATAATAGTAGTACTGCTTCAAAAAATTTAAATCCATAATATTTGCATTTCCATGGATACATTTCTTTTTAATTTGAGTTATTCCTCAGGAATGCTTCACAACTATTCCACAACAAATATTTTGCCCAGCTCATTTAAAAATTGTAATTTTAAATTAATTAATTAATTAAATTCATTTTATTAATTATACTTAAAGTATTTCTTTTTTAAACATTTTCTTAACATATTATTTTCACCGCAGATGTCTGTTTGTAAATTTTACTATTCCTTTGATAGCTGCAAAGCTGACTCACGCTTCAGTGTTTATGATTTGATTAAATTCGAGTCGAAAGTGTTCAATCAATTAAAATCCAGCAAAATAAATCAAATTGGTAAAGACAGACTTTATTCCGTTTGTGCAGAGAGAGATGGGGATATATTTTATGAAGCAACAATTGCTTAAATGCTGGGGATACATTTGAAAAAGCAACCTTGACTTAAATGCTGCCCTTCCACACGAATCCATTGTCCTGCTCCAATTTCTCGTACTCCTGCCGCAACGTGTCCAGCTCCTTGGCATTTTGGACACTCAGCCGCTCCAGTTGAGCGTTGAGTGCGATGATGCGTTCCCGCACCGCATTCACCGTGTACAGACTGAGGCGTTCCGGCCGAAAGACATCCTGTTTGAGGGTGTTCATGTAGTGCCACATGTCCTGCAATTGGCCACGTTTCTCCACGTGATGCTTGCTCAATTTCTCGTCCAATTCCAGCTTGAGTCGATCAATGTCATTGATGAGGCGGCCGGCGACTTTGTTGCCGCTCGAAGGCCGTCGACTGGCCGTGCCCCCCATATCCTCGCCGCCCCCACCACCACCCACACCATCAAGGTCGTTGTCGTTCTCGTTGTCGTCGAGAAAATTGCTGGCATTCAGCTTGACTTGATTGCATTCAAGATACTTTTGTTGCGCCTTCAGTCGCATCAGTTCGCACAGAATGCTCGTGGGCGTGGCCGAGGACTTTTTCTTGTGGGGGGGCATGCACCTAGAACGGGGGCACGTCTCAATGCCGCACGATTCGATGGTTTTCGATTCCTTGGCTGGGTTCTCAGACATGTGACTTGGTTCGAGGCACTAAACGTTGCAACGAGTCCTTGCAATAACGTGCCCCTTGTTGCCAGTTGTTAGTTGATTTTCTTGTTGCTGTTTACACGCGGTAATCAAAACGTGTGTTGCCAGCCCAACCTCCCCCCTCGGCAACACACCCTGTTTAATCAATAGTCGCCACCTGCTAACTGTTTTGGGGCTGCTGCAATTGATGCTCTCTCTCTCTCTTTCTCTCTCTCTCTCTCTCCCACTCCGTCTAACTTTCTCGCTCTTTCTCTCTCTTTGGGTCACTCTTGTTCACACCCTTTTAACCCTTATGCGTAATTATGCCAAGGGTCGGTAAACTTTATTTGGGTTCACAGGTGGAGGCATTTTAAATTTTCCAATTGTTTTCCCTTTATTTTTTTTTTAGCTGCAGTGGAAAATCGATTGCAAGAATTTACATTAATGGCCTACTTATGGGCACGTTTCGGTATAAATTGATAGGCTGGCCTGGCAGGCCTTTGACTTTAATCAACTGTTCGCGGGTTGATAAATCATTTATAGAAAGTGCTGCGACACTTGCTGTTTTTGCTTTGACGATGATGCAGAAGTGTGAAAAAAACAGAAAAGATAAACTCAGAAATGTGAATAATTCACTTGATTCCAAAAGAGAAATAAGCAAGCGAGAGAGAGAGAGAGAGAGAGAGAGAGCGAGAGAGAAAAAGAGCGATATCAGTGCACGTGATTGACTCGCAAATTGTTGCGTTGTTTACGTAGTTCTTTGTTGTTGTTGTTGTTGTTGATATTATTATTGTTGTGGTGGTTGTTCTTGTTCTCGTTCTTAATTTACGATAGAGCGGAGCTTGTTATCATATGTGCGCGAATGTTTATCGAGTCTGTGTGTGTGCAGTTGTGCGTAAACGTGTGTGTGTGTGTGTGTGTGCGACAAACTCAAGCGCGAATAAACAATAAATTAGAAAGACAAACACACAAAGGCTGAACCGCGCATATACCCTGTAAAGCTATTGTGGACATTATGAACAGCTGTAAAACACTAGCTAAGCAGTGCACTGCTTGCAAATTTAAAAGAGATCAGTAGGATATCAATTTCAAGCAGTTCTACAAAAGGAAAACTAGTTTAAATTAAACAAGTATCAAGCAGTGCAAGTTAAAAGAGATCGAAGGAGCTTGCCGACATATCAATAGGATTACATTTCAAAGCAGTTCTACAAAAAAAATAAGGGAAACTGCTTAAAAATTAAAAAAGATTAAAGAAGTCTGTGGCAATATGAAGAGGATTACGTTTCTAAGCAGTTTTAAAATAGTAATAATAATAAAAAAAAATACAACTGTCACGATTTCACTATCGCAGCCATGCAGACAATAAGCCCGGGCGACAGAGACAACAAAAGCAAAGACCAACAAAAAAATAAATAAATGTAAAAAATGCCAGACAGCTAAAAGACGCAAAAAAATAGAAATGGAAGAAAAAAAATAACAGCCGCTAAATAGTTAATGAAAAAGTAAATACCAATTTTAAACGATTTGGTCAGCCATGCGACTGAGTCGTAAAGCAACGTAGAAGATATAACTTATAAATATACATATATATCTTCTTTTTTTTTGTGTATATATATTGCTACTCTGTTCTGTGAGTGGTCAGCAACAAGTTTTTTTTTTTGGTTTTTGGTTTTTGGCGTTTTGCTGTCTCTATCTGTAAGACTGAGATCGCATCGTGGCCAGACAGCGTGAGCTCAAGTTAAATATTTGGCCGTAGCAAATGATCAATCAAAGTTGCCTCAGTGCGCAACGGGAGCGCGTTGATTATTGGTGAATAGCCAAAAAAAAAAGAGAAAAGGAAAAAAAACACCTGAAAATTTCCGTCCAGAAATCCCGCTGCTAATGCATGCTTTGAGTGGGTATTGTAGAATGCTTAATTGCATCAATTGGAGCGTTAATGCTTAATGGCAGTTATCAAAACAGTTGCCGAGAAGTGGATAGTCGATCCAGCCACGCGTCATACGCCCAATTAAGTCTTCGATGGCCAATTGACAGACGATCCAATTTAGATACCATAAAATTTTCCAAAAAACTCGAACTGTCTAATTAAATAAAACAAAGTAGCTGCATCAAAGGGCTTGATAAGAATTAGCATATGGTTTGCACTAAAAAGCCGTTATTATTATATATTGTTATCTAAAGAGCGCAATTATTAAGCCAATAAACAGTTGTCACAATTAAAGATTGAATTCAAAGTAAAAAAAGTGATTCAATGATTAGTAGAAGCATTTTTTGGAAATTAATCATTAAATTAAAAATTTATTTAATAGGGTAATCGGATTAATGCATATAGTTGGTGATAAAGGAGGATTAGTAGAAGCTTTTACTATGAAATTAATCATTAATTTAAAAGTAATTGGAGATAAAGGAGGATTAATAAAAGCATTATGAAAGCACTATGAAATTAATCAATCCACGAAACAATCTATTATTAAAATGCTTTAATTAATAAAGTTCTGTTAAGTTTTAACTTAGTAATGGAAAAAGTTAGTTACATTATTTTTAATTTTAATTCATGTACAGATACTAACCCAAAAAAATTCAACTAGATCTATTATCGAAATGGGTTTGCTTATTAAATTCAGGTTTATTAGTTAGATACACGATTTGTAATTGGAATTCATTGACAGATTCTAATCAAAAAATGCAATTGCAATTGCAATTACTTCAAAAGTAGTACCAAAGGCAAACGCTAGTTTTTAAGTCAAGGAAATCAGTAAATTGTTTCTGGCCTATTTGAAAGGAACAAATATTGCTACTTTTATGTTGTTTGTTGTGCGTTTGTTGTTTTAAAGTGCCTTAGGTCCAAACAACAATCTCGCACATTCTTATCGATATTGTTGGACACGATGTTGTTTAATGTACATATGCACATTGTACATGACTATTGATAATAGTAATAATTATTGTCGAAATGCGCTTAGCAGATAAGCTAAGGCTATGTGTAGGCAATAATAATAATTATAATAACAATAATCCAGTCAACACAAATCATGTTGTATTTGTACATTGCATTTCACACACACACCCAACACACACACAATACACCCAACACACACTTGCACTCGGAGTGTTAAGTAAGATAAGTGAGTGGACCTTGAAATTGACAAACAGCTGTGTCGCTCGGTCGGTCTCTTATCAACAAAAAAAAAGAACCAACTGTAAACAGCAAACAAAGCAAAGAATAGGCAACGAAAACAAATGAACCAACAATCAACATCAAATAAAATACAGTAAAAATTAATCAAATATGCGCGCGTCATATGTATGTAAATTTTTGTTTTTTTTTTCACAGACCTCTCCGCCATTTTGAATTGAAGGCACGTGCTCACGTATTCAACACTAGTGCAAGATAAATCTCACCACAGTTATGTATGCGCGTGAGTGTGTGTGTGTCTGTGTACGTGTGGAGACTCTGTTTTCCACATTGTTGACAGTTGGCTTGTTCTTTGTTGTTGTTGCTGTTTGCACAGTCGTTGTCAATTATGCATATAACGAGCAGGTCTCTGTTAGGCCTACAAATTTACACTTAACTATTGTAGTTTGCCCGATTATTGTTGTGATAAACTATTTAAACCGCATTGTTGTTGTTCCAGTTTATGTTTTTTTATGTTCATCTGCACGCTTTTGTTTTGTGCCACTGCCAGCCCACAATTATCAACTACAACTGCAATTGGGCGACAACTGTGATGTTATATATGTATGATGTTATATATATATATATATATATATATATACGTTCCCCTTTTGAAGGTGACTCATTATCACTTCTCCCCGGCAGCAACAGCTGTAAAATGCATACGGAATTTATACCACTGAGAATACTGGGAAGGAAACTGTCACTCAGCTGATAGAGCACATTAAGACAAATGCACTCGGCCTAGTGCTACTCTGTAAATTATTAAATTATCCGACCTGTTAGTTATACTGTGCCCCTTTTAATTAATTAATGCTATATGCATTTTTTATTACTTATAATGACTCTAAAATGTAGATTTTTGTCTTATTAAAAACAACATTGAATTCTGTTTGCTTTCTTCTGCTTTAATCATTCCATTTGTTAGGATAATGGACTTTTAAATGTGCAATCGCATACAAGGCATAATATTAAGCAATAACAATCGCTTAGCTAACCGCAACCAGTGTAAAAAAATATATATATATTCGAAGTGATTACGCAACACACTAATTAAATGCAGCATCCCAGGCACTTAATTTAAGATATGCAGTGCTGACAAGTTGTGCGGAAACTGTCGAAAATATTTGTGAAAATGCAAATTACATTTAACAACAGCAATAACAGAGACTGAGACTGAGATTGAGATTGCGATGATCTTAAACAGAACGAAACAAAACTTAATTACTTCCTCATACAGAGACAGAAAGAAAGACAGAGAAAGCGAGAAAGAGAGTGGGGTGTATTAGCAGTTATGTTAGCAAGAGATAAAGAGACAGAGATAGATATAGAGATAGACAGAGAGATGTGTTTCATTTAGCATCATCTGATCTGATCTATGCGTCGAACTCCATGCGGCACAATTGAAAGCAAACATGGGGCAAACCACACTTCGAATACTAATGCCAAAATTTCCCATTCCACCGATTCTTCTGATACATATATATATATATACAAGTATGTATGCCTGGCAAATATGTGTTGTCAATAAGTTGTGTAAACATTAAAGTATACTACGCGCATATTTACGCGGCAATAAACAAAACAACAAAAGAATCATAATCACTAAAATCAATTTGATTAAACCAAGCCCGCCTAACGGCAAAAAAAAAAAAGAAAACGAACAAGAATGCTCAAGTCGAGAGTGCTCTACTAGCGCATACCCTAAAGTCTTTTGCAAATTGTAATAAAAGATTTTCATTCGTATTTTTTAAATTATCTTGACGCACTTTTTGCATATTATCAATATATAATCGATAAAAAGATATATGTATCTTCAAATTTACTGTTTCCTTAGTAATTTCGATAGTCGATTTCTACCTGAAATTTGTTTCTATTACTTCTAAAGAGTAAAAATGCAAGCCCTAATTTAAAGAATAAATACTTTCCAAAATTCGGAAACTAGTAATGAAATTTACTGAAATCGTAAATAAAGTATGTAAAATGTTTGTTTTACATGTAAAGTCTTAATATACTAATGTGTTTAATAATAATATAAGTAACAAGAAAGCTAGTAAAAGAACTCGTCAGAAAATAACACCGTTGAAAATTTAAAATATTTTTGGTACATTTTAGAAAAATCGACATTAAAATCTGCAAATGCAAACCCCAGTTTTTAGAATGTCAGAACCATAAATTTTAGAAATTTACTTTCTGCATAATAGAGTGACAAGCCATTGACCCCAAAAGTATGGCGATTTACTCAAATTTAGGGACATATTTTTATGAGTGAACATCATAACCCTTTTACCCATTTGCAATAATTTTAGGGTATAAGAATAGACAGAAAAAAATATACAGGCATATAAATTTCGATGGGCAATTTGATGCGTTAACAAGATGAAAATATATATACAAATGCTGAATTGTTGTTTGTATGTGTGTAGAACACACACTTATAAAGGGATTGCTCTGCTGAGAGATACCCTCACTTTTATATTTATACTCAATCATTTTTGTTGTCATCTAATAATTTCAATTGCTTCTAGATTAGATAATAAAAAAAGACCCAACGCGATTCACGTCCCTTCAACATGTTGCACAACTCACCTTTGTTCTGGTCACAACGTTCGTGGCCAGCTTGACGACGGCAAAGTTACCCTTGCCAATTGTCTTCTCCAGCTCGTAGTAGCCGACGCGGAGCAGTTTGTCCACGGATATTTTGCTCGTCGATGGCACTTTGTAGTTTTGTGGCGTTGATGTTGATGTTGATGTGGAGGCGGCCATTGCACAGGATTCACTTGCTCTCTTTTTTGGGCTGTAGTTGTTGTTGTTGCTGTTGGCTCAAATAATTGGTGCCGCCTCCGATTCGTTGTTCTCGTTGTTGTTATTGTTGTCAACGCAGGAAGTTCACTTAAGTTGCATTTTCTTTTGTTTGCCGAGAGCTTAAGTTCATTTGCTATTCATGCCCGCTACTGCTGTTGCTGGCGGCGCACACACACATACACATATATACACACACAACCACAGATAGAGTGTGGCACAGAGTGAGAGACACGGAGAGAGACGAGACGAGACGGTTGACAACAGACAACAGCAGCGCCGCCAGCAAATGTTTAGTTCGATTCCAGCTTTAATTGAATTGTTGCAATTATAAGCGCGTTGCGACAGAGGCTGAGACTGACGCAGAGGCTGAGGCAGACGCTGTCGCTGAGCATGTGGCACGGGTTGAGTTCAACAACAGCTGCCTCTTCGTCGTCGCTATGGCTGCTCCTGCTCCTGCTGCTCGCATTGGCAACTGGGCCATTTGCGAACACGTGACTCGAACGAACTCCTTTAGTGGATTGGGTCACGCCTTTTGGTGCTCTTGGTGTTGCCACACTTGCCCCACTTGACACTTGGTGTTCTGCTTTCTTTTGTTGTTCTTATTACTGTTGTTGTTCGCGGGTTTCTCTTTTCACATTTTAAACGTGTGCTGTGATTGCATTCGGAAAAAAATCAATTAAAAGTAATTCACATTTGAAAATCGACCTTCGTTTTTTTGTTGGTTATTTGTTTTATTTGTTATCACTTTTGCGGCTGCCAGCTTAAGATAAAAGGCGTTTGAAGTTTATTTATTTTTATTTAATGTAGATTAATATCTGTCGACACAGAAAATATACAGAAAGTAGAAAGTAAATTATAAATGTTGGTCTTCAATAACCCCACAAATATTGTAAATATTACGTATATTTTAAATTTAAATTTAAATATAACATTTTATTTTTAACTCTATACCATTTTTTAAAATTAAATTGAAATATTAAATTTCTTTATAGAGTTAAAAATAAAAAGTATATTTAAAAAAATAAGCAATATTTACAAGATTACTGGGTTTGCCCAACAGATTTGCAACAGGTTTGCAAACAGATAAATCTTATGAGGATTTTTTTTTTTTGAAATAAAATGTAATTTAATAATTTTTTCACTTTTTGTATTTGTTTATAAATAAAATATAAATAAAGAAATAATAATCTTTTTGTATTGAGCGTAGAATTATCGTAAGCATTCAATTAATTTTGTTGCTTTTCCCCATAACAAACAAAAGCAGAAAAAATCCACACGGCAATCTATCCAACTGACGCGGAGACAACTTTATGGCTGGCACTGTGTGTGTGAAAACAGAACCTGTGTTAAATTCACTCTCACAGCTCACTATCCCTCTCTCTCTCTTTCTCTTGCGCGCTCTTGTAAGATGATCGCCTGGGCAAGCTGCTGCCTCCTGGCTGCCGTCGCCTTCAGCTACATAAGCTATATATGCTATGTGCAATGCGACCACAACAAAACTTAATGGGTTAATGTACAGCATCAAGGTCGTGTGGCCAGACTTATACACAAGCATACACACACACACAGAGGCATAGGTAGACACAGATATCCAGACGCCCAGGGAGTAAATGTGTGTGTGTAAATGAGACGGAGCGAGGGCCAAGTCAAGTGGCAATGTTTGTTGGAGCACCGTTCAATTCAACAAACTCTTATTGAAATCAATTTAAAGCAGCGAACAGCGCGAAATGCTAGTAGAAAGAGGAAGCAGCAAACATAACAAGTACTTGAATACATGCAAACACACTCACGCAGAATTCTAATGCCAATTGAAGCAGGCAGTAAAGAGTTGAAGAAAAAAAAGCAAATGCAAAGCTTTATTAATATATATGTATGTATGTACTTCCAATTCCAGTATTATGAACAAATGCTAAGCTTAAAATTTTTTCGAGTGTTTATATTATGTACATTTATATTAATATTAATTTTAATTTACAGCAACGCAAACCTAAACTAAAACGCACTTTAAAAAAAAATAGCCTTCTCGAATAATAGAAACGTTTCAAGGCTATTAGGCGCAGCACAGAAAAATTCTCATTGCTCTGCACATTCTGTTTTCTTCATTCTCCACTTTATTCGTACAGCCTTCTGTTATTACTCACATTTCAATGAACTGTAAATGCCCTTTTTGTGCGATGACGTTACAGAGTATAACAGCATAACGAACATGTACGCACATACATACATACGCACACACACACACACGTACAATATACGTATAAATTGTAAACAATTTGTGGGTGCGAAAGAGCAACAGCAGCTGTTGTTGTTGCGGCCAACAACAAACAATGCAGAAGCGGTTTTTAAGTGCTTTTCCTTAGCCATTTAATTTGCACATTTTCACTTAAAAAAAAAAAACCAACGAAATTATTAAATACCAATTGAATACACTTTTGCATTTTTTGTTAATTTTTTTTGTTTTTGTTTCTTGTTTATTTATTTATCAAACAAAAGACACAAAACAGTTGCAGAAAGCAAAAGAGGAGGAGGAATTTGATGTGAAGGCGAAGGCGAAGCGCTCACTCAATTCAAAGTCAATGTACAAAAATCAACAGACTGCGACTGCCCAGCAGCTAATGGATGCGGCTGCGGCAATGGTGACGACCTGTGCCTGTGCCTGGAAGGAAGCATCATCGAATCAAAGCTGAATGAACTTCCCAAATTGGAAGCGATTTTTGAAGCTGGGCGCAAATGCTTGACATATTCCAACGCACGCACGCAAGCTGAGCGAGAGACGGAGAGATGTGGAGATAGACAGAGAGGAGAGAGAGAGGCGAATGAAGCCAGTTGTAAAGACGTCACACGGCAGCAGCGAAACAAATACGAGCAATGTGCGATGCTCACTTCAGATTGAGTAAGTGGGTGGCTGGACGGCAGCAACGGGACTAATAATAGTGTAATATTAATTTATTCATGTTAAATACACAAATAAAATGTTTAAAAATATATCAATTACATTGTTCATCAGTTCACATAACGTCCACTTAAAGACAGTCCGATGTTAAACTTATGTTAAGCACTGTAAGTACACACACAACATATGTAAATACACAACACATACATATACATATACATATATGAATGTTAATATGTATGTGTGTCATATCTGTTGGCTTCTGCTGATAACTAAGGCAAGCAATAGTTGTCCCATTGTTTTTGTTGCTGCTGCTGTCTGCTTCTTGAACCAACAAAACGACAGCAAAATCAGAAAAGGCAAAAAGCGAAATGATTAAAAATCCCAACAGCATAACAAAAGAAAAACAAAAAAACGAACAACAATAAAAGTCGCGCGCGCACAAAAAAAAAAAACAGAGAAGTAAAACAGCATACATACAAGTAAAGTAAATGAGCAGAAAAAACAAAAGCTAGGAGAACGAACGCAACTTCGACTGCGACGTCGACTTACACAGCAGCCAAGCCAGACAAACAACAACAACAACAACAGTAACAGCAACAACAACAGCAGCACTAACAGCCCAGAAGCGCCAAGCAGAAGGCAAATACAAAAATGAAAGAGCAAAAGCAAAAGCAACAGCAGTGCATATGCATGTGTGTGTGTGTATGTGTATATAGTCGGCGGGGGCGCAGCAACAGTTAAGGGGCAGACAGGTTGCTGTGTGCGTGCGTGTGTGAGAGAGCTTGTACGTAATATAAATATATATAGTATGTATATATGTGTGTTTGTGTAGGTTGAAGGAGTCAAGGAAATTTGCAAAACAACAGCAAAAATTACAATTTCAAGCAGGCTGATGACAGTTACAAACACACACATGCACAACAAAGCAAAAACGAAACTTGTCGAGGTCGAATATATACATATACACACACATACACGTACAAATGCAAAGGCAGAGAGAGAGCGAGCAAGCACACTCAATTGATAACGGTGCAAAGTAGTGGCAGAAGAAGCAGAAGAGAAAAAAGTCAAGCGCAAGGTGTCCAATTAGACCACTCAACGGCAATTAGCATTTTCTTATTTGCGTATTACTGGAGTTGCTATGACGTTCGCAGTGACACACACACACACATATACACATACGCTCGCAGCCACGCTCACGCGTACCATCACACACACACACATGTATACATATACATATAGGTATGCAATCAGAAAAACGTCACGACTTCCAAGTGGAAAAGCGTACGTTGTTTTTGCCGTCATTTTGGCTGCAAAATAAAAGAAAAAAATACGTTGCCCGCAACAGCAGCATAATTGCCATTCATGAATGTTTTTGCTTCCGCATGTCACCACACACACTCACACACACACACGCAGTTGCAGAAATCATGTGAGCAATTACATACAACTACAGACATAAAATACGTATGTGCATGTGTATGTAATTTAAATTCGTTGCCGCTGTAAATGCAGCTCTCCTGCTCTAGCTCACAGCCAAATCAAAAGCAAAAGCAGCCGCAGCAATAATAACAAATGCTATTCAAATAAGAAAACACTTTGTTTAATCTTTGTCTGATTTCATTGGGTGTTTTTGCTATATGCTTACAAATTACGTTGGCTTTCTTTTATATATATATATTATTATATTATATATTATTTCTTTTCACGTTAAATTTCTGTTATATATATGAATTTATATATATATATATATATATTAATTCTTGCTCTTATCACTTAGTGCGCGTTGCTGTTGTTGGTTGTTTTTTTGCTGCCTCGTCGCATGCAATGAAGTTGAACGCGTGGGCGATTTATATTATCAAAAGTGTCTTTTTCCTGCTGCTATTGGAATTTTTTTCATGTTGTTTAAGTGGCGATTCTTAGACGACGACAATATAGCGTTCCGCGGCCCACCTGCTCACGAAGCAAAAACTCGGCACCAACTGATTTTGCCATTACGCTCTTCTTTTTCTCTCTTGTTTTCGCACACTGGCCACCGAGAGAAATGGAGAGAGCAAGACTTGGCATAGCAGTGTTGACTTTACATTTTGATCGATGACGCTTAAATGTTAATGTGAGGAGTTTTACTGTTAACCAGTGGAGCCGTCTGTTACGCATTTCATTCACCAAGTTGGCAGCCTAACTTAAGCCATGGCGCGTTTTTTTAAACTTAAATTTACCATAGACCCACAAGCAACAAACCACCTTAAAATATATTGTATATAAAATAACTAAAGTCACTCGAAATTTCAATAGGAAGTACTTGCATATATACTGTTTAATTTTTGATGCTACAACATGCGGGCCACTTGTCTCGATAGCGGCGATGGATACGCTTTGCGGCATTTTCTACCCATTTTTTTGTCATCTTTTTGCGTTTCTTGGATATCTTTTTCACTGAGTAGCGTTTTCGGCACTTCTCGCGCCTCGTACCAATAGGGATTCACTCGCTTCACCCAGTAACCGTTGCCCAGTTGCAGGTGGCTCAACAATCTTGCAACACACCCAACACTCACCATTTTTTTTTTAATATATAATTTTGGTCAGTGTGTAAAAAATCTTTTACGGAATTTCGTGTTTTTATCGTTTTTATGTAATTCTGTCTATCTAGTAACCAAACAAGTAATAAAAAATAAATTTGCTCGGTGCTCTATGAGAAAAAAAGTCAAATGAGCTGAATATTCATAGTTGCTTCTCGAATGAAGCAGTTTGAATTGCGCGCCTACTTTATGCTAAAAAAAAGCAGTAAAAAATCAACATGAAAACTGCAAATAACATTTGCTTCCACTGCAACTCTCAACATTGTGTGAGTGGGAGAGCGCGAAGGAGAGAGTGAGAGCAAGTTCCGAACGCACTTCCATTCGAAGTTGGAAGTTGCGCTGGAAGTGAAACAGCAATGAATGAATTTGCTTCCACAGAACCGGCAAATGACGCAAAAACTAACAAAAACAAAAAACACAAAAAAGCATGCGTGACGTCAGCTGTGAAAGCTCGGCGTCGCATTGAATGGATGCTGAAAAGCTTTCAACTGGATGCTGGATGTGCGGCGACCTTTGCTTAGCGCGTCAACGCAAAACAAAAACAAAAACAAAAAAAACAAGAGCAAAAAAATGTGTCCACAGCTTGTGTATTTAAAATTTTAAATGTCTACAAAAGCGTATAAATTTCAAGTGAAGACTGCAACGAGAAAGGAAACCCACTCAAATTAGTTGAAAATGGTGCGACGCCGAGCTGCTGTTCTGGGTGGTTTGACCAATCAGCAATCGATGACCGCCTGCCAGCAGCTGATGCCGCCTTCCCATACCCAGTTGCCGTTGCTCTCCATGTACAACAAAATTGCGGGCAGGGCTGCTCTACGCTCGCCGCTGGAACTGAACAGCGCCCGATTGCAGCGACTGCAGCGCAATTTAATGAAATTCCCAACGCAGCCAAATGCCGTTATGCTGCCCATGTGGTGTCGTTCCAGTGAGCAGCAGCAGCAGCAGCAGCGATCGGCAATTCGAGCTTTTGAGAATCGTCAGAGGAAAGCAACAAGCGATATTGCCATACAGTTGGAGCAACTGCATCAAATAAAGCGACAACAACAACAACAACAGCAACGCATGCAACACATGCAACATAAGCCACAAAGGCAACCACAAGAAAAACCAAAAAGCTTTTTTATGCCCTTTAATTTTGGCAAATGTGCCAGCAGTTTGATCAATTTTGAGATTGAGGCGAGAAACGCAACAGGATCCGTTTCTGAGCCAGCCAATCAGCAGCAGCAGCAGCAAATTCCAACAACTGATTTCAACTATGTGCAGCTGGCCAAGCAAATGTGCCTCGAGGCCAGGCAACTCGCAAATTGTGGCAGCAACAGCAGCAGCCAATCACAAATTGCGGCTCAGCTCGCGTTGAGCACAACGGAGCAGGAGTTGAATTGCCTGGCTGCCGATATCGATAACAATTTGCAGAATTTACACAAAATCCTTGGCACAGAGTTGCCACACTGTGCCGCAATGGGAAAGTTAACGCAGCTGGCAACGCCGAATTTAAACAGACAGCAGCAGAGTAAAAATAACATTTTGGAGAGTTTGTCAGCGCAGCATAACTCTACACCGTTAAGCAATCTGGCAGCACTGCAACAGTCCGGCAGTCTGGCAGCACTACAAGAATACGAAAGCGCAGTTAACTTAGAGTTGCCACAGCGCGCACAAGCAGCAACTGCCACAAGCAACACAAGTCGCAGGAAGTCGAACAGCAACAAATGCCAATTAAATCTGAATAAACTGATCGAGGAGAACAAGTTGCGGGGCACCGACTCGGATCCGCTGTGGCACTCCCTCATGCAACTTGTGGCACAAATGTGCGAAAGCAAGAAGCTAAGCGACGATGCACGCTTAAGTGCTGGGTCTCAAAAGCAATACTCCGTCTATCTGATGGTCACCTCCGACGAGGAGGACGAAACGGAGTGCAATCCTCTGCCGCAGTTGCAACAAAAGCGAACGGCTCGCCGCAGAAGGCGCGCCTCCTCCGGTTGGCGTCGGCACATTGAGCTGCCCACCTGCCAATGCCTGGCAGCTGCAGCACGACGACCGCTCCATTGGCCCAAGCAACAGACTATCAAGAGTCCGGATCAAGGCCAGAGGAGGAACAGGCTGCCCAGTCGCAATTCAAGTCGAACGCGTTCCCGACGTTCCCTGGGTGGCAACTGTTGGCTAACCCAACAAACGGCGTTTGTAACTAATCCCAAAACTGGACACTATCGGCACTATCTTCAGCAACCACTGCCAAACAACTGTGCCACAGAGTTGAGCTTCAGCTAAATGCAGTTGCCATAAATCCTTATTGCACGGATCCTTGATAATGGCACAGCATAGTTAAGACATGGACAGCTTAGATAGCTTCTTGATCTTCAACTATGATTTGCACTTATTTGCGATCCATGCTTAATAATAATAATATCTAATATAAAATACACATTTCGAGTTGTTTGAAAATTACTTGTTGAATATTATGTAGAAATAAAGTTTCAGTGCATTAAAGTTTGCAAAGGTTATTTTCATTTGATATACAGTAATATTTGTAGATAGCTTTCTCATATTATTTTCAGTCGATATATAGTAGTTTATCTAGATAGCTTTCTTATATCAGATGAATCCAAAAGTAAATCGCAGCTGCTTTGTTTAATTCGTCTCCGTCAAAGTGTTTGTTAAATTGTAAGTTTTATCTGGCTAAGAATTAGGATAGGGCAGATATGCTTGTAGGCCTTAAGCTTAATCAGGATTAATACTGCACTTCTAGTTGCCAAATGGCTGATACCAGTGAGATGCCCCACCAGCTTGGCACCGCCGGAATCTGTCCGGTCGAATACACAACTCAAAAGCAGAAGCAACCGCACCTGGAGCTGCACTTGGGTTGGACTGTCATTGGTAGTGGTGAGTCGCTTAGTGGCCAGTCCAGATTATTGGAGTTGCGTCGAGAAATGGGTGGTGGTGCGGCCAACCAGAGGAATTTTGCCACTCGCCCCAAAGCTGCACCCAAATCTCGTACGAAGTCAGACGAGACTCGTCAACCACGTCGCGAGTTTAATAGTGAACCGCATTACGAGTGTCGCTGCCAGCAGCAAGCCGAAACACGCTCCAGGACACACGCTGAACCGCATGCCGCAACTCGCTCCGGGACTCGCTATGACTACTGCTCCGAATCAAGTTCCTTAACCGAAGCACCACAATCGGGTTCTCGAGATGCTCGCCACGAGCAGTCAGCGCGGACCTATTCTTCGGCTAACCAATTTTGCTGTGACAAGCGCAAGTCTGCAGCACACCCGCAAGGACCGCCTGAATTTCGCTGCGAATCCTGTTGCGAGGCACCGGGAAAACCACGTCCAAAGAAATCCCAATATATGTGCGAACACTGCAACCAGCTGTCTCTGGCCAAGCCGCGAGAGGAACTGCAGCCCCAACAGCGCTATGAAGCTTACCATGAAGAATCACTTAGTGAACCACTCAGCGAACCACGTAACGATTCTCGTAACGAGCCACGCAGGGAACCATACATCGAATCTCGTAATGAACCACGCAGGCAACCTTATAACGAATCACGTTACGAACCACGCAGCGAACCACGCAGCAAACCACGCAGCGAACCACGCAGCGAACCACGCAGCGAACCACGCAGCGAATCACGCAGCGAACCACGTAGGGAACCACGCAGCGAACCACGCAGCGAACCACGTAGCGAACCACGTAGGGAACCATGCCAAGCACCATGCAACGAAGCACGCAGTGCACCACACATCGACGAACCACAAGACGAATCATTTTGTGAGCCGCCATCGAGGAAGCGTAAAGCGCCATCTGGTCGCTGTCCCGTCTGCTACGAGTCTCCCGAGTCTCGCTCCAATCGGCTGCCAGTGGCAACTACGGAGACATCAAATTATGTAAAGTACAAGGACTTTAAGGCCATGTCGCATCGCAATCCGTTGGTGGTCAAGTCCCGTGGTTGCCTTAGGCAGTTACCCAGCCCGGGTGGATACAAAAAGCGCGCAAAGAGCCCTGAACCTGACTGTGAGTGCCTAACACCCGAATCAAGTCAACCCATTCGTCAAAAGACCCCTCGGAAATCGGACTACGCTCAGCAGCAGCCGAGTAAATGCCCCAATTGTAGCAGGACGCAACCCTCGTCCAAATCTCAGCAGGCCACGCAGAGCCGTCGCAACGATCAACGGAAGGAACAACCAAGATTGTGCCCAGCCTACGGTTTGCCACGGTTCACCAATACCAATCAGCGCTCAAATTTTGTGCCACATTCGTACTTAAATTCACTCCGGCCAACAGTGAGGAACATGCCAAGCCACAAAAGATATGGCAGATCCGGCGCAGGCTCCGGCTCAGCACCAGCAGTAAGTTTAACAGTTGCCAATCTTCTGTCCCGTTTCAATTGATTTTTATTCCGCAGGAGAGGATGGGTCACACGTCCACAAGCAATCCAAGTCATTTGCGAGCCTATCCCAGCAGTTATGTGAGTAGTCAACGAAAATTCCATTTTATACTCTGTTATCGACGGTATTTAGAGTATATCGGTTTTGTGCAATGTCCGTCTTGAAACTTGGAACACTTACTTACACTTACCCATAGACCAATAGGCTAGGAAATCGATAAGATCGATAGTTGAAAATCGATAGGTTTGTTGGTAGGTTGTTGGCGATGTCCTTTAAAGATCGGCATATGCCACGTCTGCCTCGCTCCCGCTCCTGATAATGGGAAATGGCTATATCTTTCGGAGTTCTTGAGCTAGAGCCATCAAATTTTGAAAGTATATTCCCGCTAATAAGCTTTGAGTATCGATAAAAAATGTGGCCACGCCCACACCTTCTCCCATGATCGTAAAAAGCGATATTTTTGAAAGAATAAATTGATAAAACCGCACAATTTTAAGGATGCAGTCTCAAAATTGAGGAGGTGGCCAGCTGGTAACCTCCTTCAAAGATCTTCATATACATTTCCAGAGAACGCAAGCAATTTAGAAGCTATAGTTAGCAAACCTGGAACGTAGATTAAGAAGAACGTTCTCCAATTTTTGTTTCCACGCCCACTTCTGCCTCCAAAATTTTCAAAAGCCTAAATCTCGCAATTTAAGAGTTATAGTTACCGAACATAGATGGGAGATTACGAGGAACCTTCTCTAATATTTATTTCTTATACGTCCATTTCCGCACCCAAAATTCCCAAAATCTTATATCTCTTGCAATTTAAGAGCTCAGGCTTCCAAGCTAAGGAAACTAGGAAACTCCTCCCAGTCCCGCCATAAAATTAATAAAATGCACAAAGCTTTTATCAATTGCTAAACTTGTAGGGAAGATTACTAGGATTCTCCATAAAAAGATCGATAATTATTGGATACACCCACAGTGTTCTGCGAGACCTGTTATCAGATGTTATTAGCAATGATATCAGAGTATTTCGCAGTCGGTTACGGCTCTCACTTACTTAGCAATAACAATTATATGTTTTAACTTTTCATTAGCTTTCACAAGAGAGTCGAAGAGGATCGCTGAAGCTAAGCACGATTTCGGGTAGTAGTGTAAGCAACTAAACAATTAATTACTTCATTGGTATAAATTGGTAATTGAATTTCCCTTAGTTGAGGCTACGTCGTATGCCCAAGGCGAATCCCTGTGGACTAAGAATGCCCACAAATAGGCTCGAAGAATCGAATGGATATCGCTGTAGTGGCGGCAAATTAACCCCATTGGCCAAAGGTTCGCAAGGTACCAGAATCGTCAGGGTTAAAATGGATAGAGATGGTAGCAGTCGTTCCACAAAAAGTCCACAGACAGCCGCTGGACGCGAAAGAAGGAGTAATCAAACCCAAGCACGGAATTCCACACGTTCCAGGCAGGAGGCACAAAATGTTCCCGGGCAGCTCTCACAGCCAGGAAAACTGAGGAAAACTGCAGCATCAGCAGTACGACGCGATGTCGTGCCACAAACTGGAAGACACATCCGCTCCAGTTCTCTACACACGAAGAATCACAAAGGAAGTACTGCTGAGAATAGGCTGCAATCGAACAGGTCCTCCAAAATGCCAGTTGCAAATCAAAGGGTAAACACAGCTAAGCTCAGTAAAACAGCAGGCAGTAGAGTCCCATCTGAGCTGCACCACAATCTACGCGAAAACACTTCCGAACCAGAAGGATCTGAAACAAGCAAAACAAATACAGAAGAATATGAGCATAAAGAGCAAGGAACACTCGAAGCCAGGGAAGCACCGACAGAAAGAAGAGAAGAAACCACTCGGCTAACAAGTGCAGCTTATGGAACTAGACACAGATTGCCACAGAAAATGTTCACAAGAAAGCGGCCGCAGTATTTTCCAAATCCACAATCCGATGTTGGTTCGAGCAAGAATAAACTCCAATCCTACCGGGGCAGCTTTCTGACAGTGCGCACCACACCGCATAGTAGGCATATTCAGGCTGAAGATCAAAGTCACGTTTCACTGATCACAATGGCCAAGAATATGCTGAGACCCATTGTGCAAAAGAGTTCGATACCAAAGGACTCGGCTTTTGTGGTGCCCAACAAATGGCAGGGTATGAAAAAATTAAAGGGTTTTACGCCCGATCGACGCTCTGTGAGTTTCAGACAGATCGATAAATAGCGATTGCGATTGTGTTCCAATTGCTTGCTCAATGCCAAGACGTGGACAATGGGTGCATAGCCAATGCTGTCAAAAACCTTATCGAAATTTGTACAAATATGACACGTTTAGGAATCAAAAAAATGTTAAGCCACTGCACAAACTCGATTGAGTCTGGAATGAATCACACAAAATCCAAATGCAAGAAGCCGGCTGCAGACTGCAATTCGGATTACACTGGAACCCCAAGCGATAAGCGAGAAATGCGACCAAGAGTCAGCGAAGAGCTCCCTACCCACAGACGAGCACCCATAAATCCCATCGTCAGGACTCAGTTTGTGCTTGGCAAGGTGAACGGTAGCAGCGTTTCTCCGAGGATGAGCTTGAATCGTTCGGTGCGCCCCTTGGGTGGCAACGCTTGTGAGTTGTGCCCGTTGTGCGCTCAGTATGAGGTTCCCACTGACCTGCCACCCGATGGTCAAAACTGGATTTGTCGCAGGTGCAATGACAAGATCCTAACTGCACTGGGCAACTGCCAGAGTCAGCCCAACTCGGCTCCCATTAACAACTCTTATGAACCGACACCCTTCAGAATTCTTGTGCTGCAGGACTCTGAGAGTAGGGCCTTAATAGATCAGCTGACTTCAGCCTTGGAGCTAACCTGTCTCCAGCACAATGGGCAACCGACTAACCAAACCAACAACACCTATGACAACAATGATTGTGTAAATGGCTTGAGGTAAGCATAGTCCTATAATGAATTAACTTTTGGTGAGATTCAAGAACCTTCTCCACAAGATCAACGCAGCATAGCAATGGGCAACCAATTAACTATTCCAACAACAGCTATGACTGCAACCACAATGATTATATAAATGGCTTGAGGTAAGCATAATCCTACAATCAACTAATGTTTAATATAATCCAAGAGCCTTCTCCAATTAGAGCATCGGGGAGTAGCAGTGGGCAAGCAGCTAACCATACCAACAACACCTATGACGGCAATCGCGATGATTCTTCAGATTTGCACGGCTATAGGTAGGCATAATCCAGAAATCAATTAATGTTTAATAAGATCCAGGACCCTTCTCCACAAGAGCTCCGCGGAATAGCACAAATAGTGCCGGATCAATTACAATCAATCAACAGCCCATTAATCCCAATTCTTCAACGACTGTGGGACAAGTGCAATATGACCATACTCAAAACCGCATCTACAACTATGGAGAGGAACAGTATAGTCGTAAGTCTCAATGTTTTCGACAACATATTTAGAAAACGAAAAGCACTATTTATAATATATAAATATGTCTCTAGATCCTGGTCAGAGTGGTCAGACAGGTCATGGATACAATGATGATTCTATTCAACAGAATAAGCGTAAGTATAAATTGAAATCATTGTGAGATTTATTGCTATAAGTGTCTTATATGAAGGACCAAGAAGTAGTGTTTGGGAAGGCTATGAAAATAATTATTATCCTATTCCTGCGGGACAAAGACAGGCTTCCTGGGATTGTAATGAAAACACAATGCAACCGATAATTGGTAAGTACTAATCAAAACTATTCCAAATGTATTAAATGTTTGTGGCAATCAACAGTTTAAATAAAAAAAAGTAATTCCTGTTAACTGTTTACTGTGCCGTAGATTACCCGGAGCGACAAACTGTACTCAATGATCAGCGTTTCAAGTGTGAACCAACTGTCAGCAGTAGCAGCAACTGTGGCCACTGCTGGAAGTGCCAGGAGTCGAACGATAAGCTTTTGCTACTCATTACTCAGGCTTTAGAGCTGTTTCTTAACAATAGGCAAATGGATTTATTCACCGAAAAGCACAAGAAGTCCAAGAAGAATTGCAATGTGAATTGCACAGCTACCTTCACATCAGGGAAAGCCTGGAAAAATGCTACAGATACACGTGCCTCATCCTTGCGAGTTTCAGCTGGGTACAAGGAAAAGGCCATGGGAAAATCCATGGCTCTGGCAACGGAATGGCCCAAAGGAAAACCCAGGTCCGAAACATACCAGGCAAATAAACAGAAATTCTTTCTGCCCGACGTATCTACAGGATCTGGCCACTCGATGAGCAAGAACTCTCCGGGTGCCTGCGGCAAGCCTAATTCGAATGATTGCTTCAATAGAAACCCAGCTAATCGCTGCAGGCAGCCAGCCAACAATGGAGCTTGCTATCCATGCTCCAACAAGTGTGCTCAATCCAGGCAGTCTGCTGCTGCTGCTGCTGTTGCTAATGATAATAATAATAATAATAATGATGATAACAGAGCTGTTGCCAGCTCCAAGTCACCTGCCAGTGGCTGCCCCTGCTTCAGGCCGCTGGGTCGCATGGGTGGCGGTGATTCCACACCTTGTTCGCAGGCAAACCGGTTGGGCGCAAGCAGCTGCAACAAGGGACGCAACACTGTGGTGCACTTCACACCCGGAACACAGCATCTTCCGTTCAAGTATAGGCTCCTAGCCAATGGGGAATTCGTACGTCGCAGCCTCGTCCGGACAGCAGCGGGAGCAACGCTCCATGAGAATGCGCCCAGCAAGGATGCGATGCAAAATCCACATACTTCAACGCATTGCTTTGGATGCACTTCCAGTTTTCAGTTTGGGCAGTGAGTGCACAAAATTGCGCAATATATAGATCGTATATAGTATCTGACTACTTATGAGTTACAGTTATCGTATGCGAACATATATTGCTCAATTTTGGGCAATCGCGTAGTGGTTCATAATTTTTGAAACAAATTATCCGCAGATATATAATTTAGCTATAATCCAAATTTCGAGTAGTATAATAAAACCGGCAAAGCACAAATTCAATTCTTTCAATTCCTGTTAAATATAATCTTAAAAGTATATATAAAATAGTTTGTAATAAATAAAATTATTACTATAGCATCGCTTGAATAAGTTGAACGTTAAACTATAGTAAATTATATTTATTTATAATAATACTAATACTAATAATAATGTTAATAATAATAATATTTATTTATTTTATTTATGAATGTTTCCTTTTCTAGAGTAAAAAATTCTATTTTAAAGGCAGAACTATAACATATTATTGACCAACTGTATAATATTAAAATCAAAATAATATTAAACAAGTTCGGAGGAAAATCACCCAAGCTTAGACCCACAATATGTTTTCATATTGATCCCATTACACAATCATCAGGCGCCACATAAATAATGTTTCTTATTAATAATATAATTTAATAAGAACTTGTATAATTTAATTGGCTGCTATGTTATTTAAAAACTGGCTTCAGGGTATCTGCTAGTCGCGCTCTCTCGACTAGACGATTCTCACTTGGTTTCTCTAGTGAAGGATATTCGAACTATGTACGGCTAAAGGATTTTGCATTTGGTACTTCCGCTTCCGCTTCCGTTGGCCCAGATTAACTTCTTAGCGGCGCAAATCAAACGGCCTTCAACAATTAACGCCACAGGCGTTTCCTCATCACCATTTCGCCCAGGCGCAAAGTCACTAATCACCAGCAATATTTTTGGGAAGCGCGTTGCTCACAATGCCCGTTGCAAGCAGACAGGAACTGTGCGGCATGTTGTATATATGTACCTGTGTTGGCATTGGCATTGGCAGTGGCTCGACGTGATCGCACAATGGGCGCGTTGAGCTGCTTCCTGCGTTGCTGCTGCTGCTGCTGCTGCTTGTGCATTTTCACACTGTGGACGAGCATCTAATTGCCCACTGGCCACATGTCCTGCTGCGCAAGGAAAATGTTAATGTTGCAACCGGCACAACACGCACTTTTCCACACTCGCTGATGCCCCTTAACTGCTGCGGACATGCAGCAGGACATCCTTTTTCCTTGTTTTTGTTGTTTACCAACATTTGTTTTTACAATCAGCCCTCTCTCTCTGTCTCTCTTCTCTTTGTCCCTCTCTCGGTTATTCGATTCTCTGTTTGTATACAGAGAACGCGCCTTTGCTGCGTTTCCGCTCATCATTCGTAAATTTTACGGTCTCGGTATTTTTGGGCCATGCAGCAACAGATGATGTGCCCCCCGACCCCGACTACGACCCCGTCCTGTCCTATCCTGTCCTGGCTTAAGCCCATGTGCTGTAAATAATACAGGATGCGTTTGTGCAGGAAGTGCAATTGTTCATGTTTGCCTCGATTTTGAGCAAATGTTTGCGAAACGTGTTCGTGAGCCTAAAAAATGCATGTAAATCTATTTGCCCAGCATGCTTCTTAAGGAGTTGGAATTTTTAGACTGGAATGGGAAAAAAACAGCATCCGAGTTGAACAATATTCAACTTTGCTAAAGCTGGAAAACTAATTAAGTGATCTGATTTTCAAAAAACAGATCTTTTTAATCATGGTTCGATCTCCAGATAAATACTCAAATTAAAGTTAAAAGCTCGATTCTGGCTCAATTTTCGTGTTAAAATTATACCTTCAAAAAGTGTTTTTAGGTAAGAATCAAACACCTTTCTTAAAATTTATCCGATTGATTGGATAAACATGAATATTATAGTTAAAATCGCGATTCTGGTTCGATTGCCATGTTCAAATTATATATCCAAATCCAGGTCTTTTTAATAATTTTTTGATCTCAACATAAACGCGATTCTGGCTGGATTTTCACTCCCAAAAAGTGCTTGTAATTTTCCTGTGGGAACTATAGGATATAGTAGTCCGATCATGTTGATTGTTTATCGGAATATGAGGTGCATAAGCATAGGTATATTAAATAAGTTTAGTTCAGATATCTAACTAAATAAAAGACTTTTGTGCAATAGAACTCATCTTTGGCCGATCCTTTCCATAGTGAGGGACTAATTTGCATAGCAACAGGCAGACAAACATGGCCATATCAACGCGGCTTGTGCAGCTGATCAGGAATATATATATTTATTTATTATATGCACGACAAAACTATAATATCAAAGTGATCTAATTTTACACAACTTGATCAAATATCATTCCAGTTATCTGTTGACAGACGCTTCCGCAGCTTTGAAAAGATTGCACAATTTCGAAAGACGATAAACTTTGGCAACGCAGTTTTATCAGCTGTTTTCTATTTGAACATATGTATTTATCTTTACATGGGCTACCGTGTGGCACCACAATTGCCAGACAATGAATCTTCAGTTCTTAAATGCCTCATCTTTACAGCAATTTGTGAGCTTGCTGTTGCTGCTGCTGTTGCTGCTGTTGCTGCTGCTGTTGCTGCTGTTGTTGTTGTTGTTGTTGCATGTGATTGTTCTTGGGCATGTTGTGGGTTTACTTTGGAAACAAACCATTTACGTGACACATTTCCGAGTCGTGGCCAGCTTTAGTGTTCTTCTTATTGCTGTTGTTGTTTTGTGTAGTTGCCGTTAATCAGATTCACGGCGCATTTCCACATTGGGTTCTGCTTCTTTTTTTTTTTGTATTTATTTTCATTGTTATCATTTGAAAATGCCTTAATCCGAATTTATGAAATAAAAGCGGAAGTCTGTGCGGCTTGTTTCCCATTGTGCCCACTACTCGCTGCCCTATCTCTCTATCTATCTATCTCTCTCTCTCTCTCTCTCTCTCTATCGCTCTCTCTCTCTCTTCTTTCTTTCTTTATCAGATCTCTGGCAGGGGTTTCTCCGTTTACGTTTTGTGTGGCATTTGAATGCCTTGTGAATTTTGTTGTTGTTTTGGTTTCTTTTTACGAGCGCGCGTTTTTTTTCTTCAGCTTTTTTACGGTTAGTTCGTTTCGCTTGTGGAGCGATTGATTTTACGTTTTTGCTGCTACTGTCGCCGGCTTCAGTGGGGGGAGAGTGAGATCTCTATTGAGCCGGGGCAGGTCCACAAGAATTGGTGTTAATGACCGTTTTTTTTTCCTATATATAAATATATATTGCTTTTATGAGCCCAGCTGCCAACATTAAATGACAGACGATTCTGTTCGTATGTATTTTTGATGAGCCAACAAATTACCGCAAGTTTTTAAAAAGTATTCCCAGCCAAACAGGAACTAACAACCCACTATCCCAACCCCTCCACCTCCTCCTCCAACCCACAGACTCCGCCTTACCCCACATTCCCGATTGTAACACGCGTTGCGTGGAAAAACGCTGAAAACTTTATGACACATCTGTTTATTGATTTATAGTCCGGGAAAGTGCCAATAAAACTGAGTCCACAGCCCTGCCTAGGATTAGCTAGCTAGCTGGCTATACGTTGACTAGCCAGGAATTCCATCTTCCCCCTCTAAGCACAGCGAGACAAGAGCATAAAATTCATTTTACTGTATATTTTTGGTGCATTTTTAATGACTCGAGCAGGCACAGTAGTACATGAAATTTACTTTAAGCCATAAATCGTTTAGGCGAGGGTGGCTACAGTCTGCAACTATAACTATATATAGGAAGACAACCACACAGACACACACCAACACACACCAACACACACATACAAACAAACATCCGCAGGCACATACAAAAAGATTTTTGGTACTTATGATAAAATTTGATTGGGCATCCCCAAAATGTTTGACTGCTGCTCGAACTATATTTGGAATTTGATAAATAGGCGGCACACGCCCCTATTTCGATTGCCAGCTGCAATATATCGATGCCTGACAAGCGCCTACACTCAGCACAAAATCGCCATATATTTGGCGTCAAGGGTAAATCCCTTTAATGTTTAACAAATTATTTCTTAAACGGAAGGTTGAGCTTAGTTTTAGTTTAAAAAAAAAACATGGTCGTACACTATATATATTTCTAAAATTTTAAAATATATATGTCTAACTTCCAGAGTATTTCTTATATGCTTACAAAACTCTTATATGAACTTTTTTCTTATCTAAATTAGTATTGAACATTAGTGCTAAAATTTCATATAAACAATCAGTTTGGTTTTATTAATTCATATAATTTAATTTAGAAAAAATTATGATTTTACGTCGGATTGAGCCAGTGATTTTATAGCAGCATATCATAAAAGATTTGTTCTACTCGAATTTATATTTAATATAAATAGAAGAAAAGTAATTCTCATTTTATGTTTTTTTTTTTTTGATAAATTTAGAAATTATCTGTAATAAGCAGAACATTTTTCAAGCTTTACGGCGATATTACAGGTAGATTTTTTTCTGAGTGTAAAAGAAAATGAATAATTTGCTTATCTAATGATTGAGTCAAGATTTTTTGCAATTTTAATTTTACGATTTTTTCTTATGCTTCTAAAGAGTGTCATTCATAGGTTGACCATGCTCATGTCTACGAAGATCCTCTGCTCTTTTCTTGTGAGCTGCCACGTTCTTATATATAATTTTTAATATCGGGATCGTGTCAAGCGTTCACTTCCTTTGCTCGAACACAGTTATCGAATTATGCGTCAGCACAGTTGGCCGTAATTGAAAATAAACACGCTAAGCAAATAGTGCATGGAGACGACAAATATAGAAAATTGAAATGCTGAATATTAACGCACAAGCTACACAAAGTCACGTACCAGAGGACTGTCAACAGAATTTGGAATAGAAAATTACTTGCTGCGCCTAAGCAAACATCCTTTTTGGCCAATGCCGCTGGCCCGGCTTCCTGTCGATGCTTATCATGTGTGAGCCAGAAGAATGCTGGCATTTTTACATGGATTGTATTATATTTTATTGTTGTGTGCGAAACAATAGCAAAAATGCAATTGGAGGCACGGCAGCTGGAATGTGTGTGCGTGTGTGGACAGGATGACAGGCGAGCAGGATTAACTGTAACTAGTTAAGTGGCAGGATGTGTGTGTGTGTTTGTGTGTGTGTGTGTGTGTGTGATGAGGATCAAACCAAATCGGCTCACAAAACAATTGGCCCATAGATTTAGAATAGTTGGGAATCAGGTCGCTAGGATCTGGTCACGCATCGTCTATAAGCATTAGGCTGAGAGACGCCGCGTATCAATTAGGCAGCCAATTAAAGCACTTAATTTATTTGGCCCGCGATCGATGTGATCGATAAACAAGCCATTAGTTGCTGGCCCACACAACAGCCAAAAAAAAAAATTAATTTCTACTGCTCTTTCACTCGAAAGGCGAGCGGACTTCAAAGCAGACGGCGACAGGACGAGCCAAGAACCAGACATTAGATACAGCTACAGATGGAGTTACAGATACAGATACAGATACATTTACAAAGAGATAGACAGAGAGAGAGAGAGAGAGAGAGAGAGAAAGAGAGACAAAGGTGCAATCTTAAGTGAAAAACCAATAGCAATAATTGCGTAGCTGCTGCTTGCTTAGATCATTTCTTTGGAAATGCAGCAGCTGCTGCAATTTGAACTGCATGAACACAGGACGCGCGTCCTGTGGCTGCCTCGTGCCTTGTGCAACCACCGTCAAGGGGCAGCTTCAGAGGGCGCGACTCGGTTTCTTTTACATTTTATTTTATTTCATTTTCATTTTTATTTTGTGTATTCCATATTCCTGAAACTACAACAATCCAAAAAGGCTGCGTAATTCGAGTATCGCACTTCACGCTTGTCTATAAATGTTTGATGAAAGGATTCTGGCACTTAGCTAGCTGATATACATATGTGTGTATGTAGGCCTCAACATATGCTGCAGGATCAGAAAACCTCAAGCAGACAATGCCCAGCTAGTCAAATAAATGATCCTTTGCCTGTCACTTTGAAAAGGAAGTCGCGCATTCAAATATGCGAGCAGCCAAAGGAAAAGGGATTTCCTGTAATTACACTCGTCGTCTAGGCGGCATAATTAGTCAACACACATACATACATACATACATATATATATATATATATATATATATATACTACACACGCACAAGCAATTGCCCCCACATCGGCACGTGATGGCTACTGAAATTGTTGGCATTGCTTCTTGAATCGTTTATTAATATGTACAAAAGATATTTCAATGAAAGTTAAGTGCGAGTTGATAAATTGCCGACTGTCAACGTCTGAGGAAATGGAAATGGAAATGGAAAGGGAAAAAGGCAAGCGAAGATTAATATGAAATTCGAATAATGTCGTTTTAGGTGTAGGCTAAATTTGGCAATTCAGAAAGGTTCAGAGTTCGAATAGACAAATACATTTTTAAGCAATGTGTGCAGAGAATCAGAAGTGGGTCTTATGGAATGATGGAAAATCTAAGTAATTTATACTAATTATATTCTAAGCAAATGACAAATTTAAAATAAAGATGTAAGCTGAAACTATCCATATGGAAGTTTGCTTTCAATTTAGGCTACAACTTAAAGCCGGAAAAGACCTGGAGTTATGCATTTCACAACTAAGTCATAATTACTGCTGAAAGCCAGCTGTCCATTGGCCATTAGTTCGATTTGTATCTCAGTCAAGAGTTTTTGAGTTCGCAACCAACAAACAAAAATTGATTCACCTTTTTCACATGAGCTAAGCGTTTTAAGTCCCAACAATGCGGGCTCTGCACTCAATGAATGAAAAACCAGCGATTAGTTTTTGTGCCCTTGTCTAACAATAAGATCTAAAAATGTGTCCACTGCTGTCAGCTCAGCGAATTAACTGCTATGCACTGTGAGCAATCATTTGGCAACTAAATGGATTATTATGAGAATTTATTAAATAAAGTGTACAGCAAACGAATAGACAAATATATATTCACAATGAATAACAAGCTTAATAAGTCAAAAATAAGTAATTAAATTCAAAATTAAATCAAGTTATATATACATATATATAATATATATATGAAAGTTACATGTTTAAAAGAATATATTGCAACACCATAGTTAGCTTTAAAATAGTTTTAGAATAAATAATTGATTGAAACGCCTATAACAAATAACATACATATAAATGAAAAAAATATAAATTGCTACCCCAATTTGGGCGAGTGTAAGTGAGAGCGAGAGTCACTATCACAGCGAGAGCGTTAAAGAGCGCCTTGCTGATTGTGCATGAGAGGGAGAGAAATAGAGCGAGAGCGGGAGAGAGCGCGCTTGTGGTTGAGAGAGCGTGCGAGAGAGCGTGACTGGCGGAGGCAACAAAACCCGATGCACGGCGACGATCGCAATCAGTTGAGAACGTGAAGTGCGCGTGCACAGAACGCAATAACACTCTCAAACTGTACAACATACAAAATACAAACGTAGCGCTGAATTACGCAGATACGCTCGTACGCAATAACAACAACAATAACAGCAAGAAAAGCAAATGCAGCTGCAAACTGGAATTTTGTGTTAAGTGAAAAAACAAAAACTAAAAAACTTGAAGCTGAAAACGCTGCAACAATTTGAAACAGCAACAGAAACAACAACAAAACTTTCGAAACCCGAGCCAAGCACATAGAAAAGTAGTTCAGAGCGCGAAATACTTAAGCGCCAGCTGTTTGCAACTGCGAGATACATTTTTGCAAATTGTGAAATCTGCAAATATCTGAAAAGTGTAATAGAGTCCCCCACCCCCTCCATACCCTGTTGTGCAGTAGTGAAAACATACATAGATCCAAAGCGAGAGAGCGAGAGAGAGAGAGAGAGAGAGATACACATATAGCTGGAGAAAACAGACAAAAGCCAAGCGAAAGCGAGTGCAATTTCTATTTTCGCGAAAAACAACAAGAAAACAGCTAACAAAAACAGAAAAGAGAACAACATTTTATATGTATGCACATATATTAAAAATTCAACGACAACAACTCAAATTGCATTGGCAATTCCGTGCAGGAAGCTCCATAAACAAAAGAAATTCATAAACAAATTACAAATAACCGAGCACGTACATATCAATACATATATATATATATATTTAAAAGATTTATATGTGTATATATATTTGAACAGCGGATGTTGTTGTCTTAAAAATATACCAATATACCAAATACACAACAACAACAACAACAACGTTGCGCAGCAGAAACAGTGTAGAGGACATTTTTGGATTAACTTTCATTAACTAGGTAAGTAGATGATATTACCAAAAAAAAGAATACCAACAGCAGTTCGGCAGTTCGGCAGTTCGATCGATTAACAAATGTGGCGTTCATTAAGAGTTCCAATTTAGGTTTCATTAACAACATTAACAGCGACAACCATTTCGGCCAAGTTAAGTATTATGGCCATCGTTGTTGTTTAAAGTTTAAGCGGCTTGTTTGCCATACCGAAGAATGTGCTGTCAATCTCACAATTTTGTTTTGGATTTTCGGTGTTTTCGGTTTGCCTTGTACTCGGTTTCAATTCGTTTTTATTTTTATTTTTATTTTTATTTTTATTTTGTATTGAGATCTGCTAATTGACCTCTAAAAGGTGCTTCGTAATTTTCTACACATATGTTTGTATTTATGTATACATGTATAAAACGGAAAGATCATTTAAATTAACATAAACGAAACCCATAACTCAAAACAGAAGACACACTTTCAAAAACTGAAAGTGACAGCGATATAAACGTGTTCAACCAACATATATACTACGATATACCATTTACCACTGACTTGGCCAAGAGGTCAGCTAACAAAATTACAATTAACATTGCCTTGAGTTAGGATCGTGTGCTTTCAAGAGCAAACTTATTTGGTTGCACAAAGTTTGGGTTACTTGTACTCTTTATTAGCAGCTAGCAGTGAGAGGGTATATAAGATAAGATATACATCGAACTATTACAAATGACTAATGCAACTCGGGGAATTACTGCTATCCACTAGATTATTTATGTTCGATACCTTAATATTACTCGGATTTTATAATCATTTTTTTTTTTTTTTTTGGTATCAGCTTGAACTGACAACGTTTCATATAAACCAACTCACTTCCGATTATATACAAAAGAAAAATTCCGTTTTTAAAGTCGTTAAAATAATCAGTTAGTAAATGAGCTGATTCAGTGGAAAAAATATTGATTAAAACGGCTCGAACGAAACACTTTTGGTTTATAGCTAACTCAAATCAGTAAATAGTAATTTATACAGTAATCATATGCTATATACTCTATAAAAGTAGTAGTGTACTAGCCTTAAAGTCACGTTTTGGTTGTCCGTAATAATTTCAAGGGTTCTTTTGTTATGATCAGATAAGTGGTATGCTAATTGTTTTAACTGTAGACAAGCAGCTCTTAAGTTTGAGCTGGCACATAAAGAAAAGAGTGGGTAACTGAAAGTCAAACAAACATAGATGCAGATAAAATCCGATCAAGATCTACAATCGCTTTATACAGTTTTTGGCCAGCCCCTCAAGGAACATTCACCGCAGAGCTCAGCTTAGACTCAATGTGCAGTTTGCCGTGACCAAATTCATCTTTGTGGTAGCTGGCTGGCAAGAGTTATGAAATGCCTAACAACAGAATTGTCAAGAGAATGTTGTAGGAGCTGGCAACAGTTGAGGCTGAGAGAACAAACCGAAAACCACAAAACAAAGCGACACTCAAAATGCCAAAGACGGCGGCAGCTGCAAAAAAAAAAACCAAACAGCAACAGAAGCAGAAGCAGAAGAGTGCAGTAGTTGAGCCAGTCAAGCGAATATAAAGACGGAGCTGAAGACAGAGAGAGCGAAGAGAGAGAGAGAGAGAGAGGTAGATAGAACGGCATTAAATGCATTTTGGGCGCTTTGTTTCTCATTTTATTATATTGTTTTTTTTTGTTTGTGGCCCGCATATTGTAAATGCGCGCGCATGCGCAAAGGATGTGGCCAAGTCGGCGTGGATCTGGAACTGTTGAGCTGCAACAGCAGCGGGTCTTTGTAATCTCTTTGCAGCTGCCACATATGTATAAAAACGCACCTGGCCACACATACCACACACACACTCACACACACAGAACAACAATAAAAACAGTTCTTAATTAAATTCTGTTGTAGTCTCTAACACTCGGCGTCCTTCTTGCACGCTTACACTGCTCTTGATGGGTAAAGCAGTGTATAAGTTCAAAGTTCAGCATTAAATATATTTTTCTATAAATTCAATTTGGTTTCATACGAGATTTTTGTTAAAACTTAAGTTCAAAGAAAATCTTATTTTGTGATTAAATATTTTCGAAATATTTCAAACTTAATATGAAATTTTGATTCATTTCGAGAATTAAGAGCGATTTAAAATTTCATCGTTATTATTATTAGTTGGGGGCCCCTTAAATATTAATCTGAAAATTCGTTTCTAATTATATCTGTCTACAAAACATCTGGTTTGTCTTAGACCTAGTTCCTTTGTCTTTCTTCGTTACATCATTATATATAGACGATATATTCAACGACGCTATTCAAGTTCAATAAGTACTCATATGCATACAAATGTCTATCAGCGAGTTGGGTTGGTGAAGCGATAAAACTTAGTATTCTATATTTGCCACCATTTTCAGAAATGAATCATCAAATGTTATGACTAAAATAGTACAACATTTTTTAAAAAGGTCTTAAAACATAATAATTTAAAATTTAAGTTGCAAATTAAACAATATAAAATTAATTTCAAAATTATTTTATAGAAAACAAGTGAATTGAGTAGGTAAATCACCGATTTGCCTGCTTTAATATTCCAAAGGGATTCTCTGTTTGTAGTTTGTTTTGCGTATAGAGTATAACGCAGTCGGCTAACACAAGTCGCTAATTGCTTGGCTGTTTCTCGCTGTGCTGATTCAGCATGATGTTGACCCACTAAAGGAAATAACAAACCCGTGACACAGCGTCTTCAACTGCATTTCGTAGATAATAGTACCCAGTTTGGGGGAGGGGCTCGCTATCAACTGTGGGGAGTTTTGATAAGCATTTCGACAGTTGGGCACGTCGCACGTCCGTTTCCTGCTGCGTGAGTGAAACACACCTGAGTCGTTGAGTGAAGTTCTTTTCCTGCTGCTTGTCAAGTTGTGCGTCTGCTGCATGACGCGTGGCGCGTCTTTGTGGCAGCAATAGCAGCAGCAGCAGCAGCAGCAGCATCTGCAATATGCTTCATTGACCGCGACACGTGTGGGGCGTGAAATGACAGCAGACGGCGACATCATCAAAGCATTTGCAGCGGTTTTTATTTAATTTCCAACTAAATATTTACAGCAGCCTCTGAAATGCATTTGGCGCCATTTGCTTTATTTTTATAACGAGGAAAAGTCGTCACACATCCGTCCATCAACTGTGCCCCTCCGTGAAAATGATGAATGGCTGTGTTCTCAGCGGCAGTTCCAACATTCAACGCCTCCTCCTCCGCCTCTCCCCCATCTCGCCGCAACCACCCCTCAGCCACCCTCGCCGGCTTGCGCTTTTGCAGACGTCAGGCAGACGTCGCGACAGCGTTACATGATTTGTAATATCAGCAAACATATACATATATATATATATATATATATTTATATATATTTATGCATATATATAGACATATGTGTAGAAATACCGGAGAGCAACGAGGCATGTGGGAATCCGGTTTGTTGTTGCTTCACTGGCAAAAATGTTTATTTTTAAACAATATTCAGCAGATTATCATCTGTCGTCTGACGTTGTCTGTTGTTGCACTTGTTGTTGTTGTTGTTGTTGTAGCATGCAATCTGTTAAATATTTGTTTTTGAATGAACACGTTTATTTGCCTTGAATTGTAGCCAAAAACAAAAAGAGAAGACGAAACCCAAGAAACCTTGTTGTATTTAATAAATACAAAAAGCATGTGAAATCGAACAACCTTTGACCTTAACTTTTACTCTGGCTTCTCTTCTGTTTTTTGGCATCATTCGCATTTTTTTCCAACAAATTTATTGAATAGTTGAATAGTCGCAGCAGCTTGTTTCTAGTCACTTTTCCACATTTCGATGATGAAACTCTTCTGCTCAACTTTTTAACTTAATTAAGCAGCAGGTTTTTTTTTTAGTCAGTCACTTTTCCACAGGGACGAACAAAACAATTTCTCTGATGAAACTTTTAACTAAATTCTCAGCAGAGACAGCAAATTGATTTAGGAGGAAGCGCATAATTTAGCATGCCGTGCACAAGTATCTACGAGATACATTCGCTCTCAGATACTATATTCGCGTGTGCAAGAACAGCCAGAGCGGTTTCAAACTGTAATCAAATTAATGGCAGCTCGCAAATTTACATAGTCACTGTGTTTTCCATTTGTCAGTCATTTGATATGTAAACCAACTAAATCTGCTAGTCACGAATATGCCACACGCTATCTTCGACCTGGAGATGCCCCAACAGTGCAACATCTAACTAAAATTAATGGTTTGCATTTCTACTTTTTCGGAATGCTTATAAATCTTTTATGTACAAATGTTCTTCTAGCAAAAATCCTTTCTAATCTTATGAAAAACAGCAAAGCTTTCTAGTACTCAGCGCATTTTATTCTGAGTGTATTCAAGTAACTGCCAAACAAAATGCAGATAGCCGTTTCTAAAGTGGCGCGAAATGGAATTTCTCGGAATTTGATAAATAAAATTAAATACTATTTTAATTTATCTATACTTAAGTTTAATTGCTTGAAGAAAAGAGAAGAAAACAGCGCAGATTAAAACCCGAAAAGCAAACCACT
This sequence comes from Drosophila glabriapex, assembly GCA_035042305.1. NCBI lineage: Eukaryota > Metazoa > Arthropoda > Insecta > Diptera > Drosophilidae > Drosophila > Drosophila glabriapex. The sequence goes on from JAWNLN010000046.1 coordinate 19,102,731, forward strand.
CGACTTGACTAGCCATGCATATCTGGCACAAATTTGCTTACAGGGTATGCAAAATCTGAATGCGAAATTGAGAAAAATTTGAGATGCTTGGCAAAGTTCGCGGTAGATGAGTTCTTCAAAAACGGAAGCGACCTGCAGATAAAGATGGGAGGCGTCAACAGACACAAACACAGCACAAGTCTTAACTGTGTGTGTGTGTGTGGATGGGTGTGTGTGTGTGTGTGTGTGTGGGGAGCAAATTACGCACTTAAAGTGCTCGCCAAATGACAGGAAACGCGTCATTTTTTCGAACTTCAAATTACGATTTTACGTTTCGTCGTTTTCGTTGCTGCTGCTGCTGCTGCTGCTCTTGTTGTTGTGTGTGTGTGTGTGTGTGAGTGTGTGTCAGTGTTTATATAGTAGCTGCCACTAAGTAGCAACAGCAACAACAAGCGACAGTGCAAAGTGCAGACGTCAACGTAATTAAAACTGGCACAATTGCATTTGTTGTTGTCGCTGTATCTGCTCAGCAAGTTGTCGTCATTTATCTGTGTGTGTGTGTGTGTGTTGGTGTGTGTGTGTGTGTGTGTGTGTCAGAGTTTCCTTTTGTGCATCCTGTGCGCGGGCGTAGGCGGATATGCGCACATTGCACAGACTTCCTGTCATTGACTCTGACTCTGACTAGTAACAGAAAACCATTTCCTACACAGCCACAGACCAAGCGCGTCACACAAAGACCCAGACCAAGACCCAGACCAAGACCCAGACCCAGACCAAGACCCAGACCCAGGCCAGACCAGAGCAGACCTGGAGTTAGGGGCGCGTGCTCAGCACGCGGTTTATGTATGTTGTTGTAAGCCGAAACGAATGCCAATGTTGACAAAATACAAGAATCAATCAGACATTTAGTTGGACTGACAGGCAGAGCCTGTTGTAGTTTGTGTGGCTTAATAATTTCAGCTGTTCAAAAATGCCCAAACGGAAGCGCAGCAGACAAAATTACATACATTTATGCAGGGTGTTTTTTGGTTTTTTTTTTTGGGAATTGATGTCTGAGTTGTGATGCTCATGCCATTTTTTAACAAACTCGCTGACAAGTTTATCTTTCTGTTACATTTTGTAATCAATTTTCCCCGTTGGGTGGTCTCCAATAATTGATGCCATTGATTTTAATCTGATCGGCTCGGCCACATTTGAAATGCAAATGTTTATCGCTTATCGAAATGTTTTCAGCATTAAGCCTGCCTAAGAATCGAACCTTTGCGTTAATGACATGCCCCCCAATCGCAGCACACATCGCCTTAGACGAGCGCTGCGATAATGTTTATGGCATCCGGCTGATTGGACAGATTGATAGGTTTTTATTGTGTGGCGTAGGTTCGAATTTTGTATAACCTGTTCTGGCCATGGCTTTTTGGTGCCCAATTGATATGTTAATAACTCAGTTGCTCGCTGCTGTGTTCCAGCATCAATTCACGGACGCTACACAAATAAATAAACAGACACGCATAGTTCAACAAGTGGCACTTGCGGCAGCATCCCAATGTTGTGCATTGTGTGCGGCTGGCTTCCTGGACGGGCCAGCAAGCCAACAAGAGCGAGAATAGTGAAGGGGTTTTCAGCTTTTCATATTTGTTGATTCATCGCATTTGTTTACGCCCGTTGAAATTCGTGGAAGTTCGTGGGAATTATTGCGTTCAATTGCCACTAAAAATCCCTTCTATATATGTATGTATAATTAAAAAAAGAAGAAGAAGAATGCTGCCAACTGCGATTCCTGCGCTGGGCTTCTACGCACTTCCTTCGACGGAAGCACTTGAAACGAGTTCCGGAAAACTATTAACGCCGCCAAATGACAAATGGGCTAACACAACTCAAGGGTTCTCGTAACTTTGGCTTCCCCTTTTTGGCTACTCACTCGCTGCTGTGCGAGTGCTTATGTGTGTGTGTGTGTGTGTGTGTGAAATAAAATCTCAGTTGGTGGTTGTTCAACACACAAACACATCAACCCCCCCGCAGCGACGGTTTCCGTTGCTATGCCGCAAAACTTTAAAGTTTATCTTTGGGTTTTGTGCCGGCGGATGTTTTGCTTGTCATTGCCATTTTCATTTCCATTCACATTCGCATTCACATTCACATTCGTATTCACATTCGCATTCGTATTCACATTCGTATTCACGCTGTGTGTGAGTGTTTGCCGCCTGTCTTTGCGCTCTTTCGCCTTTTGTTGTGCTCGTCACATTCGCTGCTGCCAATTCGCCGTCGTCGTCGTCGCCACCCGTTTGTGCTAATTGTTTCCGCTCGCCGCATTGCTTCTTGATTGTTATCGTAATCGATGCCATATTCCGGTTTGCCACTTGGCGTTTCTATGTCAGCCCTCAGCCAACAACAGCCAGTCGTCAGCAGTCAACAGTCATCAGCCATTAGCCATTGACCAAGCCGCCGCGCCACACAGTCAGCCATGCAAATGTGGGCCATTTATTTAAATGTAGCCATGGCTTACACTGCTGCTGCTGCTGCTGCTGCTGCTGCTGCTGCTTTTGTTGTTGTTGTTGTTATCGATATGGCAGCTGCTTAGTGATTATTCAGCGCTTCCTTTCGTGTGCGATCAGCACCGCCACGCCCCTCGCCGCACCGCCACGCTTTCCGCACATGCGAACGTCCCATTTTTCGATAGCAACAAGGTCAGATTTAATTTTGCGTTAAAAAAAAAACATTGAAGCGCAAGCACTCAAATGCAGCACAGCGAATTTTGAATACCCTAACTGAAAAGTTATGCATAAAGTTGGCTTTAGTAAGTTTTAGTTTATTATAGTTATAGAGCGACTCCTCGAGCTGAACATTTAGAGTCTCCGGCAGAGCGCAGTGACTAAGTTATAATGCTCATTGTCTGATTAAAAAAACACAAATCAAATTGCACGTTGTACAATGCGGCGTATGCGTATTATTGTTGCCGTTGACGCGATTAAACAATTGTCTGGTTGTGAAAGCATTTCCGCCACTTGACTTCTGCTCCATGCACACACACACACACACACACACACACACACAAACACTAACACATATATATATATATATATATGGATACATGCAACGCCGCCCCTCCCTCATCAGCTAATGAGTCACTTCCATTAATCAGCGCCATTTACTATCTTCCATTTTGCAGCTGATTGCCGTTGAGCGCTGAGCGATGCAAGTGGAGGCCAGTTACCCGAAATACGCCGGACGCGTGCCACCGCTCGATCTGTCGCAGGTCAATGCCGGCCAGGATCAACTGCAGCTGCAACAGCTGTGGGCCAGCAACGCGGCCGTTGCGATGAAACGCCATCATCCCTACCAGATGCTGGACAAGTGTCGTGGCGGCGCCGTTGCCCTCCTCAGCGATGATAATAACAATAACACAGGCCTTGCCACTGGCCCGAATAGTCACACCAACCTGCTACATCCCATGGGCTCCGATGGACTGCCACTCGATCCGCGCGACTGGACCCGAGCCGATGTCTGGAAATGGTTAATCAACATGGCTGTGTCTGAGGGTCTCGAAGTGACGCCAGAACTCCCACAAAAGTTCCCCATGAACGGCAAGGCGTTGTGCCTCATGAGCCTGGACATGTATCTGTGCCGGGTGCCCGTCGGTGGCAAGATGCTCTATCGTGATTTTCGTGTGCGACTCGCTCGCGCCATGGCGCTGCTCTCCTAGTTGACGGCGGCGGGGTGTTGTGGGGGGCGAAGAAGTCTCAACTCTCTCTCTGAGTGAATTACCTAATCAGGTTGTACATATACATAGTATATACATACATATATATATATATATATATATATATAGCACCTATAGCTAACCTAGCGCTAAGCATTCGTCGTAAGTTTTAGTTATAATGCATTTGTTTAATCGCTTAAGTAATCGGAGCTTGCCCCGCCCCCATCCCCCAAATAAATGTGTGGACGGGCGGGGCACACTTCAAATACTGTCCTATTAGTTATTTAAGTTGCATCTAATGAAAATATAAAATGAAATTTTATCAAATGAATTCAAAATGTGCTGTTTTCTATTGACTAAAGTGGAATGTGAGATCAGGAAAAAACTAAGTGGATAAAGATATAATGAATGTTATAAAGAGTTTGAGTAAGAACTCTTGTTGCTGGACAACATTTTGACAGGGTATTGATTATGGATAAAAGATATTTGGGTTTTAAAGCTATCTTCAAAACAAATGTTTCTGTAACGTTTTACGCATAAAATAACAATATTTGTATAAAGTATTGCAAACAACTCGAGAACTGATCTTAAAAGAACTTAATGAATTAAACTTGGAATAGATAAAATAATGAGCTGGAACATAGATAAGAACTAAGGCCAGATAAACATTTGGCAAGAAGATCTTAAGACTGAGTCAGCTTTGGGAGCTGAATTGTAGACAGTTTTAATCTACGAACTGTAGACGAATAGCTTAGATATCTGTTATCAAATCCAACAGGAATGTTCATTATATTGATAAAAAAAGTCTGCAAAAATGCAGAGCTAATAAATTTCTTCAGTTCCGGCTTAAACTCATTGATTAAAGTACAGCGAATATAAAGATTAACAGCTGGTGCATGCAATTATTTAGAGCACTCTTCTGATATGAAAGAGTATAAAAATGACTATTTTATAGAACAGATTATACTGCGCACTTTTCTGAAGTTATGGATTACAATTCGTATTTTTTTAAATAATTAACCTAAGCAGCTGTACTAAATCTTTATTTCTCTTTTTTTGAGTGCATATTCTTGGGCCACTTTCTAAGCAATTTCGAAATGAATGGGCACAAGCTGAGTGTGTTTTATGTGTTGTTTATGTGTGAGCCACACAAACACACACACACACACACATACAGCACATATATATATAGATATGTATATAAATATGTGTATATAAGAGAACCACAAAGCGACGCATTGACATGTTGAATATGGTTGCCCAATTAGCACATCATTAAGGTTAAACGAGAAATGCTCTCAGACGCTGGCGCTGCCGACTTCTCTCCGTCCTGCCCCCTCCTCTCCCCTTTTCCCATCCCCTCAACAAAACAACAACAACAACAACAACAAGAAAAACTCAATGGAAGTGCAATAAACTCTTTGTTATTGTTGGCAGAGGAGAAGTTAATGTTAACATTTGTTTAAGTTCGACGATAGATCACCCATGATGTTTATTTTTAGAGAGAGGCGTGATTTATGTCTACCAGTTGAAGGGAAAGGGTAAGGGAGTTGGTGAAGAGTGGAGAGGGGGGGGGGAGATACAGTTCATAGCAGTTTGTTAAGTGTGTAGTAAATAATATTTGGCATTTTGCAGCCAGCTGGCAAAAAAGGTTAGGTAACCCAAAGTGAGCACTAAAAAAGGGTTGCTCAGTTTGTTTAGATCTTCCTTAGTTTTTGTATATATATATTTATATATTTCGCAAACAACAGTTGAACAATTATGACAACAATGACGAGGTAATGATAATCAGTAGCGGTAGCCAAATAGAACCCATGCTTGGACAGAGATAGGGCATTAGAAAGAGAGAGAGGGAGAGGGAGAGAGATGAAGGGGGTGGTTGCGGGAGAGGTAGCGAGATAGATGCTGATTCAAGCGCTTCATCCGCCCGTGCATCCGCTCGTTTGGCTCTTTTTTTTTTTTTACTTTTTTCTATGAATGAACAGCTACTGCTACAGCTACAGATACAGATACAAAACACTGTGCGCTGTCTCTTCCTGTATGCCTACCCCGCCTGCCTCCCTGCCTCCACACTTCCTTTAGCTCATTGTCGCTGCTGCTGCTGCGGCTGCTGTTGCTGCGGCTGCTGTTGTAACTTTGGAACTTTGCATTTAGTGCAGTTTTATAAATTTGTCTGTTTTCTGTTTTTAATTCTCTCTTTAGTTGAGCATCCGGGATGTTGTTTGTGCACACACAAACAGCGCCGGCCCAAAAGGTAAAGGAAGTGAGACAAATGGGCCAGCAGTGGCAGCAACAACAGCCAGCAACAACAGCCAGCAACAACAATCAGCAACAACAGCCAGCAACAACAACCAACAACAACATGGCAAGTACTTTGTTTGTACCTTTCACAGCTACCTTGTAATATGAAACAGATGTCGTGGCCACAGAACTCAATTCAAAAGACCAGCCAGGCAGTTAGTCGACCTGCCACATGCCACATGCCGCATGTGCCAAGCGGCAGCAACAGCTGACACCGTTTGCGGCACACAAATTTACTCAGTAAGCAAAGAAGAAACATATTGACACAAGTGTAAGCTATCAAACAGACGTCGTGTGGCACACAGATCTGTGGAAAGGCGGAAAATTCTTTGCATGCTATGTTCTCTGCTCAATTTGGTGTTGCAATAGCTGAAAGAAAATTTGTATAACTTAGTTTTTTACTATCGGTTGAGTTAGAATGCTGCAATGAACGTGGAGCAATCAGCACATTTTGAAAGTGATTATTATTTGAAAGAAAATTACTTTAAATGGCGTCTTACTTACCTCTAAATTTTACCTAAAAATAACAGTAATTAATTAATTAAAATTACATCCCAACCAGTGACTCATGACAAGTTAACAAGCTACGAGATAAGTTCAAATTGTATTTAAACTTTTTCCAACGAGTGTATATTAAATTTGATTTTTTTAAATGTTTTAAATCAAAGTCTGCTATTTGAATGCACACCAAGCAGATGACATCGACAGATAGATAGAACGAGAATATTTCCGGGTGATCGGAAATGGACTCTTAGCTCAGTGACCAACAATCAATCGGCTTTCAAATATAGAAATGTGGATTTTTCCATCAATCAATCAGTTTTGTAATCTCAAGTTTGACGCTGCGAATGCGCTTAGCAAAACAAAAGCGGCTAACGTGAACAAATCGTCGAATGGCCGGAAAATATACTGTAGGAAATGCCGCTTATGTAAAGTAGAATATCCGCCGGCATCGATGGCGTCGACCGATCGCGACCCGAGCGCCAAACGAACGGAAGGCGAGGTGCGAAAACAATAAAAGCCGAACGGAAGTGGAAGCGAGTGACGGTTCCGTACAATTGTCATCATCATCATCATCATCATCATCGTCATCATCGTCATCATGATCGCCATCATCAACATGTCCATCATTCGGTGGCACTGGACTCGAGCGCTGCAACAGATTTTTGCCAATTCGTTTGAAATGGTTTTTCTCCCGTTTTTCCGGCCTAGAATCTTTTTACGATTTGTGTGCCCGAAATTCTTATAGGAAATGACTTAACTAAATTGTGAGCCACATCAATTCGGTGGCTCAAGTGGTTGAGCTAGCTGGCATTCTGACACAACTATCCACATAGAACCACACACAAAAAAAAAAAGAAAAAAAAAGCAGACGCTAAACGAAACTCAAACAGTGTATGTGGGTTGGGGGGAGGAGTGGCGGGGGCAGCGGTGGAGCTGGTATTGTGCAATTGAGGCAGCCGGCTTTTTAATTAGTTCATTGGCAGCAGCAGCGGAATGGGCGCGATATTTCCCACGAACTCTGAAATCGACGGGGTAAACAAATGAAATGAATCAACAAATATGAAAACATGTAAAAGGGGTGCTACAATTGAGGGAATGCGACTAACAGATACCCTATCTGAAAGGGACCTAAATAGGCAATAAGAGAAATACATTGATAAATAGATAGATCTAAAAAGGGGGCTAATGGCAGAAAAAGGGCGATATTTTTGAGAGAATGGAACTGAGAGGGTCATCGATTTATAGAACAAGCTGGAGCCAGAGAAGGACGAAGGGAAAGTCAGGAAGTTCTTTTGAAAGGGAGGTAGTCAGAAAAGGATATACATATATGTATATAAATAGAAAGGGGGAGCGTTAGTAAGAGGAAATATGAAAGAGATAATAGAAATAAAATGAAAGCAACTGAAAGAGTACAAAAATAGAGAGATATGTGGAGAAATTGCGAAGCAGAAAAAGAGAGAGAGAGAGATTGATCCTTCATCTGTCCGATGTCTTGAATATAAGTATGTATATATTATTTATTTTGTATATATATGCTACACACTTGCTTATATGTACAGGGTATTTACATGAAAAAGAAACACCAATTGTAATGTGAAAAACTCAACTCTGCCCCGCTGTGGAGCCACACACAAAGAGCGGCTGCCCGCTTGGAAGCTGCCCCAAAGATGAGCCACTTGTTTAACGGGCCGCGTTGTTGATTCATGTATTTGTATTTGTTTATGTGAAGTTTAGGGAAATTGCTGAGGTATTAACATTTAGATTGGTCATTGGAGAATGTCGCCTGCAGTTAGCCATGGCAACAGAGAGAAGATTGTGCCAACCCACGCCACGACAAAAGCCCATCAGTGGGTACATCTTTTAGACGGCACGACACTTCCATTTGTTGAATCAGTTGTGCAGCGGATGGCATAAATAATGACAACGCTAGCCGAGACACGATTTGTAAGGCATATCATTAGCACGGCCCAAGCTTCAACTCGACTCAAGTTCGTCGCACCGTCGATTAGCGATTAACGAAACACAATTTCCATTTCGAATGCTGGATAACTTCAGGGGGCTGCTCTGCGGGCGTTCTACTTATACAAGACTACAACAGACTAGGGAATTGATTATTTCATTTCGATTCTCGGGGGTTGGGGGCTGGCTGTGGACCACCCGTTCAGTGTATGAGGCAATAGACGGCAATAGACGGCATTGCCAACTTCCGGCCCGCATTAGATGGAGGCAATAAAATGTTTAGAGTGCAGCTCACACTTGGCCCCAAAAATAATGGATTCCAATGAGCACTTGAAGTTCAGTGGGTTTCTCACGCCCACGCTGCGCTCTGGCCAGATTGCCATGAGAAGGGAAAAGTCAAAAGCTGTGTGAAATGTGTTCAAGAAAACGCGAGGCAGAATGTGACTAAGACGAAGAGAGACGGTCGAGAGAGAGAGAGAGACAGAGAGAGAGAGAGAGAGAGAGAGAGAGTGGGAAACACTGGGCAACAACTGAAACTGTCACTCAGAGAAAACGAGTGGGAGAGAAGAGAGCATTATGCATATAGTAGAATGAACTGATTGCTACACACAACACGACAAGTTCATGGGAACAAAAACTCGGCGTTTTAATGTAGTCAAGTGTAAAGAACCCAACGCCTTCTCCCTTCTCCCTTTTCCTCTCTCTACCGTCTTCCCCTCGCTGCCCGGCTACATCAACTTCATCCTCATCCATCTTCAGCTTCATTGTTTCGTTTCTTCTTGTTGTTTTTTTGTCTTGTTGAGGGCACAAGTGCAGAGCACAGCGCTAAGCATATAATAAATAATGCCTGTAATATAATATAACATGTGTGTGAAATGAGTGCGTTTTTTTGTTCTTTTTGACATTAGAGATTTGTGGTTAAAGTGACACTGGATTTTATGGAGAGCAGCTTTAGTTGTGTCCACAATGTGTTGAAGTCAGGCATAAGTTTTTTGTTCAATGGTATGATAGACTAGCTGAAGCTATGATAAGTAAGAAGTAGGGTCAGTTGCCAGGATATGAGTATTATATTATCATATATCATATAGCAATCATAAGATCTAGTTCTATTTTCTATTGTTAGTATATAGAATAGAAAGCTCTTCTTATTTGGTCTACATAACTTTATCAAAACTGCATAGATTCATAGATAAAAGCAAGGTTTTATAATCGAGATTAATACTGCATTTCAATAGAGAAATTCCTGTTCGAATTCTAACTCAAAAAATGCATATTGTTTACGGTTACAAGCTGGCCACTGCCTTTGTCAAAAGCACATGGATTTATCTCAACTGATTACTGATCCTTCTTTGGCGAGTATCTTTTTCTACATCAAGTACACAGTTGGGGTTTTCCTTTATCCATTATGCTTGAGATTGCGGATACATGTCGACTCTTGAGGCATAAATAAGCCTTTATGCTGATGGACAGGCATGCATTTATAAATATATAAATAAGTAATCGTATAAGGAATGAAGATACCACAATGTTAACAGCGATCGCTGTGTGGGCGTATCATCACTTTCAATTTTTTGTGGTCGACTCGAGTCGTGTTGTGGCATTCAATTTGACTGACACTCGACGCGTTGCACGTTGCCTGCTGTGTGCTCTCTGTTTGCCGTTTGCCGCCAGCATAGCCAAATCGAATTGTGGCTAGGAATATATAGTTGGCTAGAAGGGAGTGCGCGGAGCTGCTTTTCTGACTTTTGTCTGCGACTTGTCTGCCAAACGTCGACGTCTGCGAGGCTTCCGTTTCCTGCGCATAAATTTTAATGAGCCAGGAACGACCGACGAAATATCAATTGAAATGAGTGAGCAAAAAAAAAAAACCAGAATGAATAAATGAAAAATAAATACAATAAAACAGGAGGCAGGCCAGCCTTGACTTTGGGCAACAAAGTCACGGCAAATGTTGGCCAATAAATAAGCAGCAGCCAACCAACCAGTCAACCAGTTTTCCCCAACTCGGGTGAAAACTGAATGAGGAAAAGCAACGACAAAGGCAACGGCGAAAGGCACATAAAAAAAAAAACAACTTACACACAAAATGCATTTTTGGATGCGGCATTTACTTGCTTTCCCGAGCGTTAAATTCACAGATATGCGAAAAACTTAAAACGGACAATTGAAAAACAAGAAATTATCTACTTAGCCTGGGCACCTCGAAGTTAACATACCCTACACTTGCAAAAGAATCAAACTTGACTATAGAAAATCGTCATACTTTTGGAGCCAAGGTTAGCTCGGGTTATTATTAAAAAAGTATATTTTTAAAACGGTAGGTTCCTTAATAAAATACATTATTAGATACATTATTACAGATACATCAAGGATACATTTTTCTAAAATTTATAAAAAATATGTCTAATTTAATGTTGTGTTTTTTATATGTACACGTTAACTTTTTTGTTACTTCTTTTAGTATTAAATATCTTAAGATTTTAACATTTGTACATATTTTAAATAGGAAAAACCATCGATTTTACGGCAATTTGTTTGCGAGTTGAGTGAGTTCGCACTACTTTCTGATTATAGGATTATCATTTATACTTTTTGAAATGTTTTCTAGTATTATGAAATTATAGTTCCTATCCGAATCTAATGACTCCGTTTCAAACATAAAGAGGAATAAATTCCCAGTTTCATCAATATGAAGCCTTACAACTGAGTGACTACTTCGCATAAAAACAATCAAATATAATTAGCTATAATGAGATGAATTTTGTTGCTTCTAATGAATATTCAAATGTATAATTTGTATTTATTTAATCCAATATTCCTAAGAAGTATTATGTGTATACTGTACTTATTAATGTGTATTTTACTTAATTATTCGAAATAATGCTTTAAATGTGAGAATAAATATGAGTTTCTTTTCAAAGTTGACGATTGAGATTACATTTTGTTTGCTATTGTTTGAGAGTAGGGTTTATGAGATCGAAGATGTCCCCTTAAATGTGTATTAAACACTGCACAACAAAATTGTAAAGCCCCCTGCCAGGGTATACAACAAAATTGCAATCGAAACTAGTTTTTCTGGTTCGGCGCATGGCCAGCAACAACCAAAACGACGACGACGACGACGACGACAGAGACGGATTCTCTGTGATAACAACAATTGCAATTGCTGGCGGCGCATGCGCAACTTGGCGACTGGAGACTCGCGAGACTCGCGAGTCTTGCGAGACATTTAAGGAATGTTAATTGCGCAAAAAAGTAGGGGAGAGAAAAATGGTAGAAGAAGTGCCACAGCACAGTGAGAACATATCGCGTGATTGTGATGAATATAATGGCAACAAAGATGGGTGTCTCAGTATATATGATACCATAATTATGAGCTGTGTTTCGCCGCGGCTCGCTGCCTGCTCGGCACTGCCTGTAAACGTAGACAGTGTTCCCTGGGTTGGGAGTTGGTGGGGGGTTTAAATAAACAAAGCCATCAGCAGAGCACAAATCGTACACGCTGCTCGTATTATAAGTCGTCGACATTCTTGCACTTCTTGCGTGCAAAATGAGCCAGCACAAATGCTAGAAGCTGCCAGCAAAATAGAATTAGAGTTTGTATCTGTATCTGTATCTTTAGTTGTTGCTGTATCTGTGTATGTTTTTGCGTGTCTGTTGTTCTTTATTGTAAAGAGAACAAAAGTGTTCTGCTTATGAATGACCCGACGGGCAGTTACCCTGTACAAGTAGAGCTTTAGATTGAAGTGCTTCACCTTCTTAAACACACAATACAATTTCGGAATTTATCGCAAATCAAAGAGACAGCAGTCAAAACTCTTTCGTAGTAATCTTTCTTCCTTGCTAGCTTCTCCGATTGGCGGGCATCAAAGAAATTGAATTCAAAAAGTTGCTTTGCATTATAAAATTGACATCCCCAAAATCAACAATCCTATTAATTAGAAGTTATCGCATAAAACTCTGGATTATAGCCAAAGTCGCAAAGATATCGAAATGCTTAATGGCGGAAAATAAAGATTAAGAAAACAGCTAAGAAAATGTAGAGAAAAATGTTGCTGAACGTATTAAAGTTGCTCGGACTTTCTTTAAGAAAAAGGTAGCTGAAAGTATTAAAGTTCTTCCAACTTTCACAATATGTTCATAAAATAGTAGTCGAAAATCGAAATTGATCAATTTTCTTTGGTCTTGTGCCGGCTGTGCAATTTAACAACTCACATTTAAAACTGATTTGTCTTTGAGATCGCCGCTTTTATATATTTGTTTTTATATATTTATGGAGTAAAAGTAACATTCGTCTGCGTGTCATTAGGAGTATTTCACAATACCCAGTTTTACACATTTTTAATGGGTAAATGGATAAAGAACAACACAGACTTGGGGTCTTGGGTGTTTGGTCGCAGTCAGTGGAGCGAGCAAGCCATACGGAAGCCATAAGCTGCACACTGTTTGCTGGTTGCTGTTGCTGATGTTGTTGATGTTGCTGCTCTTGGACGACCATCGTCTGGAAGATTTCTCTGCTCATGTTTCGGCATTTTGTACGCTGGGCTGTTGAACCCATGGCGGAGAGGCGCTCGAGCGTGCGCAAAAGGTGGTCGGCCCTGTTATGGGTCGCATCTGGAATGCGCAGTGAAAATGAATTGATCGGCAACATGCTCAAGGATGCAAAAAGTAGCCAAATCAATCAGCCAGCTGCAAAAATTATGAATTCTTCATGCGTGCAAATCACCCAAAATTGCAGGAAGCGAAAGGGGCACACAGAGAATGAGAGCACTTGCCGAAAATCATTCAATTATGTTTTGTACACGCCACTGGCAACCACAGCAGCAGCCGCAGCCGCAGCAACATCAACAACAGTAACAACTACAACAATAAGGATTTGCTGTCAGAATCCACAGCTGCATCAATAAGGGGCGTGTGCATTGGCAACAGTTACCCAAACAGTTTGGGATTAAAACGCTGAAGCACTTGTTGTTGCTTAAGGTCAGCCAGTTGCTTATTTATGAGGGGATGCAAAGCAGTCGTTAAGCTCTCGGTGCCCTAAAAATCACTGTAAGCAAATGGGGTCACGCCCCTAGGCCGTTTAACCAAAAATATAAGCTGTAGAAGCTAATTTAAATTGCGCAGCACAAATTGCGCCCAGTTATCGACTAATTTTAGTGGCAGCTACAACATCAGCATTATTCAGCTTAACAGCGTGCTGTTAAATTAACATTTGAATATGCTTATCGTGCTATCGAATATATCGACTAGTTATTGAACGGAACTGAGACAGCTGCGAGACAATTTTTCTCGGAAAAATGCGTACAACGTAAACAAGACGCAATTAAAACAGAGCAAAACAAACAAAAGAACAAAAACACGTCAACATAATTTCGAGCCAATGAGTTTCGAGTCATATCTGCACTCCCTCAACACGACCCTACAGACTTTCGCCGAACAAGTCGAATACTTCACTGGCGTCGCTCTGCAATCCGTCGTTAATTTTCGCACCGAATTCGATACCCTAACTGGTGACTGGCAGAGTCCCGTCGAATTTACCGCATTGCAGGCAACGCTGCTGAAGGTGTTGCTGGTGCTGCTGCTGGGCACGGGTGTGCTGATTGCCTGGTCGTGGAGCGTCTACGGTCAAGTGATCACCGAGAAGTTTGTCAGGCCAAGTAAATTGAAATTGATCAAAATATTCTTTGAAAGGATATCCTCAACGAATAATTATTGCGTCGGGTTTTAGGCACTTTGAAGGAAATTGAGGAGCTTAAATTATCCGTGGCCAAATTGAAGCTGCCCAAGGAGCATTCACCCCGAATCTAAGCATGTCGATAATCAAGCGTTTATTTTCCAAAAAGAAGGAGGAGGCCGCCTTTAAGGTGAGTGTTTTACCATTTAATTGTAAACCATCCGATATAAAACCTAGTGTTATTTGCAGTTAAGAATCGGGCGTGGCATGGGCGAGGGGCATAAGCTGAATGCACCCAAGTCGGAGGCATCGACAAGCGGCTCGAGGCAGAGCAAATATGAGGCCTATGTGCCGCCCAAGCGAAATGAGTTGAGCAACGAGGCGCGTGCCGCTGCAGCTGCCGCCTTGGCGCGCATCGATCGCAAGAATTCGCGAGAGTTCAACACGTCGCTGGCAGCGATCAAGGCGCAGGCGAAGCGCGAACTGGAAGCGGAACGCCGCCAGAAGGAGGAACTGCTCTCCAGTTCAAGTGGTTCGACGTCTGCCAGCTCTTCAACAGGTGGCAGCAGTGGCGAGAACAAGAATCTTGCCTGTCAGGGCGTCTTCTTTCGGTGTCCGCTTATCGGCGAGGAGGTGCTGCCCAAGAAGGAGTGGAAGATTAAAATCAAGGAGTTTCTCTACCAGCAGCTGGAGGCCGAACGTGGCCTGACCGCCTGTTTGATCATCCAGAACTGTAATGTTAAGGAGCGGGCAGACGATTGCATTGCTACATTGACCAAGTATCTGGAGAACATCATTAAGAATCCTGAGGAGGAGAAGTTCTGCAAGATACGCATGACCAATAAGATCTTTAGCGACAAGGTGCGCTACGTTGATGGTGCCTTGGATGTGCTCCATGCCGCTGGCTTCAGTGAAGTGCAAATCGATGATGAACCCTTCCTCTTGTGGAGCAGTGAGCAAATGGAAGAGGGTCTCGACTTGGCCACATTGGTGGATGCACTGAAGAACTCCGAGCCCATACATCTGGAGCTGGATCGCAATATTAAAGTGCTGTTGCCGTCGCAGGCGCGTCGCGTCATCCTGCCCGATGATTTCTATCGCATCTCGCCGGAGGAGATTAAACGGGAGCAACAGCTGCGCGCCGAGGCCATCGAGAGCTCCCAAATACTGAAGACCAAGGCGATGCGAGAGCGCGAGGAGCAGCGTAATTTACGCATGTATCGCTACTCCCTGGTCCGGGTCAAGTTCCCCAATGGTCTCCTTATACAGGTAAGTCAACAGATCTATTTTAAAATTGTCAAAAACATATAGTATATATTCTTAATAATATCCAGGGCACCTTCAACGTTTACGAGAAGATCGCCGATGTATTTGAATTTGTGCAATCTTGTCTGGCGGATGAAACGCTTGAATTTAATCTGATCGCAAGCAGCGATGGCAAATTTAACGAGGACGACATGGAAAAGACCTTATACGACAGCAAGTCAGTTTTGAAAATGTATTCATTTTGTTTTACATATATATTTAATTAATATTTTTAATCTTTCGCAGACTCATTCCAAATATTACACTACATTTTGCTGTGCCAGCGATTCCAACTTTGGGCGCAGTTGATGTAAATTTCTTGAAGGAGGATTTGCTGATGCTGGTGCAGTCCATGTAGAGATTCCATATTTAAAAATTTTTCTATTCAACAGACGATAAAGCATAACGGCGGCGCAGTATATTCACCCGTTTTAAGTTAAAAATATGTTGTTATTATTTATAGCTATATATTCGAATGAAATAAAATCACCTGATTCGAAACTACACCAAATGTTACACATGCTGTTAAAAAAAGCAATACTCTTAAAGGGTATAATATTGACTGGTCTTGTGAAATATTTAGCAGCACTGTTAGATATCGTGCACCAGCTGTTAACGCAATTTGAGCCGCATGAAGTTGGCTGCAGCACACTAAGCTGACAGTCATGTAGTTGAAATCGATTGACCGCCACAGTTTGTTGACAGCAACAGCTGTTTAGTAATGTGGTCACACAACGCCGCACTGAACTGTTTAACGTGATATTGCAACTAACAAATAAAAATTAGATATATTAAGAGTGGCTATGAGCTTCAAATCTAAAGTATAATTGGTGATACAAAAAAGGTGTACGTGAATATATACGAATTTATTAATGATATGCAAAAACGCAGGTAAGTCCCATCGCTCAATAAACCAAACAATAACAAACCATCAATGCTTTGTTTTCAATGCAATTTTATGACGCATGTGTGAGTGCAAGAAATAGGCTCTTCAAATTGATAATTTTCCAATAAATAATGCTGGCATGTGGAGTGCGTGGGTGTGCTTAATTAATGGCTGCTTTCGAGTTGGTTGCGTGCAGCAGCAGCAGCATCAGCGATCGCTCATTACCAAATTTATTGGGGGTAAACAAAAGAGCTGTAATTTGTAATGCGTTGTTAATTAAGGCAAAAGGGCGCCCTTTATTACCGTTAACTAGGCAGCAATCCCCCTTTCTAAATGTGGGCCAGCAAATGACACCAGTACACACACACAAACACACACACACACACACATGTATAGAGTTAGATGCATTTGTATTTCATGAATCCATTTCGCCGCGCTTGCTTGCATGAAAGCAACGGTAAAAGAAGCCTTCAATCGCTGCTCATTCCAAGCAGGCAGTTCGGCAATTTGGCGCAAATCTTTCAGGCCGAAGGCAAGTTGATCTTGGGAAAAGTAAATAGCGAAAATCCAACTTAAACTTAATGAATCTTTTGCGGCTGCATTGCCAGCTAAATTAAATCGAACGGCGACCCACAATCGACGGCCAAATCGAAAAGTTGGTAAGAAAAAAGTTTAGACACGCAGCCAGACTTCTTGGCCATCGCATAAATTGGCCTGAACCAATGTTTTTTGTTTGTGCTTGCCTGGCTGGTTGGATGCCTGTTTGCCTGGCCCATTGTTAACGCTACTTATTATGGCCATGGGATCTGGGCCTTGACCAGAGGTGCATAGATAGATAAAGAGAGAGAGAGAGAGAGAGAGAGAAACAGGAGGGGGATCTGGATGGGGAGATAGTGGGTTCAGTTCGGGGTTCGAGTGCGTGAGATATGCATTATTTATCTAACTAAAAAATGTTACTTATTTCTGCTGCAGCAGTAGCATCAGCAGCAGCTTCTACTCTCCACTTCCTGGTCCCTGGCAACGCGGGCAGCTGTGGCACTCTTAATGTTATACTCACGAAGCTAAGGCGGCATGTAAGAAACTGCGTATTAAAACTGCATTATCCTAATAGAATCTCGTAATATCTCGCAGTTAAAATCGCCTACATCGATTAGAAATTTTATAATTCCGGCAATTTGAAATGTAGTTAAAGTTTACAGAGTATATATATATATCTAAAATTAGTTATATCGGTTGTATCATGCATTTGTAATGGCTATTTTTTACTGATTGAGTTTTTTTTCTGGCTTTCCGCAGTCTATGCATCAAATGTCGGATTAAATTATTTTGTTTTCCTTTAATTTAATGCATAAATATTATATTTTATCTATAATTAATTAATCAATAACGTAGACTAGGAACTCAACTAGGTATAGTCAGTAGCCGCAGACCCCAAATTTGAGAAAATAATTTGTAATCCTCAAAGATAAACATGCCTTAGAAGCAATCAATTCGATAAAAGTTTTTAAATTTAGGGTGGATGGAAGAGCTTTATAAAGCCACTAATAATAATAAAACATTTTATTTTCAACTTAATTCCTTTTTAGCTTTGTTTTTTTTCGTCTGTAGACTTTCGTTATTTCTTATTAAGAAATAAATAAGGAAATAAAAAAGTATATTTGACTATTAACTTGCCACATCTTACAGTTTCACGGTAATTATCTTTTGCTTACAGTTTTAGAGACACTAGACACATAATAGATAAAGAACCTTTCCACCTGTTATTCAAGACTTGAAAACAGCGTATGGGAAAGTCTTTAACACGGCACTGCCAGATTCGTGCTTGTTAAGCTTCTTCTTGGTCAGATAGAGAAATTGAGCCTTAACTATTTAGGACATATGTTGTTGTTGTTGTTGTTGCTGTTGCTGTTGCTGTTGCTGTTGCACGTGCCACAGTAATGCAGATGGCAACCTTTTGGCCCAGTGGCGTATCGCTGGAGCGCTGATTGAACGATTCGGCCAAAAAAGATCATCACCTGTGCGCTGAGCCGCTGCCCATGCCGAAGATGATGAGGTGCAAATTGTTGCTGCCATGAAATTGCAAATCAACTATACACACGGCAAGCTGCCTCTCGCTGCTACTACCACCTACCACCTACCCCTGCCCCCAATTCATTGAAAATTGTTTACACAACTACAAAAAGCGCCTTGCCAAATTGCAAATCGAATTCACCGACAACCGACAGCCGA
This sequence comes from Drosophila glabriapex, assembly GCA_035042305.1. Taxonomy (NCBI): domain Eukaryota; kingdom Metazoa; phylum Arthropoda; class Insecta; order Diptera; family Drosophilidae; genus Drosophila; species Drosophila glabriapex. The sequence goes on from JAWNLN010000046.1 coordinate 19,121,265, forward strand.
CAGCCACTCTCCCAGCTCTGACGCCTGACGCCTTGATTTGTTTTTGCGGTTGTTTGCCACAAACAGAAGAAATAAAACACACACACACACACACACACACAGCTACAACAACAAAAAGAGTAGTGGCAAATAAGAGCCGCAATTTCGAGCGCGCCCTTTAACAAGCGTTTAGTGTGCGCGCCTGCGCCTGCGCCTGCTCCCATCCGGCCCTCCACTCCCCCATCCACCTTCTGCTCGTGGCAGCCACCTCGTGACCCGTTCCCAGTGCCCCGAAATTGATGTTGCTATTGCTATGTAATGGTTAAATCGGTTAGAACCAAAACCAAAGCCAAAACCCAAACCCAAACCCCATAGACCCGACACGCAAGCGCCCTGCATTTACATATTTCTGCCTGCATTTGAACTCCTGACCCCCCCTCCCGAGCTGAGTGAATGCAACAACAGCAGCAGCTACGAGTTCCGTAACTTGCAACATTTCAAACAGCAGCAGCGGCAGCAGCTGCGTTAGCTACAAAACCAAAAAAAAACGGAAATACTCGGCGGTCTGTCACTGAGAAACCCTTTGCTTCAATTAGCACTTTTGAACTTGACAACACTCACAAAGCACACATAAAAGCGATGAGTGCTTTGATGACTTTAAAAAGTGCTTGAAAATAGTGAATTTCATAATATATCATTTACAAATCTAACAACGAATTGAAAATGGCCACAAATATCCATATAAAATATTTCTTTACACCTATAAAATTTGTAAGCAATTTATCTATATTGTCTGAAAAAACCGAATTTCTTTAGTTTGTAACGTGGTGTCAAACTTTATTTAAACGATTTAAATTCAGAACCGAAACTGACATTTTTCAAATGATTCAACATTTTTTAAGAATCATAAAATATAACTGCTTAAGTTGCTGGCATTCTTACTTGTTTGGAGTGTTTTCAGACTTTTCGTCTTGAACCGGTAAAAGTGCAGATCCGAATACCAAAGAAATTTAAAATAAGAAAATAAGGTTATCTTCGGCAAGCCGAGGAATATATAACTTCATAGATCGGAGTTAAGCTGCTGACGGATTTCAGAGTGATGCCGGTCAAGAATAGATATCATATATGGTGTCGAAGACGTCTCCTTCAATATATATATAAAAAAATATATAAAAAAAATCTTAGCATTAACCGGAATCTTTACACTTTACACTCGGCTTGACATCCTGTGTATATTGGCCTTCTTTATGTCCAGCTATAAAATTGTCCCTAATTTGTCGAATATCTTCTGTCTATGCGATTTACACGAAGTCAATGTAAAACTCTTTGTAAAAAGCCTTGTTTAACTAAACTAAAAGGAAACACTGATCTCTCCACTTGTTCTCTTTGCAAGTCCACAAGTTACTCCTTGTCCCGCTTATCTTTATTCTAAGAAATTTAGAGCAATTTAAGTAAGTCTTAATTTCTAAGCAAACTTTGTGCTTATTTTGATTGTCTTATAAGAGCAGTCTTCACACACACCCATCCCTAAAAGAAATGGCAAAAGATGAGCAATTTGTAATCAAGAAGAACAACTTCCGGTCAACAATTATTGCTGATGTGGTTGTTTTTTTTTTTATCATTTGCCTCATTGAACGAATTAAATGCTGTTTTCATTTTATGAATGAATGAAAATCTTGTCATCGCATGGCATCGTTGTCCCCCCGCCCAACCAATCCCCCTCTTGCCCCATCTCTGTTTGTTTGTCGTATCACGCGCTGCGCCACATCATTCGCGCCCAATTAGCGCAATCAAGTGGATGCCACCAAGTGCTGTAAATCCCCACTGCATGGGGTGTGGGTTGCACTCCCCCGTCCGCGACCCCGCGCCAGCTCCCGCTCCCGCCTAGACAATTGCTCAGCGTCATGGAGTAAAAAATAAAAATAAAAAATCTACGCAAAAGTTCACAGCTTGATAAGATTAATTGATGGCATCAATAGTTGCGCCTTCCTTTTTTTGTTTTCTTTTGCATCTCCTCTGCCCGCTTGCCACTTTAAGTTGCAGCAGTCAATTTCAAATACATTTGTAATTTGTCAAATTTGGTAGCAAGCAGATAAATTAATTTTGGCATCGATTTGATCGCTTGTCTCCTGGCCATTTTGCATGCACACACACACACACACACACACACACTCGCACGCACAACCAGGCAGCAAGTGTGGTGTCTCATTTGGTTGTTGGCCAAGAAGAAACTGCTGTAGCTGGCTTTTGGGCATTGTAAATGTGCTTTAATGACCATTGGTCAGCAAATCTCATTTTTTGTCGCTGCCGACATGGACACGACATGGACCGCCTGCTGATACACACACACACTCACACACACACACACACACACACCCAATGCTGGTTACCAAATAGTCGTAACTGGTACCTGCCCCAAACGAAAATAATGACCAGTGTCCACATGGTGCACATTTGCACATATTTTGCCCATTTTCCTGATTTTCCTTACCTATTTTATCTTTATCTCCATCTACAGCTCACTCCCTCTCTCCGTCCTCACACTATTTGCATTTTCAACACCAAAAACGAAAAAAAAAAAGTGAAAAATAAGAAGAAAAAGTTTACAATTGGCTTTTCTCCAAGTTGGTCGTCAGTTGAAAAATGACATTACAAATTGCGCACATTTGTCTAATTAAATCCCTGCTCCAATAACGAGAGATCTTAGATTACAATCTCACAGCGGTGCGTAATGGCTTTGGTCAGTTGGGGTCCACAATTTGTGGTTCTCCCTCTCTCTCCCTCTCTCTATCTCTATCTCACTCCTCTGTTTAGTTTTTGGCCAATAAAGTTGGCAATTGTTCAGGTGGCAGCTTGCTGAAAATGTGCTTAAATTTTGATTAGTTTGCTGAAATAAAAATGGTAGTAGCCTTTGGGAACATTTTTATGCAGATTAATTTTAGAAAATCGCCATAATTTTGCTATTTTGTTTTATTTCAAAAACCGCAGGATTTTCTTATCTTAATTCTGGGTATATTTTTCTAAAATGGAGTAAAATATGTCTAATTCCCAGGGTGTTTTTAGATGTATTCACAAAACTTAAATTGGCTTTTTTGTTACTTATTATATTATTATTATAAACATGAAAAATAAACTATAACTTGTTATTGTTTGTTAATTCGAAGTGGATTTCATTAGATTAATTAGTTGGTCATTTATTTTTAAGCTCAAATAGAAGTACTTATTCTAAATATTATTATTTGTGGTTCTCTTTATAACATTTTCTATTCATGTTGTTTACAAATTTGAGATAAACATTAACTAATTACACAAATTCATATCACCAAATATTTAAATAGTCATTTGGTTTCAGGAAAGAGAAGGGGTTTTGAACTCCCCCGTTTTGTATGCTAGCCACACATTTTCTTATCTCTTTGATTCAAGATAAATAATAAATAAAACCCAATTTGATTGCAATGGGATATGCGAGATGTGAGATACAAGAAACAAATTCTTACATTTCTCAAGCAGTTCAAGTTTCGATTGAGATGTTGAATCACTCAATTGTTATTTGTTACTCATAGAAAATGTAAATAATTCCTTCCTATAAACTATTCTCTTATATCAATTTAAACTATAGTTGCAAGACTAAGCCAAAAGTTTTAAGTAAGCTTTTGCTCATCTATAATTAAGTAATAAATGGCATTTTTAATGCATTATTCCTCCACACAGTGCTGCCAACTTTGGCGTTAATCCGCAACCCACTCGATGGTCATCTAATGTCGATTGAATATATATAATTCATTTGCCCCTCTCGTCGTGGCTTGGCTCATAATTCCTGAAATAGGGGCTCGAGAGTTTTAAGTGGCCCTCGCTGGCATTTGTTGTGCGCTTCGGTGTACATAAAATGTTTGCTGCTGACCAATTAGAGCTCATCGACTGGCTGGCCAAATGCAACCCCAAAGCTGGACGCAGGGCGAGCACAGCACACAGAATATACCTAAACGAATGACCGCAAAACAACAGCAACAACAGTAAAAGTAACACTGCACCAGCATCTAATAACATTTAGTAAAATATAGAAAAATAAAATAATAATAAGCCGCAGCAACGAAGGCAAAGCCACTCAACTCAATTGCAGCGCCACTCAACGAACTCAATGAGCTCAACTTGTGTGCTATCAGCTGCCTGATTTCCTGACTTCCACTCAGTTAATCTCACTCAACTGATAATAGCACGTGTTGCTGCATGCTGCCATCTCTTTCGCACGTGCATGCAGAGTGCGGTGCATTAAGATTTCGTCCAGCAACCTAAGGCTCCCCAGATGACTCGAGACTTGTTCTCCTCAAAAAGATTAATCTTTTGCAACTGCATTTTTGAGTTAATTCTTCGTAAGCAACTTCTTTTTAAAAGTCATTTCTTGAACAACATTAAAATATGTACTAAAAAAGAATCGAAATTTAATTTTATTTATTTTATAATTTTTTTTTTTTATTTACCTCGTATTTATTTTTGATCTTATTTATATTTGTATGCCGAGTATCAATTTAGTCACCACACTCAGCCTGACCTGACTGTGTGTGTGCGTGTGCGACAGACATACGCATTCCAACTGGCCAGAGCGAGTGGGCATTAGTGAGAGAGTTTGTAAGTGGGAGAGCGCCATTTGTGCGCCTTGTGGAGTTGCCTACTCATTATATTTGCCGGCAGCAGCAAGCATGCGCTCTCTGTCTGACCAGTGTTGACTGGGGCGCAGGCGGCGTTGGCGCTGACGTTTGCTTTTTTGTAGCAGCCAGCAGCGACGACGCCGACGCCGACTCGACTTGGACTTGAGCTTCAGCTTCAGTTGTGCTCAATGCTCAGTCGCCACCTCAGTCACAGCCGCAGTCGTTTACAGAGCTCAGTCCGGTTTTGGAGCCGAACGTTGAGCGCGAATCGCGGATTGCATTTGCTTGCTTGCATTAATTGTTGTCGTTGTTGTTTATTTGTTAATGTCTCGCTTCTGCTGCTGGCTGCTAGCTGCTGCCTGACAAATCCCATTACCCATAAATATCAGAGTGCGTCACTGTGCATGCGAAAAATTAAATAGCCGACGGCTCTCAAGTGAAATTTGTGTGCGATTCAGAAAAACAAAAAAATACGAAAAGAAACTAAAAACAGATGTCGCTAAATAACACAAAATATATAATTTAAAGTGCCCGAAAGCTGAACGAGAATTGAACGTAAGTTAACAACACAAAAATGTGATCGACATATTTTGTTTATTATTTAATGGTGAGCAGATAAGACCGCTCCACTACCCCCTCTAAATAAAAAATAAAATAAAATGAAATGAAAGTGAGCTCGAGACGCATATTCCGATTTGAAAATACTTCTTATCGCAAACACACACAACAACACACAACACACACAACAACACACACACATGCAAAGATCAAAATTGGTATATATTTCTTTATAATCTGTCGTCGGCACTGATAATAAAATTTCATGTTCGACGCTTCACTGATTAGCTGCGCCCAGCTTTGAAATATATTTTTGGTGTATTTTTGAGACTGGCGAGCTGCCGAGCTGCCGAGCTGCCGAGCTGGCGGAGTATTGAATTTGTTTAGTTTGGGGCATTCCCAATGCATTATTTGCATGTGCGTTAGTCTCGTAAAATTAATATTGCTTGCCACAAGGCCTGGCAGCAGACAACGAAATCATGTACAAGTGATTAAATTAATTAATGATATAGACACTGCGCAATAATGTCCACGCACAGCGCACAAGACCCCAGAGTCGATGAGTCGTCGAGTCGTCGAGTCGCCGAGTCTCCTCGTATCTATCCATCTGTTTATTCCTGCTCTTGCTCTCCAGCTCTCTAGCTCTTCCTCCTGCTCCTCCACGGGCTGTGTGGTGTTCCTGTTCTGCGCCGCATGATGCTGGAGAGGCGATCTACCACACTAACTGGGCGCGCAGAGGCGCACAGATCGTTGTCTGAACTTGTCGTACACGATGTCTTATACGTGTAGCAACAATTTATTTCGCATGCCCAAGTGGCCCGATCCCATCCAAATCGATGAGCATCAGCGGCGATCAATCAAGCGTACTAAGCTTCACTTGCAACCAAATGCTGCTCTGACCATAATCAATATTAGCTAGCTAAAAATAATACAAAATGCCTTATCTTTATCTACTTACCAGTGGACAGTCCACCGTCTGCACTTCGTATATAAAGCCAAGGCAGGCAGAATCCTGAGCTGCTCTCTCCATCTTTATACATGTATATATATTATGGGAAAGATTTAAAGTGAGCTATCATCTATATATGTATAATACTGCTCATGAAATTCAAATTGAGTTGATCAGTGGTAGGGCGTTTCATATATTGATATAGTGTATATTATATATATAACGAAAATAGCAATTGATCGATGTATAACTTGTGGATTCAGCAGATTTCGCAATCATAATAACTATAAATCTCACATTGAATTTTAAACAGACATATTCAAATAAAAAATCATCATTTTATTACTATTCTTCTATTCACATTTCTACTTAATTTTTATATTCGTTTAGGTTTCTATTTACATTTTTATATTCATTAAAGCAATCCAAATGTGAAATATTATTAACCAATTGCAAGTTCTTTAAATATCGAAAAAGAAAAGAATTTATATTTTAATATAGCTTTAAATATTTTTACGACACGAAGAGAACTTCTTATTATAATATAACTTTTATTTTTAAATAGTGACTTACGAATATGAACTAGCTAACTGAATTTAAGTAAGTTTCTTTGTGCACAACAATAAAACAATAAAAATAGCAAAAATCTATGCATTTCCAAAAACAACTGTCATCTTTTTAAAAAACACATTGATTAGATTTGACTTCAGCAAAATGTAGCGAAATTTCAAAATTTATTTTATTAACAAATACAATAAATTGTAATCAGTATTGTTATTTATTGGACCTGTGTTATTCAATGCAATTGTTTATAACACACATACATAGAATCTTTAGTGCTTATCAGTCGTAAAAGTGGGGACTTCATAGCAATATTATAATAAATACATATGTGAATATATGGAATTTTTTTTTATATATGATTGCCAATGGGCAATAATCTTATAATCTCTATGTACAAGTATAATTGGAATCTTCTATTGATGAGTCAGTTTGTATATGAAATATATATGTATATATTTGTATAAATTAAAACTTGCTTAAACGCTGAAAAAAAAGAAACAACTCATTTGGCTCGCACTTTGTTAGCCAAGAATTTTTATGACTCGCGTAATTAGTTTTGTATTTTAGTCTACATATTTCAGAGATGTTTTATGGTACAGGTGCCCTCAGTAGAGAGACCTAATCTTCGTGTGTTTTCTCGCGTTTTAAGTGCCGCCTCACACACACACACACAAACACTAAGGGAAATGCTATTAAAGCAACGAGTAACTGTGTTTTATATATTTCCAACTAATATCTGTGTCCAAAGTGCTAATTGAAGCATCTTGTCTCCTAGTCTCTGGCTTGAAACGCGGGTCAAAGCAGTCAAAGTTCTTTGCTTTTCTGTGTGTTTGGTTTATAGTCTTTTCTTTTTGTTAAAGTTGTGAGAGTGTGTGAGAGGAACCACGGGAGGCGGGAGGGAGGGGGGACATAGTTAGGGGTCTATCTAACTGTCCTGTCCGACTGACTGACGACAAGTGCCTACACCTCTTTCAGGTAAACTGTCAAACTGGAGATTGTTGTCGGGCCATGTTTACAGGCTTCGATGTCGAATTAATTAAACTAACTTGCAACCCCATTCAAGTTAACAACCAGTGCTCACACACACACACACTCCCACACACACACGCACACACACACATGCACACTTGTGTGTAGCCTGCACCTCAATTTGTACTTTTCAAAAGCGAAATTCGACTTCTCAGTTTGAATTTTGGTCAAATGTAACCTGAGGCCCTTGACTGCCCTCCTGCCCCCCAGGCGAGCGGTCACTCGTCAGTTGTCCTTAGGCCACATTTAAAGCAGCAAGGACACAATCACCCATCACATATTTTACAAAAGCTGAGACATTGTCTTCTGACTATTCTTGTTAACGTTGAGATGGACTTTTGAGTGTAACACATTGTTTTGCTCAACCCAAAGAAACTTTAGAAATGCTAACATATCTTTTGATCAATTCATTAAATTGAAATAATTGAAACGGTTTTGCTAAATGCTTAAGAAATATATATATAATAATCTCAATGTATAAATATATTCTCTGGAGTCTATATCAAGCATTTTTGGCGGTGGTTTCTATTCTAAAGGAATCCTTCTGTTTTTAAGCTATCTTGTTGCAACTTGCCATAATCTAATCTAATTCTTGCCTCACCTAGCACATATGTCGTAGCAGGCTAAATCAGGTTACTATAACATTAAACTTCCAAAAATGTTTTTGTTTAGCAATATTATGACTTTGACATTTGGACTAATAATCCTGCTTAACTGATTACTATATCCTATAACTCCCTTGATAATAATGTTATCCTAACCAAATTCAATACTTATGCTTAATATTATGCTTCAAACATGTTGGCAAAAAATTTCTAGAATTAGATTACTATATCATTTAGATATCAAAGTTTTTTTTTTTTTAATTTATAAGACAGAAATTTGACTCCGGTTAAAAAGTGTATTTAATTTTCTGTGTGCCCAAGAAAGCTGTTCTTTCTTGTTCTTGTTGATCATCATATTCCGAGCCTTTCAATCGACTGATAAATACTTAAGTTATTCCAAACCAATGTTGAACGTAGGGCAGAGTATCAGTTATTAGTATATTTACAGGGCATTTCTCGCATAAAACACTTTCCAGCATTCTGATTACTTTTATTCGCAACAAGCTCAACTGAAATTTAATTTCCTGCACATGTATAAAAGAGGTCAGATGTTGTATAAAAGCTCATCAGTTCAGTTCAGTTGGGCTCAGCTCAGCTTCCAAACGAGCATACGATACCCTGCCACCCCCGCACCCCCCGCCCCCAGTGGCATCCTGTAACGTGTGTAGGAGCTGCAGACAAACTGTTTGGTCATTGATTGGAATATTCATTGAATAGTTTTTAAGCTGATTTATATGCCATTGTGTGCTGTCGACAATTTAATAAATATTTAATTTCAACGCTCTGCTTCTAAATCCATACACATAAAGGATTCAATAAAGCGAAGACGACCAGGTGAGCCATGCCTGCCCCTTCATCATGACGACGATGATGACGTTGCATTCAGCTATTATTAATAATAATAACGTGTACTCAAACTCACTCAAACACACACACACACACACACACACACACACACTTGAGTTTTGCCGACATCGTTGTCGTAATTTGCAAAACGCACAATCGCTTCGTATAAATCAAGAGCCACGTCTCTGGTTAAACCTGTTGTGTGAGACCCTATTCAGATCAAATGGAGCAGCGTTCCCTTTTGCCATATTTCACCTGGCGAATCATAAAAGTATTCAGCACACAGTATTCAGCATACAGTTTTCCGTATTCAGTCTCTTTGTCAGTGCACCCCAAATCCAAAGCCACAGACGTCAACTGCTATCAATCTCAGGTGAAACGAAGCCAGCGTTTTTAGCGTTGCCTTCTATGCAATGATATAACCCCCTCCCCCCTTCGTACCCCTCACCGGCCTCTACATTAGATAGCTACGTACCGCTCAAAGGAAAGCGGCCGTCGCAATAGATCGCACATTGCAGATAGAGGCGTGCCTGCCACTCCACTCCCGCCCCCCACACAGAGCTCTCTGTGCAGCAGTGGGGAAGGGCAGCCACAAAGACTACGACTCCCTGTGGCACATAACGGAATTGCGAATACTCTTTGTAGAGCTCATGATAGGAATAAACTTGGGATGTAGATGGCATATATAGAAAATCAATATACGGCTTGAATATAAATATCTGCTTCTTTTATCTGCTTTTACTTATGATTTCGAATAGATTCGTTAGCTAACAGATACATTCGCAGTTTTGACAGGCTTTTTCAAAAATAGTTTGACTTAGATCAGTTTGAATAATCCCTTATACGAAATAGATGTCCTTAACGAACTGATATACTTAGTGTGTTTGTAAAATAAATTTAAATGACGGTTGCAATATAAGACTTATAACGTTTAGATACACTCAGAAAAACAATCGTAATACTTTTGGTGCAAAGAATAAATCATATTATTATTTAAAATGCATGTTTGTAAAACGGATACTTGTATTTTCCTCAAAATCGAGGTTTTATATATTTATATTAGATGTATACACAGAACTCTAAAATGAGAATTTTTGTTAATTATAGTATTTTAAAAAATCATTAGGTAGATTATAAATTCATATAATTTATTTTTTAATGTTACAACTTTATGTAGATCTTAACTCGGAAACTTTCGTTTGGAAGTTGTGTAATTTCTCCATGCTTTCTAAAATCGGAAAGGATTTTTTCTTAAAATAAGAAATATTTTCTAATATTAAGAAACATATTTTTGAAAAATGAAAAGTAAATGTTTCTAATTTTAAAGGCCATTTAGGTCGTCATTTTTGAAAATTATTTAAAAGAAAAATAAGTAAAATGTTCTAGTTTTCAGGGCGATTTTCATTATAGAACGACTTTCTAACTATCCGAGATTTGCATATAGTAAATTTGCCATATCTAGAGATGTATTCCAGCATAGATTTGATGTGCAGTAAATTGCATTCTTAAAATGTGTGTCCCCTTTAATCGTAAAGATAGTTTGTGCTCCGTGCTGCTACAGATTGGTAGCAGCAACCAATCATTATTTGTATTTAAAAATCTAGAAACATTCTTCAGCATCTCGTTCTGCAACTCCAACTGCAGATCTATGCGCTCCACGCTGTTCTCAATCGTGTGGCCGAAGTGATGGCATTCCTTTGATTAGAGTATACAAAAGCAGAAAATCAAACAATGCGCTGCAATTTTAGCCACAAAGGATGAACGCAGCCGCAGCAGCAGCAGCAGCAGCAGCAGCGCGTATTGGGCCCAGAGGAACAGATCGCAGTTTGGAGCTCTCAGTTTGGAGCTCTCAGCTCTCAGCTCTCAGCTCGCAGTTGGCAGTTGGCAGTTGGCAATTCGCAGTTTTTCCGTTTTCAAGTTTTCTGCTGTTTGTGCAACTTCAACTTCGAAGTTTCGTGGAGCGCCTTTAGCTGTTGTTCAGTTGTTATAAATTATAGTGCCGCATGCTGCATGGTTATGGCTCTGAGGCGGACACTATATAGTGAAACTTGGGCGGCTATAAAAACAAACCTGCCGCCCCCGCACGTAGCACAAACTGTCCCTCCTCTCCCTTGCTCTCTATATCTATATATCTCTCTCTCTATCTATCTCTCTCTCCCTCTGGTTGCCTTTGCCTTGGCCTGGTAAATATTTTACAGTGTACCGCTATAAAATTTGGTATTCCAAGACGCCACACACTGCCAACTGAGATGGAGACTAAGACTGAAACTGAGGCTGAGGCTGAGGCTGCTGTGGGGCTGCCATTACCACGTTGTAGGCATGTTGTAAATGCCAGCCGATCTCGGTGGATGTGCATGTTGTCGTCGTTGTGTGTGTGTGTGTTTGTGTGTGTGTGCTGTCTTGGCCATAAAAAACAGAAATGAGCCCACGTTTAACATGGCGCATTTTCATTTGCTGGCTGGCGGCGCATCAGACAACCAAAACTCTGCCAAAACCAACAACAAATCGCATGGCGAAATCTGTATAAAAAACAAGTGAACTCTCAGAGAAATGTGTTTGCTTTTCATGGTTATTTTTAATAAAGCAAAATTGTAACAAAGTAGAAATTTGAGCTGCTTCGAATGTGTTTTAAGGGTTCTTTGGTTTTTAGTATAGATTGTTAGATCTTAATTACTAATAAGAAATACTTCTAGTTGGCACTAAAAAGGTACATTTTTAGGGGATTGTATTTGAAATAGTTCGGATATTCTTGATCGTCTCTTTTGGGTTTCTTTAGTGCAAAGACACTAAAGATGTTATTTAATTATGATTATTCTTTAATTAGGCACACAATCTTGGAAACTGTTGACTTGTTTTTCTATAAAATGAGATTTTGTAGCTACTCAGTCAAATTTCGTTTAATTCGATTGTCGTTTAGGGTGTCACATGTTGGATAGAATAGGTTGTTTGGACTTAACAGCGAACTCGACTTTGTGGACTTTGTCATATTAATGGCAGGCAGCTCGCGACATTATTTGATGAGTGCAGCCAGCAACTGCAGCAGCAACCCACGCGATGTCGACGGCGACGGCGATGAAGCGGAGAGAAGCAAATGACGGGACAGACAAACAAAGCGCCGCAGTTGTCAACCAACAGGCAGACAGGCAAAGGCAAAAGCAAAAGCAAAAGCAACAACAGCAGCAGCAGCAGCAGCGACTACAAATGCGACTCTGTGCTATGCTAATTACTGGACATGACGGCAGCGCGAACGCCTTTTGGAATCAACAGCAGCAGCAGCAGCAACAACAAAAACACCCAAAGGCAATAGCAACAACAACAACAGCAGCAGTAAAAACAACATGGACAGACCATGTGAACAAAAGGCGCAAAACGTTTTTACGCACACTCCACACAAGAGTCGCAAGCCGTCGCATTTACATTTGCATAAGCAGCCATAAACTTAACAGCAGTAGCAGCAGCAGCAACAACAACAGCAATAAGCTAGCGATCGCAGTATTATGAAAAGACATGTATGTGTGTGTGTGTACGCTGTGTACTTGGCGCTCTTCTTTGTGTTACTGTATGTGTGTACGCAAAACCTTTGATTTTCTGCGTATTTGTGCATATGTTTATTTATGTTTTACTGCGCGTGTGCATGTGTTGTTATATATATATGTATGTGTGTGTGTGTGTGTGTGAGTCTCTGCTAAAGTCGCACTGTAAAAGCACATTTCCTTATTTAGCGGGAAGCTTTCGAAGCTCACTTTAAATGGTACTTAAATTTTTAAGTGCATGTAATAGTGTCGTCCGTATTACATTCAAAAGCTACAAACAGTGGCTTTTTGCCCATTTATATCTGAAATCTCGGCTTTCTTTCTGTAGAGAGCCTAAAGTCATAAGTTCATATAAACAAAGTGTGTATTGTCTTCTCTATTTGCATTTTACTAGAATTAATTAACCATTTTGTTTAAGCAAACAATCGAGATTTGTTTATCGAACTCATTAAAGCATTTAAGCGACAAAGAATTGGCTTTTTGTTTTTTATTCCCGGCCAGCGCGTGCTAATCTAATTAATTATTTCACGTGGACTTGGTTATTATAATTCCCATGGAATAATATTATTTTCAATTATAGTTTACTCGAACTTATTTCTAAATATGTCATGAATGTAATTGTGTTGACGGCTTCTTTTTTTGACGTCTAAATTAGGAACATCAAATTACCCCTGAAATCACGAGATAATTGATCAATTTTGGCTTGGAATTTGAAATATTATTATGTTTTTTTGTAGCTTATACAATTTTTTTATTTATATATTTTTAACTTCACAACTGGTTATAGGATGATGGGTATATCTGATCCTAGATCGATCGCACAATTTATAACTTATCTTTCGACCGATTGTCAGTCGACAATTTCGGATTTTTACCAAGTTTCCCCAAGAAAGATTTAAACGAAGCATCTCACATATGATAAATATTTAGAAACAATATCCATAAAACACCATAAGATATTATTATTTTCTATCTATACCAGATGCTAGATTAATGCTAATGTTTTACTTTGCATTAGTTGCTGCCAAAAATATGTTCCCATTTGCACAGATGGAGCTATTCAGCTATTCCAGTTATCCATACCAATCACCCCTCCGACTCCACTCCACTTCCAACCCAACTCAACTCAACTCGCGTTCATTTCGCACAATTGTATCTGGTGATGACAGGGATGATGAATACTTCACGTTCCGCATCGCACATCATTAATCATCGGGCGTTGTCCGCTGGTTGGAAGAATTGGTTGAATTGGACTCATCGAGCTGCGGGCGAACATTAGTTGGCCCGTCCCGCTCAGTTCCCTCTGAAGATCACGCCAATTCTAATTAGAGCTATTCAATAAGCCAGACTTTTAAACCAGTTTTAATTGTCTGCTTGGATTGTGGCAACTTCTGCATAAAATGGCCAACAGATTACAACAACAACTAAAAATAACATGGCCAGAAATGTCAACTAAAATGTTTTTGTGTTTTTTTTTACTTATAATAAAACAAATTTTTGTAAAGTCGAACACGAATCCGCAACTTTCGTTTTTCATCTGCTGTTGTTGTTGTTGTGGTTGTTGTTATTTTGAAGACTTGTTCAAATAAGAAATAAGCTGGCAGAAAGGTAGCCAGGTAGAAGAAATCCAGCAAAAGACTCACGATATTTGCGTGCCTTGGCGAAATTGAATGGAAGTCAATTGGTAGTCACGTTTGACTCCTTCGCTGAAGAAGTGCCCAAGAGGCAGCCTCAGCAGTATTCGGTTCCATAGGCGGGCAACTGTGGCACTCTGGTCAAATTAAATTGTTAGTCGTCGTCGGGGGGCAAACAAAAAACAAAAAGGTTTAAGGAGCATTTTTCCTTTGAGATGAACAAGCAATGAAATGCTTTTGGAAACGCTTACGGTTTACGGCTTACCTCGGCATTTGCCAAAATTTTCCAAACAACCAACCAAAAAAAAAAAAAACCCGCACAATTTTATGGCCATGAAATGTGTACAAAACAATGACAACGACAACTGCCGCAACAACAACTGCAACTGACAACAGCAGCAGCAGCAGCAGCAGCAGCAGCAACAGCAACAACTGACAACTGCAAGCGACGGAGGACAAAAGCAAAATCACGAACCCGGAAGCAGCCTTTACCTTACTCTGTTTCACATCTCTCTATCTCTTTCTCTCTGGCTCTTTGCGTCGCTTAGCTCTACTCCTCCTCCTATAAGGAGCCGTTCATATAGTATCCTTTTATAGCGGCTAAACTATAGATCTGCTTGAGATTCTCTGAATAGTTTCCTAGACAAACAAGTATCTATGAAGCTGGACTCTCTCCTCATACTCTCTTAGTTTTCGTCAGTATAATTTCCACTCTCTATTTAATTTATTATTCTTATCCATCCAAATTCTTATTATTCTGAAGAAATTTGCTTGCTCTCTCTCAGTTGCAGCATCTATCTTCAGGTATAACCATCTATAATAATCTTCCCATATGGCAACCCTCGTTATTTCGTCTCTCTGCTTGGGATATTACATGTTTGTTGTTGCTGTTGCTTTTCTTGTGTTCAATTTCTTTATTTTCGACCAAAACAACCGCCCACCGACACCGCAAGGCGAAATTTTCGCTGAAGATCAGCAAAGAAGAAGAAGAAGCAGCAGCAGCAGCAGCAGCAGCAGCAGCAGGTAGGAGGTGGGAGGTGGGAGATGAGAGGTAGAAGGTAGGAGTTAGAAGGTACTCCCAAAAGCAGAGAACCGGTCGCTGCAAAAATTTGTTCGCGCTTGTTGACAATTGTCGTGTAAGGGCCCATAAAGAATTTGAAATGTGCAGTGATCATGTTAGCTGGGCAATGGACAACCAGCCGAATAGCTTGGGGCGTGCAACACACACAGGGAGAGTGAGCGAGAGAGAGAGAGAGAGTGAGGAAGTGAGGAAGAGTTGGAAAGAGGGGGCAGAGAGCTGCACAACATGACGTTTGGCCAACGGCAGCCGCATTGTATGTCGGACTCTGGTGTAAATTACTTTAGCACAAACAACCAGCACAACAACAAAGACGTACCATTCAGCCAGTTGGCCAAGTTGGCCAGATTGGCCAGGTTGGCTGGCTGTTAGGCAGTGTGGCAGAGTGCCAGAGTGGCAGAGTGGCAGGTTGGCAGTCGTGGAGTCGTCAAGGCGGCAATCAATCATGTGGCCAAGTGGCGGCCAACTAAAATGGAACCTGTTCGGATTGGTCGCCGTTGCAGTGCCATAGTTGATTGTTGCTGTTGTTGTTCTTGTTCTTGTTGTTGTTGTTGTACAATACTTTTGCTATCCGTGTTAAATCTACAAGATCATTTTCTCAGCGCTACATAACCCATAATTTGTGATTGTTATAAAGTCGAACAGGCCAATCTTGACTCGAGCCGAACCAAACTGACTCCAGCCAAGCCAAGCAATCCAACCAACCAACCAGTCAATCAGAGAGCCTCCCAGTCTTCGTCTCCGACTTGGTAATAGACTCGTCGCACGCGTAATGAATTGAAACGTTTCTGAACATTATGAACGTTGTTGTTGTTGTTGCTGTTGTTGCTGCTGTTGTGCAGTTAAAGCAGCAGCAGCAGCAGCTAGTTGAACGTTGTCTGTCATCGATCATTTTAACAGTGCACTTCAGCTGAATTTCGGCTTTGATACTTTGGCTTTGGCTTTGGCTCTGCTTTGCTTTGCTTTGCTTTGCTATGGAGAATCTATATCTCTTTTGGCTTCTCAGAACTTCAAGTGGGCCATTGTCTATGTGTCTGTGTCTGTGCCTGAGTCTGTGTGATTCTTCCTGCTCCTTGGTTGATTTTCAATTTTTTATGCCCAGAGCGAAAAGCGTTGACAGGCCACGCTTTCAATTCACTAACTGTGATTGCTGTGAGGAGCAGAATACCCCGTCTATATGATTTGTTGACTGTCTCACTGATGGTTAGCTACTCGTTTTAATTAAACAGGAAGCGGTAGCGACTTCTCTGCAGCCAGTTTGGACATAAATCTTGTGATTAGAAGTCCAACTGAAAACTAAATAGTTCGATTGTTAGAGCAAATGCACTAGCTTAGCAATTAGTTAAAGACAAAAGATATGGCCAATAGTAGCCTTAAATATGCTTAGATCTATATCTGCTTTTAAACTTAAAAATTATAGTTTTCCCTGACTGTTAGATCAGACAGGAAGCAGCAATAAAAAGCTGTTCTTTACTTAAGTAAATTCATTGGACAGGTTAAATTACTGAAAATAGAGAAGAAGAAATGTCGAAAATCTCATATTTTATTGTGAGCTAAACTTATATTACGACTATATAAAATATGACTATATCTAAGTCAGGTGTGGTTCTTTGGTAGCCAGTTTCAAAATATAGCTTAATAAAATTACCGTCGGGTTTTTAGTGTTTTTTTAATCTATCTGAATCATCAATCTTTAACTATTTTCCATCAAAATTTAGTTAGTAAATGTTAATGAAACTGAATGTTTCCATATCATGTCAATGTTTCTGCAAGAAGGAACAGCTTATAAGTAAAAACTAAAATAATATTAAAAAAAGGAATACAAAATTAAGAAAGAAAAACATAAAATAATAAGTTAAAGTCCAACTCGGATCTCATTCCAAAGTTTCCCGTGACTAGCTTTATGGTGCTCAGTTGTCTAGCAGCGATGACAGCAAGTCACCATTTGGCTCATCTCTCATTTGGGCGACGTTTTGGATACATTGCCATATCAAACGAAATGAATCTCGTAACAGTTGAAAGCTGCGGCACGAATTGAGTGCCACACCAGTCTGCAACAGACCAGACCGGAGCAGGCGACCGCCCGCCCAGCTCCAACTGACTATTGACTGCTGACTGCTGTCTGCCAATAGCTCTTCGATTTTCGATTTTCGGCTTTGAGTTTTGGCTTTTGAGCCTTTTGGCTGGCTTCTATCTGTCTATCAGCTACAATAGCTGCGCCTGGGGAATTGTCATAGGGCAGATTCAATTTACAGGATCAGGGGAATTATACAATAGTTCCACTATCCAAAATATGCAGAATGCATAACTGCACTTCTCCTTGTCGGCTGCAGTCAAATCCTGTCCGTTCCGTTCCATTCCGTTTCTGTGTTTTTTTTTCTTGTTTTTTCTTATTTTTTATTTTGTTTTTAGTTGTCTACACGCGCATATCTTGAACTGTCATCATTTTCAAATTATTTCTCGTTGAATATCTAATCAAGATTCATGCATGATCGCGGCTAAATTGCTTCCAGGCAAGACACATAACCCAGCAACAACGACAACAACAGCAATAGCAATAGCAACAGCAACAGCCACCAGCAACAATGTATAATGCAACTAGCTGAGCTGAGGAACGTGCAACAGCGCACCGGCAACATGCCCCCAAAAAGTCAGACGCTGCCTTTCGGTTTGCCTGTTTTATTTCATTTTTGTTTTTGTTTTTGGTTTTTTTTCAACTATTTTCTTATAGCATTGTGTTTTTCTTGGTGCAGTTAATAGTGTTGTTATTGTTGGCCAATTTCTAGCTATTTTCCTTTATTTATTTTAATTTGTTCTTTCTTTTGTTCTTGGGCCAGTTGGATTTTGCTTATGCTGCTGCAGGCATCCGTTTGCCTAAACAGGAATTAGCTCTGACAACTGTTGCGAATGAAATGAATCAAATGAATCTGTTTGCATTTACTTGCTTGTAATGATTATGACTTGATGTTGTTTTTATTGCACACTCATAATATGCATATGTGTGTGTGTGTGTGTGTGTGTGTACTTGAACTTTAACTCATTTTTATTTTGCTTAATTGAAACTAGACAGGGCCTTTAGGTAGATATGTAACTCAATTACACACAATGCGCGCCACAATGTTGATGACCAGAGTCAATTGCCACTGCTACTTGACATGACTCGCAAATGCATTGCTGCCAATTGTTGCGCACAGGGTGCTCCAAGTTCACGTTGCATGCAGCGACTAATGTTTGATCTCTGCTACTTTATGTGTTGCAACTAGTTAAGTACTCTTGGCGTTGATTTATTTTCTTTATTTTATATTCAATTTTCTATTGTTGTTATTTTTCTGCACAAATATTTAGCACTTAGTTAAACTGAAATTTTGAAACGGAAATATATCAAAATCGGAACCATTTGCTACCGATACCGATTGAAATTCTAAATCGATAACCAAATTCAGAATATTTTTATTACGAACATTCCGATTTTAGGCACGTCCACCTGCTGAGACCTCAATTTAATTACGCATTTAAAAAACCAACCAATCTTTATGATATGTTTGTTCGATGTTGTTAATTTGTAGCCAAAATGCAAAGCGGTTCCTTGCCACCTGTAATCGGATGATCTCACACCAGCAACAAAATATTCCGACTGTGGCTTTCTGACTAATTTGTAAAATTGTTGTACTTCATTATAACATACCGAATACCGTAAAAATAGTTTGGAAAAATACCAGAATATTTACGGGAATTTTTAAACATTACACACCAGAATCGGAAACTTGATTTAGATACTTTTCAAAGAGCATGTTAACTTTAGCATTGAGAACAATGAGAAATGTGGCTTGTAAAATTCAAGGAAAGAGGGAAAGAGCTTCGTAAGACACATTTTAGAGTTGTTCTACTGCTCTTCTAAGATCTTTTCCCAGATGCTGGTGCAATGCTGCTGTTTTATAAAGTGGTTGTAAATGACATTTTCATTCAATTATCGCGCAGAGTCGCGTTCGCTGCCTGGTTAATTTGATATTTGTAGGCTTGCGGCTTGCGGCTTGTGGCGTCGCCTATTGTCGACAGTTCGCCACTTAATTGTTATTAACTTTCGTGTGACATTTGTGACTTTTGGTGTGGCATCAATTGACGCACAAACACACACACACACACGCACACACACATAACTCTATAAGGCGTCGCAGCTAATTGTTGACCCAAAGGCGGCCTCGGAAATTGTATTTATTAGATTTATTGCAACTTGCCCGGCAACTCGGCAACCGGTGGCCAGCGCCAAATGCGCCACAGCTGTCAATTGTGGGCGTGCCACACACACACCCCCCACCCCCCGTTCTCCCCCCTGCTGGGAACCCAATTTCGATCATAAAGTATTTATTTCTGAATAATATACGAGTACAATATAATTTCGCCTGCAGCCACGGCTATGACATTTTTATTTCGCATTTCGCGAAAGGGCCTCCAAAAATTTACGAGCCTGGTCAAGCGGCAGCCAATGTAAGCCGGCAACTGAGACAACACCGAGTTGGCAATTCTAAGCGAATTGGAATCGAATCGACACGCCCCATACCGTCCCAGCTCTCTTCCTCACTGACACTGGCTAACCGAATTTCGTATGCCCTTGCAAAAGATTATTTCAAGTTTATAAAGATGCAAATGATTATAAGTTTATTTATATACTCTCCATATTTTAATTAGTCATTCAATTGGTAAACTTCTTTGCTGAAACCTGATACAGATCTGTAGAGGGACAAAGTCGCCCGGATTATTTTTTATTTATTTAATGTGCACTAAAACCAGTCCTCAATTTTTAAAACAGTGTTTAAATAATTAGTATTTAAATTTAAATTTTAGATTTAAATTAAAGTCACAAACTGAATGATATAAAATTTAAAGTGCATAATTATATTCAAACTTAAAATGAAAAAATAAACAATTAAAATAATTGAAAAAATAAATGTGTTAAAAAAATTCAAATATTGCAAAAACTCTTAACAAAAACCAAGCAGAGTAAAACTGGTTAAGCGTTAGAAGCTCAGTAATAGGAGATAGATAGTGATAGTGAGTGAGAGAGAGAGAGAGAGGGAGAAAGAGAGAGAGAGAAGAGAAGAGCAAGGAAAAGAGAGAACGACAAATTAGATCAGCATTTTAAACTTTTTCGGCAGTAAATCTATTTTTAATTTTATTTTACACTATTTTTTAAAACGTATTTTTGAATCGTATTTTTTTTGGTTTTTTAACCTTTTTCATTATAATTATTCATATTCATTCGTTCATATTAGCATATAGTCTTTCATATATATATATTTACATCGATGTCAAAGGAATGATCGTTTAAAGATTGAACTCCTGTACATTTTCTCCAAAAACTCTTTCAAAACTCTCTCAAATCTTCTTATCATATATGTTTAGCTGATCAAATTTATTTAAATATAATTTCGTTGGATCCAGGTCAAAGGCTCTTTAATTTTTTATTGAGAAACAAAATTCCTTTTCGGCAAAGATCGCAAAAATAAACATATATTTCATATACCAGCCTAGGGTATCTTATATGCAACATCAGCAAGTTGCCTTCTTCATACTTGATTTTTTATTTTTTTTTTGTACACCCGCCTTTAAAAATGATTATCAAGCATGCAAATCTGTGGCTGCCATCTTCGTGGCGGACTTGCATCGTAAATTGATTTTTATGCTTCTGTTGTCTGGCAAACAAAAAAAAAAAAAAAAGAATGAAAAAAAACCAAGGAAAAGATTGTGGCCAAGTCAAATAATGGAAACCTCTCGCAACTTGCAACTCTTTTTCAGCTGGGTGCTGCTGCTGCTGCTGCTACTCGTCTTAAGGGGCAACAACAACAACAACAAAAACAACTGGAGGTAATTGAAATCGAAGGAGGAGGCAAACGTTTGCGTAACTAGACCAGACCCAGAGCCCAGATCCAACCCGACCCGACTCGACTCGACCACAGGATGGTTCTAGTGCTGAATGGTGTGCTGCAGGACGATTGTCCGATGGACACAAACAGCCTGTTCCTGCAGCATCCCGTCTACAGAGATTACGCACAGCAGCTGCATTCCATTCAGGCGAAAAGTGTTGGACCCGTTGGACTGCTGTATGTGGGGCAGCGGGAGTTGGCCGCTGCTGCGCCGCATGACAAGAACATCAACATCATTGGTGCAGACGATGCCACCACCTGTATTATAATTGTTGTCCGCCACTCGGGTGAGTTTTTGTTGCTGTTGTCTCGTAAATTGGCTTCGTTTGGCTCGTTAAAATGCTAACCTCAAGTTTCTCTGTTGTCTCACTACTCCATTCAGGCTCGGGCGCTGTGGCTCTGGCGCACTTCGATGGCAGCGGCGTCGATGAGGCCGTCTGCACAATGGTGTCGCGTGTCCAGGAATTAGCACTCGGCTATCCCGAAGGACGCATTGAATTGCAGCTCATTGGCGGCTATCGGGACTCGCAGGGCTATGGTGAGGATGTTTTCTACAGCATTATGCGTGAGTATCACAAACAAACAAAAAAACAAACACCTCCGGCAACATTTGATGGAAATATTGACCAATCTTTAAACGCTTGCAGAATCATTCCACAAGCATCATCTCGAGATTGATTTGACGCAGGCCTGCGTCGGCGAGCTGAACACAATGCTGCGCGGCGAGATCAATTGCCCCATCATTTATGGTGTCGGTGTCAATATCAAAACTGGCGAGATCTTTCCAGCCTCGTTTCCGGACAGGGGACCCGATCGACAGTTGCGCGATGCGCGCATCTTTATGGGCGCCCAATCGGTGAGTGTTTGTTCAAGTTCATCTCAATTGGGGTGTCATTAACTATTTGCTTTCTCTCTCTGTTTGAAAAACAGGTGTTGGACGTTTATGATTCGACGCTGGGCATGCTGCGCATTGGACCCTTCAACTATGATCCGTTGCGCGGTGCGGACTTGTGGCTGTCACAGACAGATGAGTTTCTGCTGCAACATTTGTCCTCCAGTCCCGATGTGGAGCCGCCGCATTTTGCACCCCAGGTTCGTATAAAATCCAAAAATATTTTCCCCCAAGAGAGCTATAACTAATTGTGTGATTTTGATTAGATGCGTGCCACAATTAGATTCATACAGGAGAACCAGTTTCCCGCTGTCACCGTCTTCAGGGATAATCGGCCCCGTTATTATAGACGCGACGACGCCACGGGCTGCTGGGTTTCGGTTAGATATTAAAGCTTAACTTAGTTTGTTTAGTTGTTACGCAAAAGGAGATGTAGTGAAAACATTCTTTTCAATAACACCACTCTCCCCATACATATATCAATCTGTACCGTACATCAACCGTACATCATCACATAAGTACTGCTGTTGCAAAAACAAAAAGAACAGTGGTAAATTGGTGCATGTGTTAATTATTGTTCCTTTCCTCCCCCATCCTGCTCCTGCTCCAGCTCCTGCTCCTCCTCCTGCTATGTTTGTCCAATTATTTTATAATCTGTAATTTCTATTACTATATAATCGTTGCTTCTGCTTACAATATATTTTGCAATTTAATTGTTGAGTTTAATTGTTTTTGGCTGTAATTGATAAACTCGATTAGCAATAATTCAATGTGCTTTTGTATTTGTATTCAGCCTGCTGCGTATCGAGTCTTGTATTGCATATCTCAAATATCGAATATAAATATTCTCTTTAATTGCCTAGATTCTAGATTGAGTTCGGATATATTATATAGAGAACAACTTTGGAATGCGCCTTATTAATGGATCTGAAAGTAAAACAATTTACTATTACGATGTATGCATATATGTATTTATACTTACATGCAATTCTAATTAAAACAATGATGCGAAATATGAAAACAAATGAAAAGAAAAGAAAAGAGATTCTTAGCAAAATATATTAATCTATATAAAAATATATATATATTATACACATGTAAACGAACATTTAAATGCAATCATTTTAGTTTGTAAACTGTAAACTGTAATCAAAACTTAAAGAAATTAAAAATGGCTTGGCTATTCGTAAATACATACCATAAAATTGACTTTATTATTGGGTTTTAATGCATTTATTTTCAATTGTCAATCAATTTCAAGTCAACCAGGAGTTATAGCGGTTATGCACTGCTAACGCACTGTTAGTCTCCTGTTAAACTAACAGAGGTGCTCCTCTCGCACTGTATTTTTACTTACATACAGCACGGTCACACTGCTTCGTTGGTTATCGATCAAGATATCGACAGTCGTGTCGTCGTTGTCTCGGGCTGAGTTACTTGGGTGGGAAAGTGAAACAACAAATTTCGAATTAAAACTTATTTCGCATTGATTAATTGCTTTATGATATAACTACAAACTACTGCAACACGTTCAAATTGGGTTGCGCTTGCGACGCAAGCACTTTTGAAGGACGACAAAAAGAAAACTGAAAAGACTGAAACGCAAACGCAAACGATTTCTAATCCACTCGAAGACTTTCTTTCTACTACACAATTACATCTACGAAATAACATCACACTTCTGACTGACTGACGGACAGCCAGCCAGCCCGAAAGAGGAAAAACGCTCAACAACTCGCAGCTCACAGCCCACAGCTCATATCACACATAAAAAGTGTGCCAAATCCAGCCACCCGCCAGCCCGCCCGCCTGTCTGTCGCCCAATTTGTAAGCCACACGGCGGAATCAGAAATCAGTATAAAAACAAACAAACAAGAATTCGCAATAATACTGAAGAGCAAAGCGGATCAGTGCAAAAAGAATTCAATCGGCTGGGCGCTTGTGAGTGACTGTTGAGGAATATTGATGCACACAGGGGACGTGCAGAGAGAGTGGCAGGGGCGTTTTTTCCGAGTTTCGCTGTGGACAACGACGACGACAACGTAAGTTGCTTGGAATTTGTTAATTACTGTCTTTTTTTCTCTCTATTTTTAAAGTAGACAAAACTAGAACGAGAATTATGTGTGTGTGGCAACAACGATAAGACACACACACACACACACAACACACGCATATTCCACCTGAGAAAATAGGATTTTGGCAGTAGGCATGCCATGTTTACAGCTATTTCTCATGCATTTCGACGTAGGGTTGTCAAAGTACACATCAACGAAAAATAGACAACGCACTCGTCTTGCATTAACGGTTATCTGTTCGCTTTGCATATATGCATAAGTAGCATGTGTGTGTGTGTGTGTGGGTGAAATCGAAACTGAAGCTCTGCTAAAAATTTTTGGTGACAATTGGAAGAAAAAAAGAATTGTGCGCTGCATATAAATTGATTATTTTACACCATGACGATTAATTTGTATAAGTGTGTGTGTGTGTGACAGGCAGTTAACGTCATCTTAGAACAATGCAGTGACACTTAAGTCTTGATTTACATACATATATATATATATATATATATATATATATATATATATATATATATATATTTTGTGTGTGTGCGTGAGCAATTGAATAGATTGATTGAAAATTCAAATGTCAAATGATACCTTGCATTTTTCATAGTTATTCGATACTGATTTGAATATTTTGCATCTTGTTGCAGCGATAAAAGAATTGTAATATGAACGGCAAGGCGCCATTGAATGGTGGCGGAGCAACCAGCGTTGATTTGTACGTCACGCACCTGGATCATGTTGGCCCCTATCTGAAGGTGTACGGCCAGGCCAATCGGGATGCGGCCCTGATAGTTAGTCAGCGCATCGAGAAGTTGCTACCGACATGCTTTGCCATAGACCCGAGTTGGTCAAATGAGCGCCAACAGGCGCTTCTCACGCCCGGCACATGCTGTGTGCTCAAGCGAAGAAATGGCGCCGCTCCCGGCGACGTGGAATATATGCGAACCCGTGTTCTCAGTGCTGGCATCGATGACAGCAAACACCACACGGGCAACACTCGCAGCCAAATGCGCGTCGAGATTGAGTTTCTTGATTACGGCTACAAGCGTAACGTGAGCAGTCATGATGTGAGTCGGTGAATTTTACACCTGAAATCAAATTCCGCAGCTATCACATGTAAACTGATATTGTTTTGTTATTTTATGCATACAGCTGCTATTCTCGAAACAGCCGCAACTGCTGCAGAATATTCCAGTTCTCTGCTCGCAATATATTGTGCTGGGTATATGCTCAGAGTGGAATCAAAGCGAACTGGATGCGGTGAATCAATTGATGGTGAATCATGTCGTCAGCATCGAGGTGGATCCCGTCCAGATATGTGGCCAGAAATTTGCCAGCGTACGCTGGAAAGATTTCGAGCTCAATGAGTTCCTTGTGGAGCAGAAGCAAATCGGTGCACCCATTGCCAAAGAGCTGATCATGGACCACTGCAAGAAACTGTGGAAGGCGGCCTCACCACAGACCAACCTTATCGAGTACAACAACAACAACAACAACATCCAGCACACGAATAACTCCTCCAAGACGCCCACAGACTTGGCGCGCGAACAAATCGCGGCACGCTATTCGCTCGCCGCTCGCCTCGACGTGCATCGCACGCTAGCCACAACGCCAACCAGACCGCTAAAAACCGCAGCGGCAAACGAGTATATACCACCTGCCAAGCAGCTGCAGCAGCAGCAACAGCAGCAGCAGGTGGTGCAGCCGCCTCCCCAAATGGTGATGCCTACGCCCTTGGCCAATTTGGTATGCTTTTGATAATCCAAACATATATATATATATCTATGCAGCGTTTTGTGTTGACTCAGCTGAGACATTTTCAGAGGCTTGTTGAGGCTATTATGATTTTGTCGTGCAGTTTGTAACGCATTCACGGAGACGTCTCCGATAACATGCAGTGTATACATTCTTGATCAGCATCACTAGCCTTGTCCGTCTGTTTCTCTGTCAACTAGTCCCTCATCAGTCTTTTAGCTGCAGGCGGATCGGATGTCTAGATTATATAGCTGTGATAGGCTCAATGATTATGTATGAAAAACTGTATAATCGGACTATCCTATGGCACCATAGAAATAACTTTTGTTTGCCAAGGTATCTGAAGCAAATTTGTTCAATGTGCATATTATTATGCTGCTGCTGTTTAAACCAAATATCATCGGTATCAGCTTACCATATCAATAAATATGTAGTGAACTTTAAATGCCGGCAATTTGACACTGTTCTAAAAGGGAATCTTATCTTTAAGGTGCCTAAGAAAGACATTCTTTCTTTCTGTTTCTTTAAGATTAAAAGCAATCTTGTTGATAAAAGTTGTGTCTCTAATGTTATTTTCATTTCAATTGAATTTGCAGACAAATGTTTTGCCAAGCAGCATTCAGGCGGCACCCGGCGTACATCTGGCCAATGCACAGAAGGCGGCGACATTTGCCACGGCCAATCATCTAGCATACAATACACAACGTGCCAATTATTCTTCAACTTCCGAGCCATCGTCGGGGCTGTTGCCCACGCACAATGTTTACACGCCCAAAACTAGTCCCAGGCCACTGAATATGTATTATAATGTGCGCCTCAATAATCCCATGCAGCCGCAGCAGGTGCAGCCGCAGCAGCTGCCACTGATGCAGTTGCCCAAGCAGCCAGCGCTGAGCTATGCTCACGCACCACGATATACACTATCGCAACCACCGTCAGCGGTTGCAGCAGCTGCACAGAAGAAGCAACAAGTGCTGCAGCCCATCATTCCGGCATTTCGCACCACCAGCCTGACAGTGGGTCTGACCTACGATGTCTACGTGAGCTTCGTGGAGAACGGACCACATCTGTT
The DNA here is from genome assembly GCA_035042305.1 of Drosophila glabriapex. Classification (NCBI taxonomy): domain Eukaryota; kingdom Metazoa; phylum Arthropoda; class Insecta; order Diptera; family Drosophilidae; genus Drosophila; species Drosophila glabriapex. The sequence goes on from JAWNLN010000046.1 coordinate 19,148,392, forward strand.
CTGGGTGCAGCTGAAGAGCGCGGAGAACGATCTGAACGCCATGATGGGCCAGATCGAGCGTATGCGTATGCAGACACTCATTCAATATCCGGGCGTGGGCACTGCTTGTGTGGCACGCTTCTCCGAGGATGGCAATTGCTATCGTGCCTTAGTCAGCGCCGTCTACGGCAAGCGTATCCGTGTTGTCTATGTAGATTATGGCAACGCCGAGATGGTCACTCTGACAGATCTCTATCAGATACCTCAGGAACTGTTGCAGATCAAACCGTTTGCCTTTCGCTTCGCACTCGCGGGCGCCAAGGAGTTGGGCGCCCTCGATGAGAGCATGAAACGCATCTTTCAAAGTTCAGTGATATATAAAAACTTCCAATTGACAGTGCAGGCGGCTGAGAGTGTGGGCTCCATGCAAACCTGCCAGCTGATGCGCAATGTAAGTGATTCATTTAATTATAGGTTTCAGAATATTTAAAAAAAAAACACTCGTCTTTCACAGGGCAACAGCAAGCTGGAGGAGCTAAAGATGCAGAAGAATTCGCGTCAGGCGTACGCCAAAGCGGAACCGCTGCAAAATGATGATATCGTCGAGATACGTTACATCGATTCGCCGAACAACTTTTACGTGCAGAAGGTGAACAACGTGAAGCAATTCGAGCAGCTGATGGATGAGATGTTTGCCTACTACAACATCAATCAGATGGTGCCCGATCAGCTCGTCCTTGGCGCACCCTGTGTCGTCAAATGCGAGGGTGAATGGTATCGTGCCGAGCTGCTGCGCGTGGATGACTCCTCCACAACTATTGTGCGTCACGTGGACTTTGGCTACGAGGAGGCTGTGCAAAAGCATTTGATCGGCATCATTGCCGAGAAGCATCTGAAGATGCCGCGCCAGGCGATCAAGTGCTGCCTGAAGGGTTTCGAGAACAGCGAGCTGAGAGAGGATAAAATCACCGTTCAGTTCGAGATGCTTGCCGAGGAGTCGAACGTCAGTCGTCGCGCGTTCAGCGTTCGTGTCTTTCGCATTGAACCCGATGGCCTCAATGTCGTCAATCTGCTGGCCAAGAATCTGAACGTGATGAAGAAGCTCTACAAGCTGTCCATGCCATTCGAGCAGTATCTCACCCTGGAAAAGGGTCAATTCAATGCGAATGTGACGCGTGCCGAGTCCATAACTTCAGAGGCAGCGCCTCAGCAGCTGGAGAAGGGTCAGGTGCTCAACTCGACGACCGTCGAGAGTGAGGATCGCATGCAGCTGCAGCAAAAGCAGAAAAAGAATGCCAACAACGAATGGGACAAGCACAGCTCAGCATCTGCCAGTTCGAAGGATACCCAATCGCAGCAGAGCGGCGCCAAGCGTCCGGTGCAACAGCATCCCGCACGACCCGAACGCAATGGTGGCGTCGATGGCAATTTGGTTCGACGCAGTCGAGATACGCGCATCGACACCAGCTTCGAGAGCCACAGCACCAGCAGCTACACCAGCGGCATGAGCTCCCCGCGCAAGGGCAACCGCCAAAATGGACGCAATCGCACGGATTCGCCGCGTCTGCAAAATGGCGTCTGCAAACCGGAAGCCAACAAAAATACGTGAGTATTGAGAAATTGGGATTGGAAGTGGCACCAATCATCAATAGACACTTGACTTTTGACTTCGTAAATCATAATTAATTAATCAGAATCTGCTTGAATTTCCGAATAACTTAATTAATTGGATCTCAAAATATTCAACTCTTCGAACACAGAATGTTTATTTAGAGGCAATTGTTTCGATTACTTCAAAGTTAATCGGAATTGAAACCATTTCATAGCTTCGAATGTGTAGATGATTTGGGTGTCCTTTTGAACCCCAAAGCATAGTTCTTCTGCTAATTGTCCTTTTGGTGTCCCATTTCGGATCTTAAATTTAGAGGGCATAAATATTTGCTCTTAAATTGGGTCAGATATATCTGTCAGCTGCAAGGATACGTAATCTACAGTCTCGAATTACTATCTACTTCTTCTTTCTCTTCGCAGTCGCTTTGCCAATAATCAGTCGCCACGCAAAGATCAAGCGCAGCAGCAGCAGCAGTCGCAGCGGAATTCGCCCAACCAGCGCTCACAGAATGCACCGCAGGGCTTCGCACAGAAGCCACAACGTCAAAAGTCCACGCTGGATGGCGGCAGTTCGAAGCGGTCGAGTGGTGTGGAAAGTGATGCCACATCTAATGCGGAGACAACAGCAGCTAAGGCGGTGCCCACGCCCGAGCCGGAGAAATATGTGCCGCTGGACAAAGCGTTTGCGGTGCAGGATATAAAAACGCTCACCAAGGAGGCGGCCAGTCTCTCGTGGTGGGTATCGCCATTCCAATTTTACGTAGTGCCAAAATCCCTTGCCACCAAATACGAGAGTCTGTTGCGCGAGATGCGTCAGTTCTATCGTCAGAAGCCCCATCAGCAGCTCCAGCTGAAGGTCGGCTCCAGTGTGGTTGTGCGTCAGCGCAAGGACAATGCCATAATGCGGGGCACAGTTGTTGCCTCCAATCAGATGGTGCGCAAATATCGCATCTTCTGCGTCGACGCTGGCAATATGTTGACTGTCTCATCGGAGGATGTCTGGCAGCTGGAGCAGCGATTTGCGGAGCCACCGTGTCTGGCGCAACGCTGCAGCTTCGACCGAGTGGTGACCAATTATGATCATTTGTATATCGTTGATCGCATGGAGAAATTTGTGCCAGCAAATGCAAAAGTTGAATGCGAGTTCAAATCGAAACAGCAGCAACTGCAATACAACCAGAACAACAACTACAACAATAATAATAATAACTTTGGCAATACATATATCGTTAAAATGCTGGTGAATGGCGCCTCTCTTCGTGATACTCTAATCAATGCAAAGTTCCTTACCGAGGTCTCAGAGCGTGAGTCCAAAAACAAAAGAAAAATGTTCAATGAGTAGCCACAAATTTAATCTTGATTTCATACTTTTTCAGAGGTGCGTGTTAGTCTGTTGGCTGGTCAGCAGGTGCGTGGCAAATTCACCTCAATTCGAGATATGACCAACTTTAAGATACAACTCGAGAGCTGCAGCGATGTGAACTTCTTGTGCAGCTACGATGACGTTAAGTTCGTCAAGTCCAACCAGGAGATGGCCAAGGCCTTCAAGCAGCACTACGAGGGTAAATCGTATGCCCTAAATATAAAGCATGTGTGCGAGAACAACATGTGAGTGAGAGAGCAGCTCGCAGCGTTAACCAAATCATTCAACTAATGTATTCCTTTTTATTTGGGCAGCATTCACTTGCGACCTGTTATGCCGCTGCTTAAGGAGGAGCGCAGTCCCTTTATTTGCGGTTATCCCGTATTGGTTAATAGTTTTAAAGCACTCGTCGTCTATACGGCCAAGTCATATCGGATTTTTGTCCAGCCCAGCGATGTGCAGGAATCCATGAAGCAGCTGCTGGACGATATGTATGAGTACTACTCCAAGAAAGGTGAGCCAAAGACAGAACTGTTAGATTTTCCCGAATGGAGTTTGTTGGTACACAAGATGACCATTTCTAAATCTTGGTCTACTTTAAGCCACTTGTATTAAGCTGTTTCTTCCTTTCAGGCAAACAGCTGCGAAAAATTGAGAAGGATCAAGTTTGTGCGGCATTGAGCGCCGATGGCAATTGGTATCGTGCACGCATCCTGTCCAAGGATAACAAGGGCGCACGCCTGGATGTGCTGTACATTGACTATGGCAACTCGGAGCAGTTGTCGCGCGAAAAGCTCAAGCAGCTGGAGGAGAAGTTCTATGTGAATCGAAGCTGCTATGCGGTTGAGATCAATTTACCAATTGGTCGCATCCAGAACGATGAGAAATTAAAGACACGCCTCGCCAGCCTCTTGGAGACGGTGGTCACAGTAAAGCCCATTGAAACACGACGCAATCATCTCATTGCCGATGTGCTCCTGTCCAATGGCAAAGATAACCTGCTGGACAAGCTGAAGGCAGAGAAGCTCATTGCGGGCAGGGATATTGATTATATGCGCAAGCAGCTGGACAAGGAGAAGCCCCACATATACGAGTATATTGAATGCGTCGATCTGACCATCGATGATGATGAGGAGCACCAGCAGCAGCGCAAGGCAGGCAAATCCAACTCGACAAACAGCTCACCCAAGACCAAGAAGTCACAGCAGGAGGCAAAGGAAGCAAAGGAACCGAAGGAAGCCAAGGAGCCGAAACAGCAGCGGAACAACAACAAACAGCCGGAACAGGTGGCGCCAACAACGGCGGCGTCAATAGAGCCAGTAGCTGCTGCTCCCAAGGCTGAAACAAAACCAGTGGAGCAAGTGGAGCCAGCACCTGTTCAAGTTGTGCCTGAGCCGCTACCCGTTCCCGAGATTGAGGCAATTGCAACTCCTGTAGTTTCGCCCACGCCCAGCCAGACAGCTGTCGCTGTCACACCACCACCGGATCCGTACAAGGACATGGAGACTGCTGTGCTGAGCCACTGCGATAATCCCGCACACTTCTATGTGCACACCATGGATGCGCTGCCCAAGCTCAAGCGTCTCACCGAGAATCTAATGATTGTGTCGCCATCGCTGCCACAGCTGATGGATGTCGTCAATGGCGCCGAATGCATCTCAATGTATTCGATGGACAAGTGTTGGTATCGTGCCAAAATACTCGATGCGGAGCTAATGGTGCTCCAGTTCATCGATTACGGCAACACCGATTGCGTCTCGGACGCCAAGGAGATCAAACAGAGCCTGGGCAGCCAAACGGAGCCACTGTGTCTGCCCTTCGCCCTGCCCATTGCGCCCAATGGCACCTTGGAGTGGGCAGACGCTGCGAATGGCATCTTCAATGATTCGTACGAGAAGCTGCTCCACTATGAGTATTTGTCGCGCGGCGATTGCCAAAAGCGCAGCTATGTCAATCTCTACATTGAGGGCGTCGATGTGGCCAAGAAACTGATCGCCGATGGCTATGCCAAGCCCCTGGATTACGTGAATAGTGGCAGCAGCTGTTACATATCGCATGTGAATAGCATCTCTGACTTCTATCTGCAGCTGGAGAGCGACTCGAAGGCGCTCGAACTGATCGAAATGTATCTGGGCGATGCGGAGCAGCAGCTGCAGCCGCTGCAGCGTTTCGAGAAGGGCAGCATTGTGGCTGCCCTCTTCGATGACGATGGACTCTTCTATCGGGCCGAGCTACTGCGTCAGATGCCCGATTCGCGTTACGAGGTGCGTTTCATTGACTACGGCAACAAATCGACGACGGCCAAGTGTTTGCTGCTCTCCGAGCAGATAGCAACGGTGCCCAGTTTGTCGAAGCGCTGCTCGTTGCAGCTGCCCGAGGATTATGTTGATTGGTCTCAGCAGGCGGAGCTCAAGTTTGCCGAGCTTACCGGCGAGGGTGAATTGGTTTTTACCACACAACTGCTGCAGCCGGGCCTGAAGCATGTCCTTATCCATCTGCTGTTGGATGAGGAGAATGTGTTGGATCAATTGTTGCCACTTTGCACGCGTAAGCAGCCCAAGCCGGAGGTAGTGCAACAACCAGTTGCTGCCGCCCCATCCAGCGGGGAGTCAAGTGCTGACTCCTCGGCTAGCCGTTTGGCCATTGTGACCCACGTGAATAGTCCCACTAGCTTCTATCTGCAGTTCGAGTCGGACAATCAACTCGTGGACAACATCAGTGAGCAGCTGAACTCGGAGAACGCCAGTCTGCAGCCCAAGCAGGGCGTTGCCCAGCTGGCTGAGCTGTGCGTCGCCCAATTTGCCGATGACAATGAGTTTTATCGGGCACGCATCTTGGAGCAGTTGCCCGCCAAGCAGTCGCTGCAATATCGCGTCTTGTTCATTGACTACGGCAATCAGGCGCTGGTGGATAAACTATTTGAGCTGCCGTCGGAGCTGGCTCAAGTTAAGCCAATGGCCGAGCTGCATGCTCTCGAATCGTGCGTGAACTTTCTGAAATACCCCAAGGAATCCCGGGAAGCGCTCGACGCCCTCATCGACAGTTGCAATGGGGAGGTGGCCGTCGAGTTTGTCAACAAGACGGCGGAGCCGCCTTTGGTCCGTCTAAAGACGATGGACAAAAATGCACTCAACATACATGAGCAGCTGCAGAAGCTGCTTGATGCTGCAGCGCTGCTGAAGCAGGATAATAATAACAAGGAGTGCATCATTTCACATGGCAACTCACCCAAGAGTTTCTTTGTGCAGCTCAAGAAGAACTCGGCCGAACTGGATCTGATTGTGAAAACACTGCAGTCCCTGAACGCCGAACACCTCGCGAAGGTGTCGAGTCCCGCCCCGAAACTGAACGGGATGTGCTATGAGGATGATTGCTATTATCGCTGCTGCATCCGGCAAGTGTTGCCTGATGAGAAGGGCTGTGAGGTGTTCCTCATGGATTACGGCGGCACTGTGGTCACCCAGCAGGTGTACACGCTGCCCGAGCAGCTATGTCAAATACCGCCACTGGCGCTCCACTGCAAGCTGAATGAAATACCCCAGGATGTGTCGGATGAGGAGCTGGAGACGGCATTTGCTGCGCTGCTGGAACAGCATTTCGGTGAGGTCTACGAGCTGGTCAGTGAGCTCAAGCAGGAGGCGGAGGCGGAGACCACCCAGCAGGCAGTGCAATTGCGCATTAACTACAAGGATTTCGCAGAGGAATTGGCCAGCATTGTGGCTGGTGTGCAGCGACCGCTCGAGGTGGTGCTGCACAATTGCTTTGTGGTGCAGTACGACAATCCCAAGTCCTTCTATGTGCAAATGGAACAGGATGTGCCCGCGCTGGAACAGATGACCGACAAAATGCTCGATGCCGATCAAAATTTTGAACCCTTCACCCAGCTGGCCGTGGGTGCAATCTGTGTGGCCGAATTCCCCGAAGATGAGGTCTTCTATCGGGCCGAGATAGTCAAGCTCCTCGACGAGGGCAAGTGTGAAGTGCACTTTATAGATTTTGGCAACAATGCCATCACCGATCAGTTCCGCCAGCTGCCCGAGGATCTGGCGAAGCCGCCGCGCTACAGCAAGCACTGTGAACTGGAGAGCGCCCTGATCACCAAGTGCGACGTGGCCGCCTTGGGCGTGTTCATCAACACTCACTTCTCGGAGACGTTCCAGCTGGAGATACTCACCAAAATGGATGAGAGCGGCACGCATGTGGTGCGTCTTTTCTATCAGAACACCAGCATTGCCGAGCAGCTGCGTCTGCAGAAACAATCTTAGAGAGGAGATTGAGATTCCTCACGAGGCATCCATTAGCCTGAACATTAATCCATCCGCCAAGCAAAAGGCGTTGAGAGGCATGCACGAATGCAGAGCTCTGATGCTGCAGGCATTCTGACACACACACAAACACATACACACCTTTTACACACACACACACACACTCAAGCATATTTGCAATATGAATGCAAAAGATTGTGATTAATTTTTGGCTAAAGTATATCTGTTGTATTACCTAATTTAGTTGGAACAAGTTAAACTTATTCTGCGATAAACAGAGGATTGTAAAAGCTCATGATTTAGCTATATATATATAGCCGGCAGCTTCATTGATTTTTCATGGAAAACCAAAATGAAAGCTCATTTCTAATTTCTTTTTAATTAATGAAAAACAAAAAAAAAACATAATCAACAAAAAAAAAACGAATACAATTGTATAAGAAAAAATCGAACAAAAAAAACGAAAAACATTAAAAAAAATACACACACGTTGCATAAAACAAATCGAAAAGTGCAACTAAAAAAAAAAAATTGTGAAAAATATTTAGATGCAAATCTAACCAACGAAAAGTTGTTGAAAGAAAATGGCAAGGGACGCGTAATTGCTCAATTATAACACACACTTTTAAGGCAATTTTATATAATCAAAACTACCAATGGAGGGGGTTGTGTGCTGAATCAATTTTGGGTGGGTTAATTTATTATGATTCTTTTGTTTTACAATTACTCACTTCATTTTTTACTTATCTTGCTAATTTTCAATGTTTATGACTTTTGTTTGCTCAATTAATTCAACTGAAGAAGTGAAAACACACATATTTTCTATCATTTATATTACATACTTTACATTCAAATTACTAATATTAAAAAAAAAAAACATTTTTCAAACAACAAAAAAAGAAGAAAAAACACCAAAAAAATCAAAAACAAATACGAAGCAAAGACTAAAAATTAATGGAATATGGGGTTTGTTATATTAAAAACCTTGCAAAAACAAAAACACAATGTCATATTTTTCTACCATTTCTTTTTCATGTTGTAAACAAAATAAATGCAAATAAAAGAAAACCACGAAAGAGCAAATGTTTTGTTTTCAATTTACCTGAGGAGCATCATTTTACCTGCGCACAGGTAGATACACAATGGGTAAAATTACAGCACATTGCTAATGTTTTGAAAGGGTATTTATTATCGGCAGTCTTCTTCAAAATGTCTTCCGATAAATACCCAAAAGAACCGTCACTCAAACTGAATCGTGAATTTTGTTTGGCAACTGTCAGTTGAGAAAAGTCTTTAAGGTCTTCACAAATTGGAATATTGTTGATAAGAATTTTTGATTGCATAAGCTGACGTTCGAGCCTTATCACAAACGTAATATGTGCCTTCTTTTTAGCTGTAATAAGAATGAGTCGCGTAATGAGTCGGAAGCTCGAGACGTGATAGATTCATTATATTGAAAATGCTGCTGGTTGACATCGTCATCAATATTGTATCGATTTATTAGCACTTAATGGCTAATTGAATCCGAAACTGCTGCAGACAACAAAAACCAAGTAATAAAGCTATCGAAATCGGCACAGTGGGCTGCAAACACATTTGTATATCACTTTTCATTGTTATCAGCCTGCCTGCCACTGCACTGCGAGAGGGACAGCGAGAGAGAGAGATGAATCTCTCGTGAAATTTTCATTTTCACCAACGAAAAATTACAAAGCAACCCAGAACAACACCCTCCACCGGGCTGCATTATCGTCGCCTCGTTGCTTTATCAACGTGGTCGGGTTTGACACCCGAAAGGGAGCCGATCGCCGAGCGAACGCAGTTCGTCGCTGCGTCTGCTTCAATTCCAAGTTTGCGGTTGGATTGAACGGGTCGGTTCCGGTGTTCGCGATCGGTTCCGTCTTTGGACAACAAAAAACACAACACAACGAAAAACAAATTCGTGTTAATTGAAATACGACTGAAATTTCTGTGAATCGAAGATATATACGTGTTTTTCGGTGTAGTGTCTACTCGATCATTCAGGGTGCAATTTACTGGGAATTATAAAGCACAGTGAAAGGAAATGCAAATGTTTAAAATGCGTTTCCGGACAGTTAAAATTCCAAAGGATAACGCTTGTTAAATGGGAATATATAATATTTATTGGATTACCTAAGAGGTAAGTATTCAAAGCGAACAAACTTAGACATTCAAAGCCTTATCGGGGTTGTTGCGGGTTATCGTTATTAAAATGTTGTAGATTAACGAAATATTGCATAGAATGTTGTAGTTCTTTTCTTAGTCTAATCAAAAAACTTAGCATTGAGCTGTCGTTTATTCTAGGTTTTTTGTTAGTTATGCTCGGTTTGACACAGAGTGCAGCTCTCTGCACAGCATAATGACATAAAACAGTTAAATTGATTTCAATTGAAAGCAGAGACGGAGAACACTGCGAGAATTACTGGAACTTGAAAGTTGCGGCGGGCTTATAAATACTCGTCTGCCAGGGTGGTTCTTAAAATACAACAATGTGTCTTACGTCAAATGGAAAATATTCAAAAGAAAAATGCGACAAAACATTTCATTTACAAGTTGATAAGAAATTTTAGTTGAAAAACATTCAGCGGTTGGAGACCAAGAAAAACTAGATAAGTCGTTTTATTTGGTAAGTTTTAATAAGGTTTAAGGTAAGGCATGTATCGCTATCTAAAGACTCGTTTTTTATGGACAAACATTTAACAATGTTGTGTTTACAAGTTAAATGACATGAATCAGCTATAGGACTCACCTAGCAGGTGATGCAGAGTCAGAAGTTCGTAATACACAATCACCTCTCATAAAACCTGCCACATGCCTTATCGTCCATTGGTGCCTAATCTTTGTAATTACCCATAAGTCAGCTATATAAGCTTCTTCTTCTCTGTGGAACTCTGTAAACTTTATCTATAAATTATGTATTTTTATATATGCATATTTTCTTTCGATAGTTAGTTCTTTAATTAGCCCAATTGGCAATTGGCATTCTCGCCAATGGTCAGTTTTTCTGCTGAAGCAGCTCGTTTTTTGTTTTGTTTTTGTACTTGGAAACTCATCGTCTTTTTAGCATCGCTGGGGGAATGTATTCTTGATTGTGTTTAATTGAAATAAATGGGCAACGTTTTTATTACCGTTGTTGTTGTTTGTTGCAATCAATTAATTTCATGTTGCCTACACTTCCACTTTGACGATATTTTCATCATCGAAGAATAACGGCCTAAAAACCAAACACTTGCCATCGGAACAGAAATATTTAATTACTCTGATAAGAAGCAACTTGTAACAGCAACAATACTTCGCTTTTTCTACAAACATCTGCTGCACTTGACGTACTCCGATAAGATTCAGTTACACTGAAGTGTGCAGCGGTTAAAAAACATATAAAATGTGGGCTGCCAGAGGCAAGTATGCATCCTCCCCTCTTGTGCGCTCTAGTATTGTTTCAACACATAAAGTCTAAACAAATAAATCTTTATCAAACGCACACTGCTGAGGAAAAATGAAAATAAATCTTTTAAAAGGGGGACGGGGCCCACACCTGTTGAGGCGGCTGGGGTGTGAAGGGGATGAGGTATACATGGGCAAACGAACACACACACATATATAACATCTCGTAACGCCCACAAAGTGTGACACGGGGAATCATAAGAGCACATAAATCCATTCACAAATGTTTAGAATGTTATTAAAATATTTGAAACTAATTTAAAGTTTCATGTTTTCTTTTTTAATTTTTTATATTGGGTTTTTTATAGTCTTTTTTCACTGATCCCATAATCGCTTGCTTAACATCTGCCTCCGATCTGTATAGATAAATAATATTCCATACATATTTATCATTAGCCAGGCCGTAATCCATTGGCTGACACATCTACTCCGGGCCCAATATGAATTTCTCGTGCTATTATTGTTTGGGGATTGTCGAGTATTGTTTTTTTTTTTGTATTTGTTTTTGTTATTGCTTTCGGCCTAATGATTGAGGCTCATATATACACATAAATAAATATTATACAAATGCGGCCAAAGTGGAAGTGGGCATAGATTCGAGTTCTGATTTTAATAAATGAATTTCAACCCGCCACTCTAATGTAAAAGGCGCGAACGTATTTGGCCCATTTGGAGGGCGGCTGGAGCGGCTGTGTCTGATCTGTTTTTATGGCTATAGAATTTTCCATTTTCCGCCGCATCGAGCTGTCGCTGTTGAGCATTAGCCCTTTTTATTGCCAATTCTATTGAATTTAAGTTCAACAAATGTCCGCCATTCCCCAAAGATATTAAACACAAAAAAACCAAAAATTTGAATTGGAATTTTAAGCCGAAATGAATGAAAATTGTTTTTTTTCTTTTTGTGTGCCATAAGTTTTGCAGTTGATTCTTGTCTTCTGTTTCTCCTGCCTTACAAATTTTCAAATTTAATTTAAATTTTTTGAACAAAAAACATGTATATGGCATATATAAGTAAGTATTTATAGCCCGAGCTCATTGTTGCGGTCGCTCTCTGTGTCGAAATGTGTGGAAATCACTTTAATTTTATTTTTTTGCTGCTGCTTCTTTTTTTTCGCTGATTCTGCAGACTTCGCTAATGACAGAGGTACATACAAACCGTGAGCGACAGAAGTTTGTGTACCGCTAAAATATGATTTGTTCATAAATATTATTATTTTTATTTGTTTACTTAAAGTAGTGTTTTGTGCTTTACACAGATTTTACAATATTATAATTAATTATTATTATTATTTTTTGTAATAAATTGTTATTAATCTTTATAATTGCCCATATATCAACAATATTGGTTATAAATATTCTCGAGCGTCGTTAAAAGGGGTTTGAAGTGTGATCTAAAGATAAGGCTTTCCTTCCAATATTTTATTATTTATGAGTCAAATACTTGAAAGAGAATTATTTAATCCAGAATTTATGATCCTTTTAGAACTACAAAAATTATAAATATTATTTATTTAAGCGCAGAGAGTTTTTAAAGAGTTCTGACATAAACGTTCCTCCTTCAAGATCGGCATACTTTTAGCTAGCACTTTGAGTACACATATTCCTCAACACATATTGTCAATTGGAGCAAGTGAATTTCTGGGCATATTCCAAAATTGAATATCGGCTACTTCATCTTCCTCTGCTTCCCCTCGTATGTGGGGTGAATACGCAATATTTACAAGGAAATCAAATTACTCGGTGTTTTGCTGTCTCAGCTATTATTGGCCAAAATGCGTCATTTTTTATATCAGTTGGCCAATACTCGGAAAGATTGTGATATATACATTTCAACATTTAATATTGATTGGCTAAAGGCGCTTTTGTTGTCTTGTCTCTTATCGTTTATAGGGCAACATTAAAGCCATGCATTATTGTTTGCGACTTGAAATGGCTTGGCATGTGTCTTATTGCGCTCAAATCGGATATGGACATATAGATAGATAGAAGACCAACACACTCAGACGCCACATCCATCATTTAGCCCCGTTAAGTTCTGGGCAAATAGGCCAACGTACGCCATTTTGTAAGTGGATTGAGTCTTTTGGCCATAAGTCAACATTTCTTAAGGCCGTTTATCAAAACTTGTGTTGTTGGCCGACTCTAAGACATTCTATAAATATTCAGGTATATTTTACAACTGTTGCATTATACCTTATAGGAGTTTTCTTTATAGGGTATAAACAATGCATTTTTGCAATGCATTCTTCGTTTAATTACATAAACTAAACTTGAGATTAAACAAAATATTAAACAAATACAATGTAATTATTATGAATGTCACAAAAAATATATGAGTACTCCAAGCCATATCTGATAAATCATTTTTGTTTTGTTTTTTTGTGAAATAGGTAAATAGATGTAAAGACAGCAAATTAGTCGTAAACAAAGCATTTGCAATCACGCAACTGCTTTGTAACAAAACTCCAAATTGGCACGTGCATTTTCCAAATGAAAAACGTAACCGAAACAGAAACAGAAGCAGAAACCGAAACCGAAACCGAAACCGAACAGAGTAAAGCATTTTTTGATCGCATGACTTTAGCAATTGCATTGCAACGGGTCGTGATAGTAGCACAAACAATTCTGAAAAGTGCAAACTATACCAATTTCCGATCTGCCATTTTGATATCAATACATACGTAAATAAACATAAATATGGCATCAGATTATCAATTGGCAGCCGCAGAATTTGGATTGGCAATAAATCAATTTACAGTTTGATCTTCAATGATTTCTTTTTTTTTTTGCAAAGTGCTTTTCGTGTTTTGACACGATCCATAAAAGAAGAATGCCTTGCCGTATCTGTTTATATTTGGAATATGATTTATCGCGCGAAATGCGCAGCTTGTTGTCTGTTTGATGTTGTATCAAGAGATATATAATAAATTTGCGGGTGTAACGATAAGATAACAGACAATGGCAACTTGCAATTAAATAAAATAAATAGAATATAATAAATATAACAAAAATAATGACTCAGTTTTGCCTCAAATAATTAGCAGGTGGTTTTTTAGTTCCCCTTTTAATCTTCATTGACGAACAACGCTTGCAAAGAATTGCAAGTTCCGGCACGACGCGAAACAATAAAAGAAAAAATAACTTTTGACAGACTCATCCCGCAGCTGTTAATTAGCGATTTATAGCCCAAATCCATTTCATATATTTTTGCTTGAGCTTATCATCCAATTGTTACAAAAGTTTCTTACCGTTCGCAAATATTGAGTAAATTAAATAAAGGAATTATATACAACAAGTGAGTATCGGGTATTTCGAGTATTACAGGGTATCTGTGTGCATTATTTGTTGATTTCATGTGCGTAAAAGCATAACAATAACAGCAGCAATAACATTACGTATACGTAATATGCGAGACAAGAGCAGAAAGCGAACATCACTCATACGCCGCATTGAGCTACGTTTGGTGCATTTTGTGAATTTTGTTTGGCTTGTATTATTGTGCATAGTTCACAACTAATTCAATTTGTTGCCACGCCCGCTCAGCACCCGCCCCTGCGCATCGCAGTTGCGCTTGATTGAATGTTTTGAGAGTGGGTACAATGAAAAACAACAGCAACAACTGACAACAACTGACAACATCCAACACTGACCCAACTTGGGGGCTGATCCTCAATGGCGCGGCATTGATCTTGTAATTTGTTAATTCGAAAATAATTGTTTTTTGGGTCAGGTGCGGCGGCACTGCGTACATTTAGTTTTATTTATTATTTTGAAAGTCCGTCAGGTAAATAAACACCCAAATTAGAAGAAAAGAAAAGAACTGATAGGCACACTACTGATGCTTTTATATATAAATATATATATATATTTAAACGAATTTATATTTATCTGCCTGTTCACAGCATGGAGCTGCGTTGCCTGCTACTAAATATCGTCTTCATATCCGTTGTGAATGCTATGCTGGCCTTTGGCACAACCAGCCAGGATGATCGCCGCTGCTCGTATGGACGCATTGAGAAACTGATGCGTATACGCTGCCACAAAATGGACCTCAAGGAGGTGCCACAAAACATGAAAACATCGGTCGAGGTGAGTGAAACTGACTCATCAATTATCAGATTAGTGACAGATTCCGACCTGGCACAAGAGGTCAATTTGTGCCAATAAAAATCTCATGACCCAAACTTAATTCACGTCTCATCATATCCCCAGTGGACAGTACCCATACCTATGCCACAGTCGCACACAACAACCCCAAACACACACACACACACACACACACTCAAAAAGCGAAACACTCAATTGAGCTTAATTGAAGCATAAAGAAGTTGACTTGTTGCATGGCATGAATATGCGACTACAGAAGCGACATGAATATGAATGTGAACATGTATTTGAATATACATATGTATTTGCGTGAGATCTCCGCCATTTAAGATACACACTATCTAGAACACAATTATGCTCAATTTAACAGAATTCTTGAATTAAGTTACGCGAGTTTTAAGTACATTTTCAAAATTGCTAAAATTTTGCAAACTTTCAATTTATGTACGCATTCGATCCAATGAAAATCCACTTGGGATCCAACACTTCAAATGACATAACTTCGCTGAAACTGAATCGATTTTCAAAGTTCCGCATCCATAATCAGAGAAATAATCTTCGTGAACTGATTCTTGTTAAAACAAAAAAACAAGTGAAGGTTCTGTCTTTCTAAAAACCGGGGCTTTTTTACAATTTCGAAAAAGATGTCTCCTTCCCAGATTTGTTTTTTGGGATGTGTACAGAGAACTGTTACATTAGCTTTTTTGTTACTTATGAAGCATTGGCAAGTTAAGAGTTTAGTATTTTGGGATTTCACTTTAAAGATTTTTTATGATATTTCTTTTAAAAATTATTTCTAAAAACCAGAAAATCGGAATATGTTTGGGAGATTTTTTTTCTGAGTATAGATTAGTACTGCATTAAAATTTCGAAAGATAATATTTTTATTTATCAAGTGTGCCCACTGTGCTTGCATATATTCTCCAATTAACTCATATGCAGCTAAGCAGATGCTATAGGAAGCGTTGCAGTGCATGACTAGACTGTTTTGGACAAATATAAAGCCAGAATAAAAGTCATCGTTTTTTTTTCAGGTACTGGATTTATCGTTCAATCGCATTAAGAAGCTCAAAAGTGGCTCGTTCCAGAGGTATACGGATATTAAGTTTTTAATGCTGTATGAGAACATGATTTTATCGGTGGAGCCGGGAACATTTGCACCCCTCACCTCCCTCCAGGTGAGCAGTCAACCAAAATCCAATTACTGTCAGCAATTAGTTAATAACTAAGTAACTAACTCATTGCATTGATCGATTCACAGGAAATTGATCTGTCCAGTAATGGACTCACCTCGATTCCCATGGAGTTGTTTTCGATGCCCAGACTGCGGAATCTCTACGTGGACAGCAACGAGCTGAAGGGTCTGCATCAAGAGCTTCAGACGCTGGAGAAGCCCATTCGAGCGCCGCTCGAATATCTCAATGTGGCCAACTGTGAGCTGGACGACATACCCGATCTGGGCACACTGCCAAGTAAGTGAATGAAGTTGCCCAGTTGCTTATAGGATAGGATAATCAACTAATGATTGTGTTTTGTGTGGCAGACCTGTGGCAGCTGAATGCCTCGATGAATCCACTGAAGGAGTTCAGCATTGACAAATTGGCAAATCTGTGCCATTTAAGTGTCATCGATCTGACGAGAACACAGATCAGCACCTGCGACTGCAACCAAGTGACGAATCATCTAATGACAATGGGCGCCAATCCAAAATATGTGCCCGTTTGCATGGGTGAGTAGAACCAACGAAGTTTTGCAGCTGCAGACAGCTGCATCTGTTTGCTGTTTTTGTATTTTGGCATTTGACCAAGTTTCTAATTCCATATGGCAGGGGCAATAGACAGCGATGTGTGTCCACTGCCCTACAATCGCACAGTGGACTCGTCAACATTCCGCAGTTGTTTGGCTAGTGCCGAGTTGGCCGAGACACGCAGCCTTTGGCTATTTGCCGCTGGCTGCTGCGGCGGCGTCGCACTTGTTTTACTGGGTAAGTGATAAATTATGAATTATTGTTAATTAATTATTAATTTAGCAACTGTTTAACCCCCTACAGTGTTCGGCTACTGCGTGCACAGGTGGCGCAAGAAGCGTAACAATCGTCGACTCAGCCAATCGATTGAGAATCGCAAACGATTTGTGATATCGCCGCGAAATGCGATCAATAATCGATTGGAGGATCAGCCCCTGCACTGTGATACTGCCTCAGCATGACAATAATAGTAACCATATCGTATAATTAGACTAGTTCACATTTCTAAGTATTATTTAGTTGCCAGTAATTTATTAGCCTAGTTCTAGTTCCTCTACTTAATGCGTAGCTTTACTTATATTATATATATCTAGCATATCAACAGACTACCTATCGAATTGCCATATACAAGTACGAGTACCAAAAAAAAAGTGGCTTGCTCAAGCACATAATACATTTGGGCAGCAAAGAATCATTCTGCTAATATAGTCGCTATATAGTTATAGTTTGTACATATTGCTTTCGACTGGAGCAAATCGAAAAGGTGCCTTAGCCGTAAGCGAGTAAACCCTCCAAAAAATTATATACAAAGATGACAAACGTTTTTAATAAACAACTGCCAAAAATTTTTAAAAATGTCTTTTGATATTTAATATGATTAGAACTCAGAAAATGGGATTTCAAGCTTGGTTTTCAGAATATCTTAGTTAGCTGGATAATTTTCGCTTTTGTCCATAACGAATATGCTTTTTGAGTTAATATTGTTACCAAAGACAACATTGATTTATTTGGCATGTGATATATTTGTTATTTAAGTTTTTTCGACTACTTGGGGCATTATTTTCTGTTGAAATTGCGTTGCATACTTTTAGGCGACACTGCGGTGAAATATTCATGTCGCCTAAAAGTATGCCACGCAATTTCACTGCGGTGAAATATTCATGTCGCCTAAAAGTATGCCACGCAATAAAACAATGCAGTCAATTTGCGTCAGAAATAAATAATTAAAATGCATAAGTAGAAAGAATTTCTGCCTCTGTGGCAAATTTCTGACACATGGTAGACTTAAGCTGAACGGCTTCTATTCGTGTTTACCTAAGTTGTACTTTTTTCTGTAGCCCATTATTTTATTAGGGTTTATAGCGAACAGAGATTTGGTGTGAACATGAATAATCATGTCTGGCATAGAGCAGTTTATAATTAGAGTGAAAAGTCTTTTATTATTAGTTGCAGTTGCATTGATAACAGTTGGAACTTATCTAAATAAAAACATTGTTCGATTAAGCCAATCGATTAACCAACTATAATTATTCATTCGTTACAATTATTTATTCGTTATTTTGAATACCTTAACAAATGCAACAAGTCCACATATACATAAATTCTTATGCAGTGTTTGCCTTTACCCAAGAGAAGCACGCTCTTAAAAAGCTGTCGCTCTTCATAAGTAAAGATAGAGAGAGAGAGAGAGAGAGAGCTGTTTTAATCAAAATGTATACTTTGCCAATTCATGTATTCGCACCTTTATCATGCTCTCAATCTCTTTCTTTCTCTCGCTCTCTCGCTCACCGGTGCAAACTGATTGCCGGCAAACGTAGTCGAAACAGAAGAAAATGGGAGAAACAGAAATGAAAGTCAAGCGAGCATAATATGCAAAATTCACTTTTGGCGCCTTCCTCGTCGACTTGCCGATGCCCTCGTTTACTGTAATCATTTTGTGGTTGCCGCCTGACACCCGGCGACAACGTCGACTGCGGCGCCAACAGCAGCCCCCACGTACGTAAATACGTACGTATATTGCCTACGGCATCGGCGTCGCCAGCGTCGTCGTCGTCGTCGTGCGCACTTTTCATTTACTCGACACGTCGAAAGCGCTTAGTTCAGTTCAGTTTCTCGTCGTCGCTCGTGGTAGGCAGAACAGCCAAACGCAGAACCCTCCGCAAAGCAATTCAAACAACCGACTCGCTCTCGTCACTTTATAGTGTCTGTGAAAGCTCAACGGGCCCGCCCCACCCACCAACACCGAACATCATCCCCCGCGAAGGACTCACCCCGCGAGTTTTTCGCAGTGTATATTCAACTATTTTAACTAACAAACAAAACAAAAAATTTCAAAATCAAAATGAGCAGTAAGTTTATCCAACAACAACAACAGACGCCAAAAAAATGAAGTTATCACAGATAAAAAAAAAATATATATATAAAATCAATGAGAATCTGTGTGTGAGTTGTGTGTGTGTGAGTGTGTGTGTGCGTCTTATGCATGTCTGCTGGTCCACGTTATTGAGTTGAGGCGACTGCAGCTCTTCTCTTTCTTTCCTTCTTTAATCGCAATTAATATTATAAAAAAAAGCCGCAAATAAATTGCATTCTCATATTTCATAACGCACGGGGGCCGCATACATTGCAAACATGTAGATAATGTTTCATGTGTACCTGTTTTATTGTTGACTATTTTTTTTTGTTATTTTTCTTATTTTTAAGAGGGGGGCTCGCAGAATAGCGGCGACGACCTTTACTGACCTTCAATAGCATTTGCCTAGCCGCTGCCTGCCTGTGCGTCTCTGTGTGCATATGTGTGTGTGTGTGTGTGTATGCGTGTGTGTATGAGTGCGTCTGTGCGTGTGCATGCAGAGCATTTCGCGCACATAACTGGTAAAAGAATAAGAACAAGAATAAGAAAAAGCAATGCAAAAAAATACACATTTTCAACAACGTCAGTTGTTTGTTTATACAAATTATGCGCGAATTTGCCTTTGGACATACACTGATAACGTGCACACTAGTTACGTGAGCGATTCAGCGAGAGAGTGAGGCTTAAAGGCTCAAAGAGCTCAAGGTTTTGACTCTCTCTCTCTCTCTCTCTCTCACTCTGCGCTAAAGTGTGTATTTGCAAAAGTTAACGCCATATAGAGCGAGAGAGCGCGTGGTGAAGGTCAGTGTCAGTATTATTGACAGTGTTGTCACACTTGCCATTGATTAGTGCAAGCTGTGACCTATTAATAGACCCACAGAGAAATTAGCATCTCTCCCGCTTAGTTAGCGCCAGGCAGTCAAGCGCTTATCTTCAGCTTGATTACAATTTCCGCATTCGAGTCTAGATTATAGGGGCGATCATCATTCATCATAGGCCCTTCTGTATTTGCCTTGGCATTTTCACAAGCCCGTCGTCATTTTTGAAATGCATGAATAGACTGAAAAAAAAATAAATATATTTATTCATATTCTATACACCATTTAGAATATATATATATAAATATATTCATCTGTAGATGATCTGCTATTTTTAAACATCATTTATATGTGAGCACATATATAGCAGACAGAAATTATGGCCGACGACAGGCGTTAACAATACTCAGTGGGTATTTCACAAATTTCGAGAAAGAACTTTTCCACAGCTGCTTGCTGCCCACAAGCGCCCAAAGTGTTTGGCAGTAAACTAAGGAAATGACAAAGATACAATATACATATATAAATATACGTATACATGTATATACTTTTGTATCTGTGTGTGTGTTTCTGTACCTTCTGCCCGCATAAATCATGAGACACATAAAATAAGTTGGCTGATGCTTCTCCAGTCGAACAGCTCCCTTGCTGCGAACTGTGATTGAATTTCGAAAAATGTATCTGTATCTGTATCTGTGCTCTGCATGCAACAGCAGCCGAAGCAGCAAAAACAGCAGCGTTTTCTTGTCGCGCTACAATTTTATTTCACATTTTCTGGCTATTTTTAGTGGCCTGTTCCTGAGTGCGATACACACTACGCATAGATACATACATCAGATACATATACATACAGTTGCGAAAATATTAATAGCGCCACTATGACACAAACCATTAGTATTGAAATTTTTCCAAATTTTCATTTATAATTTATTACTTATATATATTAGTATTGCCCCTGGAATTGTTTTCAATATAAATAGATATCATTCTTGTATTATTTTTTTTTTATTTGGAGGAAAGTTTAAGAAAGAAGCGAAAACATAATAAACGCCACCCACGCACTTCATAGAAATAGTTTATTTCTAATTTTCATAATTATAAGTGAACATTTAAAAAATGGTGCTATTATTTATTTCGTTTATTTTCTTTCTTTTGATAAAATTCAAATTTTTTACGGTTTTTTCTTTCCAACTTTTATTTAAAGAGTCTTCTTCCACTTCTAAAAAACGTATTCGTAGATCTCATAAACTTACAAATCCAAAAAACATTTGTTGTTAGAGTGGCGCTATTATTTTTTTCGCAACTGTATATATATATATATATATATACATATATATATGTGTGTCTGCCAGATACATATGCGCTTCTTCAGATTGCCGCAACTCGTTTTGGATGTTGGCATTGCAATCGCGCATTTTTGCCGGCTGCCGGTTGCCAGTCGTCCATTGCTTTTTAGTGCCACCATTCGCCTGCATACGCCGGCTGCAACTAATGTGGCATTCACTGCTTGCCATTGGCAGCGGTGCAGAAACAGGTTTCCGCTTGTGGCGCAACTCTCGCAATTTCATTGCCCTTCCATTGCAATTATCTACAACATTCCATTCATAAGCTTCTCTCATTCACCTCAGTCCAAACGCACCCACAGGTCATATCAAAAAAGCTACGCCTCATTGAGCAATTACCGTTTTTGCTGTCAGCTTTCTGGGCATTTGGTCTTTTTTGTGCTGCAAGTTTATCATCAGCTTTCTTTCGCCATCGACAGCTGATAAAGAGAAATTGTGGATGAGTTTGAGGGGAGAGCTGCAAGAACATAGAGCTTTCGGCTTCAGTCTGCATGCAGCTGCAAAGAGAGCTTTGCTTGAGCTGTGACTCGATTGGCTGAGCTCGAGTGGCTGAGCGAGCTTTTGTTACACTGCACAGAATTTCGAGTGGGGTTTTCCATGCTAATTTGCCTGAACTGCCAAACAGTTGTCAGTCTAGTGACTAAATTAGTTGTTGTTTTTAATATTTAGTTAAGTAGATATAAGTATTTTAAGAATATTGTCGGTTCGTTTATTCACATAAATGTATGTAATCTGTTGATGCCGTCTTGACATTTGTACAATTTCGACAGTTGTCTTTTAAATATAGACGCACAAGTGTTGTTTATTTAATCTAAATCGAAATTTATGACGCCGTTTCTTGTTTTTTATTCAAAATCTTTTTGATTTTTTATATATTGTTGTGACACATGATTTTTTGTTTCGTATCCGGTAAGTCATAAAGTTTTTAAAACCATTCTAGTTTCGCCAAGTAAATGATTTCATTTTTATTTTAGGCACAACAGCTCATTGCACATATAACAAATAAATAACATCTAAAGAAAATATAAAAAAAGACAAACAAAAAGAAAAACAACACCCCGAAGTCGCATTATTTTGCACCCACACACACTCATTAAATCCGTCAAATACATTTTGTATATGAGAGCGCCACCTGCCGGACGGTGGCATTGGCTGTCACCAATGCATTCAGCTGCTGTTTAGCTCGCAGTGCCTCCGTTTCCATCCGTATACGAATGCGTAGTACAGAAGGTAGTTGTTGTTGTTGAAATTCATCTTCTGTTTTTGTTGTATTCTACATCTAAACGCTTCTCAAATACCAATCCGGTGCGCTTTCTAATGCTAAATAAACCAAACAGATTATTTAGCTAAACCGAAAAAAACAACCAAAAACAAACCCAACAAAATGAACTAATCATGAATTTAACACAACTAAATTTAGTTGCAGCAACATGTACAAAAAATCTTTGATCGTAGCACTTATTATCCAACACGTACTTGTTTATAATCAAATTGAAAATAAATTTTTAATTTTCCATTATAACTCTAATGATGAATTTTATTTTCATTATTTTCTGTTCTACTTTTCTTTTTTACAACAATAAATGCATGATAATTTATATATACGATATTTAAATAATGTGTAATATATTTTATTTAAGTTAAAATTTATATTATTATTTTTAAAGATATCAAAATTTTTTAATATAATTAGATTCGGGGCTGATTGAATATTTAAATGAAGGCATACATTTTGGCAAACTATTAGAAACCATTTTTTATTCAAAAATATATAAATTATTATATTTTAATTTATTTATTATTTTCGAGATAAAAATTGTTGAAAAACTAAAGAACCAAAAGATTAAAACAAAAACTTTTTCTGGTTAAACCAACTGGATAAAGGTAAATCAGAAAATTGTGAATTTGATTGTTTTTCTAATTCCTCTCAGTTTTTTCCATTAAAAGTATATTTTAAGCCATCTTAGGCTTGAGGCGAATATTGCAAATTGTTGTATGCTAAGTTAATGGAATTCTTAAGAATATCAAAGTGGATGTTAAAATATCTAATCCCTATTATTTGCCATAGCTCATAATTATTCAAGGCGAGCACTAATGCTTATAGTGCGGAAAATTAAATATTATTTTGATATTGGATGTTTACGGCATATATATATATATATATAAATAAATATATATACTATGTATATATCCAACGAAATGGATTATGTATGGTGTATATATGTAGTGTGTATATAGGCAACTTAATGCCAACAACGCAGAATTTTATTTGCTATCCAAGCAGATGCGCCTGATAAATGTTTTGCAATTCTTCTTTTTTTTTTGTGCAAATTTTCTTTCGTTTTTAGTTTTGTTTCTTTTTTTGCAAACCATACAAAATAGCCTAAATGGGGCGCATATAACCCAAATAATCGACACATTGCCAAAAACGCTGCATGCGATTGCCACATGCCCCGCCCACTAAAGATGTTGACGCAGATGCTCAACGACAACGCATATATATACACACATACACTCCCACACACACATACAGCTGGTAGATCGTGTATCTATATATAAACTATATATATACTCCTGCTACTCGTTTATTTATAATTCATAAATTGCCCGCTGCCACGCTGCGAATTCTCTAAATGCCAAACTAATAATAAAAAAAAAATTTATAAAATGGAAAATGAAAATGGAAAATTATGAAAAACTTGTCGCTATGGCCAAGCTCCATTGTTGTAACTGTACTCGTACTTGTGTATTTCTATGTGTCTGTGTAGCTCACTTGAATGTTTCTAGCACTTAACTGAAAATTTATATGTATATTTTTAGTCATATATATAGATATATAGATATTCTTTGACTAATGCATTTTGGATGTTTCTCGCATGTATTCTGCAGAGTTCGCTTGGGTTACTTTGACCACAAATGATACGTACTCGCTGGGCGCCCTGGTGCTGGCGAATTCGCTGAAGCGAGCCGGCACCGCCCATCAGCTGGCAGTGATGGTGACGCCCACTGTATCGGAGGCGATGCGTGACAGACTGAAGGAGGTGTACAATATTGTACAGGAGGTGAATGTGATGGACTCACAGGATGCCGCCAATCTGGCGCTGCTCTCCCGCCCCGAACTGGGTGTCACCTTCACAAAGCTCCACTGCTGGCGTCTCGTCCAGTTCGAGAAGTGTGTCTTCCTCGATGCGGACACACTGGTAAATACATCAACATTCAGTTTATCCAACGATAAGAGATTGATCAACTTCTTTTCCTTTTGACAGGTGCTGAAAAATTGCGATGAGCTGTTCGAGCGTGAGGAACTGTCTGCTGCTCCAGATGTCAGCTGGCCCGATTGCTTCAACTCGGGCGTCTTTGTCTACACACCCAGCGTGGACACCTTTAACAAGATCACAGAGTTTGCCGTGCAGCATGGCAGCTTCGATGGCGGCGATCAGGGTCTGCTGAATCAGTACTTTGCCGATTGGGCGACCGCAGATATCAAGAAGCATTTGCCTTTCATCTATAACGTGACAGCCTATGCTTCCTACTGTTACTTGCCCGCATTCAAACAGTGAGTATCAACAATGACTTTATGTGAGTTTACACACGCTGGCAACTTTGGCGTCGAGCATTTAACGCCAGATGCCTTGCCAGAGACAAGGTGTGTATGCAACAGAAAATGCAGACTTAGCCAAATAAGAACGAAATAAAAAAATGTATATAATCTGTATTTAATGCATGTATATATATATATATATATATATATATATATATGTATATATATATATTCATATGCTTCTTATATTAATTTATTAGTTTATTGCAATTAGTTGGGTCTTAGAGCCCATAATTCTTGAAACTAAGTTGCATAAAAACCACATTATTTCTCGGAGCAATCCATTTTCAAGCCGTTGACTTCTTCTCTTAATTTTGTTTTTTCTTAGCTAGAACTAGACTCATTTTAAGCAGAAATAATTAAACAAATTTTGAGTTACCAGATAGTGTAAACAACATTGCCAATGTGTGTAAATACGTATTGTAAGATTGATCTCTGGCTGCACTGCCAGCGTGTGTAAACAGACCTTTTTGCATTTTATATACTAATATTCATACGTATGCAAATTTCTATGTCATTAGGTTCAGAGATAAAATTAAGATTTTGCATTTTGCTGGCAAACTGAAGCCTTGGTTGATTCACTTCAATACGGCAACAAAAACCGCTGACACGCCCAACGATTACGCACATGCACAGGACCTCATCCAGCACTGGTGGACCATCTTCTGTGATAGTGTGCATGAGTCTCTCAGCGACAATATGGTAAGTGATCTTTATAAAACCGCCTTTCAACTCACACACAATTTTCAGTTTTCAAGTTGTATTTTCTTGAGAGTTTCGTTTCGTTTCTGATACGTCCAACAAAAAAAAAAAAAACAAATCAACAACTAAAAAACCTAACCAAAATCTGTCTGAATTTTAACCCCGAATTTGCTGCTGTGCAATTGCTAATTGGTAACAAAGCATAAAACGATGGATAATACCGATATTGCTAGCGTTCAACCAGAGGTAAGCTGATCCAGAACCAGCGCACAAATAGAACGCACCACTGTAGTTACGGCGAGGGTCACTCCAAATATTGTCTATATTTATCCAATTATTCATACTAGCGCACATTGTATACACATTCGGTCTGTACGATATTTATGCGATGCTTATTATATTCATTTCGAAACACCAATTGTAAATAATAATAGAAATTGTTGCATCGATTTATTTAGCTTTGATGGCCTCGTTTTAGTTTCTTTTCTTCTGTTGCACTTTTGTTTTCTTTTTAGCAGCATTTCTTCAGTTTAGTATTATTTCAAAGTTTACTTTGGCTCTACCCAATCCCCAATTGGCCTCCATTTTTCTCTTTCGTCTTTTCGTCTTTGCGTCTTTCAGACATTTCGCAGAGTGGAGTCTTTATTTATTTTTTTTTATTTTTTCCGTCTTTTACGTCTATCAATGGTGTGCCTGTGTGCGTGTGTGATTTTGTTGTTGTTGCATTCGGTTGTGTTGTGTGTGACTGTCTGTGTTTTTTTGTGTTTCTCGAATTGGCATCGATTTGGCCAGGTGCCAACGGAATGTTTAGTTAGCGACGTCAATAAATTGAAATGATCCAAATGGCATGCAAATTGAGATTGCCAATTTACTAAGGCGTTCTTTTCTTCAAAGTAATTAGGCAAAGCAACCAAGTCAACGATATATAATATCAAAATTGATTTCAAGTCTTACTACACTGAGCGAGTAGTTTACCCAAAAATTGGTCATTCAAACTTGTTAGTTGTAGTGTTGTTGTTCCCCTTCCCCCCCTTCGTTGTTCCATTTTATTTTTGTATCTTTTAGTTTTATGATTTTATGCTTTTAAGTTTTTTTTAAATTTATTATTTGATTTTCAATTCTTGCTTTGCGCTTTCTGTTCACAAAAATAAAAAAATAAAAAAATACTATCACAAATATCAAACCGCAAACTATCGCTAAAAAATATGAAAAATCAGTATCTTTGCTTAAACATAACGCATTCGCCGAGCAACACTGATAATAATTACGATGCGGACAGCTATTACAATCGGCAACAAGAACAACAAAGACAGCAATATGTGCCGCATGTTCGTGAATATCGAGATCCTTGGGCAGATTACTATGAGCAAGTGGAGCGACATCAAAATCAGCCTGAACCTGAACCTCAACCTCAACCTGAACCCGTATCCGAATCCGTCTACGAATCCCCCAATGAAAATGCGATTGAGAACTCATGTGAAACGCAGGTGCATGGCGCTCAGAGGAGAAGATGGAGCCACAGTGAAGCATGCAGACCCACATCACCATTACAGCCACAAGAACAACAAGAACAACAGCCACCAGCACATAAACCAACCACTGCCAATGAAGAATCCAAAGCAATAGATGTAAATAGCAACACATGCGAAACTGAGCAATCACCCACCCACCAAGAACACCAACCAGAACAACAACACTACCACCAAAACCACCACCACCACCGTCATCACGAGCACCACCCAGTGCATAGTACAATCGAACAGAATGCGACACAAGCCACTTTAAGTCATCAACCTCAAATTGAAGATGTTGCCGTTGCTGCTGAGGTAAAAACCAAATACGAATGATACGCGGGCGAATCTCAATATGCACCACAATTCAAAATCCACAACCACAACCACAACCACACCACACCACACCCCAACCCCCTCCACTGCTCCACCACCCACTGATAATTTGGTTTAATGTCACGCTCATTGGTTTGGTCACAAAGTGTCATATCTGTCTTTCTCACTCTCTCTCTCTCTATCTCTCTGTGTCTCTCTCTCTGTCTCTCGTCTTTCATACACAACTCCTGCACAATGTCGCGTCGCGTTTCTCGTCCTGCGTCTCTAGTTTGTTGTCCTTCGTAGCTCGTTTGTTGTCCTGCGTCTGTCTATCTGGTGTCTAGTTTAGTTGGCACACTCTTTGTCCATTTGCATGTCTATTATCACACGGTATTATCATTGTCCACTTTTGTGCTCATTAGCATTATCAACATTATGTTTTCACTTCCTGCTTTGTCAGTTGTTATTGCTGCGGCTGCTGCTGTTGCTGCTGCTGTTGCTGCTGCTGTTGCTGCTGCTATTTCATTTGCTGTTGTTGCAGCTGCTGCTGCCTGCCTGCGTTACGTGCATTTAATGATCTATTGATAGTGTTGCAGGCATTTAGCATTATTACACCCATTTCAGGTTGTGTGTGTTTGTCATTAGCTGCGCCTTGCCAGTTGCAATTGCAATTGCATTTGCATTTAAAAATCATTCATTACACTCAAACACACATCTCTTTATATATATCACACACACACACACACACACACACACACACACACACACACACACACACAGAGCACACTTCATCTTTATGGTAAACAGCCAGAGGGGTTTTCTATGCGGACATGCGGTTATATTTGTCTGTCTGTTGCCAGCCAGCAGTTTGCAGCAACATTTGACTAGCAATTTTGTATGGTGTCATATTAACCATGAAGCTCAACTAACATTTGAATGTCGCTAAAATGTATGAACTATAAATACTAATTAATGTAATTATTGTAATTAGCATGCACCTGTATACTTAACTGTTGTACCCATTAAGCTTGTTTTCTCAACATTCAGTTAAGTGATTTACGAATAAAATTCTACTTCTGAAGAAGAAACTTGGCTGCAAATGGAGCAAACAAGGCTAATCAATATGTTGACTGTAAATATTCGTAGCACTGTTTAAATGTTTTTATAGCTGGCTGTTATTTATGGCACTTTTTTAACACTTGTGTTGCCTACTTTCAGGCTGGTCTCGCTGGCGCATTGTCGCAGCTACGCATTGGCGTTGAGCGCACGCCCGAACAGGAGCAGTACGAGAATCTGATGCGTCGCCAGTGTTGGGAATCGGGACAGGTTGACTATTCGGGCGCCGATGCGTTCGACAACATCTGGAAGAAGATCACGAAGACGCTGGAGACGAAGCCCGAGAAGCCGGCGGAGGCTGACCAAACTGGTAGTTCATAGATACACAATATTATATGTAGTGAACAGAAGAACAAATCGTTCATCGTTTTGCTGTGCCCATTGACCAATCCCCTAAACCCCTTAAGCACACTAGCACAACACACAAACACACAAACACAGAAACACAGAAACACACACACACTCAGGCACACACCTGTGCACAGACTTTGACACTTTAGCCGGTTGAAATACAAAATTATATCCAAGTGCTGTCAAGTGTCATATTTAATTGCTGCACACTTGTACACAGGCACACCCACTGCCACACACACACACACACACACACACACACACACACACACACATGCAGTGGCCTTGTTAGCAGCAGTGGCTCATATCATGAAATGGAAAAGAAATTAGATTTATATATTTGTGTATATATAAACGCGCAGAAATTTTAATTAAGTTTTCAAATTAAACTTTTTACACTCGTCGACCTCGCTGCTCTGCCACCCATATGTGTGGTTGTCAGTAAGTGTGTGTGTGCGTGTGTGTGTGCGTGTGTGCATGTGCATACGACACACTTGGCATTTTGCTTTCAATTTTATACACTCACACTCATTCAACACTTGGCACAACCACTTGGCTCAGCCACAAAACTTTCAAATTTCATTATATTTTAATTGAAAATTGTTGTACTTTTTGCCCACTTGAGTCTTAACTGATTTGTGGCATTCACTTCTCAGCTCATCAGCATAAGACCCCAAACTCAACTCCTAAACACCCCTCATCCGTAATATGATTTTCTTTTTTTCCCTAATGAAAAATGTGTGTATAAAGAATATTGAAATAATTGAAATAATATCGAAATAATAATAAAAAAAAAACAAATACATAAATATATTTAAACAAAAAAAAAGAACTTGAACATGTTGCGTGCGTGTGTTTGTGTTATGTGTTATGTGTGTGTAAATTTCCCAACAAAACGAGTCGAACGTCAACATTTTTCACAGCGAGATTCTTTCTTATACCTTTATGTTGTAATTTACATTGAAATATTGTCTACAAAATATTTATTCAAGAACACAACACAAAACAAAACTCTTCGTTTATCCACAAATTGTTTCAAATGTGCATTTTTATTCTAGTGTAAGACTTGCGTATGTTGTACTTCAATTTATTATTTATTACTGTGAGTTTGAATCATAAATTTTCTATTGTTTTCAGTTGTTTATTTTTAAGTTCTCAAAAACGTCACATAAGACCCAAGTCATCTCAATGGGGGTAATTTTCACTCAATTAGCTTCAATCATTAATTGAAATCACGAATTTATCACCTGGCTTCATTTTCAATTAGCATTAAATATCAATTTTCTGGAATTCAATCATCGTCAATCATCGTTATCATCATCAATCAGCAACTTGTGGCATCAATCAGCACTCATTTGATGCTAAGTAATTGACATGCCAGCTAAAAACCAACTACCCTAACCGCATTTTGCAGATAACGATAATACGATAGGCTATAACCAATTGCTAACTAAAACCGCTATCCAGCTGCTCCATGAAGCAAAACCGCAACTAACACCTGCAGCGTCCTCCCGGTCCGCAAGCACTTCCAATCCAAGAACAAGCTCCAGCTCAAGCCTTGCCACTAACCAGGCTTCTGGCGTAGCAGAGGTCAAGGACAGCCCCGCAGCAGCCGATGCAATTAACAAACTTCCAACTAATGCACAGAAAATCGTCGCTGGCAATGCTGCTGAGCAGCAGCCGACGACAATAGCCGCAGCAACCACAACGAAACTACAACGGGGGCCACCAATGTCAACGCAGTCGGCACAATCGACGCAACCGCAACATATTTTGCAACCGAATGCCACGCCCACAAAGCCGAGCCGCCAGAAGGCGTCGCGTAAATTTAAATAACAATTACTGCAGCTGCTGTTGCACTACAGCTGCCTGCCGCAACTGGCGACCAGGTCAGCAAAGATGAGGCCAACCCTGCTCCGACTGACCCTGCAACTGGACAACGAATCCGAGCCGGAACCCGTGCATGTCTAAGCCTAAGTACAAATCCAACTACAACAATACCAAGACAACTTAATACTAAGAAAAAAGTACAAAATGCTGTAAAAAATTGCTTCAAAGGGTTTATGTAAATTATTTACCAAAATGCGCCTTAGATGAAACTAATTTGCAATATCTTAGCATAGGAATTTTTATATAAATTAAAGTGCTTGCTGAAAAAAAAACACACACTCACACACGTAGAGAGAGAGACAACGAATTTACTTATACACAATTTAAACAAAACACAATTACACAAAACCAAAACTCCATGTGCCACTTCTTCCCTGAAGAGCTCCTGACTTCCGCTGACATTGAGGATGGCAAAGTTGAGTTCGATAAGGCGACCGGTGCGAGCACCAAGTACAAGCTGATCGAGGGTGGCTACGAGATGATCATCACGTCGCCCCAACCGAATGGTACGGTCAAGACTCAGGTGAAAACTTTCTGGGATCCAAAGCCCGTCAGCGAGGCTGATATGGCCAAGGAGCAGGCGAACAAGAAGATCATCAAGCAGCGTCTGGGCAAGGAGATACGCATCGATTCGAAGACCACCATGCTGACCCGCGCCATCGAGGGTGGCTACGAGGAGGTCTACACCACCATCAATGACGATGGTACGCGCAGCATGCGCACCAAGACCTTCTTCGATTCGGTGCCAACGGAAATCAATGAGAACACCAACACCGCTGTCAACAAGATCAAGAAGAATGTGACGCGCAAGTCATCGGTGGACTCCACTGACTCCACGGAGTCAACCTCGCGTCGCGTGGTCCAGAAGGTGCAGAAGAACATCACCCAGAATGTTAACGATAAGAAGTCCAACTATCGCGAGGACACCACCGTCGAGGAGACGCGTAGCGTTAGGCAGAACATTGAGATCACCGAGAATAATCGTACTGTGCGCAAGAATTCACTTCAGGAGCAGAGCTCGAAGACTCAGAGCATCACCGATGGCGGCAAGAAGAAGAAGAAGCCAAAGTCATCGGCACCACCTCCACCGGCGGACTTTGTCCAAAACGATACCACCACTGTGTCAGCGAAGCGTGTGCCCGGTGGCAATGAGTACACCTACTCGACGCAATTGGAGTCGGGCAAGACGATTACCACCTCGAAGACCGTCTACGAGGAGGAGGAAGTGGAGCTCACCGAGGAGGAGATCAAGCAGTATAAGAAGACACTGAAGGACGCGGAGAAGCACAAGAACGTGACCAGCACCAAGAAGCTCAAGTCTGAGTCTGGCACCAAGAAGATCGTCCCATCCGAGAATCCCGGTGATGTCACCACCGTTGAGACCATCAAGATCGAGGGAGGCACCGAATACCACTATACCACAGTGACCTCCGAGGGTATTGTGAAGAAGGCAGTGAAGACTGTTTTCGACCCTGTGCCCAGCTCGAATCCCGATGATACCGACGAGGAGGAGATTATCGAGGAGTACGAGGAGGAGATTATCGAGCCCGGGGAGAAGACCGTCAAGACCATTGAGACTGTCAAGCAGTTGCCCCACAAGTTCGAAGGTAATCTATAATATATATCTCCAATTCCCTATCTGAACCTAAACACAATTATCATTTCCTTTGCGCAGAGGAAGTGACCATCACCCATGAGAAGAAGGAGAAGAAGGTAAAGAAGACCATGGTCATAAGCCAGTAAAGAGCTCTCGGCACAACCAACACACACACACGCACTCACACAAAAAAAGAACATACACTCTCACACACACACTCAGACACACGCTAGCTTTTGTATTTGGCCTAGAAGATTGGATATCATGAGTACCCCTAATACTGTGTATTTCAGCGCCCAGTTCAAATAGCTGCCGCTGGTGTTTGTACGCTTCTTGTAAGCTTTGTTCTAAATTATTTTGGCAGCTATTTGTTGCCCTGAAGCGAATTGAGAAAATATCATTTGTAAAATGTTTACACAACACTGAAAATTGTATTACAAATTCAAAAAAACTATAATTGTATTCAAATTAATTAACACTATATTAATAGCCCACTTTTGTTTATCAATAAAATGTTTTGAGTTACCGAAATTTAAAGTAAATTAATATCTAATTACGCTTAGACTTTGTTTTTGGCTTCTTGGCATTTTTAAATCTGCGACATATCAGCAAAAGTCCCAAAATGGGCATAAGAATAATAGCCAAGGCAATTCCAATGATATCCAGCAGATAAAATTTATACCACGGCAGATTAATACCTTCCGATACTATATGCGGTGCTCCACGATGCTCAATAACATAATCGATCCAGAACATAGCGGTATCCATCGCACTTAGTGGCCGATCCCGGAAGATGCGAGAGGCACGCCTCATTGTATCCCTGTACTTAGGATTCTCCAACAGTTCAGTGAGGGAATAGCGCAGCTCCTCCTCTGTAACTGTTCGGTAATCCACGCCAAGGGCATATCCAGCAACCTTGCCCTTATTTATGTTAAGATACTGATCGGCATAGACAGGCATTCCAAGAACTGGAACGCCATGATATACTGCTTCCTGAGTACCGAAAAGACCTCCATGGGAGATGAAAACCTTGACCTTGGGATGGGCCAGAATATCACTTTGTGGCATCCACTTCTGCACCATCACATTAGCTGGCTTATTCGGCAATTTGTCATCTTCAAATTTCCACAGGATGCGCTGTTTCAAGTTTCTAAAAACATCGAGGAATATCTTCAGCTTCTCCGGAGGAAACTCAGAACTTTTCACTTGTGATCCTATGGAGAAACTTGTTAAACAAGGCCAAGATTAGAAAATTAAAGTTGAAACTTACCCAGACTAAAGTAGATGGCTCCATACTCAGCTTCATCCAAGAACTTTTGCATTTCAGTGGGCAGTGGTTGAGCTGGCTTTATATGAAGTCCTCCCACGGGAATCATATTGAATGAAAGAGGCCTGGGAGCCTCCAGAGGCATATATGTATTCAGCAATATGGCGGATATGTTGCGCTCTAGTTGCTTGATAGTGGGCAAATTATCGAAGTGCTTGGAAAAGTGTCTGTTCAGAATTTCATCCTGGGCAGGATAGTACCAGAATTGGCGCATAAGCTCTTCAGTCAGCGAGCAGTAAACATTATCAATGCGTTCCAAAAGCGACATCCGATCTGTGTATGGTTTCCATCCGTGTGCCACATAAGACCAAGGAGTCACTACGCCCACCAAGGAACTCATATAGTTGGCAAAAGTGAAGGTGAATATGTCTATCACGGGTATTTGGTACAGATGGCCCAGAAAGAGGGCGCCCTCATTGAAGAACTGCTCCACTAACAGTAAATCGTATTTGTCATCTTTATCCTTGGCATGAATTAGCTTCAACACTTCCTGCTGCTCGAAAGCAAAGTTCGTGCTCTCTAAGCCCATAATATAAAACAATTTCAGGAGCTTTAGCGTGGGAACATTTGTAAGTTCCACCACCGAGTTGATCTTGGTCGACTCCAAAACTGCACAATGTATTATTCATTAATAGTTGATGAATGTTTTAGCTATTTTGCGCACTTACCTGTTGGCCAAAAGTTGTATTGAGGAATTAGAACCTCAGTATAATTTGAGCCCAGATTCTCATTGGCCAATGTGAATGGTGTGATGAGGGTCACCTCATGTCCTCGCTGCACCAACTCCCTTATAATGGCATTTGTCATCATGAAATGACTCCTGCCGGGAAAGAAAAATGCAGCCAGTATTCGAGATCCAGCTCCAATCTCAAAGTGCTGAAGCGCCACAAAGGCAAGCAGCAGGAATTTTAAAGCACTCTTCGGTTGCTGTGGGTCAAGTTAATAATATCAATAAAGCAGTTCACTTAATCTAGGTAACTAAAAGTCAAACTCTGCTGTGTAGTTCTCATCTTATTGTTGACTATATAAATATTTTCCATTTCAGTGCCAACTGCTTAAATGTTTAATTTGTTTAATATATTTATTTTTATTATATACAGTTACTATCCGTTGAGTGTTAAGTGCTACTATAAATAGCTATTGCTTTAGTTAGATTAGAGGTGTTGCTGATATTTACTGATATGTTAAAAATATTGGACATAATATTAGATATTTACGTAATTTAAAGTGTTGGAGCTGCAAAGGCGATTGATTTCTAATTAAAGAGAACTACTCAAACATTTCTAAGAGAGAGATTTGTTAAAAAAAAAAACACTAATTAAGTTTGCTCTTGCTAATTGAAATTTCAGCATTAGTCAACAATCTTTATGTGCTTCACTGATAAGTGGCGGAGAGAGTGTTACTTTACAGGCAATTTAGTTAATTAGTTCGTTTAGTTTCATTAATTCGTAAACACACCATTTTCGATTCTCATCTCGCACCTCGCAAGTCGAACAACCGATTCATTCGGAGATTCAGAGACGACTGAGAATCCAGCAAGCATTTCAGCTAACAGCTTATCAAGTTTATAAGCGTGCTGTGAAAAGATTACGATGTCAATGGAAACATAATTTAATAAATGTTCCACTATTTAAAAACCGGTTTCACAATATTCAACTAGTTAAAATGATGGGAGAAATCTGTCGAATTTAAAAAAAAAACCACGTGTTATTAACTACAAATGGAAAGTTTATTAGTGTCGTTTGGACTTTGTTTTTGGCTTCTTATTCGATATAAAACTGCGACAAATGAGTAACAGCCCGAGAATAGGCAAAAGCACAACGGCCAAGGCAATTCCAATGATATCCAGCAGATAGAATTTATACCAGGGTAGATTAATACCCTCCGATACCATATGCGGTGCTCCACGATGTTCAATAACATAATCGATCCAGAACATAGCCGTGTCCATCGCACTTAGTGGCCGATCCCGGAAGATGCGAGAGGTACGCCTCATTGTATCCCTGTACTTGGGATTCTCCAACAGTTCAGTGAGGGAATAGCGCAGCTCCTCCTCTGTAACTGTTCGGTAATCCACGCCAAGGGCATATCCAGCAACCTTGCCCTTATTTATGTTAAGATACTGATCGGCATAGACAGGCATTCCAAGAACTGGAACGCCATGATATACTGCCTCCTGAGTACCGAAAAGACCTCCATGGGAGATGAAAACCTTGACATTGGGATGGGCCAGAATATCATTTTGTGGCATCCACTTCTGCACCATCACATTAGCTGGCTTATTCGGCAATTTGTCATCTTCAAATTTCCACAGGATGCGCTGTTTCAAGTTTCTGAAAACATCGAGGAATATCTTCAGCTTCTCAGGTGGCAAATCAGCACTTTTCACTTGTGATCCTATGGATAAACTTGTTAAACAAGGCCAAAATTAGAAAATTAAAGTTGAAACTTACCCAGACTAAAGTAGATGGCTCCATGCTCAGCTTCATCCAAGAACTTTTGCATTTCAGTGGGCAATGGTTGAGCTGGCTTTATATGAAGTCCTCCCACGGGAATCATATTGAATGAAAGAGGCCTGGGAGCCTCCAGAGGCATATGTGCATTTAGCAAAATGACAGATATATTGCTCTCTAGTTGCTTGATAGTTGGCAAATCCTTGAACTGCTTGGAGAAGTGTCTCTGCAGAATCTCATTCTGTGCTGGATAATACCAGAACTGGCGTATTATCTCTTCCATCAATGAGGAGTAAACATTGTCAATGCGTTCCAAGAGGGACATACGATCTGTATAGGGCTTCCATCCGTGGGAGACGTATGACCATGGCGTGATAATGCCCACCAGGGAACTAAAATAATTGGCGAAGCCAAAGGTAGGCGTGGTAATGATTGGTATTTGATAGAGATGTCCAAGCAGCAGGGCGCCCTCATTGAAGAATTGCTCAGCCAATAGTAAATCATATTTGCCAACTTTGTCCTTGGCATTTATTAAATTCAACACTTCCTTCTGTTCAAATGCAAAGTTCGTGCTCTCCGTGCCCATGACCATGGCCATCTTAATGAAGGTCAACGTGTCTATATCCGTCATGTCCAGCACTGACTTTCCCTTGGACATTTCCAGAGCTATTTATGTATTATAACTCTTAAGTTGTTGATAAAGCCTCTGGATATTCCGTTACTTACTTGTGCGCCAAATATTGTATTGGGGCAATAGCACCTCGGTATAGTTTGAACCCAGATTCTCATTGGCCAATGTGAATGGTGTGATGAAGGTCACCTCATGTCCTCGCTGCACCAACTCCCTTATAATGGCATTTGTCATCATGAAATGACTTTTGCCGGGAAAGAAAAATGCAGCCAGTATTCGAGATCCAGCTCCAATCTCAAAGTGCTGAAGCGCCACAAAGGCAAGCAGCAGGAATTTTAAAGCATTCTTCGGTTGCTATGGGTCAAGTTGATAAGATTATTAGAATAATAATATTGTGAAATACTTGATCTATGCCACGAGAAATCTATGCGTATTTCAATAGTTGCCCACTTGTTGCCAACTGTTTAAATACTTTGTAAACACTTTTCTTATCCATCGGTTAGATTGCTTGCTTGAATAGATCGTTGTATCGCTTGCGTGATTAGAATCATTATCTATAATTTGAATTATTTAATTAATACGTGCTCTGTATATATACATATATCTATCTATATATATATATATGTATATATATATGTATATGCTACATTACAGCGCACGTCTTAATCAAATAAATAAATAAAGTAAACATATAAGTAAACATATATGTTATTCTATTTATAAACTCCATTTGTTGGACATCATCTTAAACGTTTGCGAACTTGATCTGCGTCGGGTAGACGAGAACTTATATGCCAAATTTTAAGTCTCTACCTGTTATAGTCTTTGTCTTTGGTTTGAATTTTTATTTTAATTTATTGTAAACCTTTATTTGACTTGATTATTAATGATGTACGCACCATGTTCAGCTCACACTACTTCGGTTATCGAGTGACCGACTCGCCTCGCGATTTCCAATCGACTGAGGAACCACTGGCATCTGCACTACCTTATATATATAATAAGTAAGTTGAGCCAACTTATCAACTTGGGCAAATCACAAGTATGTATGTAAGTATACTGTCCGGCTTAATATAAATAAATCAGTCAGAAAACTATAGTGAGTTTCATTTTCAATGGGCAGTTGGCAGATATTAGATTACATATATTTTTGGTAATTAATTGGATGTTTGTTGAGTAAACTACTTAAGTCAAAATTAGAATCGCTTATCTGTTCTTGGCTGATGACTCAATAGTTTTGCAACTTAGTTAGAAATATATGGCAGCAAATGTTATCACCTAGAACTGGCACAAATTAAACACTTAATGCGCATACTTAAATTGATTAATGTTTATTGATGTTACATTTGATTTGATTGATTTAGCAATATTAATTACTAAGTCTGTAATTTAATTCCCTTTGATTTTCATATGCTGTTTGTCGCTCTTCCTCAAAAGGCGAATGGCCAACAGCTGGAGCAGAACACAAGCCAAGGCGATGACTGTCACAAAGGCAATCACGTCGAGTAGATAGAACTGATGCCACTCGAGATCGAGCCCCGCGGACCGCATGTGTGGTGCACCCTTGTGCTTGATCACATACTCGATCCAGTAGACGGCGCTCTTGCGTGGCTGCATTGGACGCGCTGCACCTGCTCCTGGTAACTAGAATCGTGGATGAGCGGATAAGCAAACTGAATACCTTTACCCGATCACTGTAGAAGGGTATGCCCAGCATGGGCACAGCATAATGGACACCCTCCTGTGTGCCAAATAGACCGCCATGTGTGATAAACACTTTGACATTCGGATGAGACAAGATGTCCACCTGTGGGAACCAGTTGCGTATCAACACATTCTCTGGCAGCTGACCAATCGAATCATCCTCAAATTTCCAGAACACGCGCTGCTTAAGGGACCTAAAGACACGCAGGAACAGACGCAACATGTCCGCCGGCATCTCCTTGCTCTGCACAGTACTGCCTGCATTGAGAGAGAGTCAGAGAAAGTTGAGCTGGGAGTTGAGATAACCTCAATCTGTAGCTGCACCCTCCTTACCCAGGCTGACGAAGATGGCACCATCTGTTGCCGCATCGAGAAAACTTTGCATATCTGCGGGCAACCGCTTGGGCGGATAGACATGCATGCCAGCCACTGGGACCATCGCATCCACTGTGGGACGTGCCGTTGTCAGCGGTGCGTGACTATTTAGCAGCATTACCGAGATTTGTTTCTACATTTGCCTGACCTTGGGCACACCAGCTGCGACCGCAAGGATGAAGTATATTTAATACCCTTTTCAGGGATAGGAAAGTGTTCGCACTCACCCAATATAAGTCCTCGTACAGTGAAACATATGTGTTTCCCAAGCGCTCCAAAAAGGACATGCGATCGGTGAGAGGAATAAAGCCGTGCGGCACAAAAGACCGGGATGTTATCAGACCCATCATTTGGCTCATGTGATTCTCGTACCCAAGGTGCTGGTGATAACAATCGGTATGTTGTACTTGTAAGCCAGAGCCAGGAAGGCCCCCTGATAGAATTGCTCTGCGAGCAGCAGATCGAAAACTCCCTCCGTTTCAGTAGCATGGATCAAGGACTGAACTTTGGGTTGCAGCAGCGCATGTTTTGTTGTTCTTAATCCACTATTTTCAAGCATTTTGAGAAAATCATAGTTCTTCATGCGCGTCAAATCAAACAGATGCTGTACGCCAAAGTTCAGCTTCACTGTGGTAATCGTAGAGATGTCAGTTGTCTGATAGGCCTCAATCAATATTGCTCACCATCATGACAGAAATCATAGACAGGCTCTATCAGTAGTTCTGCGCAGTTGCTGCCCAACTGTTGAGATTCGAGTGAAAATGCCGCAGTCGTCGTAACTTGATGTTCGCGTTCGATAAGGTCCCTTATCAGCGCCGTGTGCCTCATATAATGACTTTGCCTGCATTCAGCATAATCTGTACATTCTTCGGTTCTCGTACAGTGAAGCCTGCTTACCTGGAAACGCATACACATACACGCATAAAATGATTCTCTCAATCAATCTTGAAGTCACTTGTGAGCTTCCCTAAGTCTAAGTTCTGCACTCTAAATTTTATTTATGCTCACGTTAAGTGGAAAATAATCAAATGATGGACTAACAAAGGCAAGAGTAATTTACGAATCAACCATGAATATTAGACCCACAGACCTACTACATACAATAGCTAATATCGTAAAATACAGTGACTCGACGAAATCCAAACTTGTTTCGAATTACGCTTTTTACTCATTTCTAGTTGCAGTTGAAATGTATAATAATCTTCGATGGAACAATCAATTAAAGTTACATAAAGAAATGATAATTGTTTTTAGTTGGGTTACACATGCAAATATTTTGTTATTTCAGCAATTCAAATTGTTCTCAAACTTCAAGGCCAAATAAGGAATCCGTAGCATATTCTAAGGATGGATAATAAAATTAATTTGTCATCTAGTCTCAGAAAATCTAGAGAATTAAAGCATACTTTTAGGGCGGGCAAAATGTGTGTGTCAATTGCTTTTCACAAAAAGAGCTTCAACTAAATGTTTAGGGATTGTCAAAGGATATGATACGTTAGAATCGCTAGGATATATCTCATTTGAACTACGTCCAAGGATTATGGGGTTATCTAAGAACACAAACACTTGTAAGAATTTGGCGGAGCGACCGAAAATGAATTAAAAATCACCAAATCCGTGTTTCCTCAGAAACCCCGATCTAGACAAAATTAATTTTCCCCGTTAGGATCATCGGGTATGGCAAATTGATTAGTTTTAGTTACGTGGGATTTTTAAATTTTTCCCCGTTTTCTTTAATGCTTGGATACATTTTTTGAATCCATTAATTCGTTTTTCCTGGGACAATACGTGAGCTTCTGAGATCCTTAAGGTTATGGGCGAGTTATGGCTTGCAAGCACTCGTGAAACCCCTTTTATATTCAAGCTAAAATAAACATCCAACTCGAAGTCTATTTTTGCATATCCAATGTAATTTATTGTGGTTTGATTTGTATTTTTGCTTTTTTTGTTAATGCTAGAAGTAGGTGGTAGGTGGTAGGCATTAGGCATTTAAATATATATTTAAAGTATTATTTATTTCTAAACTAAATTTTATTGTATTAAGAATTGTAATTTGATAACGAAGCAGCTTTTTAGTCATACATAGGTAGTAAGTACTGTACATTATGCAATATTAACGATTATTAAATATTAAGTTTTTCTTCTTTTTTTTCATTTCGCTTTATACAATACAAAAATCACATTCGATTTGTTTTTGTGTGTGTAAAATGTGTGTAAATCAATGCAATTTTCGAATTAAATATATAATTTGTAGCAACTTACACTTTTGCTGGCAACTAACAGCTGATTTTCCAACCACAAAGTACAAAGCATATTGCATTGAATTTTAATCTAAAATTTCGTTTTCAATTTGCAACACTTTTCATTTATGCACAAAGTTGAAGCAATTTGTGGTGCGCTGTTGGGGGCTGGATGTGGAATTAGGTTCAGTTTTGGGTGATGTGGGATGTGGGATGTAGGATGTGTATTGCTTAAGTTATTAGTCTATGCCTTAATCTAGGGGTTGGTCTCGGGGCTTAAGTGAAATCCAATTTATTGTGGCAGGCTGCAAGGATGCCAGGATGCCAGGATGCCAGGACACTAGCTAATTATGGCTAGTGCTGGCTAATGTCCCTCTGTGATAAATTGCTGCTGCCGCTGGCGCTTTAGCTGAACTTGGCAAATGTTGCACATTTCAACATGGCTTGCCTCCCGTGCAACTGCTAACAGACACACAGACACACACAACTTGCCGTATGTTGCGCCATATAGCAAGTGTGTATATATGTGTGTGTGTGCATATATAATAATATATATATATATATATTTTATTGAATGCGCCTGGTTTCCTTCATGTGGCTTTTTCGAACAAAACAAAAAGTGAACAGGAAAGAAAAACATGAGGCTGGCGTGATAAGAATGCCAGCTCATAGCAAAAAGGCCCATTTGGTGCTGCAGTGTCGCTGCTGTCCGTGCACGTGCTCGGAATCCGTTGTTCAGATATACTTGGATATATAGCGCTTCTGCACAAGCCGCCCAGCCTTGCGCTTCAATATAGTAAAGCGTATTAACTGCTAATCGCCGAAATGCGGCGACTGCGGCGGCACGCGTGGATAGAGCTGAAGTCAGATGGAGAGGGGGGGGAGAAGTTATTAGCTGATAGCTTTTAGTCTGGCATGTGGCAACTTACCCCGAGTAGATTGCGTGGCACGTAGCCCTCGTCGCCGGTGGCATTGCGTGCCCACCACCACTCGTTCTCGGAGTCATCACCCTTGCGCAACACGATC
Organism: Drosophila glabriapex; assembly: GCA_035042305.1. Taxonomy (NCBI): domain Eukaryota; kingdom Metazoa; phylum Arthropoda; class Insecta; order Diptera; family Drosophilidae; genus Drosophila; species Drosophila glabriapex. The sequence continues at coordinate 19,190,282 of JAWNLN010000046.1, forward strand.
AGTGGCTCGTTCACATGGAAGCTCAGCTCGTCGCTGTTCTGCGCCTCGTAGGAGAACACGGCATAGACGTCGCCATTGTGCAGAATGCCCAGCTTCTCTTGTATGCCTGCAAATAAGAGATTAAACATCAGAATAGAGCTCCTCATAAAATCCTTTGTTGGTTTACTGAGCATCTTAAGAAATCAAACAGATTGGCGCTTGTAGTTTTTAATTAAAGTTTGATTTGTTGATTACATCTGTAAAATAACTGAGCTGCCATTTGTGTACTTACTGTACAGGTACTCGGAGCAGCCATCGAAGCCCTCCTCGTCCTCCTCGCACTTCTCCGCGGGCGTCTCATGATCGGACAGCGTTGAGGCAAACAAACAGGCGCCGCTCTCCACAAGAAATTTGACCATATTGAGATTATTGCAGCTGGCGGCACAATGCAGCGGCGTCCAGCCATCCGAGTCCTGGGCATTCACATCGCAGCCAAACTGTACAAGGAATCTGCAAGGGATTTGAGAAAGTAATGAAGGCAACCATTTCCAAGAGCTCAGTTAAGCAACTCACTTGACTATGTCAAAGTGTCCGGCACAGATGGCATTGTGCAATGCTGTGATGCCTTCATCGTTGGCAGCACTGGGATTGGCCACCTGCATTGCCGTCTTCTTCACCAGCTCCAGTTCACCTTCCAGGCTGGCATCTAGAAGCAGTGCCAACGGATCAAAGCTCACTCGGCGTGCCAGCTTCGGTTTGCTGGCAGTGCGTTCCTTGAGATTGCTGCCACTGTTGCTTTTGCTGTTGCTGTTGCTGTTGATGCTGGTGCTGTTGTTGTTGTTGTTTTCTGGTTGATTGCTCATGCGATCTGGCTCATCCACACTGGAGCCACTCTGTGAATTGGTGGTGGGCGAGTGCTGCGGTGAATCGTTCCTTGCCTCAGATTGTTTCGGTGCCTCCGGCTTGCGTGGCAACTGTTGCTGCTGTTGTTGCTGCTGCTGCTGCTGTGGGCCAGGCTTGGAGAGGGCGACACTTGGCGTTGCCTTCAAACGCGGCGGCTGCTCAAAGATGGGCTGTTTGCGTATTGTCAGCGGTTTGGCCTTGATGGGCAAGTTGTCGTTGATGTTTAGCGATTGCAGGCCAAAAGTTGCCGTCGTTGAAGTGGCAACGGTTGTTGTTGCTGTTGCTGTTGCGCAGCTGCTGCTGCTGTTCTCGCTCTCTGTTGGCGACATTTTGCTCGGCTTGGGCGGCAGTGCGGGTCTCGGATCAGCAGCGTTGATCACGTTGGGCGCCACACGATTCACTTTTGGGCTGTATGTTATCATTTTGGGTATGGCGCTGCCGCTGCTGCTGCTGTTGTTGCTGCTGCTGCTGTTGCTGTTGCCGTTGCTCATCGAAGTGGGCGCCACGCTGCTGATCGGCTTTCGTGGAGGCACTGCCACTTGTTGCTTGCTGACTGCCAAATTGGATACGGCAATGGCTACGGATTTGCTAACTGCCCCGAGTGGCATGCTGTGCACAGTTAGCTGCTGTTGCGTATTGCGCTCCGATAGCGTCTCGCTGGTCACCGCAATCTCATTCTTCTTCGCGGACTCCTGCGTGTCCTTGACGACCTGCTGATTGAGCTTGTTGATGAGAGCCGTCGCTGAGCTGCTGCTGCTGCTGCTGCTGATGGATATGCATTTGGGTATTTTGCTGGCAGCTGCTGCCGGCGAGGTGGTTGCTATCGATGCTGTTGCTGCAGCTGTTGTTGCTGTTGTTGTTGTGGCCTCAGCAACACTTGCTGCTGCCGCAGCTGCTGCTGCCGCTGCTGCTGCTGCTGCTGCTTCTCTGTCCCGCTTTTTGGGTCCCACCTCGGCATAAATGTGCGTGGTGCTATCCATGGCCTCTGTTTGCGCCTGCTTGCGCAGTTGCTCCGCATCCGACTTGGTTTTGGAGACAGGTGTTGTTGTCGCTGCCGTCGCCGTCGCCGCAGCAGCAGCAGCAGCAGCTGTGTGTGCTGTGAGCAGCTTCTTGGCCAACTTGGACTCGTCGCTCTCGCTGCTACTTGCTGGCGTTGCATTGCTGCCACTGGGATAGTAACTCTGTCCTGGGGCCAGTTTCACATGACTGCTGTGGCTCAGATCCTGGATGAGCTGATTCTGCTGATTGGTGTTGGCCGTTGCTGCTGCATGTTTCAGCATATTGCCCGCACTCAGATAGCTGGCCGTCGACGTTATCGTTGACTTCTGTGGCGTGTGTATAAAGGGCTCGACGGCGGCAACGTTGACGCCGCTGCTGCCGCGCACAATTGAACGTTCGGCGGCCCGTCCAGCGGCAGCAGCAGCAGCCGCCGCTGCCAGCTGATTGACCTGCTTCTGCAACAGTTGCTGCTTCAAGGCAGCGACGCCGCCATGTTTCGACAGGTTGGAGGCGGGCGGCGCGGATTTGCGTTGCTGCTGCTGCTGCTGCTGTTGTTGCTGTTGCTGGGCGGCAGCAGCTGTTGCTGCCAGCAACTGAGCTGATTGCACGTGCAACTGTTGCTGCTGTGCAGCTGATTGCTGTTGTTGTTGTTGTTTTTGCTGTTGCAGTTGTTGTTGTTGTTGTTGTTGCTGTTGCTGTTGTTGTTTTTGCTGCAGCTGCTGCTTTTGCTGATGCTGCTGTTGTTGTTGCTGCTGCTGTTGTTGCTGCTGCTGCTGCTGCTGCTGCTGCTGTTGGTGGTGTGTGTTTGCCTGCTTCTTGCGCTGCAGACGTGTCTGCAATTCATAAATGCGCTGATCCACCGAACGCAGCTCCGCCTGCCGCTGCTGCAGTGCCTCGCGTTGCATGTGTAAGCGTGCATCTTGTTGCAAGGATAACTGATTGCGATACTAGAAGACAACATTAAAGACACGTTTAATTACGCTGAAGAAACAAACCAAACAAACAAGTACTCAACGCAAGCATTTTTACAAATACTTCGGGCTTAGTCTTGGAAAGACTCTGACTTTGAAAACTCCCACAGGGGAGAGCTAAACGAATAACAATTACACAACAAAAATAACATTGCCTTAATTTAGACTGCCGGATTAAGACTCTCATAAAACTCTTAAGCTTAAAGTTAAAAGAAAAATAATAATAATTCCACACAATCTCTCGTTAATTGAGTACAGGTAGAACTCAGTGTTATAATCGGACTTATGGCAGGAATCCCTCCATTATATATGAGAAATTTACATGAATTCACGCATGAAAACAGCTAATTCAATTTAAAGCAACTTGAACAGCTCTCCAACTTCTTCTTTGCCGAAACATTGCACACACATGCTTGAAGATGGCTTCAATGTTTTCACCCAGACCCAGACAACCAAAGTATTCAAACTAACTCAAGCACTAAAGGCACTCGAAAGTATTTATAACCATTCTGCAGTTGAACAAGCTGCTCGTGTTACACAGATTCAGCACTATCAAATCACCTTCCCTTAAATGACATTAATTTCAATCTCACAAAATTAAAGTATTTCACTTAGCGTCACCATTAAAGAACACGCCACACAAGCGATTTATGTGTACACTGAAAATGACTGCTATTAATTATTCGACATTCATTCATTCTACAGACAATTTAAGTATTTTTTTCAGTTTATTTGCAGTGCATAGTAGAAGACCTTTTGCTTACCATTAATTCACGCCTCAGCTTCTCCAGTTCCCGTGATGCCTGCGGCGGCAGCGCTTGAGCCGCGCCCGCTTGTCCCGTTGCGGCCAACAAATTGACCGGACATCGTCTGTCACGTCGCAGCTCCTCCAGTTGGCGGGTGAGCGCCTCCACCTTGGCCACCGCCAGGCTGAGCTCCTTCTCCTTTTCACTGAACAGAGCTCGAATCGAGTCCAAGTCATTGCCTAAGCACAAAAGTTAAACGGATTAGCTGCCATAACTCAAGGATACGCGAAAACACCCACTGGCCCAATCCCAAACGAACCGCTAATGAAGTTAGCGCACTTGCCAGCTAATTGAAGGCCGTTGGACACAGGTTTTTTCTTTTACGAGTCGCTGCTCAAATACACTTTTAAGTCAGAGAACACCATAAGAGGAAATAATTTAAATAGTTTTATGGCAGAAAAAACTTGGACTCATACGTGCCCAAAAAGAGATCCGGAAAGAACAACAATTACTGGTTTACAGTCACCTTTAATTCGTTACAAACTTGTAGTATCCACGACAAGGGTATGGAAATGATGATGAAACCCTTTACTATTCTAATGTTTATCGGCGTTGCAGCTGCTCAAATGTTTATTTCATGTTGAACCCTTTCACATATTTGTACATCTGTTTTAAGCGTTGGCATATTTCTGTAAATTTGCTCATCAACACCAGTTGGCATTTCCGGCGACTGGTCACACATGCCGAAGGGCCAACTAAATGGCGGCCTGCTGCCTGAACTAATTATCATCTAACAAGACGCAAATGAAACCTCATTAACATAGCATCCTAGCCAGCAGGTTGAGGTATGTTAGCGTATGTGTGTGTGTGTGTGTGTGTATGTGTGTGTGTGCGTTGGCATAAATCGCCAATGCGGACACAAACAAGGACATCAACATGGATAACATCTTTGGCAGGCGAACTCAAGAGCCACCCACAGGCAATCATAAAGGACAACAAAGTGCCACACATACATAAATTAAAGTCACACAGACACAGACACTGACACACACGCACTAAGGTAGCGCCACTCAACACGATTTTAACACATGTTAATCCCGGGCAGCAGTCCCTGCTCTCTTGGGCACCCAAGAACACACACCACACACCACACACCACACACATACTAAATGCGCTCGCCTTGCTGCATGCGGTGCTTAACTCAATTGGACTCATCTTCACTCTGTAGTTGCCCTGCACTTGTTAACCCCTCCCCTCCGACGCCTCCAGCCTTTGGCCACCTAAACCCATACACATTCCATACTCACTCAGCGTTACATTGTAGGTCTTCTGCAGATCCACTTGACCCCGCAGCGCGCGTAAGCGTCGCAGTTTGGACTCCTGCGCCTCGACGCGCTCCCGCAGTCGACGCAGGCGTTCACCCTCGGCGCTGGCCACCGCACTGCGCACCTCCTGCGATTTGAGGAAGCGCAGCCGTTGTTCCTTTGTGGCCAGCAGCTGGTGCTGGCTGTCGATTTGCTGCTGCTGTCGCAGTGCCATCGCCCTCAGTTCGGCTGACGTCAGCCTGCTGGGCACCTGCATATATCAGAGGGACGAAAAAAAAGAAGGAAGAACGATGTGTGTAAGTGGGTGGGATTACTGGATTATACTATACATATATATATATATATATATCTAAATATATATGGACATAGACTAGAGTGGGGTGTAAGTGTAAATGTGTGTGTGTACAGATCGTTAGAGATTCAGCTGTGAGATAAGCTGCTCCAAGGTGTCGTAGTCGTCGTCGTCATCGTCATCCCAACAAACCCATGCCACCACTCAGTGGCGTCAATGGCGTCAAAGTGAAAATGAAATTTCCACAATTTATAAACGTTATCTGCAATCGTTACTTTCAACTCAACACACGTCAGGACAAGGCGAGTCGACTCGACTCGACTCGACTCGACTCGAGTTGAGTCGAGTGGAGTCAAGTTGTCAACATCTTCTACTATTCCTGGTCGTGGTCACGGTCACGGCCCGTTGGAAGGCCGCCCCTCCGTTTGTTGCCATAAATCAAGTTATGTTTATGTGTGTGAAAAATGAAAGCTAATTTGCTACCTTTTTATTTGAGGCCTAGCGGAAAAGCCGTAAGCAACAACAACAAAATTTACAGCTCTGAATGACAAAAAGAAACGTTCGCATAAATAGATTAAAGTTCTTCCCATAGCGACCTGGTGTCTGTCTGTCTGTCTGTCTGTCTGTCTGCTGTGTGCTGATTTGACGCTACTTAATCGTACACTGAGCAAAGTTTGCGATTCACTTCAGTTATTGAATACTAAAGAAAAAAAAAAGATCTCGAAAATCTTGATAGCAAGTTATGTGTAAGTCTGGCAATCGAACGGGAACAGATCGATTTTCGGAACCTCAGTCGAAATTGAATACTCCCCAAAGCCTTAGCTTGGATTCGGAATTAACCGATTAAGACTCACATAAAACTAACCATAACCAGAACCGAAATTCGATTTGCTTTGATTCCCTCATCGAAATTACTTTCGATCCAATACACAACTCAAACGTGAGTTGAATAAGTGATTAATGTTCCATATTCTCATTCATAATATTCCAAATATATGCAATGCCTAAGACACTTTACCATTTATAGCACTTTGCGGCTTACTTGGGTGTATTTTTTATATTGTCAGGTTTTAACTTTGAGGCGAGTTAACATAAGGCATAAGAATGGAAAATTACGAAATTATAGACAAATTCGATGGAAGGGAGAACATAATCGATGACTTGTGTTGCATTCAAATCGCGCAGTGTAATTGATGGTCTGCCGTTTTACTTACGTTCAGCTTGGGTTCGGATGTCACCACTCGTGTGGGACTATGGGAACCGGTGGCGCTGCCGCTGCCGCTGCCCCCGCTGCTACGGTTGAGTGACGTTCTCGAGGCGGGCATCAGTGAGGCGGGGGGCATTTTGGGCAGATTGCCCGACACGGGCCGACACACGCAGGTTAGCATCGTCAATAAGGCTTAACTCTTTCGATTTATCTTTTTCAGTTATTGACTTTGATTTCGTTAGCGGCGATTTCGATTTTTAACGTTTTTCCCTTCTCTTTTTTCAGCGTATTTTCGTTATTCACTTTTGTGGTGTTGATTTTGCTTAAGGTTGCATTGATTTACTTTAAAATGCAACGGCAACTGCAATATTTACATGTGTGGCATACGGCACGTGGCACGTGTTGTTCGTTCTGCGACTTTTCGTTATTGCGACTATATATTTATTTAATTTATTTTGCAAGAACTGCTGTTGGTGGTGCAAGCTGCTGCTGTTTTTATTCTTGCAGAAAATATAACGAACCTAGCCGTGACTTGCAAGTAAACTGCAGCCCATATACACCGCCAACCACGGCACTTTGCCCCTGAACGTTGTTGCACAGCCTGCAGCGAAACGCCCGCAGTCTGCGACCAGCTGCCTTCGCTGTGTACTCGTTAATGGATTTTCAATTCAGCTCCTGATTGAAAGCATACTTTGTGCACACAGTAGCTTTGTTGTGCGTGTGTGTGTTGAGTGTGTGGTGTGTGTGTGGCGTGTGTGTGGCGTGTGTGTGGCGTGTGTGTGGCGTGTTTGTGTGTATAGTAGTAGTACTAGTGTTTGTCATGCGAGTATTGGTTGCCATTGGCAACGGGCAGCGTCAACAGACGTGACAACAACAGGCGCTCGCAGTCAACGCCTCACAGCACGACACCCATAACAATTAAGACTGCTCCGGAATTTGTAGGCTTGATATAACGATATATATATATATATATATATATATAGTCAGTAAATATTGGTCACAGTAGCGGTCAATTAAACCAGCCCAAAAGTAAGCCGTGTCACAATTTGCAAATACTCAAAAGAATAATACTCCGCTCAGCCTAAAGCATTGTAAAAAGTGTTGCTTTAAATCATCAAGAGTCAATCAATTTATCAGCGAACATTTTGCAGCAATAATATATGTGTATATATATATTTATTATCAATTAAAATACGTATTATGAAACACTGAGAAACTAGTTGTTTTCCTTCGTGAGTGCTTTAAGTTTAGGTACGCCTAGTCCGACTCTATGAACAATTCAAGCAAAACTTTAAGTATTGTAATGATTATTAAACTAATGTGATACCATATGGTAAGCAAGCATCCATTTTTAATTTGTGGCCCAATTTGCAAAGCTTTACAAAAGTTTCATTAAAAATACAACCATTTAAAACTATTAAAATATTAATTAACCTAAAAGTATGCAGCATAAATTACAATATTGCATGCACTCCTTTCTCTCTCTCTCTCTCTCTCTCTCTCTCTCTCTCTCTCTCTCTCTCTCTCCCTTCCTGCAGCAACTGAAGGATACTCAGCAGTTCATAAGGCAGCCTGCATAAATTTAACAACACCCCAAACACTACTTGGGACTTCCGCTCTCTCATTGTCTCTCTGTCGCTGTATTTTGTTTCTAACTGCTCTTTTGTTGCTGCTATAGCAAGTTTTTGCTCCGACTTCTATATAGGGCATATCTATAACAAGGGCAGTTAAGTTAACGGCACAGTTGCGTGTACATAATCACTCGCACTTGCACAAAGAGTGGGCCAAATACTGTTTAATGCAAGTCAAATAGTCAAGCGACGGTCCACTAAAAACGTAGCTTAACATAAAAAGAAAATAATAGAATGGTAATGGAATGGATGTGAACACACTCCCACACACATACACACAAACAGACAGTCACACACACACACACACAGGGGGCAACTGAACACCGAGCAAACAACAGAATGTCGTCATGTGTTGTCGGCAAACGGAAACCAAATGCGACTGCGACCAACAACAGGAGCGGGTTGGGTTGGGGTTGGGGTTGGAATGGGGGATTTGGGGCAGTTATGGTTGCTGACTTCAATGTCTGCTGTTGCTGTTGACATTTCGGGGCTGCACAATTGGCTTTGGTCACACCAGCACATACACCAGCCACATATTGATGGGTCGCACTCAATGCCAACAAAAACGAATACAGCATGTCAACCATTGAACGAGAGCAAGAGAGAGGGAGAGGGAGAGACTGATCAATGGCAGCAGCCGAAATTGCATTTTATAAGGCATCTCGCAGGTAGCCCAAAAAGGCGCCTCAATTTATGGCGCTTTTATGTCTAATAAAAAGCCGAATACATCAATGTTCGCAGAGTGCAGCTACAAATCAACTCAAAGGGCAGAGAACGAAAGGAGTCCTTCGATTTTGATTTTGTGCCAATTTGAGTGATTGATTCATGGCCAGAGCATTGCAGTCACATTTGATTGGAATTATGTACAAAAGTTTCCCACAATTTCATCTGTCAACTAACATAATCCAATCGAGGACCTAAGTAAACCGAAAGTAAACTTTGATGACAGTTTTTTGTCGGTTGCAGACAAGGAAAATATTTGGCTGCGCATATTTTCCAATTAACAAAGTTTGTCATAATAACTCGGTGGCATTTCGATCATGCAGCATGGAATGTGCCTCAGACATTCCTGCAGCCATTTATGTCTTGCCAAAGCTGTCGTAGCGGGGCGTGGTCGCCGCCGGGGGCTGACGGGTAAGTTAAGAAAAACTTTAGCCAAGGAATTTCAAACATTTTCGTTGGCGCAGTGCCACAAAAAAAAATATATAAGCGAAAGTGTTCTTGTGTAGTACGCCCAACGATAAGATACTCTGCCGACACCTCTTATAGGTGTACAGTTAATATAATCCGGTAAAAATCGCATTTAATTCCAGGAAATCACCATACAAAGCAGCTTTCGTTATTTTTAAGAATGCATATTTTTAAAATGAAAGGAAACCGTGGCGCATTTTTTAAAAATAATAAAAATATATAAATAAATATCTCCAATTTTCAGGATTATGTTTTTAGTAATGCGTACATGGAATTCCTAAATTAGCATTTTTGTTACTTTTATCATTTTCTCATTATTTTACATTAATATTTTAAGAATTCGGATATGGAATTATTTATTTATTTATTATTTATTTAAAATAGATAGTTATAAATAAGTATTTTTAATAAGGATACTGTTCATTTCTTCAATGCACAAATATTTTCTATTATTTACAAATACTTTTATTAAAAATAGAAAAGAGAATTTATATTTAAAAAATTTTTTTTTCGAATATTTAGAAATTATTTCTAAAAGCCAAAACACTTTTTTGGTTTTCAAGGCGATTTTCGGTTGATTGCAATTAGGAATTTATATATAGTTTATTAGCAAAAGCTTATTATATCCTTGCCACACATGTTTAATGGGTACAGGGTATTCAAAAAACGCAACTATTTATGTTGCACAGTGTGGTAAGTGGCATTGGAATAATAAAGATGAGAGAGGGAACTAGACGGGTCAGGGGCGGAGTGGCTAGGGGAGTGGCACAGCCAATATAATTGTACATTGAAAGACGTCCATTGCGCCGTTGTTTCTGCTGTCGTCATTGGCATTGTGCTGTTGTTGTTGTAGTTGTAGTTGTAGTTGTTGCTGGTGCTTGAGCAACAAGCATTTTATTGATTTTAGCCCTTTAGCAACACCCGCAAGCCAGGACTATGTAGTGTGTGTGTGAGAGGGAGAGATATAGAGACACGGGGCAGGAGTAAAAGAGAGGGGGGGGGGCAGTGGGGCTTACTTCCAGACCCCCGGGCAGGCATCGCGTGCGCGCACGTTTATTGCTAATTTTTGTTGTTGTACTTTTGGCAGCGCATTTTTTGTCGTTTCTATCGTTTCCCGGTTTTTGCTTTTCCTTTGGCATATGCTTGCTGCAGGCATTAACTGTATTCTATCATATTTAAATATTTGCCATGCAATTAAATAAGTTGAGTTTTATTTTTGTCTACACGTTGTATGTCTGTTTCTATGGCAGTCGAAATTTGACTACTTAGTGCTGCAAGGGACTTAAAGTTGAATCGATATGCAGTCAAGGATCGAAGTTTTTATAATCCAATGAAACTGAAGGTGATTTTAAAGTTTTTTTTATTGAAAACTGTTTAATATTGAGTAGATAAAGCTGAAATCAAGGATTTGAGCTTCGATAATCCTATGAAACTGAATGTTATGTTAAAAGTTTTTGATTGAGAACTGATTGCTATTGAGAAGATAAAACCAATAAACTATCAAATTCGTTTTATTTTCATTAAATGTTTAGAAATAATTTGGAGAATCTCGAGAACTAATACTATTTAGAGAATATATATTAAAAACTAATATAAGGAAACGAAATCTATGTGGTACTCGAAAGAATATTTCATTATAGGAAATATCGAACTGAAATCAACATAAAGATAAAATATTGTGTTTAGGTGCCAAGCACGAAAAAAAAAAAATATAATTTTATATTGACAAACTGGGGAGCTGTGAAATCCTTTTCCAAGCCGTTGTTATTCACAGCAATTAAGTCACTCAATTTCCCTCTGGACATCCTTATGGAAAACAGCTAGCATACTAAATAAATGCAATTAACTATAACTGCCGATACTTTGTAGGGATATTTGAAAAAGCGAATGTTAAGAAAAACAAGCTAAAATAAAGTTTTAATCTTTATAATTGGAAACATCGAACTAAAACCAGTAAATTTAATTTATTTAGTTCTTGGAAAGAGCATTCAGACGTCGACTGCTGTTGTGTGTTGTTCATTCCACTTGAAATGTGGCGCTGCAAAGTTTTCAAAGTTGCTGATGCTGTTGCTGTTGCTGTTGCTGTCACGTTCCAGCTGCACACTTCGAAATCGATTACAAACCGGATATGCAGTGCGGAAGTGTGTTTTCATCGGCGAGCGAAGAGGTGGCAAACAGCAGGACAGCAGAACAGCAGCAAGGAGCAAACAGCAGTGAAGATAGCAGACACTCGATAGCAATCAGCTCACATTGGGTGACGCGATTAGCAAGTTGCAGCTGGCCACGAAGTGAGCAGCACTAGTGTTGCAGGTGTGGCAGGGACGACTTTGGGATGGGGTTAGTATAATCACTCCCCTGATGTTGCATTGTGTAGTTTTGCATGTCATCAAAGATCCAACATGGAGAACAGCCGCAACTTGTGCAATTTGTGTGCAACAATGCGAGTCGAATGCTGAGCGAATGTCAACTGCTGATGGTGGTGGTGGTGGTGCTGCAGCAACATTGCGATACACGGATACACAGTTCACTTAGTTTGTGGGTCACACACACACACACACACACACACACACACACACACACACACACATGCATACGTCAGTCAAACTTTCAATGCGTGCCCCTCTCCTTGGGCTGCTTCTTATCCTGTGCGAAAAATGGCTTGTTCCAAGTGGTTTCAGTTGTGAGTGGCTTTCGCTGTGCAAAAGTTTTGTACACGGGCGGGTTGATTGGGTGGTGCGCCAACTTGGACTTGGGACTTAAGTCGTCGCTCACCAAGCTTTCCCTCATTTAGGGGCCAGTTTGACATGCTCGATGTTTTGTTGATGTCTGCAGCATTGCTTGGGCACAGGTTGGGCCATAAGAGGGATTGGGGGAAGCAAACTGCGGTTGCGGTTTGCTCTACGGTTTTTGGTTCGGTTTCGGTTTCTGCTTGAGGTTAGAGTTTTTTAGGTTCAGTGTTCGTATTTATATTTAGGAACAGGACGTGTCGCAATTTCACTGAAGCTTCTGTCGGCGATTTTCATTGACGTTTCGTTTCCTTCTTTTTTTTTTTTTTGCCCTTACTAAGTTTTTTTCCTCATTTTCTTATTTTTTTCTGTTGGTATTTTCGTTTCGTTTGGGTCAGCCGATTTCGTGCCAAACGCTTAACACTCCACAAAGTTGCGAGCTGAAGCAATTTTACGCAAGAGTAATTAAAGCGCAGCGACTCTGGAATGGTTAAGAGGTCAGGCAGGCAGATGGTTAAGGGGGGTTTCGGGATGGCGGTAGGCTGGTGTTTGTTAACACGTGAACGGTGCCAGGTCAGCGCTTGTTTATAAGCGAATTAAAATGCCCCGACCTCAAGGTCGGACAATTGAATTTCAAACGGCAATTAAAACACCAAATGAAATTCTCTCTCTTTGTCTCTCTGTTTCTCTTGCTCTCTCTCGCTCTCTCTCGCTCTCTCTCTCGCTCTCTCTCTCGCATTGTAGATTAATTACACTTCAGATGAGCTACAGCTCAATATAAATGATGATGATACGCTTTTCACTTCGACTTATTGATGGTTCAGTCTAAATGCAAGTCATGCGAACGGTAAAAAGAAAATAAACACGGCAATATTGAAAACTTCTGGTTTTTCAATTATAACACTCCAAATACGCTGAAGCAGCAGAAGGAGTGGAACTTATTGACTAAACAACAACATTGAAACATTTTCAATTAATATTTTCTACATTTCTGGGAATGAAAAATATATAAATTCTAGAGAGCCCAGTAAAGTAAGTATAATTAATATATATTGAGATTTATTCAAGCAAAATTATAAAAATAATTGGTATATTTGAAGGAATGAATGACTAAGCTACAATTTAAAATATATTCAATAAATGATTTTTGTAATATTTTTATACATTTGTTTTATTAATCTCTTTACGCTGATAGTTTAGCATATGTTGCTCTGAAACATTCATACGAATTTTCAGTAAGAAATCAATTTTTAACTGCCCGTTTGCCCTGCAGGGATAATGAATAACAAATTACAAAAAAAAATTATACATCTGAATGCAGATTAGTTTTGCAAACGATTGACGTTAATTAAGTGAGTCGGCATATTTTTTGCTGACTTTATTTGTCAATTAAATTGTTCAGCGATTTTTAATTATTTATTCGCAAATTTAATTTTCTGCTCGTTTGGAATTGCCGGCAATCTTACCGCGTTCTCGTCATTTGTTGGCTAAATAATTGACCCAAAAATAATAATCAAAATAAAATGAACGCTGATAGCAATTTGATTGAATGTTAACACAAAACTGCGCAAATAAGCAACAACGAAATGCTTGCAACTGGCAGCATTCTGTTATTGTTGCTGTTGCACGTGGCGTATGCGCATTAAAAATTAATGTGTCTGGTTTTTATTTTCGTCGGACACTGATTATGTAAACAAGTCCAGACAAAAAAAAAAAAAAAAAAAAAAAGAAACAGACAGAAAAAGAATCAAGTTGGAAACAAGACCGAAAATGGGCTCTCAACAATGGCTGACAATTATTCAAACGTGGAAAGTTGAAAATTCTTTCTTTTTGCACTGATTGCTGACAAATAATAGTTACAATTTCAGACAAAAGTGCGCAATATTAGCCTGCATATTTGAGTTGCTAACTTCACTGATTGCGACCGCTCCGAGCGCCCCCCTTTCCTATCACTCTCGTCGTCAGCTGTGCTGGTTTCAGCCAAATGACTGTTCAAACTTTTTGCAGTTGTAATTATTATAAATAAATGAAGAGCAATTTGGTAAACAGACACGGCCGTTTGGGAGTCTTGTTGTTGCTTCTGTTGTTATTGTTGTTGTTGTTGCTGCTGCTGAAACTGGATAGAGGCTGGAGGTCCTTGGCCTGCAGGTTATTGCCTTGGCAAGTCCTTCAGCACTGGCTGCCTTGTGTAAGTCCGTCTCTCCGACTGACCGTCCATTTTTTAAGCACCATGTGGCCATTAGTTGTTTAAACATGGTGTGTAAAAAATGACTATTTCATTATTAAGTGTATACCCTTTGTTGGCTTACTGATCGCCCACAGTTGTTAATTCCTGTAGGAATTTCAGATCACACATTCGATTTCGATATTAGGATTTATAATATTTGCATAAATATCAATAAAATTGCAGTCACACATAAAACAATGAAAGGCAAAGTTCTCACTTAATAATGAGAACAATCAAAGCGAGATGTTTTAACAGAAGTTAAACATATATTAACATTTAACCCTTTCAGCACCGAATTATTTATGGTTGTCTAAAATTGTATTCGAAGTCGTATTATTTCTAAAATAACTACAAGCAAACAATGCAACAAAAAAATATATATTTCAGATAATTTGACCTGCTCATTGAAATCATCATCACAGGCAATTATTAAATGAAGGTCAACAGTCAACAAAATGAACTAATCCAATTAAGACCTTTTACCATATGTCAGATACATATATCTACATCTATTTTCTTTAACTGTGAAAATCAGTATACCCTTTTCCTCTTTTTATAGTTGATGAGTACAAAACATCTTCAAGTCGAACAATCCCATCTCGAGTATATTTTTATTAATTATTTACTTGACAAAAGCACTGAACAAAGAGAACTAATCAAACTGAGATCTTTAGATTTTGAACTTGTTTCTAACTGGTAAGTGCAGAGCATATTCAAGTCAAGCATTCTCAACTCGAGCATTTCTGGTTTATTATTAACTTGGCAAACGCCCACATTTAAGCAGTTGTTCATTTGTGCAGAGAGAGCCGAGTAAGAAGAACTAAACCCGCCCCGAATCAGCATGAAATGAATTAAAATTAGAACAGTGCCTCAGACCACATGGGCTACAAATGTGACAGCTCTTGCTCTCTATCTCTTTCTTTCCCTCTCCCTCTCTCTCTCTCTCTCTCTCTCTCTCTCTCTCTCTCTCTCTCTGTTTCACTTGGTGTCTCTGTCTCCATATGACAATTATTTAAATGTCCAGTCCTCGTTGTGATATCTTTGTACGTGTCCCATTGCCTGGGTCGATAGCAAATGGTAATTTTTCCATAGACTATATTGTATAATAAATGCCCTTAGGGTAATTTAAGGCCACATAATTTATATGAAAAGCTTTTAATTGTACTGCCTTAAAATACAATGTATATATACATATATATATATATATATATATATAAATACATAAATGCATAATGCATATTTGTGGTTATTATGTCTGTCTGAGTAAGACAGTAAAGAAATGCTTAAATAAATCACAGCTTTGGGCATTTCACAACTGTCACATTATTTGACAACTGAAAAATTCTTATCGCAACTCGAGTTTGAATTGCATTCTGATGACATTGCATCGAATTAGCCAGTTCCGCAATTCGTTTTGGCCAGCAACTACTAGCAAATATTTCCGCATTGCTGCATTCGAAAAGAGATAAGAAAAGTTGACCAAAACGCAATTTTTGGTATTTTGAATGCAATCTTCTATTCTTAATTGTATTTCTATTCGGATATATATTTGTACTTCTATTTGTGTGTTCCGTTTGTATTACCATGACCATTGTCTGTTGTCATTGTTTCGGACAGTTTGTGCCGGACAGTGCAGTGACAGTCAAGGACTTATGCAAAATAATTGTAATTGTAAAACACAAAACAGAAATGTCTGGCACCATAATGGAGACAAGAGCCATTTGAGTATGCTCCTTAAGTGCTGTCTGCACCAGCCATTAACTTAACCTTGACTGACTGACACTTTAGTCGGCCAACAGACAACAACTATCAATTTATGGTGTCATTGAAGTTAGATGCATTCAAATTCATAGCTTTATTTACGACCAAGCCAAATGCTAATTATGCACTTGGCTACTATCAGTCCGGTGCCAGCCAATCCTTATGTAATTTTTGAGCCATTAAACGAACAATCAAATCCCTCTTTCCGCATTGCTCAACTACGAGATGCTCTTTAATCTACAAGGGTGCAGTTGAAGGGTATTTACTTTCTAAAATAATAAACAACTTTCTGCTTCATGCATGGGGAACGAAATTTAGCAGAGCAATAACAAGGTGAATAGTACAAAACTGAAATGCATGCTCCTCAAAAGGATACATAAAACCCATCGGAATAGTTATTCATAAAATAAACAATTGGTTTTGCTCTTGCTACTGCTATTGCTCTTGCAAATTTCAGAGAAGATTAGAGCGAAATAGCATTCATTTAATTTCTGCTAATGGTTTTTTGGAGGATGCAGCTTGCAACTTTGAAGACGACGAGACTCCTGATCCCACTCTGGAAGATTGCCTGGCTCACATAGAGACTAAGACTCTCTCAGCTATGGAGTTGCACTATTACTACTTAAATGAGGGGCTCTAAGACCAAATTATATTATTGCACATCTGAACAAGATAGTGCTTGATCAATAATTATGACTCATTTACAAGGAATAGGCACAATAGCCACAGGGGATCGCCGTGCACAGTCTATACAACAATAATAATAATAAATTATGGCTCTGCAAATGCTCTGTTTAAGTTTGTAGCAGTTGCAAAAGCCAAACAAAAAGCTGCGAGGGAGCGTAGCATATTCATTTAAATCAATTTAATTCGCTTTGCAGAAAAAAGAGTTAAGTTCGCTTGCAAAGTTAACAGACTCCGTATAAAGTTTAATAATCTTATTTGGCATGGAACTCATAGAAGCCCAAAGATCTTTGGATTGTTTCAGAGTTTCATCCTGCGCTTATCTGATTTTAAGTTAGGCTGTAAATGTGTATAATGATTCAATTGTTAAACTTTCTTTAATCTTAAGCTGCAATCAGTGTTAATTAAGAGCTTAAGTGCCGATTCATGATGTCGCAACCTTTGAATTATGTGAATGTCGATTAAATGTGTTAAACGTTTGCTTAAGAACTCTAATGGCTTTCGATTGGTTGCTAATACAACTAATGTGTAACCCATTCAAAAGTTTGGTGTGCACAAACACGTCGACTTAATATACCCAGTTCAATGGTTTGGGCTGAGTGTGTTTGTATGTGTGTGTGTGTGTGTGTGTGTGTGTATGCAGGATACATTTAGAGCAAGTGAACAACCACAACAACAGCTCAAATGTTTAGCCTGCCGCTTGATTAAAACAACATTTAAGCAACAATCCAAAGAACAATGAACAGAACAAACCCAAAGCCAAGCAAACAGCTGCAGGGCAACTGAAAAGGAACAGAAAGAGGCAGATTGCAAGGGAGTACGAGAGGAGAGATTGAGAAGGAGTTCATTGCTGGGATCGGCAGGAGAGAGAGGAGAGGAGGGGAGGAGGAGGAGGTGTTTTATAGTATACGAATCCACACGGATTCATTTAATGGACCACCCACTTGCAAACATCAATTGAACTCTTTTGTGCAGCTTCAGGCAATAACCATAACAATAACAACAAGAATAACAGCAACAAATAACAACAACAACAACAACAATAACAAGAGCAGCACCAACAGTAAGATGAACGAGTACAATTTGCGACTGGCAACGGCATTTATTCTCTGTAATTTGAAATCAATCAATATCACGCATACGCCATGTCTGCTTACAAAGTCATACGCACACACACACACACACACACAGACACACCCATACCCTTCCCTTCACCTACTCACTACCTTAGCGTTTGTCTCTGTCTTTCTTGTGCTCAGTGCCTATTTAATTAAGTTAATGTTGTTAAATCTGCTTAAGCAAATATTTCCAGCTGCCCTGTTGAGGCCATTCAACACACAATGCAAAGAGATAAAATGCTGGCCTCCAAGCCACTGTCCACCGCTGTCTTCCCCTCCCCCTCTCCATCTCCCTCTCTCCCTCTCTCTCTCTTTCTCTCTGGCACCCTGCTCCCAGAAGGAAAGCAAGTCAAAAGGCTCACACAAAAGGCATTCATTACATAGACAACAACAGTGAGGCAAGCGCAAAAACTTTTTTCCATCGACGACGACAGATTTGCGACATAAAACTGAAGCAGCAGCAGCAGCAGAAGCATCAGCAGCAGGAGCAGCAGATGAACCCGATGCCGAAGCCCTAAATGGAGCTGTAGATGAAGCTGACGCTGAAGCTGAAGCTGGTCGCTGGCCAGTGACCACTGCTAGCTGGTAGCTGTTAGCTGGTAGTTGACGCCAGGAGTCATTAATATTAAGTAATCGTGAAGGATGCTCTCTGGTGTGTAATACGTTGGGTGTGTGTTCGGATTCAGGCTAACTGGTGCTAACCTGTGCACTGAAGTTCATGAACCCGTCCGCCGTTGGTCGCCCAAGTTGCCAAGATGCCAAGTTGCCCAATGCCAAGTGACCATGAACATTGCCAAGTGACCATGAGTGACCAAAAGTTGTCTGTCCACTGGTCGTAAATTCACTTGGCACACTCAACGCACACACTCAACCCACACTCACACACACTCAACACACACAGCACTCACACAACCACACAAGAAAAACAGTTATGAAGCGAGTATTGCGCCCCCACTTGGAACGGAATGCCTCACAATGGACAGATTAGTGAAGTGCTAAGAGTTCAAATGTGTTTGGGACCCCAATATATACATACACATACACATACGCATATACATATATACAGACCCAAAACTAACGGTAGTTGCTCCAAAGAGCAGATCCGACTGCTAATGCGCTGAGCGTATTGTAATTGGGACTTCTTAAGTGCGTAAGAGGTGATTCTGTGTGTGTGTGTGTGTGTGTGTGTGTGTGTGTGTGTGTGTGTGTGTGTGTTGGGTGTTCAGTGTCAACAACAACAGTCGATTATTATGTAATCAATGGCAACCCTGATCGGAATTGGTAATCGGTAAGCTTTGTTAATGTGAGCCTCAAGAATTTGAGTAAAGGATATGATTTGTTTTTATTTTAATATAACAACTATTAAAAGCATTGAGCTCGAGATTGAATTGAGATTTAATAATAAGATAAACTCACTCCAAGCTGATTTGATTTTCAATAATAATCGATAGGCCTGAAATCACACTCGATTAAAGCTTCAAATTAGAAATTCAATTAATTTTTTTTGAGACAGTTCTTTGAAATATGAAAATAATCAATTTCGATAAAAAAGGAAGACCAACAATCAAATCCAAGCCATAATTCCGATTACATTTATCGATCATTTAAAATGAATATGAATAACCTAGTTTGAAATTTGACAAATCCATTTGGATAACAATAAGCTGTAACACTAATGAACTACAGCCTCGTAGGTACAAAGGCCTACTAAATGTGCAATTAACTGGCTACCTTGAAACTTTTTTCATTACGAGGCTTTTTGGGACGGGCTGGCCAAGCAAACTGGAAACTGGAAAATGGTTAAAATTTATGAGCCAAAGATACGAGAATATTGTGCACATATATATGCGTAGATAGGTTTTCCTTTTGCTACCAGCTACTTGGGCCGTATTCGAAAGTACACAAACCAGACAGCGAGAGCGAGCAAGAAAGAGAGAAAAGGAGAGAGAGAGGGAGGGGAGAGGGGAGAGAGGGGAGCGCATGTGAATGTTGTGGAGTGTCATTTAACGTAATTTCAGACAGCTGTTTGTGTTTTTTTAATTTAAGTTAACTTGGCTTAACCGAGAAAATTCAAATGAAATGAACAACGTGTCCACTTGGCCACTTTTCTGGGCGGATGCTGAAAGTTGAGAGCTGGCATTCCTTCAGTTTTGAGTCCGAAAATTGCACATTAAGCTTAATTAAGAAATTCATTGGCGTGTCCAGAATGTGGATGTGATGTACGGCTGCTAATGGCCAACACTTAAAGTTGGCAGAAAAAAGCTGTATGTTGTTAACTGCAAACTGTAAACTGTAAACTGTAATTCGCCAAAGTACATCATATTGTAAAAAGTGAATGGAATGGAATGGAACTGGAGAGAGAAAGAGATAACTGGAGAGAGAGGGAGATAGCTAGAAAGAGACATAGAAAGGGAGAGAATGAGAGTGAGAGAGAGAGAGAGAGAGAGACGTAGAGAGAGCGAACGAGAATATGGCAACAATTTTGTAAATAGTTTGCCTACTTTTGATTGCTTGCGGTGCCCCGTTGCCGCATGCTCTTGCAACAGCAGCAAGAGACAACAAATGCACAAATGTAAATAGAATTGCGGCAGCTTTGGGACTTAACTTGAAGCTACCTGCTGGACTTGCCCAGTGGCCCAATTGGACACGAACGTGGCACACTTAACAAATTAAAATGCCGCAACTTTTGCAATGTGGCGCTGGCGCCACATGGCACCGAAGCAAAAATGGATAGTTATTATGACATTTAAAACAACAAACTACATCTCAGCTGACAAATATGTCTAAGACATTTTGGCATGTGACAGGAAAAGTTTAAAAGATATGATACCGGATAATAAACTCACAAATTATACCAACTCAACTCTTTTTTGTGAAGAAAATTTTCTGTTATCTTAATCGATTCAGTTTATTTTCAGCTAGTTTCTGCTAGGCAACATTGCAGTTTGTTGAATTTTTAATCTGTTTATCTTGAGAACTTTTCATAAATGACTTTACTGGCAACAAAAGTGCGTTTGTGTGTGTGTGTGTGTGTGTCTGTCTGTTTTCCCCATGGTGCACTCGCACACTGAGGCAGTCAAGTGAGCGTGAAAAGCAGACGCTGCAAATGACCAAGGTTGTGGTGATCAGGTGAAGTGCGTAGTTGCTCCAGCCGGCGCCTTGCAACTTATGTGGCTTTCAAGCAAAATGTCTACAAACAAAAAAAACATAATTTATGCAGTTGCAGCTGGCTGACGGTTGGGGCTGTGGAGGTTGGGGGAATGAGAAAGGAGAAAGAAAGGATTAGGTCAGTGCATGACCTTATCGCAGCTTTCCGCACAGCAATAAACAAAGGCGAGCAAGCAGCTAAAAGTCTAAGCTCAGCCTTGCTAACCCCCATTTGATTTGTTTTTCTATGCGATGCAAGCCAAAAGTTGCTGGCCAGGTTTTGTTTGGGTGGGGAAGTGGGCTGGGCTGGGCTGTGCTGTGCTGTGCTGTCTGTGGGTGCCTATGAGCACTAAATAAGTGCGTTGGGCGGTTTGGGTGTCTGTGGCGAGTGAAGCTGCAATTGAAAATTGTGCTCATTAAGCCATAATTCAGGCCAAACGCGGGGGTGGTCGGGCTTTGGGGATCGGGGATTGGGGGTGTTGCACGGTTTTGCTTTTCAATGATTGCACTGAGAGAGAGAGTGCTCGCGTCACTTGAAAAGCAAGCAAGAAATCTGCGCAAATTGCAGCCGACTATAGGCAGTTGATTTTTAGGGGTGAGTGGGTTGGCTGAAGACGTGTTACAATATTGATTTAAATGTCATAAACACCCAAAAGTAGCACGTACACACACGGAAACACACACGCACACACCCAGCGGCACAGAGGCATACACGGCAAGTGGAACATCCGAAAGATACTTTGAATGTTTTTAGAGATACACGAAGCGGAAGCCAAGTCAAGAAGGCGAAGAAAAACAAACAGGCCGGCACGTTGTCAGCAAGGTGTGCACCCGTCTCTGTATGTGTGCATGTGTGTGGGTGTGTGGGTGTGTGTGTCACACTAATGTATGTAATATGCCACACACGTAGCCAACTATTAACTAAAATGGAGCGAGACACAAATGACAGCAAACATTTTGTGGGCTGACCAAAAAACCGTAAATGAAACTGAAGCTGAAACTGAAACTGAGCCGGAGTCTGAGACGGAGACGCCGACTGAGTCCAGACGGGATCGTAAATATCAGCAAAAAGAAGAAGCAGAGCAACAGTCGGAAAAAACACCAAAAAAAAAGAAGAAAAATAACAGCAGGCAACAACTGAGCTTCCTTGTCATTTGTAACAGATGCGGGTGCCCAGCCACACAATTGACTCCACCCTCCGCCATCATCGGGCATTGGGGCAAGGGGAACAACGTGGGCTCGCGGGCGAGGGGGAGGGAGTTCAGTGCCTGTGGTAATTGGGCGCCACGCACAGCAAAATGCTGTGATATTACTCAGATATGTGCACATCTATATACAAATATCTATATATATATATATATATAGTATATATATACTGTTTGTAGAAGGCCTGCTGGCAGTCGCTTTGTCACTCGCTCGCGCCCCCAAAATCAAAAAAGAAAACACAGCCCAGCACCCTGCTACCGCCGGCTTTTCGCATTCCTCGCCGTAATTGCGAGCAAAGATAAGCGCTTTATTACCGATTCACTGGCTTTTATCGCATTTTAATAACTCACAAAATGCGGCCACGAATTTCACGACACGCTGCGTTTCCGTTACGTTTCGCGCGCCGTTACGTTGCTGTAACGTTACGTTCCCGATACGTCGTTGGCTTGCGTACAGCGCTGCGTACCGCGTTGTGTGTAGTGTCGTCGGCGCCAAACAATGCACAACTGAAACTGAAACTGAAAGCGGAATAGCAGAAAAACAGAACTGAACGCGTCGGCGACTGCTGCTGCTTTAAGCGCTTACGCTTTGGCCCAATGGCTGCCAGCCGAACTTGAACCGAACGCTTACAGCAGCAGCAGCAGCAGCGGCACACGACGATTCGTGTGCCGACAGCCGAAGCGCAACGCCCGAAAGACTGCAGCTGTTTAGCAGCACACGCATTGAATGACGATGGGTTGGTTGGTATTGTGGGATGTGGTGGGCTTTGCCTGGCTTTTGCTCACTTGCATTGCCAAATGCTAGGAAGGCGACAAAAGGCATGGAACGCACTTCCGCCAACATTGCACAGTGGTGCAAAATAGATGCTTGTATAAACTGGTAACATTTTTTTAGTGGCACTATTCTGTAATCCAAATCGCTGATCGAAAGTTGTAGAAATTAAAAACAAGTTTTCAATGCTAACCATGAGTTATAATTAATTTAATAAAGTTTCACTTTAAATATAAATTTCCTATAATGTGAATTAGTGAACTTTAGAAAATGCCTGTCTTAATATTTTAAATTAAGTACTGCATTTATCCTTTAATAGATAATATATTTCAAACAGTCCAACCATTTACGCTGTTATTATTATTGTTATATTATAAGATTGTTTCGTTTCAAAAACTTTACCAAGCTTCTCAATTAAGAAGCTTAAGTTCAAATTGATCTTTTTGTAAGTGGCGAAGAGATTGCATTACGGCTCCACTTTTGTTCGTTGGAATCATTTAAAGCATTATATAATGTAATTACCAGATTACAGACTGCAATTTTGCAGATAATCCTATTCGGGGGTGCCAACAAAGGGTAAAACGTCGAAACTTCTCAACTAATAGTTCTATAGTTACTTTTATATCTACAGAAGTTTAATAAGCTTTTGAATTTAAAAGATGGTAAGAGATGATAAAATACTGTTTAAAGTTGAACAAGTTGCAGTCCATTGCTACACTTAGACTACTGTGGCATCTATTTGCAGCCGGAGGCATAAATAATCAAGTTTACTTTGGCATTTCGCTAGCTCAAGCATGAAAATTGAAGAGCAACAAAGTTAAAGATGGAATCTGCCAACGGTTTTTTCTTGCGTATTTTAATTGGGTGCCACAGTGCCGGGCTGTCATTCATTTCAGTGGCTCAAATTAGTTGCCAGTTTGGCCGTTTGTCATTTTTGCAGCATAACTGCTGAGCTGTCTGTATTACTGTGTGTTGGTGTGTGTTGGTGTTGCCATAAAACTGCAATGCAAGTGGCTGCTTGCGCCTGCTGCTGCCAAGTTAGTTGCACCAAATCATTGCCGACTTTTGTGCGCACACATTTAAAGCAAAGTCAACCAACGACAGTTGAGTGGCAGCTGCTGCTTCTGCTGCTTCTATTACTGCGGCCTCCCGAGGCCGCTGCAGCAGCCGGAGACAAAGACAAAGACAGCGACAACAACCTGTCACAGCGACAGCGACAACACAACATCGAAAAAACAACACAGCTGAAAAGTATACACAATGTGACATTAGCTCGTCGTCAGGTCAACAGAGGCGAAGTCCAACACACGCACAACACCAGCACACCAGCACACCAGCACACCAACACCCACACACATATACACCTACACAGTGCCACACCATAGATGTGTCTGTTCGTCCCCATCTGCAGTTGCCGGCTTCTTCTCACACTGCTGTTTATAGCCTCTAAACAAAAGACAAACTTGTTCAGCTCGCGAATTTTTGTTGTTATCGTTTTTTGCTTGCATACCCTGCAGCTATGGCTAACAGCCATATAGAGACATCTATAAAAACCCCATAAAAAATATTTATATATATATTCGTAATCCCCATAAACTGTAAAATTAATGCCTATAAGCAGCGAACAATAATGTTTTGGAATAACTCCGTTCCAAAGCCTCAATGCCCCATAAAAAAATATATATTCGCATAATATGTACACAGTTCAATAATATTTTGGTATATCTCTAATCGATACAAGTACTCAACACTTGAGAAGAAATGCTTTATTGCGGCAAGTGTTTGATGAAATCATATGAGCACAAATGCTACAATTTTCTTATCCTACATATATATATTTATATATATATATAAATAAATTTCAATTAAATAAATGAACAAGCTTTTTTAAGGCTAGGAAACATTGATAAAACAAATACTTATATTGAGCGAAGTACAGGGTATCTTAAAGTTAAAATATCCGACTCTTTTCATATACTTTATACTTTTTTTTACTGCTCCGGGACTTGCTGCCAATGTCACTGGGGTGCTCATTGTATGTGTGTGTGGGTGTGTGTGTGTGCGTGTGTGTAGGCTGTGTGTGTTGTACATATGTCGTTTTGCAAATTAATTTATAAACACAATTGACATTGAGCTAAAATGTAAATATGTCGTTGGGAGTGGCTGTGCCTTGCATTAAAATTTCAAGTGCCTTTTCCACCAGTCGCAGTCACATCTGCATACCGAACAATTGTCATCTGTATGTGTGTGTGTGTGTGTGTGTGTGTGTGTGTGCGCGTGACCCCATAACTGTAACTGCTTTCGTAGCAATGGCTGCTTCTGTATGCATAGATGTGTGCATAGATGTATGTGTGTGTGCCTGTCTCCGTTTATGTTTGTCTTTTGCCATGCTTTAGCACTTATTTGGCCAACAGCGGCAGCACAGCACACAAGCTGATGTTGCACTTAAGGAAATATGCTATGCCCCACACCCTTCCCCCTCTCTCTATCACCCCCTCTGTCTCTAGCAGGTTAAGCACTGCTTGGTTCAGCTAACATCGGTAGACAGTTGAAATGTCAAATCGTTGCAAGTTGCAGAAGCACGTTGCGTATGCGTAACTACAAATGTCATAACTGTTGTTGACTAATTTTGCAACTTTTACGTCGTCCTCCTCCTCCCTCCTTCCCCCTCCTCCCACCACACGCACACATTTGGCCAGTTGCATGCAGCACGAGTTGCAATTAGTGAACTGCCAGAAAATTGGATGGCAAACCTGAAGAGTTAAGCAAACAGCCTGCTCCACCTATTGTCATTACCAACCTGAACCTGAAACTGTAAATGCTTGCATCTTGCTCTTCCTATCGTCCCCTTTCTCTCCGTCCCTCTCGAACCTTTTTTGTTTGCTTCTCACTTGCTCCGCTTCATTATGTTGATTAATTAAAAATACTGCTTGATATACACCAATTAAATAAATTGAGGCTCTTATGAAGAATTCTTGTTTTTTTTATTCCACACACAGCAGTTGCTAACAAACCAAAGTCAGTTTAAAGTGTATTTTACTTACTTGCAAAACTATTCAATTTCAAAGAAAACTTGTTATGGTAAGTGGACTAGAAAGTGTGCATGCTATTAATAAGTAGTCAAAGGACCAGAATATATAAAGTATTCAACAATTTCAAATACACTTTGCTAGTTTCGTAGAAATATTTAATTAATTCTTGGAATTTACCCACCAGCACATTGAGAGACCAAGTTTAACAGACTATTTAAAGGCATAGTTCACATACTATTGCAGTGCAATTTGCAAGTAGTTTATATGTGTGTGTATCTGTGTGTGTCTTGCATTAAGTTTAGCTGCCCGCAAAAGTATGCAGCAGACCATAAAATAAATCAATTTGATAATCTCGGAGCGCATTATATATATACTACTATGTATGTTGTATGTTGTATGTTGTAGTCTTGTCTGAAATTGGTTGCTGCCCCCAAAAGAAACGGACTGCTAGCAAAACATAATCGTTAAATTTGACTGTAATCCCCGCCAAGAAATTTCAAAGCGTCGACGGAGGGAGAGTGGGGGGATTGGAGAGTGGGCGCAACTTTTGCTTACTTGCTAAACGGTTATTAACTTTCGTATGTGTCGCCACATGCGAAAAACTTTGCCCACACTGCGGAAAACCACTGCAACAACACCAACAGCAAAAGCAACAGCAAAAGCAACAGCAAAAGCAACAGCAAAAGCAACAGCAAAAGCAGCAACAATGACAGGCAACTTTATTACTAAATACAGTCATATAAATTCGTATGTTTACACCACGGAACGTGACGCAAAACTCCGGCGCTTGTGGTCTTCTCTGCGGATGAAACTTGCCTGCTTGTCCGTGCTGTGCGCGTGTGTAAGTGTGTGTGTGTGTGTGTGTGTGTGTGTGTTTTTGTGGGTGTTGTGTTTTGCCGGGCATCTCGTTTTTTGTTTTTGGTAGCAAGTAAAACAACCTGTCGTTGCCTTTCAAACTGATTTGCAATTTTATAAAGAAGTTGCGCCCAAAAAGCAGTCAGAGGATTACCATGCAGAGGCATGCAACAACAGCCAAAAACAATAACAGCAACAAGCTCAGGTATTTGCGGTGTGTGTGTGTGTGTGTGTGTGTGCGTCCTTTCCGTTTGTGTTAGTGTTTGTGCTGCTCCTCCTCATCATCGTCATCATCACCGTCAACGACAGCCACCAAATATGGTGCCTGCCTCAAGTTGAGGGCTGACAGTTTTGTGTTTGAGGTGTTTCTTGTTTTTTTTTTGTTTTGCACCGTGTGTCCTGTGTGCGTTTTGTGTCCCTTGTCGCACGCTTGCTTCGACCTTTTGCGTTAAGCCAAAAAATTGTAAAACTCATTTACATAACAATTACCCAAAACGTTGCAAAACCTTTTCAAAACTGACAACGCACCTCCCCCCCTCCCCCTCAAAAAAAAGAACCACTGGCTTAGTTTTTTTTGTTTGGAGTCACATGTTGCGTTGGTTTGTGTTTGGCTACCTAGAGCAATTTTTGGTAACCCTTTTGTGGTGGACTGGCGCCACCTGGCGGCGTCATCACAATGCCATTCTCTTTTAGATTGCTTTCAGTCTCAACTGACACTCTCTCTTCCCTCTCGCACCCCTCTTTCCGTGCACCCTTCGACGTATTGTGTCCGTTGCAGTCTCCTGAATTGCTTCAACAGCTGACACTCCATCGTTTAATGTCCTTTGTTTCGTTGTAGCCTCAATCTATGTCTGTCTGTCAGTTTGTCTGTTTGTCTGTTTGTCAGTTTGTCAGTTTGTATGTGTGGCACAATTAAGTTAAGATATGAACTAAACAGCACTTACAATTTCATCCAAAGTGTTCGCTGGCTCCTTCATACCATGACGTTAGAGATTCAGCCAATCTGCAAACGACAAAAGAAAGAGTATTTGTTAAATGAATCCTTTAAAAAATGTTGAATAAATACTGAAATTTGATCAAGTTATAAGCTATCTATAAAATGCGAAACCTCAAAATATAAATAAATACACTAATACTAATACAAATATATATTAAGACAAATGTTAAGAGAAAAACCTTGATTAAATAAAGTAAAATAAATTTTAAATTCAGTGCTTTTTTTCTGTGTGAAAAATTTAAAAATTCAACTTACGAAATATTCAATTCAAATGAAAAGAAAATGGAAATCAATCTCAAGATTCGATCGCGTTTTCGTTGGCTTACATATTGGCTGATATAGTAATACGAACCGGTTGTTAGGGTATAATAAACAAACAAACAATCATTAGATATACGAAATGGTTGGCAGCACAGGTTTCAGCTCATTGTGTGTGTGTTTGCATTGCAAATATATATAACAAAACCACACAATTTAAATTTGTATTTCCATTTTGGTTCGCTGCTGCTGTGTGCTTTGTTACTTGTTACTTTCGTTACTGTCTGTCTGGCTGTCTGTCTGGCTGTCTGTCTGGCTGTGTGTGTGTGAGTTTGTATGGGTGTTGAATTGGCTTGTGGCTGCTAACAATTCAGAAAAACACACACACACACACACATACATATATACATACATATGCATGTGACCTAACTGCCTTATCAATTTCAAGCACTTGCCGCATTTAAAAAACATACATATTAAAAGCATTTTTTTGTAGTCGCTCCTTTGGGTTCATATATGACAGTTACCCTCTACTCTTCTCTACTCCTTCCACCCCGTTCGCCCTAGACCCCTCCCTCGGACTGTTTTATTTGACTTATTTACTTAAAATTCAGCCGACATAAAAGCATTGCCTTATTAAAATGTTGGCCGAAGTCCTTCGACATTTGCATTTCAGTCATTGTCCCTATCTGTTTTGCCCCCCAACTTTCTCCTACCTCGTCGTTCTTCCTCCTCGTCGTCCGCTTAGAAAATTCCCTCTTTCAATTTTGCTGCTGCTGCTGCTGCCACTGCTAGACAAGGTTTATTTTTTTTAAATTGATTGCCACATAAATTTCATGTAATCTAATAAAATTTGAATTGTCGTTGTCGTAAATGTCAAACACACACACTCTCTCTCTCTCACACACACACACGCACACACACACACACACACATCTCCTTCAATTCAATGCACAATTGCAAGTCCAGGGCCCTTGTCATCGAGGACACACACACAGATACACTCTGAATGACTGAACAGCACAGCCACGCCCACTCATCGCCCACTTGGCCCATTTTTGTGGGCGCTCTCGAAATGCTGCTGACGAAGTCTCAACTTTGAACGAGCGATAAGCTAATCAAATTAATTCAACTTAAAACTTGGCAAGCGAATTTGCAACAAATTAATGTTATTTCATGGCTTCTTAAACTTGACACTGCGGTCGTCCCCACCCCCACCTCCCCTCTCACTAGCAGTTGCCCTAGAAGTTCAAAGTAATTCATTTCTGATTGGAAGTTTCCTGTCAGCATTTTCTACTCTCTTTTTTTTTCGTTCTACTGTATTTTGTTATAATTTTTTGTTGCCTTTTTGTAAACTGAAAGAAAAGTTTTCTGCATGGCTTAAAGTGCGGCCAGTTTGGGTTAGAAGGCTGTTTGTGTGTGTGTGTGTGTGGATGAGTGTATCTGTGCATTTATGGATATACACATGTGAGAAGTGTGCTGCCAAACAACTAAACAATAAAGTTGAAAATTCACTTGAGACTCGAAAGGAAATTGGTTGATACTGTTGCTATTGCTGCTGCTGCTGCTGCTTCTTCTTCTTCTTCTTCTTCTTCGTTGCCCCTGGAGAGATTGTGATCAACAAAACAAACAAAAACAGCAACAACAATAAGTAACAACAGTTTGGCAAAGTAGATCAATGTGGATTTGCGTATATCAAATACTCGCATGCAAATTGTGCGGTCGCCCGCAGTTTTTTTTATTTTTTTTTTTTTTTTTGGTTTTCTTTTTTGTTGCTCCTTGGAGTATTTTTTCTGCTCCGTTTATTGGGCAAAAACTTTTTTGAGGGGTCTACTTTTAATGGCGAAACAAGTTAATCAACTCAATAAGCCCCTAAGGCTGCCAACTTGCGTGTGATTTCATGGCGTATGCGTTATTTACTCGTATTCAACTGTGCCACAAAGCGAATTGCGTCAGCTGAAAATTCGTGCGGCACGTTTCGTATTCTCAATGCTCAATGCTCAATGCTCAATGCAATCCAAATATAAATGGGCGGGGGGCACAAAAAAAAAACTAGCATCTGCCGCAATGCCAAACGTGTCAAATCCATACAACCAAAAATTCACATAGTGCAAAAAAATGGTTTGAAAGAGGTAAAAATAAAAAAAAAAATCTATTGACCAAGCAATACTCTGTTACCAATTAAATGACTGTTCTAATTACGAGCGACAAATATATTTGAAGTAGGGTCTAAATAGAAAAAAAGTTTAGAACTGCATAAAATTCACGAATTTCAAGCTGACGCAGAAATAAATCACCCTGCAATTTCGAAAATCGCTCTAAAATTACAATCACCTGAATTCTAAAAATAAATACTAAATATACGAAAAGAAATGTCTTCAAATTAGACAGACTGCGCTCTATTTTTCTTATGCATATTTTTTAATAATATAAAGTGGTTCTAGAGGAAAACAAATATATTTTTACATTTATTTGTCTAATGTCAATTAAAAAAAAAGAAAAAACTTGGTTTTCAGAAAGATAATTAGGTGAGTAACCAAGAAAAGCCAAAAGCTTTGCGATTTTCTAAGATTCTGGTCGATTCTTTTTCAGAGAGCAGTGCAACTTGATATGCTCTACCACAAGGCAGATAAACGGTATACCATTGCAAAAAGAAATAAAAAAATTGCATGGTAAGCGATGCGCATGGGAATTCTGCATAAGCTTGAAATACACTAGAAAATGCAATGAAACTGGCAAAGGGGGGCGGAGGAGGAGGAGGAGGTCGTTACCATAGAGAAAATTCCAAAGTGCACATATCCTTCACTGACAGGAGTTTCAATAGCAGGAGCACACATATACGCAGCAATTGAATTGTACGAAAGCACAGATTTCATTCGGCGAGGGAGCTCTATGAAAGACAACAACAACAACAATTACGGCAACAACAATTACGGCAACAACTACGCTAACAATAAGAATAATAATAACAAACAAATGTGACCGACAAAATTATTATTCAGTCTAGGCTTTTGTTGGTTTTAGCTTTGACTGGATTCGAACATTATCCGATAGATAACTGTTTATTATTGCAGTATTATAAAAGCAAGCGGTGCACGAGTGTGATAGACAGATGCGGGGGGCGTGGTGGAAGGGGGAGGGAAGCAGTGCAATTGAGAAACAGCGCAAAATGCGCATTCAGCATATCAAATTTGCATTTCCGTTCACGCGTTCCACATAAATTAAACAAACAACAACCAATTGAATTCAATTTTAATGACTATAAATATTTAATATCCAAATATTTCAAAAACAATATGAATACAATTCAGAATTTATGCCACAACAACAACGGGGTATGCCCAACGATAAATGCCTCTCACTAAATTTAATATTCTCAAACACATTAGGGGAATTAGAGCCAGATGAGCATTTTTTTACGCTATTGAAGCTAAACACTATAAACTAAATTGAGTTAAGACTGAGCTCAATATTATAGATTGCTTCATCAAAATTAACTCAAATAATTTGCTGATAGCCCCCCAATTAAGCTCGATTATTTAGTTTATAACTACAATTTTGCTGTATATAATAATAATAATAACAATATATATATTTTGTTTTAATTACAAAACTAATTAACTTTAGTTTTTATATCTTATATCTTTTATTTTTCAAATTCTAAATTGTTTAACGTTCCAAATTGTTTAAATTTTGTTTGATTCGGCGTCGAAAATGTAATTAATTATTAAGAATCTCTGAAAAGTGTATATACCTTATGCTGGTTTAAGCCACATAAGCCAAAAATAAATAAAGAAAAAGGGAAATGGGAACTTCTGTTTATACGACGTAATTGCGATACGTTGTCAAGGTATCATGGGATGGGTAGACTGGAGCGGGTTGCGGACTCGGGTGCGGCAAATGACAGGCCGCAAAATTGTGTGCATTTTGGTTGTTTGCATTTTGGCAAATGCCAACGGCCCAAAATGCGTAGCTGGTTGTGTGTGTGTCTGTGTCTGTGTGTCTGTGTGTGTGTGTGTGTGGGCTTAGTGCACATGTCAAGTGCCTAGCGAGTGAAGAGCAACAGCAACTAAACATGAGCGTGAATATAACACCTGCTGTTGTTGCATGACTGCAGCGGTAACAAAACTAATTAAAATAGCTGCGGCAACATTGAAAACAACACAACAACAACAACAACAACTCGATGGAGGTCTAAATATGTATGAATGCATCTAGGAATGTAATGTGGGCTACAACACGTTCCGTGGCATTGCTGTAACAAATTATCAGTATTGATGCATTTGCTGATACATCAATATCAGCAGATAGATGTGTA
This sequence comes from Drosophila glabriapex, assembly GCA_035042305.1. Lineage (NCBI taxonomy): Eukaryota > Metazoa > Arthropoda > Insecta > Diptera > Drosophilidae > Drosophila > Drosophila glabriapex. The sequence continues at coordinate 19,222,626 of JAWNLN010000046.1, forward strand.
GCTGTATCTGCAGCTCTGTCTGCATTTGTATCTGTAGTTGTATCTGTGTGTGTTTGGCAGGCAACATGCACACGCTTCAGCAAACAACAATTGGCATTGTTCGCTGCCAAAAGGTAACAGCAGCACTGGGGCGAAGGGAGGGGTGGTTTTGGCCAACTCAATTATTTGCGTGTTAGTCATGTGCGGTTAACACAACAAATGCGCACTCAGCAGCTTAATGCCCAGCTTAAAGACAAACACACACACACACACACACGAAAGAGATATACAGCCAAAGATACAGATACAAAGCTGTATAGATACAGCTACAGCTGCAGCTACTATATAATTAGAATCATTGAACTGGGGGCAGGCAAAAGTCATTTGTTTGTTGGAAGCACACCACACACGAACAATGCTCGGCGTTGTGTGTCATTAGCAAGAGTTGCCTGTGTAGAGTGTGCCACAAATTATGGCGGATGAATGAGTTGCTTCCGGTGGAAAGAAGTGGCAAGAACAACAAGAAGACGCAGAAGAAGCGGACGAAGCGAGAAAATGGCACAACTTTGTGCGCCATAAATCAATAGAGCCACTGACAGCTTTGTCAATGGCAATATGAATGCACACACACAAACACACAAACACAAAATGAGCTGAGGCAAAGTCTTAAGACGCGTTCCCCAAAAAAGGAGATGGCCACCCAAACTGCCACTTCGATTCGATACGCTTGGATTGCCTCCGCCTTCTCTTTGAAGGTCATCAATAAGTGGCAAGCACAATAGAATTTTGTTGTTGTTGTTGCTGTTGTTGCTGTTGCTGGCTGGCTGCATTAGCTGCTGTTTCAGCGAGCTGTCAAAATGAAAAGCATTTTCCACGCTGCCACTTTTCATGATTCGCCAAAGCTTTTCGAACACAAAATTTGCCCAAAAATTTTCGGTGTGTGCGGCAATTTGAACAAATTACTCAAGCGCTGGCTTCGATTTGCTTTATTAAAATAGGAAAAAACGAAGAAAAACAACAAACAAGAGTAAAATAAAATAAAATCCAGAGCCACGCTCCATCCACAATCCCCTTACCTCCCACTCCCCCTGCAGCCGCCCTTTGCCCCTCTGCTAATGCTGCACAGCAATTGTCAGGCGCGCCTATCATTCGACATTTTTAGACCCAGAAAAAAACGTTTTCAATTTAATTAAAAAAAAAAACCTTCTTGTTGTTTGGCTTTTAGTCTTCCACCACCCCTTCCCTACTCTGCGGCGGCTAGTTGAATTGTTAGCTTGGCCAACAATGTTGGCCATGTTCAAATAATAATGCAAATTGTTTTGCTAATGAAATTATATAATGAATTTTGGCCGCTCCAAGTTGTTTGGAAAAAACAGCGGAAGCAACAGAGAGAGAGAGAGAGAGAGAGAGAGAGAGGGAGAGGAAGTGACATAAGCAAATAAGCGGGGAAAAGAGCTGAGGCAATAAGTCAGACATTAGCGGTAGCAACCCTTATCATTTAAGATAAATACGCAAGCGAAAAAACTCTTTTATATTTAGCATACTAAAAACTTGAGCTACTCAAATTACAGCAGTTAAAAAATTATGATAATCAATTATTTGATTTTTGTTGAGCCAAGTAGATTAGGTAAAGTTATTTTGGTTATTCGGCTAGATGAGAAACGGGTCAAGTTGGACTGCAATCGCCAAACTTGAGACAACCCATTCCATGCGTAGACTTGGATGAGCATAGCCAGTTGCCTGGGTGGGGGATCTGGGAGGTTCGACATATTTGTGTACAGAGAAGGTGCTGGACCGATTATTCTTCCATCACGGCAACTTCTGCAGAAATCAAGTTGCACGAATAGCTATCAGGCAATAACTGTTATTGAGTTTATATAATTGTTCGGAGCATTTCTTCGGATCGGCAATGTCAGATAAGAGGCGATGTCTGGCAGGAACTGGGTAATTTTCACTTCCTGTTTTCCTGGTGCACATAATTGAAAATGGATTTAAATGCGGCGTCAGTAAGCCCATAAATATTTGTATTATAGAATGTCTTGTGCTTCCAAAGTAAACGTATCTCGTGTCTCCACAATATCCGATTCACCAAATCAGATTGCAAACGAAATTCTAACTTACTTCCTTCCTTCCGTCTTGTTGACCTTCCTATTTGTTTGTCGTCAAATTACTAAATGGCGAAATTGAATCTGCTGCGTTGATGAGCCGAATCAATTTCTGTGTTCCCTCTAGAGTCTAGACCTTCGTTCCCTTACTTCTTTCCACTCTCTCTCTCTCTCTCTCTCTCTCTCTCTCTCTCTTAAGCATTTCGAGTACTCTGTAATTATTATAAAATACTTTGTAATAAAGCACCTACTATTTCTATAATTAAGGCGTGAATTTTAAACTTCTTGTCTTAGGAATAACATTTTTGCATACATTTGTGGTTGGGCAACTTAACTAATTCATACTAACTACTTTATAATTTTGTTCTGATAAATTCTGCAATTAAATACTCAGAATTTATATTTCAATTTAAAGTGTATCAATTTTAAATTTTATTTAATTTATTTTTCCTTTTTAAAATTTCATTTTCCATGTCAACTAACAGGTGACATTAAATAAATAATTGATGGCAATGAAGATAAAAAGAGACTTTTACCATATATAATAAATAGTAGCAAGTCTCCAAATACTTATTCTCAACTTGGCTATATACTTGGCTAATGGTTAGTTTTTGCTAACGCTGTTTAACGCTGATTTGAGTCAAGTAGCAGCGATAAATAACACTCACTGTCGCCCCACACTATACTTGCAGCGCGAGGCAACCCAGTTCGTGTGTTGGCAACCCTACTCAATGGCAATCTAGTAAATTATCGCTTTGTGGTAATGCTGTCACAAACATGGCACACTAAAAATACTAGTTGATAGCCAGCAGAACAGATGGCAAATTCCAAACGATGTCGCCTGCAACACCCATCCCCCTCGGCTAACAGCGCCTACCCATGCAGAGGTTAAAGATACAGTTCCATTAGCAGACAGTAAAATATATATATATATATATGTGTGTGTGTGTGTGTGTGTATGTAAATGGCTGGCAAATAAATCGCAGTCGACATTTGACAAGCAGAGCGGAGAAGAGCGCGACATTCGCGTAATGCGAAGAGGTAACTGTGAAATACATCAGTTTGGACCACATCAGAGAGATAGAGAGGGAGAGGAGAGGGAGAGAGAGCAGCACGCACCCCCTTCCCCTGCCCTGCCCTGCCCCTCTTCTACCCGCAGGTGTAGACAAATGATGAGTTGCGATTACACACATAAATACGCAATTCGCTTAAGTACGCTGCTTGTCTCTTTCCCCCTCCCCTCTCACTTTCACTCCCCTCACTCCCCCCCCGCCTCTGACTCTCGCACTTTCTGTCTGCTCCGTTTCGATTTTCGCGGTCGCCATTGTTGTTGTCGTTAGTGTTCCGCCAGAAAAAAGTATATAAATAAATAAATAAAATAAAAAGCCCCCCACATGCGCCACACACATTTGCAATTCAATGTGGGTGCTCGTACACCACCCCAACCCCTATCCACACACACCAACCCCGACTCCCAACACACTCCCACCCCTTGCCCAGCCAGACACCCAACAACAGTCAACAACAATGGCAACAATAATGCGAATTGATGAAGCGTGAAGGATTTGAGGCAATTGCCGGTTGAGAATTGTGCTGCAGATTCCATATCGCACACACGCACACACAACACAATTCCCCCCGCACACAACAACAACACACACACACACACAGGGAGTGAGATATGTGTACGTAAGCATAATCGTTATGGCTAAATATCTCAGTCTGTGCAAATGCAGGTCAAATGGGAGTTGCGGATTTTCATTTTAAATTGCAATTAAATTTTCACGTTGGCATTGATGGGCGTGCTAATAATCTGCTGATGATTATGCATGCCAGCTCAAGCGTATGATCGACGATTACATATTCTATAATTCATAACAATTCTATAATATATAATTCAACTTTCTCTTGAGAATGGAAGAAAAGGCGTGGAGTCTTTAATCTCAATAATTGGTTCGTTAAATTTGTATATTTTACTTTGTAAATCAGTCAATTTAGAAATGTTTAATTTGTTGTTACTTATATTTTTTGTTACTTGTATTGTTTTACATAAGCACACATTTTAGATAGTTTATAAATTCTAATAATTTAGCCTTGAAGTTGATAAACCGAATCTGATTTCTAGAAAATATTTGCTAGAAAAAGTTTTTATAATTAAGAAATTTGAAAATTGTTTTGTTTATTTAATTTTAAGACAACATTTATTCTTATATTTAGAAATTATTTCTAAAAACAAAAACAACTTTCAAGGCAATTTTTGGGGCGATTTTCTAAATATCAGCGAGAGTTTTCTGCTGCATTGAAAAACTCTGGAATTTTTAAGCTCAATAATTGGTTCGTAACAATAATATTTTAAATTTGAGTACAAGTTGTTAAGTCCAATTATAAAAAAAAAACAATATGCCAATATTTACATAGTTTTGGTTTAGCAATCTCAACTATGATGACATTTTTATAATTAAAACAAAACAAACTTGATTTAACGCACAATTGATTAAAACAGTGGTTTTGTATCAAATTTCTGTGTGGCTAAAAAAAACATTTCTAATTTTTGCTGGCTTTGTCAAAGGGGCAAATTGCAGGGGGGTGGGGTGTGTGGCCACAAGATAAAATAACAATATCGATAGAATTGGGGCACGAAACTAAAAACACAGAGAGAAAACTAAAATTGCACAGTCAGCAAAAATAAATTCCTAAAGCACTAAAATATTTTACCCGCAACGTATGCATATAGTGGCCAGTGGGCGGAGCTCGGTGGGCGTGGCGGTAATCTTACTCCTTTGACGCTGTTTAATCCACTGAACACTAAACTTTGATTCGATGTCTGTGAAAAATAAAATGAAAATAAAGAAACGAGGAAAATGGGGCAAACAGATGATGTGGAAATTTACATATTTTAAAGAGACGCTTCTGGTGCGAAATAGCCGGGAGAGGGAAAATGGGAGGTGGAGGTGTGTGTATGAGTGTGTAAGTGTGTGTAAGTGTGTGTGTTTGTTGGCAAATAAACATGTTTTGGTGGCCTGTTTAAGCAGTTGGCAGGCATAAATATTTGCAAAGCGCATTTAAGTCCGCGCCACACAATAAAGATAAATATACAAAAAAATAAATAAATAAAGAAACTGGGCCAACAACCATACAAAAGACGAACTTTAGCAAGTAGTGTGAGAAAGAGAGAGGGGAGGCATGGGTTGGGGTGGGTTTATGTGGGGTGCACAGACATAATAATAATAAATATTCAGTTCAGTTTGAGATTCACTTTTTGGCCGCTTGCTTTTTGTGTGTGCCTGAATGAAACTGCGATATGAATGAAAATGAATATGAGAAAACCTGGAAAATACCCACATTGCACTCTGTATAAGTGTGTGTGTGCGTGTGTGTGTGTATCGGTGTGTATGGGTGTGTGTATAATGTGTCTGTAAGCCGCCCGCAAGTAGGTAAACCAAATCCGAATGAACAGGGGATTTGCATTCATAAAATATATCGCAGTCAAAGCAGACGCTGCCCCGCTTTTCCTCACACACACACACACACAAACACACACACATACACCCCCCTCACACCTGCAGGTATTGCTAGCAAGAAATGGAGGCCAAATGTGTGTCCCATAGCGTTTCCGCTCCTCTTCCGGCTCCTCTTCGATGCGAGTATATTTTTGAATTATGCAAATCGCAAGCATGAAAAACAAATATTAAACTTTTCATAAAAGATTCAAAAATTAAATAAAATTTCACAAAAGACATAAAAACCAAACGCTGTCGCCCATGGTACACATACACACACACACACACACACACACACACACACACACAGACACTAGCTGAGTACGTGTGCGTGTGAGTGTGTGGCACTGTTGCAACAATAACAACAAGAGAGACTAACTAAATTCGGCACAGCAAAGTTTAAATACTCTTTATTATTAATTTTAATATTATTTACTTATTTAATGTAGACTAAAAACAGTGTGAAGCTTGAAAAACTTTTTAAAATCAAAATTGTTAATTAAATTTAAGCTGAGAGCAATCCACACATTCTTATAAAGAAATTTAAAATAAAAATTAAATCCTAATATTAAAAAGAAAACTGAAATTTAAATTTAATTTTAAAATTTAACATAAATCAGATAAAGGATATAATAAATCTTGGGAAATTAAAATGTAAGAACTGCGACACTTATGACAAAGGTCCTCTTCCATCAAAAATTAAAATAAACGTAAATTTTAAAATTCAAATATAAAATGAGAAAATAAAAAGAATAAATGTTAAAATATAAAATTCTCTTCTGGGGAACCCCAGAAAAACCCCAAATAGCGCAAAAAGTAAGCGATATTATTAAATAATTACTTACTTTGATATAATTTAATTTAATTATCAGCGCATTGTTTATATATGTATGCAGAAATCTTATATATATTTATTATTTTTTAATTAAAATAAAATTTTTAATATAATTTAATTCATTTTGATACTTTTGTTCATTTTTTTGCTGTGTCGACTGATTTTAGTTGACATTAAATAAATAAAAAATACTTTATGGATTCCGTTACAAAAGGCATGATAAAATATAAGTGCCTTATAGCAGGGTATTTAAACGAGCATCCTGTGTTTTTTTTTATTTTTTGTGGGAGGCAGCGTGTCCTTCGGCAAGCGCATATTATATTTATACATATATATTTATATGGGGCTGGGCGTTCGCATTATGATTGTACTTACATGTGTAAGTACATGTGGCCTCCCCGTAACTAACTGGCAGTGGTCCCCAACGCCCATTCCGCCCGGCCTGGCCTCAGTAACCATAAGTGCCTCGCACATATGGCAAAAGTTTGCGGGGCCAGTAAACTAAGCAAAATCAACAAACCAAAAACTTTTTTTATTTTGTTTTTCTCTTTTTTTGCATGCGGACAATTGAAACGCCCGGGAATGTGACTTATCAAAAAGGGGTGTGGAGAGGGGGAGTGGTGCAATTGGGCGCGGCTGCATATGGCAAGAGTCACGCGCAACTAGTTGTGGCTGTTCTGCGTTCTGGGCCCAGTTTATACACATGTACAAAACGTAAAGCATAAAACGCTTCGTTTAAACATGGTCAAAAAGCGAATTGGCAAACGGCGGCAGACTGTCGCCACCTACCTTAAATCATGCAATCCCCTCTCCCTCCCCCTTCCCGGCCCCCTTCGTACTTTCACTAAATAAAAAAGAAAAAAAAAAAAAAAAACTGGATTAAAATGGACTGTCAAACTCTGTGGCATATTTTTTGCCAGCAATTTCTTTTTTGGCGCAAATTCAAATTGTGGGCGTAGCACGACAGTGCCACACCCCGATTTGAGGCTGACTTTAACTTTTAGTTTTTGGTAACAATTCCAGTTTCAGTTTCAGTTCCAACGAACTTTTCTCTCGGCCAGTCCTCATTAGAATTCACAGCATGCGACTTTATATTTTTACTTATTTTTTTTTTGTTGCCCATTTTGTGGTGTGTACTTTTTTGTTTCTAAGCCAATTGAGTCAGTTTGGGCCTAAATGGAACTTAAATATACTCTTAGACGGAGGCTTCTAGTTTAAAAGAAATGTTTCAACTTGCATTTGATTCGATTAGGTTCGAAATGAAAATATAATTCAAATATAAAGTTAAGTTTCTTTTGACAACTGTTTTATGCTATTCACAAGCGATAGTCACCATATCGTATTTATAGTATATATAGTATATATATAAATATACAAAATTCAACCCAGTTCCATAGAGAAACAGTTACTTTAAAAGGGTACTTTACATTTCCTTCTTATTGTATTGCTTTGAATATATTTCTTTTTTGCGATTCGCAAGCGAGGAAACAAAGCTAAAATTGAAATTTCACACGAATAAAACAATTTGCATGAAGATCATCAGCGAAAAAGTTGAAAAAGAGCTGCTCAAAAGAATTTTAATGAGAGACAAGGAAAGACAAACACACACCGGATATTTGCAAGAGCAAATCGCACTCTCTCTCTTCCCTTCTCCCCCTCTTTCTCTTTCGCTCAATCATGAATTGCAGTCAAAAAAAAGGAAAAAAAGAAGCCAAAATGGAAGTTCATTAAACCGCAGATCAAACACTGTGACGTCATAAACGGCAAATGATTCTCACGGTAAACTCGAACTCAGCTCAAACGGAGCGTGATGAATGTTTCGGGGCAACAACAACAACAACAACAGCAACAACAACAGCAACAACAACCAAGTTACTGACCTCACATTACATGCAGCGAAAAAAGCAACTGAAAACGTGCAGGTTCATCAAGTTTTTTTAAATATTTTTTTTCGTAAAGAAATTGTGGGAGCGAAAAAAGTTAACGAAAAATTTCAGCTGTAGTTAATCGTGGGTGTGTGTATGGGTGAGAGTGGGTTGGAGAGGGGTGGAGGGGGTATGAGTAACTGGCAGCAGCATAAAGCATCTAATCAAGCTTTGTGTCTGGCCAAAGTTCGTTTTTAACACTTCACTTTTCGCACTTTTCGTTTTCGTTTTAACGACGCCGACTGCGCTGCCCATGCGCTGAAATTTCATAAAATACACATAAAACATGCAGCAACGTTGATGTTGTTGTTGTTCTTGTTATTGCTGGGACTAGCATTCCTGTTGACGTCGACGCTGTAATTGGAATGTAGCGTCAACGTCGTCATAGTCGTCGGCGCAGTCGCAGTCGCCGCACGAAAAAAAAAAAAAAATCAAAACTGGCCCTGTAACTTTTTAAAGCTTTTGTTGTTGTTGTTGTTGTTGTTGTTTTTGTTGCTGCTCAAAGCGTGGCTTGAAACATGTTATTGAGCGCTGCTGCCGCTGCGTCGTGAAGCTGCGCGTGCGTGTGAGTGAGTGTGTGTGAGTGTGTGGGTTTTGGGGATGCTTTTGTGGATTGTATGGAAGCCAAACCGGAATGTGGCTCATTCAGTGAAAACATTGACGACGAAAGCGTTGCTGTTGTTGTAGTTGTTGTTGTGGTCGTAACTGGAAGCCACTGGCCGGCAATCTATGCAGCAGCAGAGGCGAGGCAGAGGCAGAGGCAGCGACAGCATCAGAGGCAGCGGCAGCGACAGCGGCAGAGAATTGTCGTCGCTTGTCGCTGTCGCTGTTGTTGTTGCTTGTTTTTCTGGTTTGTGGCATTCGCGTTGAATTGCGCCAGATTTGCGTTTTTTGTTGTTGCTGCGTTGTTGCCGTTGCTGCTGCTGCGCTGCTGCTGATGCTGCTGCGACTGCGCCACGCTTCATTTCTTGCGCTATTTGGGGCTTGGCTTCCAATGTTGGAAAGCAAAGCATATTTTCTGTCGTACAGTTTTGCAGTCGCCGCCGCCAATTGGCGACATGATCATTGGAATTTGCTGTTATTTCTGCTGCTGCTGCTGCTGTTACTGCACTCAAGCAGGAGAAGATGAGGAGGAGGAGTGGCGAAAGAGGTGAAAAGAGTTGGGGCAAAAAATAATTATGGTGAGATGGCGTGTGGAAAAAGAATCACGTTTATACCGTTTTGTAAACTGATTTTTTTCTATGCTGCTGCTGCTGCTGTTGCTGCTTCTTCTTATTCCTCTTTGCTCTTTGCCTTGTTCTTTTTTTTCAAGTGCAATTTTCATTGTTGCTGTTTCTTTCGCACACACACACAGACAGAGCAGGCGACGCTCATTAAATATTTTCGCTGTCGAATTTTTTTGTATACGTATGCGCATGTGTGTGTGTGTGTGTGTGTGTTTGCTGCGCTGCTTTCAAGTTCGACGCTCATTTTTTGCTCACCTTTTCTGCGCACCTTGCGCTGCTGCTGATGCTGTTGTTGTTGTTGTTTTTGTGTTTTTATTTAATTTTATTTACTTGTAGCTTATTCACTTTTGCTTCTTCACGCAGCTAGTTATTTATTTATATATATTTATTTATATTTTCATTCTTTTCACATTTCAATTGCTGCCTTCTTTTGCTTTTGTAATTAATTCAATACACACACACACAAACACAGACACTTAAACACTCACACACACACAGAGACGGGGAACATTCGACAGTTTGTTCGCTGGGGGAAAACACGTCCGCAGACAGGTAAATTCGCTGAGCAACTGACGCTCGCTTGCCTCAATGGTGGCTTTTGAGTTCGAACCGTTCTCTCTTCCCCTCTCTCTCTATCTGTCTCTCTCTGTCTGGCTGGCTGACACCAACTCCAGCTCTGGTTTCGGCTTGCGTTGCTGCTGACATGCGGTCATCTCTCTCTGTGCGATCGTTTGTCTCGCTCGCACGCGTGCACTTGCGCACTCAACGGCGATCTGCAAAAGTTCGTTACGGCCAAGAATGTTTTTGAATTTTACCTGTGAAGCGTCGCACTGCTTGCTCCTCTCTCTTGCTCTCACGCTCTCTCGCTGTCTTGTGCTTCTGTGTGTGTGCTTGTGTGTGTGTGTTTACCTGCCGTTATCTGGTTTGAGTGCCTGGAAATTAGCTGAGCGCTCTCATACACAGCCGATTGCTTTGTGTGTGTGTCTGTTTATGACTCTGTCTCTGTGTGTGTGGGTGTTATTGTTTGCACACAACTTAGTTGTAGTCTTGCCAACAGAGGGGGCTGCATAGCTGTTTATTGACATTAAGTTGTTAAGCACTATATTTGCTCACTTAATGCAGTGCTTATATGACTTAAAGTGCATTGACGCAGAAATGCATACATGCTTATTACAAACTATAAACACTAATGTTTTATTTTGTATATCAAACGGAAACGACTGCCTGCAACGCCGCCAGATGGCGCTAGGCCGCTTAGCAATGCCCACAACCATTTACAGTTTGGGTGTAGCTGAGGTCTTTTGAGCCACTGTGTGCATGCTAAAGTGTGTACACAGTTGAGGGGGGACTGTATTTACGGCCTCTTTTAGCTATTAATAAGATTCGATTAATTTTGGTGGGGGCCGTGTAATAAAATTCTAATTACACCTAAATTTTGTTTTTATTTGCATACCTTTTTTTATAGTGCTGGCAAATGTCGTTAAATGGTCTTAAAACGAAATTACATGGCTAAGCCAGTGGCTCTTAAACTGCGACAATGACTTGCTTTATGCCTGTCAGAAAGGTGCATAAATCTGCCAGATTACAACAATACACACACACACACACACATGGGAACATATGTCTGGCAAATATATAGTCAGCGAATTTCGTCATAAAAACGATTTAACAACCGAATAAACAAACCACAAAAATCTGAAAGGCAATTGCGGTTTTCCCGCGCAATCTCCCCTTCAACTCTTCCCCAACCCCACCGCACACCCCACATCCCCCTCTCCTAATCGGGCAAAACGGAAATGAAGCCGATGCGTAAAACAAAAAGAAGACGAAAAAAAACAAAAGCAACAACAAAAAACGAAACTCAACGAAAAGCTTTCTAACTTCCCCCTCCACCCCCTCCTTCCTCTACAAGCGGTTTTATGGTCCATCAGCAGGCGGCTAATGCCGCCAATTAAAATAAACGGCAGCAAAGATGCCGCCACAAGCAGACAGCTCTAACGGGACTAGCAACTCTCTCGCTCTCTCACACTCTCTGAGGACCCTTCGTCAGTTGCAGGCCTGAGGCTCTCCAGGGCCTTACCCCCCACCCCCCTTGCTCCAATCAGCAGTCTCGAGTGGCTGAGCTGCTTCAGCGGCCATAATAAATGTGCGTTTAATGAAATTTTTATTCAATCAGCGCAGCGGCTTTTAACGGCATCTAAAACTCAAAATAGACACATAGAGTGAGAGTGAGCGGGAGAGAGAGAGAGAGAGAGAGATATTGCCAGAAGGAGTAAATGAGAGAGTGTGAAGTGCTAACCTGTTGATGTGTGATTTATGTATGTATGTGTGTTTAATGCCTGTGCTTTGAATAGCTCTATCTCCCTCTCGCTTCCTTTAGCACGAGCAGACAATAAAAAGCTGGAAGCAAATATAACGGGTTCAAGTGAGCGGAAACTGAGCTTAGAGCTTGGAAATTGCATAAAATGAATTTACATGATACGCTTAAACCGCAAAAATGCTTTTGTACATTAAAATGTGTGTTTATTAAGCTGCCCGATTAAATTAATATTAATAAATATAAATAGTATTAAATTAATATTAATAAATGTGACTAAATAATATTAATTTACTTATGATTTTTGCTCTTTTCAGATCATGGCTTTGTTTTATATTTTATAATTATTCAAATATATATATATATAAATACATATTTCAATTATAAAAAGTGGTCATTAAATAATAGAAAATTTTTAGGCTTATAAAAAATATTATTAGTTAATAATTTCCATTTTAAGCTGTGATTACGTTTAATTTAAGTTAGCAAGAAGCTTTCAGGTGCTTTCAGAGATACATACTGATACTTCATTGAGTTCGTCAAAAGCTTTTAAGGCTGATTCCTATTTTCATTTTATCCGATTGAATCGATTTCTTTTCTTGTTTTTACTGAATATATTTAATATTGTGTTAGGCGCAAATATGTTTTCTTTTAATATCGCTTAAGCCTCAAATTTGCTTTCTATATATCTAATATTATTATAGGCTCGAAAGTTTTAGCATAGGGTTTATGTAAGCTTATCACAATAGCCAAATGTAAGCATTGATGTTTTTCAGGCTTACTATGCCTTGAAAGCATCCTCAGAGATTTATCGAGCTTAAATATATTTAAATGCAGCTTTCTTGTGCTTTATTTGCCTGACAATTCATTGAGATGATTCAATTTTGATATGCCTAAGCTCACTTCCGATTATGACCCAGTATATATTAGCATTTAGCATATACGATAACCGATTCCGATTAACTTTGCCAGGCTTCGCAACACATGCTTTGCTTTGCCCATGCCTCAGATATATAAGCGTCGCCATTTGCATTTAGATGGGTTTTGTGGTAAGCCTTATCCTCCTCCAAACCACCCCCACGCCTCTCCTCCCCCCTCCAGATTTCCACATTCGTCATGAATATCCGGCGCAGAAACCAACTGTGGAGCTATTGTCATTTATTCATGATGTCACGATGGGCCTGCCTTATTATATCTATTTATATATATGTGTGTGTATTTCCCAGGGAAATAAGCAGAATTTCCTTGATTTTCGTTTAATTTTCGTCATTATATTTTCGAGTGCCTTGCGGCTGCAATTAGAAGCTGTGGTCGACCGCAACACGGAAAACTTACGCATTTGTTCAATTCCATCCCCCATCCACCATCCCTCTTCCCGCACATTTCCAACCCACTCCTGGCAAATTAAATCAGAGAAGGAAATCAGGCAAGATCAGGTGCGAATGCTTCAATGGAGACAGCTCGACTGGTAGATACCCTAAACACAAGTCTTTATATATTTAACTTTTTTACTTATTTTATATATTTATTTAGGAATATTTGTATGTATTTAATTAGGTATATTTCTGCACATTTATACAGAAACATTCTTCGCAGAACTTGATGAAATTATATCAAGAATGATCTGTGACAAATGAATTGAAATGATATCTGAAATGAGCTATAATTAAATGATCTCCCTTATTTTTGATAGCATTTTTTATTTTTATATTTTTAATTTAAAATGAATTAATATTCCATTTTATTATTAGTATAATTTTTGGCACTTTTTATTTTTATGTATTAAGACAAAATTTAGACAAAGAAAGAAAAAGAGTAACTCAGCTTATTACTCAGAAAGTTAAATTAAAATTAGGAAAAATATAAACATAGCAGTCGAGAAAGCAAATTTTATCCTTTTTCAGAATTTAATTTCTAGTTCTTTGAAATTTTTTCGATTATTTAGAAATAGATATTTCTGGAACATGGAAAATAAGCTATTTCCAATTTTAAGCATATTTTTTCTGAGCTTATTAGAAATTTTACAGCTAATCAGTAATATATCTGGGTAAGCTACATATTAATACGACAAATATATTTTTAGAATTTCAGCTTGTACTCATCGATAACTCTGCAAAAATGAATAAACTTATCGATATTAAAAAAAACTTCTTCTGCTTGTGGTCGATGAGAACTTATATTTCAAATTTGAAGTATCTAGCTCTTATAGCTTTGTAGCCTGTTGATGCTGATCAGGAATGCCAAGGGATCAAAATTGCATCCCTCTGCCCGTTACACCCTCTTCGTGCAACTTGAATGTGATCGGGGTATAAAGCAAAGTGGCGTTGAGTTTGCCACATTTTCAGTTGCAGAGACATTCGTTTCTCATTCATTTCTCATTTGTTTCATGTCTTATGCGATTCTCTTTCGTTTCTCATTAAAGTTGGCGCTGAGCCGTCGTCTCCGACTTGTCTTTCAATTAATTTCGCTTGTGGTTGTGTGGAGGGTGTTGCGGTAGGGAGTAGGGACGCGTGGCGAGTGGCGAGAGGGGCCGGTGGAGCCTGCTTCTGTTTGCCAACAGGTGCGTTTTACATTTGCATAGATTAAAAGATAGCTGTGGATTTTGGGCAACCTGTTCAGCGCTGAGCAGCAACTTGCCACCGCTTAATTAAAAAGTTTATGCAACATTAACATAAATTTAATTTTGCGCTCAAATTGAATGCCATCAAGTGGCCATTGGCCACAATTGAACAGACGGCGAAAGAAGGTCAAGAAGTCAGCACAAAAAATATGCCTCTTCACCTGCCCCAAAAATCATGCTAATGTTTCGCTTATAACTGCCAAATATTGATCGCATTTGGCAACGTCCCAAAACGGAAGTAGCCGGAAAAAGTGAAGGAAAAGCGGCTGAAAGCCGTAAGCGGATATCTGAGACGTCTGCGATGTGGGTCAAGTAAATCAATTGACAGCTTTTCCAACTTGTCCAGCCACAAGAATAACAATGACAGCCAAACAAATACGGGTAATGTACTCGCAGACTGATCGACTGGGCAAATGCCCTACAGGCAGTCCTTTGAGTGCTTATTTAAGACCCTTTGAATGATTTTCATGCTGTCTTTTAGTACCGAAATCCGATTCATAGTCGAAATTCTATTCCACAAAATCGGATTCGGTCGGTTCCAAATTTTCCCCTTCGTCAAAGCTGAACTGGTTTTCAAAAGCAATGTGCAAAACTACGTGACAAACAAAATGTAGCATGTCCGACCCCATAAAGTATATGTATATATATATATATATAAATAAATATATATATAAAATAAATATAAATAAATAAAAAATAAAATAAATAAATAAATATATCAGATCAGCATCATCAGCCGAGTCGATCTGCTCTTCTGGAGCTAACGAAATATATTTAAAATTATTATAATAATAGTTAGTCATAGTTGTATTATTAGAAATATTTTTAATTGAAAATAATGCTTAAGCTTAAACTAAATTAAGCGTCATTGTGACTTATAAGAGTACAATTAAACCGATGAAAAATGTATTTAAATTGATGGGAAACAGTAAATATTATCCACTGTAACAATTTATTGGTGTATTCTGGAATGACTACTATTATTTTGGTCCAAAAATAACTAAAAAATAAAAATTAACTGGAACAGAGCATTCATTGGAGATCCAACAGGACTAATAGTTGCTGAGATATAATGCCATGAATGATATTAGAGGTCAAATGTAGTGAAGAGTAGCAATACTATTATTTTGGTATCTTTATTTAATAAAGATGTGTTTAACTCTTGCTGCCTGTTGCATAACACTATCAAGCTACCTCTTTTGTTCGCTTGAATTACGTACAGGGTACAGCTCTGTCCACTAAGGGTCTCTCCTGTCTGGCAAAAGCCAGCACCTGGCTTGGCCTATAAATAAATCATGGCCTGTGATAATGTGCCACACACTCAACACACACACAAGCACACCAACCATAACTACTCGGAATAGCAAACATTTTGATAAGATATGCGTCAGGCATTTCCACACGTGCGTTTGCCATCCCTGCCATCCCTTTCATCACTTCCTCCATCCACGGCCCTTCACTGAACGGACGGCAATCGCAGCTCGGGCGACCTTCTGACAGCGTTTGACTTATTGTCAAGTTTTGGTTTGTTTACAGGCCACACAATCCGCCACATCGCATGCTCAATCATAATACAAGTTGGCATATTGTATGCATGCTGTTGTTCGCCGCACCACTTGGCGTATACGCAACTCAAACACTTTGTAATCATTAATCAAGTTTGCAAACGTCTGCTTCTGTTGCATTTGGCAAATGAGTTTTTGGCCATTTAAATTGCAATTTGTTGTGGCTACAAAAACCACAGATTTTGTCTCAAGATTGCAAGCATAGTAAATGTTATTATTTTAATGTTTACAATTCAAATACACAAAGGCCTTGAGGCATGCTAAATCGGTTTTGTTAGATTTAAAGACTACACAGAATGTTTTTGCAAAATAACGCTGAAATTTATTAAATAATTAGAATTCAGGCATCAGTTTAATTTATTATGCAACAAAGAGATTTAATTTTGGTTTGTTTTTTGATTAGAAAATTATAATTATTATATTGAATTAAAAAAATCAGAAAAAAGTCCCCCTGAATTTTAGAAAATCGCCATATTTGCGTTACTTTCTTTATATTCAGAAATACATTTCTAAAACGGAAAACTGCGTCTTTTCCATGAATTTTCTGTTCTTCTGAATTCCATGACACATTTTTCTAATATTTACTAAAATATGTGCAATTTCCAATTTATTTCTTTGTTTATTATTATCTTATATTAACTTATTTGTTACAAATATTATTATTCATTATTAGTGTTTGAAGATTTCACACAAACAACAGTTTGACAATTTAACAATAGCTAAACTCTAACTTAGCCGTCAAGAATGCTATTTTCATTACTAATTTTAAATTTTTTGAAAAATATTTTCCATTATTAAGAAATATATTTCTAAAAGAAAATTGAAAATAAGTTTTTCTAATTTTAAGGATATTCTTTATTTCAAAGAAAATATTTCAAGAAACAACAAAAAAAAACTTTCATGCATATAAAGTGATTTTCCTCTTAAATTTCAAATCGAATATTTTTCTGAGTGTAGTCACTTTTACTATTTGATTTGAAAAGTGTATTTCAGCTGTCATTAACTGCATTACGAAAATGACCGTTAGCGAATTCGTGCTTGGCCACAATTAAAAGGCATGGTTAACAACGACTAAAGAACAGAAGCAAATGCAGATTTTTAGATTTTGGTCAGTGATTACCTGGCGAATGAGTAATGCGCTATAAACAATGCATGAGTAAATAGATGCAAATGTTTACCTTCAAATTTACAACGAAATGCGAAATTTATAAAAAACACACACAAATTTTTAGCTATCAAACGAATGAAAATGAATGAGCAATGGTTAATCCCAGAGTGCCAAAGAGTAGCAACTAATAAATGTGAAAAGAATGCGAACAAAAGTACATATGTATTTATATATGTGAATGTGTATGAATAATAAATAGCTGTCAGCGTTTTTGGCTCATAAACAGGCCAATAGCGAAAAGAAAAACGAAAATGAAATAAAAATCAAAAGCTGCTCGACGAACAAATATACAAATGGCCCAAGCAGCTGTAACAGTTGCAATCGTTGTTGTCGTCAACATCACACAAAAGACTAACAGCAACAACTACAACAACAGACAGAGCAGCAATAGAAATAACTGCAGTCTTAGCAGCAATAGCAGCAGCAGCAATAAGGCAAACAGACAGACAAACGATAGAGGACAAAAAAAAAAAAATGAAAACAAAGGGCAAAGTGCAAAGACAAACAAGACGCAAAAACAAACGAGCGCAAAAGCTTTAGCTTTTAACGATGACGTGCTGGCTGGGTAACAGCAGAAAAAAGCTTTTCGTTGTCGTCATCGAGCAGCGAACATGTTGCAATGCGACTGAGACTCGCACGCAGTCGTCAGACGGAGTCAAACACTCGACGGCGCTTGCACGAAACGGACGCGAACGCGGAGATCGGAACGCTCAGCAAAATAAAAAAACGGACATTGGCCTTTCGCGCCAAACGCGACGGCCGCAAATATTTAAAAATATATATGAAAATTGCATTGCTGATAAACAACAAATGCTCCTCATTTAATAAACACAAAACTATTTTATTGTGTCTTAAGTTTGTTAATTTGTGTCAACAAAATAATAAATCAAAAAAATCAAGCTGCTAAAATTTGGCTAAATAAAAATAAATTACAACAAGTGCATAAAAAAACAAGTGTTTCAGTGTGTGTGTGTGTGAGTGTGAGTGTGTGTGAGAGTGTGTGGTGTGCGTCAATACAAATTATCGACCAAATACAAAAGGCAATTTCCCGGACCCGCGGGCACATTAACTTCTTCCTATTTATTTATTTTGTTCTTGTTGTAATTGTTGTTCTCTTGTTTCCTATGGAAATTGACCAACAAACGGCAACGTTTATTAACTGAGGCAGCTGCTCGATACCCGCCAATAACAGCAGGCTAAAAAACAGGTTGGTTTTCTTTGCTTAGTTCAATAACTTTTGGGATATGTCACCAATGAGAAAAAATAATAAATAAGGAATTGGTTTAAGCATTGTGATTTATTTTTTGTGTTTATTTACTTTGTAAATGCGTTTGTTTTCCTTACTGTTTCTTTTGGCGCAGCCCTTTGATTTGTTTGCGTTTTTTAACACGCTTTTCCCTGTGGCACGCTTTGCACGCCTTTCCATTTTTCCGCCTAAATTCATTTGCTGATTTGGGATAATCAGACCCTCAAGTCTGAATACGAATACGAAGACGAATACGATTACTTATCGTAAAGCGTAACACTACCAATAAAAAAATAAAAAAAACCAAAGAAATGAAAAAATCGCTCATACGCAATGTTGGCCCCCTTTCCCCTTTTCCCATTTTTCGCTTTTTACTTTCGTTTTTTTTTTTTTTGCCCATTGGGAAAGTTGGGGCCCAAAGACGGGAACATTAAATATTCCAGGACATTGGCAGCCGAGTTTATTGCAATGTTTGAAAGCAACTGAGTCGCTGTCGTTTGTTTTACGCCCGACCAAATGCCAAGTAAATAAATACATTTTGCAATGATTATTTCTGTTGTAAAGCGTCTCACATTCCTTCGGGTGCCATAAACCACTTGACAGCTCCCGGCACCAACTTGGAGAGAGAACCAAGTGAAAAAACGAGGAAAAAAGTCGGCCTCAATTGCAATCAATTTTAATACATGCTTAAAGCCCAAAAAGCAAGAAGGTTTTGGGTGTGGGCTGATCTAATCAAACATTGCTCGAACGTCGATGTGCCCAGAAATTTGGGTATAATAAATTGAAGTGGGTTTTCATGTCGATTGAATAAGAGTATTATTGCGAACTTTAACTGCACTATTTGTATTATTGTTATTTCTATTTTATTGCACACAATTGTGTATTATGTTAACAGCAGTCGGAATGTAAGTTTAGCTCCTCTGAAATCTCTCTCTCTCTCTCTCTTTAATCACGATCTCGATTTTGCATTAAAAGAAATATAATTTAAACTCAATAAGTTATAACTGCTAACTGTTAAATTGACAATTTTTGCTTTATGGACTACAATTGTGTAATATGTCACTTAACAGCGGTCTGAATGTAAGCTCAGCTCCTACTAACTCTCTCTCTCTCTCTCTCTCTCTCTCTCTCAAACAATAAATTATGTTATGATATCTACCATTATTGTTGCTATTTGTCATGCCAGCTTTGACAGAAGTCAATAGATGATGTTTTTATGTATAGTATATTTCGGCTAGTTTCAACTACTTTTCATTTAACACTTATTGTATTATTAACATTTGTACATTGGTTCATTATGTTACTTAACAGCAGTCGGGGTGGCAGCTTAACAAATGTGTCGTGAAAAAGTAACAACAAATTCCGTCATGACATGTTAACCTTAAAAGAATTATTATTTAATGTCAATAAATTATGTTCTGTTGATATGTACTTTGCTGCCATTTTAATTTTACCATTGGTTTATTTGCCACATTATTGACATTTTTTGTTTATGGAATACAATTGTGCAGATGTCAATTAACAGCACTTATCTCCTTCTAACTGTTCCTCTCTCTCACTGTTATTGTTAAGCCTCCTGTTAGCTGCAGAGATCAACTCTGTTATGTTATCTGCTATTTTGTTTTGTTTTAAACCATGATTTTTGTACGCTTTCCTGCAGACGTGTTTGCAGTAATCAAACCGTTTGGCTTCTTGCTTTGTCTGCCTTAAATGACAAATTTCCCCAGTAACGATGTCAATATTTAAACAGCAACGTTATCTCTGGCTATAAAGTGGCTTGAGTTCCAATCTTGCCAAAGGCACCAGACCATTTTATGCGAACTGCGCGAGCTTGTTGAGTTCACTTCACTTCTCTCTTCATCCTTTATCACTGTCTCGCTATGTACAATTTAACATTAACATTTTCGCTCAGATGAATAAAGAGTCAAATGAGCTTTTGAGCTCCCATTTTAATAACACTGCACACTTATAATGTTAAGGCGAACATAGCTCCTTATTCTGCAGAGAACTGAAGAAACCATGAGATCTATGTTTAGTGGCCTTCAACCAGCTCCAAGCACAAACTAATAATGACTTTCAAAAACAAAGTTTGTTTTGATTATGTCGTCTTTCATAATTCGCAGCTGTTAGATTTTCATTTATATTTCTTTCGAAATTCCAGTGCATATTCTTATAAAATTTAAAAAAAAAGTATTTATTTATAAAAGTATTTAATATACAGGTGTACACAGCAAACTTTTAGAAATATATTCTGTTTTTAAGAAATTTATTTGAGAAAAATAGAAAAAAGACTTTCAAATTTTATGAATATTTTTCTCGTGTATCTAGAAATTATTTCTGAAAACAAGACAAACTTCATAAATTCGGAGTAAAGACACGATATCAAAAAAAATAGAGATGATGTTAAACAGAAGGATATTGCAGATATCCAAGCTGATTGAATCGGTATCAAAAGTGAATGAAGATACAAAGCTTAATCAAAGGCAGTCCATCAACCACTTAGATTTCCGCATGTTGACACCACAATTACCAATGCTAACAACAATTGCGGACAACTAGAAGAACTGCTGCACTGCGTCATTTGAGGCGCATTTGCGAACTCGTTGGCAATTAAACTAAAATGGTAATCGTCACGCGACTCGGACATGGCCACAACAACCGCAACCACGCCCATACGCCCATACGCCCACACACTAAACGAAGCGTGCTGCACAACTGACTGACTGACTGACTTTACGGGGGTCGATTTTGTGGCAAGTAGCTAGCGGTGTTCCGTTAGCTTTGGCTTTTAGAGCCAAAATCAAATTTGCCAGCTAATTCCGTTTGGGCTGTTGGCCGCCAATTGAGCCACAAATAATTGTCAGCCATAATGAAATTTGTATGCATTTGCTTTGAGGCTCGCTTCAGCGCCAGCCCCAAAATTCCAAATTCAATTAAAACCTGCATTGGCCACAAAACGGGTTACACAAAACAGGCACACAACGCAACCGCCTGGGGCAACTAAAAGCCTTGCCACTGACAGCCAGCGAAATGAGAGAGATAGCTAGAGAGAGAGAGAGAGAGAGAGAGAGAGAGAGAGAGAGAGAGAGAGAGAGAGAGGGGTGAGGATGCGGATGAACTGGGCTGTGTTACGGGATCTGTCGGAACACCTACCCGGTAGTCGATTCCCGTTACAGTGTTGCCAAAATGCAGCTACCGCCTCCAACAGTGCTTTACTCCATACCCTATACGCATTCCAAAAATAAAGTGGGTATTACGAAATTAGGCGGGAGTAGCACACTTTTACGAATATATAAAGTCAATATTCACTCAAAAAAAAAAACAAAAAAAAACAAAAAAAAATACTAATTTTAGAAAAATCACCTTATTTTTAGAAAGTATATTTCTAAAACGGTAATTTGCGTCTTTCTAAATAGCAGATTTTGTAGATTTTTTCAGGCTAAACTTTTCTATGATTTGTAAAATATATGTCTGAAAATGGTTTATTGTCTTGTGAGTTCTTATTATATTTTAAATATGTTTATAAATTATTTCTAAAAGCAGAAAGGCTTTATTATTAAAAAAAAAAAGTTATGAATAATTGTTGAATGGTTCTTTTTTTTATTAATAGCTCGTCTAAAGTCAAAATCAATATATAATCAATCATATGCAGGTGGAAATGCAAATAATCTTAAGATGCTGAAAACTATATATTTATAGTATCAAAATCATAAATAATTAATTGAATTTAATTATTATTTTGCGCTTCATTCAGTTAGATCTATTGTGTTCCCTTCTGAGTCTATAGCTCCTCCTTCAAGCCTGATTCTTGTACGAATATTTCTTTAGAATGAGAGCAATATTTACCCAACTTAAGAACTTTCTCTAGAAAACTGTTTCTTATTCCGGAAAAGGCTTCACTTTCTGGTAAGATGTGCTTTGAGGATTCCTCCTCATCGTCAGACACTGTCAGACTACTGATTATATCGAGTTTAGTTGGGTGATTTCTTAGTCTACACTGTTCTGTGAAATGACCGGTGAGTTTTCTAAGTCCCCTTGGATATTATTTGATTCAATTGTTTCTGATTATAGCTGCCTAAAAGAGATTTGGCCTGTCTCAGATCTGTTGCCGCTGCCCAGTTCGATTGTCGTCTGTGTCTATAATCGTTGCTAAGTTGTTGCTGCATTGTGTGTTTTCCTATATCACAATATGGTTCTGGTTCCATTAAAATTATACGGTTGAGTTAAATAAGCACATATTTATTTTTAATATTTTTATTTGCATTTAAAATGAACAGTTGTTTTTATAGTGTTTGTTTTTATACTCGAAGTGAAGAGACTACCACAAGCGATACAGATTCTCATTCAGCAGACACGCAGCACAATTTAATATAAATTGATAACGATAAATTAGTGTCTCTTTTATCTGTTAAGTGCGATAGTAAAAATGTTTATGAAAATAATAAAATGAATCGTTTAAAAATTCTAGACCCATTTTCAAGTGATTGGCAGTCTGATATGTTTGATAGGCAACATAGGGTATCTACTGGTCGTTAATTTACAACAGCAGCAGCATTACATGTTGTGTTGTTGTTGCCTTTGTAGTTGACACTGCCGTCCCTTCCATAATCCCCCCTTCCCCGTCCTCCCCTCCTGTTGTTTGACCATCTCGAGAGCTTTGCTAGCCTCGGCGTGCATTACATTTTGTGTATGACAAGTTCCGCAGCTTCACTTTGAACTATGTTTGCGGTGCCTGTATGAGTTTGTCAATGTGTGTGTGCCTGCCTGTGTGTATGTGTATGTGTGTGTGTGTGTGATTCAAGTATCAACGTGGTACGTGACTGTGGCATAGACAACAATTTCAGTTGCACAGCCCCAAAAAAAAAAAACGAAATGTTTGCAAAAACGTAGGCGGCGGAGAACAGCAGAAGGCCAGGATACAAGGGATACTACTATTCGCATCACTGTAAAGGTCCGCATGGCAAAAATGCAAGAGCCGTTGCCAAACACACACGCACGCACACACACACACACACTCGCACACACTCACAAAAATCCTACAAATTCCTGCAGTCTCCCGCAAAAGCAATTCCGAATAAATTGGCACAAATAACGCAAAAAAACTAAAAGCAAAAAATCACAAGTTGAGACACATACCTTATACATATGTCCAACTATAAACTACACTTTCTGGCCGGTTGCCATTTTATGTTTAATTTTGTTTTGCATTTGCGTAAAGTATTTTTTTCTTAGGCGCCCAATAGACGCCTTTATTTCTCGCTCGTTTTCCAATTGTCCATTAGTTTTGCGGCTAAGTCAGAAGTTGGCAGCAAATGCATAAATGGAAAGCGTTGCCAGTTCCCGCGTGGCTCAGCAGTTAACCATAAAAAACAGAAGGGAAAACAAATACTATGCAAAATGAAATATTATACACAAAGTGACAAGGGCTTATCCATTTAATCGATAAACCACTTAGGCGTCCAGCTTTCCACGCTGAGGGAGCAGCAAATGCAATTTGGAAAACGAATCCTTGCTCCTCTTTTTGATCATCAATCTCAGACAGTTGTCTGCAATATTTCCCATTGTATAATATTAAATGTGAATGCAAATCAAGAAAAATATGTAAGAATTTAGGAATGTCAACTAGAAACAGAACACATTTACAAAAGGGTTTCAAAATTTGTAAAATGAATATGATTTAAATTTAATAAAGGAGTAAGGATATAAATATGCCAAATATATACAAAAACAATTGAAGAAACTAACTATTTTTCTTCAATATATGTATTTAATTTTTGTGGATAGAACCATTACGCAGACAACTACAACTTAACATGGATTTTGACTAATAATATGCAGACATTTGTGTAGAAAGTTCTCTATTTAACATTTTAAAATTTCAATTAAAGCTTGAGAACATGACTTGAACGCTTAAAAAATAGACATGAACAAATTAAATATATCAAAGTTATATAAATTGAATAGTTATTATGAATATATAAATATCGTATGAGAAGGGGACTTTAGCTGCTTATTAATAGCCAATTTTGACTCATATTTATATGTATTTTTTAATGGAATTTAACACGAATTTTGTTTAAACATATTTAGACAAAGTTTTTTATTCATTAATATAATTAAAATATTGCAAATATTAATTTTAGCAGTATACCAAAACTCTATAAATTCCAAGCAAAATTTGAGTTTATAAAAATCGTTTTAAAAGATTATTCCACAAGTTTAGCCTCTATAAGCACTAAGGCCTTAACTTCACTAAGCGTTAACTAATATGATTGGAACAAAAATTCCAACACCAAAAATAAATTGAACTCTATTCAAGTAAATACAAAGAATTTTATCAATTCTGAATGGAAAAAGTAACAGTAGGTTTCTAAGGAGCGCATAAAGCAAAACAAACAAACAAAAGCCGAGTTTTCTGTACACAAAAGTGCGCCGGGAAGTGTGTGAAATCAAACGCAGCAAAAGACTCTCAGCATATGCTCCACAACGCTAAGGAATGCTCCAACATAAGACAGATAAACACACACTCGTATAAACAACCTGTCAAGTACAGTCACGCCCTCACACACTCACACACACACACACAAACACACAATTGGAGGGCATTGAGTGTACCGCGAAAAAAAATGGCAAAAATTTTCCAATTTATTTTGTGCTCAAGTTAATTATGACATACGCACATTAACACAGATTTCACAAAGGATATTTGCGATGAGAGACTGTAGGTAGGTAGGGCTGGGAAGGAGGCGGAGAGGGAGAGGAAGAGGAAGAGCGCGACGTAGACGAAGCGCGAGGGGAAACTGTCAGAAAACTAAATGAAGTGAATTTTTGTGTAAACATCTGGGCCCGCTGGCATTGAGTTGGCCAAATTGAAAATAAAACAACAGCCGTCGACGGTTTGTGTTCGCCCGCCTTAAAGTATGCTGCTCAGAATATGCACAGCAAGTAAACAGGACACACAGAAGCCGAGAGAGATAGAAAGAGAGAGAGAGAGAGAGAGAGAGGGAGAGAGACAGACACCCACCCACATGTGTCATAATCAACATAAAAGACGTTAAGTTTAAACTAAGCAGACGCCAATTTGAGCCCCGTTGTTGTTGTTGTTGTTGTTGCTGTTGCCTTGTTCGATTTGTGCATCGTTTTGGAAAATCTTTGACAAAAATAACATTTAGCCAGGCATTCGCCTCATCGATTTATTTAGCATTTACGAGCGGAATAAAGCTGCAACTTGAGATAGGTTTTTGGCTTTTATGAGGGGATATTGGCTTAATGAAGGCAAATGGGATTCCTTTCGGCAGACACCTTGTTAATTGACAAACGAAAATGCTTAATGAAGCATAAGTATAAATAAAACAAATTGAGCTTATTTTTTGAGATTTTATTTTTCTATTTTTAGCTTATTAATAATATGCTAAGGCAGAAGAATATAAATATATATATCTTATGCTCATCAGGATAATCATATTCCCTGACTTGAAATCATACATTTTTGTGTGTTGGAGCAGCCTTAAATATTCCATGACAACATTAAACAACAACATTCTTCGCAAGCATAAATAATAATGAGTAAAATGCAGGTTTCTTTTAATTTTATTTATTTAATATGTACTAAACACAGTCCACAAATTTTAAAAGGTTTCAGCAAATCTCTGAACTTGCACAGTAATATAACTTGAACACAGTTAAGCACACTTAGACTTGCTAGTTTCGAAAATTTGATTAAAATAAGACAGAGTCCCACTGGGAATATGTGAAATGGGGCATTTGCAGAATAGACGAACAGGATTGTGCGTGAAGGAAATAGGCTAGGTTAGTTTATGGGGGTTCTTAGCAACGGAGTAGACAAAGTTTGTGGTAGGTCTACTAGGAATAGAAAAGTTAAGACCACCTAATAGAAAAGAGGAATTTATGCCGCCATTAAATGACCTATGCTGGAGAAGCACACCAAGTAGTGTTAATAATTCCTGCGAAGTAATATTTTGCCATCTAGGCTTCTATTTCAAAGCGAATCACCTCTGCACCCACATATATTATGAGACAAATGTTAACATAAATTCTACACCATTTCTAATGCTTAGCATATACAAAAAAAAAACATGTGACTATATCACAGAAGCGATCAACAAATCTTGAATATATATATATATATGTATATATATATAATATGAAGCAGATACATATCAGCAAATGCCGCGTGCCATTGGCTTCGGTTAGCAAAGTGTGTTTTTTATTTGTCTACATATATTTTTGAATATATGAATTTCTAAATATTTTCGTTTGCAATTAAAATTGTCAAAACTAAATGCATGAAAATTTATACAGGCATCAAAATTTGTTTTCGCGTCCTAAACAAAAATATGATAATATTATTACCGATGACAATAAAAAATAATAAATAAATAAAAGAAAAAGAAAAAAGCAAACAGAAAACCAAAAGAATATAAAGAGCAAATAAAGAAGTGAAGCAGCCGCAGTCACAGCCACAGCCACAGCCGCAGCCACAGCAAATAGCCCCACAAATAACTTATGTCTGTCTACGCTGCGTATGTGTAATAAAAAATTGTTTTGCTGCCACAGATGCTCTAACCAAACCGCTAACGAACAGCCGCTATGATAATGATAATGTTAATGATGATAAGCATGTTAAAGGAAGAATATCATAGAGAAAGAAAGAAAAATGAGACAAGAACAGAAGCACAACAATAGACACAATCCCCGTGGGCTGGAGAGGGAAGTGGGGGTAGCAATGAGTGGCGGAAAAGGCAACAAAGTAGCGTTCTGACCTTTGTGACAATGCCTGTGGGCGTGTCTCAGTTGACCCCCTTTTCGCTAGCCATTGGAATTAATTTTATCGTCAGCATGCAACAGGTGTATGAGTCCAGGTGTGTGTGTGTGCGTGCATGTGTGTGCCTGTGTGTGGCCATGAAAACAAACGACAAACGCCCTTCAACAGCAGCAGCAACAATAGCAACAGTAGTGGCAGTAAGAACATTGAACATAACATGAACAGACATGTTACGACGCACACACGCATCTCATCCGCAACAACAAAAGCAAACTGGGAAACAACAACAAACACAAAACTGTCTCTTTGGCTAAAGCTGTTAAGAAAATGTAATATATTGTTAACATGATAATGCAAGAATATTGAGAAAATAACATGAACTTTAAGTTGCTGGAACTCGAAACAAAACTGTTTGTGTTCAACTTTCTTATTGTTCCTGAATTTAAAGGCTGCCGAATAGCGCTAAACTTAATCAGACACTGCTCGCTGTGAATTTGTTTAATTTGTATTAAACATTTAACAATTCTATCTAAGCTTGATTAAAATTGCCTTTAAAAACTTGTTCAGCGACTTACTTTAATAGTTCTTGAATCCCCATAATATGATTTGAAAATTGTGAAGCTCCATCTCGAATTTTCCATATTTTCCCAACAATCTGAAAAGTTAGACATATATGTTTTTAAATTTCAGAAAAATCAACCATTAAGAAAATATATAGCCTGGTTTCAAGACAATCACAGCCTTCCCTTTTCTTAAAATACACTTTCATAATGTGAATGACGAATTTCCCTTGATGCGAAAAGTGTGGCAGTTTCTTAAAATCCAGTTTTGGTTATTTATAATTCTTTTTCTTGCTTTTCATCGCAGCTCAAGATTAGCATATAAAATTACGTAAGTCGCGCTCTGCTGCAGATTGCGGTCATGGTTTTAACATTCGTTTAAAAACAGGACAACAGGTGGACAGGTGGACAGGTGTCACAAGCTCTGCTCACCGAGCTAGGTCGACAAACGGCAATGCTCTGTTGGCCAGGCCAGTTGGCAGGGGAAGACCACTCGATATCGGGCGACACTTATCGGCTTTTGTCAGCTTTATCTGCGGCAGTAACAATGATAAAAAAGTGGCCTCCTACACAGTTTGTGAGAGTATTTTTCTGAGTATGTGTGTGTGTGTGTGTGTATTGCTGATAACTTAAGTTGCCTGGAATCGGGCACAGCTGTCAACGGTGTGCAACGATGTGAATGTGGTGTATTTGTGTGAGTGTGTCTGTGTGAGTATGGCTGTTGTGGCAGCTGCCGCTTCAATGAGCTGCTGCTGCTTCTTCCATCCGATAGGTGGGCTGATTAACCAATATGTGGCCAAATATTGGAGTTGGCATTAAATTTATGTTAATAGACCGCCACACAATTTGCTGTTGGTCGTTGTCGATTTTTGTCTGTGATAAATGTGTCCCGAAAGTTTCATAATAATCGCAAACCGCAAAAAAAAAACAAAAATAAAAGAACCCAATGCACCATGTGGCGCCATAAAGCGACCGAAATAAGTCCACATGAGACTGTATTGAAAGACAAGCTAAAAATCTCCATCAAGGCCGACACACATGTGCCTTCCACTCCTTCCTCTCCCCTCTCCCCTCTCCCGGGACCAATCAAGTCGAGTCAATGCCTTGCAGCAGCCATTGTCGGTCAATTAGAGGCATCGTCAGCTCAGCTGCTGACCGTTTTGATACCCTTGCAGAGGGTATTGACCAACAAACAGTCCATAAATTAAAGTTACAATTTATATGATTTAAAATTAAAAATTAATAATTCAACTCAATTTTAAAATGAAAGTATAATAATAAAATAAAGGATATAATAAATCTGGGGCTATTTAAATGCAAAATGGTCCAATATTTATTACAAGAATTGGAGATAAGAAAAATTGTTAAGCATTAGTATAAACGATAGTGAGATAAACAGTGAAAGCGAAGTCTCTGAACCTCTGAGGAGAGATAAGCTTACCATAGTTAAGCAATTTCATTTAAATAATTAATTAATTATTATTTAATTAATTTACTTTCTGCCGCTGAACTTCATTCTGCAAGGGTATGTAATTTTCGGTATGTCAGAAATATCCCGTCATTCTTTCTGTTATTTTTATTGTTGTTAGGCCTGTGGCATGATTTGAATGCAAACAAGCCAGCTGCCGCTGTCGACTTCATCTGCAACAGTTTCATGCACGACTGAGTGGGTCAGAAGCTGAGGGCCATTGTATCCCTTATTATACTCTTGCAAAAGCGCATTCCAACTTTGTAGTGCAATGTGTAAAGCAGCTAAAGTAGCCTGATCACTGCATCCATAAGATAAATATATTCTTGATCGTCATCAGTAGTCAAGTTGATGTAGAAAACTTTGACTGTCTATTATTAGTATTTCATTGTAAGGCTATTAACCTTAATTCATTGGGCTTAGGCGATATATGAAGCTGCCTGCATTCAGAAATAAATAGAAATAGAAATTGAATAGAAAATAATGTTTTTCTTATTTTTATAAATAATTTCCAAATACTCGAAAAAATCTTAAAATTAGAATGGCGTAAATAAAAGTATAGAAGTATAAATATAAAATCCATTTTCTAGTCGAAATGTACCATGAAATTAAGAAATGAACATTTTATAAATTTTAATGAATTTTTGGATTTTCTTTCTGAGTGCAAGCAATTCTCCTTTTTTTATTTAACAATAAATCTCGTCTAATCAAACGAGTGAGGAATTTTTATTTACTCTTAAAATTGGCATTATTTTAATTTAAATTTCAGAGAGAAGAGTAAATGAACTTCGGCTTTCCCAGTTTCTGTCTTTCTGGCTGCTGTTGCTTGCAATGCATCGCTGAATTTTCGCAACATGGCAAATCAAGCGTAAAGTCACAAGATGACAATGCCCGAGGAGAATAAGACCCTTTTTGTCTGCTTATCGTCAGGCCCAAGTTTTTCGGCGCCGAGCTTAAAGGGTTTTCTTTGTATTTTATAAAGCATACGCAGCGTGCGCCGCGCATAAACTTTTTTGCATTATTTACCCACTTGTGCCTGGTGTATGGATGTATGGGTGTGAGTTTATGCGTATGTGTTTGTATATTGTTCCTATGTGTGTCTGTGTGTATGTGTGTGTATCTCGTGAGCTGCTGCTAACGTTAAGCAGCTTTAAACGGCGACTTGTCCCCCCAACAAGTGCTGCCAGATGTAAGAAAGTCAACGCAAATAAAGCGTTTTCCTAATTATTTACGTTTTAATCATTGAAAAAAAGTTAATTGCTATAAAACGGCGCAGGAAACAGAAAAGAAAGAAATTACAGCAAAAGTTAAACAACAAGCTGCTTGACTTTGAACTCCTTGAGAAGTGGCTCAGCAGCTTAAGGCGACCTGTGCACAACATGTTAGAATTTATTATATAAAAGTCTTCTTTTCTTTGCATAAGTTAGGTCAGTTTCACAGAATGTTGGGCTTAAAACTTACCTAAATATATGCAGGTATCATTTTCAAGGATTCTTCTTGGTGGGATAAGGGAAAAATATCTATGCAGAAGTTCACATAGATACAAATTTAAAAACATCCTTGAGCTGGATGGCTACAAGACTTAAATTGATTAAGAGATTAAATATTGCATAAATTTGTAAAGCATAAATTTTCGCTTTAGTATAAAAATGTGCAAGACTTAATCAACTCTAAATAAGCGAGAGCATTCCAAACATATTTTTTCTCTTTAGCAAAGTCCAACCATGCCTTGGAATTAGCCAGCAAGATTAAGATTAAAGACTAACTGTACCTTAAATATCTGCATGCCTTCGAAGAGGAGCTATTCATAACTTGGGTGTTAAAGTGTTTGACAGCATCTTGCAGCCGTTGGGGCACGCTCCGAATTGCACTTAGGGAGAGGAACAGGAAACTGACAACAACTAACAGGCACGGTGCTCGTGGAATTTTGAGTCTGAGGGGCTAAACGACTTTGAAGCGTAATTCGATTATGCAGGAGTAAAAAGCACGTCAGAGGGAAAGAGGGGGAGAGAGAGATAGGAGGAGCAGGAAGCGAGCAGAGGGTTGCTGCCTGAGCATGGACATGGATACATTGTCGGCAGCTGATGATGCACGTCCAAGCAGCGTGGCAGGAGCCTAAATAGATTACAAATATGTTTTGATTCTCATAATGCTCAAGACTCTATGGCAATCATCGCTGGCCATCATCATTATTACCATAGCTCCAATTAGTGTGTGTGTGTGTGTGTGTGTGTGTGTGTGTGTGTGTGGGCTTGTAAATTCAATTTTGTTTTGACGTCGTTTAGATACTAAGCAATTGGCTTAAAGATGTCTTAGAAATTTCGATTTTGTTTCGTTTCGCTTGCAAATGTCAATTAGTGTCAATTAAACTGCACGACTCTCCCAGGACCAGGATGAGTTTGCCGTAATGAACTGCAAAGAACTCTGCCCCTCCTCATGCTCCATCGTTCTCTCTCTCTCTCTCTCTCTCTCTCGCCATTAATTTTTCATTGTTTCAGTTGCAACACTGGCTGCCACTTGAGGCATTCTAGATTAACGCGCGCAATCTGTGCGTCTCGCTTACTGACAACGTTAATTGTGAAATGTTTAGACAAACAAGAAAGTTCCGTTTGTCGGCCACGCTTTACGCATGATGCAAGAATAAAACAACACATGGCAAAAGAAAGCGAAACATATCCAAAGAAAAATGTATTTTTAGAAATAGAAAAGCAGAAAATATA
Source organism: Drosophila glabriapex (assembly GCA_035042305.1). NCBI lineage: Eukaryota > Metazoa > Arthropoda > Insecta > Diptera > Drosophilidae > Drosophila > Drosophila glabriapex. The sequence continues at coordinate 19,254,645 of JAWNLN010000046.1, forward strand.
CGTGATTAAACAAACGGACACACTTAAGCACTCTCACAACGAACCACATAATACACACACACACACACACACACACACACACACACACACACACATCAGACGGTGTGTATTGAGTTCTCAAGAGTTGAGACAGCGGCACTCAAATTCGATTAGGGAGGCGAAAGAGTTAGTGACGCAATTCAAGCTACGCTGAACAAAGTTAAAGTCCGTGAATAATTGGAGTTGCGATATTGTTACGATAATCACAAGAAATACAAGAAATGTTTAATGAAACAAGAACATTTTTGGTATTGGTAAAGAAAACTCATAAGCGAACAGCACAAAGAATTTCATTCACAAGAAATACTTTTGGGAAATTTCAACTTCTGAAGTTTTAATTGTGTGCTAAAATAACGCATAAATTTGGAATTTGTTGGGATACAATATGAAGCTGTTCAGATATGGATTGCATCACATGCATCTGAATAAAGATGCTGATAGACAATAAAGTAGCAAAACAATTGAAATTATGAGTCGAAATCGAAGGCTGTATAATTTAAATAACCCACTAGTTTTATCATATGCAGATAATACTATTAATCATGTGATTTATGAACTGAATAAATTGCCTAAGCTAATAGAGATAAATACTTAATTATTTAGAGCTGTATAATTAAATTTTATTAGGTAGAATTTTTGCAAACAAATTCAGCAATTATGTTAAACATAATTTATTGATTTACCAGTTTCGTTGCCAGCAAAAAATGGTATATTAAATAGTATCGCAGCCACTTTCACCGCCCATGGCGCCCAACACCCCGCAACGCATTACCTGTCTCAGTCCCCTCAGCCTGCCCCTTCTGGATGCGTGATTTTACACGCCATTTTTGTGGCTACTATTCGATGCCGTGCGTTGCTCGGACTTTGACCCAGTTTTGGGGGACTTCTGAAAAGCGAAACAGGTTAAAAATAAAATGCGAGTGGTCGAAGGGAAATGAAAAGGGGGCTGGGTGGTAAAGCATAAGAGACGCAATTCTATTCTATGTTTAATGCCGAAAAGTGAAATGAAAAATCACACAGCAAATTATGTTGCATGTTGTTATACATTTAGATTTAGTTTTTAAGTCACCGACAAATTTGAATTTTCGCATTATTCAGCACTGCTTTCAGTTGCGTTGTTTATTTTTAAAACATGGCCGAGAAAACATTTTAGAAATACCTGCAAATATTTAAGAAATTTGTATTTTTTATTTCAATTTGGCAATTTTAAGTGTTTTTCATTTGCTTTATATTTAGCTTATCTTGTATTTATTTGCAGAGCACCGCAAACTCAGTTATGCACTCAAAAGTGCAACCACAGCAGCAGCATCACCACCACCACAATAAACCACCAACAGCACACAAATAGCATTTTGCAGTCATTTACTTAGAAATCGAAGCACGAGTACAAAACAGCCAACAACACGCACAGCTAATATAAAGCAAAGCCACAGATAAGTCGAGCGAAACCGAAACCAGGAAAAACTCTGCAAACAAAATGGTGGACGACATTTCGCCCATGCATCATCGCATGCAAAAAAAGACGCGCAGCGCCTCGATTTGTGCCACTGGGGCAAGCATCGAGACAGTCATCCACAACATGCCCTCGGGCAGTGCCACGCCCGAGGGCGGCACACCCGGCTACAGGCGTCGCCGCCCAGCCACACGCTCCCAAAGTGCACGCATCACCTCGGGCGCCAGATCGGTGAGTAGAACATAACTTTTGGGACACACTGTTTTAATTATTAATTAGTTGGCTGCTTATCGAATGAAATGCTTGCCTGCTCAATTCAGTTTTTGCGCACATTTTGTAGCTAGAATTTAGTGTTGTTTTCGTGAGTCCATAAATCATTAGCGATATTTAACTTACGTAATAAAACACATATTTAAATATAATTTTGAAATTACATCGTAAAAGAAACAGATGGGCACACTACGTAAGTACCTTAAGGCTGCTCAAAATGCTAATAATAAACATAAATATCTCAATATATTTTAAGCATACTTAATAATCCATAAACATAAACAGCGGGGAAAGCTGTGGGAGCTGGAAAAAGGATGAAAACCTTTTTTAAATACAGTCAGCAAAATAATCGACCTGAAGGGTAGCTTACCTTATGATTTATAGCCATTTTGCTAAAAGCCGGCTCCCTTGCTCCTAAAGTTTTAAAATAGAGGCCAAATTTTTAGGCTGTTCTCATATGCGTCATACAGAATTATTAGATAAGCTATTTTGTTGTATGTTTATTATTATGAATTAGTATTTTAGGGTATCAAATATACAAACATTTTAGTTAGTTTATAAATTCATATAATTTAATGTGGTGAGTGACTTTCCACCGAGCTACTCGACCTCTGAGGCAGACAATGGACTAACATAGCAGTTTTTAGGAACCATGAAAATGGCTAGTTTTTATGATGAGTTTAATTTTAGGACGATTATTTTTTGAATGAACTAAGAGCTTATTTATTTACATAAAGCAACTTTATGTTATGGGAGAGTACTTTGTGCGGAATTTTTGAAAAATTCTTCACATAAGTGTGTAAAACTGGTGGTGAAAACCTTTTTTTATATATTTATTTATTTTCAGAGCTAGTTGAGAATGATATGACTATTAGGGCCTTAAGCTATGCACTTAATTCGTAAAAAAGTTAATATTATGCTTAATAAAACAATTATATTGTTAAACTACAATTTTGTAAGTAACTCATACTAATTTGTGCAAGCGGTTTAAGACTTAAAGAAAATCTATTTATCTATCTATCAGTTAGTATAGAATATAATTGGGAATTTATTCATTCTGGAAATATGATTAATGGTATTTATAAATAAATTTAGTTTAGCTCATTAAATATTTATTTGGTTTGGTTTAAGGATTTGCCACATATATTCCAAAAACATTTCTAATACAGCTATTTACCACACTCAGAAACTAATGGCGAAATAATAATAATATACTGCCTAAAATATCTTCATTGTCGTCTGTCACATTTTGTAGTACTTGACAAAGTATATTTTAGCTACTTTATCATGCGATTATTTCCAGTTTGTCCTGACTGTGTTGCCAAGTTGTTGCTTTTGCAATTTGCCGTAATTGCTTTATAAATAACTGCACAGCACGAGTGGGCCAAAGTGAAAATTGAGAAACTCCAGAGTAAAACTACTCCCCACCAAACCTTTTAGTTGTTGGCTTTATTGCTGTGGCAGCTGTTAGTTCATTGGACCCATTCGTGTTGCTTGGCTGCTAATCGGATTTATGTTTGCAATACGCCTGTGGCAGTTCAAATGCTGCAGCCATTCAGTAGTTAGTTCAGAGTTGAACTGTTAACCACCAAATGCCTCTTGCGTGCCACAACAAAGTGGCAAGCTCGTCGTTTTCATTTAAATGCAAATTTCTTCGAAATTTCTTCTTGTGAATACAAACACGTGTGCGATAATTTATAGTTTGCCTTTTATGAATTAGCGATTGTCAGCGGAAACTTATTTGTTGCCGAGGCGCCACACTTGAAACTAAAGAGTTACTTTATCTGTGTTTATAGCTGGATCGTCAATAAGTTGACGCAACCAGTGAGGGACTTAGTGCAGAGATCATTTGATGGACGAGTCCACGCTCACGTCCCGCCTGTCTGCTGTAGGCGCCATCGCGAAGAAGGGCAATTCGCGAACTCAGCTGATTCATGCGCAACTCATTCTCCAAATCTGAAGCATTGACATATGTGGAATGGTTGTGATCTATCTCACTGCGCGACTCTTCCCTTAACATCGACATCTTTAAGACACGCCGATTACATCGACTCAGCTGTGCCCGTCTTTTATTTTCCTTATTTTCCCCAGGCATGGGCGTAACTTTTGGTCTCTCGGGGCAGGGCTGCGGGGCGCGAAGGCAGTGGCAATAGCCAAGATTGTGCAACAGATACTCCTCGAACTCCTCGGACGGCGTCAACAATTTCTGATAGCTTTCGAGCGCTTTGATATCCGCTGGATCGAGCATATTTGCACCGCAGTCCAGTTTCAGAAAGTGACTATAGAAATAGTTGAATAGCTCCTTGACCAGGCCAATGAAGAAATTGATTGGCTTGTGGAATGCATCGCCCAATATGAAGGGCGTTTCATCATTCAAATCCAACTTGTTGAACGCACGCCGAAACGCGATGAGATTCGAGCGCATGATTTTAATGCCTCGATTCATGGATTGGTTGGAGCCGAGTATGATCTGATAGTGCAACTGATATTTTTTGATCATAGCATCATCGCCTTCAGCGTTGATTGCCGCCGGCCTCCGGCAGTGTGAGTCTGATCGTAAGAGAAGCTCTTGGTTCAGTGGATAGAGCGTCTCGGCAGCGATGCGCTGCAGTCCAAGCTCCTTGAGCCACTCCCTGTAGTAGGACCTGTACGCCTCGTCCAGATGCAGCAGCTCCTTCAGCACAGTTACCTCAATGCCCTCATGCTTCCGTTGGATCATGCTCAGCACCGGAGCCAATGCATTCTTCTCATATGTTGAATAGATGCTGGGATTCATCAAATAAGTTGTCAGCCGCGGTTCGATCATTTCACAGACTAGAATTTTCATTTAAATATACAAAATAGAAGAGTCAACAAATATTATATTTCTTTATATATAGAATTTTTTTTTTTCTGCAGAGCACGCCTGTCTAATAGTTCTAACTTGATCAATGATTGTTCAAGTCAAACAGAGGCTACTTGTTTTAGGATAAATTATAAGCAGCTTTATATTTGAGATGGTGCCAATTACATAACACTTAATCCCTTGCTATCCCCGGAGCACATCTTCTGCTTCTGCCCATCACTGGCCAGGAAAAGGTTGGCAATCCTGGGAAACTATTCCCTGACTGGCTTATCAGAGCTTCGACACATGAGGCCGGCCTGGCTCGCTGGGCAAATGTCTGACTTTTCAGGATACTTAATGAGCACGAGAAATCCCCAGATCCCATACGGTAACACAATGGGCCAAACATGGCCTATGTGTGTCCATAGCCATCGGGCTGACAGCCGATATAACCTAACCTAACCTAATCCCTTGCTATGACTAGAATTTAGGTATATACAACAATATTCAGAGAATTTGGCGGTTTGAGATTAAGGTTTAAAGCATTTAAATACGCTTTTCAATAACCTGCTCACTCCTTCAGCCACAGCCAACCATATATGAATATAATATCAAATACAGGTTTCACTAAACTAATTTTAGAACCCTACGTTTTCTATTAGTTTGCAAAAGTTCAGCTGTTAGTCAGTATATGAGTTTGCTGATGAAAAAACATTAATATAGACCAACCAACCAAATAAGACAATATTTTCCTCTCGAGGGATATGCACAAATAAGGATATTAATGAAAAGTAGTTTAAACCAAAATGTTGTTGGTTTGGAGATTTGCATTGAAATCATTTCACAATATTAATCGATTTGGACGCAAGTCCCCACGGCGAGTTTATTTTTGTTGCCGCTTGATAATGAAATCGGAACAACGCCCGAGGGATGTGTGACGTGTATGTGTTCCGGATAGTGTGTGTGTGTGTGTGTGTATATATGGCCAATTGGCAGGACAACAGTTTGACAGTTTGCCTGCGGCAAGCAGGCGGCAGATATCAGACAGGAGACAGCAGGCATTGAGTTTCACATCATAACAAAAACCGATATGGAATCAAATCGTGCCACAGCTAAAGGCGACAGTGCTGACAATCTGGTAAAGCATGCCACGTGCCATTTAAGATCTTTGCATGTCCCCAAATGGGGACACTTTTGTGCCATTTAAGCTGCGTCTCTGCGACCCCACAATGACTCCGTTATCAGCTCCATCTGCATTTTGATTGAGCTCCAGTGTGTGCCTGTCTGTGTGTATGCGTGTATGCGTGTATGCGTGTCTGCGAATTGAATTATGTGCTGGGGTAAATTCAATTTTTGATGCGATGCCGCACAAGGGCCACATCACGTGTCAAAGAACGCGTCCCACATGGCGTATGCGTGTTGACTCACTAAGAATAAAACTCCTTTGGAAAACAGCACAAAAATTATCTTTGCTTTTTGCAAATAATTTTTAATTTTAAAGTTCGAAACGCTTTTCCTTAAGAGACTAAGACAAGTCTTTAGAGCGATTAGGAACTTCATTCCCAAAGCTGTAAATGCAATTTGTAGATCTTAATAGATATTGTTCCGCGTCCCCGCATCGCTATCAATGCAACACCAGCAGAGTTACAGCTAAAAATGTCAACGATGCGTTGCAAGTGGCGACATTTTCAACTATGTAGCAAACAAAGAAGTTTGAGCTTTACTGTAAAGCACACATGCTACACTTGGGTGGCACTGGCTGGTGGGCGTGGCGCTCATCACCATAGCGAACAGTATCAGCTCGCAAATGGAATGTAATGAGTTTTTGTTTCTTGCTTGAGTCTAACTTTCAGCTCACACGATGTTTTAATAAGTTCACAGCAAAAGTTTTATGAGATTGTGGAATGGGTCCTCAGACGAACATGAGACGAACATGTGGGACAAGAGACGAAGGTGCAGTGGGGGAAGGGGTTGTTGAGACAAGGTGGTGACAATTTAAAAGACGACGCACTCCCAGATTGGCATACAAGTTGAGCTACAAAAGCAAATAATAACAAGATGCAAACTGAAACAATTCCAACAAAGAAAACACATTTCAGTAGCAATGCTAACCACAAAAATTTCATTTGCATACCTCGAAATGAAAAGGGGGAAAAATCAGAAATACGAAATTTTATCCATTTTCCCCATTCAAAAACTCATATTAAATGCCTTTCTTATACTTGAAAGGATTTCAGATTAATAATAATTACTGTCGGTATTCGATGAGCAAACAAGATAAGTAAGTAAATAACTCAAGTAAATAACTAAAACCTGTTGTGTGATTATACATTAATTAATTTGGTTTTACGTGGCAGACTTAGAATTGAATTGGTCAATTTAACAGTGATTTGTGCATAGGAATCAACTTTTTAGTGTCTCAATATTTATACACTCATTTGGACATGTGAACCACAAATGAAATAAATTAACAGCTAGACACGCTATGTGTGTGTGTGTGGGGCCGGCAAAGAATGGGCCCAATGCCCCAAGGACTAATTGGGAATTAAACAGATACAAATTGAAGACAAGCAAAGAGGACACAGGCTGGCTAAGACGACGACGACGACGACGACGACGACGAAAGTTGGCCCGGATCAAACGCACAAAAGCCGGATGTAATTAATTTTGTGCCAGAAAGTACAACTAAGTGAAGACATGCTGCATCCGGTGATGACACCAAAGAAAAAACAACTCTATATATATGCTACGTATGTATGTATGTATGCACAGATGTATGTATGTATGTGCAACAATATTTGATTAAGTCCAAAATGGAAGCCACGCAAATATGGCACAAGAACAGCAATTACGGGTCACGCGAGCTGCTGCCGCTGAGCTGCTGTTGAGCTGCCTGCTGAGGGCTCATAAAAAAAGGTGCTGGGCTCTGGACAGTGGGCCACTAAATAAACAGATAGAACTTGGCTAATGGCCGCTGACGCCGATGCCACCGCCATCAACGTCCACTCACTCACTCACCCAGCCATCCACTTGGACGACTCTCAGCGTGGCCCAATTCCGTCAGACACTCGACGACTGATGGCAGCACGTAAGCAACGCTTCCGGCCAGCTCAGCTCGTGTGAAAGCCACAAAGTGAGCTCGTCTACAAATGCCAGGAAGCTGCTAACAAAATTCTCAGCTCGGCATTCACACGTCGCTTGAGGTTTTGCCAGCGAGGCTAGATGAAGCGGAACAGGTGCCAAGAGGGAGACAGCTGCTGCTTAAATATGATTTCATTGCGTTGTCAACGATGGCTGCTGAAAAGGATTTGCTTGAATCGAGACGTGCATTTAAAACAATCGCAACACTGATTGCCAATTGAGTGACATACACAGAAAACAGAAAACAAAACACACTTTGCTGATTTGAGTGGTGCGTTTTTGTTACCATCGGTATTACATGTTAAAGTGTATTTACCGAGCAGATGTAAACATCTTCGAAGCCAAATATAAATATATTTATATAAATGTCTATCGAGCTGGCATTTTGAACGTCACTCAATGTTTACATACGAATATCACTTGCAGAACAAGCTTACATCAGTTTTGAATAACTTATCCGGATGAAAAATGTATCAATAAATAAATACATTTGCAACTGCTTCCTACACTCAAAAAAAGAATCACTCTGAATTGTAGAAAGCCGAAATGCTTTCAAGGGTAACTCGCCTTATCATTCAGAAAGCATATTTCTGAAAGGAAATTTTGTATCTTTCTAAACTCAAGGGGACAATTTTGAGAAACTTGGAGTGAATATATATCATTTCAAATGTATTTCGTTTTATATCTGCACAGAAGTGAAATAACGTAAATTGCTTTGGTACTTATATTATTAGTAAACGGGTAAACATTAGTATTTTAAGACGCTTTGTATTTGCATATTTGCTTTTTGCAAATATTTTCAGTTGATTCAGTCATTTTTTCTGAGCTTATACATATTCCTCGTCGCTGAATGTATATGATTTGTATATTTACAAATATCACCTGCAGAAAAAACTTACATCATTTGTGAATAATTTACTCGGTTGAAAAAAGTAGCCATTATATGAAATACATATTTCCAGCTCTGTTTCCTAAACATGTCTTATTGATAAGAAGAGCTTAGGGCTCAAACTTGAGTATGTTTGAGTATGTTATAGGGTATCTCGTTGTGCACCCTTTATTCGAGTACTCTTAGTAGTTAGCCTTGACATTTTACACCCAACGTGCGACTGTTTTCGTGCTAATCAGCCTGAAACGTCGCCTCAATGCTGTGCCAAGTCCCTCGATGCTGAGGGATACAAATACCATTTGATTTGTGGGTTTGACATTTTGCAATTTGAGTTCTTTGCTGCATCAGCGCATAAATCAAAGACAGATAACCTTATAGCCCCAATAGCCCTGCTCGTTGTATCTGTGTCCCTCAGCTTGCAGCTGATTGATGATGCCACCGGTGATGGCTTAAAGCCCAGATTAAGTATACACCACTTGGCATTATGCTGAGCAATTGTTACTTGTCCTTAAGCGTCCATTTCACTGCTCTATCTTTTTACAGGTACGACGACGCACCCAGGCCCAGCAGCAGCAGCAGCAACCGCTGCAGGACACACGCTCCTATTGCACCAGCGAGCCGCGTCTCAGTGAAACGGAGACGCCACCGCAGCGACGTAAGCTCTCCCAACGCCGGCCGCAGCCACACGGTAAGTATGTGAGTGTGTGCGGTCTGACTGTGTGTGTGTAAGCTTCTTTTAATGAGGCACGGGACAATCAAATACTGTGGCATCAACAAATTAGCCAAAGTTAATGACAGCTTAAAATATTTATTCAATTGAGCAGCAGGCAGCCCAATTAAAAGTTGACTATAATTGTTATAACAGTAAAATGTCTTAGTGATGTCAGACTATTTATAAAGATCAATCATTTAAAGCATTGAAGTCACTTTAAAAGGTTCTCTGCTCCATTATTGTCTTATACATCTACAGCAGCGATAATAGATTTTGGTATAAAGTTGATTTAATTAAGGCTTTCACTCGGGTAAAACGTTGAAATTAACCATTGACCCACTTCCGATGCGCACAGTAATCCGAATAAAGCACAAAATGTACTTATAGTATGTACACCCCTTGCCACCCACTCCCCGTAGGCGCACCCACATTTTGTGTAAATCTGTGCCAGGCAGCAAACAACAAAAACAAAAACCGCCTACAAAAGGGGTGAAATACAAAGAAAGAAAGAAGAAAAAAACTTAACAATTATGGGCAGTGAATAACCAGAAAGAGCTGTTAACTTTATTGAATTCCCGAATAATAAATACCCTAGCAGATAAAATAATAATTAAATTCGTCATTAGGCCAATTATCACATTATATATAGAATATTGACTCATACACGGCAATCAACCATCATTTAATCAGGTCTAGAAGCGATTTAATTGAATCAATGTGTATTTTTGTTATTCTTTCGTATCGCACCTAAATTTGAGGATATGAATATATTAGTTCCACATTATTCAAAGCTGTATGCTCAGAAGTTTGCTTATGCTATCCGAAAATAATCACATTAATCACATTAATGGATCATTTGTATATCAAACAGCACCATTTGCAACTAATGCCGGCATAAAAAACTTTAATCAACATTCAATTTCATTCGACTTTAGCATTATAATTACAAAATGCTGACTCAGCTTTTAATTTCCAACAGGGTTTTTCAAACCTTTTTTCCCCTGTTTTGTAGTCCACGTTTTGTAAAAAAATGTTATATTCCACTCAGTAATGATATAAAAAAAAAAACTGCTTCGCAATCGTTGATTGTAATGCAATTGAATTGAGAGACATTAATTTAATTTCACGATTTTGCAGGGCATAGAAAATCGAACGCCTTTCTGGACGTGCCCACAATGAACATGCATCACCTGAGAGTGAACGATGACGACGAGGATGTGGATCGCCTGCGCACATTTAGTGCATCCAAAGGAGGTAAGTGACAAAGCCGGAAAAACACACGTAACACAAAAAGAGAGTGGGAGAGAAAGAAAGGAAAAGAGACGCAGTATGGCATAAATAACAAGTACAAAAGGCTTCTTAGCCGCATTTATTAATTTTTAAATTGAAAACTAACCGAAGAGTCGACAGGACAAGATGTCAGGGATTAGATTTTACAATGTGTGTCTGTGTCGCCACAGAAGGATTCTGAAGGAGTCGAGCAGCTGTGTCAGATCATTTGGCATGAAATTATTATTTTGCCACTGTCTGGAGAACTTATTGAAACCTTAAAAGGTTGCTGCTCCTTGCGTAAAAGGATATCAGTGTCCTTTTGAGTGCCACTTAAGATAGGCATACAACACTTTATACAGCAGCACCAACTAAATGCCATTTATATATTTGTGTCACGTTATTGTTACACATACGCAACGTGGCACAAACGAAACCTAAACCAAAACGAAAAACTTTAGCATGCCATTGTCTGAGTCTGTGTGAGTATGTGTGTGTGTGTGTGTGTGTGTGTGTGTGTGGATGTATCTTTACTTGCATAAATGCATGTAGACTTTAAGTACGTGTTTAAGCTCAACCAGCAGCACACTTGCACACACACACACACACACACACACACACACACATATTGCTAGACTTGACACCAAGTTATTTGTTTGCCCTAACAACGGGCATTATTAATTTACGAAGAAGGAGGCAGCTTAAGTGTAGCAATTTAAGGGTACTCAGTGATTTCATATTTAAATTATAGCTTCTGCTGCCTTTTAGGTGAGAGATATTTGTAACAACTTGTAATATCATCTCTATTTTATTTCCTTAATTAGTGGCTGAAGTTCAAAAATACTCTTTAACAGATTTAAAATATCCCATAGAATTAGACTACTTGAAAATCATTTATTGGTTATTGAAAATAATTTCTTATTTTATAAAATAAATTATTTAAAGTTTACCTTAAGCGATCATTGCACAAATTAGTTATTTATTATTTCTTTCATTTATTATAATCATACTTAACTTCAGGTATATATTTTTTTCTGAGTATATATTTTTTCAGTTAAGTTTCTGTGTAATCCACATTGCAAACTAATAGTTCCGATTGTAATATCCGAACAACTCCAACTTTAGCCGAACGTTTTTGGTATATTGATGCAAACACATTTTCTTCTTATTGAAAGGGTATTCAATTTACGTTAGCAGACTCAAATTGAGACTTTGTAACTGGCTGTGTCTGCCGTCTGCTCTTTACATGCTCACACAATTTGAGTTGAGCACGTTAAATTGTCAACCAACCCAGCCCAGCAAGGCACAGCGAAGTGCAGACTTGCGGGGGACCTGATTCAAATGGTATATGAAACGAGCTGCATATTAAAATTCAATGAAATTCTAGCGTTTACTCAACTAGATTGCTTTCAAATACATGTAAATGACTGCATGTACAAGTGGTTATCTCTCCATCTAGATGTGTGTGTATATATATATATATATATATATATTTAAATTCGTGTGAAATCCTTGCGGTTATATTGGGTGCGTCATGTGCACAAATTTAATTAAACTTAATACGCAGTCGATTCAGGCACGAGTCGTCAGAAGCGTAACGCAAGCCAAATCCCATCAATTATGTTCACAGTTTGAATTTAAACAAAAATTGAAAAATTGATGGTAAAAAATAAAAAAAAAAACAAGGGAAAAGAGCTAAGAATATTTCAATCAAGTGTTAAAGTGTGCGAAAAGGGGGCAGAAAATTTGACAGGCAAAGTGATTAATTGAAACGCCGGCGTATGTTGGTCATCAGCGTCAGCCAATGAAAAGTGAAATGAAAAGCTGGCCAAAAGCCGTCACAATGCGTTTCAGGGTGTGTGTGTGTGTGTGTGTGTATGTGATTGAAATGGAATATAAAGTGGATGCAACAGTGTGCCTGGTTAAATTGAATTATAACCGAGTAATGTCCACGCACAATCCGTTCTCCGTTGACTATGGACAATAAAGAGGGTGTGTCAGTGTGTTTGGATGCCTGGTTGAGGGTGTGTGGGGTATGAGTGTGTGGCTGTCTGGTTTGGGGGTGTGTGGCTGAATGTATATCCAAAAAGTCGGATATGAGTTAGATCAGTTGCTGGCCTTGCAGCTGGCACAACTCAATTGGCTTTATCTCAGCAAATTCTATTTATAAAAACAATAATGAAAATAGACAGATTTTTATTTTGCACATGTTCAGCTGTAGACAGTAGAAATTATTTTCGTTTTCAATCTAATTCGATTTATATAAATTTTATCAACAACTTATATTTCAAAAAATACACCCTCTTATTCATTTTGTTTTTGTTTTGTATCTTCATATAATAGTTAAAAAATGTATCCGTGTATCCATATAAACTGTACAAAATATTGAATATTTTATTCATTTGGTCTCCTCAAAGCTTATAAAGTTTAGCTACTAGTTACAAAATATAAAAATAGTACAAATGCCAGCATAGTTGAAATATTCTCAGCCACTTCAAATTTAAAAATACTTGAACAAAAAAAACATGTGCAAGATCTCGTGTAACACTCGGCAACCTTTAAATCAATCGGCAAATAAAAGCAGAAATTTATTTTCTTAAACAGTTATTCATTATTAAAAAATTCAAAAAACAAGGTGAATTTGACGATGCGAGAAAATCAAGAAATAGAAATTCAATGAGACATCAAAAAGCAAAGAAGCGTGTAAAACAAATTTTGTGTTCAAGGAGATAAGTTAAAAAAAAGCCAATAAAATGGAAAGCAATGAATTCTTGAAAGGCTTTTTGTTTAGACTGCTTCGTTATTAGTTAAACAGAATTCACGTATTTTTAACTATATTTCCAAGATCATCTAGCTAAATGATAAACATAAATTTGCCCATCAACTTGGATCATATCAGGCAGAAACAACACTTGCTGATTGGCTGTGCCAAACGGGGCTAAAATTAAACATTCGGCATTTGTGCAAATATTTATTGTAATGAAGCAAAACAAAATAAAACAATACAACAAAGAAAGAAAAACATTGCTTCAGATTTAAATTATATTGCTCGCAGTTTTCACCTTTTGTTTCCATGCAGCCCACACAATTGAAGAAAATTTAAATTTGAATTATTGCAGCTCGCAATTGTGAATTTCTATTAAACGCCACCCAGCCAGGCATTTTTATTGCTTTCCAATGCCGGTGGCCGTACACTGAACACCTCCTTCCCTATTTAGCCCTTCCTCTGCACTTGTAGATGTTTATAGCAATTTTGCAATTAATTCAATTTACACAATTAATGACCGCAGCGAATTCAAAAATAACGCCAAACATCGACCAAAAATGCAATAAACCAGGCTATTAATTTATTTATGACTATTAAATGTACACAAAATAAAAATTATGTAAACATTCAAATCGGGCATCTGCCAAATTTTTCTTTTTGCTTTTTTAGGTTAACTCTTTGGCTTAATTTCAATTGCAATGCAATTCAATGCATTTTTCGATAACTAAATTTAATGTTTTTGTTATTTATTTTGTTGCATTTGATATACATTTATCAAATGAATTTGATCAAATTATTTAAATTTACGTTGCTGAACAAATATTCTTTTAAGTCCTAAAGTAATTGACGTCTTATATATTTATAGAGCATTTCTAACATAGTATTTGACATTTAATTTGTCTTGCACCAAAGCAATTGAGATAGAACATTTGTATTTCGAATGCCTACCTCAATATGTTTGGGGCAAAATGTGCAGATAAGGTTTAAAATAAATTTCAGCTAATGAATTTTTAAATTTAAAGCGTCAAACCAATCTTCCTGTCTGCCGTTGTTGGCAGCTGCACAAAAACCATTTCAACTAGACCACAAAAAGATACAAAACGACGGATTGTAAAATGGGCGGCATGTTTGCTATATTACAGCAGCAGACAGGGCGATAAGAGGTGCAGAGGGTGAATTTTACACAAAAGACAGATTAAGCATTGTTTTGTAGCTTTTGTTTGTGAGCTGCATTTTGCTGCCTACGGCTGCCAACAGCAATTTTCGCCATGCGCAACATGGCGTATGAGCAACACATGGTGAATGATTGCGCATACATTGCGTTAACCCATCACTACCTAAAACACATAGTCCGCATTACATTTTATATTTGTATACACTGATTCAGATAATGAATATACATATATATATATACGATGAAGCTATAACTGCTATATGGTATATGTATTAAAACGTTTTAAGATTTATTTTTCGAAACTTAAATCGAATCTTCATTATATCTAAATTGTATATTTTCGATATATATGATGTATATAAAATCTACTCACAAAATTTTAAAAGTTATTTTTGTAAACGTAAAAGTTTCCTTACACTTCGATCAAAAATATCGCTCTGAATTCAGAATTTAGAACAAGGGTGATGCACTTTTTTATTCAGAAACAAGAAGTCGTGTCCTTATAAAATCAAGGTTTTTCTTTTCCTTTGCTTAAGAACCAGAAAATGTTTTTGGTTTTGTAACAGGTAACAGTTGAAGAGGTTTCTCTTCATCAAATAGACAGTTTGCTCCTTAATGCCAATGTGTATTAGACAGTGAAAAGAGCATTATGCAATTGATTAGGTTTGACTGCAACATTGTCACTTTCATCATTGTTGCAATGCCTGATTTGGAGCATGCAACTGATGGTTAACCCCCTCTCTGTTTTGCAGGCATCATCAATCGCGGCGACTCGTTTCGCAGGCGTCGCTCGCGCAGCAGCAGCCTTGCACCGGTCAGTCCAATGCATCCGCGCAATGCGATGGCCGCATTAAATGGTGGCGGTGGCGGGGGCAGCAGTTTGGGCCTGGGCAGCAATTACAATGGCGGCGGCAGCACCAATGGTTTCGCCGAGAGCTCCGCCCAGGACAATCATCAGCCGGTGGAATTCTATCGCGTGGAGATGCTCGGCTCCCAGGGTGTGGGCAAACAGGCGCTAGTCTCACAGTTTCGCACCTCCGATTGCATCAATGCGTATGACGGGCCAGGTAAGTGCTCTCTCTTTCTCTCTCTCTCTCTCTCTTTCTCTCCGATATACTTAAATAGAGTAATCACCTGACTCTTCATCCCGCAACAGAGTGCGACGAGGCTGAGCAGAATGTTTCAATTATTTTGAACGGCACCGAGTCGGAGCTAAAGTTTCTCACTGGCAATCCGGACAGCAAGGTAAAAAGAACAAATTGCCCATTTGTCAACGCAGCACAACAGTGAATACTCTGAGAAAATACTATATTCAAGAACATTTTAGCTTTTAACAATGCCTTCATCCAGATTAGGCACCCCCACAAACTATGAAAGAGATTCCAAATCCAACTACCAAATACTCGCTGGGTTTTCTCAGTGTACACATAGCATTAGTAATTGTTGTCTGTACGGCAGCAAGTAAACATCATATTTATTTGCTTCGTTGTGCGTAATTGTTGTTGAATATTTCAATATCAACTTGGAGGCTGCCCACACAAATGACCGCCACTAACAAGACAAATGATGAGATTTGCCACAGGACCACAAAGCTTTAACTTGACCAAAAGCCATTTGCCATTTTGTTCGGGCCAACTGAATAAATTGCAAATGCAAACTGAGTGCAACTTACAGTGTACAAAGTAGGAAGTTGGGAATGAATGTGTGCGACAACAGTAACAGTAATACAAAGTTTTTGGCCACTAATTAGGCCACGAAATTTTGGCTACACAAGAGAGAATTTCTGAATTAGTCAAAATTTTAAGGGCCGCTACCAACAATGGCTAAGAACATTACCAAAACACTGCACACCAAAGTTGCACAAAGAGTGGGAACAACGTAGTAAAGGTTGCCGCTATAAGTTTGGATGCTGTGGCATTCAACTCCCTGCTACGTTGCCTGCATACTTAAGTGCCGTTAATTACGAGAGGGAGGTTCTCCCTGCCGTGGCTGCTTCATTATGCTATCTTCAGGTATTCTGGGTAAACTTGTCAGCTGCTCGCAAAAGCTAAGTAGACACAACATAAAATAATAAGTTGATATAATAACTCACTACAATATACCTGCACCAAGCTGTTGTGGAATATGAACTGAAGGTGAGCGACAAGTTGACCACTTTAAAAACAAATAATCTGCAAAAGACTTTCCGTTGAAAAGCGCAAAAGAGAAAGGAAAACTTACAAAATATAGTGGGAATCATTATACGAAGAAGTATGTATTCCTTAGAAATATAGTGAAGCAATTTAGTTTTTTTTTATTGAAAAGTGAAGAAGAGATAGGAACTGACTAAAAAGAATATTGTAGAAATCATTATTGGCATACCAAGAAAAAGGTATTCGTTGCTTATTGAGTATTTTAATTTTGTTTTCAAATTGACACACCGAAGATTAAATGCCATTTTATATAAGAGTTGATCTGCTGTCATCTAATTTTCTGATCGAAGCTCGAAATATTTTTTAATAGTTTTCAGCAAACCAAAATGTATGTTGAATTCGCAGCAAGACGTGAAGCAGGACACTTAAAATGTTAATGTATATAAAACGGTCAAAATATAATAATATTTCGAAATATATCAGCAGATTATCGCCGGGAAGAAGTGTATTTAATCTTCGGCGTGCCTAAGAATAACAATTCTATGTTGTGGTTTTTTCTATTAGGTAATTTTAACAGAACTTAAAAGTTTGAAACACAAAAGTTGAAGCAACTACTGAGAATAAGAGGCTTTTAGCTTTTATCTCAGGAAATCTGCTGTAGCCGGATGACGTTTTACTATGAATAAAATTGCAACTTTATTATTGCAACCAAAAATACAACAGACTGCAATAGAAATGTGCATATTACTTCTATTGAGAAATCTTTGAAAACCGAATAAACAAATTATATTTATGAAATTATTTTGTTAGTTCTTCTTTTCCTGTTAGAAATAGAATATGTTGAAATTGTGTAACCATAAAGTAGTCAAGTCTTGTAAACTGAAAGTTTTTATGACTTGTGCAATATGCAATTATGAAATACATAGAAGAGTTTCTTTAGGCGGGACTTTAGCTTGTGTGCGGTTATTAAAATAAAAAAAAAAAACAGAAAGAAAAATAATTAGAAAACTAACAGACGCTAAGCCATTTTTGCAATAACTACAATACGAACAAGCATAGCGACGATAAACATGCAATCGAAATGCCAAATTGTTGGCCAACTGCCAAATGACCAGCAAGCTGTCTAAAGGGGCACCGGGCAAGCTATGACACTGTATTTGTTTGGTGTATGGAAGCAGGGGGAGGGTCTCTGAAGGACGGCAGTGAAAATGTATCCTAAGGCAGCTGGGCGTAAAGGAGAACGGATTTGTAGGACGACGCGAGATGTTGGCGCAAACAATAATGGCGACGATTAAGGCGGCAACGACTGACTAGGGATGGAAGAGTGGGTGGTAGGGAGAGCTTGCAGCCTTGACAAACAAACGGAAATGGCAGCAATTTATACATTCGGGACACAAAGAAAGCGCAGCAACGCAAATCGTACAAAAGTGTCACGCTCAACCACAAGTTGAAAGTTGAAAGAACAAATAATAACCAGTGAAAATTGTTGGCTATACTTTTAAGGTGAATGCACACGAGCGTGACCGTCAATCATAAACACCTTTGATACACACAATCGCACACACTCACACTCACACATACACATGCACACACACTCACACACACACATACACCCACACAGTGTTAGATACACTCGCAGGAATAATATGCTGGGGCAATCGTAAATTCTTGCCAAAATGCCGGATGTGCCTGGCGTTGCTTTATGGTTGCCTTCAGCCAGCAGAGTAAAAAATAATAATAACGTGGCCAACACTGAAAAATGCAGAGTCACTTCCGACACACCCACATGCAACGCCTGTCTGAGCGCCTCAAAGAATATACAAGTTGTTGAACTGGCTTTAATCTGGCATTAAATCAGTGTCTGTCACGACAATGTATGTGCAATGAAGCTACATTAGACATGCTAGTTGGAATGTGAACAGTTATCGATAAGTTATCGAAATCTGCCATGATAATATATGTGAACTCCAGCTAAATTGGACATGTTATTTGGGATATGTGAAGTACTCGATAAGTTGTCGGAATGATGCTGAATTTTTTTATTATCTTGTGATAGTTTCGCTAAAGTTTCCTATTGGGAAGTTGTAGTTATATGGAATATGTGCGGTTATCGATAAGTTATCGGATAAGCCATGACATTTTTATTTTTATTGTGATAAACTGACTAACGTTATCATATATTGAGCTATCGCATTGCACTGATTTACGCACTTTTGCGGTGAACTCTTAGTTGTATACTACTATAATTCTATATATATATATCTATCGCTTAAAGATTCGATTATAGCAAGAATGCTTTCCGTATTTCAGTTTTCAAATGCAGCACAGCAAACTCAGTAGTTAAAGTCAAGTACTTGGTTTTTCCAACTTGACTTTTTAATACACTGAAGAGCCACAAGAAGCTGTCAAATGTACATAGAAGCAGTAAATTTTGACACCATAAAAATTGAAAATGAACAGATGTTGGAGTAACGTTAAAAGTTGCGCTAAACGCAGCAAGCCAACTTGTTTGATACAGAATCAGTATAAGGGTCACAGGAAGCAATCCTGATGCAACTTTGTTGCATCGTTATTTGGTCAATGTAGCAATCATTTTAATTTTTACGACCATTAAGAAAAGAAAAGCAATAAGCACAAGAGGCACTGTGACAGGTGGCACTTATTGGCATTGCATGCAGTTGGACAACTTTTAATTAATAGCATTTAAGCCATTTAAGAGTTTGCAAACTTGTTGAATCGATGTGAAACTTGTATTCAATGTATTTATTAACAGGAGGAACTGGAACAGGCGGATGCATTTCTGGTCGTCTATTCCTGCATAGACAAGGAGTCATTTACGCGAGCCAAACAAATCTTATCGCGCTTACAGGACATGGACCTACTGCGCTATCGACCCACCATTCTAGTGGCCAACAAAATTGATTTGGCCAGATCACGCGCTGTCTCAGCGCAGGGTAATAACAAAAAAAAAAAAAAAAATACACCAAAAAACTGCATTGCGTGACTTCTGACCATAATCTTGAAATCGAATTGCAGATGGCAAGTGCGTGGCGTGCACCTTTGGGGCCAAGTTCATTGAGGTATCCGTGGGCATTAACCATAACTGTGATGAACTGCTCGCCGGCACTTTGACCCAGATACGCCTGAAGAAGGATCACAATCTATTGCAGGTGGGTTGACTGCTTTAATTGAGTGTGAGTTTCTTTTAGACTTGATGGTAGACCACAAACGTGCATAGATGTAACAAGCGTCCAGTTCCAGTTAGTTGATGTTGGTTGTTTGATGGGATTAACCTTCTTCATTCTTCTATGACATCATACATCTTGTTTGCCATCTCAGTCTCTCTCTCTCTATCTCTCTCTTTCTCTCTCTGTCTCTGTCTGTGAGCGCTTTTCATACTGTTTTTCATTTTTATATGTACCATTTATTGTATGTAATCGCTTTCGCAGCTGAATCCGAAAAAGTCGAAAGACAAATCTAAATTTAAAGATAGCAAAGACAAGCACGTAGAGACTGTAGAAACTGATAAATGTCTGACATTGACTGATCTTAAGGCCGACGATGCGGTAGCGGTAAGTAATACAGTCTCAAAGCTAAAAATCAAAAAAGTTATACTCCTCTGTATACCCTGTTTCTACCCACTGGTTATATTCGATGTACCCTTACTTGCATGCTGATTTAAAACAATCCATTTAATTATCTACAAATTTCCGATTTCCTGGTAAGATCATTATTAATCGTTCCGTTCATAAAAAATGTAAATTGTCTAAAAATAAAAAACTTTAATTAATAGCCCAAACGGATTCTAAAATTATTATGTTTGATATCCCTTTCAAAGAAATGCAGGTTTTTATTTTAAGACAACAGTCAGAAATGTTTTAATCTATAATAACTTAACAAAATAAATTAAATTGGAATAAGTAAAATAAAACTTCGTGTGCTTATTTTGAAATTAAAATCAGCTCTGAAATAAAAAAATAAATCTTGAACTTTGAAGCAACTACTTTAATTATGCCCACTTGTTTACCAAGTCTTGAAACTTCTTTGATCTCTTGCCAAGGCACACAGAAATGCATATTCCACGTAGTGTACCCATTTAATAGGATTGCCAAAAGCGGAAATGTGTCAAGAGTGCAAAAATTTATTCACAGTTTAGCACATGCGTTTGTTTGTTGCTATTTTCTATTATTTGTTATTCTCTGTCCATATTGTTGCTATTTTTACATGGTGTATACTAACCCAACAACCCCAACCCCCCACCACCTGCCGCCCCATCGACATTGGGGAAAACTCAAGTCGTTTAACGAGCCACAATGTCTGTATATTATAAATGTATATAAAGAGCCACATCCTTGCTGCACATTGAGAAGACATCTTTTAAAATATGCAATCAATTTCAGGGTCCCAGGGACGGCAGCTCGCCGGCGCATTGGTACAAGAGTAGGAGCGTAATGCTGGCCAGCATGAAGGCGCGACAGATGCTCACATGGATACTGGGAAAGGAGGACTCTAAGTTCAAGCACTGTGAGAATCTGCAGGTGCTGTAAAGATGAACTGTATAAGCAAGCTCAAAAGCTCAACGGCATATAAGTAAAACACCAAAATTCAAATAAACCTTAACAAAAAATGCTTAAATTATACGAGTGTATGTAAGTAATCTATACATAAAAAAAATAAAATAAAGTAAATGTAATTGTAATTGTATTTGTAACTCGATGATCAAAATAGTAGGTGAATATTTTCTAGAGCCGCAAAACAGAACCAACAAATTATAACCTTAAAACGTAAACAGGTTTCGATGTTTCGATAACCTATTATAAATCGATCGATCGCTAATCGTCTGTTTGTGTAAGCAGCAATGTCCAACAATTTGCATTATAAAAGCCTGATAATCAAAAATTAAATCAAATTTAATGAAAAAAAAAACACAAAAACAATATTTAAGGGATCCAAGCAAATGCAGCAAAACTATACTAAAATAACAAAAACAAAAACCAAAAATACATATTTAATTTGGCTACAAACTTTTCAAAGCCTTGAGCAAAAATTAACTAGCATAAACTGTCTAGCAGATATTTAACTATTTACAAAATACGCAAGTTGCTCTTTATATGTTTGAATAAAACAGATAATAAAAGAGTTTTTTTTTATAAGATTTATATGTATAGCTCAAAAAAAAGTGTAAAAGTGAACAACAAAAAAATACCGTGAGAGATTTCATACGGGACTTGCGACTTAAGATATAATAAATCATGTTAGTTAGAAACTTAACTATATTTATGAATTGTCAGAAATATAGCTTACATGGTATTCTATAAAAATAGTTTCCTTACAATTTGATTGAGAGTTGTGTGTGTTTAAATTCTTTGTGTCTTCCGTTTTTTGTATATACTATATAATTCAATATTGAAATCCATTGCAATGTAAGGAATTTGAGTGCCATCCACAGCGATAAGCACAATGTGGATAAGAGCACAAACAATAATATGTATGTATATTAAAAACTACCCATTTAGAATTGAATCTATTTATGTATATGTGTGTAAATAATCTTAATCACATGTAGATATTTTCAAAAAATAAAAATAAAAAAATAACTACAGTTCTACCATGAAATATGTATAAAAAACATTAATAAACTACGTACTTAAATGTTGAATAATCAAATCAAATGGCGTTTACATTCCGGTTTAAATATAAACTATTTCAATTGAAAACCTTATTGGCTAAGTTTTTTGGTATGAAGAGTGAAGTGAAGTAGAAACTGAGAGTTAAGTAAACTAAACTAAAGTAAACTAAAACTGACGCCGCTGTTGATTCTTCACCTGTCTGGAAACTTCAGCGCGATAGCGAAAGAGTGGCCGAAACAAATGAACTTCTGCTAACTCCAAATCATCAGCTGGCTCGTCATACTCCAACTGCTCCACAGCACGTCGCAATCTGCCCAATGTGCGCTCAAGTCTATACAGATTCTCAAACTGCTGCTGTTCCGACAATGGATACTCTATATTCAGTGCAGTCTCTGCACTCAGTCTTCGATTATGCTGCTCAGAAATTGGGTGGGGATAGGCGCAACTCAATTTCAAAGCAAAAATGCACGCAAGTAATTGCCAAATTTGCTGTAGACAGAATTAAAATGCTATTAGAGTTTATGTAATTCTTATTTAATTACTCACCTTATTTAACTGCATTGTGTTTTGTATTTTTTATTTGACAATAGGTTTTCTTTATAATATATGTTAGCTGCTGAACTGCAAAATGATAAGTGTGACTCTAGAGGCCGGCCACATTGTTTTTATACAATGGGGAAATTGCTTTGCAGAGATGCAGTTCGGTTCAATTAGCAACTTGTTGCGTTCTAATTGCTCATATTGTTTTTCACACGTAAAAACTATTGCAATTTTTTTTTCTGGAATTAGCATGTGCTTAGTGTTTTCGTACAGTTGAAAAAGCAGAGTATTTTCAATGGTTGTTGAGGCTAGGGAAGCCGAGTCAATTTAAATTAGTGTCACAGCAAACTCAGCTGACTAATATTTATAGTTATTCGTTTTTCTTCTACCGGTTGTTTGTCCGCCTCGTAATTTGCGCATGATACTAGTGGGAACTATTATTACCAAACTGTCAAATTAAACAAATTGTCAGGTGCAGGTGCTTATAATGCAATAAATCAATACAACTGATTAACTAAATATTTTGTTAAGAATCCCGTTTGAATTTGTAATTTAAGCGCTTGCGTAATTTGTAGTACAAATATATCTGACTACCTGGTAAATTGCAGTCGATTATCGATTAATATATTAACAGAAGCACAAAAGCCGTTATCTTTTTATCAGTCTATTACCCCTGTTTTAGTTGATTTAAATTGATGTTATTTTTGGCATGGCTACAACTTTATGTAAACGTAAAAAGTTCTTTCCGCCAAAATTCTGGGGAATGAACTTAATAATAAAACTTTAAATAAAAAATTTACTCCTCACCGATAGCTATGTCGCGAAAGAACAGTGAGCTATCGTTATCGATGCTAACAGCTGAGCGGAACTGGTATGAACATGCCATTTTGAGCTTAACAGCATACTCAACTGGCGATTCCACTGTTCGCTCACTCAGTATTGTTAGTCGTTCGGTTCAACAAATTACGAACGATTCGATTCAGATAGAAATGTGTTACGATCTTTTGTTTATTTAGTTAATTTTAGTTTAACGGTACGGTAAACAATAAAGTAGTAATTCAAAAAGTCAGTTTGCAAGCGTTGCGCTAGAGACGCTGACACTTTGCCCACATAATATGCAAAAAGAGTAACCTCAGCAGGCAAATGTCACGCTAACTATAAACAAAGGCTTTACTATCATAAAACAAACATCAACTTAGCAGTTTGCGAATTCTCAACAAAAATTGTATTTAACAATTCGCGATATCGAATATCACCGCCGGTGATGATTCAGTTATTTTGGACATTTTGACTTGCTGTGAAACTCGAGTGACAACAGATGTTTGTTTGTGTATAGAGTGTGTATATATGTATATGTGTGTGCGTGTATGTGTGCGTGTAAAAACTTGCATATGTGTCCTCTAAAATAAGTGAGATAAAGGCGAAATAGAAGATAGCTCAACACTGCAGCGAGTATCTTTCGTCTTTGCCGCATCAGCAATACAGTCATCGCTACCTGTTGATGTACACGTATCATTCGTTATCTGCTTTTGGTTCGGTTCGTGATCTTTTTTCCAGCGCAACATCGGAATTAGGTATTAAATAGGTAGCTATACGAGTGGAACGCTGATTTACAGTTATTAACGTGCCTGTGCCAGTAGATGAGACCGCCAGCGTCGAGAACGCGCAAAATGAGTAACAATTACAACGATATACCCATCGGCATACGTGTCCTGCAGAGCCTCTCGCGACAATGTCCTCGTTTCCACGCACGCAAGGAGCTGTGGTAAGAACATTATCTCTCTATCTCCCTCCTTTTAAGCAGCAACAATAGCAAAAAAGTACTGTATTTTAGATATAACATTTTCAAATACCCATTTAATCTGGTCTTTGAAATCCACTTAAATCTACAAAATTATTAAATTTAGGCGTGCTCCAATTTACACAAAACTGGTCTGTTTCCGTTTATAACAAATCTCTTCCGTTTCACACGCCTGATAAAAAACAATAATTGTTTCATTTTTGTATGGCAAAATAGAACCCGCTGAAAGATAAATTTTTATTTCTAAATTTTAATCAAAATTGAAGCAAAAAAAAAACTATTTTATGAAATCCATTTATATAAATATTTAATAGTTTTTAAATTTAAATTTAATATTATATTTGATTTTTAATATAATTTAATCTATTTTCTCCTTTTTGAATTTTCTTTTGTGTCAACTGACATTAAATAAATAAATAAATAATGCATTCACCTTCATTTGCAGCTTCAAAATGTCGATATTTCTGCTGACATTCCTCGCCTACGCCTGCTATCACATGTCGCGCAAACCAATCTCTGTGGTCAAATCCGTGCTGCATGGCAATTGCTCAAATACGCTTGGAATACAGCATAAAGCCGGCGATTGCGGTTATGCGCCGTTTGGTAAGTTGATTTCGTTGGTTTGTATGGAGTACTGGAGTATTGGAGTATGCAATCTGTGTGATTAACTAACAAAATATAATTTGTTATTACAGATGGCCCCGATTCAAAGACGCTGTTCGGCATGCTGGACTCGGCGTTTCTCTTCTCCTATGCGATAGCCATGTTTATATCTGGATTTATAGCAGAGCGCGTCTCG
Source organism: Drosophila glabriapex (assembly GCA_035042305.1). Lineage (NCBI taxonomy): Eukaryota > Metazoa > Arthropoda > Insecta > Diptera > Drosophilidae > Drosophila > Drosophila glabriapex. The sequence goes on from JAWNLN010000046.1 coordinate 19,280,085, forward strand.
CTGCGCTATTTCCTCTCGCTTGGCATGATAATGACGGGCGTGTTTACCTATCTATTTGGCCTGGCCCGCACCTCCAATATACACAGCCTCTGGTATTTCATATTGGTGCAAGTGTTTGCCGGCATATTCCAGACCACAGGCTGGCCGGGCGTCGTCACGTTGGTGGGTCGCTGGTTTGGCAAGGAGAAGCGCGGTCTAATCTTCGGCATCTGGAATAGTCATACGTCAATTGGCAACATTCTGGGCACTCTAATAGCGGCGCACTATGTGGAAAGCGATTGGGCTCTTTCGTTTGTGGTGCCTGGCATTATAATTGGCGCTGTAGGATTTCTGCTCTTTCTGTTTCTCGTCGATCAGCCCGAGATTGTGGGCTGTTATCCGCAGCATGCCGCACAGGAGCGTCGCGTGGCCAATGAATCCGATGCGGAGAACGATGATGATGATGAGGAACAGGCGCGCCACAACGATGCCGTTAGTATTTCTACCCATTTATCCAATCCAGTTTTGCATTTTTGATTTCTTCAACTAAATTAAACACACAATACTCATTCAAACTAAAATTTGGCGTATGCTCGCGCAGTTTTTTAGCCATTCCGGTTATGCTGAATACCAAACCGTAAGTGCATGCATCCAGCAAATTGCTTTTTCCCGTGTGTTGTACGCTCTCCTCTCTCTCTCTCTCTCTCTCTCTTTGTGTTGTGTGCTACCCTAGCTAGTTCTCTTTTCTACAAATATTAATATATTTGTATATCCATTTAATATTGACCTAGTTTCTTATATTAATTGTATATTTTTAACTGCAGGATCAAGTCAGCTATCGACCCTTGCCCACAGAGCGCACCCCCATCCTGACACGTCAACCGTCCAGGGAACGTCATGCGGCTGGGCGACCCATCAGCCTGGCCGAAGCCCTCCACATACCCGGAGTTGTGGAGTTCTCGCTCTGTCTGTTCTTCACAAAACTGGTCAGCTATACGTTTATGTACTGGCTGCCCCTCTACATACAGTCATCCAGTGAGTGAAGCCGTAATTTTAGTGTCGCAATTGTGAATGGATTCAGATTTCATTTATTTAATCTGTCTGTCCAGCTAGCTATACGCCCCATTGTCTGCTTGCGGTCAATGGAGTGTAGCTGATAAATATTAAAGAGAACATTGCTTAAAGATAAACAAACACAGATTTTGTTTTAACTGAGAAACATTCTAAGTTGCGAGCAATGACTACATTTGATCACTTACATATTTTATCTTTTATAAATGTAATTCATAATTTTATAGGCACATTGGGACCAACGCTGTCCGCTGATCTCTCCATACTATTCGATGTTGGTGGCATTTTGGGCGCCATTGCCGCTGGCTATATATCGGATCTAACTGGCATGTCGGCCACTGTCTGTACAGTCATGTTATTCTTCGCTTCGCCCATTGTAAGTGTTCAAATTGTATGTCTATATATGATTTTTGATTGTTATAATATCTATTTACAGCTGTTAATGTATCAACAATATGGAGCATTGTCGGTGTCAATTAGCATACTGCTGCTCATCATTGTGGGCATCTTTGTGAATGGACCGTATGCGCTAATAACGACTTCAGTGAGCGCGGAGCTGGGTCAGCACAGCTCGTTGGAGGGCAACTCAAATGCGCTGGCCACTGTTACTGCCATCATCGATGGCACCGGGTCCATAGGGGCTGCTGTGGGTCCGCTGTTGGCCGGCTTCATCTCCAGCCACAGTTGGCAGGATGTCTTCTATATGCTGATCGTGGCCGACATTATTGCGATGGTGCTGCTCATGCGTCTGGTGATTAAGGAGTGCGCCACGTTGCGTCGCTCAACGACCCGCATTCGCATCGAATAGCAGCAAGCCGTTTGATTTGTTTTTATCTGAATATAATATTATTACATGTACATAGCGCTTTATAATACACACTCACACATCGCACTTCCGTATGAGGGTGTATTATTCGCATTAACTATTTGAATGTTACTGTACTTCTGTGTGTGAGACCATATCACTTGTTTTAAACTAAACAATTAGTTTTATCTGGTTTTTATAGCTGTAATTACTTGACATGTACCGCACTAGATGACCAAATTGATACCATACATCTATTTTATATGCCGTTGTGTGTGTACATTAGAGTCTCCTCGTTTTAAGTGCCGAAACCCAATATAGTCTAGGATTATTATAGCACACATTTACACTGCTATGTAAATACAATTTTCGTACACTTTTCGTACCAATAAAATAAAACAATGACGCATTCAAAGTGGGTAGTTTAAACAAAAACCCAGCTAAGTCTTTTTCTCAAAATTCTATTTATTAATATGTTTAATTTCGATTCGAAGGAATATTACACTTGCTTAACTTGCTTAACATAAGCCTCGTGAGTGCGCTTAATGATAGACTAATTCTATACGTATTTTTTATAACTAGATTCCACGTTTTTAAAATGACGCTAAAATGGTCAAAAGTATCAAAAACTTACAGTTTGCCGCACAACATGGAATGGATCAAATGTAAGTCAGACAACCACAATAATAGTATTATAAGCTCTAAAGACGCTGCACACAGCGCCGCACAATCTTCGCCTTGTGCTGGCAGAGCAGCCGGAGCAAGAAGATGATGAGCAGCAGACTGACACCGTAGCCCACATAGAGCACGGCACGTTTGCGACGCCGCCAACGCTGATAGTCGCTCCAGGACACATAACGATTGCGAAACTGTGGCGGCAACTCGAATTTGCTGCGACGCGGAAAGAACGACAAGTAGAAATCCTCGAGCAGATGGCGCACCAGCTCATTATCCTCGCCCCGCTTCGCATCCAGATTATCGTTGATGCAATTGAATTTGCGCGGATTGCGACGCATGCGATCCAACGCTTCCACCACCTCCGTCAGATTCGAGGTGAGCATCATGAAATTGCTGTGCGATGCCCGCTTCGGACTCACATGATAGCGATACTTGGCCCGCGCACCAAAAGTGGCAGTCAAAGCCTCCGCAAGCAGGGGACAGCGATAGACGAGCTCCCGTGTGATTGTTGGCTAGAAAGGGAATTTCACAAATGAAAAATGCTTAACTTTGGATTGCCATGGGGATTACATACCAAATTTGAGTCCTCGTAGCGTTCGTAGACAAGCGTGGAGTGCACAATTTTATTGACGCTCTCGTCGTGGTCGCGGTCACGTGTACAATTCTGGATGACCTCCTCAAAGTAACGCATCGCCGACCAGTCCAGCGGCGGTGGATAGATGCGTGTGAGGCAGGTGCGCACCTCGCGATCCGACCAAGTCCCGGACCCATCCGTATCGAATTCATCGAAGATCTGATCCACGCCCAATTGCTGAGTTTCGCTCATCAGAAAGGAATAGTAGGCAAAGGCGAATTGCAGATCGGTGGATGAGCGGAAACGTTGGTGGGCCGTCTGCAGCACCTGTTGCTGGAAACGCTCCTGCATCGCGGCCACAATGTCGCGCTGGATGAGAAAGCCCACATGGGCCAGCACATGACGCGCCTTGAAGCCATAGACGCGATTCAGCAACATATTGGTGGCAATTAGCGAATGCGAGTAAATGTCTGTGGAGGATTTAAAGTCCTCCTTGTGCAAAAGCTGCTGGCTGGATCGGGTGCTGCTAATAAATGCGCTGCTGGCGTCCAGCTCGGGATTCAGTGATTTCAATTTGTCCTTGTTAAAACGCTCCACAATGCGTCGCAGCTCAAGCAGAGTGGAGACATTTTTGTGCCGCATCAGATCCTTGAAATTGCTGGAGCTACTCTTGAACAACTTACGTAATCCCATATTGGGAAACTTATGAACGGCCCCGCGACCCACTGGAAAAGGAGGAGGCGGCGCTGGCTGCTCGGCTACCTCATGCAGCTCATCGTGGAGCAGATCAGGTGTGCCGGCTTCGCTGCAGTCGCCGCCATCGAACTGACAGGCATCGATGTTGCAGTGACGATCACAGGCACCATCGCCTATATACGTCCATGGGCAATCAAGGGCGCAGTCTGGCACCATCCACGCCTGATAGACGCGCACACCCTCCGCCTCCGTATACAGATCCTCCGGATAGAGCGGCGCACCCAGAAATATATCATCATTTAGATAGAGGAATCGCTTGGATAGCTTTGGTATGCGATGCAGAAATGTCTCAATCGCTGCACTTGAAAACGTCGGCAGCTGTTGGGCATCTGGTGCGAGGAGCTCGTGCGGCACAACCGTCACCCGTTCGTAGTTGAGATCCAGCCAGCTGGGCAACTGGCCATTTGTCACGATATACACGTGTCGTATCCAATTGGCGTGCTTCTCCAGAGAGCGCAGCGAGTACTTCAGTTCATTCTTGTCGTCGAAGCGGGATGGATCATAGCTTGGATCGTAGCGTCGAATGGTCTCGATGAAATCCGGATCGGAGCCATTGACCCACGTGTAGACCGCATCGATTGGAGCACAGCGAGTGTCCCCATGGAAGTGCTGGTCATCTGTCGTCGCAGCCAGCAGTTGCTGCCCGCCCAGCCAGATAATCACACAGAGCGCTCCAAAGACCGCAAAAATGGCAAATTTGCGACGCGACTGCATCTTGAGCCGATAGATTTTCTCAATTGTACGCCGCATCCGCCGATGCCAGCGGCGTCGCAGACGCATTTCGTATTCTTTTATAGTTCTACATTTCCACACTTTTCGTGCATTGTGATAATTATACACACTAACGGCTTAAACTTACTAATAACAAAAGAAGATTGATTTTAAGTTGACCAATAATTAGTGACGGTATGATCCACATGTGATAAGATGTTTCCACGATATCGATATGCATCTTTCGATTGCAATCTTTGCATCTTTGCGCGCAGATTAAATCACAGTAACAAATTGCCTAATACATATATTTTGAGTTGACAAATAGTTACTTTATTTATCGTATAATTAACACTTTAATTTAAATTAACGCCGAAACTTGATTCGCTATCATTAATTTTATATCGATAGTAAGCCGTTGCATAGTGTTACCGTTTATGTAATTTAAAATTCGCTGTGACTGGCTGGCTTGATATCGACTAGTCAAACTCGCTATCGGTCAGCTGGTCGGCCATCACATGACATGTCATATGAAAACTTTTCACTCTGACAGCGCAAATCGACATCGGGCCGTGCAAATCGAAAACTTTTTACACATTTTTCGTTTGTAGTTTTTGTTAATTTTTGGTTGGTTCAACTCAATACTTGTGTTCAATTATGTTCAATTGTTGATTTTACTTTCATTTCGTTTTTATTTGATCAACGCAGTGCGTCCACGAAACGATCAGAGCAACAAAATGTTGTGGAAAGCTCTGATTGCGTTGTGCGTTATTGGAGTCGCCTTGGCCGAGCAGACGCCCGTTTTTCTATGGGGCGCCAACAGGTGGGTCTCTTTTTTCCTTTACGTACAACAAGTTGCAACCTAATAACGCGTGTACCACCCCCCATTAGCCCCCAGAAGCCGTCGCTGCTCACAGTGAAGCAAGCGGAGTTTCAACAACAGCTGGCAACTTTGCTCAAAGATCACATGGTTGTGGCCTTCGAGGAAAATGGCGTAAGTATGATAAACCAATAGTACAAAATACAGTGATCACTCGTAACAGATTTCAATCCAATCATGGGCAAATAATTAAAAAGATGCAAAAATGCCAAGTTGCTAATCAACTATTGTTATTCTTTTTCCAGCTAAGCAACAAGGATTTCTTGTGTTCAAATAACGAGGCGCAGTCGTGTTACGCCCAGTTGCAATCCGTTAGCCCCAAAACCTACTTCACCAGCGTTGAGAACCCCACCGAGGCGCTGCGTGCGGCGGCCCAGAAGCGTGAGCACAACAGCGTCGATGCCACCGGCCAGTTGGTGAATCCCGTCAAATGTGAAGTGGGCACAGCACTCTTTGTCTCCTTTGAAGAGGCGGAGGCCGAGACACGTGCTGACACTCTGAAGTCACATGGTAAGCAATGAGTAACCATTACAAATGGACTGAAAATGCAGTTGTGAAGCTTTGACAGAGGAGATATTTCACTCATCCGTTTGTCTGTCCACCATGGAGACTCTTTTCCACAATACTTGGGAATTTGATATGTGGGCAGTAAATTTGGAATTTTTAATAACTCCTTCAGTTTCTATAAATGCAAATTTCTCGATGATCCTTTTTGTGGATATATCGGAAATGCTTCAAATGCTTATCCACATCTTCGCTGGTTGCTCACAAATATGCAAACACAAATAGAACAATTTTTTTTCTTCTGAATAAGTAATATGTATGCCACTATATACATATTATTTAAATAACTTCGGACAATGTTGAGCTAGTCGGACACTATCGACTTGAGCACTCTGGACTTGTATTTTTAATAATTTGATAAAAATTTATCTTTTATAACAGATTCGGCTATTGCTGCTGTTAGCAAGCAGTTGGACTGCAAGGTGGCTTATCTGTATATGGCCGCGCCAACTACTGCACCCACTGTACAGCGTCGCGTGCGTCGTTGGACTGCATCGGAGATGGCAGGCTACAGATTCGTCGCGGGAAATCAGTTTCAGATTACTTTCACGAAAGTTATGTACAATGGTGACGTGGTTGAGGTCACTGGTATGTCCATTTCTAATAGCTCCTCCATCAAGTTCACCGTCAGCCTGGCCACTAAACAGAGTAAGGCAATCACCTTTGATATCAGCTTGGGCAGCTACGATGGTTATTATACGCTAAGCAATGCTGCATATGGCAATCAGGCTCTCCGCACACCTGGTGTAAATGCACCGACTTCATTCTCCTATGCCTGCGGAAATGCGACCTGGTCTTCGAAACCTACCACCACCAATATGGTCGACAAGCTGACGTTCAACTCGTTGCAGCTGCAGGCACCATTCAGTGCGCATACAGTGGACAACTTCATCTTTGGTGATTCGTGGGATTGTGTTGGCTTCGTTACGCCCGGCATTCTAATGGGTCTGTTTGTCGTTGTCATTCTGCTGGTTATCGTCTTCCTGGGCCTGTGCTGGATGATGGATATAAAGACAATGGACCGCTTTGACGATCCTAAGGGCAAGACAATTACGATCAATGCCAGCGTTGAATAAGCAGTCACATTAGGCATTGCATTAAATCCCTGTTTTCTGTTTAAATTTCAGCATCGGCTAATCCACATTATTTCAATATTCATTCCTACCTTCAGCCTATACATAATATTGTAATCAACACAAAAATACTTACGAAAATTATGATAACTACTAAAAGAAAACAAAAAAAAAAAAAAATGCTGGAAATTAGCGCTCACAATTTATAAGTCATACTATGAACAATTTAAGCCCACAAAGGTGAAGTGCGGTGCGGGGCGGCGTTCATGTTCAGCATCAAATTCTTACCACCACTCAACACACGTGAATCCGTCCCCGCCCCCTCACTCACCTTTGTAGCCTTTAAATTGATGAATAATTTTAATTTTCATTTTTCGCATTTTTTGCTTGCAACGACTTTTTTAGCTGGTCTGCCGCTGCATTATGTAATAAGTTGAAGTTGTAAATTGAAGGTATGCACAAAAAACCAACATTTTTAAGACACAGTGAAAATTGTTGAGCATTATGTATGTGTGTGTGTGTAGATGTGTGTGTGATTGTATGTGTTTATATGCAAATATTTAATTCTAAGTGTTTTTTATTTGTCAGTATGCGAAAATATAATTTATGCCCTTGTATGATAATATATCATTTATGTACAACAACCCACTGTATTCGAAATGTATGTTCGAAACTCAAACTCCCCAATAAAGTTTTTCAATTGTTTTACAAACATACCAACAACAATAATAACAACACCATCGTAACGACTTAATTGAATTTCCACTCTTGCCAGCATGCCCAAAAACTCATAAATACAAATCAAAAGTTTTATGAAAATTTATTGAGTTGCCACTTGCCGCATACCACATACATGGCTGCTACGGCTCCCTCTACATCACATAAGGATTAAAGATATAAATGGCATGTACTATATAGCAATATATATTCATATATATTCATATATATGTATGTGCTTTGATTGTTTGCAAAAACTTTCAACTCGAAAATAGTTTTACGAAACACTTTGCGCTTGGCTTCTTCTCCGTGGAGCGTTTCATTTATTGTGGACCTGCAGCCTTTCATTAAGTTGTTTAGCAGGATGCTCCAAAAGCATTGTTTATGACATTTTAATCTCTTGTTTATCCGCTTGACTTTACGCCCAGTGTCAGCAAAGTGGCCGCCCACTCACCGGTCAAGGCTTCGGTTTGCCTTGAATTACCGGTAGGCAATGACAGACTGCCGGATGCCCTAATATCCCTAGAAAGCAATAATATTAAGTTATAGGGAAATTATCCTTAAGAAATATTTTGTGAATTTCTTAATAAGTCCAAAAGGCCACTTCAAGTTTAAGACAACAAGCAGTTGGCTGTACTTCAAAATTAAAACTGTTAACAAATTATATAAAATGCAAATCAGACTTAAAGACGCTAAATTATTGAGGTTTTATGTCAGAGCTGTTGTTAGACAGATAAATATTTAATCTTCAATCCCCATGAAAGTAACATATTCTGTCAAGTACGGTTATAGTATGGCCATATCGCGTAGAACGTCTGTTTGCCGCATATATGAATTTGCATAATGTTTGCATACCCTACATGTGCTGGGTATTTGGAGCTCAGCGTCTGTGCAACGGAAGCTTAAAAGTATGCTGCAACTGCGTCAGTTCACTTCGTGCCTGTCCTGAGTGCACCGAGCCACTGCCGCTTAGCCATAGTTTTTCTTTTCCTTTTGTTTGTTGCAGTTGAAATAGGTCAGTGCGTCATGCACACCAAATGAGCATATGAAACCCGCACGCGTCACCCTCTCCCCTTGTGACATGCTGGGATAGGGTTTGGTTAGTTGGCTGAATGGCAAAAACAACTTGTGCAAGGAACTTGCGACACCCAAACAAAAGTTCAGTTGGGGCACTCCTTCAGTTTCAGCTGCCGGATGCTTGGGCTATGAAAAACAGTAATTATGCATAAGTCAACACGCGGCACAGCATCGCGGCATTCGTAATGAACTCCACTCAAAGCCAAAAGAGCACTCTGCCCTCCCAGCACGCAGCTGCCCCAAAATCCAGTTGCTTCATTACGCGCCAAGTTCAAAAGTTTTTGGTTGCCGAAAACGTCACCAACTGCAAAATCGCCAGCAAATACAAAAAAAAAAAAAAATAAAATAGGAAAACTTGCTACGAAGTTTTGCGACCAGCCAAAGAGAAGCCAACTGGCAACTATGTAAGTATGTATATATATATATATATACTTATATATATATATACCTATGCAGACAGTGGCCGCTCCGAAATTAGAACTTTTCGAAATTAGAGTCGTCATTGTCTATGCATTAGTTTTACATTTACATAATTTCATTTAAAATTCTGATTTATTTATTCAGCATTTAAGGCTAAAGTTTTCATATTTTGCATATATATAGTCTGAAATATCCGCGTCTAAATCAGTTTAAAATTGAATTATTAAGGCGCTCAACGTGTGGCGGTCAAATCCCTTAAACATATTTATAAATGTTTTTATTTATAAAACCAAAATAGTTACTGTAGTTTTAAAGGTGGTCTGCTGTGCAATAGAAATTGAGGCGATAGCAGCAACGTTTCAACTAGCGAGTGTGCACTGTTTGAATGCGTCGCATAAGTAACCAGCATAACAGTTGAAGCTGCTTGCCACAAATGACCTGCTGTGCCGCAGCCACAGGCTGGTAATAAACACAACGTGGCAACAAATTGCAGCATTAGAAAAGCGAACTCTGAGCAGGGGTGAGGAGGACAGAAGGAGGACTGCCAACTAAAAGTCAACAGTTCGGAACATGTGTTTTATGCGACTGGCGCTTAATGCACCTAAATGCAGTTTTCCAAAAAAAAACTTTTTGCGAGCTACAAATTGTCATTAAGTTGACCACATGCCCGACTTGCTGTCAAGGGGTGGATTGGACTGGGATTCAAAGGCAAATCATTAGCGCTGCCAAAGCTAAAGTTAAACAGTGAAATCGCCGGCAGGCAGCTTCAGCTAATGATGGCATTTGTGTGCAGTAGGCGACTCGCAACTCTCTCACTCTCTCTCTTTTTCTCTCTCTTATATAGCGTAATCCTGATTGTGGCTGCACTCCAGGCCCCACTGCACGACAGACCACTCAGCTGAGAGCTGCGCTGCTTATCTGCGCTAAGTGGTTGTGGCCGACTTTGGATGCGCGCCATATTTAACTAATATACACAGATAAAGATAGAGTTCGAGTGCAAGTTCGAGTGGGCGTGGTTGTGGGCGTGGTAGTGGCCTAATGAAGTCATTTGTGCCTAGGACTAAGCCTAAGTCCGCTTTCTGTGTAGATTGAAAAGTTTGCAGCGTGGAGGAAAAATGATTCGCATTATAGAAAAAAATTATTTAAAAAACAGCAGAGATGAGATTGAATATTTTACAGACGCCGAAGGTTAGTTACCCTCCTACTTCGGAGCTAATGTGCCGAATTTGTTTGTTATATTATCATATTTTTGTACGTTATATTCACGTTTTGGTGAGTATTTAAGTGTGTGAGCCGAATAAAAATTTAGATTTCGACAGATTATTCCTACGATGAATATTTATCCAGCTTTATTAAGATTGCTTTTCAACTGAGCTCGCTTTGTGATGCTGATCAGTTTTCTATATACATTATGGGAGCGTTAAAAGTAGAAATCAAAATTAAAATACCCCCTAAAAGGGTATAAGAATGTTACTATATGATTGAGTTCTTAATTTGATTAGTTAAATTTAATTAAAATAAAATTTGCAACTAAAGTAAAGTGCAATTTAAGCTTTTTTAAGTGGATATTTACGGATACTCTCCAAAAACAAATGTTGTTTTTGGTCTAGTCGATGTAATTATGTGACTAACAGCAAAAACTATAAGGTTATCTCAATCTCTCTATGCTATATATCTCTATAGTCTTTGCTAATAGCCTAAGCATATAAGGAATTGGCTTCACCAAAACCTGACCATTTTTATTTTCAACAAAAAAGATTTCAAGAATATAAATTAAATATTTGTTTGTCATGTTTTATTGAATTCGTTCTAATTATTCTGCAAATAGTATTAAAGTCTGGCAATAGTAATATTTCTGATATTAAATTGCTTGCTATTCCAAGTACTCTTTAAAAATTGCTTTTTGGCAGCAACAATTCCTGTTTTCTAATAGTGCAGCGTGAGAGAAATGTGAAATGGGCTCTTCTGGCCTATGATTGCCTAAGTTATTTTTTTTTGCAAAATTAGGCTTTATCAGATTTTCAAAATGTAGTACACACTACGATCAAAAAGTTGCCAAACCCTGCTCAAAGTGCGGCCCAAACCACTAAGCCAAAGGGCAAGTCCGAGTCGTTTACTCCTTCTCTCTCTCTCTCGCTCTATCTCTGCTCTATCTGCATGTACATTGGTCAGCTCAGGCGGACATAAATTAATTAGTTGTCATTTTTAACAATTGAGCGTGACAAGGCACACAAGGCTCTGGATACCGTGTCCTGGCAACAGAGAGCTGTGCAGCAGAAGCAGCAGCAGAGTCTGACAAATGATGTTGGCGCTGTGTGACGTGTGACAGATAAGTGCCGAAAAAGGTTTACAACTTTTGCCGAATGCCATTTATTATTGATGCTGTTCTGCTCCCTTTTCACCTCCTCCTCCTTTTTTACTTGGCCTCCAGCTAAATGTGTACAAATTAATGTTGTGTCAAAGTTTCCACCTATCCGACAATTAGTCGGATTGCGTATACGAAAGAGCGGCCCAACTGAAATCAGACCACCTTCCACGCACCTCATCTTCACTCTCACGGGTATCAAATGCCGCGAGATTACGTAGCAGGCAACTTAAAATTCGCAAAGCTTTGAACACTGGATTGGATCTGTTCTAAATGCTTAAAACTCGAACCCAAATGCAAAAAACTACAAAATCGCATGTAAAATACGTGAAAATTTTCCACAGACAAAGCTTAACAAAGCTTATCCGATTTGCAACAGCAAATCATTTTTTGTCATCGTTTGCATTTTTTAAGTCTATATATCTAATGACAACCTTTGATGTGCTTTACGATTTCCATAAAGACAGTTAAGCATTTCAGCATTGCATTCAGCATTGAATACGAGTAATTCAGAACAAGGATTTGCACAATTACTTGCATTTGCGTAGGTTGCCAGGCAACAGCTAAGCAAATTAAATGCTCTTGGTAATGGGAAAACAAAGCCCAGGATTAGTGGGTGAACTAAGCCAAGGCGTTGAATGGCCAGCGGCAACGAGAGTCAATTAGTTAAGAGGCTTGAAAGTGACTTTACAACAGCATAATAAACTCGAAGTCATGTGGAGTTGCATATGAAAGGCTGTCAACGCCAGAGCTGCGGGCCAAATAAGTGTAAATGCCAAGAATGGCTTTCTTGCATAGCTAATTGAAAGTCTGTGTGGGAGAGAGAAAGAGAGAGAGAGAGATAGAGTGGTAAGACTAAGAGAGTCTGTTAAGCTGGCAAAGTATTTGATGTGGCATATTTGCCATTGAGTGCATTAAGCTAAAATCCGAAATTTATGGCAAGTTTGAGTAGACGAAAAACCAAAAAACCAAAAAAGCGAAAATATCAAGCCAAAAGCCGATTAGCCGCTAAGCATGTAGGACTAGACAAGTGTGAAGTGTAAGAACAAGAGAGGGAGAGAGATAGCGACACAGATAGTTACAAAGAGAGAGAGAGAGAGAGAGAGAGTGGAGCAAACATTGTGAAGCCAAATGTGCAAATAAATCGCCTTGCTCGGGCTAAATAGAGACATGTGTGTGTGTGTGTGTGTGTGTGTGTGTGTGTGTGTGTGTGTGTGTGTGTAATGTAAATACATATATTTATATTGACACACATGCGGGCACACAGGCAGATCGAGTGCATTTTTATGTAAATATAGCAAGTATCTCTCCATTTACATATACACACATACACATACACATACACATACACATGCACATACACATATAAATATACAAGTATGTATGAGCAAAGTGAAAATGCGTAAAAAGTCGACACCAAGCATATTTGCATAGCCTGGTTTTTGGGGTGCCCAACTGTGTCGCTCCGTGTCCTGGCACTGAATGCTATTTAAGGACTATTGCCTTTCGATTCCGCGTTGCCTGTTTTCGCTTTTCATTTTCCATTTACGGCTTGACAGACTCGCACAGATGGAGACATCCACATCACGTCGCTATCAAGCCCAAACCAAAAAACATGCTTGTAACTGTGGCTTGACTGCCTACACCGAACATATCCCCCCCTTCCAGCCCTTCCAACCAGTCATGTGTTATTGATTGAGATTGAGCCAAAAAACACAGCAACTGAAGCAGAAGGCACATGTGTTTGCAAATCATATTCAATATTTTGTCTGTTACGGACGCACACGGCCGACTCTACACTGAGAAAATTACATTTCTATTTTCAGTTTTTATTAATGTCGACTAATATCAGTTGTCACAGAAAAATACTAAAATTCTGATATAAATTAAATTAATAAACAAATTAATATTAAACTTTATTAAGTAGCAAATTTGGTTCAACATTTGTTTACATAGATTGTTAAAATGGCAGAAGAAATCCAACCGGATCCAAAATTAAAAAGAGTTTGGATAAATTATTTAAGATACCCCAACCACAAATTCATGCGAAAATGTTCTTACCGGGAAAAGACTTTTAAGATGGATTGAAATAGAGGACACTGAATTGATTACAGAGTAGGCCAACTTCATGCAAAGAATATTTAATTATATAATGTTTAAGAGGAAGTGGAAAGAAGTAACAGGAAGGTCTGAAAGGAAGCTAAATACAAAGATACCCCAGTCAAAGTGACGAAGAGCAAAAGGTAAGAATTTGTTTGCAATGATATCCAAACTGCTTTGGTGAATCGAATATTGTGGAGACCACTCACAATATCACAAAATGATTCGTATTTATTAACTGTTAGTAAAATATTCGTTTTCATTTCGAAACGCATGAGTTATAAATTTTACTTTAAAAATATGTCGGCTTTTGATATAGTGATCGACTCAGCTATATTTTCGCAGTGTACAGAATCCTAGTACGGCTCTTTTCACCCCCTTTGAACCTTGTTGCAGTTGTTGTACTTACATTTGATTGCATTTGCCCTACCAAACTTAAACTTTGCTTGTTTTTAGAGATGTGCGCGCGTTGTTTGCCAAAAATTTGGCCCAACTTTTGCAACTTAATCATCGTAAGAGGAGTGTACAGAGTGGGGAGAGGTTGGGTGGTGAAACTGGTAACACTGTCGTCCAGCCAGGCCGCCACGTGCCAGAGCCATCTGTTGTTGGGAACTGGCAACAGCCGGCACCTTCCTGTTTCTGCACACAATATTGTTTTGGGGTAAAGTTTTCACATTAAAAGCGTTTCATGCCAGCAAATTGTGAAATGGGTTCTGGCACACGCATTTTCTTACAATCTTCAATGTTCCTCTTATTTTTACTCATTTTGCTAAGGTGAAAGAGTCCAAAGGTGAGAGTTGCATAGTGCATGGCCTTTTAACAAGTTTTTCCCTTTTATTATAATATAAATAAGCCAAATTTTAAATAGCTGCCTGTCTGAACACTGTTCATTTTATCCATGGTTCCACTTGTTTGACTTTCAGCAGGCCAGCAATTTTCATGGGGAAAACAGTTCTACAGTTATATAGGTTACATGTTGAAAAGCCGAATACAAAGCAGAACAACTGCTGGCCAAATTGTGCATAAATCTGACAAAAGAGCCTTATGAAAATGCATTGAAAAACTCTCTTTTGTACACCCTACAAGAATGTATTCAAATTTTTGAATACAGTTGGCGAGGCTTTGAGGTATTTGTGAATTATTAAAGTAGTTAAGAACAATGAACATTCTAGCAGGTTCAAACCAAATGGGTATCACTATTACTTTCTGTCTTTTTGCTCTCTTAGAGTATGCTGACATGCTTTCTAGCAACTTCCTTAAACTCGAAAAGTTGAATTATGAATAAGAGTAGTAAATTAGTAAATCTTATAGTCATAACTTAAATTTAAAAAAAAAACAATAAAAATTTTAAGTAAACATCTTTGACGCTTCAGCTACAGCATTTTGTATATAATTTTTGTGAAAGATTTGGAGACGTTTTCTTGCTCGTAACTAAGAAGTTTGTGTTGGTATTTTACTATCGAGTTACATATTGCAATTATTTCTATAAATAAAAAAATAGCAGCAAGAATAAAAGCAGTATAAGCGACTAAAGAAATCACAACTCAAATGCCCTGGCAGCTTTGTACAAAGATGTTGTTATATCCTGAACCCACAGAAATGGGTATAAAGGGTATAATGAAATTGTGCAAAGGTATGTAACAGGTGGAATGAAGCCTCTCCGAACCCATAAAGTATATATATTCAGATACTAAAAGAGCTTTGAATATAGAAATTCTTGTACAATTTATTTAATTTAATGGAAAAATTTAAAATATTTAAAAACATTTAGTTTACCTCGGCATTTGATTGAGAGACTGTAAAAATTTCATCAAAATTTATCATATTGAACTCATTCATATCAATAGACGGATTTCCTGTATACATGTGAGAAATGAATACGATTCTATTCGACTAAATATGTATGCCTGTCTGTAAATACATAGATATGTATAAATGTGCACTCGTTTACTGCAAGACGATGAATTCAGTTCGGGCTTGAGAGTGAAAGCAAATGCTGCATTAGTTTCTTATAGCCTTCGTGTCATACGAGTGTACAAATCTTTTTAAATGGAAATTTGGCAATACATATAGAATAATATTTGTAGTTTGCAGCTGGGTTCAGGGTATATCGTAATCGAGCACTCTCGACTGTTGTATTGTTGTTGTTGTTGTGATTGTTGTTGTTGATGCTGTTGCACTCAACTATTATATGGCTTTGGTTGGTGTAGCGAATGCCATGTGCATTTTGCTGTCGCACTCGCCTCTCTTATTGCGCCGTACCTGCCTCACTTTTGTCGCATTTTCCACTTGCTTACAAACAATACAACACACAGACACACTCACACTATAAGACAGCGAGGTAAAATGGCCAACGCCATTGTCAATTTTTATATGAAAATGACCAAGCATCATATTCGGGCTCGAGTGTGTGTGTGTGTGTGTTTGTGTGTGTGTGTTTGTGTGTGTGTGTATAGCAGAGCTGAGCAATAGCGTTGTAGCTCTGACTAACAAATGTCAGGCAACAGCTGGGACTGATTATCAATATTTATAGATAAATCTATTATTTTAAGGTATTTAAATATTCTCTCTTATATGCGTGACTTTTCAATCGATTTTTCCTAATAAAAAAAGAATAAATTAAATATATATAAATAATAATATGGCTTAATAATATTACCAATCAATATTAGCTGCTAGCTACATTTTTTCTTCTGGCCCCACAAATTTTGGTTTATAGAATGAGACATATTAATTAACAAGTCGATTTGTTACTATCGCTTTTTTAAACATGGTGGAATATTTACAGTTACTGATATATGTCACTGTGACTGCGAAGTAACAATTTTGCTCAACCCTATCGTTGTGTAATGCTGCTGCTTTTCCTGTTGTGCATCAGTTGCTGCTGCTCCTTGTGCTTGTTCATGCTGCTCAATTCCAGTTAAGAGATAAAATTTTTATGACATCACTTTTCTTTTTCATTATTTATTTGACCGAAGAACGTTGCTGCTGCTGCTGCTGTTGCTGGTGCTGCTGTTGCTGCTGTTACCCCTGACAATCCGCTGCAAATGATGAGCAACGACGCCTTGGGAGTTTATGAACTTTATGTTTATTGAAGCCATAAATTGGTAGTGCATATGGCTGTTGTGCGCTCTGGCCACGCTCGCGTATACGTTATTTGTTACATATACGTTGTCTAAAGAGTGTACATGACTTACATGATTTAATGATTTCTCTCTCGATAGTCAACGACACCCAACCATTACATTATTAATAACTCTATAGATAAGCTAATAACATTAAGGCTGTAACAAATTGCAATTAGTTGCCATATTGCACAAATTAAGTTTTTAAATTCTGCGATCAGATACGCATAACTGTATAATAAATTAGAATATAAATCTGCCAGACTGAACAATTCAATTGCCCACACTGCAACATGAAGTTGAGCGCTGCACTTCTGCTGCAGTTGCTGCTGCTTATAATTAATCAAACAAGAAGTTGGGTAACTCTGAAATGAAAATCAACTCAATAAAAAACAAACTCATTTATTAAACTTTTTAAGCGTTTCTATACGTACACCGTGCAAATTCTGCAAATGGAAATTTTGAGGCCGGAGGTGGATTTACTTATTGATTTTCGCGACCTTCGCATTATTGGACGTGAGCGTTCAATTAACGGCACTGTCTCTCTACTTGAGGATTTGGATACGAAAATACACCAAATGTCCATCGATTTTCACAATGATCCCAACAACAATGGTCAGTGGAAGGAAATGCTGTTCGGCGTGCCCGTCATGGACATCTGTCATGTAACGCGATTATTTATTGGAAAATATGGCAAATCGACGATTCAACTGGGTGTCAACACAAATCTGCCATTGGATGGTAAAACTTGTCCGCTGCCTAAGGGCTCGTACTTTGTTAAGAATCTGTTAGTGAACACTGATTCGTGGCCCGATATAATACCCTATGGTGCCCTAAAGGCTAATTTTCGATATTACAAGCATCACAAGTTTGCAGGTGGAATAAGTTTTATTCTCGATATTGAGAAGAAACTTTAATAAATATATGATTTCAATAAACTAATATTGCTAAAATCCTATGCTTTCTTTTTTGCTTAAATAAATAATAATAATAATAGTTTCTGTCCTATAAATCCATAAAATTCTGCACATAAATCGCATGTAAAATACTCATTTAAATTTTTTTTTCAAATTTATTGCCAGAAAAAAAAAAACTCATTTCAAAAGTGCTTCTGGCATAAGCTGAAATGAATAACAGCAATGTTATCGATAAGTAGTCAATTATTTATTTGCCATGAGGTACATTTAATTACCACAATGAAACTGAATTAACATTAAATGAAGTCACTAATGAATCGATACATTAAATATATAAATTACAATCGATTTAGAGCAATGAAACTACTCTTAATTCCTATTGAAATGTCTGAAATAAAAGCCACATAGCGGAGGTATAGAGTTTGGCAGTTGCCAAAGTTGTTGTGGAAAGAACAATTTAATTACTCATGCCACAGATTTGCAATTGAAATAGCGAGTTTGATAAACTGGCACCACTTAGGCTTATTAATTAGTAGAAAATTGCAATGGGTTTGCGTGTGAATACAAAATTGCCCAAATTAAGCATTTAAATTATCGAATCAGATAATGAATAGAACATGAACACTTTTTAATTGAGAGCAATATAAATAGACAGACTCAACCATTTAATTGACGAATTGCAATATGAAATTGACTGCTGCACTTATTCTTGCGTTTATCCTGCTTAAAGCCAACTTAGCCAGGAGTGGTGCAAGTATTAAAGAACACTAAATATCAACTATTAGTTATCTCTTATTTATTCCAAAAGATTGCTTATAACTTCACTGCAAGAATTATGAGATTTGAGCCTTTGGATACCGTGGAGAAGCTCTATATTGATTTTCGTGACATTCATGTTGTTGGTAAAGAACGCTCACTTAATGGAACTGCTCAAATTCTTGAGGACATGGATGCTAACAATTTTCAAATGTCTGTACACTTTCAACACGATTCCATGAGGAATCATCAATGGAGAAATATGTTGAACTCCATACCTATGATGGACGTCTGCACAGCAATGCGAATGTTTGTGCGAACCTATGGTAATCCAACATTGCGACAGGGTGAAAATACCAATCTACCGTTTACGGCTCAACAGTGTCCATTGGCTCAGGGCACGTACTATGTGAAGAACATGTTGATAAACACCGATAACTGGCTGGATATAATGCCTGTTGGTGGACTCCGGGGCACCATGCGTTTCTATAGGCATCACAAATTGGTGGGCGGCTTTCGATTATCCATCAATGCAGAACGCCAACCCTTGTAAATCTTAACTACACTAGATCCAAGCCCTATTGAATTATTTAACTTGAATTGGCTATAAAATTTGTCGAATTTCAAATATTACAAATATGCATACAATGTATCAAAGCTTCAAAACACATTTGTTGTAAATGATTTGTTATTTGTTGGCAAATACTTGAAAATCTGCAAAATTTCGCAAATGGATCACATTAAAAGCCACTAAAAACCCATTAAATTCGTATAAAATCCCATTTTTGTGCATTTAATGTCATAAATCACAAAATTTCACAGTACATGCATTAGAGAACCACACACACACACACACACACACATACACTACACACACACACATTTACATGTACACACATAAAGCTGGGGCTTAGTTGCTGCCAACAAAAGCCAAACAATGAGAATTGTGCGTTGTTTGTCGTCAGCTTTTGGGCCTGTATCCAACAGCAGCAGCATTGTGAACAAAATGTATCTGCTTAGGTCCAGCTCTGGTCCTGGCTCCTATTTCTGACCCAAACTGACTCCAATACCCGCACTGGACGGCCAGCAGAGTATTTTAAGCTGACTTTGTAACTGACTTTAAGTGTTTGGATTAAAAGTTGAATATGAAAAATTAAATTTAGCAACAAAGTCAATTAGAGCATGAAATCTGACGCAGTTTTCCTATTTTTATGTTAAGCACTCAAATTAGCTAATAAAATGAAAAAGTTGTTTCATAACAAGCCATGCAAATAGTTTATAAGCAACTTAGTGAAACTACAGTTAATCCATTTTAACATGTCTGAAGTGGGCTTGTGTGGTCTGATGGAATATAGTGTGAATATATTGCTGTTAAAGCTGAGCAAATATGGCAAGATATCTACACTAAAAGCTTAACAATAATATGATTACGCAAAACGTTGAATTGTTGATAAGACAACTAATGCAATGCAATGATTGATTGCAAAGTGAGTTCAGATTCTAAACAGATTCAATCAAATGAGCCTCGAAAATAAATTATTGGCTAAAACGGATAAATACCATGCGGCTGTTTAAAATAATTGTCAATTTTATTATACTGGTCGACGCACTGAAGTAGAATTAATCATGTCATATTTACTGTATCTACAAAATTAGTTGATTGCATGCTTTAATTATAAACAATATAATAATAAATCAAGCTTAAAAATCAAATAGTTGTTGGTGAAAAATTAGTGCAATTTTAAAAGGGTGTGGGTATATTTGAGTCGTCCAAACTGCTCTACTCATGTTGTTTTGCCAATGTGTTTGTGTCTGTGTATGTTCTGTGATTTTTCATGCAAATACAGACTGTCCCTTTTTTTGGATTTGGGTTTGTTTTGTGGTCGCAAGGCATTTAAATGCAATCCAGGCTGGATTTATAAAAGTCTGCTCCCCTTGTTTCCCATGATAGCGGTCACTGTATTCATTCAGCAATAAAATCGAAAAATACCAAACAAAATGCACACACAGTCAAACAAACACAATAAATAGATATACATATTTGTTCTTGTGTGTTTTTGACAATAAACAAATTTCAGCACAGACGAACGAAATTTGTCCGTCGCAAATTTTATTGGCATTTTATTTTGGTTGCCCAAATTGTGTGGTCAGCCAATTGTTGATGATCCCAAATTGTAATGCAATTGCTCATAATTAATTTGACAGCAAGCAAAACAAAATCCCTAAAGCCAGCGGCAACTTGAAACAAGAAGATACAATTTGAATTATGTAAGTGTGTATGTGGCGAGCAGAAAACACATGTTGTAACCTGGCGCTCAAAACAAAACAAGCTGTCATAAAAAAAGATGCTTATAACAAAAGGCAACTCTCTGGAAACTGGAAGAACTCAGTTAACCAAAGCGCATAAATGTAAGGAGTGGCTGCTGCAGCTGCAGCTGCAGCTCATGTTTGCCAACAGCCAAAGAGCCCAGACAGATATATAGTTAGGCTACAACAAGTACAAAACACTTTGCCAACAATCAGGTGGCAGCAACAGTAATGCACAGTGGGCTCAACTAGCTTTTATCGCTGCAAATTTGGTAAGCTTAAGGCCAATTGAGATGCTAAAAATATTATAAATTCAATAAGTAATTGAAATAGTCTTCAAAGGAATGCAATTATACTAGTTAGGGGGTCAGTAAGATTCTAAGATTCAATTTTATTTATTACAAGTCAAATATATTTATCATTATTCTACAAATATTTCATTTATCTAAAATTTGCTATTCAGAAACTTCACAAATTTTCATAATATATATTTAATACATTTAAGATATTAGATCCTTAATATAAATACATAGTTCAATATAAAAATACATGTTTAGAGTGGGAATATTTCAGTTCAGTGTCAAAGAACGTGACACAATTTTTTAAAATAATATTTTTAAATTAAATATCATAATAAAATTAAAGTTACAAATGAAACTAAATCAAATTAAAAGGGCATTCAAATTAAAAATGTAAATTATAAAAATAATAGATGGAATAAATCGGAGGTTATTCTATAATAATCTCTGAAAATTTGGACTAAGATAAATGTTCTACCGTAAAGGAGAAGAGTCAATTGTGAATGACAACAATTGAAAGGGGATAAAGTTCCTTTTAGATGTACCACAAATAAACATTTTTTGACCATTTTATATGCTATATCTTTTAGTCATTTAAACCAATCAAGTTTTTATATTTGCAACGTTTTTACGGGCAGCAGCTCCACAGTGCACTGTCAGCAGGTGGAACAATAAAAGTGAAAAGCGCACTCTAGGTGTAGCATTCGCAAATGCTATAAACGTGTAGCTCCCTTCTGTCGGTATGTCTGTCTGCCTGTCTGTCTGTCTTTGTGTCTGTCTTTGTGTCTTTCTGGATGTCTCTCTCTCCCATTTTGAGTCCGCTCGTACCCCAAAACCAACACTTACCCCTGCCATACATTATTCCTCACTGCTTTCTATCGCACCAAAGTTGGCCATATTTTTGTTGCCATCCTCCCAAATATTGTTTTCCACCTGGTTTGTATCGCAGGGACATGTGTTTTTGGTTTCAAAACTCCCCTGCAAGCTGCTTGCGGCTCTTTGCTTATTTGGCTGCCCCATGAATAATGGGCATTGGCATTGCCTGCCTGCCTTCCTGCCTGCCTGCGCTTCAGCTTATTGTGTGAATTATTAGCGCTGTGTGTATTAAAATGCAGCTCAAGCTAATGCACATGAACAGAAGAGCAGACAGTCCACGCGGCATATGTGCAATGTGATTTACAAGCCAAACTACTCGACGCCGTATTTATGGCCATAAGAGTGTTTAACAGTTAACTGTAAAGCCATTGAGCAGCTGAGACAAGGCAATGCGTAAGCCAATAATAGCATTCCATAACAAATGCGTCTACGTTTCATATATATATGTTTATGTGCATATATCTACATATGTGTATTGCTTGAATGCATTAAAAGACAATTTGTGGTTTGCACTGCGTATCATTTGATTACATTCTTTGGATCGCATTCAGCTTTAAGGGCTGAAAAATTGCAAATGGCAATGGATTGGTCAGGCTGGCCAAGCCATTTTAAATTTAACTGCAAATTGAATTGTATAACTAAAACAGTACTATTTGGCCTGAGAGATAATATGTATATATTAGCAATGTTCAATATTCACAAAAATCGTTCTAAAAAATATATAATTGGTATAACAACAAGCTTATTAGTTTAATCTGTAATAGTAGGCAGGCTACCCAGAAGTTACACTGAATTAAAGTTTATTAAGTTCAAAAGACAGTTGACAAATAAAAATTCATAAATCAATAGCCAAAAGATAAGTTTGGTTTGTTTTTATTGCATATCGAAAATGTTTGGATTGCATATATGAAATTCATCAGTGCACAATCGGAACTTTGTTTTTTTGCTTACACATTTATCGAAGCGTACAATTTGAAATTCGATACTCCATATTACTAAAGCTAGGATGCATATATATACGCAATATATAAATTTTAATTGTGCATTATTTAAACATGTCACGTATCAGATGAGGAGAAATTGTCCGCTGTCGCATCAGTTCGATTAACATAAGCCAATATGCACTCAAAGTTATATGTAGAAGAATATTAATTTTCACATTTAATAAGCGCTATTAATTACAATGTTTAAAGCTGCATGAGAGTGGCATTTTTAATTAATGGTTGCGGTCGTTTCTTGTTAACAGTTTCCAGTTCCTTGTTGCATTAAGGACCATAATTAAATTCACGGTTACCAGCCAGGTAAGTTAAACAGAACCAACACTACGGTGATCAGAAATCAATGTCTTCTGCTTGTTGCCACTGCGTATGCGTAATATAATTGATGAGCCGGTGTGTGTGTGTGTGTATCGGTTTGTTTGCTTGTGTGTGTGTGTGTGTGTGTATGTGTGTTCAGTGACCTCCTTTGCTGTCAGTCTGTTCGAGTAGGCGTTGCCCGGTAGCGTTGTCAGCATGCAGCACAAACCGGAAACCGGATGCAAAACTGTGGCACAGGAAACGACGTTGTCAGATGGCGACTGCAACTGCAACTGCAACTATAACGAACACGAAGCAACTGGCAACAATTAAAGCGATAAAAGTGCAAAAATGTTCACATTTCAGCAGCGTTAATCAGCAGCAGGCGACAGCCACATAGTTGCGGATATGAGTGCCTGCCGAAAGAGGCAGGAGCTGCAGCAGCAGCCACCCAGTCACGCTGGATGGCAATTTGAGGCCACTTGAAAAAGTCTGAGCAACTGCAATGAACTCACTTGGGACGCAATCCAGCCAAAACAGACCAACGCAGACCTCGCCACAACATGACACACATTTAAGCTAAATGAGGAGGCTCTCTAGGGTTTCTTCTTATTTTTTTTTTTTTGGGTAAATTTAATCATTTAATTGACTGGCCAAAGCGAGCCTGGCCAGGTGAGAGGTTGTATAATTGAGCTAATGGATGAGCGATTTACGCCTCTCCAACAGCGCAACAAAGTGTCTGCATGCATTGCTCGCCAACAGCTCTTTGTCTTGCCAGCTAACCAGGCTAGCCAGCCTCTCAATTAAGTGCATTTGGCTTTGATGTGCACCACATCACAACCAACAGCAGATAGTTCGAAAGATGCTAGTCTAGATCGACTTTTACCGGTTATCTCAGTTGCAATAGATGTGTCTATAAAGCAATTCTTCAAGTATAGCTCAAATTGCAAAGAGTTTTATGGGTTTTTTTATAGTAAGAAAATATTATAATATTAGATGGAAGGAGAGAGGCAACAAAAAAGAGAAATAGAGGTTGTAAACATCAAAGAAATAGAGTTAAAACTGGATATCGATATACTCAGATGAAAAATCGCCCTGAATTTTATGAAATCAACATACTTTTGGCGCCAAGGTAAAATCAGCTCATTATTCGGTAAGCGTATTACTAAAAGCAGAGCTTTTCTTTTCTAAAATCAAGGGTAAATAGTTGTAAAACGTTTAAAAATTATGTGTAATTTTCTGGTTGTTTTCTTAATGTGTACACTTATTTATTGCTATTAAAAACTTAAAGTGTTGAGTCGATACGAACACAAGATCTTTCCGTTCGTGAAATGAATAACTTCCCAAATAGCTAATTGGGTTTTGTCTATTATTAAGAATTATATTTCTGAAAAAAAATAGAATTTCTTATTTTTAAATGTTGTTTTTACGCTTAGGAATTCTAAAAACAAGAAAAACATTAAGGTAATATGAGGAATACACAGCGAGTAGAAAATGTAAGCATCTTTTAAATATCACTCCAATATTTGTATACAAACCAACAACTAAAAAACCCATTAAAATCTATTAGAAAACTTTGCACTGTGCCATTTTCATTGCTGCACCACAACTCGTATTTGCCAAATGGCTATGGAACACAGTGTATGCAACGCGTTGGGTGTGTGGGTGTACAATTTTCAAAGCATACATTTCGGCACTCAATGCAATTAAAAGCCATTTGAGGTGTATCAGCAGTGGAAAACCGAAATGCAAATGCAGTTAACCAGTGTGCCGCTGAGTCGTTTAGCTAATCCATTAGGTGCGTTTAGCAAGATAAACCGCCAGAAGAGCCGCAGCGACAAGAGCAAAATTTGGCCACAAAAGCCAAACGAAATTCGGATATATACTCAGATCTATTTTTTTTTCTTTTTTTCTATGGTTTTCGCGCTTGCCACACACAAGCGTTGGCTGGAAATGACAAGGACTGCGCTTTCTACTGGTGGTGCAACTGCTACAATGGGGCAGGCTGACCGAGTGCTGTTTGAGTTTTATGCTGTGAATATGGGTCAAGCGGCAGCCGCAAAACGGGGCAAGCAATCGTAATGGCAACCAAAGACTAACCAACGATGCATGCATTTTAATTGCAAATTTTGCCGGGCAAAGAGTGAAAGGTTGGTTCACGGGTCTGCGAATAATTTATTTGAGGCGCTTAGCACGAGATTAACGGTAAATGTAACCCAGCCAACGAACCGGAAATGGATTACATAGCAGCGGAAGTAAAAAGTCACACGTAATTTAATATCACTCTGGCAATTTACGAGCGCAATACCAAATTCCGAATGCACAGAGTAAAAGAGAAAAAGAGAAAGAGAAAAATGAGGGAGAGAAGCAGAGCTGAGATGTATTTGCAGCAGTGGATGGCTTGTGATTGAAGAGCGTTGTGGAGGGTGGGGAGTCGGAGGTAATTGCATATGTCGCAAGAGACTGCAATTGGCAATAGAATTTAAGTTGCCGCAACGACAGCTAAGCACTTTAAATTGTGGGCAAATTGACAGTATGTTGCTCGTGGCAGCCAAGCAGGGGGTAAACAGTAATAGCATATTTACACACGGCTCCCCACCAGACTCCACTGATGCCAATGTCCTCTGGCAGCTGCCAAGCACCGTTGCTACAGCCCCTGTGACGCCCCTTAACCCCTATGCAGAAATAACGCGCGCGAAACCTTTTTTGTGAGCAACGGCGTTTCGAGGCAACCTTAATTGGCTTTGAGGCAAATGTGTTTCGGATCTGATTTAACAAACAAGCCGAAATTCAAAAGTTTCTGCGCTGTTTGGCTAAACTAATTCACGCGTTACCCTAAAAAACACTCTCTACTCCAAGCATTTGAGACATTATCAAGCAGCTTGTTGACAGCTTTTATGCTGCTCTTGTTAATTTTTTATATTTTTTATTTATAAGCTGCTTGATTAGGTTAATCTTTTTCACTTGCCTTTTGCCCAGTTTAAGTTTGCCTTGCCAATAACAAGCGAACACCATAAACAGTTGCTAACAATTATGCACAGCACTGAACTGCCATTGTTTTTCGACAGACAGGCTCCCACGGACACACACACACACACACACACACACACACAAGAACATGGAAATACACAGCCACTTCCACTTCCGTTTGTCAGAATTTCGTGCTATATTTTTCAGACAATACTCTGTAGCCAGATACTGGAAGGGTAGCTTAAAGTCTCACAGTGCTTTTGGGTGACAGCTAGAGAATAATTACAAATTGTGATTTTTTTTAACTTTGAGTACTTAAAAAGTTATTCGAGCATGAGTAAACAGCAAGCAAAAGCATTAAGATAGACCAAAATAATTAAATATAAAAGTCAAGATTGCAAAAAGCTGTTGGCACAGCCAATATAACAATGTTAGAGGATGAATACAATTGTTTGTATTGAAAAATCCTAGCTACATATATGCCAAGGAAACCTCAACAGGTACTGCTTACCACATACCACTTGAGCTGAAACATATGGTACATATTTAAAAGAAAGGCAAACACAATAAAATCATCCCTTGAAAGGAGTAACATAGATCATGTGAATAAGTGAATTCTGTTAGCCATATAAGAATAGTATTTTAAGAAATCAAATTAAGAAAACAAAAAACCTCGATTCGTTTGTATCAATTCAATATCAAATTAAACACATAAATTTAACATTAAATCCAAAATAATTAATTTGTCCGTCTTACATTTCCAATGCCTTCTGGGATATTTGAGTGTTGTGGCTCCGAGGCTAACTCATCCCACTCACCCCACTCATCTTCACTTTGAGTAAGAAACAAGAACAGAAAATGTTACCACACCATAAATCAGTGCCATACCAGGTAGATTTCAGTCGTTCACTGACCGCAGCTGCAGTCTTGCATGTTATTTATGTCAACAACAAGAACATTTGCCTTTTTTATTTTCACACAATCGTATTTGCTATATATATGAACAAGTGCATAAACTTTTTTTTGCCAGTCGGTTAATCAATTTGAAATCCCCACCCAAACATCAAAAAATTGGCGATTGCTGCTGCAACTGCTGCTGCTGCAGTTCGAATGAATCCTGCTGGCAGGCATAATTGTTTTTTCAAGGGTCCGTCGGCTAGACTTTATTTATTGTTCGACACACACACACACACAAGCATACACAACTGACAACCGTACAGCAAATGGACAGCGATTTTAGAGGCGGCAGTTTTTGGCTGCTGTTTTTGACCACGATTTGAGCCACAGCTTTGTTTGCTGGTTTGTCTTTGTTGTTGTTGTCGGTGTTGTTGCTGTTGTTGCAGTTGCGTTTATTTTGACAATTTGATTGACTTTTTGGCTTTGAATTGATTCACTTAACGTATGCAACCCCTAAAGCACACACACAGCAGTGGTGACACAGTGCAAGAATGGTGCGTAATTAATGCATTTAAGTCAGCTGATTTGACATGCAAATTGGCAACGCATGTCAAATTTGCATTTTATCTTGCAACCTGACAGGTAGTAACAATGCTATCCCCCTCCCCCACCTCACCTCACCTCACCTCAGCTCACCTCTCTCTCCCTCGAGCCGACTAATAATCGCGGCAAATTCAAGTTGACAACTTTCTTTCAAATAGCGACCGAAATTGAGTGGCGTTTGTTGAACAGCTGGAAACTTATGAAACTTGTTTGCCAAACAACAATAAAATAAATTGCGCAAAGTGCCAACAAAAGTTATAGTCCTGGCTCTCTCCCCTTCCCCTTCCCCTTCCCCCACCCCCAACCCCAACCCCCCTGCAGTGACAGTCCGCGTTTGCCTTCTGCCAAGCTGGAAAGTCGTGTCAATTGTCATTTGTGTCTGTACTTTTTTTTTGCCACCTTTATCTTTGCCTTTGTCTTTGGGTCCCTGCAGTTGTTATGATTTTATTGCTTTTCTTGCTGTAGACGTTGTTGTTGTTGTTGTTGCTTCCGTTGCTGTTGTTGCTGTTGTTGCTGTTGCGCCTGCTGTTATGCTTATTATTTATATTACTCGGGCACAGCAGGAGCTACAGGAGAAGGTGTAAAAGAATTTGATTTGCCTGCTGCCACTTTATGAAGTGCGCACAGCGAGCTTTACAATTTATTTGCTCTTCATGTTGTTTCATTTTTTTTATTGTTAAAACTCAGCGAGCGGTAAGCAAGAAGCAGATGGCAAATTTACGGCAAGCATAGATGTAAGCACCTATCTCACATATGTTTGCATGCAAATACGTGCAACGAAAACATTTCACCAGCTGCAAGTTTTGCAAATTAAATTAACTTGCCATGCGAAAATAAATAAACATACAGCATACAACTTTAAGGAAAAACAACACAGACGCACAATTTGCATATCAATGCGCTGCTGGCTTATAAAATATGGTTATTCATTCATGTATTCGACATGACATATATATAATATGTGCAAAAGAATCACATTTTTGGCGCTGTCATTAAAACTCGTATTCGCTGTAATTATGTATGTAAGTATGAAAATATCCTCGCACTTTATTTCTTACTGAAACCGCAATCTCTTACTGCTTACGGCATTTAGCTGTTGGCTAGGCTCACAGGTGCTAAAATCCAATTTATTCATTTACCTATTTATTTTAGAAAGCTAACCTTAATCTCGTTGAGTGTTCACATCAATTGAAAATTTTAAAAATATACATGATTAACGTATACACACTTTAAGATTTCATATTATATTTAGTAATCAATGTAAGATAATGATTAAAATACGGCTGTTGGGATCTGAAAGGAGCAGCATTGGTTTGGTTGTAAGGTAGTTGGACAGTATTGTATAATATGTCCAATATTAATGAAAAGCAGAACTGTTAACATCTTATAAAGATTCCTTTGCTAAAATAGTTAGTGAAATTAAATTGCTGCGTATTTATTTATGAGTAGCTTGCGGACTTGGATTATTATTCATAATTGCTTCACTGCCCTCCAGACTCTTTACCTCTGTGGTCCAGTACAGTATCCAATTTCTTAAACATTTTTACTGCAATCTTATTCGTGCATACTGATATCAATAATAACATTGTGTTCCTTCAAGCAGCTGCTGCTCTCCTTTCTTTTTATTCTTCATTTGAATTCTCAGCGTGCCAGAAATGTGTCCGGTTGCCAGTTGGTGTCCTTCCTGCTTCTGCTTACAGTCGTTCTTTAGCTGCTGCTGCTGCTGCTATTGTTGGCTTTCATCTCTTATTACATTGTGCAAAAATGCAAAATACTTGGCAATAGATGGGTTTTGGTTCATGGCTAGGTTCTTTGGCTGTTTCTACTGGTCACAGTCAGAAATAAGAAGTTAGATTGCTGCAGTTGAAACTGTTGCTGAAGTCTCCAAGTCTTCGCTTTCAATAAATATTTATGAAAAATTATTTAATATACATACATACATTTGTGTATACATAAATACATATATATTCTCTTTCTTTCATTTTGAATTTTTGGGTGCGAGTTTGGCGTTTTAATCTAAATGTTAATTCGCACAAAATGAATCAGTTAAGCAGCGCAGGCGGCAAACGTGGCGTATGCGTAATGCCACAAATTGAATTCGTTTACTCTCGCCCTGTATATGAATGTAGATGTGTGTGTGTATGTGTGTGCGTGAATTAATTGTAGAGCTGCGTAACAAAATACTCCTTGGGGAGCGATTGCCTGTTAAAGTTCAAGAGCTTCTGTGGTGCGAGCTAACTTGAACTTTGACAGCTTTAAGTGCACACCTAACAAAATATACACTGGATAAATAAAAAAGTATTTTAAATTTAAAATCAATCTGAAAACTAGAAATCTTTTTGTACCACAAAATAAAATAATAAGCATAATTTATATATTTATGCAGAGCTTGAATATATTTTCCGCTGGCTCTTCTTCATGTTTTATTTTTTTTAATAGTGTATTGGCTTTGTTCAATGTATTTTGACTAGCTGCAACATATAAAATGTGCAATTGTTGTAAGTATTTTTAAATCAACAAAGTTTCACTTCCAGCCAAGGAAATATTAAAGCATAAAGCATACGCAGTGTTGCATCAATAGTAGGTAGGAAAATCAGCAACCAATCAGTTTAACAATTATGAGCTGGCAGACAACATGACATGGCGGTGGTGGGCAGTCAAGCACTTTGCATTTATAGCTCATAAGTCGTAATTAAAGCGATCATTCGCAATGCGTTTCTCTGTGAGGCCCAATCTTTGAACCAACAAATTGAAATAAATTGGCAAAAGCTTGCATCGAATTTCATTTGCAGTTGCGCTAACGAATAGCAAACAGAACAGAACAGAACAGGCAAACAGGCAGGCAGACAGGATATTCAGGCAGGCACTCTTCCATGTAAGTATTAAGGATATAAAGTGCAGCCGTCGTCATGTTGCACAGTTTATTTGCCTGCTTTTAGAGCCTGTTAAGCTCTGGCATGTTAAACATGAATGATCAGGAGAACACGCCTCCAGGCAGCATTTGGCACATTAATCAAATATGAAACGCCAGTCTGCATCATTAATAATTGGTTCTCGACGTGTCATGTTTTATTTAACCCCGTACTAAACTATTGATAGAAATTCAACAATTGAACAATTCGGCCAAAAGGTACGCAACTGCATGATTCCGTTTTACAGCTGTTGTTTATATGTATCAAGACTGATTGATGATACCAACTCCAACGAAATGCCAATGCCAAAATATTCAGAAAGTGTCAAATGGTCGACCGATTTCAGTGAGTAATTGTTTCTGGAGTTTGGCGCACACATAAAAAATTGTCACCCCATTTCAATCCCCGTAATCTTCTTTTAGAATTGTTGGAAAAGGGTGTCTTAGCTAGTTATAGAGTCGGCTTAGCAAATTTAGGAAATAATTGTCTTATGACTGACTTAAGTAGTTGAGACAAAGATGTTGATTAAAAACATTAACTGACGCTGAAGCTATTTTGAATGTAGGGATAAACATTTTTGGGACATCAATTATTTTCTTTATGAATTTAAAGGATGAAAAATATTCTTGGAATTATTATTAATGCCTTTATACAAGAATATAATCCTCACTCAAATAACTCTTTGCTTACTTAACATCATACATTTTAATTCGTCTTTAGCTGGCTAGCCTTTTATTTTGAATATTATAAATTTGTACTCTTAAAGAGTATCTATTAAGTGGTATTTACGCATTTTATACATTTTTCAAACCCAATTCCAATAATAAAACCGATCGTCACATCATTTCTCAACATTGTCCCCAGACATCAAATTTCAATTTAGTTGCAGTTAGTTATTTACACGCATACACCATATTCATATGTCTAAAATTTTGAATAATATGGGTATGAATATATGGTATGCTATTCCATATATGTATATTTATATATACATATATGTATGACATGCACAATAAAGTCGCCTACGGAAATTTGTCAACTATGCGTCTGGAATAATGCGCACAACTTTAAAGCAAGCGAATTGTGCGAATAAATGCCATAGATAACTTTATGGCCAGCAGTGCACTTTGTCTAACCCATCAGACAGGCATGACACACACACACACACACACACACAATGAAAAAGTGGAGGTCGTTGCAAGGGGGCAGATGAAGTTAGCCTTCGGCTTTGGCATGCATTTAACATCAGCTGCAAGGGTGCCTGGACGCAGGGGCACAGGCCAAACTCGTGATGCCATTGCAGCTTACCATTTTGTACCCTGATGTCAAAGGGAAAATCGAGAATGCTGGGCGGACCATATCACCAGTTTTAAACCAATCCACAGATCTTCTTTTTTTTTTATTGACATCATAATTGATGGCGCCCATTTACAGTGTACACATAAATCGCCTGTGTTGCACAATCAACCCCAAAGGATTGTAAGTAAATTACTTAAGTTATGAAAATGTATCAATGTTACTTAAAGGAAAGTGATAAAAAATTTTAAGATTTCTGTGCTTGCTTATCTGGTATCATAGTGTTCAAAATAATTTACATTCAATACACTCAGAAAACTCAGAAAACACTCAAAGATAACATGAAATCGCTTTGAATACTAGAAAGTTTTTCTTGTTTTCGAAATAGTTTCTAGATATTCGATGAAAATTCTCTCTAAAATTCAGAAAATAGTGGGAACTCACTCAACTTGCGATTGAAGGGTGTCAGATTCGAATTGCAATAAGTCCATACTTTTTTTCAAGTTAAATCATATGAATTTATAAACTATCTAAATTGTTTGATGAATAGGAAAAAAACTTTAAATAAAATCAATTAAAAATGATTTATATATATAAAAATATAATCTAAGTAATAAAAACCCTTACGCAAAAAAAACCCTTGTGTAAAAAAGAACTCTTGAAAGTTAGAAAAATGTTCTTTGAAATTGAGAAAAGAAAAGTAAAAATGCTTTCAGAAATATGCTCTCTAAATAATGTGAGTTACCCTTGTCGCCAAACGGGTGCAGGGTGATTTTCTTTCTAATTGTGGAATTAACTGGACGTCAAAAGCGTTGAGCTGCTTTAAAGCTGGCAACAGAATATCACGCAGTCGGTTGCATTTAACTTCAAAGCTATTGCCTTGCTTTGTTATACATATATATATATATATATATATATATATATATATATATATATATATATATATTTTATATGTGTGCGTTTAGTTTTTGTGTGTGGATGCTTTGAGCGGCATTCGCTGCTACGTGACATGCATAGCTCATTGGTCCTGGCCTGAGTATTGGCCAGAAAATATTGCAGTTGTGATATGCTTAACCTGCAAGGTTTAGTTAGCAGAACAGTAGTGGAGGAGGCGTGGCTAATTCCTGTACACATGCTGCGCATTTAACACAGTCGCAAGTGCAAAGTTTTGAGGTGCTAATGAATATTGCGCAACTTTTGCGAAAATCACGCGATGCAACTTAGACTTCAGCCACGCAAATGCATCCCAATATCAAATCCTTTGCTGAGTTTATATCTGTGTGTGTGTGTGTGTGGGCGTGGCCACCTGGCCACTTTTACACTCCCATTTATTTAAAATTCTAACAGGAGCTGGGTTAATTAGTTAGTCGTGCTGTGAACATTTTGGCAGTACTTTAAGACAATTACAGCGTGCGGCTGCCAAATGTGCTTTTTATGTTGCACAACTCTGCTTGAGTATTAATTTTTTGAGATTTTGTTTTGTTTGTAACAAGCAAAACCAATTTGCAACAGCAATAACAGTAGCTGTGCGAACAGCATCTCTGCTCTGGCAGTTAATTTTAATTACGCACATGGCAGTTAATGTTGCGACACGGCGTCTCAATTTAGACACCTTTTTGTGAGGCACACACACCCGCCCGCCTCTGCCACACCCCTGGCAAAACACAATACACACCACTCGCACTCTCACACTTGTGCACAAAATTGCCATTAAATGTGGCAAAAAGGGCGTGCCAGTGCCAAAATGAATAAACGACAATGGCTTTTGTTGCCATGTGTGTTTGTGTATGCGAGTGTGTGTGTGTGTATGTGTGTGTGTGTGTGTGTTTGCCATATATGAATGAGCAGCTGGTACCGTCAATCGCTTCATTTAAAGCGCAGTGCTTCTGGCAGCCGAAAGGTAAAAGAACAAAACAAATTAATTTTGCACAGGTGTGTGACCAGACCTATGTGAAAATGGGTGTGTGTGTGCGTGTGTGTATATTTGTACAGGTGTCGTGGGTTTATGAGTATGTACATAGCCAAAGCCTGAAGCACAATTGCTACGCACTCAGCACAACACACACAAACGCAGACTTGGGCAGAGTGCACAGATTCGTGTAAGCAAATGGTTTGTTGCAGACCTTCAGGGCTTATTCCAGTAGTTTCATAAAGACTGCAAATGCATCTAGAGAAAGACTCGTGCTTGCATGCATAATGATGTCTTGCCATAAGCAGTATACTACAATATTTAAGAGATTAGACAGATTTAAATTAGCAGTGCTTGTTTTAAAGAAGAAAATCGATGGATAATAATAATTCAATTTCTCAAAGGGATTTATTAGATATACAAATATTCATTTATATTGATAGATGATTTTTTTTAGACTTATTGTTGTTAAATCAAATCATTAGTTCAAAACCCTTCTACGAATAGTAATCGATAGGCATTAATACTAAATGATTTTCTCAAGTAATTCATAAAGAAGTCCTTTAGTTAATTTTATTTAACTTAATAATTACCTCCAAAAATTCTAAACATTTAAATAAAATATTACAATCAGTAAACATCAATCAATGCGAAACATCAATCCGAATCAAAAATAAGCAATTCCTTTGCTGAGTCTGAAGTTTCTGTTACAATTGATTTTGTATAACCAGAAAAAAATCAAAACAAAATTTGGAATAACGCCTTAAATGAAAATCGCCCTTAAAACTAGAAAGAAAGAAAGCAAGAAAATAATTTCAAATCTGTTGACATTTTTTTTTCTGAGTATAAGAATAGAAAATATTTCTAAAAAGCAGAAATGCAAATCGTTATTTTAAGAAAAAAATATTTTTTACACTTCAAGTAGATATAAGAAGATTCTTTCTCTCGACTGCTTGAGGCATTACGTCGCTGAGTGTTGATTTATTAAACTATCTAAAATTCGTATAAATATTCAATTTTAAAATACGAATATAAGTAACAATAAAACTAATGCAAGAGTTATGTGTATACAAATAAAAGAGTTCCCTATAAATTAAACATTTTGTCTGGTTAGTCAGAAAAATGTTCTCTCGAATCAAGAAAGATAAACCCTTCTTTTTCGAAAGACACAACATACCGATTTAGAAATATACTTTCTGAATAATAAGACGAGTCACCCTGGCCATCTATGTCAATTATCTAAAACTCAGAGCGATTTTTTTTTCTTAGTGTGGGTTGATGACTTATTTCCGCCAGCTCGTTGGCATTTTGCTTCGCATTTGAAGCATGTTTGGGCAGCAGAATTACTGTTGGCTTTGGGAAATGAAATATGCTTTTCCTTGGCACACATTTGCGCGTTAACCAAAATTGCTTGTGTTCGCAATTGAGACTGGAAAGCGACGCGACTGAGTTTGATGGCGAATATTAAGGCGAAAGTTCAGTTGCTCGGTTCAGTTCAGTTAGCTGTACCTGGTGAGAGGAAAGGGGGAAGCGAAAGTAAAACAATCATACTTTTAGTTGTACATATACATAATTTATATATCCTTTTATTTAAAAATTAGTTACCTCACTTTGCAGTTTGCTTACAGACTCGTACATATACTCGTTACATTTTAGGTATTACTTGCTTAACTTGCATTTCATTAGAGGGATATGACTTTTCGTTTCCACACAGCAATTGCGCGCACCTAACTAACTAACCAATCAATTATTCAATCAATCAATCAACTTTATAACTGTGCCAACCTCTCTTATACCATTAAGCTATACATACAAGTATATCTGTACTATATGTGTTTATAAGAAGTTTAACTATGTATTCGGTTGGTAAGTTTTGAATACCTGTATTTAACTGTTGATTATAGATTATTAGATTTTGACATTTTCTTTTTATAAAATGCAAGCATAAAATTGGAATATTATTTATAAAGATTTTTTTAGAAAATCAGAAAAAACATGAATAAGTTTTTCAAATTTTTTTCATTAACATTTTAACGTTTATATTTTTGTATGTTACATATTCATTTCATAAAGTTGCTCAGGTTTGTCATGTTTTTTTGGGTAATATCTTTCATTTCATTTAGCACTCAAGCACTTAACATCTCTATCATGAAATACTTGAAATAGATTTAAGTGGGCCTAGAAGAGCGTTTGGATGCATTATAAAAAAGAAAAAAAAACAGTAAAGTATTCATATTCAAGTTAAGATAAGAGTGGATAGCGAGTGATTTAAAGTCAAGTTCAATTGGGGCCAATATTTGAAAAATTATTTAATAATTATGGTAATTAATTTTGATACCTCTCACTAAGTTAATCTAAATATCACTCGGATTGTTGTTCTTGTTCATATTCTTTTTTATATTATCTTGTGGAATTTGGAATTTTTGGTTCTACCTCAAAATTGTATACATAATACTATATGTCGGCCTGCCAACTCGAGCAAAAGTGACGACAAACTGGACTGACGCCTCGAAATCCAATTCCAATTAGATTCAATACCGGTTGGCAAGCTACACCTCCTCGTAGCTGCGGCACTTGGGTAACGGTCCTGACCACTTGCCATCTGGCTGGCATTTTGGCCGCTCGGGCGGCCCCGTAGTATGATCCTCGTTCGTCTGGATCTGTATGAAGCCGGGCCGGCACTGGACGCTCAGATAGTCGCCCGCATCGTAGTTGAATTTGAGCGGGGCGATCAGACCGTTGGGCGGGTCGCCTGGATAGGGGCACTGCGATTTGCCTGAGATGCGAGATGGAGCATTGATGCATATGGATGGATCATTTGGATGCATGCAAGGTTATCGCGGATGATGTGCAGATGATCGTACATGATGATGATGAATCGTGATGATCGGGTATCGGTTTCGGTATCGGGTATCGGTATCGGTATCGGGTATCGGTATCGTTTGTTCGATAGTATCGTTTTACAGCGGAAATACAACACAAGTTAGTACATTAATTCATTGGTATTGTGAGTGGGCCCACTTTGGAGAAGAGTACGCAAGGAATCGCAGCGTACATGTGCATTATATGTGCATTTATCAGTTGTCTACTTACAAAATGGTGGCGAGTGCGACCAGAACCCGTTCTCCGTGCATATGATGCTCGACTCGCCGACCAGAGTGTGACCATCGTTGCAGCTAAATGTGACCAAAGCGCCAACTGTCAGACGCCTCTGGCTCAAACTGGTGCCCCCAACGCGTCCATTTAGTGGCGCCACTGGCATCACGCACTGAATGACTGGAAAACATGCGTAGAGAAAATGAATAAACGTGATTTTATTTATATATTTTATTTTTATAGAAGATGGATAAACGTGATTTAATTGAGCACCTGTTGAATAAACAAGCTACTTCAATAAGTAATGAGACATACAAATAGGCAGTAGAAGTAACTTCAAGTGGAATATGTCAGGCTTGAATGTAATCTTAATAAATGTATTGAATAAAATAACGTACGCAGATATATTAATAGACTCACAGATGTCAAAATATTTATGTATTTACACACGTGTAAGTGTAATTAAGAATGAATATCTTGAAATCAAAACTGTGTTTTACGTTTTGAATGATTTGGTTGCCAAAAGGCAACTTGCCTCTAGATTAATGACAAGCAAAATGTTTATTAAAAATTTATAATAAGACAAGATAAGTGCAACTAGTCTTCCAAATATCCAACTAAATGCCTTGCTGCCAGGTGAATACCAAATAGTCCAGCCACAAGAGAGAATTTAATAATAAAATAATTAGCTAACCTAATTTATGTTCTTTCAAATGACTGCAACAAATCCCCTATGTTATTAGTATATTAATTGACTCTAATAATGCTTTGCATTTTGCAAATTGCAAATTGCATCAAAAATAGTAATAAGAAATGAAACGAATTAAACGACTAATTTGTTTAGTTTGTCGAATAAGAATTTTATACCGCATACCTTATAATAAATTATTTTAAAATAGTACTTGACTTGATAAGCTTGTGAGTTGAATTAATGAAATGTATAGCGAGAAGGCTCAAGTGAGGCACTCAGGTATAATTAGCCAATTAACCATGGCTATTGGCTAGATGCAATTGTGTGGCTCTCTGTTCTGTGGCACTCACCTTTGCAGCGTGGCACTGGGCCACTCCAGACGCCCGTCGGCTCACAGTCGAGCAGCGCCGGTCCGGTCAGCTTGAAGCCCCATTGGCATTTGAACACCGCCCGCCCCCATGCCGATGTATTGAGCTCAATGAGACTGAGATGCGGATCGTCGAGAATGAGTCGTGGGCACTGAATGGGATGGCATGTTGGCGACGGCGATGACCAATTGCCGGAGGCCAGGCAGGTGGCATTCCATGCGCCATCCAACCTAAAGCCCTCGGGGCACTCATAGTGCGCTCGCTGGCCCAACTTATTGCCCTCGAGCCGCAGCCTGAGCGGCGCCATCGGTTCCGTTAGCTGCGGGCACGTCGAAGTGGCCACCACCACTGCAATGCTGTTCGTCAAACCGCGCGGCGAAGTACATGTAAAGGTGCCCGAATCATTGTTCTCAATATTCTTGATGCTCAAGCGATATCTTACAGCCTTCTCCTCGCCGGCAGGCGACCATCCTGCAAGCGAAAAGGTTAAACAAAAATGGTTAGAAACAATTTATATTTATTCCTTAAGCCACTTAAATGGTCCTACTTGGTTTTTCTTGTTAGAAGGAAAAAGTACTTTACAAGTACAAAAAGAAATGAAAGAACGGCTATCCTAGGCACACCGAAGATTGCATACCTTTTAGATTGTAGTTAACCTTTAAACTGTGGGAGAATACTAAAGAGTTTGGACCGACTGATATGGCTATATCGACTCGTCAAGTGATGCTGATCAAGAACATATAGACTTTGTGTTGGGTTGGACATATCTCCGACAATTGTAAACTTCAAAACTGAATTGTAAAACCCACTTCAAGAGTACAGTAATAAATGAGTAGAATACTGCTTAAGCTAAATAGGAAAGTCCCAATTAGTCTTTTCACTGCTTTAAGCTGAATCTACTTTATTGCCAGAGTCTGGCCCAATTTCAAGTTGCTGGCTAACCAGTACAATAATTTTGTCGACATCTATACTAATACTATATGCAAACTTGAAAGTTCGGCACATTCCTTCATATATATAAAAAAAAGAAACTCACCTGTCGTATACTGCATATACCAGCTGGTCCAGCTCCATTCGGGCGTGCCACGGACACGCGGATACATGCAATCCATTTGAACAGTGCTGTGCGGCGGCACAGCCATCACGCCGGATGGCTCGAAGGAGTGCGAGCCGTTGAAGATCTTGATGCGTATGGAGGGTGCACTGTCCTCCGAGTAATTGGTCAGCACGGTGGTTGGCACACAGCTGGGCATGCGTGGCGCCCAGAGGCCATTGGAGCATAGTACACGCGACTCACCCAGCAGCTTGTAGATGCCCAGCTCCTGGCAGCGTGCCTGCAGCGAGTGGCCATGCGGCAGATCCCAGCCGACGTTCTGCAGCACGCAGCAAGCAGCAGTAATGCGGAAATATGTGGAATGTGTTTTGGATTGGGGCCAATGAGGCAATGGGCAATGGGCAAAGGGACATGGGTAACAGGCGTGTGGCAAAGTTTCAGGCATTGGAAATGAAGTTAAAGTATCATTTATTTGTTATTTTTGCGTGCAGTGCGTGAGAAATGTCAAAATAAAGTTGGTTAAAGAGAGAAAGAGAGAGAGAGAGAGAGAGAGAGAGAAAGTACAAAAGAGATTCGGTTTAGACTTAATTACAAGCTGTTAACACAAGTTCGAGGCGCACTCTCTGCTCGTGGACGTGGCCTGGGCGTGCTGGACGTGCAGTTTCCATAGTGTCTGTGGTGTTATCGGTGTAATTAGCTGTAAATGTATCCTTAGATTCGGTGTGTGTATGCGTGCAGGTGTGTGTGTGTGTGTGTTTGTTTGTTTGTGTCGTTGTGTGGTTGACGCTGCTCAGTGGTCAATGCTAAAGTCGTGCATAGAAAATTGTCATTGTGAAAAGCGATAATTTGACCCACTACTTGGGCCGAAACTACTTTGTAAGTGTGTGTGTGTGTATGTGTGTATGTGTGTGTGTGTGTGCTCTGAGTAAAAGTAGTTAGTCGTTAATCTTACTAATATTATTGTTTCTGTTGTATCTTTTATACTTCCTTAACAGCCAAATGAAGCTTGTTTGTCAACCTAATTTTCTGCAAGAATGCAAATTGTTCTTTGGGTTTCTCTTTCTTGTATCCTTAAAGACCACCTACAATTCCTGATAGACACAATACTTAATCTGTATATAGAGCACACTTTACAAATATTTGGGATCTGGATTGAGATTCGTTATGAGTACTCATATGCTACACTTAGCAAGTAAATCGCCTTGAATTTTAGTAAATAATGCAACAGAAAAGTGTGTCTTTCTACAAACCAGATTTTTTCGTTTCTTAAAGGTTACATTTTTCAAAAAATTTTAAAAATACATTTAGTGTTTTTTTAAATTCAACATTGCTATCGAGGGATCAATATTTATAACTTGTTTATGAATTCTAAATGAAATTTTTCTGAAAATAAAGGCCATGCAGAAAGTTTTTTCGTATATTTAGAAATTTTTTGTGATGACCTCAACATTTTTCTAGTTTCATTGGCTTTCATTTAATTTTAATTTGATTGCTGCGATATAATATTATCAATAAAATTACACTCATTATTTTTCTGAGTGTGTTGTGTGTGTGTGTGTGTGTGAGTGTGCGTGCTTTTGTTCGACTAGATGTTGTGTTTGACTACATATGTGAGCAATATGCATAGATACGGATACGAGGTACAAGTATATATGTATGACGACGACGATGACGATTACGTAGCGTCAAGGATGACCACTCACAATTTCTGTGTTTGAGACAAGTGTCGATTTGGATAAGCGCGTTTTACGCCAGCCGCGATTTGGTGGTATCGGTGTCTGCAAGAGAGAGAGATCAAAGAGTACCAAAAATACAGAGTCTTGTGCTGCACAGAGCAGATGCGGATGCAGGATGCAAAGTTGGTTTTATTTTTATTTTTATTTTATTTATTTATTTTTATTTTTTGCTAGGATGACGCTGGACAAATTGTTGTTGTTTGTGCGGCTGATATCGATACAAAAGATGATGGAGAAATTGAGCGAGACAAGAGACTTATACATATATATATATATATATAGAGAGAGAGATAGAGCAAGAGCGAGAGCGAGAGACAGGGAAAGAGAGACAGAGACAGGACACAGTCGAAATAGAGTTGGACTCACATTTGGCTATGCCAAGGGTGATGCCTTCAATAGCTTGCATGGAGTTACTGCTGTGTGTGTTCGTGTGTGTGTGTGTGTATATATCTGAGTGTACCAGTATTGGTGAGTATTAAGTGGGTGCCTTGTATGTGTGCTGTGTGTGTGTGCGCGCTGTGTGGTGCTGCATGTAGTGGTGGTGGTTTTCAGCTCCTGGCACGGCTGACGGCTTTTGCTGCCTGTCATCACTTACCACGGAGATGTTGCGATAGCTGAGCAGCAGATGAGTCGGAATGCGATTGACATGGCAGCTCTTGTAGAGTGGCTGAAACTTCACGTTGCCGTTGTCATCTACAGATAAAGATGTCACAGAGATCAGCATTGTTACACACTCAGATAAATGTTACATTTCATGGCATATACTGCATTTATGCTTGCACAAAACTTTGCAAAAATTAATTCATGAAACATCACTTTAAGCAATTTATGCATTTTATTTAAACTCAAGGAATAAATTTTTAAATTCCGGCACAACTCGTCTTGTTTGCTTCAGCGTGGCACAAAATATTGATTTGAATAATTTAAATCAGTGAATAGAAAATAAACACTTTGTGACTACTTTTGGGGAATTTTCTCGCCTTAACAATTTTGAATAATTTTGATTTTAATACAATAATATTTAATTTGTTCGCAATTCGCTATTAATTATGAAAGATTATTTAGCGTATATTTCTAAATATTTGTATAATTTATTAATGCTGCAAAATGATTTCATGAATTCTGTGGCATAAGCGCAGTAATAGACACACATATATATTATACCAAAAAAAAGAGAGAAAGATGTCGAAATGAAACAATTGGATTGTTGCTGGTGCTGCTATTTTAGTGTGCTGATTGTGTTGTCTTTATTATACGAGTCTCTACTGTAATGACATGTTACGTATTCGTATATTGTATTCGTATTGCTATTGTATAATTAACATTCCATTGTGTGCGTATTGATGTGTGTGTGTGTGTATTTGTGTAGGTGTTTGCTTGTATGTTGCGAGGGTGGCTCACTTACCCTCCTCATTGGTGGCACACAGCGGCCCCACCCACTTGCCCTTGACACAGCGTATCTTGCAGAGTCGCCGATCGCCCATGGGTCCAATTTCACCTGGGAAACGTATCTCTGATACTTCGGTAAACTGCTGCAATATATCAATCTCCTCATCCTCCTCCTCATCCTCGTCGAATTCGGAGTCGTCGGTGTGCATTGGTGAATAGCCGGTCTCCTCATCATAGATGCCTAATTGGGGCGAAATCGGAACAGAATAGGTGAGGGCGTTATGAAATGGGCAAATGTAAAATGCTAAGAAAAAGGAAAAGGGGATTTGACTGTGAGATAGAGAGAGATAGACGGGAGAATAGTGAAAGGAAGAGAGAGAGAGAGAGAGTGAGAGAGAGCAAGTAGAGCAAGCAACTAATGAGCTGTTGGTGTGATGACCGATTTGAGGAACGAGACGAGCGACAGGTGAATGAATGAATGAATGCGCGTGTATATGAGCTTTGAATGCTCAACGAGTCAACGAGTTATGGACCCCCACAACCACCCACTTCTTGCTGTTATCAGATGCCAAGAGCTTTCAATGCTGAAGTGGCCAACATCTTGGCAAAGCCTTTAGAAAACTGCCAGTGCGTTAAAAGCTGTCCCGCAAAAGATGGGAAGAAGAAGACGGCGACGAAGAAGCAGCATCAACTCTTGAGCACACACATTAAACCGCAGAGCCGCACGAAACGTGCGAAAAGTGCTGCCAGCTAGAACTTCAATGGGCCAACTTAAGGTTGTTAGATATGCATTAAAAGCACCACGGAAATGGAGTGGGACAAGCACAGATAGACAGGGAGGCAGAGATATGTAAGGGATAGGCAAGTGGTGG
Source organism: Drosophila glabriapex (assembly GCA_035042305.1). Taxonomy (NCBI): domain Eukaryota; kingdom Metazoa; phylum Arthropoda; class Insecta; order Diptera; family Drosophilidae; genus Drosophila; species Drosophila glabriapex. Next base: position 19,323,223 of record JAWNLN010000046.1, read on the forward strand.
TGATGGTGGCCACTTAACAGGATACAACTTCATTTCTGAACGAGGCGTCAAAAAAAAATAACCAAGAAATAAACCAAAGTGTAAAGGCAAAAGATAACATGAAAGATAATATTATGCGAGCACAAGTCGAGCTCGGCGATAGACCCAAGTACCCAAGTAACCAAAGCCAGAACCCTGAATCCAGAACCCTCTGGTGCCCTGACCCCGATCCCAAGTATCCAGGCTAATAGAAAAACGCAAACGGACAAAAATAGCTGAACCAAAGTAAACAAAAGGACGGCACAAAGAGGAAGCAGTCCGCCAAAAAACAAGTAAAGGCAAAAATAAAAATAAAGAAATGAAAAGGCATAAAAAGCAAGAAAGGCAGTTTCTGAGTGTTATCTAAGTTTTAATTCCCTTGCATGTAAATAGAAATGTTCTAAGCACGAAATGAGAAATTAATAAAATATAGGAAACATTTTAGAAAACATATTCTAACTTTTAATTGCTCAAATGAATTTTTCCAAAAAAAATATATTTAAATAAGCAATAAATAAAACTTGAATATTTAAATATAAATTAAAAAAAAAAAAAGAAGACTTTATAAGATTTCTGGGTGTCCGACATTTGTTGCATGGAACAAACCTAATCGGAATAAAAATAAAAAGAAGTTAGTATTAGTAGTAAATGGTGATCAAGTTTAATTGTTAAGAAATGTGTAAGGCCCTCTGCAAGGGTATAAAAAGGGCAACAAATAAATCATATTATCCAAAGTGGCAGGAACCAACAGATGACAGAGCTAGCCACGGCAAAGAACGATGTTTTTTTTTAGAGTAGTAGAGAGAAATGTGATGCGGTGGTGCTGTTTTGAGTTAAGATAGAGCAATAGATGTGCCAGCATGAAGCATGTTAATGAGAGCTGAACGTGAGGGCGAATTGAGGCGATTTATGGCTGACTCCAGGTTGAAGCCATGGGACTTCACACTGTGATTAGCTTTAAACGATTTATGTATGCAACTATGTATTTCTTTTTTTTCTTCTCCTTTTTTTCTGTTTTCTTTTGCTGTGTACTCCACTCTCAACACTCCAGGTGTCTTGTGTGTATGTGTGTGTGTGTGTGTGTGTTTGTCTGCTTTTGTGGGTGTGTGGAAGAGCATAACACAGACGGACAGACAGACAACGAGACAGCGACAGCGGCTTTCAATTCAATACAATAATTTGTCATGGGCACTGTGGCGATGCCAGTGTCTGGCCGCTATGTAAATGCTTGAAATGCTTACCCTTATCCTTGCGGCTGGTGGTCTTAGAGCTGGAATCGCCGCCACCCTTTGGACGGCTCAGTGCACCCGTGGTCTTGCCCGACTTGCGCTTTACACGTTGCAGGGCCACTGCTGCACTGCTCGACTGATTGCCAACATTGGCATCCACCTCAAGCTGGCCATCATCGCCTTTGGCATCGATGTTGCTGATGCTAATGTTGCTGCTGCTGCTGCTGTTACTGCTGCTGCTGCTGCGACGACGTCGATGCCAGGGACGCGGTTCCAAGTCACGCTGGTCGAGCTCAGCAGCGTGACTGTCACCGCGTCGACGATGATGATCCTGCTGCTGCTGCTCTACCTCCACTTCCAACTCCATATCCAGCTTCTTCTCTGGCTGCTCCTCCAGATGCTGCGCTGGCTGCTTATCCAAATGTTGCTGTTCCGCTTGCTTGGCCTTGAGCTTAGCCAAAAGCTTAATGCACTTCTCGCTGCTGCCATCCACAAGGCATTTGCTCAGGCGTGCCTTCTGCTTCAGCCTATGCAGCTTGGCGCGCAGCTGGCGATTCGGTTCCCTCGATTTCAGTATGTCCGCAATGTGCACATAGTAAACATCACCCTCGGCGGCCAATTTGCTGCCAGCCCAGCGATCCGTGTCCGGGGAGGCATCCACATCGTGCAGTATAGCATGACGCTTATAGCGACTGCCACGCCCACGTCCTGTCTGGCCATTCTCATTCTCCAGGCGACGACGACGGCCGGAGCCGGTGCGATGCTTTCTGCCCTGTTTGCGATTGGCATTGAGGCGCTTGCGGGCTGCATCATCCAATTCGGCGCCATGCAGCTCGTCCTGCTCATCATCAATATCTGTGTCGTCCACTAGACTTGCAGCCGCATCTCCGGCATGCAGATCATGGCCATGATGGGTGTCATCATCGCCAAAGTCAACCGAATAGGGATTTACAATGGCCGCATGATTCTCCTTGGCCGCATGCATTTTATCGACAAACTCCACATCGGCGGTGGTAAAGTCCTCCGGTAGATAGACCTGCGTTGTCTCAAACTTCGCATACGGTTGCTCCGTTGTCATTTCCGGTTTGACAATGGTGAAGCGAACATCCGGCGCCCGGCAACCAGGCGATGCATCTGCACGACAAAAATGAGAAAGCAAACGAGAAAGAGTGAGTCAGAAGTGACTAATAGACCGGAAGAGATAGAGAGAAAGAAAGAGAGAGAGAGGAGGGGTGGAGAGAGGGGGTTAGAGTGTGTGTTTGAAGTAGCTGGAACTTTTGCCATAAATATTTCATATATGATCTAATTTAATAACTTGGCAACTTTGACTGACTTTGAAGTGCAATCGAAATTGCAAATTTCCAATATCCATTGGCATTTGGCATTTCCGCAATGCATAGCGTACTCACACATACAAACACTCACATTCACACAGACACACACACACACACACACACACGCAGACACAAATATTACACAAAGCACACACGAACGCACAAGTTTGCAGTTTTCAATGAGCAAAGTCATGTAAGCATTTTCCATTTTCTATTTTCCATTTCCCATTTTATAGAAGTCGAGTTGAAGGTTGAAACAACTACACCAAGTGACATTATTGCCTTACTCTGCATTAAAGTATTTTCCTTTTAAGCATATTTGTAAACCCGACTCTCAGAGAAATGTGCTAAAATTGGGCTAATTCAGTTCTGCAGTTGACATTTGTGATTATTTCATGATACAAGTTGAAAGTGCCAGATGATATAGGAAATAAATTTGAATTTGCAGTTTCCTATAAACCACTACCTGGATAAAACATAGACATATTTATAGGATTCTAAGGCTATAAGCTAGTGCATAGTAATCACTTTAATCTACTCAGCCAATATGGAAAATGCAGGTTCCCATTTACCCCGTTTAGATCAAGTTAGTTGCCTTAGTTTTTTCTTACTCTTTAGTACCATAGAAATGAGAGTACTTCCCCGGATGCTTACATTTGAGTGTGAAAATCTTTTTAAAAGTATGAAACTAGGATGTATACAACTAGGACATATACAGCTGGGTTCAGGGTATCTCGTAGTCGAGTATACACGACTTCAGCATTGTTACTTGGTTTTTTTATAGGGTTTTTTTATTTTCCGCTGTCCGAGACTAACAAAAGTGGGTCAACTATAATGTAAAGAGGCTAAATTGCATTCGACGCTCTTAATTTATGTAATTCAATTGCCAATTAGCCAGAAGCAAATGCAAACGCAAAGCAGAGCAAAGCAAAGTGTTGTCAGCAACAGTCTCTCAAAGTGCGAACCCTTAAATGCAGCTTACTTAATTAGACATGACTGTAATGCTTTTAATAATAGCTACTCTGCGTAGTAATAAAATAAAGCTAAAATATATTATTCAAATTAAATACAGCAACTTAAATTGCGCTTTATAAATGATAAGCGACAAGCGAAACAGAATCACTTATTGATATTTGATATTGCTTATTCTTCTTAGTATTATTAATGCTGCCAGAACAAATTTTGAAAATTAAATACCCCATGATTATAAGATCTGATAAATAGAACAAAATATTCACTTAGAGAGCATGTTTCGTTGTCAGTCTTTTATTTTAAATGATTTTCAAAACATGAAGATTGAATTAAAGTGTTTTATACCCCAAAGTAAACAAACCTCGACTACAATGTACCCTCAACCCAGTTGTCTGCAAGTGCAGTCTTTTCTTATGGCAGGCACAGGGACTATAGAGTAAACCACATGCATATACATATATATTTACAAATATATGTAGGTAACGGGACTCTGCAACATACACACAACACTGATTCCATCTCTTTCTTCCACATGCACTCGTATATTTATATGAGAATATATTTTTAACTATAACTTGGGTCTTTCTAAACCGACCTTGATCAAATTTGGGCAGTTGGTCAATAATGTGCATATGCATATTATGCAATAATTAGAAGATTCTGCCTTTAAAAGTTTAGCACTTATTGCTATCGGAAATCGAATTGTATCGATATTCGAGAAACGGAGGCAATTATCGATAAAATAAAGCAAACTTGAGCCGGGCATACGAGAACCCATATTCCCATATTTGAAGTCTCTAGCTCTTACAGTCTCTCAGATCCGCATATTCATATAAACAGATAGACATGGCTATATCGCCACGGCTGTTGATACTAATCAAGAATATATGTATATATTTTATGGGGTCGGAGATGCTTCCTTCTGCTCGTTATATACATTTGCACAACACCAGCACGCAACACGATCATATTATATCTTAACTGTTCCGATAAGATTTACTATCTGATTGTAGATTGCTTTTACAAGCTACAGATTTTTTTTAGTAATATTTCAACACTGCAGCTCATATTAAACATCGTATAAAGTATAAGCAATTGCCCTGTACGGTAATTACACATCTAATCTACTTTATTATGATTTTGATCTAAAGTCTATGAGTGCGCTGTAAGAATCCTGTAATAATTTTATTGGTCAGTCTCTGAGTAGCAGTTGAATAGAGCGGTCGTAAAATGGGATTGTGTTTGTTGCTGTTAATCGGTCTGGGCACATTAATCTTCTGGCTATATAGAATCAACAAGGATTACTATGTCTTGGCATTCTTCGCAAGGCGAGTACGCACCAATGATGGTCGTCCCATAGAGAGCATTGCTCCAGTTGCCAAGGGACGCACAATATTTGAAAACAGCGTTGATCTCTCTGGCAAAAGTGATGGTGGGTAAAATCGCATTAACTTCACTTAAAGAGGCACAACTAAATATTGAATTTTCTTCCTGTAGCTGAGGTATTTGAGTTAATGAGCAATAGAGCTAAGCAAATAGGTCGCAGTTATTGTGCATATGCCATGGGTGTAACCGTATATAACGTTATCGATGCGGAGACCGTTGAACTAATTTTAAATGATCAGAGTCTAATATCCAAAAGTCTGGCTTATGAATTTTTACATCCAGCTTTACGCACTGGTCTACTAACATCGACAGGTAAAACGCTCTAAATATAAAAATCTAAGAAAAAATAAAATTATTATTGAGTTTATGAATCGCAGATAAGAAATGGCATACGAGACGCAAGATGCTAACGCCCACATTCCATTTTAATATCTTGGGACAATTTGAAGAGATTTTCAAGTGAGTTGCTAATATTTTAAAATTAAATGCAAACAGATTTCAATTATCTTCGTTTAATAGAGCGGAAAGTCTAAAGTTTGTGAAGCAGTTTGAGGGTCAAGCTGAGATTTCTATCTCTCTAAGTGAGCTCATTCCCAGATTCACATTGAACAGTATTTGTGGTAAGTCTGTCAGACTGTGAGTTGACTGTAAACTTGAATTTATCAACCCTCAGAGACTGCCATGGGCGTTAAACTGGATGATATGGCTGCCAAAGGTGATACGTATCGCGTAAATTTTAGCATGATTGAGAAAGCATTTATCAGGCGTAAGAGTAATCCCATTTTGTGGAATAAGACGCTGTACAATCTGTTTGGGGCCTGGAAGGATGCGCCCTTCCTCAACGGAGTGCATGAATTCTCTAGTGAGATTATAGCCAAGCGCCGTATAATGCTAGAAGAGCTGCTCAAGGACAATAAAAACGTTCAAGATGCTGATGATGATATGTAAGTGAAACTGATAAGAAACTATATATCTAAATGGATTACTAGATTAACTATTCAACTTCAGTTACATTAAGAAGAAACAACGCTTTGCTATGCTGGATACGCTCATCTTGGCAGAAAAAGATGGATTAATTGACCATGAGGGCATTTGCGAGGAAGTGGACACTCTCATGTTTGAGGGCTTCGATACCACATCCAGCGGTCTTATATTCGGACTTATGAACATGTCCTTATATGCGGACAAACAGGAGCTCTGCTATCAGGAGATAAACGAACATATAGCTGGTAAGGGTCATCATTGACAAAAGCTTTCCACCAATATAAACCCTATATTTCTTCAGATGACTTCAGCAACTTGGACATTAATCAGTTAACGAAACTGAAGTATTTGGAGTGCTTTGTGAAGGAAATTTTACGCATGTTTCCTTCAGCTCCCTCAATAGGTCGTACAGCAGTTCGGGAAACGGAGCTGGCTAATGGCTTAATATTGCCAGCTGGCTGTAACATCGCTCTTCGTATCTTTGATCTGCATCGCAACCCCAAATACTGGACTTCACCCGAAGAGTTTCAACCCGAATGATTTCTGCCCGAAAACAGCAAGGATCGTCACACCTTTGCCTATGTTCCCTTTAGCGCTGGACAACGCAATTGCATAGGTAAAGTTTATAAAAATTTCGTTTAGACAACTTTTACTTATTTTACATAATCTGTAGGTCAAAAGTATGCCATGCTGGAAATGAAGACATTCCTTATTGTGGTACTCAAGCTGTACAAAGTATTGCCACTTGTCGATCAAAAGGATTTAGTTCTTAACGTGGGCATCACATTGCGTTGTCAAAACAACATTAAAGTGAAACTAGTTAAGCGTTAGACAATAAATCGAAAAAAAAGCAACTTAAAGTTAGTAATTTGGAAAATTAAGAGCAAACTCGATTGTTCTCTATTAGGTTGCCTTAATACTAAGTGTGTGAATGTAATGCTAATGTTTTTAAACAGAAATTATTAAAAAATAATTGTGGAATTTATTATAGCATATAGCCAGTTAGCCTGAATCTAGGGGATATGTGCTAGGTGCTAAGTATATTAAATTGATTAAAACACATGTGATCCTTATTGCCAAACTTATCATTATATACGCATTTAAATTGTAAACAGGTCCTGAAGAGTAAAAATATATATTTAAAAATACTTACGCCCACTTTATTATATAAATAAAGAATGCTTGCTCATGCTGATAGTACGAGTCTCAATATGAGAATACGGATCCATTTTTAATAAGTTTATAGTATAAGGTAATTGATATGATAATGAACAGATTTGTCGACGAGTATATTTTTAGTAATTCAGCACTTTATTTCATATTATATAATATGTAAAGCATCTCCATAAATAATTACAGCAATAACAAACTAAATTGCTGTTATCTAATGTAATGCGCTTGACACAATAAAATAACTAATTTATATGCCATAAGCTTTGCTATAGTTTTTTTTAAAGATAAAGCAGAGCTTTAGTCAAAGTCCTCTATGAGTGAAAGTATCAGAAAGTTTATTTTTTCTTGGGCGTTTCCGCTTTGGTTTGTCTATTTGATTCTGATTCTGTCTTAACAAAAAATAGGTATTGCTTTTTGCGCTAATCCCATTGACATTGATTTTGGATTTTCTTTTGCTTGACTTGGTGGCACGGATGGAGAACGTAAATTTTAATATGTCAAAAATATGTACAAAAAAATAGAAAAACTATTTTTTTCCATAAAAGAAAATTTTTGCAGCCACCCACTTAAATAATTATTAAGCCAATTAATTCTACAAAATACGATATACCAGTCATCAACAGCAACCAAGATAATAAATTAATTAAATAACAAAAAATAAAATGATAAACAGAGACAAATTGATTCATCTCCGCTACACCACAATTTTCATACGTTTTTTTTATGGCTTTACAAGCTGAGCTCAAGTCATTTTTTCTAATCGACTGACGATCAAATCCGCATGAGGTCAACACTCAAAATTGCACATGAAACCAGCAACCTGCTCTTATAAATTATTTAATTATATTTTGGTTTTGTTTATTTTCTTTTCAACAAATCATTTAAAGTAAAGTCAAATTTAAAAATAATATAAAAATATGTATAGTCTAAACTAACCCACGAACAATAAGTAAAAAAAATAATGAACAATAAAAATAATTAACAGTTAATTAAACAACCAATAAAGTTAATTTGAAATAAGCTACAATTTTTATAAATAGAGAGATTATAATTTTATATATTCTTATCTCTGCTAGACTGGATTCAACGCAGAGTATAATCAAACAAGTACAATCGTATCGTGTGTTTCTGATAATGTCAAGTGCTAAGTTCTAAGTACGCTCCAAAGTTTGTATAATAATTTCATAGGTCAGTCTCTGAGTAGCAGTTGAATTGAGCGGTCGTAAAATGGGATTGTGTTTGTTGCTGTTAATCGGTCTGGGCACATTAATCTTCTGGCTATATAGAATCAACAAGGATTACTATGTCTTGGCATTCTTCGCAAGGCGAGTACGCACCAATGATGGTCGTCCCATAGAGAGCATTGCTCCAGTTGCCAAGGGACGCACAATATTTGGAAACAGCTTTGATCTCTCTGGCAAAAGCGATGGTGGGTAAAATCGCATTAATTTCACTTAAAGAGGCACAACTAAATATTGAATTTTCTTCCTGTAGCTGAGGTATTTGCGTTTATGAGCAATAGGGCTATGCAAATAGGTCGCAGTTATTGTGCATATGCCATGGGTTTTTCCGTATATAACGTTATCGATGCGGAGAACGTTGAACTGATTTTAAATGATCAGAGTCTAATATCCAAAAGTCTGGTCTATGAGTTTCTACATCCAGCTTTACGCACTGGACTGTTGACATCGACAGGTAAACCGCTATTTATATATAAAAATCTACAAAAATAACATTGAAATAACAGATAAGAAATGGCATACGAGGCGCAAGATGCTAACGCCCACATTCCATTTTAATATCTTGGGACAATTTGAAGAGATTTTCAAGTGAGTTGCTAATATTTTAAAATTAAACGCAAACAGATTTCAATTATCTTCGTTTAATAGAGCGGAAAGTCTAAAGTTTGTGAAGCAGTTTGAGGGTCAAGCTGAGATTTCTATCTCTCTAAGTGAGCTCATTCCCAGATTCACATTGAACAGTATTTGTGGTAAGTCTGTCAGACTGTGAGTTGACTGTAAACTTGAATTTATCAACCCTCAGAGACTGCCATGGGCGTTAAACTGGATGATATGGCTGCCAAAGGTGATACGTATCGCGTAAATTTTAGCATGATTGAGAAAACATTTATCAGGCGTCTGAGTAATCCCATTTTTTGGAATAATACGCTGTACAATCTGTTTGGGGCCAGGAAGGATGCGCCCTTCCTCAACGGAGTGCATGAATTCTCTAGTGAGATTATAGCCAAGCGCCGTATAATGCTAGAAGAGCTGCTCAAGGACAATAAAAACGTTCAAGATGCTGATGATGATATGTAAGTGAAACTGATAAGAAACTATATATCTAAATGGATTACTAAATTAACTATTCAACTTCAGTTACATTAAGAAGAAACAACGCTTTGCCATGCTGGATACGCTCATCTTGGCAGAAAAAGATGGATTAATTGACCATGAGGGCATTTGCGAGGAAGTGGACACTCTCATGTTTGAGGGCTTCGATACCACATCCATCGGTCTAATATTCGGACTTATGAACATGTCCTTATATGCGGACAAACAGGAGCTCTGCTATCAGGAGATAAACGAACATATAGCTGGTAATGGTCATCATTGACAAAAGCTTTCCACCAATATAAACCCTATATTTCTGCAGATGACTTCAGCAACTTGGATATTAATCAGCTATCGAAACTTAAGTATTTGGAGTGCTTTGTGAAGGAAACTTTACGCCTGTTTCCCTCGGTTCCCTTCATGGGTCGCAGAGCAATTCAAGAAACGGAGCTGGCTAATGGCTTAATACTGCCAGCTGGCTGTAACATCACTATTCATGTCTTTGATCTGCATCGCAACCCCAAATACTGGACTTCACCCGAAGAGTTTCAACCCGAACGATTTCTGCCCGAAAACAGCAAGGATCGTCACACCTTTGCCTATGTTCCCTTTAGCGCTGGACAACGCAATTGCATAGGTAAAGTTTATAAAAATGTTTTTAGGACAACTTTTGCTTATTTTATACAATCTATAGGTCAAAAGTATGCCATGCTGGAAATGAAGACATTCCTTATTGTGGTCCTCAAGCAGTTCAAAGTATTGCCACTTGTCGATAAGAAGGAATTTGCTTTAAGCGTCGGCATCACACTTAGTTGCAAAAACAATATTAAAGTGAAACTAGTTAAGCGTAAATAGACACTAAATCGAAAAAACAGAAACTACTTAGAAATATTTACGCTCATTTCGACTCTCACATATGCACATACATATTTATATAAATAGATAATGCTTGCTCATGCTGATAGTACGAGTCTCAATATGAGAATACTTTTTGGGCCGTAACGTGTTCTCTGAGATCGACTTGCTCATACATATGGACAGAGGGACAGACGGATCCATTTTTAATAAGTTTATAGTATAAGGTAAATTATATATTAATTGCGGCGGGAACAGGTTTGTCTACTGGCAGATACTGTTTTCAATGCCAACGAGTATATTTTTAGTAATTCAGCACTTTATTTCATATTATATAATATGTAAAGCATTCTCCATAAATAATTACAGCAATAACAAACCAAATTGCTGTTACCTAATGTAATGCACTTGACACAATAAAATAACTAATTTATATACCATAAGCTTTGCTATAGTTTTTTTATAAATATAAAGCAGAGCTTTAGTCAACGTCCTCTATGAGTGAAAGTAAGTTTATTTTTTCTTGGGGGTTGCGGCTTTGGTTTTTCCTACCGTCTATTTGATTCTAATTCTGTCTTAACAAAAAATAGGAATTGCATTTTGCGCTAATCTCCAGACGGTTAAAATACAGTCATCTGCTGCATTTGTCGACTGCCCTCAGTTTCGAGCGGATTTCTGCAGACAAATTATTTCTTCAAATCGTCTGACAAACTCTAGAGACAAATTGATTCATCTGCGCTACACCGCAACTTCCAGCCGTTTTTGGTGGATTTACAAGCTGTACTCAAGTCATTTCTGCTAATCGACTGACGATAAATTCCGCATGAGGTCAACACTCAAAATTGCACATGAAACCAGCAACCTGCTTTCATAAATTATTTAATTATATTTTAGTTTTGTTTATTTTCTTTTCAACAAATCATTTAAGGTAAAGTCAAATTTAAAAATAATATAAAAATATGTATAGTCTAAACTAACCCACGAACAATAAGTGAAAAAAATAATGAACAATAAAAATAATTAAAAGTTAATTAAACAACCAATATAGCTACTTTAAAATTAGCAACAGTTTTTAAATATAAACATATAATAATTTTATAAGCTCGTTATCTCTCTGTTAGACTAGATACAACGCAAAGTATACTCCCACAAGTACAATCTTATCTTTTGTCTCTGATAATGTGCTGTAAGTGCTAAGTTCTAAGTACGCTCCGAAGTTTGTATAACAATTTCATAGGTCAGTCTCTGAGTAGCAGTTGAATAGAGCGGTCGTAAAATGGGATTGTGTTTGTATGTGTTAATCGGTTTGGGCACATTAATCTTCTGGCTATATAGAATCAACAAGGATTACTATGTCTTGGCATTCTTCGCAAGGCGAGTACGCACCAATGATGGTCGTCCCATAGAGAGCATTGCTCCAGTTGCCAAGGGACGCACAATATTTGGAAACAGCTTTGATCTGTATGGCAAAAGCGATGGTGTGTAAAACCGAATTATTTTTCCTAAAAAAAAATTAATGTAAAATTTTATTCCTTTAGCTGAGGTATTTAATTTAGTGCACACCAAGGTTAAGCAAATCGGACGCAGTTATTTGGAATATTTCATGGGTACGGCCGTATACAATATTATAGATGCGGAGAACGTTGAACTGATTTTAAATGATCAGAATTTAATAACCAAAAGTCTGGTCTATGAGTTTCTACATCCAGCTTTACGCACTGGACTGTTGACATCGACAGGTAAACCGCTATTTATATATAAAAATCTACAAAAATAACATTGAAATAACAGATAAGAAATGGCATACGAGGCGCAAGATGCTAACGCCCACATTCCATTTTAATATCTTGGGACAATTTGAAGAGATTTTCAAGTGAGTTGCTAATATTTTAAAATTAAATGTAAACAGATTTCAATTATCTTCGTTTAATAGAGCGGAAAGTCTAAAGTTTGTGAAGCAGTTTGAGGGTCAGGCTGAGATTTCTATCTCTCTAAGTGAGCTCATTCCCAGATTCACATTGAACAGTATTTGTGGTAAGTCTGTCAGACTGTGAGTTGACTGTAAACTTGAATTTATCAACCCTCAGAGACTGCCATGGGCGTTAAACTGGATGATATGGCTGCCAAAGGTGATACGTATCGCGTAAATATTAGCATGATTGAGAAAACATTTATCAGGCGTCTGAGTAATTCCATTTTGTGGAGTAATACGCTGTACAATCTGTTTGGGGCCAGGAAGGATGCGCCCTTCCTCAACGGAGTGCATGAATTCTCTAGTGAGATTATAGCCAAGCGCCGTATAATGCTAGAAGAGCTGCTCAAGGACAATAAAAACGTTCAAGATGCTGATGATGATATGTAAGTGAAACTGATAAGAAACTATATATCTAAATGGATTACTAAATTAACTATTCAACTTCAGTTACATTAAGAAGAAACAACGCTTTGCCATGCTGGATACGCTCATCTTGGCAGAAAAAGATGGATTAATTGACCATGAGGGCATTTGCGAGGAAGTGGACACTCTCATGTTTGAGGGCTTCGATACCACATCCATCGGTCTAATATTCGGACTTATGAACATGTCCTTATATGCGGACAAACAGGAGCTCTGCTATCAGGAGATAAACGAACATATAGCTGGTAAGGGTCATCATTGACAAAAGCTGTCCAATACCAATTACCAATATAAACCCTATATTTCTCCAGATGACTTCAGCAACTTGGACATTAATCAGCTATCGAAACTGAAGTATTTGGAGTGCTTTGTGAAGGAAAACTTACGCCTGTTTCCCTCGGTTCCCATAATGGGTCGTAAAACAGTTCGGGAGACGGAGCTGGCTAATGGCTTAATACTACCAGCTGGCTGTAACATCACTCTTCATATCTTTGCGCTGCATCGTAATCCCAAATACTGGACTTCACCCGAAGAGTTTCAACCCGAACGATTTCTGCCCGAAAACAGCAAGGATCGTCACACCTTTGCCTATGTTCCCTTCAGCGCTGGACAACGCAATTGCATAGGTAAAGTTTATAAAAATGTTTTTAGGACAACTTTTACTTATTTTATACAATCTATAGGTCAAAAGTATGCCATGCTGGAAATTAAGACACTCCTTATTGTGGTACTCAAGCTGTACAAAGTATTGCCACTTGTCGATCCAAAGGATTTGGTTTTTAACATGGGCATCACATTGCGTTGTCAAAACAACATTAAAGTGAAACTAGTTAAGCGTAATTAGTCACTAAATTGAGTTTAGTAATTTAGTAAATTTGTGCAAATCATTGTCTGATAATATGTGTTTATGTTCAGAGATAACGTTTATGTTTTAATACAGAAATGCTGAACCAAGCTGTGGTATTTAATGTAACTATACTGTTTCTTATTAAAATCCAAAAAACAATAAGGTTATTTTGTTTTTTTCGTGTTTTTCGTGGAAATTACCGTCTGCTTTGCTCCAAAAGTTAATTTGGTTCTGTGTAGTCTAAGGTATTTCCGGGCTATTTTCCATTTTGAATTTTTAAGGTTAAAAGCTACACTTTCCAAATATTAAATTTTGTGTGAGTATAAAGACCTCAGACTTTGATATAGTAACTCTATGAAAATGTAACAATAATTTGTTAAATTTCAAGGCAGTATATATTTAGGTTGGCAGTATGATGAAGAACTTTTAAACAGTCTGTAGTCAGCACAAAGTACTTTAGGCTGATAAACGCTGGCAATGGCCCACTGCTGGGGAGCAGCACAGTTGTTCTATAAATCATTCATGCACAGCGAAGCAAAAGCAGTTTTGCCACAATGAACAAGTCTGCTGGCACTGTCTTTATGCAAAACACGCATACGCCAGAGTCGAAGCTGGAATAGGGAAATAGGGAACTGAAGCCAAGTCGCTGCAGGGATTGTAGTCATCTTTATCTTTTAACGCATACATTGCACATAATATGCCAGGGACTGACGCCGGGCTTTAGAGTCTAGGGACTGAGCGGCAGGATGCTTGCGGGGAGGCGGTGGCTTTCTGTCTTGGACGACTTTTAGTCATTCATTTTTTTTTTGTGCATTTGTCGCTTTTGATTTTGACAGTTCGTTACTCGACTATACCACTTGCATGCGTAATGCATGGCAGCCAGGAATAGGATAGCAGCAGGACCAGAAGCAGACCAGCTGGATTTCAGTGCATATAACACACAGCATCATCGTCATCATCATCATTATGATTATCAACATGCTCCTCTTCGTCATCAACGGGGAACTGGCAACAACAAAAATTGCTTTAAGATTTATGACACAGAAATTGAACGACATTTTTAGTTGCCATTTGGCTTATTGCAGATTCCAGCTAGCTGCGCTTTTCTTTCATTTTCCCAACTCCCTGAGGCAAAAATGCCATTTGGCAATGTGATTCGAGTTGGGCGCCCTTCATGCAAATTAAATTCCAGTTGCAACTGCTATGTGTGTGTGCATTGGCGCTTGTATTTGTGATGGTCAAATACTTTGGCCGGGCGAAAGGGAAAGTGCTGGCTGCAACTGCTGCAACTGCTGCAGCTGCTGCAGCTGCTGCCGCCACAAAAAGTCAACTAACCCAGCAACAACACCTGTATCAACATGCAGCCAAAAAACAACTATGTACACTCAACTCAATTTTCTGGCATCGCACAGACTGCGCAATTGACCGCGTCGCTTTACGTCGTAACGAAAATCAACTGCGTCGCAAGTTATTTTTTTTATTTATTTTTTTGGCAATGAGATCATCAGCGACAGCATTCGGCAAGCTCATCAGACAGGACAAAAAAACACACAAGGGAGCTCGTCGAGTGAGTGCCCAACTAGGAGATATCCATTAGCAAGCCACAGCATGCATTCGTTGTTTCAAATACACAGAGATAAATATTAATAAACAGAGCGGAGCAGATAACCTTCCAGATAATTAAATTGACTCCAGAATAAATAAAGATATTCAATTAAATTTTTGAAATCACAATCCTGATTTAAAATTTCGTAGCTTAAGCTAAAAGTTTCTTTAATAGTATAAAAAATTCATCATTTTCTTTCAGAATGCATTTTTTCTCTGCGATTAGCTCGGATGGTTAGCCTAATTTTAATTTTCAAGTCATCATTTCAAGTTTTCCTCGCGATTTTTCGTTCAGAAAAAATTTCTTATCCCTGTTCAGCATTCAAACGGTTCAGAGAGCGCTTAAAGTTATCCCAAAAGTGATTAGATAGAGAGATATAAGAACATTCATATTTATTTTGGTGACTCTCAAAAGATTATTTTTGTAGATCGCATAACATGTCAGATTATCTTATAAATGGCCGAATGGTGTCAAAGAAATCTCCTTTTGTCAAGTATCCCCTTTTTTTCAGTTACACAGACATTGGCATTGGCACAGCTTCAACATGCCCGTCTTAGCCATTTCGAGTGGGTAAAACAGGGTAAAAAATTAATTACTTTATGCGCATCTGGTTTTGCGTAACAAATTGCGTGCGACAGCAGTCGCAATGCAGAGCATTTTTGGCACTCAAACCATTCAAAGAGCTTGAACCCCTTATTTGGCGTTTATACCAACCCCAGCCTGCTATTAATATCTATTAAGCAGCCCTCAGTCGCTGCCATACTTCATTAAATGCTTTCATTCAATCTCGCTACCTTTTTTCTCTCTATTTTTGCTGTTGCGTTGTGTGTGTGTGTGTGTGTGTTGTGTGTTGTGTGTTGACTCTGATTGGGATTAAGGTTTGGCCAGCAGGCCTCGTTTTGATTGCCCTTGCGCCATAACGTTGCGCTGCTGTGATTGAGAAGGTGGGTGTGTGTGTATGTGTGTGTGTGCTGGAGGGTGGAGGGTGTGGGTATTGAGTATTGAGTGGGTGGCTAGCTACAGTCAATGCCGATAACGTGAAATATTTCATTTACTGCGAGTTATTTGCTGAGCGCTTTGCCATTGGTTTCCATTCGCTTTGTTTTCAAATAACTCGGTTAACTGTATTAAGCTTCAGGTATTTTTACTTTGTCAATATATTTGTAACACAAAATCGCAAAAGTTTGCTGGCAACAAAAAATCGTTGTATAAGAGAATGTATTTTCAATTTGTTAGTTTGCTTTTACTACTAAGTCCTTAGTGCTACAAATTTTTTCAATTTCAAGTAATCTTTATAGTGCAGTCTAGTTTGGTATGT
The DNA here is from genome assembly GCA_035042305.1 of Drosophila glabriapex. Classification (NCBI taxonomy): domain Eukaryota; kingdom Metazoa; phylum Arthropoda; class Insecta; order Diptera; family Drosophilidae; genus Drosophila; species Drosophila glabriapex. The sequence goes on from JAWNLN010000046.1 coordinate 19,339,676, forward strand.
TATGTGAAAGTTTAAATGGATCGACCTGGTGGGTATTAAAGATAATCAAAATATTACATGGCTCTCTACAATAAAATCACTAATCTCTCTACAATAAAATACTAAATCAATTTGTTGATAAACTGCACTACAATCTGAATAGGTACGATGTACAATATATATAAAATAATTTTCTTATCAAAATAGTAACCATAGCAAAGGTGAAAAGTCAATAACAAAATTCTGATAAGAAAAAAATTATTGAATATGAATTTAGATGGGGGATAGCAGGAGGAATACCCAACATTTCGATAAGAAAAGATAAACGTTAACATTAACTTTACTAAGATTTATTTCGTATATCCAAACTTTTAACTGATTCTACCAAATATGAATATTTATTAAATTTATCACTGCAGACAGATTGAAAGCTGTACAAATGTCGTTTTTTGTGAAAATATGCGGACACCAACCTAATGAAAATATATCCCAAGTTTGATAAGTTTATTGTGTAAAGAAAATTAAGTTTGCAATTCAAGAAGGATATTTAGACTTCGTCATGTACAAAAGATCATTTTTTATATTGAATTGCGTGATTGCAAGTTTATTACTGTGTGTGTGTGTGTGTTTGTGTGTGTGCGAGTGATTATCGGTTTAGAGCACGAAAGTCATTTAGCAAAGTGGTTGGCTCCGCTTCAGCATCAATAACTGAGCCAGCGCCAGGCTATCATTCTAACAGGCCATAAGGGCCGAGTGGCATTTTGGGCCACATTTATTATGGCACAACAACGCCGCTGAGCCTGAGCAAATGAAGGTCATGCAAGTTGTTAACTTACCTGGCTCCGTTGTTGTTGTGGTCTCGACGGCTGGCGGTTCTGTGTTGGCCTGGCTCTTATCCAACACCAGCAGTAATACCGTCAAGGATATTAAGGCCCACAGTGGCTTATGGCGCATACGTAGCAAGGACCACATGTTGGTCCCCAAAAGATAAAAAAAAGTGTCAATGTTGTTAACTATTTGTTGTAAGCCAACACAATCACACACTCGCACTCTCGTGCACAACACGATCAATGTGTGCCAATCAATTCACTGACATTGAGCCAAAAAACACTCGAAACTTTCGTGTGCTTCGTGGCAAGGACTTGTTTGGTTTAATTTTTTCGTTTCTCGTTATTTGCTTTGGTTTTCTGGTTTCGACTTTAAGCCACACACAGGCTGCAGTTTAAAGTTTTGGTGCGCTGTTGTTGCCGTCGCTCAATGCCAGCTACAGTTACGTGCAACAATAACAGCAACAACAGTAATGGTGATTTTATTACCACAACGACAAACACTTCACACGCTGTCTACAATGGCGCAAAAATAGAAATCCACAATGGCCAACTGCAGCACACACACACACACACACACACACCAAAATCACACAAACATGTGTATCTGTGTATCTGAATTTTTGGGCAATATGCCAAGTCACTTTGTGCTTTAAGTTTTTCACTTTTGTTTTCACTTTGGATTTTTCGCTCGTGCAATGCTCAAGAGTTTTATTTTTCCCACTGCTGCTTGAAACTGAGGCTGCTGACAAAATGCGTCGCTGCGTATGCGATGCGTCCTTTTATAGTCCTTTGACCAGCATCGTTGGATTCGGCGCAGCAGATCGGCAACTGAACGAAGCGACTACACGAGCTCTGACGATGCTCGTCGCCTGCCTGTGTCTGTCCCTCTGCCCCCCTGGCCGTCTGTCTGTCTGCCTACTGCTGGTCCTGCTGCTACTGCTGCTGCTGCTGCTTCTGCTGCTGCTTCTGCTGTTGCTGTCACGTGCATTTTGCCGGTAAATCGCGTGTGTTTTTGTTTTGATTTGCTTCTGCGTTTTTACTGTTGGCTGCTGCTTTCGCTTTTCGCCATGCCTTGGTGTGTATGTGTGTGTGTGTGTGTGTGTGTGTCCGCGCGTGCGTGTATATGTATGTGAGTGTGTGTGTGTGTGTGTGTGTCATAACCTTGTAGCTTGCACGTAGCAGCGCTCAAAATTGCGCGCATTTCGTTTTTCCCTCTTGGCAAACGCAACAAATGAAGTTTGCTTTGCTTGCGGCCGCCACATTTGATCAGATACGCAATAAACACACACACGAACACACGTACACACACACGTACACACTCACCCACAGCCACGCATGATTGTGCAGTTCGTGTGTAATGAATCCTTAGACAATGCAACGTTATCTTCTCAACATCTGCGGCAGTCAAGGCAAACAACACAAAATTGCACTTAACAAGCTAATCAATAATTTGCAAGACTGAATAATGTACAACCTATTTATAAAAATCAGTTACAGCCACACTGACATTAGCTGGAAATAAAATAATAACATTTAGTTTAATATAAAATATAATAATATAAAATTGAATATATGAAAAACTCTAAAAATTGATTTGACAAATTACAAGGCGCTTTTAAAGCTTAAGTTCCATTTGTAGTTGAAGTCTAAAGTATTATCAAATAACAAATTTTCGTATATAAAATAAGTAAGCCACACAAAAATATAAGAAACGATAAAAATAGATCATAAAAATCACCAATTTCATATAAAATCGCAGTCAAAAACTGATCGGTTAGTAAATGTTAAAACTGATTATTATAAACAAGTAATTTTTTTGCAAAAATTGCCAATGCTAGTTGACTTACTAAACAGGCAAAAAAGTTTAAAATTTAATTTGTTATTTTTTGGCAATAAGAAAATACTTTAAGCAGCTTTAAGGGCAATCTTAACTACCATTGAAGAAGTAAATTATTGTTTTTCATATTGTAGCAGTCAAAACTAAACTATATTTCTTTCAGACAAATTATATCGATCGATATCGATATTTTATGTTAAATAAATAGTTGCATGTTAACTTACAGATGTTATGTTACAGTCTTAGACTTACTACACTAGTGGCCTGCTACAGCGTATCCATCAAACAGTTTCAAAAAACATGACCGGAAATCTCAGAACGTGCTCAACTGTAATACAGTTTTCTTACGCCACAGGTTCAAAGATTTTGCCAACTTTTAATTATTTTCTCTATAACTCTTTCTCTATATCTCTATATCTAACTTTCTCTCTCACTTTCTGTCCTTCGTTTTCTCTCCCCCTTTAGGAATTAAGGATTTAACTTTTTACTAACAAAAAAATTGTTGGTCGGGTTGGGGTTTTCCGGTTTTTATGCTCCCATTTTTATTATATTATTAATTAAATTTTTTTTATTTTTCTGTTCACATTTTAATTTGATTTGTAACTTTAATTAAAATATATTTATAAACCCTTTTTTGTTTTTTTTTTACTTTAAAAAATAATTAAAAAACATACAAGACACTTTGGCATTAAAAGCTCGAAGCTATACAGGATATTAAGCCAAAATATGTTGCAATTTCGATCACTGTCATTGTGGCGCCACATAAGCAGCCGCATCAATCTGTATTGCATTCGACGCAGCACCCCAAGAAGCAGGCAATAAATTGTGCAGGAATAGAAAATGGACGAGCGGATGAGGATGAAGCAGCAGAGGCATTGCGGTGATTTGAGCACTTGCATTGCGGTCAACACATAAACGAGCGCCGGTGGCTTTGGCTTGACATCCTTGGCCACTAATTACGTAAATGAATTCTGTGGCAAGTGGCAGCAGCCCTCGTGCCTTGTGGCTGCTTCGTGCACCATTTCCGGGTGCCTGATAAATTTTTGCTTCGCACTGGACACATTCGGGCACCCAGGACACAACAATTGAATGCCGCAAACATAATGCTGTCTGGCTGAGCTCTTGTCTGCCACTTGCCACTTCCACTTTCCACTTGCTTGTTTCTACTTGCTTGTTTCTACTTGCTACTTGCTACTTGCTGAAATGCGAAACGTGCATCTGAAACAGGGGCGCTCAACTCTAGTCAAGTGGAAAATGAAAACCGGTGTTGTTGTTATTACAATTGACAATTGTTGTTACTGTTGCTGCTGCTGCTGATGCTGCTATCGCTGCTTGCCTTGTGCATTTGTGCAACGTTGAAATACTGTAAATTCAATTGTGCCGCATTATCTGTATAATTTGTTGCATACTCCACATTTTTGTTGTCAGCTGTTGTTGCTACGAATACATTTTCCTGTCGCTTACTTCAACGCACTCAAGCTGAATATTTTCTCAGACACACACTCACACACACACACACACACACACATGCATTCACGTGGACACGAACATGTTTATACATGTTTGCCACAACACACAAATTCAATTTGGATTTGATGCCGAAAGTGCACAATGTCAATAAACCAGTAATGCTAATAATTATATCGTCTTCCCAAAATACACATTTCAATTCATACTTGCATTTTGCAAGCAAACAAAACTGATTCATCTGCTGTATAAATCATTTACTTATGACAATCAATCCAATTACTCAGCTGAATTATCTCTTTGAAACGGATGAATGTGGAAATTTTGAAGGATTAGCTCAACTCTCCATAGAAATGCATATTATATGCATGACATTTGCTTTAATCAACAAAAATGGTCAAACATGCTTAATTAAATTTCATGTCATCGATTAATACAAAATGCTCAATTTATTATGCTTTTCTGTTTGGAAGTAATTTTCAAATGGCATTTTATACATGTATTTCATTTTTAACTTTGAATAAGGTCGATAATAAATATATAATATACCAAATGTATATTCTATACATATTTAATATTGTTTTTATTGTTTTCTATCTTATGTTTCAATTTACTCACTTTAAATTTTTCACCATCTAAGAAAATTTTAATGAAATTTATTGATATATATTATTAGGTTTCAAAAAGGTCGTTTTAATAAAGGCAGCTGTACCTATGATAAATACATATATTTTAAATTTTTTAAATTTAAATATTACTATTTACTTTTAATTTTATATAATTTAATTTGTAACTTAAATTATAAAATTAATTTAAAACTTTAACTTTTCAAACCTTTCCTTTTTAAATAACTTATTAAATAAAAAAATAAAATTAAAGAAAATATATATTCACTTAAAATTATAAGAAACTTACAAATCTTCAATGAGTTTTTTTTATAACATTCCAGTTCATAAATATTGTTCTTTAAAGTCAATAAAGGTTTCATTGAACATCACTCAAGTAACACAAAATAATCACATAATAATTAATACTCGGTTCAAAATGAAACGCATTTGCAATGTAATTAAAATGGCATTGGCAGCCAAATAAATTGCTTGGGGTCGATTTGAAACGCATCGAAACGAACCGAAATTAAATCGACTAAAATCACTTGCAATGGGAGGAATCGTATAATTAAATCAATTGCAGACTTCTTCCGCCCAACTGAAGGGAGACAAAAGACAATGTCTGACTGTGGGTCTGACTGACTGACTCACTGACTGACTGACTGACAGTTCGATAAGCAAAAGTTGCATGTGGCACCAAAAATCCTGTCGTGTCATGCAATTATCGAGTTTTAATGAAATTTCGCGCACAGTCATACAAATCCATTAAAAGCAAAAGCAACTGAAAAATGGGAGGTAGACAAAAACGCGTAAGTAGAAACCGCCAAGTAACTGAGTCAATGGCTTGCTGGTGGCTTCTAATTACCCAGGACGACTGGACTGGCTCTTGGTGGAATAGTTAATTGCATTGCCAATGATGCGGCAAAATCATTTTGACGCTCAGCCAGACAACGGACAAAGTACAACCTGCAAGGACGAAAGCTAAAAGCCATTAAGTCATTAGAGGCGCTTAAATTGTCATTAAAGTTGTAGAAATGGAATTTCATGAGCTGCTGCCGTTAGTTGTATAAATTGAATAACTTTATCTCGATACAAATGTGTGGCACATTAAATGCAGCAGCCACATCAGTCAAGCGCAAAATATGCCAGCAAAAAGTTTTTGCAGCTGCTGTGGCGAAATTGGGCAATTCCAAATTGCAAATGACATTAAAACATTTTGCAAGCTATATTTTTCAGACAGTTGTCTGTGTGTGGGTGTGTGTGTGTGTGTGTGTGTGTTAGCCATATGCTTAACGAGTTCGCAGTCAAGTTCTGTCGTTGTGTGTAAATTAAATAAAACATTAATTGCTTGCTTACTGCTCGTAATTTGCCAGCGAACCACATTCGGAGTCACAGTCACTGCGCAAAAATAAAAATAAATCAAGAAAGGACAACTATCCTGGGCACACCGAAGACGACATGCTCTTGCAGGTCGCCTGTGGACTTAACAAAAAGAGCAATTAACAAATAACAATCATATTTCAATATTTTTGGTTTTATTTTTCATTTTATTTAATGTGAACTAAAATCAGGCTTAAAAATGTTTACAAAAATACAACTTTAAAACTATATTTATTATGAAAGTTCAAAGTAAATAATGTAAAAATAAATAATTAATAAAAAAAAATTATTAATAAATAAAGCTGGGCGTTTTAAACTGTACAATAATTGTAAGAAGAGAAAAAAGCGAGTTGGGTGTGAAAACCTTGTTAAAAAAGATTTTTTATCTCTGAATAATATATTTTAGAGTTTTTTACTGAGGAAGCTGTATGAGAAAATGGACGGATATATTCCATCATTCCATCAACATAAATATGGAGCTGATGAAATAACTTATACACAATGCTGATCAGGAATGTGATTCCGTTGTTTGGTCGAACACGGGTCCTTCAATGCGCTTGCAAACTTGACGACAAAATTGGAGGATCCCTTGGAAGGGTATGGGAACAGAGCCACAGTGACACGTTCTGCCAATAAATCTCAATTGATCCCCGCGGTGTTGTTGCAAAAAGTTCAATTAAAAGTCTCCCCGCGGCATGCCTCACAGTGTCCAAAACAAAACCACGTGTCAGCTTGCAACTGTTCACCCACCAGCAGACCAACACACACACACACACACACATACAAATATTCCACTGTTTGTGTGAAAGGCAAATGGCTGCAAATATGCTAAGTGGCCATGTGTGCCATGTGCTCCAGTGGGAGCAGCAGACAGTTAACCAGCCAAATGACCCTCATTGTCTTTGCTCGCACAGGTGGAATTGCGGCGCTGGCAAAAAGTGTAGCACAGTTATTAGCGTGCCATTAAAGTTTATTGAGCCACTGCATTTTTAATTTAAAAAAAATCCATATAAAAAAAACAATGTGCTACTGACACGAGTCGAAAGTCCGTTTAGAAGTAGAGTAATATAAATTAGTATTTTTTTTGCTATAGTTTTGCATAGAGTAAGCTTTATTGAATCAATTTTAATAGCTGCAATTGCTTTAAGTTAGTTACTCTAATTTAATTAATGTGAGCAGCTAGCGCTGAAAGCTGATTTAAAGAATTTGAATTCTTGGAACTAAATTGTTAGTTTAAAGCTTTAGCTTCAGCATATGCTTTTAACTTAAATACTCAAATGAATCCAACTTAGAGCTTGCACAGAGCTATAAATGTCAATTTGCTCTTATAATTTAGCACTAGCAATTTTCCATTTACTTATTAAGCTTATATTTAATAAATAAGGAAATAAAAAATATTTTCAATTAACAATAATACAATAGTTAAGAACATATAGAGATTAATTAAAAAACACGAGCTTTAGCTTTATATTGGCTCAAAGTGATTGATTCTTTCACAAGTGTAAATTTAAAAGCTTTAATGTGCTTTTAGAGCTTTCAAATAGTTTTTGCTTTTCGTTTGTCAACTCTATTCTTAGTCTGTGCCTTTCAGCTCGTATCATTGCCACGTAATTGAATGTTGCACACACACACACACACACACACACACACACACACACACACACACACACACACACACACACACACACACGCAGTCACACACAATCAGCAGAGAGTCATAAACGTTCACATTTTGGCTTCTGAAATGGTTATGACGACGAGTTCATCCAACTGACCAACACAAATTTGCTCTGTGTGTGTTTATATACAGTGTATATATGTGTGTTTATATATATATATATATATATATATATATATGTATCTGCGTGGTTGGATAAGCGAGCAGCAAGTGCAAATAATAATATGCTTAACTGCACACACGCACATGTCCCCGGCCCAGAAACCGGACTCAGCTCTCGACTCTTGCTCGGAGTCCTGTGCACAGGAAGCGACTAAGGACAACACGCAGCAGCCTTGCTTGGCCAAACAGCATTAAGTAACCGCACGTACGCACTCTCTGCTCTGCTCTGCTCTGCTCTGTTCTGTTCTGCTCTGCTGTGTGTGTGTGAGTAATTGTAATAACTGTTGTTCTATATCGTTTGTCGTAAGCCAGCCATGTTTGCCACCGTAATTGGCCAGACTGTGCCCGCTACTCCCCCTGCCGAGACCAGTGCCACTTCGACTCCAACTCCTTGCTCTGCTATTGACAAGCTCAATAATGGCCATCGACCGCAACATTTGGTTTAGTTAGCCCTGGTCCCTTGTCTTGGTCCGGCTTTTAGTTTCAATTTCAGTTGCAGGTAGTCGAGCGCCTAATTGAATAGCTTCCCAGCTGGAACACGGCACGCTGCAGCTACACTGACACATTAACTCTATGACAGTTGTGAGCTTCGAAGCCCTAATCTGCATAGACTTTGCATTCTTGCCTGCCTGCCTGGCTGCCTGCCTGCCTGGCTGCCTGCCTGTCTGTGCCACAAACTTACTTATCGCCACACACAAGTGCAGATAAAGGGGAGACGCCCTCCGCCCCCCGCGCATCGTACTCAGATTAATATGCTGCTGGCGCACATGTGAAAATCGCTGGCTGCCAAACCCTTATCACATGCTCCCGGGACACACACAACTACATCAAGGCAGTCCTTTTCTACTTCTTCTTCTTCTTCGTCGGTTTTTCTTTTTTCTTTTTTTTTTTTTGTGTCTTTGGCATAACTGCTTTGCATGCATATCGTGGCCCATTCTCTCTCGAGCTAACTGCATCTATTTAGCATAATTTGTTGTCTTGTCTGCTGCCTCTTCTTGTTGCTGTTGTTGTCTGCAACGTCTGCGTTGCTTTTCCTTTACCTTGAGTGGGAGGCGGGCAGTCAAGTGTCAAGTGGCCAAGATGCGCAGTTTGTTGAGACAAAGACTGTGTCTGGATTTTCAACTTTTTTATAGACAGCAATTGAAATTTATTTGCCCCACTGAAATGCTTTAAGCAGTTTTAAAGTTATAGCTCTATCCGATGTCTATCAAATATTTATTAGACATAAAGTTTCAGCATTTTTCGCTTTAGTATTTTATTTTCTATTGGACAAGACTATGTTCTATATAGTAGTATGTGTCGTAGCTCCTATAAAAACCATCGGTCAATAATTTAGCTTAGTCAAACTTAGCACTTATAACTTATAATTAATAAATAATATTTGAGCAAATACTTTTAATCGACGTCAGAGGACGATGGCTATGATAAGAAAACCACATTTTACATTATTTTATGTCTGTAAAGGTCTTTAAAGTAAAATCTCAAAGTGCACAAGACTAAGCTCAAGATTTGAAAATGCCGCCAACCTTAAATATTATACAGCACTGACACTGACGTTGCTAGTCAATTGTGACGTCAACAGCGCACTAAACAGCTGTTCATTTGCTTCTGTGCTCAGCTGTTGTCTTTTTTTGTGTACGAAATGCAACAAATATTTGTCAATTATACACAAAATTGTAACTAAAAAACTTCAAAGTTTTGCAGCTATGGTAAGTCTTAAGGCAGTTGCTGTCAAGCTGTATGCTCAGAAATTGTCAAATATTTGCAGAATTTGGAAACAATTTGCCCTAATTTGAGTGCTTTGACAAGCGCTGTGGCCAATTTAGTTTACAAGGATTTATCAAAAGGTAAATAAACTAAACAAATTAATAAACACAATCTTAAATGTATGCTGAAATTATAAGTGATCTATATTTTAACAGATGAGCGTCTCAGCAACATTCAGCCACAGTTTGAGAACAATTGCGGCGTGCTTTATTTGAGCGCCCAAAAGGCCAAGGATCAGCCGGTGGTTTTTATACCCTTGCCACACTCCAAGGACATCGACTTTGAGCTGGTTAAGACGATGCAACACCAACTGAGCAACAGCCAAATCTATGTGGCCATTATTGATAATACAGGCAATATATTGTACTACCAAATAACAGAAGGATTTTGTGAAAAGTAATTTTAAAAAAATAAATAGAATAAAGCATTGATTGAAATTGCTACGAAACTTTGTTGTTTTTCCCTTTGCTATTGCTACTGCTACAAGGAGCAAAAGAGCAAAACGAATATGCGATTGCTACAGCAGTAGCAGCTCTGCCGCCATGCTCTCGTTCTTTCTGCAATTGCTACAACTACAGAGAGCACAATGCTACTAATTGCTATTGCTATTGCAAATGAGAGAGCAGAGCAGAGCGAAAGAGAATTTTTCATTATTGTGCTATTGACTCTAGTATTGCTCAGTTAAGGATCGCGTAGCAGTAGCAATCTCATGCATTTCTTGTGGGGCTTTACCAATTCATACTATTTTTTTGGTCTGATTTTGGTTTTTCTGGTTTACCCAATCCAATCAACAAATGTTGAACGATTTTGCATTTAATTGCCCCCAGAAATCTTATTTTTCTTATTTATATTTTTCATTTAAATTTTAGTTTTAGTTTAAGTTTAATTTAACATTTCTTTTCCTTTTTGTATTTGTTTGTGTCGAGACTGACTTTAGTTGACAGTATATAAATAACTAAATAAATAGCAGGTCATTGCTCTTACTGCTATGAAGAAGTTAAGTCAAAGACTGAATATAAATAAATAATTGTAAATTAAGCAACTCTTCTATACATTTAAAAAAAATCCCAACATATTAAAACAGCACTCATTTAATAGCGATAGATACATTTATTCAAAAATCATATCATAGTTGCATAAATAACAATTATGTGCATAGCCCCATAGGCTGGGCAAATCAATGCTTTAGCATGTTGGCAAATTAGCTGCTCGATGTCCATCAACTACAATTTCAAACGATCCTAAGTGTTGCCTTAGGACTATGCACATAATAAATGACAATAGAACTCGCTGCATTGGGCGCGTGCGTAATCGTAATCATAATCATAATCATAATCATATTCATATTTATAATCGTAGTTGTAATCAATAATCGTAATATAATTATCATGACATTATTGTGTAACTTAGATCTAAATTTCAATTATCGAATACTATAACTTAGCTACAAAATTAAAAATAACACTAAATATACAATATATATCTTAAGTGTATTAACAATCTGATTGCATGCAATTGATGAGAATACCACTAATAAATTTTCTTGTTGGGCATTTCTCATACATTTCTCCTGTCAGCGGTTCATGTTTTCTTTCTTGTTTTGTTTTTGTTTTTTAAAGCGTGCGCCGCATCCAAACAAATCATTTTCAATAAGAAATTGAATTAAAATGTTTAAAAAAATTCAAAAAATGCTCAAAGCAATACAGTTTTTATGTTTTTGTTTTCTTTTCGTTTTTTTTTAAAGTACAATAATAAATAACAAATGTATAAGCATTTATAACTAATATAATATTTCAACTCGGGCAATGGGCTGAGGAGTTGACTGAACTTGAAAAAAATATACAGTTTTAAAATTGTAAATATTTTGTTGTTGTTGTTGTTGTATGTGTGTTATGTATAAATGTATGTATGTATGAGCTCGTTTAATCGTTATTATATGTATTTTATATATGTATATATGCATATACCTATAATTTATTAGAGTGCATACAATATTATGACTTTTTTTCATTTGTTCTCTCAACATTTTGAATGTGATTTGTATGTTTAATATGAAAATATGCAAGTGTTTTTCTGTTTCTGTGTGTGGGTTTCTGTTACTGCCCTTAAACTCATCTACTGGCGCTTGTAAAATAGCTGTGTATAAATATGGTTCTTCTCTTTTTTCTTCAATATTTCAACAATCATCTATAAAATATAGAACCGGGCTTCCGAAAAAAATCTGTCCAAAAAATCTACAACATTTATGTTTAAGGCTTTCCAAAGGTTCGTCAGACTATTCAATATTTGATTTAGGATAAAGCAATCGAAATAAAATACAACTTTCTTAAATGTTCGTATGCTGTACAATGATAATGATAATGATAATGAGATAATGTGTGTACTATATATCAATTTTAGCAGCTCTGGAAAATCGATGATGACTGACTGTATATGATGTATGTATGATTGATGATCCAAGTTTTACATGAATGTAGAATATTCTAGGCAATTTGGTTAATGCTTCTGAGCAACATGCAAATATATATAGTATATATGTATCGGGGTATATCCTTCGATTCATGTGGCTAAACAAATCGCTGCACATGTGTAAAAGCATTATACAACTTATTTAACTGAGCTAGGCCCAGGGCCCTGGGATCCATTAAGAATAATGAGCGGGATTAACACCACTCGGCCGTGTATGAAAAGTCCTGGAAGAGCAACTGTTCGTCGTCGGACAGGTGTCGCGGCTCCTTTGGCGGTGTCAGATGCGCCTTCTCCGACGTGAACTCCTCATCAAAGTTCGAGACATCCTCCAAATGGTTCTGCAAAACGCAAATCAAACGAGTTTAGCTACCAATAATTATATTTGTTGTTGCTGTCGGTTGCAAGACTTACAATTGTGGGTACAAATGGTGGCTTGACCTTGCGCAGCAACAGGTCATCCCAAACGATGGAACGGAAGAATGCCTGTTTCTTAACATCCTCCGCATCGCGCTCCGATGAGCCCAGACGTCGCTCCGGATTCTTACGCAGCAGCTGCACGTGATTGAAAAATAAGAACAACAATTAATTAATTCAATTAGGATTAATTCGATTGCTTATTCCAATAACTTACCCGACGCATGACGGCTATGGCCTCCAGTGAGAGGAAACGCGGATAGCGCACCTCATCGTTAACAATTGAATCAAAGACTTCCTCCTCATCGTCGCCAGGGAAGGGTGACTGTAAAACTCATGGCAATTAGCATGCACTTCATGCAGCAGTCAATCATTCACTTACCTCGCCGACGAGCATCTCAAAGATGAGCACACCGAGTCCCCACCAGTCAACGGCACGTGTATACGATGTCTCGGTTAGCACCTCGGGCGCGAGGAATTCGGGTGTGCCGCAGAAGGTGCCAGTGCGATCGCCAAAGCCCATGCCCTCCTTGCACAGACCAAAATCGGCGATCTTCACATAACCATCCGTATCGAGCAGCAAGTTGTCCAGCTTCAGATCGCGATAGATGATCTTGTTCTCGTGCAGATACTGCAGACCCAGGACCACACACGCCGCATAGAAGACAGCGCGTGGCTCCAAGAAGACATCGGTGTGGATGTGCATCATCAGATCACCGCCGGCAGCATATTCCATCACAAAGCAGACATGTTGCTAAATTAAACAAACAATAAGTTGTGTTATATAATGCAAGTTGAGTAATTTAGTTACGAGACTACTCACGTCTGTTTGGAAGCACGAATACAAATTGACTAAAAACGGATGACGCATGGCATTGGCCACCTCAAAGATGCGCTTCTCGCTGAGCAGCGATTCGACCTCGTCGCGTGCAATGATGTCGCCCTTCTTGAGCGCCTTGATGGCATAGTATTGATTGTTGCTGCGCAGCTGCGACAATATCACTTTGCCAAAGTGCCCGCGTCCCAGCACGCTCAATAGCCGGAAATTGTCCATGGACAGCATGCCGGCATTGGATGGTGCTTGACCAGCACGCTGCGAATCGTAGCCGGGTTCGCGATACTGCAAGCCACGTGCCACATTCCGACGTCCGCTAGTGGAGGCAGCAGCAGCTGCTGTACCAGCTGCCGTGGCCTTGGCCACATTCAGCTCGTATTGATTGGCATATATGGGTTGTTGTTGCTGTTGCTGTTGTTGTGGCTTGTCCTGTCGCTGTGTGGGCTGCGGAAATTGTGGTGCGCCGGCAGCAGCGCTATTGCCATAAATGGTAGGTGTGGCCGGCTCCTGGATGATGGGCGAGGACTGCACGTAGGGCAATTGTTGCTGCTGCTGTTGTTGCTGTTGCTGTTGCTGCTGTTGCTGTTGTGTGCCCACATAAAGCTTACCCAGCTGCGGTATGACCTGATAGCAAAATGTAAAGATTCAGATTAATATAAATGCCCAGTTTGCAAAAGTGATGTGTTAGTTTTGTTTGTTTTAGTGTGCAACTGGAAAGCTCTGAATTTGTTGAATTGTTCTTGTTGCTCGTCGTTTACCTCATCGAGTGGTTTAACGCACTCAACCGTTTCTATGAAAACACTTTCAATAGCTATTGTCTCCTTGGCAGAATCCTCAATAATAATGCAGCTGCTGCTGCTGACGTTGCTGTTGCTGCGACTGCTGTCTGTTGGTGTTGTTGTCTCAATGGGTTCGATGGTAATGTGTACAAGATTGATTCTAGCCTGCAAGAGTTTCTATTTGTACTTTAAAATGCGGTTGGGGGGGCAGCTTCAACTAGTTTGTGAATCACACACAGAAATATACACACACAAAACACATACAGGTGCAGTGGTTGATGTTGTTCCTGTTACCGTTGCTGTTGCTGTTGCTGGCAGCAACAGTTGTTGCATGGGACTGGCCAAGGCCAATAATGGATGAAAATGTTGCTGCTGTTGTTGCTGTTGCTGTTGCAACGCACAGATTTGACGCACTAGTTGTGCAAATGTCTGAAATGTTGGCAATAGCATGGCGCTAACAAACCATTGCCAATAGATCGATTGGCTAAAAACAACTGAAGGCGCCCAAGTGACAAAGTCATGACCAAAAGGCCAAGAGGTCTAAAAATTGCCAAGAAAATGTAGGCTAAAAAAGAATCCACTCGTAAAGCGCAAATGTACTTAGCTCAAATATATATATATATATATATATATATATATATATATATATGGCCACTATATATATATTTAAACAACGTTAAATCGCATTAAAAAGGAAAACAAAACAAAAACAGACAAAAACGCTGACGTTTCGCTCGGATGCAACGTGTGCGGGGGCAGGACAGAGAACGATAGAGGGAGAGAGAGAGAGAAAGAGAGTGAGAGAAAGAGAGAGTGAAACACACACATAGTACAGATACAGGGTGACTCGTGGCACATCGAATGAAAACACCATTATTGCTGGCACGTGAAATGATTTTTGTTGCTGTTGGCCTGCGTCTGCTTCAATATAAACTTGTCTATTTCGAGCACTTAAATCGTCTCATTAAGCATTTCATTTTGACCACGTTGTTTAGCTTGAAGTGTCGCCGCGGTAGTTGCTTTTAAATTGTCAAAATGTATATTTATGACATAAACTTTGATATATGCCAGTGCTTAAGAGCAGACCATATTAGCGAAGTGAGTGATTTTGACTACAAAGTCAAATTAAGCATGTTTTGCTTTGAAAAAAAAGTTTAACTTTGTATAAATTGTAAATTAATCTATTAACAGACATTAGAAAACTTTGGCGATTTTATGAAGACATTCAATTGGGTTAACACTTCGACTCTTGACGTCTAATTCATCACTTCATCATTTCATATTTTTTAAATGATATGTGAGAATGTAAATATTTCGCAATATGTACAATATTCAGAGCTTTCGTTTGGTTCAAATACTTATATATAAGAAATATAAACAAGAGTTAACAAATTTCTACAGTTAAAGCTGCGCTCTTCAACTGGCGCCTAATTAGTGGCAATACTTTCTTGTAACATTTAAATAACAGTTGCTGTTAGGTAAACTACTGGTGCATATTGTGATGCTGTTAATAACATGCAGGCTGTTAGATGAACTACGTTTGCTGTTAATGCGCGTTTGCTGTTGCTATTGCTGTTATGTTATATTACAGAGTGTAAAAGTGAGTGTCTCTATGTGTGAGTGTGTGAGTTGCTTCTATGTACATACTGTTAACAGTTAATGGTTAGCATACAAGGAATTTGGAGTAGGAATTCAGGAAATATAACAACAGCTTAAAGGCTGAAGCCAAGCGGATCATGTAACAATAACATTGACATTGAATAACAGTAAGTAAAACACCAATAGGGTAAAAACACATAAATGGCTGCAAACGGCAGTCCAAACGCAATTAAAGGACAAATAAAACCAAACCATTGCCCGACAAAACAAATTAACAAAAAGAGATAATCAAATGAAAGAAAAAACCTCCTAACCTCCACACAGAAACGATCGGCACTGGAACTGTGACTGGACTGCAGACCACCGCTGTACACATACTCATCATCATCCTCGGGATACTCAACCAGTGGCGACGCTGGCTTCGGCTCGTCAGGATCACCGCCCAGGATCACCACCGGTGGCAGCGTTAAAACTGGACGATGCAGCTGCTGTTCCACAGCCGATGTGGGCACTGGGGGTGGCAATGTCGTTGGCCTTGGGGGCAGCTGGAACTGAAACGGGTTGCGTATTGATAAGGTGAGCTCGCTAGCGCTTTGTTGCCTGTGCTGGTGGTTTTGGTCAGTTTGCTGGCGACTCTTGGTTAGTTCTGGTTGCGGTTCAGGGGTCGGCGTAGCTGGCGATTCTTGCAAGGGCATAATTGTCTCTATCTGCATTATGTGCAGCGCTGCCATTCGATTTGCGGTGTTCTGCTGCATCTGCTGTTGATCCGTTTGCTGCTGCTGCAGTGTCTCTAGCAGCTCCTGCTCCAGGTGCAGCTGCTCCATGGACCAGCCGGGTGACTGCTGTGTGTGCAGCATGCGGCGCAGCGTGTTTGGATGCGACTCCATTTCGGAGAGGAAGTCAAATTCATGCAAAGCATCCTGCAACTGTCGACGTTTAACGGCATCATCACAGAACACGCACACGATACGCACATACACACACCACACCCGCACACACAAAGCATAAAGCAAACAGCAGGCAGGGGGGAAGATTGGAGAGTGTGGAAGAGAGGAGAACAGAGACGAAAAAATGGGGGGAGATAAGCACACGACTGTTGGTAAGAAGTTTAAGCGTGCAATGAAGACAGATATTCCAAAAGATGCGAACAGGTGAAGAGAGTGAGAGAAAAAGAGAGAGAAAAAGAAAGAGAACTCAAAGAGAGAAAAAAAGAGAAAAAGGGATCTCGGAGACAGAGAGAGAGAATGAAAGAGAGATCTCAGAGAGTGGGCAAATGAGAGTAGAGAGTAGAAATGAAGAGATGAGTGTGATTTCAGAGAAGAATTTCGAGAGAAAAGAGATGGAAAGAGTAGACAGCCAAACTGGGAGAGCAAAGAGAGAATGCAAATGAGAGTCGAAAGTAGAAATGAGGTCAGGAGGTGAAGACATGAATGTGATATAATGTAAAGAACACACGCCTCTCGAGAGAGTGAAAGAGAAGGTAGAGAAAGATAGAGAGCTAAGCAGACGCAATGTACGAAAATGCTTTAAGAATTATGACGTTCTTTCTTTGTTATGCTCACCTAGTAAATCAGATATAAGGAACTAGTAAGGCTTCTAAGGCTAGGTCGGTAAAATGCGCTCAAGTAAAAAACTTATACCACAAATTGATCCTAGCCAGGCTTGAATAAAGGTTTGGTTTTTGGAACTCTGCTCGAAACTTTTCATAAAAATTGAATTAAATATACTTACTAAACTAACTATTACCTAATACTATTCTCAATTTTATAGTACCCCTTCCGACCTATAGCTTTTTCATTAACCAATACTCTTGCACGAATTCAAATATTTTTTCTGGTTGAGGGTTTCTATGCATTTCCGAGCTAATATCATTAACATAAAAATAAACTTATTTTCGGGAAGGTTTTTTAAAAGCAAGCATCAATTTAACTAATGATATTTTAGTTCATTAAAAAAAAATAACTCCGACCAAAAAAATAAGACGCTTATAGCCACAAATAAGGCCATAGGAATGGAATATTTAGATCTATTCAGCTGAACTAACTGTAGTAGAAAGTACTTTAAGCTCATTGTATTCCTCAAAAATATTGCAGTTATGCCAACCAATAAATAAAACTGATTTTAAAAAAGCTAACAAAATGTTGTCAATGATAAATATATTTAACAACTAGTTCGCCGTAATACTGCAGAGTGTTTCTGAGCAAGCCTTTCAAGTAGATAATGAAATCTACAATTCAAATCGAAGAGTATTGTGATCAATTTTGAAAATAGCAGTAGTCAAATGGAGCACTCAACGTCGAGTTTGTTCTGTATGGAGTTTTGGGTAGCTATTCAAATGACCAAATAAATATATGAAAATATTTACAGTTAAAAAAAAAAAATACCAACACCAAAGCGTAAAGTGTGACTATACAGACTATATAGTAGAATGGGATGAGTGAATAAATATACAGAATGAGCAGCTCTGGCAGAGGCACAACGATCAAGTCAGCTACAGAGAATACAGCTATGTAGATTTATATATAATAGATATATATATATATTCATAGAGGAGTTTTTATTTATAGGGTATAGGGTAGAGTAGTGTGTGTTGCTATACAGTTGCCAGGCGTAGAATATGATAATTTGCTTACCTCTTGATCCAGGATAGGCGTCACGGCCTTGAGCACAGGCGGCGGTGGCGGCGCTGTGGTTGGTGCTGCAGTGCGTCCAACTGTCGTCTTGCCAGCCATCTGCAGACTGAGTGAATTAGGTCTGGCCGCGCTGGGCTGAACGCTGCTTGCCGGCGGTGGTGTCTCCGGTGGCAACACACTGATGCCCTGCATATGAAGGGAGAGCGGACGCAGACCGCTCAAGCCGCTCGAGCCGGGATCGGCATACTCGCCGGGCGTCTCAACATGATCATGCAGTCCAGCCTCCGGATCGAATTCCATATTTTGGGCCTGTTCGCCGGGCGAATACGGCTCCGGTTCGATGGCCAGCGCATCTGACGAGGGTGTTCGCGAAATGGGCGACTCGGAGCCACGGGAGGCGGCGCTGCTGGGCAGTGGTGAGGAGGCGCGTCCCGTGGCAGTGGCAGCAGCAACTGTTGTGGCATTATTGCTGCCGCTGCCGCCCAGGTGCACATGATTGCGTGCATTGCGCTTGAGCAGGCGACCCCAGGTCGCCACATTGATGTTCATCTGTTTGGCACGCGGTATATTCTTGGCCTGCTGCCGATTGAAGATCATGCGCTGGCGTCGCAGTCGTGGCTTCTGCGAGATCATCGGATTGAAAAACTTGACCTCGGCAAAGAGCAGACCCTGCGGCTCCAGCTGTAGCGCCATACCATGACGCACATCATCGATGAACTCCTCGAGCCGGAGCACCTTGACGGCGCACAGGGAGCGCCAGTCGCGCCAATAGACGCCAATCTCCAGTTCACGGGAGCGATCTAGATCGATGGAGAAGCGCTGATCCCAGGCCTGCTGCGAGCATGGCTTCCACGACGTTTGGCCGACCGTAATGTTGTCCAGCTTAATGGCAGCCATAATCTCAATGGAGGTCTCATCCTTAACCGAATAGCTCTTGGAGCTGCTGCGCGAGGTGACGCCTTTGACAAAGCTGCGCAAATCACCGGGACTGGAGCTGTTGTCCTTATCGCGACGCGAACGTCCGGGCACATCCTCCAACAGATCCTGACAGCCCATCAGACGCACCTCCAGCTTGCCGGTGACACTTGCGCAACGACCCATCGACGATACTGATTGATACGACTTCCCACCCAGCAGACCACCCGGTCCGCTCTGCAGCGATGTGTAATGAACCGGTGCCGGCGACGTGGATTGCTGCACTATTTGCAGCTCCTGCTTCAACAGCTGGGCAGTGGGCGAGTCGGCGGGCAGCTCCTGGCGGCGCAGCTCCAAGGAGTAGCGCAAGAGATCTAATTTACGCGATGATTCCGACAAACGGCCGTGTGCCTAAAACAAAAAACCATAGAATGTAAAATTTTAATTAAAGGTTTTCAATTAAGAATTATTGAGTATGAAAACAAGTTGTTTCTGTTGTTTTGTTTTGTTTTGTTTTACAGGCTACTTTATTAATTTTACAAGTTTATTACATGTTTATTACATATTAAACTGATTCAGCGCACATTTGGTGTGAGGAACATTGAGAACAATATTTAAACTTATGCTTGTAGTTCAGAGCACACCTACGGGTAGGGGGAGGTCGATTGGATTGGGATTGGGATTAGGATTGAGACTGGGATATTGGGTGGTTAATCGGTGTGACAACTTACGCAGAGTGTTAAATGCAGAGCTATGAAACTAAAAAAGATATTACTAAATTCGCTGATTAACGAACTTTAAAGACCATTGCAGAGTCAGAGGCTTATTTATAATAAAATTATTAGGCATTTATAAGTATTGGATGAAAGGAACTGGCAGAGTATGATTCATGTGGGAATATGTTGGAGAATTAACTAAACATTCGTAAACTTTAAAAAGATAAACTTCCACTTAAAGAAATACCTAATGAAAGCCTATAAAAACTCTTAACTTTATTTCTTTAAACATTATTTAATTATTGTATTAATGTAATTGCAACACTTAGGGAATTTGCGCTTAAGGGAAACAACAAAACAAACTGTTATATTTCTGATGGCAATTCATTTTGAGAATTTGGCAAATAATAATAATAATAAATAATAATAATAAATAATAATACAAAATAATAATATTAAAAAAATATATATTATAATAAATAATAATATATAATAAAAATAAATTAAATCAATATATTAAAATAATTATAATAGTTCCTCAAGATAGCCTGACCAGAAACATATTCCTAAAAATATATTATATGGTACGCTTCTCACTACGTCTCTATATTTGCCTTTAGGAAAGTCTGTCGCTAGTTATTTTTGCATCAAAAATTTGGTTTTTTGGACAATCAACATGATAATAATATTCATTTCGATCAATTTAAAATTTTTTAAAATATTTTGAAATGAATACTTCATACCGAATGAACGCAAAATAAACTTAGCCCGTCTAAATGCGGTCTCAGAAACTAGACCTCATCTGACTTGTCTGATCTGCAACTTTCCCATTTGTTATTTAACTATTGAAATTATAAAACTACTTTTCTTACATGTAATGAGAGAAGTTAACACAAACAGACGGACATTAACTTAATTATCCCTCTCTCTTATTCTCCCTCTCTCCGTATCTCTGTCTCTCTTTCTCTGTCTGCAATGGCATTTTTGGTAGTTGTGTATTATTCTCAAGCCTATAACTAGAAACCAACTAAGGCAGCTGTCGTCGCAGCACGGGACGCTCGCCGAGAGAGAAGGCGCGTCCGCGCAGCTGGAAACGCTCGGCCATCCAGCGCTGGCAACTCTCGCAGAGGCAGTTGGGATTCTTGGTGGGTCCGACATGATGGCCCGGTTTTCGCATGGCAACCACACTGCCAAAGCGTCGCGTCTTCTCCAGATGCTCCGGCGTGTAGCCCGAAACGATCGTGGACGTCTCACTGGCCAGACTGGGACTGTCGCGCGATATTTCGAAGCGACGCACGGGCAACGGAGAGGACGCTGTCACCGTTGTGGCAAATGTGGTTGCCGAGGTGGTGCTGGGCGGTGCCTCGCTGCCGCAGCGCACCACAGTGCCGGTCGCCGAGAGCAGCGCCGGCGAACTGCGCTCCGAGGAGGGTGTACCCGACGCTGCCTGTACGCTGAGATTGTCGCGAGCCTCGCTCTTCCAGCGATAGCCAGCGTGCAGACGCTTGAAGGGATCGTCGATGGCACCAGACGCAGCCGTTACAACTGGTGCTGATTGTGGCGGCTCTGGACTGGCGGACGGACCAAAAAAGTGCAAAAAACCGGGACGATTGCGTGCCACCGTGTGTTGCTGCTGCAGCTGACGTCCTGGATATGTATTGTAGCCCACATTGTACTCGGAGAAGCCATCCGATTCGGAAGGCAGCGTATCACTGCGTTGGAAAGAGCCGCGCTGAGACTGCACCTCCGTTATGGTTGTCAGTGGTGGATTCGGTGACGTCGAGGCAGCAGCAGGCAAAGAATACTGCGGCTGCTGCTGAAGATGATGCTGATGCATTTGGCCCGTGGAGTGCTGACGTGACCAGAGTCGCTCCATTTGTCGAATGCGCACACGATCCAGCGAGTTCTCATAGTCAAAACTATCGGATTTGGTCAACGGTGCATATGGTGCAAAGCTGGGCGTATCCAGCTCATCCGTATCCTTCCACGAGGAGTCTACACAATCGCCAGCTATGGCACTGGAGATGCTGCTGCACGTCGCATCGTGTGGCATTGTCGAGCGTGAGGAATTTGGATATGCGCTGCTGCTCTGCGTCTCATCGCTCGGCTGTCGCATGTATTTCTGGCGTAGATTGGCCAATTTGGCGGCACGCTGATCGCCAATATGTTTGCGAAAGAGCAGCTGCTTGGACTCGTTGACCTCCTCGGCCGTGCTGCACTTGGTGATGCCATGCCCCAAGTTGAGCTTCTGCGACTGATGCTGCTGTTGTTGTTGATGCTGTTGCTGTTGCTGCTGCTTCTGTTGCTGCGGGGATTTGTTTGCCAATCGGCGTGGCAAGGCGGCGCCCGAGATACGCTGATGACGCAACAGCATCTGCTCATTGTCAAGCACGGTTTGTGGCGTCGAATTCGAGTCCAGCTCATAGTGATACTGCTGCCCATGGCTATTGTCCGAGTCGTGGCTGCTGCTGCTGCTACTGCTACTGGCTTCCGCATCTGCCTGCTCATCCTGTTCATCGCCCTCAGAGCCGGTGCAATAGACATCAATGTGGACGGTGCGCGGCTTCTTCTCGCCCAGATTGGGCAGCAGTCGAGGAGATGATGCAGTGTTGGACAATTGTGGTATGCGCGGCAGCGATGCCGATTTAAATGTGGACGAGGGCGTAATGGGCGTGGTCGCTGACAGCGTGGGCGAATAGGGGGGCTGTAAACAAATAAATAATCACAGTTAGTCAAGGTTTTTAGATGCCATCATAAAGTGAGTCACTTACCACATAGTTGTTCGCCTCCTCCGCTTGCCGCCTGCTGGTAAAACTCATGAGCGCCTCGGTCGTCGCCCGGCGATGCTCGTAGGCGGGCCGACGACTCTGTCTCTGTCGCTCCTCCGTATCGCTAGTCTGCGAGTAGGCATCGCGCAGCTGTTGCGCTCTCACCTTGCTGTGGTAGACAAAGGGCTCATTGACTGACTCCTGCTGTTGCTGCTGCTGGGGCAGAAAGTCGGCAACGGCAGAGACAACAATATTGCAGGTGCTGCGGCAACGTGTGCCGCATTGCTGAGCACTTACGCCCCCAGCAGTTGCAGTCTCACCAGTTCCTGTCGTTGCCCCAGCCGCTGCTCCTGGTTGTGTATGCCGTGAGGCTTGCGGACTGCCAAACGCGGAATCCGCATTGGTAGTTGCCGACGAGTTGGTGCTGCGAAAACTCGTAGCACCCGTTGCCTGTGGAAAACGCTTTAAATTTAAGCATGCTGCTCTTTTTGTTATGTATTTGCCTTAGTATCGTTTTCTCAATGCTTCTTTTTTTTTAATTTTTGCAACCAGTTTTGGTGATCTTGAAATTACAAATGTAAATACACTCAGAAAAAAATTGCCTCGAATTTTGGAAATCGCTTTGAAAAGTATAAAAATTGTCTGATATACGAAACAAAAACGTACACGAAAACAAAATATATTTCTTTATATTCGAATTTATTTCGAAAAAGTCGAAATGCAATGATTAATTTTTAGAAAAAATCCATTCTGCAATTCAGGATTAGTAATGGAATTTGGTATATCGACTACTTTATAGGAGTTTAAATGCTGTCTGCAAAAACAAAGTTTAATATTTATATACGAAACACAAAAGATAATCAAAGAGTTCAGTGTAAACATACAAAATAAAACACCCAAGAAATTAAATATATTTTTTCTACATTTTATAAAATTTACCCTCGAATTGAGAAAAAAACCCTTTAGTTCTTCCCTTCCTTTTGAACAATACGAAAAGTTACACTTGGCGCCAAAACTGGGGATTTTCCTAAATACAGGGCGACTTTTTTTCTGAGTCTTTGAACGTATGAATTCAGAATAAGAATGAATATTTAGAACTTGAGCCTTGGGGGCTTATATGCATATATACATATATATATATATATATATATATATATATATATATATTACATTTTAAATATGCCTTTCAGTTGTTATCAACTTTAAGTGGTCATTGAGAAAACGAAACTTTGCCATTGGCCACTTACCTTCTCTGGTTCTGTTTCATGGTCCTCTGTGGGCGTGCACCATTTGTACACCACACGCACCGGATGCAGTGGCTCCCGTGCACTAAATTCACGCTGCACTGGCTCTCCGGCGCGTGCGAATGTCAGCTGGGCACGCACTGTCCACTCGGCGGTCAGCTCATGAGGCAACGGCACTTGTTCCGCCTCCGTGGGATTCTTATTGTTACCGCTGCTGCTCATGACGCGACTGCGAATGCGGCTGCCTTTCTAGGCACACATGTTGATTGCCCAAGGTGCCGCCTTTGATGGGTGGGCGTCGATCTTATAGCTTCTATATACAACACACGATCTGCACAGATACGCGGCATATAGTTTTTATATGCTAAAAATATCACACACACAAAATGTTGCTCTTGATACTAGTTTGGCAATCACAAACGTACACACAAAAACATTGCGAGGGCAGCTAGAAATGTTCCAGCGCTTGAAATTGAAATCGTAGAGAGCATTTTGAAATTCATAAAAATATTTCAAATTAATTTCTATCGAATTATTTAGCTTTCATCTTTACTGATAAATCAATACTCGAGTGTTCCACTTTTGCAAAAAACCAAAAAGATCAAAAGAATCCCTAAGAAAAATAATGAAATGGACAAATTGAACCGTCTTTCTATAAGAAGCCCCCGATTTGTTTGTACAATGATCAAATGAGGCAATGATTTGCTAATTAATGATCACAAATTAAAATCTATAGCCAAAATACGTGCCGACAAAGGCTAAAAATAAATTACATAAGTGACTTCAAATATAAAATATCGTTTCTAATAATCTTCAATCTGACGTACGTATTCTTATCTGAATCACCAAAAATATGCTAATTATAGAGAAAATGGAACAAAACTAATTGAGGAAACCATTTCAAATGATTGATTTTGCAATTCGTTTCGAATACTGATCACTAATTCAAAATAAGTTTCTATTGCAGGCACTGGACATATTTTCTGAAGCCGCCCTCGTTAGATGGTCGATTTATTTGGTGGTTTGTTGGCTTTTGATACTTTTCGTTTTAATCTTAATAATTTTTGTGTTTTTTTTTTCCCTCTTCCATTATTTATTTCTTTTTTTATAGTATTTTTAGCATTATTCAGCCACGCACAAAAACACTTTCATTTTTAGTTTTCTATTCACTTGGCATGTAAAATGTTGTTTCTAATTTTATGTGCATTTATTTTTAAGTTCTCTTGACGTTTATTGTTGCTGCTGCTTTTTGTTGTTGCTGGTTGTTGTTGTTGTAAAATACTCAAAAATCGCAAGATGACCCCAAAAGCCAATTCAAGTAAACCACGCACGAAAATAAAATGCTGTTCGAAAACTAGCAAGACGAAAATATTAAAATAAAATAGAAAATTACGCAATTTTTTTTTATTTTTTTTTTTTTGCAACTAAGTATTAAAAAGAAGAGAAAACTAAAACTGCAGACACGCTGCGTATGCGTAATGTTTTTTATGCCTGGGATTTAAGTGAAGTCGTTTGTGCTTATGGGTGTGTGTGTGTGCGTGTGTGTGTGTGTTTGTGTGTACGTGTGTGAATGTCTCTTTTAATTACGTATGCATAAAGTTTAAGCCCCAAAAACAAACAAAAAAATTACACAAAAATCGCCGCAGAGCAAAAAAAAATAATTAAAATTTTCAACTAGAAATTAATTCATTTAAGCAAAACAAAAAAAAAGGCACACGGCAAACTGAACGAAAGAAAAACCCCGGGGGAAATAAAGCGCGCACGTAGCCCAAACGGCAACAGAACTCAAACTGAAATGCGTGAAAATTTGCTAGAGAAACAATTTTCCGTTTTCAAAAAGCAGACAGGCAGAAATTTGGTTACTCTCTCACTCTCTCTCACAAAATGTACAAATAAATATGTATATATATGTAGAAACTCTAGATGTGGATATGTATGTGCTGCTCAGCATAGTTCTATTAATGTTTAGCAAACACAAATGAGCAAAGGGCATTTGGCTGTTGCCTTTGTTTATCGCCCAATAAAAACCAACTGAGCCAATCCAAAACATTAAAATAACAACATCTGTTGACTGCTGGTCGCCTGCATATGTTTATGTCAAAAACAAATAGAAAAGAAAAGTAAAGAAAGAAAACTGCACAACAGCAAAGCATTCCTCCACAACCACCACCAAATTCATGCTGTGGTATTTTAAACAAATAAATATGTCCAGTAATAGAACAGGAGACGGGCTCCATGACTATACTCCGTATGCAGAGACCCACCTTGCACTGTTTTTAAGAAAATATGAGAAATAAAAACCGCGGCATCAGTTGAACAGATAAATCACAAGGCAATCGCCTGTCCATGTGACAGGAAGTCGAATGAGATAAGTCAGGTTGCATTTTGAATACGCTCAAAATGGTATTTAATATTTTAATTATAAATATGAAATTGAATAAACAGCTTATTTTTAACAAATCGATCTCATTTTAATTGTAGAAATAACGAATAGAAATTTGTAAATTGTGGCAGCTACTTTCAATAGTTAAATTCTTTAAAAATAAATAAATAATAATAAATACTAAATAAATAAATAATATTTGAATGAATGAAACCAAATAAAATTGAACAATATAGCAACAATGGTATTCATGCATTTAGCATAGTTATATTTAACATTTTTTCAGAACATAAATAAATTGAATTTAATATACTTTAAACATGACAAATCAAAGAAGTCATCGATTTTTATCAAAAGTTTATTAAGAAACAATAAATAAAAAGCAAGTCAAAAATAAAGATAACACTATATCAGCAATGTTATTGATGAAGGAATCAAATAACTTGAATTTAATATTCTTTTGACACATCAATCAAACTAGTAATGAATTGTTATCAATGGAATATATAATAAATCTAAGCAACTACATTCATATCACGAGCCTTCCACGATCTAAATAGTTTCGTTTAAGTCCATAATTTTTTGCACTTATCACACAGACTGCAACAATGCATGTACCCAGTTGTAAAAGTACACAATTGTAGGGCTCTGTTTCGGGCTAAAAACCATTTCGAAATACTATGCATATTTCGAGTATCTTTAGCAAGAAGTCGCCAGTAAATTAATGAGGCGACAGTTAGCACTTAAAAGACACAAAATAAAATTGAAATATTTTTGAACAGCCGTGTAATTGGCCTCGTTTTGTATGCCACTTGGCCACAACGCGAACGTGGCGTATACTCAACGCAACGCATGTGCACATGATTCATACGCCGTGTGGCACACGCCACAAAGCAACAGCAGCAGCAACAGCTGCTGGCGACTCTTTCTTTTGCTCTCTTGCTCTCTCTTTTTCTCTTTTGAGGCAGGCCAAGCGATTTGGCCCGCCCCCGCGCGCGGTATTTCGCTTACCTGGCCACCGGCCAGATCTAAGTAAGTAGGCTAATCTAATTAACGTCAAGTAGCAGTAGGTAAAAAAATATAAAAAACAAGAGACGGAAAAACTCACCTCTTGCAGCGCCTTTTTGTCTGGCGCACGATTCGCCGTCTGCAACGTACGTATAACATTCTTGGCACCATCCACAACAGCGGCTTCGATGCGCAGCCTATGACGCAGCTCCTCGATGCGCTCCTCCAGCGTCGTCTCCAGGCTCTGCGGCTGCATGTTACCTCCAATTCCAATTGCAGCTCCACCGCCACCACCACCGACGCCACCGAGGACAGCATGCTCATCGCCGGTTAAGAGACGGGCGGCCCTCAAGCGGTCCGCCTGCTCGCGATTCTGTTTGACTTTGATGATGCGCAAGCGAAGAAACTCGATTTTGGCCTTTGAGTCCGCAAGCATCTGGTGCGCCTCGGCGAGCAGCTTCTTGTCGCAGCCAATGCCCAGCGATTGAATCATATTCTCGGCACCCGCCTTCACCTTCATCTCGATCTGCAGCTGCTTCTCCAGCGAGGCAAGCACTTTATCATTGGGCGTTGCCGGTGCACCACCGCCAGCCATCGCATTGTTGCCACCCAAACCGCCAGCGAACTGTGCAGCACCGCTGCCATCAATGGTGAACGCAATCGAATCTGTAAATAAAATTTTTAATTAGTTTTCGTCACACATATAGACTAGTGTATACCCTGTGATTTGCTTGTGCAGCAGAGAATGTTAAAAATTCATTTTGGGAACAAATTTACATTGAATATCCATTGCTATAAATTCGTCGAAGCTAAAAACAATTTACAAAGACATTGATAACTTTTGTATCTTGGTTTGGCATCTAGAATGAAACTGCATTTAAACTTGGAAATACTATTTTGATTCGAAATTCACTATTATTTTACGCTCGGAAATGGGTTTAAAGTTTCCACATGCACCAAGTCTAAAAGAAACCATAGAAAAAAAGATTGAGCCTTTAAACAAACCCCAGTCTGTGATTGCTTAAATCTCTTTTGTGCAAGACCTTTTATAGACGGCTCAAGTTTTTTTTCGTTTAGCTCATTTTTTTCTTTTTATTTTTGTTATCGGGTAACCTTAAAAATGGAATTTCTGTCGTTTGCAACATATCCTAATGCTAACATTAGCTATCACACGCATGCAAGGTTGAAAATTAGTTAAAGTCGGACCAAATAATTATGTTGCGCAAAAAAAGGTTTCAACGATCTTACAAGATGAGTGAATAAATGCAAAAATAAACTTAGGCCGTCTAAAGAAGGTATCTGGCTGTAGAGGGTTAAATAACACTTCCTGTCTTTCCGCTTTGCTGGGTATCCTATTGCTTAGACATGCACTGACTGTTGCTAATTAAGTGCAATCACTGAACTTAGTTACATTTAATAGCTGCTCACACAGCTGCTAACTTGTGCTACCCCATGGTTTAATCTGCAACTACATTTAGCCGCCTGCCGTCAAAGGTCAAGGGTCAGTCTAGATATAATAATTGTGATTAACACGGACCAGCGTCGACAGGTCGCTTCACTTGGCCGACAGCTGCTGACACCAACGTGACGCCTGCCCTCTGACATGCTTTGTTTACAGTTTAATCAGATTGAACACACAAGCACACACACACACACACACACACACACACACACACACACACACAGTTAACTATAGCAAATTGTGTGAAGGGCGGTTGATTTAGAGGTTGCAAGCAAGCAACAGCTGTGGCAAGTTGTGATGAGCAGTTTTATTGGATTATATGATGATGCATATTTATGCCAACAACTTGTTGGTTGTAAATAGAATTTCATCCGTTTTATATTTAATTGAGTAAAATGTAATAAAGAAGCATAGACTACATATAGATATAGATCAAGAGTAGCACACAAAATACAAAATTTTTCTACATAGAAAATATAGAATTATCCCATTCCGAATTAAATTCGTTTCTAGTTTGAAATAAAACTTAAGAGGCTTACACCTTTGTATCTTTTCGCATAATTGGAGTAAGCAGATAGTTAATCAAATTTATAAGTAAAACGTGATTAAATCGAGACAAGTGAAAACCCAAATTTGAAAAATCCCAAGAAAATTCAGAAACAAGTACGCGGAGCTTATCATTCCATGCATGTATACTTTGAATAAAACTTGAAAAATCCCAAGAAAACTTAGCAGCAGTTCACAGAGCTTACCACCATTTATCAAGTGAATATACACAATTTGAATAAGACTTTATCAAAATAGAAAAAAGACAACAGTCATGAAATGTTTGTTGCACTTCATTGGCAGCTGCTGCCAAACATGTCAATCAAGTCAGCACATGGGAACGAGCTCGTGAAGCTTTCAGCACAGCACACAATGCAATGATGATGATGATGATGATGATGAAGTTGTAGTTGTTGTTGTTGATGATGGAATCAACAGTCAGATGGTTGCTAACGGCTGCAACTGGTCGCTGTGGCAACAAATACGGAAGCAGATAGAATAACGAAACAGTGGCACATACCTAAAACGTTGAGCAGTCACATTCAGCTAAATATTCCATGCCACTTGTGTCAATAGTTGAAGGAAAAAACAAAACAAGTCTCTCTCTCACTCTCCCGTTGTGAGCGGTCGACTTGAAGATACTCTGTAGATAGCTTTTAGAATATTTTTAAACTACTCTTTAATAGCATGTTGTATTTTAAAATATATATATATATATATAACGTAGCAAAAAAAAAACAATAATAACAACAATCTGCGTATATTTTCAACAAAAATACATAATTCAAAGTACGCTACTCTAACCCAAAGGCACTCTGAGATGGTCAGATTAAGCAGCAGAAAACCTAAACCTTTTAGGGTGAAGCCTATAGTTTCGTAGCAACTATTGGTATACCCTGTGTATAGGCATTCTTTTGTAAATACACAGTAAAAACTTGGCACAAGGCAAGTGTTTTGTGACGCGATACGAGAGTAAAAGATAAAAGATAAACGCACAAGTATTTCGCGCCTTTTAATGTTGAAGAACACGCAAAGTGAGGCATAGATACAAATTTATCTATAGATATAGATGCATAACAAGACAATTGACAGGTTTGCGTGACAAGCGCTCGTAAAAGATACTTTTTTTTTTGGGGTAATGGTAAAAAGTTGAAATAGTTGGCCTGTGGCAAACTTAAGTTGAGTAATAAAACATGGTGCTTACCTTGACCATTGCTATTGACCGCCGTGTTGGCGGATGTGAGCAGTATTTGACTCTCCAGTTCCTGCAGCTCTGATTTCAGTTCGGCCAATTTGCTTTTGCTCTTCTTGACGAGGACGG
Source organism: Drosophila glabriapex (assembly GCA_035042305.1). Classification (NCBI taxonomy): domain Eukaryota; kingdom Metazoa; phylum Arthropoda; class Insecta; order Diptera; family Drosophilidae; genus Drosophila; species Drosophila glabriapex. The sequence goes on from JAWNLN010000046.1 coordinate 19,370,476, forward strand.
CGACATCGCTGAGCGAGCGACGATCTTTGGCCACTTCGCGCAACTTCTCGGCGCCCTCTTTGATCTTCAGCTCCTTGCGTATCTCACGCCGGATGGCCTCTTTGATCTCCTCGAGCCGTATGGACATACAGCTCTCGGGCAGATTCTCTGTGAAGCCATATTTATGACTGAGCTCATACAGAACGGGATGCTTGATGTATTCGCCCTGGAAAAAACAAAAGAGTTCAAATAAAATGGATTAAAAAATTGCTTAATTGGGATTTGCGATTAGTTTTTGATTTGATAATTGCCTGCATGCTTGGAAGCATTTACCGTATCTGTATAAAATAGCCCCTCCGTGGGTGGCTCAGTATGCGATACGAGACGATTCCACAATCTTGAGGCACTCGCTCGTCGTCGTATGGAACTGGACTTTGTGGAATAGTTGCGGGGCAATGTATTAAATTTGCGCGAGTTGGCATCTCGTGGAGAGCTGACCTCCTCGTTAGAGAACTCGCGTTTCGGTTGAGGATTCAACATGCTGCGTATTCTCTTCACAAAACTAGACATTTTCAGGGGACTTTTTTCGTTTGAATTTGAATTTGATTACGATGCGACTTTAACATGTGTTGAATGTTCTGCTTTTTTCCTGTGTGTTTTGGTTTGTTCAATTTTGTGACCCGTTCATGGTAATTAGAAGACCCGAGTCGTCTTTTCACACGACTCACGACGACAGCTGCGACGAGTTATCAAGAAAAAGTACAAGAGATTGTTCAAAAGAGAGAGGAAACATCAACAACTAACAACAATAGCAACAGCAACAGCAACAACAACAATAACAACACAACAACAACAGTGACAACGATCAGAACAAGTTAGTTGCGACGGGTTCTGGATTGTCATGTCATTGTCGCATTGCAGCGTTATGAGAAAGTTAACAAAGTTGATAAATAAAAAAAGAAAAGAAAAAGCAACCATTTCTGTGCTCTTTTCTAAACATTTCCGATCTGATATCTATACAAGTTGCCAACTATTATGATGCAAATGAAAAGTTCTAATCAATTTCAAGTGGCAAACAATTTCTATCACAACTTTCACGGCATTCAATTTAATTGCCATTGAAAATAGTTTATGGAAGATTTAATTCATAGAAGCTGGAGGAGAACAATTATTGGATTCGTAATTGAAAAAGTGAAACAGTTTCTAAATTAATGGAAAACTGAGCTTCCCTTAAGAAAGTGTTACGTGAATCTGAATCACAACCAACTAAAGAATCAAAGAAAGGCGGTTTTACTTGTACGATAAAGTTCATGAATTGAATTTAATTTTCTGTAGCAATAAATTGATATTTCGGAGAAAAAGCCTTTTATCCCTTTATCTGAATCATGAAAAGACTATAAAAAAGGAAGCTCGACTAGGTGATATCCTGTAAGCAGAACTGAATTATCTTGTTTAGTGTCTAACATATAAAAAGTTTGCATCTAAGCACAAACTTTAATAACAACACAAAGCAATGCAAATAAGCTTTATTTTAAATTTATTTAGTGAACAAGGTTTAAGGATCTAATCGGTAACTCTTATAAAAGCTCAATTGACAGTGTTCCCTCATCTAACTCACAAATAAATAAAGGACAAAGGGAAGGCGGTCAATGAAATTTAATTTCATTTGCTGCAGCAATGGATCGATAATTCTAAGAATTTTATTGAGAAAAGTCCTTCATCTGAATCACAAATACTGCTTCAGGAAATGAATGAAATCTGAATCAAGTATTTAAATAAGCACAAACTTTAATAACGTCAATGAAATTTGACGCTGGGTTTTATTTGAAATGTATCTAATCGAAAACTATTTTGTTTATACCACAAACACTTGACGGCAACAGTTAGCACAAGTCGCCAACATAAATACATACGCATATCTGATAAAGCAACTATATAATGTGCAAAGAACAGCAAAAAAAAAAGACCATAAATATATACGCACAGGAAACTTAGTATTTAGCTATTGTTTACTCTGGTTTTGTTATGCAGCAAACTTACAAAACGAGCCCAATTGTTATTTTGCTATGTATGTGTTATTATTATGAAGTGTAGACCAAATTCCATAGAATACGTTGCCTGCTGGTGAATTTGCATTACGAGATGGCAACTGTGTGTGTGTGTGTGTGTGTTTGTGTGTTTGTGTGTTGCAAACTAAACTTGAATCATGCCAATTAGCCCAATAAGGTGGCAACAGCGCACAGCAGCTGTCAGTTGGCCATATTTGTGAGCCATGAATATGCATAAGAATTTCTCCAAACAGACAGACAGACAGCGCCCAGACCAAATGTAGAAAGCGAAAACGAACTGTGCACATTAAGAGCCAAAAGAAAAAGTCAAATGTCGCATTAAATACTAGCCTCCTGATTGATAGTCAGCAGAAGTAAACAAAATGAACAGAAAATTAAATTATACAAAATAAAAAGTTTGCCTTTTATATGGTAAATTCGGAACTTCTAAAACAAGCACTTCCAGGGACGGCAAAGACTGCGCAACCTATTCTTATCAGCACTTTTTATGTGGCCGTGTATATGCGATAAGACTGGCCAACAAGTCTAACAACAACAACAACAAGTTTTCCAAGCAACTCGTTTGTTTATCCACACAGACACACACAAATACACACACACATTGAACTGTAGCCAAGATATGTTAGAAATGCGAAATATTTTGTGCTTTATCACATGCTTAGCCTTTACTCAATATATATTAGATAGAGAGACTATGTTTGTATATATTTATTTATATTATATTGCTAAGTATATTTTTATTTATCTTATATTTCACAATTTCGCTTAATCACACAACTTGTCGCAAACACTTTTCTTTCCGCTACCCGCTGCACGCCGCAACTATCGAACTTGGAGTGAAGTTAAGCTAATGCTCCAGGGTAATAAATGTGCCCGTCGAACCCGAACCAAACCCCTCCACATACTAACACATACCTCGTGGGTGGGCGAAGTTACCCGATTTATCACGAAGTCGGCTAACACACACACACACACACACACTCATAAAGATGACTCACGATGGTTACAACTGGTTTCGGCTCTCTTTTGATAACAAAACCCAGCTGACCGACCGCATCGCAACAGACGGTGATGATAGCATTGCCAATTACATCGATTGCTGGGCAGCCATAAAAAAACATATATATCGTTCAATTATCTTGCAATACCTTAATGCCTTGAAATGGATGAGTTAACTATCTGGCGGATTATGAAATTGCTACTCGTACTAATGGCTTTGTTATTGCACATTAATTGCCCAGTTTATTATCAAGCTGGAAATTACATACACACAGACCAATAATTATTCGTCTTCATGTCTTTCCAGTGTGTTCTTCTATAACTTGTTTTAAAGTTATTTTTAAAAAATTCTTTTTCTTCAATAATTGTGTTAAATGTAACATAATTATAACCTAAAAGGCACTTTTATTCGCTCAAAACTTATTCGTCTACTTTTCAGAATTTCTAAAAAACTAATAAAAAAATATTCGCTCATGGTTCCTAATTTTTAAAGATACTTTTATAGCTCTGCTTGCCAATTTTCTCATCAAGAAATACCACTCATCTAGCTCCAGTTGCAGTTTTCACCCCTAAGCACAACATATGTAAATATTGATGACTGTAATCAATGAATCAACACATCACCTTAGAGCATCATAATGGTCGATCCCGATAGTTTGATGTATGCATGTGTAAGCTGTTGGTGTACGAGGAGTTATATTCCAAATTTTGGGTTTCTAGCTCTTATAGTCTCTGGGATACGCTAGCTCAAACACATTGACAGTTATGGGTAGATCGAATTAGCTGCTGAACAAGAATATTTATACATTTTGGGGGTCGGAGATGCTTCCTTTCGTAACATACTTTTTTACAAACCCATTATACGCTTATTAATTAGTTTTAATAAATTCAGGATACATAAAAAAGAGCAGCTCTATAACATAACAAAAATAACATACTCTTGCAGACCTCAGTCCGCCTGTTGGTATCTCAATTTCAATACAATCTTATTAACCTGATTTATTTATTAGTGCTGATAATCCTTTTGCTCAAATGTAAGAAAGTTCTCTGTCAGCTGCAATCAGCTGATATTCTACTGCTATCGGAGTATTCCTCAGTCAGCTCACATATTTTTTCAAACTTTTATATTGTACCATTACGTACCGATAACGTAACAGTAGCGTATCATACAAAACAAGGTACCAATACGTAATCAAATATCTTATAAGAATTTTGAAAAATACAATAATCTTTACCGGAATTTTTTTACTTTACTACATAGCAGAATCTAAACCTGAAGCAAATCTTTAGATCATTAGATGGTTATGATTATAATAGTTATGCTAAGATCATATATAAATCGTTTGTTAAGGTTTTTGCAACTAGCTAATTAGTTAATCTATTGAAATCCTACTGAATGATGATTAGTAAGTAGAGTTCGCACTCAAATTAAAGAAATGCAATTTGAACTTGTGTATTACGGAGCATGGCCAATTTAGAGAGTCATTTACAACGCTCTTAACTGCATCGCTCACAATAACCAACTTTACTTTAATTTGTCGACTTTTGCATTTTTTTGTTGGTATTCCGATTGCGAAGGTAAAGAAAAAATCTCCTGGGAAATATTTCCCTGAGATGTATGTGAAATTATAGCGGCTCTCAGCCAGCGCTGACGGCACGGCGCATTCTTTAATATAAAAACAAAAACACACACATCTTGATGATAATGGGGACGCGCCGGGAATTGCATAATGCAATTGCAGAAAGCCAAAGTTAATACTTGCAAAAACAAAACAAAAACAAAACAAAAAACAAGAGAAACTGACACAACACTGCAGATACGAATACTTGAATAATCAGCATTATATGCGGCATAGCGATATGCGATGTGCAACAAAGAGACAAGAGATATGAGCACAAGTATATGTAATAAGCATGCTCCCAGTCAAAGTTCCATTACCAGTCCCAGACCAAGTTCCAGTCTGCAGGGCGGTCATGATGACGATGATGACAGTCTGAGAAAGTTGCAAAAGTTGCAGGCACATTTGAGAACTGAGACACGAGACTGGCTAAAAGCGGTAGGGGCAGGCGCGGTATAGGTAACCATGAACAGATGAAACGGAAATGGAAATGGAGGCGTTGTGGCAGAAGAAAAAAAAAGTGTCGCTAGTTGCATGGGGAGGGAGGGGTCCTCCCCTGGGAGACGGCGCTGATGTCGCGACGTCAGTAAATGGCTACATTTTGTGGCTTTCTTTTGACGCAGTTGCTATCTGTCTCTCTCTCTCTCTGCCCGTGTGTGTGGGCTGATGACCGAGAGCGAAAGAGGAGCACAGAGGAGTAGGCCAAGTAGGGGGAGAGTCTGCGAAAAGCAGCCCACGTTTAATTAATCAAGCATATACGATTGCAGCAAAGCTTAACCACTGCTCGAGATACCCTATAGAATTAAAGAATACCCTACAAATTAAAGAAAATTCTTTATTTATAAAGATCAAGAACTGTTCTACTCTTGCAAGCACTTCGCATTGAAGGAGACATCTTCGTTATATATATTCTTGATCAACATCACTAGCAGCTCAAAAGATTTTTTATTACGAAAAAGTTTTTTTTCTTTTCTTTTTACCAACTTGGTCAGATTAAAAATTTATTGCCTGATTTCACATTCAACATTTCTTACATTCTCTAATGTCTACAGTATGTAAAGTATGTTGCCTCTACATTTTCCCAAAAGGGACTACACATTCTGTCCATTCCATATTCGTAAACTATGCTGGGAATGTAAGAAACTTGAGTATTTTATGTTTTTGGTGATATTTTATTTTCGACAATACCAATGCTAAAATACAATTATAATTTAATTAAATGAATTTATTGAAAGCAAAAAAGATGTGAAATCCCTTCAATTTGTATATTTAATTTTTATTTAGTTGGTTATATGCAAAGAAGTTTAATGTTTGATTATACATTGCGCAATGACAAATTAAAATAATAAATCAACAACGGAAACTCATAATAGAATCGCGAAATGTTAAGAATGTGAATGTAAGAAATGTTGGGTATCTTAGTAGGGTATGCCAGCAAACAGGACAGCAGGTGAAATCTTACTTCTAAGAAATGTCACCTTTGGCGTGAATACATTTTTTATATTTTATGTATTTTTTTGCGAGTAGTAATATAATATACCCGGCTGATGCCTTCAAGCAAAGGGTATTCACACCGATATGACTCAAGTAAGCAAATATCGTGCGAGCTATGTGCGATTCATGTTCTCATATTCATATTGAAATACACATATAATGCTTAGCCAACAATAATGGCGAGTGGAATGCGATTAACACTCCCACAGTTATATATTGATTGATATATATTCTAGAGTACATACGTGTAAATATCCTTTGAGACGTGAGCGCAGATCCTTGAGGAAGACCATATTCATAGTGAGTGCCATGCTTTAAATATTTAATACATATACACACACACACACTTCGGTTTATACCCTACAATCGATTGAGTCGCGCCATGGCTAGCCCAATCGAATGGCGACAGTTTTTCTACAGAAATATGCGAATTTCTTTCGGTCTTTGTATTTTTATGTATTCATTTTCCGAAACGCGAAATGCGCAACGCAAAAATCACGGCGACAAACTGCCAAATGTGCGATATTTTATATATTTATATATATATATAAATATATATATATATATATACAAAAGTATATCAGACACTTACAAACATACATATAAATATGTATGTATGTGTAGTATTTGCTTATGTATGCGAACGAATTGAAATTGGAAAATGTCAAGGCGCTGCCAGGGCGCAAACTGCAATGGAAAACGCTGAGGCAGCCAAGCGATTAGAAAGCTTTTCATTTTTGCGCACAAAAAAATTACGGAAAAACAAATAATTTTCACTGCATGTTTTTTTCCGAATTTGTTTTGGTATGCAGTGAGAGCAGATAGATTCGCACACAAAGACACAGATACAAATACAGCTGCAGATACAGATACAAATACAGCTACAGCTGCGGCTACATATACATATTAATTGCTTGGGTGTTTATCTCATAGATACGTTTGTATCTTTTAGATACACGAGTCTTTCGCTCGCAACTGGAAACATTTGTTGTCGCCGCAATTTCGTTTTCGGAAAATGCTTATAGAAACAAAAATATTAAAAATAAAAATCGTTCAAGTTGCTTTTGCGCTTCTTGTAATTTACCTGCAAGAGAAAAGAGAAGAATACAAACATTAGTTGAATGTGTCAAAGTCATGCAGCGAGGGTTGCTTCACGCGTATGGAGGTGTACGTGAAATGTGTGTGTTTCAATTGCCAATCATTCGATTAGGAATGAATGACAGTCTACTTCGTGTTACAATATTCGTTTCCATATAATAAATGAATCATGATATGAGCAAGGTTATCTAATAGATATTAAACAAAAAAAATATTAATAATCAAATCGTAGCAAATACTCAGAATTCATACAAGCAAAAACTGATATTAAAACATATATTACTCATCTTTAAACTTTTTAGAATCGAAGCAACTATTCAGAATTCAAACAAAAAAATGCTTTTAAAACATTATATATTATTGTTATTTAATCTACATTAAACAAACAACTTACAATTGAAACTGTGTTCTTAAGTAGATGCTTAAAACATATATAAAAAAATCCAGAGAGAATAATAGTGCCTTTTGTCCTCTGGAGTATATTTCTACATACATATGTTAAATCAGACAGTAACATTTCATCACTCTGTTAAGCACTTACTTAATGTAATGTTAACAACACTTAATAATAGCTGCATAATGTTAGTAAGAGTTGTAAATGTTGGAAAAACATAAACAAGTAATTGGTTCAAAGACCCTCGTAAAAATATGATTAATATTCAGATGCTGACTACAGATGGCTACTGGACTTTTTCTTGGCAATTAATAACAAGCAATATCTAATTGCTAGCGACCGCTTTGATGTTGCCAGTGCACAGACAGACAATAACAGCAGCAGCAGCGAGACAAACAAACACATGAAAGTGTTGCGATTTCTAATCGGTCATTTGCCCGAGTTTGCCCCCCAACACATTTTAAGTTAAGTTACGGCCGCATTATTCATTTCACACTACAGGAACACGGCGAGCGAGCACACGCACATGAAACTTAAATCAAAACAAGGTCGTTGTTGTTTTATAAAAATAAGTATCAGCCACAACTACAACCGAACCGAGGGGCTACCCTTGGCCATTAAGACGACAACGACGAGGCGCAGCCCACGCATCAGCGGCGACTCTATCGCATCAAGTGTTTGTGCGGGATTTTTAACAGCTATAGCTACACTCAAAAAACAGATCGCACTAAATTGAAAATCGCCTTGGCCACTAATCATTTTTTCTGGCTTTCTGAAATAATTTCTAAACAAAGAGAGAACTCTTTAAACTAAAGAGACTATTTTTCAATATTTTATTTATTTATATTTTTTTAGTTTATATCATGTTCAAATTAACTAAACATACAAACAACATGGTTTTTGCTTTAAATCGCCCTTAATAGATTACTAAATATATTTTAAGAGTAGAAATGCAAATACTTTGTTAAAATATAAAATCGAACCTAAAATTCAGAATTTGCTGTCTCGCCTTCTATATTAGAATTAAGATGTTGTCTGACTAAGATCCCAAGTAGTAAGTTTTCAAGAAATTAAATGACATGAATTTTTAAACAAACTAATGTTTAATAATAATATAAGTAACAAAAAGGCAAATTTTATCCATTTTATTTACTTTATGCTACAAAAACAAGCTCTAAAAATTAGACATCTTTTTTTTTATAAATTTTATATAAATCTACACAGTAAAGAAAAGAAAAACGCATGAATATTAGGAAATCCTTCCGTTTTTGAACTATACTTTCTGAGCAATAACTTGAGCTACCCTTGGCACCAAAAATATGAAGACTTTCAAAAGTTCAGTGGGATATTTTTCTGAGTGTATAGGCTATAGCTAAAGCTACGTGCAGCTAAATCCAAATGTAGCGATTTGTTTTTCACACTTTACACACACACAAATCGAATATCTTTCTGATGTTTGTGTAGAAAACAAGAAAAAACAAATAAAAAAATGTTACTTAAAACAAAAAGCAGAGCAACTGACCATTTATGAACAGCAAAAACAACAATAAACTGTTCAGTTTTTTGGTCAGCTCGAACAAAAAAATACGCCTAAACAAACACTTTGTTGATTTCTGTGCAATTTGTTTTCACAACATAGTATATATATACAATTTTTTTGTATATGGCAGTTAAGGTAACGTCAGGTGAAACATTGAAGCCATTTAAGTATTTATATTTATATATTTAAGTAAAATCATTATATAAGAAATTCAAAGAAATTCGATTCGATATTTGTTAATCGCATGTCACCAAAGGATAATTCTTTAAGTACTAAAGTTAATTAAGTAATAAAACTAAAAATATTTATATATATATACATTTATTTTCAACGCTGCCCACCAAAATATTTATATATATATATTTCTTTTCAACTTCTGCCCACTAAAAATTCAGTCTGTTGCAAAGTGTATTCCATATTCGGCAACAGGTAATCAAACAAAAAGAAAAGTGTTAAAATCTTGTTTTATATTTCATTATGATGTTAACAAAATGTGAATTTTTGCATTACAAAAGCTGAGCATCCAACTCAATAGACCGAGAATGAGTTTTTCATGCGTTTATAATCAATTTACGATTATGCGATTCTACCGACCATGGGCAAAGACTATTATGGGGTGTTATTGCTGCTGCTGTTGCTGCTGTTGTTGCTATTCTTTGTCAGTTGATGAATTCATTTAATTTTAGTTAGTGACGACTGAGCTGTCATCGACGCATTTGTAATTTGAGTGGAGACCCCCCATCAAAACAGGTGAGAAGGGGATGGCTGGGGGTCTACGTCTGGAAAGGTGGCAAAGTGGGTCGGGCAACAGGCCTTGGGCGTGACCTAGTCCGCCACAGTCCCCCAGTCATGTTGCATTAAGGCAAAGCCATAGAAAGGCAACGCGACGAAAGTACAACGAAAAGTTTTTTAGTTTTCTTCGATTCTGTGCAAGTTTTTTTTAGTTTCTGTCATTTTATATACATATTCTTTTGTATTTGCTTATTCAGCACATGCAACAAATGAATTTAGGTTAAGCCTCACAGCGTAAGTACCTAAAAAATACGTAAAAAAAAAAAACGTAAACGTAAGAAAACAAAAATAAAACAAGCCAACGTAGCAAAATTAAAAAAAAAATGGTGACAAAATTAGAACAGAAACTGAAGCGAGTGCCTGAAATTGAAAATCGATTTTTTGTTGTTGGTCGTTTGGCTTCGTTGTCTTCTTCTTTCCTATTTTTTTTATTTTATTTTGGTGCCTGGTCTCGAATTTTAATTGATTGTCACTTGATTTTCACTTTTTATAAACGTTCAAAGATGGTAAAGAAATAATAATAAAGAAAAAAACACCAAACAAAACTAAAAGAGAAATGGAATTTCACCCAAGCGGTATTTTTTAGTTTGTAACTGTTTGTTGTTGTTGCTCTTGTTGTACGCTTTTGTCTTAATTATTAAAGAAGAAGATGTAAAATAAATGGCCCAAATCGAGTCGAAGCGTTTAGCAACTTACGTTTCACAAAAAATAAACAGCAACAAAATATTTGATGATGATATAGTTGTGCGGCTAATCCCAAAGGGTTTCAAGATGTTGGGGCGTTGTTCCACCAAATAAAGGACATTGACACTGTCCACACACACACACACGCACACTTTAAACGTGGCTTACGGCGAGCGCTTATGCGTCACCGAGAAAAAGAGGCGCGCATTCGGGGAGACACCTCGAAATTTATGCAATTGCTGTCAGACTTTCACGACGCGACTCTACGCAAAAAAAAACCATAACAAATGATTACAGTACGCTTGAGTGGAGTGCGGACGACGACCGGCTTCAAACGCGTCTAAAACCGAACTGAGCGCCAAGCACACAAAACGAAACTCCAAAGCCCGACACAACAGCAGCAGAGGCAGCAGCCCACACCAGTAGCTGAGCGAGCTGAGCATGCGCGAGCGCAACGACGTATTGGGAGCGCGACTCACATACATTCACTACGATAGCATGGCTTGAGAGAGCAACATAACTTGGTGAGAGAGCAAGAGAAGAGCGTGGCTTGCACACACACACACAAACACAGGCGAAAGTGGAGCGAGCGCAACTGCAGCAAAGAAAGCAAAGTCAAAGCGCTCCCTCTGCATGCTTCAATGAATGACTGGACGTTGACGTCGACGTCGACATTGCTACCAGCATAGCAAAGCTCAGCCGCCTTTGTTAATTGGCCTGCGCGTGCGCCAGCTTCTATGTACTAGTGTTCTTGTTGTTGGTATTATTATAACATTTTATTTTTTTTTTTTGGTTTTTCTTTTGCATGATGCTTCTAAGCTGCGCTTTGGTTGCTGTTGCTGAGTGGCTTTTATTGTGCCAGTTCCTAGAATTGTACAGCTATGTTTGATTAACATTTCTTGGTCGCTGTTAAACAGCGTCGCTTGTTCTTTTTTCTTTTTATTTTTTTTTTTTGTCTTCTTTCTGGTGTTTTCTTTGACTCGCTTTTTTGGGTTAACATTTCTCACTGCAACTTTTTTTTTTTTTTTTTTTTGGGCGCTATTATGAAACTGTCACACATTTAAGCCAGCATTCAACATTCAACTACATTCAAATTTTTGTTTATTATCACATCCATTTTGGATGAGATAAGCCAAATGACATTTGCATAAGCACAAAAGCGGCCATAACGGGCTAGAAATGAAAAGCCGAAAAAAGGCTCAGCATGGCGCCGCTTCGACTAGAAACAATCCGTACGGCAAAGCGTGACTTTCTCTGTCACCTGATGAACCAACAAAAAAAATATAAAAAACAAAGACTAACTGACTAAAATACCCAAAGAAAAATCCCCCTCTTCGAATAAAATAAACACACAAAAAGGGGTTGTTAGGCAACAGACGCGAAGCCACATAAATGCCAATGACGAGTGTCTGGCTAATTAGATATGGGATATGGGTGCATCATCAGCCCACATTTAATATGGCTAAAAGCCCTGACGCATATGCTGACCCCATGGGCTATGTCGGCCAGTGGTGTTGGCTAAGTACTAAGGCTATTATTCGTATAGACTCAAGTTTAGGTTGTGAAATCTGCATTGCCCCATTGTGGTATCTAATCTATAATTTATTACTGTTATATAACATGACGAGACGTTATCTTTGGCCCAAAACAGCTGGATTCATTTCCTGCTTATCTTATTTGCACGCAAATAAATATTCAACAATTTATTAACAGAATTACGAACATAATAACATAAGCATTAACATGAATAAGAACAAGAACAGGCTGCAAGGCTGCAAGGCTGCAAAATAACCGTTAGAATTTTCGAGCTGCTACATAATGATTTTTGGATGACACACAAAAGCTGTTTGCTATTACACACAGACGGAAAACTTCATAAAGGAAACTAAATTGCAACAAAACGGTACTCTGTGACATTTAACAAGCTTTATTGCGTCTTTTACGAGTCAATAAACGGAAATCGCCAACGAGCCAAACCGAAAACATAAAAAAAAGCAGCCAACAACAGCGAAACCGGATGTCGTATGTGCCACACAAGACACAAACGATTGTCCAATGCCAAGTGCAGCGCAGCAGCAGCAGCTGATAAGCCAAAAGCCAAAAGCGCAGCAAATATATAAAAATTGTCTTCATTTTTTTTGTTGATTGACTAGGTTTTCAGTTGCTGTTGTTGTTGTTATTGTCTTTTCCGGCACAGATGCGTCATGCAACTAGCCGCCAAGACCCACGCGTCTCTTTTGAGGTTGACAAACTCGATGTCGCCACGCAATAAGCCAAAAAAAACACATAATAAAAAAGCTTACGAGTACCAGTTCCATCATAATTACACCTAAAAAGGAAAAGTGCAAATACTACGTAAAAAAAACCATAAAAAATTGCATAAATATAAAAAAGAAAAATGGTTGCTTTTTTGGGAAAACCGCCGCATTGGGCCGGAAAATGAGCGCCTGTCAATTATGCATAAATATAGGTATACTATATACAAATATATATATACATCATGATTGTAGCAACGGGGTAAGAACAATGCGGCGGAACAAGAGTTAAGATCTCTTTCTGCCTGGCGGCGATATGCTGATTTTTTAGCTTGACTTGTTTTTATGTTTGGGTGTTTGCATCTCTCTCTCTCTCGCTCTCTCTCTCTCTCTCTCTCTCACTCACACACATGCATATCATCTCTGTTACAGTTAATGCAATGTGTGATTGTACTTTTATTTCGGAGTTGCTGTTGCTGTTGTTGTTTGTTGGTTGGGCTCGCTGTCACGTAACGAAAGGGAAACTCTTGTGTCTTCAGTGTTGTGTGTGAATCTGTGGGAAGTCAGCGTCTTGCAGCAACAATGACAAGGCGGCAAATGCAAAGGCAGATGAAAAGGCGCAATGGCAGAAAGGCAACAATGGCTGCTGCTGCAACAGAATATTGTAGCAGAAGTTGCCATCTCCAGCAAACACCCTCCTCTCTTCGTTCCAACTGGCTGCCTCTGCATTTTTAAGACATTTCTCATTGCATAGGGTTGGCAGCGCTGATCAAGTTTTAAAGCGCAGTAAAGAAGAAAAAGAAGAAGCAGCAACAGCAACAACAGCAGCACGCCCTGTTAACACCAGCAAAAGCGTTGATTAATTAATTTATAAAAGCTAACGGTATACATGTAGGTATGTATACATATACAATTACAGTTAAGCAGACGCTGCTGCAGTTGCTGCTGATGATGGGAAAGCAAGCAGTTGCAGCAGCTCAGCTCAGCTGGGAATAGTCGCTGCTGCTGCTGCTGCTGCAAAAACTAATTGCATTAAAAGCTGTAAAAGCTTAGCCTAGGCAAAAATAGCACTCAAAACAAAAGCAAAAATCAGAGCAATTCCCACAGAATCAGCTAGATACACAAGTAATGTGATTAAGCATAGACACAAAAACAAACACACACACATAGACAAATAGCTGCCGCTGCTCTTGTTGCCATAGTTGTTGCAATTCAATCAATGTGCAACGGCATTTTGAGAGCAGCGAACAGCGGTCAACAACACTTGCTGCAGTGTTCACAGCAGCAGCAGCAGCAGCAAAACTCTAACAGAGAAATAAAGAGTGCAAGGCAGCGACAGAGGCTGAGGCAGCGGAAGCTGATGCTGTTGCTGTTGCTATTAGTCCACTGCTGCTGCTGCTTATGCTCTGCTACTGCTGTTACTTTATTGCCTGCGCTGCTACTCTACTGCCTACGCTGTTACTCCCCTGGCGCTGTTACTCCGCTGTCGCTGTTAAAGCTGTTGTTATTGTTGTTGTTTTGCAGGTGACGTTTGGCAAACAATTGCAAGCGCTGCTGCTTGGCACGCTTCTCAGCCCGCTGTTCATCTCTCTCACTCTCTGCCTGCTCCTCCTGTCACTCTCTGACACTCTCTCATTAACACCCGTCGTATGGTGTCGCTGTTATGCTATTAACATGCTGTTCGTTTGATTGAAAAATGTTTTATGGCGCTGCCCCCTTGGTGCTGTTGTCGTTGTTGTCGTTGTTGTCGTTGTTGTTATTGTTGCACTTTAATGCAGGCAACAGCAGCAGCAAACGTTATTTGGCCGTTTTGAACTCTCGAGTGAAAGTGAAAATTGCTAAATTATATAGAAATCAATGTTACGCAGCAGCAGCAGCAGCAATGATTTACGAAAAAGGTGGACACCCGACTTGATTAGCCAACAAACAAAACAACAAGAAAAAAACATACAAACAAAGCAATAACAATCTCTGAAATAGCGGCAGCTGCACATGCGCAACTGTTGCAAGTTTCCGAGATGCCACAATTAGAGAAAATTTAGTTTTTCCACTCCCTAACCCTACCTGCAACTGCAACTGCAACTGCAACTGGCAGCCATGCACTTGACTTTGGGCCAACAGCACTTTATTTTTTTGCTTTTGTCGCATTCCAAGTTTAGACAAGTTCTACTTTCGCAACTCGTTTCTGTTGCACCCATATTCAATTTGCAACACCAACTGGCAAACGGGCAACTAACGTTGTCCCAATTTTCGTGACTGCCACATAATTGGGGACACCTGCATGTGCCAAATTCAAAAACTAGTTGCTACACCAGCAGCAACAACAAAAATTGAGAAAAGGAAGCGGCAGCAACTAGCTCAACTCTTGTTGTTGTTGTTGTTGTTGCTGTTGCTGGGAATGAGAATGCCAATGAGAATGGAATTGGGAATGAGAATGCCATTCGAAATGGAACGCAATTTTCCAGCTACGCAATTGCAAGTTGCATTGCATTTTCGGGCTCACTGATTTGAATTTGGTGTCACAAATGCGATTCTCAACTGTTTTTATTACAGCAGCATCGAATTTGTTAGAGATTGTAGCTAACATTCCAAGCATAAACAAATGCCAATCAAATTACGAACGATGGGCTATCTTAATTGGAGGAGTTGATCAGTTGACATTTAAAGTTTAGTCCGAGGTTTGAAGTATTATTTTATTTTTTGCTACAATTATATAAATACATATTTTGGGTTCACCGACGCCTATCTCGATCCAAGGTAAAAAGTTAAATCTAATCTTTCGATCGATTCTTCCGATAATAATGTTGATGTTTCTGCCTCCCTTCATATCTTTATCTCTTGTGCCTCTCCTTAAGTCTCTCTCTCTTATGCGTCTGTTTCTCTTTCCTTTTCTTTCCTGGTCTCTCCTTTTGTCTTTCTCTTTCTCTCTCTATTATGAATCTCTCTAATAGCCCTATTTTTCAGAATTCTTAAGACTCTCTCATACACCTCTCTGTTCCAGACCTCTTATGCCACACTCTGTCAAACTTCTTTTACCTCTCTCTTTCAAGATTCTTCTCCGTCTCTCTCTCACACTGATTCTAAGACTCTCTTCTATTCCCTCTTTTTTTCCTGACTTGCCTCTCTTTTTTTAGAGTTCAGACTTCTTCTCCCTCACTCATTCAGACTTTCTTGCTGTCATTCTCTCATACCCTTTCTGCCATTTACATTAAAATATTTTGGTTTGCTCCACTCACTGTCTTTCTCTTTCTCTCTCTCACTCTCTCTCTCTCTCTCTCTCTAACACCCTTTTTAATACAAATCGTATACTTCCTGCAGTTTATCTCTCTCTCTTTCATAGCCCTTCTGCATCTCTTATTATAACACTGTCTCTGCTACAGTTTCTCTATCTCAAATGGCTTTCTCTTTCTCTTTGCCATCTCTCCCTCTCTCTTTCTGATATTCTGTCTGTATCTCTCTTTCTCTTATGCTCTCTGTCTGTTTCATGTATAATTTTGATCCACGTACTTAATTTTGTGCGAATTGAACTATTGTTTGGCGAAACAGCAACCGATTCAATTTGGAAACGCAGCACTCAAAATACTCGCAACTTGACAGTTGACTTTTGACAGTTGGCTACCTGAACACCCTCCTAACCTAACCAGCGAGCAGAGCAGAGCTTAGTGCCCATTGTTCAGCGGCTGTTGGTGTTGTTGCCGTTATTGTTATTGTTGCTTAGCGCGGCAAAAGTCAGCGCAGCAATTTGCGCAATTGAACTCATCAATTGCAGCAATTAAATGTGCCCAAGGCAGAAGGCGGCCTGTCGTCTGTCGGTCTGACAATCTGTCTGTCTCTCTGCTACTTTGAATTAACCAACAGAAAGCAGTAAAAACACGGCAGCAACGAGATGAATGTGATATAACACCGACCACAACAACAACTGCAACAAGCAATAAACAACAACAACGGCAAAGTTAATTAAATGATTTTCAATGTCTGACGACCTCGCGTTACTTTCTTTGGCCCCCAGCCAGCAGCAGCAGCAGTAAACCGAGGAACAATGCCTCAACTGGGAAAACAAAACAAATCTATTGCAATGTAAATGAGTTTCCGTTAAGAGGGGAGAAACAGAGCAATTTCAATCACAGACTGCAGTCAGCTGCAGGATGAAGCAGGCTCAAATCCGTAATTTCACTAACAAGATGCTGCTGTGAATGTTGCACACATTTTGATTGCTCAATTTATTATTGATTTACTTATTTCATGTGGACTAAAAACAGCACTCAAATTTAAAAAAAAAATAATAAGAGTGAGAAATAAAATAAAAAAGAGAAGAGTCCAATCTGTGGACGTCTATATAAATATACACAAGTATATATATTTATTAATTTGCTATTATTTATTTCATGTCAACTAAGTTAAGTTTAAATTAAATTTCAAATTAAAAGTGAATAATTATATTCAAATTTAAAATGAAAAACTAAAGATAATAAAATAACGGATGTAAAAGTCTGAAAAGTCTAAAAATTTAAAATTATTCAACATTTATTGCAAGGATTTGAGGAAACCCCGAAGAAAAAAAACAATAACAATTATTAAACGTTAATCGATTAGTAAAAGGGAAAATAAAACGTTGAGAAGGGAAAGAGAGACAGGAAATAAAGAAAATATTTGCAAATCTCTAAACCTCTGTAATTATATATTTAAGTAAATATATTATAAAAAAATTTAAGCTAAATTTAAACGCCAATGATTGCAACGTAGAAAGTTCTACAAAGACGATAGCGGCAAGACGACTATATATATATATATATTTTTTTTTTTATAAAGTAACATAATATATAATATAATGTGAATAGACTAACGAGTAATCTACAAATGCAGTGCAACAAATTATGCATAATTTGTTTGTTTGGGTGAGCTTTTGAGATATATTCCCTATAGCCAAAACGTGCTGAGAAGGTAGTGTAGAATTGTGACCTTACTCCACTTTAATATAAATTCTCGGTCAAGAGGATGACTTATGTATAACAATGTTATATAGAAATATCCGTTACATGTTGAGTGTGGATTCGACTACTTTCTTAAGCTACACAACAATTCATAAAAATCATTAATCATTTTGTAATTTTATAAACTTTCAAATTATTAACTGCAAATCGTAAAAAAATCATTTCTCGACGAGGGTATCTTTTAGCTGGGCACTGGTCACAGGTTTATCATTTGCGCAGCTAAAAATTTCCATACACAAATCGTGATGATTATTATGGTTACTGTTGCTGTTGCCTGAGCTGTAACCAAGTTGTTTAGTTGTTTAGTTGTTGTGATACCTTATCAGTGTCCAAAAACAACAAACCAACAACAAACCGACAACAACAAATGAATAGATACAATTGAATTTGATTGAAAGCATTGCAAGTTTTTTGCGCGGAAATCAAGAAATCAAGGAAATTAAAGTAAAGTGGAAGAAGAAAAACAAACACATAACTGGCACAAAGAGACGCCGCACTTTAATCAGCGCGCTAGATGCAAGACACAACCCACCAGATACACACAGCTGCAACTGTTAGATAAACGCGTAGCAATCATAACAGATACACACAGTAGAAAATTGAGAAGGAAATTATTAGCGAGCTACAAATGAAACTTTAATTGATATACTCAATGTTTGGTACTTGACCACGTAAAAAGTTAACAAAACACATTAGGCCACTTGCCACTTGCCGCATGCATACTTGATAAGACTCTTCTCTGACAGCCCCTGGGCCCTTTTATTTACACTGACGGCCTGTCAGTGGCCAAGACGTAGGCACACAGACAGACAGACAGACTGACAGACAAACAGTTGGACATACAGACAGGTAGACAGTCAGTAGGCAGTCAGGACACGCGACACTTGACGACTCGTTTCAGTTTGTTTGTGTGTTGGTTTTTATTTATTTACTATTTTTTTTTTTGTTGCTTGTCAACATTTCTGTGGCAATGGGTGGTCAAGTATTTGTCTAGGCATTTTCCATTTGCAAATTTCTTAAGCAAATTAACATTGCTGGCTAACGTTTCAAAGACCCGACGACCAAGTTAGTAGTTGCATTGCAAATAGCCAAGTTTAGACGACGTAGAAGGTAGCAAGAAAATTGCATTTTAATAACATTATATGCGGTTTAATAATTGGGAGTTAAAAGCTTTTATTCTTACTAAGATGCATAAGGTTTTTAAGTTGGTTAAATTACATGACTTTGATTTATTATTTTAAATTGTATGCTTATTTCACATTGAAAATCTGCAACTGCATTTTTCTATCGTTTTCTTCATATTATGCATCAAGAATTTAAAAAAGCTCATGTCATAAATATCATATCAGCTGTTTTCTCACCGACGTTATTTGGAGGTACTTTAATAATCCTGTTTTCCATCATTGATTGCTTATTGCAAGTGCCTTGAAGGTAAAAGATATAAAAAGGAAGCTTTGCCTATGTTCGCCAATTGAAGTACACAGAATTTAGTTATTTCAGCAACTAATGAAGTGCTGTTAGTATTTCAGCTCTGTTAACAACAGAGTGTATTTCATGTTGAACTGCGCTGCTGAAGCGCTGAAATACTTTTGTGGACAGCGCTGTAAAGTCATACTATGTTAACCAATTTTCAGAAACTTTGAATAACATTTGTATGTCAAGTAAAGCAAAATGATTCATATTTGAAATATTCATTTAAATAATATGTGTTTCAAGGGCCTGTTGTGTTTTTTGAATAGGACTTTCAGCTACTTTTAGTCCTTTGACCTAAATACTGAAGAGAATATGTGGGTAAATCTATCGATAGTTTTTCGATAATTCGAAAGGCTGCACTAGATCCCACCTTCTGGGTTGCAAAGAGTCCTTGAATCGATGAAACATCTTCTTGTTGGTTAAAAACTAATAAACTGCACCTCCAAGCAGTTTCTCCCTTAAATTACATTCGAACCTTTTCTTGTCTTAAAATCAGCTTTAAAAATTTAATAGTCTATCATTAAGGTTTTTGTATTTTTTATTAAGCTGTTTGCATTACCACTAAAAGGTTGGGACTAATTTTAGAAATTGCATTCAATAAACTATTTTTAAAACAACTGCACAGACAATAACTATAGCAATTAAGGACCACAAAGTACTACTCAATGGGGCTATTTTATATGGCATTCGCCTTACTCAGGAATGGATAGCCAGGCCGATGATGCCCATTCAAAATGGCCTGACCCTGTTCTGGTGCACCACTAAAATACAAAAAAAAAAGAATAAATAAATAAAAACCTGGAGACGAACCGGTTATCCAGACAAGAAGAGCAGGCAAAACTTGCAACTTGCAACTTGCAACTTGCAGTTGCTTTCAGGTGCATCACGCGGGCCACACAAAATGGCTAAAATGGGAATTTCAAAAACAAAAAAAAAGCCGGCCAACAGCTACTGAAAATGACAATCTGGTTTTCTTAATTTTTGTTCTCCTTTCAAGTCTTCTCAGTCACATTTGTAATTTGCATTCAAAAAAAAAAACAAAAAAATACGTTTTGTGACTTATGAATTTTCACCTTGAAAATCACGGCCAATGACATACGGCTTGCCTCCGCCAGCCCACAACCCTCTTGCCACCTTTTGATGTGTGCTTGCTTGCCTGTTTAACTGTAAATAAATGACTTGTAGCAGCAGTAGTAAATTTGAATCAGTGCAATTTTAACGATGCGAACGTGCTGTAAATCCCGTTCAAGCAACCGCCGTTGTTTACTGATAAGCGCATTAGCTCTGATAAGGCAGCTTCTTTAATTGACACCAGTCTAATTACACAGCCATACACACACACACACACACACTTGCAACTTGCAACCGTGTGTGCGTGTGTGTGTGCTATTAATAAACATGCTTACTCAGTGGGGCACGCACTTAAACCAATTGACATTTTATGCACAAGCAACAGACACACTTTTTATTTTTTTAATTCCTATTTCAGTTTTTATTTTTTTTAAGCATGCGAGAAAAAAATGACCAACAAAAATTCCAATGATGTCATTTGTCGTTTGTTAACGCTTCAAAATAACAATAATAACATTGTACTATTTGCTATGTGTATGTAGATGAACAGCATGTGCAAAAAGTCCAAAAGTAATTGGGCTAATGCAAATCATTCTTAGCGCTTAGCAAATAAAAATGTTCATTAGATGTGTTATTGAAAGCAAAATAACAATTTGGGAATTTGTTTAGTCTGTTCGCTTTTAAAATTATTTATTATTATTGGCATAAGTCTTGCTTGTAAAATAATCTCTCATAGAAGAAAAAAACAAGTAAAAATGCTCTAGTCGAGAAAGATCAACTAGGAGACTGGGTTAGGTTTGTTTAGGTTGCGGCGATTGTTGGCATGAGCGGGAAATCCCCACATCCCAACAGAGACAGAACCCAGAAATGTTTGTCTTTTCATATTGTGGATATGATCGACTAGGGGATACCCACTACGTAAATTTTGAATATATTACATTGATTAAAACATAGCTCTCTTGTCCCTAGCATAAGTCTCTGGTAGTTGCAGAGTAGTTGTATTTACGTATTTGACCTCGATTCGGTTACCATGCTGCTCTCTGCTTGCACAATCCCACAGACAAATTACCTGCGTCTGTTAAAAGTAGTTTATTCAATATGAAAATACTTTGAAAGGCTTACGTATTTATAATGCGATTTTGATTAAATTTTTAAAGACTTTTCTTACAATCGCAAATCGATTTATATCGAGATTTGTAAAATTCATACATGTTATCAATAGCTTATGCTAAACGATACCTCATAATCCAAATAAAGTATATAGAACAGGGACTACATTGACTCGATGGTTGATACTGGTCAGGAATATATATATTTTAATAAATATATATATAATACTGCTGCATATTAAGCACAACATCATTATACACATTCTGCGTATTTTCTATGGATTCAGTCCAGAGTATATTAAGATAAGAAATCGAATTCATAATAAATTTTCGATAATGGTAAATAGCATAAGCCATGGTAAACACTACAGTTTTGTCTAGCATGAAGTATATACCCGATAACACACAGCTAAATTGAGCATTTCAGGTGTCAAAGCGCATAAAAATCGGCTCGAGCTTTTATATATTCGAGAGAATAACTTTTGTTTAACAGCTTGTTTGGGGAGCAGGCAACTACAATTTATTGCAAGTTCGTTGAGCACAGGAAACGGATGGGAGGCGGAGGGAAAATGTAAAGTGAAGTGGCATATTAAGGATATGCCACAAGTTGCTGTGCGTCAGCTGAGCCGGAAATTCCTGGCTTCCGTGCACACACAAACAACTATGTGTGTGTAGCTGGCAACAGGTGTGTGCCTGGACTAAATGATAGCTGATAAAAATTATATATGTATGTAAAAAAAAAACTACTTAATAAATATACAAAAAACACAAGTGACCATGTAATGCGGCCTATCTGCGGCGTCGACTCACCTGATAATATGAATCCGACATGTTTTAGTTTGTAGTTGTTGTTCTTGTTGCTGTTGTTGTTGTTCTTGGTGCTGTTCTAGTTGTTGTTGTCTCCGTTGAATCACTCGTTGTGTGTTGTTGTTGTTATTACTGCTGCTCCTCTTTTAGTATATCAGTTTGCTGTTATTGTTTTTGTCGCCAAGAGAGAAACACACACACACATACATACACTCACCTGCATACGGCATACGCACGCACACGCACACGCATTCACGCACACCGATACACAAAGAGGGAGAGAGATCGACGAGCAAACGCACTTTGCGTTTCTTTTCTTTTATTCGTTTCGTTAGGTTTAGGTTTCGTGGGTTTTTTTTTTTGGTTTGTTTACTTTTGCTCCAATAATTTATATATGTTGTTCACACTTTAACACCTGACGCCAAAATAACTGTGCTTTTATAGCGAGCGCTCTCTTTCTGCTATATTTGCTATCGATATTGAATAGAATAGTTGTTTTTATTGTTGTTGTTGTTATGGTAACATTCGAAATGTGACGACAACGCAAAGCAAACACGCAAACAGGTGGCGCAGGAGCAAGCGAGAAGAATGCAAGAGCGAGAGAGAAAGAGAGAGAGGGATTGAAATAACGCTTAACAATTGTTGCGGATAAAATGGAGGACGCGGTGAATTTTCTTTTTGTTGTTACATGCAAAACTCAATATGCATAAATTGCTGGGAGAAATTCACAATAGAAACACAATCTGTGTGGGGAACTTTCATAGAAATTAGCTTCAATTGAGCATTTTGCGGATTTAATTGAAAATTGTATTTTTTTTGTTTAGTGATGCTGCTGCTGCTGCTGTTATCTCTGTCTCTGTCCGTCCTGCTGATATTTTACTGCAAGTCACATAACAAGCTGCAGCGGCATCAATTTATAAATAAGCACCGGCTGTTGATGGACAAACGGGACGGACGACTGCAGTGGACAGTGGAGAACCAATCGTAATCAGCACGAAGCAACAACAGCAGAAGAGTGGCGGCAAAAAAAAGCTACTCGCGCAGCTAAATGGAAATATGCTATTGCGCCGCCCTTCTCTTTCGCACTCGGGCCACTCCACTCATTCGCACTCGCTCACACACACACACACACACACACAGAAAGACAGACCGCAACAGGCACGCATTTTAATACCGGTTGCATTGTAATGGCGTCTAAATAATGAGGCAGGCACCTTGAAATAATAGCACGGCCAAGATTGCCTAAACAAAAAATCGCACAACGCACATCAACACTTAAATTTTAAATCGCTTTACTTTTTCATTATTTCAATACTTCTGTTTATAGGTACTACATATGTGTGTGCGAGTGTGTTTGGTTATCTTCCTCATCTTCTTTATCTTATACAAATTTCACTCGTATTCGTACATTTTTAATTGTAATCTCGCTCTCGCTCACTCACACACACGCACAGACACACACACAAGCATACAAATTGCGCTGCTCAGATCAAATTCTTTGCCGTCTGCGTTTGCTGCTGCTGCGTTGTCGACATTTCGCTTCGTTTTCTTTTCTTGTTGTGTATTTTGGAGGAATGTGAAAACAAGAAATTGAATATTTATCTCACGCACACTTTTTATTCAAATCATAACGATTGGAGTTGTCTTTATTATTTTAAATGGTTGCATGCAATAAAATTTACACTTTGTTGACTTTTTAAAACGAAAAAATGTGAAATGGTTAAAAACAGAAAACGGCGACGACACGACGTTCGAGCATATGACCAGTGTGACCGCACTTGACACAGCGCCAAAATGTCGAAGAACCTCATGCACAAAAATACCAAAATGAAAATACCATGTTTTTAAAGATACGCTGCTGCGCGGTTTCAACATATTTGTAAATGACTTTCAACATAGAAAATAGTTGAAACAAATCCATTTATTTATTAAGCATTTGTATACGCATATATACCATTTTTTACAAACTGCTCATATGGCATATTAGTGTTATCGATGGGCACGCTAGAGATGGAAAAAGATAGAGATCACCGAGATCGGCACAAATATTTGCTCGCAGTTCAAAATACAAAAGCATTTTATGAGAAGTTTTTATTCGCAAGTTGTGATGTTGAAAATTAGACCGCTGGTTTCTTGGGCAGTGAGCCGAAAGCTGATATAACGGTACCCTTGGTGCCCGTCACCGTGGTGGTCAACGCAGGCAGGGTTGCTTTTGGTGCCGGCTGGTCCCACTTAGATTTGCTGCAAATGCAAAACAGAAGTCCAAATTAGAGATGGGAAAACAAATGAACTTATTTAATTTGTGATTTATTTACCGCTTTTTGGCCTCCTCCTCCACTTTACGGGCCAGGGCCGTTGCCTGCTCCACCTTGTCCATGTCCTTGCGATCCTTCTGCCGCTTGACCATCTCCGTTTTCTGCACCGCCGACAATGCCTCATAGAAGCTCTCCTCGCCCCACTGCAGGGGATCATAAATCTCTGGCGGATAATTCGTGCCGAACTCGTTGATGTCGCAGAAACTGATGAGCTTCTCGTAGATGCTGGGATTGCGGAACTCCTTGCGTTCCTGAATGACACGATTCATGTCCATATTCGTCTGCCGCATTTTCGTGTACATTTTCGTGATCTTTGCCACCAACTCTGGCGGCGGATTCCCCTTCGGCTCTGGCGGCAATTGAAATTTGTATTTGGCATATTTGGGATCCTTCTCGTAACTCTCCGCCGAACGCTCCTCGGCGTTGTAGGTATTTGAATCCTCATCGTCCATGCGTTCCACGCGAGCCTCGACGCCGCCTTCGCCTCCCTTGGCGCGACTCTTCTCTTCGTGTTGCGCCTCCGCCTCCGAGTTGGCAGTGTCGCTAGACGAGGACGACTCCCCCTCCTCCTCCTCGCTGGACTCGTGCGCATGATCCTCCTCCTCGTCAGAGATTAAGGTGTCATCCTGGTAGCTCACCAGACGCCTCAATTTCTTGGCCCGCTTTTTTTTCTTCGATTTCTTAGCGGGCTCCGCATCTGGCTTAGCGGGCGTCAAAGGCGTCGGAGTTGCCTGCTTTGGTATAATTACCTATTGGCATGTTTAAGTTAATAATTATTAATTTCAGCAATTAAACTCAATTTCTAAATTTCCCACCTGAGACGCTGTTGAGTTTTGTGAATCTGGACTGGAGTCGCCCTCGTTTTCCGAGTCCGTGTACTGTGCCGTCAAGCTGGCCAGGGCAGAGTGGCTCATTGCAGTTGTTATTTGTTATCCGTACTTAAATAAATGGCAAATTGGTTTAAATATTGCAATTTTTGTGTTTATTTTACGCAGTTTTTGTTTCTTTTTCTTTCCAGCTTAGCCATTCACTGCGAAGCGCGCACATTTCGTATATTTCGTAGTTTGCGCTAAATTGGCAGCGCTGCGTGTATCAGCTGTTGCAAAGTTTACACGAGAAGCAAATCACAAACTAATGTAAGTCGCAATATCTTTATTTTTTATTTAATAGCTATTTATGTACATATGTAACACATATTGACTATCCGACAGTTGCTTATTATAGATAATTACAATAACAGTAGCGCACTCTTTTATCATCTGTGTTAGATAAAGCTACACATAACATGAAATTGTGTTTACAGTTTTCATTAAATAAATCGTCGATTAACCGACGTATAAACGTGTGAAAGTCTTGATTGTTTTGTTGACGTCGCCAATTTGGGAAGCAAAAATGAGCGCCGTCCAAGAGGATCAGGATCGCATACAGAAGCGTGTCAATAAAATATTGGAGACACGCCTCGAAACGGACAAGGACACATTGGATGCCCTAAATGGCCTGTCCAGCTTCTTCACAGAGAATACGCTGCAGAATCGCCGCAATTTGCGGAGTCAAATCGAGCAACGATCCGTTGGCATCAACGAGAACTTTTTGAAGGCATTTCGAGAGGTGAAGTTGACGCTGGATGCTGTCTGCACGGATCTGGACACGATGGCCACATCGGTGCAAACGATGAAAACCGATCTGGAGACATCGAAAGCGCTGACCAAAGATCTCATCGAGCAGACAAACAAAATGCAGGAGGAGCGGGAACGTTTGGAGATTCATCAGCAGATTGCACAGGCATTTCTAACACGCTTTCAGCTCAGCGTGCCGGAGCACCAATTGCTGTATGGCAGCGCCAAGGATGCGCCCATTGTGCCGGAGTTCTTCAAGGTATTGGATCGGGTGCAGTCGATTCATTCCGATTGCCGGCTGCTGATGCAGTGCGGCTATCAGACGGCCGCTTTGGACATCATGGAGGAGATGACGCTGCATCAGGAGGGCGCACTGGAGCGCCTCTATCGCTGGACCCAGAACCACTGCCGCAATCTGGAGAACAATGAGATTGGCCCCCTGATCGTGGAGGCCATGAGTCGATTGCAGGACAGACCGGTGCTCTTCAAGTATGTCATCGATGAGTATGCGATTGCACGCCGTGCTGTGCTCGTGCGCCAGTTCATTGAGGCCCTGACCGAAGGTGGTCCCGGCGGGAATCCCAAGCCTATTGAGCTGCACGCCCACGATCCCAAGCGTTACATTGGCGACATGTTCGCCTGGCTGCACCAGAGCATACCCAACGAGAAGGAGAATCTGACGCTGCTCTTCAAGAAGTGCGATAAGCATGGTGAGTAAATGCTATCAGCGATTTCTAGTCTATTGTTATCCCTAATCCCCTTCTCAGATATATCGGAGCAAATGCAGAAGGCGCTCAGCTATATAGCCGATGGCGTCTGTCATCCGCTCAAGGTGCGCGTGGAGACGATACTGAGCTCGGAACCGGATACCATCGTATTGTTTACCATTTCGAATCTGTTGCGCTTCTATCAGCAGATCATGAAACAGGTGGTGCAAGGCGGCAGCCTCGAGCAGTGCCTCATCGAGCTGCAGCAGAGCAGCGAGCAGATCTATCTAAATGCCTTGGCCAGCCAGGTGCGCAGCGTCCTCCAGCGACCAGCGGGCAGCAGTCTGGCGCTGGAGCCGCCACAACGTGATTTGGTGCCACCGCCGAGTGTGGCACGACTTCTCAACATTCTCAAGGAGATCCTGTCGGTGGCAACCATGGTGGATGGTCGCCAGGCGGACATTACGAAGATTGTGACGTGCGTGATTGATCCGCTGCTGCAGTCGGTGCAGGAGAGCGCCGCCCACCTGCCCACAGTGGATATGTCTGTCTATTTGCTCAATTGTCTGTATCATATGCAGAGCACGCTGGCTGTCTTTGAGTACATGGATGAGCGGGTGGAGCGCTTGCAGGCCCAGTCGGATGCACAGCTGGACACGCTCACCTCCGAGCAGGCATCCTCGCTGGTGGCCAATCTGAATCTGGGACCGATCTACACCATATTGCAGAGCAATCAGACCAAAATTGAGACGAATCTGTTGAAGATATTCATGTCGAAAATGGATGCGTTTCTACAGCTGCCCGATGTGCTGCTCCTGCCGCAGGTCCAGCTAATCATGTCCAGCTCGCATCGCAGCACAGTTCAGCGCCGCTCCTTCAATGTCATCGTGGCCATCTACAAGCAGATCTATGAGCGTGTCCATGATCCCGCAAATGGTTTTGAGCAGCCCGAGGCGCTGCTCCACAAGTCGCCCGATCAGGTTGCTCGCATCTTGGCCAACTAATTGGAGGCTGGTCATCCATCAGTTTATTATACGTATTCCAATATATCTTTATATATATCTTCTATATATGCAATATAAATTTATCTGTTTAATTTATTGTGTGGATTTCTTCTCTTCTCTTTGAATGTGAAATTAAGCAGACAAGTACAAGTACAGTGGGCATTCAATACAGTCGTCTTATGAAAGCCAGATTTTCACTTTTTGTGCTAAAGTAAAATTAATTGATGTTTTACTTTCTGATTATTTGGATGTATAGTAAACATTCATCAAAGCGAATCTTATAAAAACCAAATGCTAACACTAAAGTCAATATCAAAAACAGTTTTCTTTTTTGATTATTTTCAAAATTTAGTATAAGCAGTACTCAATCTTTCGATAGTACTGTTAGTACAGTACATATTCATTGAATAGATACCATTTTAAATGTTGCATATTTCCTTATCTTAGTCTGCTTATCTAAAATTGTTTGAGCCTAATATAAACAATTCTTGCGCTTAAGTGTAGTGTTTGGTAATCTTTATTTGATTAGAGTACTATTTATAATTAATAAACAAAAATGTCTTAAGTTAAGCATACTCTGAATGCTTACATAAAATAGTTCTCTAGAATTTGCTAAAAAAAAGATTTTTGCTTTGAATACACATTTTGCAAGATCGGAAGTGTTTTCAGATTTCATTTTCAAAGCAGGCTTCGATTTACAAAAACGGAAAAGCTTTCCATTTTGAACAAAAATTTAAAAGTGAATTGTAATTTTCATATGAAAACATAGAAGAGTTATTTATATATAATAAAAAATAAGTGTTATATAAAAATACGATTTGGATTTCATTTCTTGCCTATGCTACAGAAATATATACTCAAAGAATAAGAATGTTCAGAACACTTTTTCGGCTCCTGGGTAAACACCTTTCTGCTGAAATTGGAATCCGAATACGAACCTAAATGAGTAGGTTTTTATGCGTAACCCAATCTTATCTAACCTATCCTATCCTAACGCAACCTATGTATATACCATGTTCCGAAAACTGCTATTATCCACTGTTCGCATTAGCAAGCATTTGAGCTGTGGCATTAGCTTTATTTGACTAGGAAATTGAGCAGCACAAGTACAGTGGGCACTCCATACAGTGCTCTTATAAAAACCATCATAAAGTCAAACTAATATAAATTTGCCATACTCAAACTAAGTATGAATACGTACTCATTGTTGCTTAACTCTATTTAATTGATTAATATCGATTGAGTCTTGTATAAGCAATTCTTGGATTAGTATATTTTATTTGAGTTGTTGCTACTATATATAATTTAAAATGTCTGAAATTAAGTATGCTTGGATTTAGTAAAATGCTTATGATTAATAGTTAAACATTGTTTAAGTGCAGATCAAGTAAATCTTTTAGATTTTATTTTAGTTATTTTCAAAAGTTTTCGCAAATAAAATTAACAACAGTTGACGCTAGCAAGAGTATGCTAATAATACTAATAATCTACTATTACTAATTACAGTTCAGCTTAAATACCTGCTAGCATTTACTACATAGCTCTACTTAAGATACTCGACTATTTTTCCAGTGTATTTATGTTTCGCTTTCAGCTGAGTTTCCATTCCCGACTTATTATTCTGTTGTTTGTTTATTTTTCGCGCCCATTCAAAATGCACAATAGCTTTTTAAGTCGCACATACATATATATGCTATATGCTATATATATGTATATATAGTAGTATATAGTAGCCTGCTTCTTCTTCTATATAGAAGAACGCTTCGTTTGCCTTTTGAGCGGCTCGCCAATTGTGCAAATCGCGCGCTTATCACACAAAGCAAAACGCCAAACCAACCTAAAATAATAATTAATATAATAATTAAATATAAAAGAAAACCCAAGACAAAGTCAAAAATCGACAAAAATAAAACCTCATCGGTAAAATGACAAAAGTGTGGGAGGTTTTTGTGTTTATCGCGACGATTTAACACCAACAACAAAACAACAAAAAACCAGCAACAAATAACGCAAATCTTTTGAGCGCACTTCATTAGTCAAAGAATTTTTCGTCGTCGTTTATCGGGACGGCCGAAAGTAATTGGTAATTAGAAATGTTGTGGCCAAAACGCTGGCAGTGAGCCCTCGACTGGCCAAAGTCCTAGACGGTCCTCTCTCTGTCTCTATCTCTCTCCTCCCGTTTCGCGTCTCGAGAGGCACAAAGAATTCTGCCGGCCAAAGTCTTCTTATCGCGCTACGTGCGGAAGCTGTGAGTTCAGATATAAAGCATAATATATACAAATAAATAAATCATTTAAATGCTATTTCTATGTATTTATGTGTCTATAAGCTAAGTGAGAAAATTAATATTAAGTATACAATATGCTTGAGTGTGTGTGTGTCTGAATGCTGCTGCTGCTTCTTTAGGTAATTGTGACTGTGGCACGCTGGAAGAGCTCCAATGTGAGCGCGGCAAAGAAAGCGGGAAATGAGTTATTGGCTGCCAGCTGCTGATCGATGGCCGGTTTGAGGGTCTGCGAATACGGCGACTCCAACAGGGCCAAACAGTTGGACTCATTCACACTGATCGATAGATAGTCATCGGGACTCTCCGCATACATGCTGGAAATCCTGTTTATTTATAGACACACAATGCGCAATTAGTTTGGTGACTCACACAAAAAAAAAACAATTAAATGTACCCGAAAAATATAACGATAATGTATATATATATATATTATGATAAAGTGCTCGCTTAACGTTTGCAGAAATGTGAAGTGAAAAGCAATTTAAAACATTATACACAAAATCATTATAGAAATTATCATTCAATCTACGAATTGTACAGTTCAATAGAATTTTTACATATTTAAAGTGTTTAAAAGAATTTCTGAAACTGTTCTAAATTCTTAACTGTTCCAAGTCTTAAAAAAAATCTTCATTCAATCAACAAATTGCAGAGTTAAAAATGAATTTCAACGATTTAAAACTGCTTGAAATGAAAACATTTGAGACTGAACTGTTCTAAATTTAGAAAAAGGTATTGTTTTAAATTGATTGGTTCAAATTAAACTTTACAAATCATTAACTTTAAAATTCAAATTTCCAGCTAATATCTACTATATACAAAAGTTTTCTTTGGCAAACATGAAATTTGAAATACGTGTAAAATGGAATTTCTAGCAATTATTATTCAAAACAGGTTTCAGAAAATGGAAACTGTATTAAATGAGATCTTTAGCAACTATTAAACCTAAAATAAGAAGCAAGCTTAAAATGACGACTAGTAAAATAGAACTTCCAGAAATTAATATTCACAATTTAGGCAACAGTTCTGCGAAATATGAATTGTCTTCAATGGAATCATTGGCAAACCTTCAATTTCTAATAATATTTGTAATCCAAAAATGCTGTCTCGTTAAATGCAATTTCCAATTAATATCCACAAGCGATTACATATGTTATATATCTATATATATATATATATATATACCGTTTGAAATACGCACCGATAATGACTGTTGGGGCCGACACGATCGATCCTATAGCCGAGCAGCATATAGCAGACATCGCGAAACTCCTTGCTGGCCGCCTTGAAGCACTCCTTCATCTTCTTCATTTTGCCAGTGGCCGATTCCAGTTCGGCGCGCAGCTGATTGAACTCCTTGAAGTTCATGGTCATGCCACCGCCGGCGCCACCCGAGCTGCACGTCTCATTGAAACGTGACTGCGTCTGCTCGTTGCTCTCCTCCTCCAGTTTCCGATTGCGACGCTTCAATCGCTCAATCTGTAAAACGATCGCCAAAACAATTTGAAAATCTTCTCTTCTGTGTAAGGGAGTCATTCATTTTGCTCACCTCTGCTTGGAGTTTCTCGACAATGTTCTTGGTGGCCTCGTATGCATCGGCAGCTGGATTCTCAGTGAGATGCAGCACCTTGTAGTTGCCCATGTTGAAGTCGCCGCGCAGACAACGATGCTCCAGCTCCAATTCGAGCTCATCCTTGCGTCGTCGCAAACGTTCGTTCTCCATGCGTAGCGTGTCCAGCTCCTTTTTAACGCTCTCGTAGCCAAACTCACCGGGCGTCGGATCGCTGAGCGATTCATGCTGACGCATCGCTTGCATCTCACTCTCCAGAGTGGAGCACATCTCCTTGTAGCCGGTCAGGGTGCGCTCAAGCACCTCAACACGATAGCGTATCTGCATATCGTTTGTCATGTCCGCCGTGTGCGTGGCATTTGTGGAATTCGTCAGATCCTTGTCAAAGTTATCCAGCAGCTGTTTGTAGAAATCACGCTCCTTGCAGACAATCATCAGCTTGCGCTGCAAACGCTCCCGCAGACTCTTGTGGCGCTTCAGCACGATGTTCATGTCATCAAAGTTCTTGAGATAAACGGCACACTTTTGCTCCAGCTCGCGCAGCTTCGACTGCAGCTGTTTGGCCTCCGATTCTGAGTGGCCCTTTTCGGCGGCGCGTATTATGTCTGCCTGGAGCAGTTGCTCGATGCGTGTGCGCAGTGCCATGGGGCTGACCAGCGTATTGGCCAGGCAATGATCCTGGGCGACTTTCACCCACTCCTTGAGCTCTTGCTCCACATGCGTCAGCTTCACCTGTAACGCCGCCGCATCGGCGCGTGCGTCCTCCTCTCGATCCAGCCGCGTCTTGTAGTCGTGCACCTGCTCCTCGAGCAGCAGCTTTTCCCCAATCAGCGTGTTTAGGTGCTTGTTGTGCGCACGCAGGCGATCCACCTCCGCTTGCAGTTCGGGCACGCTGAGCAGGCGAGCTTGCGACGTTTTGGTTACTTCTTTCCAGTCGGCATAGGATTCGATTTCATATTCCAGCTCCTTGATGCGGGCATTTGCAGTACTGAGACTCTGCTCCTGCAACTGATAATCCGCGTGGAGTTGTTCGTATTTGGCGGCACTCGCCTTGTACTCATCGTGACGCACACGTATGCGTTCCAGTTCGGTTTGAGTGGCCTGCAATTGGAGCTCGGCACGTTCGCTGATCCGCTTGTATTCGCCCAGCTCGTTGCTGATGCAATGCTGCACTTGGCGTGCATCCTCCTCGCGCTGTAGTTTCTCCTGCTCCGCACGGCTCAGCGCCGTCTCGTATTTGGTGCGTTGCTGGGCGAGCTCAGCACAGGCAGCATTCGCCTCCTGCCGAGCGGAATGTTCCCGCTTCTGCAGCACCTTCAGCTGCTGCTCCATCTCCAGCAGACGGGCACTTGTGTAATCGCATTGCCTTTTCAACGCCTCCGCTTTGCTCTCGGCCAGCTCAAGCTGAGCACGTTGCTCCTTGGTTTGCTGACCGAGTTGCTCCTGCAGCTGCGAAATTATCGCATTTGTCTCAATTAATTCGGCGCGCAATTTGCGCGTCTGCCAAGGACCCATTGGATCATTGAACGAGTTGTTCTGCGATGTGCAGCTCAAATTGAAGCTGCCATTGTGCGAACTATTGTCCAGGCTGCTGTCGATGCGTCGCTTCTTGGGGACTATTCGGTGTACAATTTTAGTTTTACTAATTTGCAAATTGTGTTTTCTTCTTCTTATTATTATTTGGCTTACCTCTGACGGAGTCTTCGGTGAAGGACATGGAGAGCCGGTCGAAGCTGAGCTTCTTTGGCGCCGAGTGTGTTATGCTATCGTTGAAGCGCTCCATTATGTTGTCCAAGCTGCTGCGTATGTCATCCATTATACTTTTTTTTATCAATATTTTCTTTTGCGTAAATATTTCCCTGACAATTAGTAAAGACCGACAGTATTAGTGGTGGTAGTCGACGAATATTCGATGAGCCGTAGCGATGGGTCAATGTAATCGCTACTGCAAACAGTGTTGGAAAGCGAGCGTACCAGAGTGGCAGCACTGCTGTAACGTTGTGGCGGCAACTTTGAACAAAACCCATTACTATGCTTGATATAAACTTTGATATAGTATTTGACATACTTGCGAACAGCCGTTATAAAAGCAGGGCAACATTAATTTTCGGCAAATCCTTTGCTAAACGCTACATTTCAATCATTCTAAATAAGCGTACAGCAAAAATGAAGTAATAACATTTTGCGCTTATGATTTATTTGACTTGGGCGTGTGTGTGTGCCTCTGTTAACCCATGAATAACGAGCGCATTAAGTTTTATGATATTGTTAGGGCCTGTCATCAACTTTGGTCCACGGCACACACACTCATTGCTCCTGCTTCTTCTCCCTCCCTCCCTCACTCTCTCTCTCCCACTTACGCACGGACGACAAACAAGTGCCAAAGTTCAAACTCAAACAATAACACTTTCCATAAACAAAAAACCCCACACATACACACACACACACACACACACACATGTACATGTGTATGTGTGTGTATGTATGAAATGCCTCAAATCGGCGACAGGCTTCTCTTTTACAGTTACCTGCGCCTACACCAAAAACAAAAAACAAAAACAAATTTTCCATATTGAAACTTGCAAAAGAGAAGCAGAGAAAACCCAAATTGACCTGTGGCAACGCAACAGCGAACGAAGTGTAAACAAAGCAAAAGTTGTGGCGCACATTGAATAAATATGTTTGTGTCTTCGTTTTGTTTCCCAACAACCCAGTGCGCAGTTTATGTGGCGTGTATGTGTGTGTGTGGGTGTGTAGTGTGTGCGGTGCGTGGTCTTAACTTTTTTGCCCGTTGAGCACTTTATCAGAGCTTAGCACCTGACAATTTGCCATGAAAGATGCGGCCTTTTTTCTCTTTTTTTTCTGCACTCTGTCTCTCTCTCTCTCTTTTAACATACGCACAGGAGATAAACACGCGCTCTTTTCTATATATGTGTGTGTGTTTGTAATAAAAGTGGTTTATATTCTCGACATTTGCTTTGTTTTTTTTATATTTTTCTTTTTCATTGGCCGCTGTTTGTTACTGCTGCTGCGATTCGTGTCGTGTGTCCACTGTGTGGAGTATACTTGGATGTCACCGCTGCAGCTTAGTGCTTGCCACTTGGCCTATTACCTTTGAGAAGAGCAACTAATTAAATTAAAGCCGATTAGGTGTCACTCTCCTGCTCTCCCTCTGTGGCAAAGTTGTATTAAGTGCGCTTCTTGCTGCCGTCGGCAGTTCGCACTTTTGACTATTTACCATGTTAATATGCAGAAGTGTTCCTCTGTAATCAATTATTGCAATGTAACCAATTATTGTAAACTAATCATTATGTCAATATTATGTTTAATTAGGTCACAAAGCTATTTCTTGTGCTCATGCCAATTAACACTTCAGTCGAGCAGTAAGCCAAGCTTAACTTAAAAATATATATAAACAGTTTAATTTTCAATTCAACAATTGGTAATTGAGCTTAAGAATAAGCCCGCCACGAGTCTACCCGTTTGTCACACTCTATTTGCGTGTGGCAGTTGAGGTTTTTTCCGCATAAATTGCACTTATTAACGCCACATTGCTCGAGTGCCCCCTTTAAAATACAAGCACGTGCGCGCATACACACTTATACATAGCTACAAATATATGTATGTATGTGTACGTGTATATAGAAACACGCATTGCCATGCAACAGGCGTTTGTGAGTTGAGTTTTTTCTTTGTAGGGGTTTGTTGTTCGCTTCGTAGAATTTCCGCTGACTCACAAACGCTGTTGGCCACAAATCTGCATAAAATTTGATGGCAACTTCAAGTTGATGGAATTTTCATGAGCAATGCCGCGAAAAAGTCCTTACACACACACACACACACACACAGGCTTCTAGCTGTCTGTTTGGCTGGCAGCCATTTCATTTTGGTTGCTGCTGCAGTTCGCTTTAGTCGCAGCACTCGCAGCACTTCAACATCATCCACTTCTTCTTCTTCAAGTAGCGGTAAGTGAGCGCAGATTTTTGTGTGAGTTTTTCCACAAGCCTTAAATGAAAATGGAAAAAAGTTGCAGATCTAATTTATTTTTATTATTTATTGAAACTATGTAACATTAATTTGATTTTAATTTGTGCTTGCTTGATTAATCGTGCTTATTCGTGTCACGCCAAATACACGCAGAGTGAGCAGCTCTATTTGGTTGACTGATGATGGTCAACAGCAGCTGACATCATGATTGATTTCAATTCTTATGGCACTGCTGCACTGCATCCATATATAGAAAGTGAATCAGTTATGGCGCCCATCTTAAATTCTCGGTATAAAGCTAAGCCACACTAATTCACACACACACACTCGCACACACATACATATGATAGCATTTCAAATGCACCTGTTAACCATTTGGAAAATTTATGACTTCCTTGTTTGCCGCGAGGCACGGAACTAGTGCCACACAGATCCACACATCCTTGTCCGTTGCCATTGTCTGCAGCATGCGTTGCATTTGGCTTTTGTTTTTGCTCAACACTGGAAAACGATAGCCGCCGAGGCACAAAGAGGAAGCGGCATTTTAGATGCACGCGTGCCAGAAGTGTTATGCTGCCAAGTACAAGGACACTCATACATACACACTGTATGTGTGTGTGTGTGCAAGCAATAAATAAAATCAACAATAGCTAATTGTAAGCACAGCATTTTACACAAGCAAAACAAACACAAACAAGCACACACACACACAGACACAAAGTCACACGTAGATAAAGCGCATTATGCATTAGACAAGTTTCCGAGTGTCTCTTTGACCTATTGATTACAAGCTGTAAGCACGACTAGTGCATACCCTGTTCTCTTTTTGACTTGTCAAAGAACAATAGTGTTCCGCTGCCAGACGTTCCACTTAACCAGATATATTTACGTTGGCAGGTATATTAGAATCATTGCTGATAATTACTTAAAAGCGTATTCTTAAAGCCATGTTGCTTTTTTGCTGCCAATTATTCTACCCTTTAAGTCATCTTTACGGGGCAAAGAATAAAGGAATCTTGCTTTCACTTTTAAGCTAGCAGCAAAGAGGCTGCTGCTAGCCTGAAGAGTGAGCCAGTGTGGTGAGTTTCGTTGCGAGAGAGCTACGCGTGCTGCGCTCTCTCTGGCCACACTTTCAATACAAATTACCATTGCCGGCCCCGGCAGGTGCTGCTCCTGTTGTATAAAACTCAGTGCATGCCAACAGGCGCACAAAAGGTTAGAAACTCACCACCTTAAGAGAGCGTTAAGCACACCTATCGATAGACTGTAGCTGAAATCATCGTTTGAATCGATACATGGCTGATTGTTTTGGCGGTTGTTTGTAAAGAGGATTTCGTAACTAAATTTAAACAATATCTTTAAATGAATTATTTTTGATAATAACAGATATGAATGCGATTTAAAAAGTAAAGCATATTTATAAGAAACAAGCATAAGGACCAAATATTTCAAACATTCTTACAATGCTTGCTTTTAAAAACGATGTCTATCGATTCGTGATTATAGTCGATTTGTTGTGTGTTGAGATAGATGTTGAGTAAGGATTTACTTTGATACTCTGCGCGCTCTTTCATGAATTTGTAATTGAAATGGCCGCGACGCGACGGCGTGCTTGCAGTGCGTAGGCGGTTGTCGTAGACTGACGTCGTGGCCATAGCACGTGCTACGAGTGCGGCGCGTGCAACGGTGCCACCATCCACCACCATCACCTCCACCAGCAGGCAGCAGCAGCAGCAGTAACAACAACAACGCAGACAAACGACCGCAGCAGCAGCAGAAGGAGCAGCTGAAACCTGAAGTAACAATAAAAACAACAAATATAGCAAGGAGAATGATAAGCAAAGCGAATGAGAAAAATAAGATGGCACTTAAATAGAGAGAGTATACAGAATATGGAAATGAGACGGCACAATTTTGATTAGAGTTTTTAAATGAAACAATTAACGAAAAGCATTTTAGGCCAATGTAAAAACTTGAAGACAATACAAATTTGAAAAAACACTTTATAAGCCACATATGTGAGAGTATTAAAAATCTGTGTGTGACAATAAAATTAGCTTAAGGAATCAAACAAATTTGCACATTGTTATTTGCACCTGGCTAAAACTAAACTAATAAATTACTTTTTCACAACGTTGACAATAAGCAACAGCAACAGCGACAATAACTTAATAATACTAAGTGTGAAATCAAAATTAATCTCATTTATAAATATATATATTTATATATATATATGTAGACATTTTCGGTAAATCGAATTGGAATGTAAAGCCAATAAAGTTGTGGGAAAAAGAAGAGAAAAGCGTAAATGCCATTTACGCAAATAATACTAAACAAAGAATAAAAAATAACAAACGGAGGAAGCAACAACAGCAAACGCTAGCCGAAGAAGCCCACAAAACGCAAACAGGATACTTAAAATATCAAACCAAATACATACACACAACCACACTCACACACACACACACACACACACACACACACATACACACACTCACACACGCAGCTGCTAAACAAACGTGTACGTGTGTCAACTAAAAATATATTGTGCGCTTCATACTTTTTGGAGGATGCCCCTTTGCGGAGTTGTTGTTGCTGGGTCTGCTGCTTGGATATTGTGAGCAAGGCCCGAAATAAATATATATATATATATATATATATATATATATATATGAATATACAGCAACAACCAGTAAGGTGTATTTGGAGAAGAGGCGCGACAGGAATAAAGCAAACAGACGTCACCTCTGTAAGATGTTTCAGAACGCTTCAACTGAACAGAGATTGATGCTGCCAGTCAACAAAAACCCAAGAAACAAAAACAACAACAACAACTAACGACAACCGCCGAGCGCCTTTCAAACAGCAATTGAGATATGTAAGTAACACAAAAAAATTAAAATATGTTTATACACACACACACACATATATATATATATATATATATACAACAAGTAAAGGGGGAAAAAGAGACATATTCTGTAGGCAAGAACAACAGAGAAATTCACACCAATACTTTTCTATAGCATACTTATTTTGGTCGTCGCTTAACTACAATTCCGTTTGTACTACTCTTTTGGTATATTTATTTGCAGTCGATTTGATGGCAAGAAAAATGGCTCTCGAGCATGACAAAAATGTGTAGAGCCTACTTTTGTGGGCTGCCAAAAATAACGTCCCATTCGCATGTGGCAAAAGAAAAATTACTGTTGTCGTTTTGTTACATATATTATTTATATTTTTAGACAGGTAAATGCTTTAAGACACCCTCCGGCTGCAGCTATAATATTTCTTAACTGACCATTTTTACGTATAGAGTGCTAAAAGTGTGTAGATATAATCAAAAATGTTTACAAGCTGCAAAAGCTTTTGAAAACGTTCTGTTGTAATTTGTTGTACTTACGAGATTGTTTTTTTTTCCTTAAAAACACGTTTTCAAACTTTGATGTGAATGCACATAAATTAAAACAAGTGGTTTGCTCATATTTATTTCACAACTGCTATTTTTTATATAGATGTCTCTTTAAACAGCAAAATCCAGTTTATAAATTTGCAATATAGCATACTTTTGTGGGCTGTAATTTTTACGGAAAGTCATTTGCAATTTACGGGAACGATGGAATTTTAACTATGTTTGTTAAAAAGAGTTGAATAACTCTGAAGAAGAAAAAGCGCCGGAAATGAAAATGGTTCTTGAGCGAAAAAGCCTTATGCATATTTTTACAGCATTTAAGTGTGAAATGATGTGTTGGCGCATTATTTGACTTAGGAGCGGAAGAAATGCTAAGCCTATCAAATACACACACACACAGACACACACACACACATACACACCTACACAGACACAGACACAGAGAGGGCCAGAGAAAGACAACACAGAATCTGTAAACCCTGACGTGGAGTTGAAGTGGCAAACAAACAGGGCAGATACTTACACACACACACAGACACAGACACAAACTCAAATATAAATATAAAAACAAATACACACGCCGCTGTGCGCTGTGTGTGTATGTGTTCTTGCGACTTACAAGGAAAAACACTTATACGCCACGTTGAACGTTGAAACGGTCGCAAGTTTTATCAACTTGCGCTGGCTGCTCGGACGCCGCAAACTCAATTTGGCATTTAGGCTGCTATCCAGCGTCAGCGCAGACAGGCAAAAGCACAACAAATATACACACTGACACACACACACACACACACACACACAGCTACACAGCTACATAATATGCCCAGGACGAAAATCGATTGTGTGATGCTGTAGCAAAAACAAAATAACTGCCATAAAGACTCCCATTGCCCGCTGGTACACTTTTTGTGTATTTCAGCAATCAGGCAACAACAACGTTTTTATAAGCCGATTTCTGCATTTTTCTCACACACACACACACACACACACACACACAACCCTTTCAATTGTACACACACAGACTTTATCAGGGCAAAACATGCATTTAAGTCCGGCCCTTTCATGAAATTTGCATAGTTTAAACAACTAATTGCTGTTAAATTATGTTTATATTTATTTCTCTTTTTTCGTTGTCTTGCTTCTTTTCTAATGCAAAATCAATTAAGTGTGTCTGCTTTGCGCCAGACACAAATTCCCAGAATCTCAAGTACAAAGTGCATGAACTTTTTATTGAATCGGGGCATATTTGATTTCAATGAACCCCTTTTTATAAACTTACACTTTTTGGGTGTAAAACATATTAAATATGCTTTAGCATGACTGCTTTTCACAGCAGTTTAATAACACGTTTTGCGATGAAATTATGTTGAAAGTATTTAAAGCAAACTAAATGAACTAATAAGTGACTTTAGTTGAAATTCAATCAAATTCAAGCAGATTTAATATACAACGCATTTTAACAGCAGGCTGTTGACTGCTTTAATTGAAAGAAGCACAATTTTGATGTTTGTTTGATGCAAATGAATGTTGTACGCAGCTCATTAGTAACTAGGGTAGAGTGTTGCTTGGCATTCTTGGATTTTATTCAGTTTGCAAATGCTTTTAATACGATTTTAATGAATTTTCAACCAAGGGCAACAGGCAAAACGCCGGTCGCTTTGTGTGCAGCACAGTGATAAGTCAGAGCAGAGAACACACGCTAACTAAATGAAAAGAAAGACACACAATGGCTGAACAACAAGACAATTTAATGCCAGTAAGTTGCGCACTGCCATACAAAAAGCATCAACATTTTCAGTATACTGCAGCCGCATTAAAATGTGGCTGGCTTTCGGCTCGCAGACTGCAGCACAATAAGTAAAAATGTCCTTGACACAACTTGGCCAGCTGAGAGAGCTCATAAGCTCAGACACAATGAAAATAAATGTATATATCTGTATATATATATACATATATATATATATATATATATATATTTATATATAAAGGAGCCTGCATTGAAATGCGATTGGCGATTGTGCAAATTGAAATCTAATTAAAATCTGAGGTGCAATTGAAATGCGCGCCAGCTCAAAATTTATGGTCCAACTTGGCAGCAAATAAATTACGCCGCTGTCTGCGAGCCAGGCAGACAGAGAGACAAACAGACGGACAGGACAGGACAGGAATGTTACGAGGACTGCGCACAAGTGGCAAAAGCGTTCAAGTACAAAAATCAATTTCCGTTAAAACAGTAGTTGCTGCCAAGGGAATGGGTGGGCTAAAAACACAAACTGAATGAAATTGAAATGTGGCAAAGTGAAATACAAGCGCTTAATGGTTTGCTGCATGTCTGTGCGACTAACTGATAAATGTAACTGGGTAACCAGTCCCGGCTGCCATGCGACCAAACAATAGACTCACTCGAACTCACTAGCTCACTGACTCCCTGACGGACTGTCAAACCGACTGTCAACGGGTCAGCGCACATGCCTCGTGTTAAAGTATCTCTATTGGGATATTCAGACCATCAACTCGTACACAGTGAAATAAAGCAAAGCCTAGAAAACATATCAAAGTTTATTAAGTTCACTTTTTGAACGTAGAAAAGTTGAGTAAACAATTTTAAAAACTTCTTATTTGAAAAATACTTGCTGGCTTTTCATTTATCTAAAAACTTTCCATATCTTTAAAAGTTCATATTTCTTATAATTAAGAGTTGGAGTAATTATTAAAGTCTAGAAAAATATCAAAGTTGATAAAGTAGATTATTTGAATGTCGAAAAGTTGAGTTAACAATTCCAAAAATATCTTATTTTTCTATTTATTATTTACACTTTGACATTTTGTTTCCATAGTTTCCATATTTTTACATGCTACTATATCTAATACCACATAATTTGTAAATATTATTAAGATCTAGAAAAATATCGAGGTTTACTAAGTAAATTTATAAAAGTAGATAAGTTGAATTCTTAAATCTTTACTATATATTATAAATGTAAACATAAAATAGCACAAATGATGAAAATATTAATAAAGTCTAGTAAAAAATATTTAAATTTACAAGGTTGATCTTTTGAAAGTTACAAAATTAAAATAACAATAATAATAATATCTTATTACACATTTCACATTTCATTAAACACTCGAACAATTCAGAATTTCTTATAGTTTAAAACAAAGTGTATGTTTCAAAAAAGCAAAAGTTGAGTTAACAATTTCATAACAACTTTATGTTTTATAAAATATTTTTTAAAGAAACTGACGCATTTTTTAAAAGTGATTATATCTTATGGAAGTCGACCTTTAAGTTGAACAGGCCTGGTTTTTCATTTCCAAGAAAAAATCCATATATTTTATAAATGCAATTTTTGAAAGAAACTAGAGCTGTCTATATATATTTATAGCTATATTTTTCTCAGTGTATCTGACGAGCACGCGACTTGCCTAGAGCCACATCTATCAGCACATTTCGACATCCTGTCTTGTTCTCGGCTCCTATCGCTTCACACACATACACTCGCACACTCGCACGCGCGCACACACACACACATACACACACACACACACACAGTTAGATTCATTGCTCGTTCAGGCATCATAAACCGCTGCCACGTGCGGCACACAAACGAGCCTCGACAATGTCAGAAACAAAGCAGCAGCTTCAACATCAGCATCAATATCAACATCAACATCAGTTGTGTTCAGTTTGCCCATTCGTCCGTCATTCGGTCATGTAGTCAGTTAGTCATTGCCGCCTTGACTAATGAAATGCCATCGCTGTCATTGTCAACATCTTTTGCCGGTCCTGCTCCTCGCTCTGCTGATCAAAATGTAAACTAAGCACGACAAGATAACGCTCACGAAATGATGAGAATTAAAATGTTGTCGCCTGTTGACAGTAACTACGCATAGCCCCATGTGCCCAGCAAATTGGCTACTAAATCAACAAGCGAAGGATACCTAACTAAGTTTATAAAAACAAAAATAAACTTGTCGCGTTATAAATTAAAGCCCATCAAATACAATTTAATTTTGAAATTTATAAGCTAAGGAAAAAATCACTCGAAATTACGAAATCGCCGTAAAATGAAAATCACCCAGAAAATAAGGAAAATGCTTTTCTTAGAAATAATAAAAAATATACGAAAATAAATGTCTTCCAATTATTAAGCCTTTTTTCTATTATTCAAAGTAAATTAAGAAAAGAAAAACTCTGGTTTTAAGAAAAACCCAACCTTTCTTAGAAATATATTTTCTCAAA
The DNA here is from genome assembly GCA_035042305.1 of Drosophila glabriapex. Lineage (NCBI taxonomy): Eukaryota > Metazoa > Arthropoda > Insecta > Diptera > Drosophilidae > Drosophila > Drosophila glabriapex. The sequence continues at coordinate 19,413,994 of JAWNLN010000046.1, forward strand.
CACAAGATAAGTTTCTCCAAAAGATAGCGATTTTTTTAATTCAGTTTAATGTTTTTTTCTGTGTGTAGCGGATTTGTATAGGTTTTTTTTTCTTGTTTACTTCCGTTTTTGTTTTTGAGAATGAAGGACATTTAGTGGCCAAATCAATCAAATGAACAAAGTTCAATTTTTATCAACAGTATGTAGCCTATAGTAATAGGGCTTCTGTGTATATTTATCCATTAGATTAAAACAAAAGTTGTGTAACAACAACAACTTAGTTCAAGTTCAGAGTTTTCAATTTGACTTAGTTAAAAAATCAAATCAACATCTGTGTGACAGATTGGAATAACAGTGCCCGAAATGAGCGATAAATATAACGATATTTATCGATGATTTGTATCAACGATTGTATTTTCATATATTTCTCCACTAAATAGTCCCTTAAGCTTTTCCCTCCTACCTCATTTTGGTCATATTGGCCATATTCAAGGTTATGAACATTTGGGCTTATCAGGCTGATTTGGATTGAGCCAAAGCATTGATGTCCTAATCCGCACTACCATTTTGTGGCAATTGTTGATGGCCTGAAACTTGCTCTCTAAACTTGCCATCAAAGGCTCAAGACTAACAACAATCACACATACAACACACACACATACAAAACATACATATATATGTAGACACATAACTAGGACATGACAATGCAAAAATCCTGGCGGATTTGAACAACGGCCACTATTTACCCCCCAAGTAGACAAAGTACAATTCACATGCGGATAAAGTTGGCCAAATATAGGCATCCCATGAAGCCAGTGTTATTAATGTGTGCATGAGAATGTACACTGCAATCAAAAACCATGGTCTGAAAATCAGTGTAAAATTTAATTGAAATGCGTTATTATCAAGTTAAAATTATAAATTCAATGCATAAATTTGCAAGTTTGTCTTAAGTCTATATCGACGATGTTAGCTTACTTGAGACAAAGTATAAACTATAAATAGTAAAGAGGACTAAATATTAAAAAAAAACTGACTTCGACAGAGAGATTTTTTACTTCATTGCAGTTTCAAAGGCCTAACTTTGGTACTAAAATATTATTATTATCACTTTTTAGTGGTTTTAAACTACTATCGACAAAAATCTAGAATGAATCCTTCTATATAAATATATGTACAATTAATCGTACTTAAAGCTTATTAAAAGGGCTTAAAATTTGATATAAATAAAATGAATCGCTCTTAAAGCTTTTAAGACTTTTGTTTGGCACCTAATTAAAATTATAAAAAGGTGCTCACATCAATGACTTTTTTCTGTTAATAAAAATCTGAAATAAATAAAACTTGAAGCTTGAAATATTGACTTTTACACAAGAGTAATAAATAATTTACATTTATCTTATTTCTTTTTTTTATCTGTTGTATAAGAACTACTTTGAAGAACTTTTATTTATCCTAGTTGCTATTTTTTTCTGTGTACAAACTGTGTGGCAACTCAGTAACGCCCAATTGCCGCCCATTTGTGCGAACAATTTTCTGCATTTCACTCATGTGCAAATCAAACATGACAGCTGAGTGGCAGACAAACATTGGCAGTATGGGAAGCAGGACCAGGACCAGGACCACGACTAGAACCAGGACCAGAGTCAGAACCTTAGTCAGAGAGTTGGGGCAGACCATTTAACGGCATTCAATTTCATAAGCTCACATACACACAGACACAGACATACATCTCTGTTACCGATTGCAGTCGACGGAAATGAGACAAAATGAAAGTGCGGCCCAAAAATAAAAATAAAAAGTTGTGTGTCGTTGGCTTAAACTGGTGACTGGTGGCTGTTATTGATGATGATGATGATGACAATGACGATGATTGTCACTCATTGACACGCCTATTGACTGTAAAATGAAAATGAAAACAAGTTGAATTGCTGCGAATTGTGGATAGTGTATGCGAATTTTCAGATACCCTCTTTTATTATGAGAGTACTGTAGCAGTTAGCCATTTTGAAAATAACTAATTTGATATTTTGTTTGAAAATTCAATTTCCGAAGAAAAACTTTTTGGTTTTCATGGGAATATTTTTCTTGAGGATAATTACATTCTTTGAATATCATACGCATATTAAAATACCTATTACTCTGATTATGAATACTTTAGTAAATAACCAGTTTAAAAATACAATAAATCAATAACTTATTTTAATAATTTATTTAATAATAATTGCTCAAAGTGAATGACTTTTTTAAACTCTTTACTTTTAATTGGACATTTTATTTTGAGATTATTCACATTATTATTGTTGTTATTATTATTATTATTGATGGGCTTTATGCACTGCAACCTCTTTAAATCTATTGAGCTCAATTCTCAAACGATAGCTTTCCATCAATCCTTATATTATATTTTATTGATTGAATATTAGTTAATACATGTCTAATGTGACTATAAGAAATTATATAAATTTTCAGCAATAAGTTGAATACGGAGAAGCTTTCATTTTTTCAGTTGTTTGAGAAGAAAAACTGTTAAAACATTTTTGATTTTATAATTATTTATTGATATTTTTCCTTTCCCGGAACTTAAACTTTTCAATACTTGTCCAAGCCACGTGGTAATGTACCCAATTACAGCTGTGCTACTTCGAGGGTATAATCAAATCATCCAACGGATGTAGGCAACATTGAATTTTGTGTACAATAAATGTTAAAGTACCAGCTGCAGGTGTCACCCACACCTGTAAAAACCAAATAATACCATTCCTGACACACACACTCACACTCTCCAACAGACAAGTATAATATTTTTGGGAATTTTTAACAATTTGCCTGAGATTTGAAAGCGAGCCGGGTTCAGCATAGTTAAATTTTCATTGGCGACATTTGTAGCACACGCGCAAAATAAAAATGAGCTGGTAGCAGAGGGAGAGCGGCAAAGAAAGACACTCCACATTTGTATAATACACATACGTATATGTATGTACATTAAAAAAAAAAAAACAGAAACATTTCTAAAAAATATAAATGCAAAATCTTATTTAAAAAAAATAAATTCTTTTTAAAGTTCAGAAAAGTGTTATTAAATTTGCTCTCTTAAGTGCTAGATGAGGAATTTTAAAATACTAATTTCTAATAATATAAAATAAATACAAATAGACTTGGGAATAATAAACGAAAAAAAACATGTCTTAAAAAGACTAAAGCTAACGTTCTAGAAATATACTGAATAATTGGGTGAGTTACCAAAAAAAAGGCGCCAATATAATGGCGATTTTCCTTTTATGCTGAGTGTATGTATAATAGACAATCAGGCTTACAGGTTGCGTGCTTGGGGGCCACACAATCGTACAATCACATTATGTCGCACACCAGCGGAATCCTGATTGCACAATTGCTTACAATGGAATCTGAGGCATTGTTGTTGAGTTTACCCAATATTTTGTTTGTTAATTGCATGGGGGTACCCATTGTGGGTGTGCCGCTGTATGTGTGCGTATGTGCGCGTGTGTGTGTGTGTGTGTGTGTATCTTTTGGTTACGTAAAACTCTAGCAGTATTGGTACATGTAGCTGTATCTACATCTGCAGATGCTCGGAAGCATAATTTCAACTTTTCTAAGTGCAACTTTTTACTGCTGCTGATATCACTCACAGATTAACAGCATTTTTACTTAAACTTAAACTTTGACTTTTCCCTCGCAAGTGGGCACTTATTGTCAGAGCTTGCATTGAAAGCGCAAGTTCTTGGAATTGCTTGCAGCTGTGAAAGTCAAAAAATGGAGTAGCAACAAAAAAAATTAACTACACATGCCATAAACTAGTACATTTTTCCTGGGAAACTCGCAAATCCACAAATGCTTAACTCAAAAGGCTTAAATATAAATTCTTGATAATGAATATAGTCTTGCTTAAAAGATTTAAGAGTAGTTTCAACTACAGCTTATACCCTATCAACTATATTTTCTCCTTCTCTCTCTCCCTCTCTTTTTCTCTCTCTCTGACATAGCTGACCATCGCACTTTTCGTATTTCTCACTTTACACTTCCCACACGCCCTCGATTTCTCTATAAGTTTTCCATTTATATGCTCTCGATCTCCCAATCTTTCTATTATCTATATATATTACTATATCTGTAATATTAAAATATCCCAGAAATTATTACAGTGCTTTCTGCTTGTTTGAATTTATTTACCTGAATTTTAGTAAATTTGGTTCCAAGGGTAACACTGAAAGTATATTTCTAAAACGGAATGTTGTATCTTTCTAACAACTTGGGTTTTTTTTAACATTTTCATACTCTGATATCGAAGGCAGAGTGTAAAAATTTGGAGTGCTACGTCCACAAGGTGGCTAAGATATCGATAAAATCAATCATCGCAAATCGATAGACACACATATCTCCCCCAATTGTAGGGCTACAGCCACCAAAGTAGGTAGGTTTCGCAGACAGTTACGCCCAACTGCAATGTCCTCTTGTTTTTTTGTAAATTACAAAAAAAATTTGTATATGTTCACACAAATGCCTAACATTAGTTTTTTTTACAACTGATATTATTAAATTATTAATTATTAAACATAATTATTTAATGAACTTTAGTATTTCAGTTAGTTCATAAATTAATATAATTTAATTTGTTTAGTGACTTCATAAATCATTTGAAAAGGGATTTATCTAATCAAAAGAATTTGTATTATATATTTGTATTATCTCCCTTTTTATAAATATTTTATTTTATTAAGAAATATTTTTCTGAAGTATAAAAAAGTGCGATCTTTTCCCTGAGTGTTAGCTTATGTACATCTAATCCTGCCGACAGCGTCCAATCCCACAAATTTTGATTGCAATTTACCTGTCGCCTGTTTTGTTGCACAAACTAATTAGATGCGCAGACATAATTTATGGGCAAAACAAATTAGAAAAAATATAATATATAACTAAAAGCGGGTCATAAATTCAAATTTTGCTAGCTCTCCGAGGTCAGCACTTGAAAAGCAAATAAAAAGTGCGTGCAAAATAGGGAGAAAAAAAAATGTTGAGTTTGAAATTTTTCGCATAACTGCACTCACATTGGGACACACTCACAGCACTCACAACACTCACAACACTCACATTGGGGACTGCGGCTGGCACTCGCACACGTTGTTCAAATTTTTCATGATTCTCTTTTTCTCTTACTCTCTCTTTCTCTCTGTATCTCTCCCTCTCTATTTCTAGTTATATATATACATATATATTTTGATTTATTCCTTTCTGTTTGTCTGCCTTGGCCAGCGCCGTGTCCACGTGTACGCCCATGTTCAAAGGAAGGGACGTACACAGGGGCTGACAGGCAAACAGGCGTAGCTGAGTGTAATGAAATTCCAAGAAACTCGGACCACAAGCATATATGAGAAAAAAATAAAAATAAAACACACATACACATACTTACATAACTTGAATTTGCACGGTGATCCTGCATGCATAAAAGGAGTGAGGTTAGGGCTTTTTTTTGTTGTTGTTTTGTTTGAACTGAGCAACCCATATGGCTAACATTATTTGGACACACGTCCGTTGAAGTCGGACCCATGTCAGGCAGTGATTGCTGATGCTATGGCCTTGGCCCCAGGCCTTGTCCAGCTGTCCCGGCAACGGTCCAACTAACTGCCAGCAGGATGCTGCCAAGACAAATTAAGCAATAGCCCAAAGCAATTTGACAGGGCATTTTCGTAATTGGCCCAACTCTGCCAGCCTTGCATAACTCACAAACAATAAAATATACAAATAAATAATACAAAAAAAACTCAAGTGTTGGTATTTTAATGATGCGGCGTCGACGTAACTCGACGCTGCATTTTGGGTTATCCTCATCTGTCGTCGGTTATTCGATAATTTTGGATTTGTCAACCGCGCAACTATTAAAAAATAAATTTTTGCCTTTTTTTTAAGCAACGCCAATTATCTTATGTTTTGTTTATATTTATGTAAAATTCCTCCTATTTTATCTTTTTTTAATCTACTAATTTATGTTCCCCAACTATTAAGTAATATTCATAGGATATTATTGAGATACTCACCGGTATCTTAACAAGACGATGTGACTAAGCTAGCTAAACTTTGTAGAGAATCTGCGAATCTGCAATGAAGAGGAATCCTTAAAGTACTTCATTCTTTGCCTTGGAAGACATGAAACATATAAATAATAATACTTCAACCAGAACAAAAAAACTCTCAAACTTTGAAAATTGCCCCAAGATGAAAATCTGTAAAATCGCTAAAAACTCGAACGATTTTCTTGTTATTAGAAATAATTTCTAAACATACAAATACAATTTCTTTAAATTAGAGAGATTTTTTTCTGTTTTTCAGAAATATATTTCTTAAAATTAGAAAGTATTTATAATGAGTACATCTGGAAATCCTTTTTTAGCTACTTATTTTCTGAGTATACTAAGTTTGTTTCACCTACTCGTATATAACCGATAATCTAAAGATAATCTATTTTCCCTTCCATTCCTTAGGTACATATTCGCTTCCTGTCTCTCTTAAGCAAATTAGTATTAAAAATTCATGGGAAATTTCCTATGAATGTGTGTACACTCTCAAAATACACACACCCAAATTATATTTGCTTGCCATTTGTATGCTTAATGCCAATTCCAAGCTCATATGAACCATAAACTGTTTGCATATGTTCGTGTGGCCTTAAGAGTTGCTCTCATGTGGCCAAAACGAGTTTGTTAAGTGGGGCTTGGGGGTGGAGGTGTGTGAAACTTCAAATTGTATTACGAGTCTCAGCTACTGAAACAGTAGCTGTTCCAACAGTCCAAGATAAGCAGATGATAAATACTTATGTCTCTACTGCTGGCCCCAATTTGAACTTGCAGTTCTTCTGGGGTCATCGTCCCATTTCTTTGTGTCTCGCATGTGACAAGTGTCAATTTCTCAAAACTTATCCAATGCAAAACAAATTGCAAATTACAAATCACACAGAGCACACACCCTCACACACGCAGACAAAATACAAATTGTTGCCAAGTTGAGATTGAAAAGGCTTAAATTCCAAGCAAACTTGCTGTCTGATTGCTTTAGCAAACAATATTAAGTATACCTCTAGCTGTACAGCTGTGAATGATACTGCTGCTGTTGCTTCTTCCTTCTGCTTCGGCTATTGTGCAAAAATATTTGCACAAAGTTAACGCAGTAAATTACATTCGGGATATGGAAATGGCAAACGGAATTTCAAGTTAATCAGCAAGTTATTTGTGTGCTCAACAACGAAATGCGGGCCTTTACTCCAAACTGTTGTCCATAAATATTTGCCAATGATAAAATGCTCTGAATGTTTTCTTCCAAATAGATGAAATAATGTGCATTAAAAGAAAATAATGAAGTCTATTCTCTTGAAGACAGGCGTAAAAAGTAATGTCAAAGGCCTGATAAAAAAAATAAATATTAAATCTGCAATTTATTCCTGATTTATAAGTAAACAGTTATTTCAAATCAAAGAAGAAGACGAAAAATCGATATCTTAAACAAAACGAATTTATTTTCTTAATCAAATTAATATAAGAAAAACATATAAAATACAATGAAATTAAGTGATTATAAATAGAACGCATTTCGAGATTTTTTCACAGAAAATATTATACAAATTATAAAACTATAAGCTGAGTAGAGAATATTGCAGACTTCGCAGCTTTAAATTCAAATGCTTCCCAATCATAAAATCTTATAATATGTTTTTTAGCAATTTGCATTATTCGGAATCCCTTTAAATCCCTTTTAATACGTACATCCTTCATCTAATTGACTTTAAAATATGGCTACTCGTTTCCAAGGACGTAGCAACAAAATTTTTGATAATTATGCTAACGAGTCCATTTGCTGACTTATCGTTTAACAAAGTGCAAAGTGTACAGTCCAATTTTCGACAATTAAAGTTAGAATGCTTTTAAGCAACTCAAACAATTCAAGCAGCTTAGAAATTTAAATTTCAACACGAACTAGTCACACACACACAGAAAGACAGACACGTCTATATGTGCATTGTGTTGTTGTGTGCACTTGTCAAAGTTGATTGAATCCTATTAGTGTCAATCTTCGTCCTTGACATGTTATAGAGCAGCCATGCTTGCTTTTCCTCTTTGCACTCTGCACTTTGCACTCTCGCTGTGATTGAGGGGGGATTGGAGGGGAGTGGGCTGGCTTTGCTGTCTGTGGGGGTGTACGCATTGTTCTCGTTTCCTTCTCCCTTCCTTCTGGACAATGCATTTCACTTTCACCTGTTGCACCTGTCTCGCAATGGCATGGCTTGTGTCAAGCCTTACGTTAGGAATGTGTAGACCTGGAAAACTGTGCAATAGCTCAGTGCTTTATCTGGGTCGTCATTGGGGCTTTATTTATTACACAGTTGTTCTGATTTTCTGTGATTCAAGTGCTTCACTTTTGCCTTCACTTCCCTCCAAAGTTAATTAAAGTCATCGAGTTTAATTCAGCACAAGCATCAGCTGCTAATGATTTTCTGACTTGAGTATTAGAAAAATATTTTATTTATTTTTTTTTTAAATTTGTGCTTACACTCAGAATAAAAATCGTCTTGAACTTTACAAAATCACAGAAAGAATGAGTGAATTTTTATAAAGGGAAAATAAAGCACATAGAAATTTAACTAAGGCAGAAAATGCTTTTGACAAAAATATTGATATTCAGATATTTTCTGATTCAAGTGCTTCACTTTTGCTTTCACTTCTTTCAAAAGGTATTTAAAGTCATAGAGTTTAATTCTGGCATGGAAGGAATTGAAAGGAACTTATAAGTATTACAAAATTAGTAGACATGCATTTTTTTAATAAAAAAAATATGTTTTTTCAAATTATTGCTTACATTTAATTTTTATTATACATTCGATATCAGAGTATATTGGTTTTGTGCAAGGTCCGTCATGCTGTAAGAACGCAATGTTCTGCGACACCATTAGAGACAGAGACTTGAAACTTGGAACCGCATCCAAGTGTAAAAATTCGATAACATCTATAATCTCAGATCGATAAAGCCTCATTTCGCCCACAATTTTAAGGCTGCCGTCACCAAATTTTAAAGGTATATTGTTAGCAACAACCTGCTAAGATCCGGGAATAAAATCACGCCCTCAAACTTCTCAAATGGCTATATCTCCCGCAATTTAACAGCTACAATTACAAAATTTGGAAGGAAGATTACTAGGAACCTCCTCAAATATTATTTTTTCAGCCACACCCACTCTCGCCCCGATAATTCCCAAAAGCCCATTTCACTCTTAATTTGAAAGCTACATTTACCAAACCTGGAAGGTAGCTCCGAGAGCATTTTTTTCAACCACGTCCACTCCCGTCCCCAAAATTCACAAAAGCCTAAATCTACCGCTATTTTAAAGGCAAGGAACCCCCTTCAAAGATCCGTATTTCTTGGCTACACTCACCCTGTTCTGTGGCACCTGATATCAGATCGAATGACTTATTGGTATCAGAGCATTTTGCAGTTGGTTTCGCTCGACTGGAAAGTTCTCTCTTGTTTTCTTTTTATTAAATCGAGTGGTATAAATGGGTTTCTTTGTGGAAGTTTTATTTATCATGAATGTAATTTGATGGCTTCACAAGAAGTACTCAGAAACTCAACTGAGGCGGAAATATATATTTGTAAAACATATATATATTTATATATATATACTGTAAGATTATCAGGTTTATTGACTCGCGTCTTTTATTGATGTGCAGCCTTCAAGGCCTCCTTCTGCTGCTGCTCAATCATCTTCATTGCGTGTAAGTCATAAATTGTTCAGTTATTTTGCGCTGCCATCTGCCAAACAACAGCAGCAACAACAGCAGCCACAACACCAACAATAACTTAAAGCGGCTTTAGTCAGCAATGTCAAAGGCAAATGGAGCCATCATAATATTGTGTATTATATGCTGACAGCTTTAAGGCCCAACTGCTGACACAGTTTTTCCGTAGGCCGCACATTGTGTGCGGACGGGTTTTGGCGGGGGCTGGACGAAAGTGTCAACAAATGAATATTGGGCAATCTGAAAGTGGCTGACAATAAAGCACAGATACTTACCAGCATATATATATACATACACACACACACACACACACGCAGAATATTGCAATAATGAACTAAAACTATGCGACACCCAGGCCTGACCTACTCGCATATTTAGCAAATTGAAGCAAGCGATGCGCACGTGACAATCTCAGCTCAGATCTCAGGGAAACTTCGGTTCCACTGAAAGCTTGGGGATTTCCGTGTTTTATTTACCGTGTGCCCTCCACAGACAGTAAGTAGAGTTGCTGACTTCAAAATTACAATTTAACTTTTTTAAAATGTGTATAACCGTTTTGGCATTATCGAATGATTAGTGTTAACAATTATTTGCTTTTGATGCGGTTTTCGGTTCATGAAATGGCGATAATATTAATTATTAATTAATCAATATTTGCTATTATTAATTATTAATTCATTAATATTTGCTAATTATAAATTATATCAGACACGTTTTGAAAGTGAGGCTCGTGGAAACATCTTCTTTTTATTCCCTGAAAAAACTCGCCCTAAAATGACAAACTCCCTGAAGACTAGAAAACTGTTCTGATTTGTGGAAATAATATTTAAATACATATAAATCATTTTCTTAAATTTAGAAAGGCGTTTTGTTATATGTTTCTGATATATATTTCGGAAAATAGTAAAGAAATTTTGAGCTGTCGCTTTAAAGGTTCAGTGGGAAGTGAATTAAACAAATTGAAAAAAAAAATATGTGCATTAATAAATTATTAACTGTTCGAATATGTGAAGCTTGAAATTATTCACGTTCAATAATCATATAAGAAACAACAAAGCTTTTGAAGAATTCTGTGTACACAAATTGAAATATACTGGAATCTAGTCTTTTTATCTTCTATCTGGATAATTCCAGGATCCTTTAGTAAAACACAACTTTCGACTTTATTCTGAATTCAGAGTTACGTATATTAAAAGAATTCTTACATACAAAAACAACAACGAAAATTGATTAAGCTCAAATATACATAGTAGTAAAATAAATGTTTTAAAAATTATTTTGAAAAAATAAAAATATAAAAATATAATACATAAATTAGTTTTAATTATTGTATAAATTGAGAAGAAAAAAAGGTCCGTTCCAATGTAAAAATTCACATTTCCTTATAGTATTTTCTGGTGCACTTGTGTTCTCAAATCAAAAACAGAAAGAACATTAATCAAAATTACATATAACATGTAATATAAACATTTCCTTGCTGGTAACTGTCAATGATTGTGTCACGGCATGTGCACATCTCTTTGACCATTTCCATAGTAATAATACCAATGCCAATATCAAAATATTGGTCTCTCCCAGCCACTCCACCCGCTCAATCATCCAGAGGCCAATGTCATTGTCTGTGCTGTGTTTTGTTATGTGCCCGGCTAATGGCATATCCATTAGACACAAAAGGCCAAATTGCGTGGCATGGCAACGTTTCCGTTTGCCGTTCAATGGCATCCTAGCACACACACACACACACACACATACACAGACATTAGCTTGGTGTAAGTGTATGTATGTGTGTGAGAGTTGAGTAATTTCTGCTCTTCTGGCTGGTCGTCACTGCTATTGTCACGTTTGCGGCAAAGTGTGATCCATTGCATAATTGATTTTTATTCATGTGGCCCACAGCGATTTGCATGTGTCTTACTGTGTGTGGTTCATAGTTCAAATTTGATATGCACAGCATGCGCAGCGCTTGAGTGGTGTGTGCGTGTGATAAGTGTATAAAATGTTGCCAAAAGTTTTTTTTTAATTTAATTTTTTCAACTTATAACTTTTCTAAGCAAGTTTTCCCCCACATACTTATTTGCAGTTCGATTTCGCTTAATGACGCTGATTAAAACATGAACGCACTCGATATGAATAAGCAATTTCTGAGCGTCTCACAGGATCCGCACTCGAGCGATGCCCTGCGCAATCGAACACGGTAAGTTTAGTTTGAGCCCTTCGACCTCTCCACTTAACTGTAAGTTTATTTGAGTGCGCTGTAGCTCGGAACGTGCCTCTAGTTTGGCTCTGCCACTCAACTCACTGCTAGACTTTTACGACAAGCAACAGGAGCAATGCAAATCGGTTACTTTGCTGCCCCTGCCCAGTTGCAACGGCAGCAACAGCCCCAGCAGCATTGTGCGTCGTCACTCATCCCACTATTATCCCATGCTCGAGGATAAGCAGAAGCCAACACAATTGCCCCAACAAGTTGCAACCGAATTGCTGGTAAGTAAACTCGTTCAAACTCTACGTTGACAACCTGTTGAAATCAAAGTCAAGTTGAAAATCCTCTTGAATAATGGTATGTTGTAAAGAGACTTGAATTGCTGTATTCCAGCGTGAGTTTTTTTAAATTATAGTTTAAGGCTTCATTTTTTATCTGAAAGCTTATTGTTTCCAATTGATTTACTTGAGTAGAGCCTTTTAGCAGAGTAAAAATAGTTTCTTTATGGTTTATTCTAATATATCTAAGCTGCATTATGTATTTAATTTATTTATTAAATCTTTTTTCCTTAAAAAAGCTTAAGCTTATAGATAGGTCGTTAACTTGAGGTACTTTAGCTATATCTATTTTCAATTTATATATTCTTTTTATAGACCTATATTCAGCCCACACTCAGAAAATATAAATGAAAATTACCACAAATACCTGTTCTCAGCAATCATTTTTATGTATTGAACAAGAAAATTTTAATTAGAAAGACTTTTTTTAATTTTTCAGATATTTATTTCTTAAATAGACTGTAAAAGTTCAATGAACATGTATAAAAACACCATGGAAATTAGACACAAATTTTTAATTTTAGAGAAATGTACCCTGGAATTGAGCAAATTAAAATTATGATTCTTAGAAAGACACAAACACTGAAAAACAAGGGAATTGTCCTTGGCTATAAAAGTTAGACGAATTTCTAAAATGATGGGCTATTTCTTTGTGTTATCGGTTGGTCAAAATTTGTACTATTTTGCTGGTTGTGCATAACTGTACATAACTGCACGCCCCTCTTTGCTGCGACTCCTGCCCAAACTGGCATTGAACAATATTAACCAACATTCTGTGGCTCAAACGCAGGCCGCATCAGCTTTAAAAATAGTTTGTGCGCCACGCTCGCAAAATCTGCTGGCAAACAGCTTTCAGGCCCCAGCACTCGCAGGTATTTTGGAACTTTATTTCACTCGGTGCTAGAGAGAGATAGACATAAAAAGTCATATACAGAGAGAGAGAGAGAGAGAAAGCGAGAGCTATGTCAGATTTTGCAGTAGAGCTTAACGGCGGCTTTAACTGACTCTTTGCCCGACCGAATTGCCATTTGACTTTCTACTTTTTGCTTTCCATTTTTATATGGTTTTATACTCTGTTTTCAAGCAAATATAAAGGGTATATACATATATATAAAGCGAATATCTAGCTGTTTATTCGTTTGCTCCTCTATTAAAGCATTCCCCAAAAATAAGTAGAAAATCTGCATACTTTTTGGGGGCAAGTATAGCACTTCGCTGGAAAGTCTTTCGTGTCAACTGTTTAATGGTTAATATCAGATATTTTTGGGTTAACAGATTAATCGAAAGCCTTTTTAATTATTGAACACGTTTTGAGCTAATTTCTAGGAAGACTGCAATAATTTTAGGGCAATTTTTTTAACTCTACCTCATATTTATTTACATGTGGAGCTTTGTAACTTTACATAAATAAATAAATATATTAGTATTTATTCGGGACAATATCTCGAAAATATTTTGAAGGTAGACAAATAATAAACTCCTACAAAATCAAGTTAAAAACGACTTCCACAACAGCTTTAGAAAACACTCGCATTCTAGTCAAAAAGTCTGTTTATCAATAGTGTTCACAGCTCTAATAACAGGGTATGGCGCAGTCGTTTTAAGTGCGCATTCAACGTGTTTAGCCTTGTGATTTTGATTTGTTTATTTCTTCTTCGTGTGTGTGTGTGTGTGTTGTGACAGGTAAACATGGCGGATCAGAAATATTGCAAGTCAGGTGCACTGTCGGGAGCCAAGCATCCGCAGCTGGTGCGTGTGGACACGCCAGTGACGCCACCGCCACCAATACCACGTCGCTTGATGCGGACTAATCGCGCCTGGCAGAACAGTCCAGACATCATGGGTCACGAGGGTGTCGTCTCTGGCAGTGTGTTTGTTTATCCGCAACCCGGCAGCACCACCCTGAGCATGGAGGTCAATCATGGGGGCCAATCGGCACTGCTTGTTGATTTGGCCGCACGTTCCACATATGCGGATGCCGATGGCATATCGGATGACGACCGCATGAGTTTGGAGAATTCCGTTTTCGATGAGTCACTGACCTCGACGCCCGTCAAGGTCGCCAGCGCCGCTGCCGCCGCCGCCCGCTATGCCATGGCTGGCCAGGTGGCCAAGCGTGCCCAGCGCTCCTCCAACAGCACCGTGGATTCGGCATACTACAGTGGCGGGCATAGCGAACGCTTTGCCAGCAGCAGCTCGACCAGTGTTGATTTTCGCAGTCGGTTCTCCTCGGTGGACACACAATCATCGCTGGACGATAAACCTCTGCTCGGCAGCTCCATTGATTCCCCGAAGGACAATTGCCGATTGGAGCGTGCGGCTTTGAACGATGTGATGCACAAGCTAAATAACAATCTCTATGCCAGCACCAACAACAACATCAACATGCACAACAATAATAACAATAAATTACCCACGGTGCCGGCACGCAAGTTGCCCACGGTGCCGTCGAAGCTGCCGCCGCCAACCAAATGCAACTCGTCCAACTCCAGCGAGAGCAGCAAGGAGCCAAGCAGCAGCAGCAGTGTCTCTGCCTCCGCTTCCACATCGTCGGCGGATAGTGGCTCGAGCACCATTTCCAGTGCCATCATCTCATCCAGTTCGACATCGCTGAAACGTCCAGGACCACCAGAGCCGCCAATGCGCAATCAACTCAACTCGTTTGAGTGCATGGACAATGTGGCCAAGGTGCATAGCACAGTGGCAGCTGCACCACTGCCACCACCGTTGACCGTGCGCAATAAGTTGCAACGCAACAAGCCGCCGCCCATTGTCTATCCCAAGTTGCAGCAACGTCAGGATTCGACCCTATCCAGCGATAGCTACTCCATCAGTTCCAGTCCTGGCTACAATTCCAAGCTGATGGAGACACCGCTTCTGGCATCCACGCAAACCACACGCAAGACCCAGTCATCCAGTGTGGTGCTGCAGCAGCGGCAGCCAATGATGGACTTGGCACCACAGAGATTTGGCGGCAATCAGGCGATGCCGTTGCGTGGCAAGTTGAACTTTCGCCAGGACTCGAACATATCCAGTGATAGCTTCAGTCAGACCTCCAGTCCCGGCTACAATTCTAAGCTGATGGAAGCACCTCTGCTGCCCGCATTGTCCGCCAAGCGGCTGTGCAGCGCCCCAGCGCCGATTGTCTGTCGGCAGGGTGTGCTCCCAGAGCCTATCGAGGAACTGGAACCGACGCCGACGCTGCCGCCGATGAACAAGTGCTCAAGTGCCACGCCCAGCAGCCTACAAACAATTGTGCGCTTCCAGAATGGAGCACCACACACCATGTATTTGCAGCATCAGGTAAGCTACTAATTCCATCAAAACTATCTTTGCTTCTTCAGGGCTTTTCGGTTATGGTTTGACCTCTAGTTTAATGCTATATTCAAAGTTGGCCACGCTTGATTTTCATGTTAAATTTTTACTCTCAAAAGGTGCTTCTAGGGACGGTTCACACTTAAGCCATAACTTTGTCAAAAGTGATTGAATTTTCAAATAACCATGGCTTTTTAATTATGGTTTCACATCTTTAATATTACTACATTTAAAGTTGAAATTCTGTCTAGTTATTCATGTTAAAATTATGCTTTTTATGTACTTTGGACTATAAAGAATAGTAGAAAACCTCAGAGTCCATAACATATATATGCACATAAATATATTCGTATATGTCCGTTTACCTTTATCTATTCAAGCAAAAGCTTGCCTTTTACTGCCCGTGGAGTTCCTTTATTAAAAACACGAAGCTTTCCTTTAAAATAATCAACATTTAATTACTTTATCATATTTTTCAATGTTAAACATTCGAGCTGTTTAACTCAATAAACTTAAGTCTGTGCTTGGAGATCTTGGTGTGTCAGGGCGTATATATCTTCTGCGGATTCCGCTGAATTTTGAGTGGTTTTTAATCGCATTATGTGCTTTCTCCTCCACACAGAACATCAATCGTCGCAAGAGTTCCAATCCGTATATCACCAATGGCCGGTTGAAGTTTCGACTGTTTCAGATACTGATCAATGCGTTTGCCTTGCTGGCCATTGCTGGCGGCTTGGCTGCGTACTTTAATGCCTATCCGACCGTTAAGTATGTCAACAAGACAATTATCAATACCATCCATGTGGAGGATACATCGAGCGATGGCAAGAATCCGTCACCGGGCAACTGTCTGCCCATCATTGTCAAGTTATGCCAAGGGCCGCAGATACCCTACAACTATACGACAGTGCCCACCTACATTGGGCACTTTCGGCAGCAGGATGTGCAAGTGGTAAATATCAGAAGACAAGCTGCCATTTAAGTGCATTACAACATTCCCATTGACAGGATCTCGAACCCTTCGAGGCACTGGTCGAAGTGCGCTGCTATGAGCTAGTCTCACTCTTCCTTTGCTCGCTCTTTGTGCCCAAGTGCAGTAAAACTGGGTGAGTAATTGATTTTCAGTATATAAAGTCTGTCATTTGATTTAATTGTTCACCTTTCACGCCATATAATCGACCGATTTGCAGCCATTCGATACCGCCCTGTAAAACGCTCTGCACGGAGACGATGCGTCGTTGTGGCTTCTTCTTTGATGTCTTTGGCTTGAGTCTGCCCGAGTATTTGAACTGCAAGCTCTTCCAGGACTCTGCCAGCGCCGAGGACTGTGTGGGTTTGGATGAGGTGCGTGATGTCATGATTTCATCGGCGAATCCCAAATGCGATGGCTTCCAATGCGACACGAATCGCTGCCTGCCCAGAGAATATGTCTGCGATGGCCATTTGGATTGCATAGATCACAAGGACGAGCTCAACTGTCCACGCTGCCAGGAGGGCGAGATTTACTGTGGCGACGATCGTTGCTTTAGCAACGAACGCGCCTGCGATGGTGTCATCGATTGCCCCTACGGCCAGGATGAGCGCAATTGTTGTAAGCGTCCATTTTATAGATATTTATTATTATCATATCCGGTGTCCATTGAAAACTACAAAAAACATATGTAATACACATAGCAGCTCACCATCAAGTGCCGCCATTTCCATCTGGCAATAAGAGCAGCTTCGCGGATATTTCAAATGTAGACTTTCTTTGATTTATTTATTATTTAATTTACTTTTTTATATCGACATCTCACACAGATCAAGCAAGTAAGAATGTTGTAATCAAGTGAATTCTAACTTGTGACTTGTGTGATTCTTATCTGATCTTGATGCCATTTTTACAGTTGGTCAATAATATAAGCAGACAAATTATACACTCATTGGAAGGATCTGTCTTGTTGTTGTCTGTTTGAGATGCTTCCTTCTGCCTGTTACATACTTATGCACAAAACCATTACACCCATTTTACCTATTTTTTAATGGTTGACGGTATAAAGATACCTGTTTATGTATCGTATTGATTCGCATATAAAATATATGATTTCGTTTACTAAATACAACTTCAAATACATTTTTGGGATATCTACACCGATCCAATTAATTTTAAAACTCAACTAGATCACTTTCGCGTATCTAAACATGTCTTTAACATTTTTGTATTGGTTTGCTGCAGTGCGTCTTAGCGAACGCAATGGCGATGTGGGCTCTGGTGTCTTGGAAGTGTATCGCATCAATAAGCAGCAATGGATGCCCGCCTGTGTGAAGAATTGGGATCGTGCCGTTTCACCCAGTGCCGTTTGTTCCATACTGGGTTACTCGGCGGTGAATGCGACCAGTGTGGTTACTCAGCGCACACATCGTCCACTGCTCGCATCGGTTAATGTATCCACAGATATTTGGAAGCTATATGCAAAGCGACGATCCACGCTGATGCAGGAGTTCGCCAATTGTAGGCAGTCGGAGGATTATCCCATCGCGGAGCTAACCTGCTCCAATTTCGGTGAGCTCTAAACTTGCCAATTGCGACTTGCCTTAATGGTTAACTCAATCCCAACTTGATTTGTTTAGAGTGTGGCAAGGTGAAGCGTGGCCGGCACAAGCCCTCCAGGCGCATCATTGGCGGCTCTCAGGCAAATCCCGGCAATTGGCCATTCCTGGCAGCGATCCTAGGTGGACCCGAGAAAATATTCTATTGTGCTGGTGTTCTAATATCCGATCAATGGGTACTCACCGCCTCCCACTGTGTGGGCAAGTAAGTTGCCGCTGAACTATTTTCCCAATCCATTTACTTATATGAGACTCCATACAGTCATACGATTATCAATCTGGAAGATTGGACCATACAACTGGGTGTTACGCGTCGCAATTCGTTTACCTATTCGGGCCAGAAGGTCAAAGTCAAAACAGTCATTCCCCATGCCCAATATAATACGGCCATTGCGCACGACAATGATATAGCACTCTTTCAGGTAGGTCTTCCGTTACATCTACTTCTTAAAACAAGATATAAGAATCGAGATCTATTTTTATACTTGTAGCTTGCCCAGCGTGTTGCATTCCATGAGCATCTGCTGCCCGTATGCCTGCCACCGCCGAGCATCAAGAGTCTGCGAGCCGAGCAGCTCTGCACTGTCATTGGCTGGGGCAAGCGCGAGAATAAGGATCGTAAGTGATCTCCACAATTCATCAAGATATCCTAGGCATTATATATAAGTTCAATTTATAGCCAGAACACCGTATGAGTTTATCGTGAATGAGGTGCAGGTGCCGATTATAACACGAACCCAATGTGACCAATGGCTGGAAAACTTGACTATATCCGAGGGCATGGTCTGTGCGGGCTTCGACGATGGCGGCAAGGATGCCTGTCAGGTACCACATATATATACATAGATAGTATAACTGTCCACTACTTAAGGATTTATTTTTTGCAGGGCGATTCGGGTGGACCTTTGCTCTGTCCGTATCCGGGCGAGAAGGATCGCTGGTTTGTCGGCGGCATTGTCTCCTGGGGCATTATGTGCGCTCATCCCAAGCTGCCTGGTGTCTATGCCAATGTCATCAAGTATGTGCCCTGGATCCATGAGCAAATCCAAAAACATTCGCGACCCGCTAACGAGGAACCAGTGCCCAAATACGATCTACATCCGGGCGGGCCCGATATACTATCGAAAATGTCCGCCGGACCGGTGAGAAAGCGTAAGCCCTATAATTATCATAATGGCAAGCCCAAGGGCATTGACTTCTACGACAGTGAGGAGCGTAAGTAAGCTGCCGTCTATATAGGCCAGGCACTCCTCCATCCCCTACCCGTAAATGTAATCCTACATACAGATACAGATGTATGTACACCTAGCTTATATAGTGAACAAATGACGAATGATCAAATTTGAATACAGCATATCCTTGAAACGTTTGCACAAAGTACAAAACAATACTGTTGTTGTACTCAATACACACAAGAAACACACACACACACAACCATTGATAATAATATACGATATATATAAATATATATTTATGTATATATTTTGCTACTGAACTTGAGATATTGCTGGTTTTGAGCCAGTACAAAACACACACCAAAAAATAAATAAAACAAACAAAATCTGGGCAACATAATCGTATGTCAATTTGCCGAATTTATTTGTCAATTTTTTTACAAAGAGATTTCTATGAACCGAAACCACAAAATCAAAACCTAATGTCAATATATATTGCATTAACAATGTGCATACATTCATATATATAGTATTGTATACGTATCAAACAAAAAAAAAACACAAAAAATATATATATACATATATAAAGCCATACATAATCCCTGTGTCTAAACCCAAAATAAATATTTATCGTGAAACGTGGACAATAAAATGCGAAATTTTTTGTTAGACAAAAGAAAAAAAAATACAGAAAAATCCCGAAAATCACAACACATAGAGAATAAGATAAATGTAAAAGAAACTTAAAAGAATCAACACTAAATAGCTTGGTGTCTGTATATGTGACTATAAAGCTGAACTTAAGACAAAAATGTATGATTGCCGCCAACAAAATGAAAAAAAAAACAAAAATTCAAAAAAAAAAAATACAAATTACCGCTAAATAAAATCAGTATAAAACTGAGCACAACTAAAAAACTAAATAGTAAACGTAATTTAAAAGAAAAATTATTCATAGTTATAAACTATTATGTGTTAAACTGTGTATGCAACTAGAAATTAGAAAAAGAAAACATTTATAGACAATAATAAAAGTCTAAGAAAGAAAAAAGAGAGAAAAACGGAAAAATTTGCTGATCTAAAGCATTTGATGAGTACATATTTCAATATCGCAGAAATTTCATAAATAATGAAAACGTAACTGATTTTGCAACTCAAATAAAACGTGCAACTGACAATAAATATGCACAACAATTTTTCCAAAAAAAATGAAAAAAAAATAAATAAATTAAATAAAATCTAAGTGAAATTGTAGCTGTTATTTAAAAAAAAAAAACACAATAATGTCTTTTTAAGGCAAACAAATTTAGTTATAGCAAAGTCATGAAAATACTTAACTACAATGCGTGGGTTTCAGCTTTAAATAAATAAAAAAAACTTGAACATGGAAAAGTACAGAAAATGTAGCGTAAAATAATAACATACATATATATGTATTATACATGCATATATTGAGGCTAAATTGATGTACTATTTACAAAATGGAGTCAACCAATGATAATTAAATTGTGTACATGCTTTTTAAATGTAACGATAACTAATATTTATAGCTATATACAACTAAAGTTATGTACTTGTTTAGCATGCGCATTAGACTGGACGCCAACAACTAAATAATAGTAAATAAAATACAAATAGTTACCAGTTTTTAGTTATGCTCGACTAAAATCAAGTCATACATTTACAATATTATGTTTATATATGTTTCGCTTAGGCGCTGATCCAGTACATTCCGCACTTACCTATGCCTATGCCATCTAGTATATACTAGGGCTATCTACTGCTAGAGTGCTACAATTTTTACAACTATTTTGCAAAAAAAAAAAACGAAAACAAACAAGTGAAGTTAATGAAGAAATTGCGTAACTAAAGACTCAAAATTGGTTGTTTCAGGCTTAACAAAAAAAAAGAAGAAAACCAAACACTAAAAAAGAATGTGTAAAAATAAAAAAAAAATAAACAACATCTTTAAATATGATTTACGTTTTCTATCGTTTCTAGCTAAACTTGTTGAAATGCTTTAGATGAGTATTACGAATATTACGAGTATATATACGTATATTCAAGTAAAATAAATACCTATAAAAAAACAAATGATGTGTGTATGTGTATAATCTATAACAATTAGCATTAGCTGGTACATATATACTTTCAGTATATACATGTTTTGTACAATCAGTTTACAAAAACCCAAAAAAAAAGCAAGTGGATTAATGTATTATTAGTATTATATATTATTATATAAATACGTATACTATATGTATGTGTATACATTTTATTTGTAAGCGACAAATGAAGCGCATATTACACAAGGCACACGACATTTTATTAGCGAAAGCTTAAGGCAAAAAATAAAATAAAAATAAAATATAAAAAAAGAGTATAAAAACGATGTACGTGAAATATACAAGAAATATACATATATCGAAAGATTATACATATACAATATATGGTATATATCAAGTAGCTGTAGCTTTAAGCAGATGTGATGGTGTCTAAATTTATACATGCATATTCAAGTGACAAAATCAAGTGTTTATACATATATGAGTACATAAGTACATAAATACATGGAATATATATACATATACATGCATATATATACATATGTGTGAAACAGTGGGCTGTTTCTATACATTTCTATAAGATCATGAACCAGCCGTCGTGCAGAATTACAACTTGGGGGACGCCTAATTATATTAGACTCATTGGACTGGACAGGACAGGACAGGACTGGACAATACAAAACATAATTATGCTTATGTTAAAAAATGACAAATACCATGTTCAATATATCGTGCGTTACACATATTAACAACATACAAACATATATAGAAGGACAATGACATTTATATATACATATTAACGCATTCTACGTAGCTATTTATGTATGTCTGCATGTTACTCTACTTACAGAGAGAGCTTTTCATTTCCTATTGTTGCCTTTGACAAGTTTTCCATTTTCATTGGGTTTTCAGTTGAGTTTTGACACACTTTTTCCCGATTTCTTTGTGCATTTATAATCATGTTAAGGGTGAGCTATTTTTATACCTATGCTCCAGGCTACTATCAAAAACCAACGCTTAGCTTTATGTATATTTAGTCTAAAACAAATACATATATATATATAAATATATATATATATATATATATATACATATATATGTATATATATATAGATGTAATAATGCTTAGCATTGGCAAGTGAAATAAGTTATATACATAAAACATACAAACATATGTGAAACTCAAGAAGTATACTTACATTAGCCTACGATTATTGAGATAAAACACAAACACACAGACACACCTGCGTACATATATACTATATAGACAATTGGTCTGAACACTCGCACACACACACACACACACACACACACATATAGCAACTGCATGAGCCGTAAATACCATATACTAGTTAATAAATTGCTATGCTTAAAAATGAATTGGGCCTAGCCAGATGTTCAATTTCAATGTGCTTGAGAACGTAAATACTAAAAAAAGAATAAGATATTAACAAACAAAAGAAGTAAAAAAAACCAAAAAGCAAACAGAGACAATATAATAATGTAGCGAAATGTTAAATGTAAATGTAGCAAAAATGCAAAATGAAGACAAAAAAAACATAAAACTAACAACCAGAAGCTGACTAAAAAACTAGTTGAATTTACGTATGATATCAGAATATACATGCATACATATACATATGTATATGGTTAAGGATGATCATGTTGGTGAAATGCACTTGTTAATTATGCACAGAATGAAAAATAAGAGAACTTTTTAAAGAATTTACATACATATAGAAATGAAACCTTGACAATAAAATTGCAACTGATTTTTGCTGTATTTTTTTCGTCAGCTGTTCAAAAATTACATTGAGAATTTATGAAACGTTTTACATTTGAATTTGTTGAATAGAGAATATGCAGCGGAAAATTGTTGACTTCTTTTTCTGGCAAGAGATGAAAAGGCAAATGCCATACAATAACTAAGAATGTGCATAAACCAATTAAATTACACACATACACAGTGAAATGAAATACACTCTTATAACCAAATAAATGCTATAAGCAAAATGTCATACATATATACATACTATATACTTACATATATAAATGTTGAAAAATAAATGTATAAAACTATAAAAATGCAAACACTGCTGTTATTTATCTATTTGTCTTTATAAATCGTATAAAAAGAGCGTTTTGCTTTTTTAACAGGTAATTTTGTTTCGCATAGAGTATGTCTTTTAAAACTTTGCACTTAATGAATAAATTCTAGGAAAAATGCACATTTGCTCATTTGAGGTAACTCTTTACAACATTGCGCATATCACCGATGACCTGGCGCTGATCGGCTGCACCGACTACAGCTGTGCCGGAGACAATCCAATTGGCGCCCGCCTTGCTACAGCAGTCAATGGTTTTTGGACCGACGCCACCGTCGACTTCGATGTCCAGATTTGGGTAGTTGTTGCGCAGCCACTCAACTTTTGGCATCATGTCGGCCATGAATGATTGACCACCAAAGCCAGGCTCCACTGTCATGACCAGCACCAGATCCGCCAGCTCTACATATTTCTCAATCTCTTTCACCTGAGAAAATTTACAAAACATGTGTTTCTTCGTTATTAGTTTCTCAGCGTGCATTCAGACCTAACCTCAACTTACACTTGTGCCCGGCTTAATGGCTAGGCCCACTTTCATGCCAGCCTCCTGTATCAGTCGAGTGACCTTGCACACATCCTCGACGGGCTCAATATGAAATGTGTACAGATTGACGCCCGCATCCGACATGGGTGCTATCCATTGCTGCGGATTCTGCACCATCATGTGCGTCTCAAAGAACGCGTCCTATATATTGATCAAGAGTATTTATTAAATGTATTTATGGTAGTATCACCTTAAGCCACAAGTTCACCTTGATTTTGTTACGCAAACACTTGACCATGGGATGTCCAAAAGTTAGATTCGGCACAAAGGTGCCGTCCATCACATCCAGATGTAAATAATCGGCACCATTGTCTAGCAGCTTTTGTGACTCCTCTGCCAAATTGGCTAGATCGGCGTTAAGTATAGACGGACCGATTTTCGCTTGAATCGACATGTTCCCAGAGTTTTTACAGACGCAACGCTTCGCTTGGCTGTTGGGCAAAGCCGTTGTGTCTAAGTTGGCTAAGGTCAAATTGAGGGGAGCGGCGTCTTGATATTTTGACGTTTTAGAACGTAAACAAGCCAAACGAGGGCGGCACAAATCTGGAAACGTTAACACGCGAATGGCCAAACAATTGTACATTTCAGCTCTGACTTCAATTTGTTCATTTTTGATTTTCGCTTATAAAAACTTTACATGAGAATGTAGATTAGAGTGCTTAGTTTCTATTAATACAACTATAGTTCGTCTCTGGAATATTCGCCTGGATATTCCTTGTTCTCGATGGTAACACCCTTGCAGCGCTGCTGCTCAACCAGAAAGTCTTTTGCCTCCCAAGCCTGAGCTCCATCCTTGAAGAGGAATATTGCACGATTATCGTCGACCATATAGCGTTCAGCTTGTATATGATTATTCCACAAACTGGTCTGCCAGAGCTTCGTTATAGAGTCGCCTTCATCGCGAGTCGGATTTCCGCTGACCGACACAAATGTCATCAATGTGCGACCTTTTTTCGACACTTTGAGCAGATCTTCAGGATTCTTACTGTCCAAATTGGAAAGATCTATCTTCGGCTGTGGTCGCAAATGTTCAGGCAGCTCATCGGGCTCAAGCGGGTCCTCATCTTCCTGCCAAAGTCAATTTATTATTGTTTATTATTTATTATTAGTTAATTTTAATTTTAATTTTAACAGACATCCCACTGGTCCAGCAGTCGCTCCAAGTCCGCTTCGCTGTAATCGCGTATATCCTTCTTAGCCCAATCCGGTTTATCTCCGTCCTTGTATTTCTTGGATAGTACAACGGGCATAAGGGCCAACATAAGCAATATTATTGTTTGTTTCATGTTAAATGCAATTTTTTTTACAGTCTACACGTCAGCTTTGGCAGTTTTCTGGCTCGCCGAAAAATTGATATTCACAACGCGTTGTACGCAAAAAAATATGACATTCGCTGGCAAGCGCGAGCAAAACAAAGAATTTGCTTATATTTAAGTGTGCCCCTATTTTTCAAATACCATAATATTATAGTAGGTAAGTGTTGTACCCAAAGAAAATGAGAGTTAGAAAAAACACTACATCCGCTCAGTGCGCTGCCTGAAAATTGTTTGTAATACCAACGAAAAATAAATAGAGAGAAGGTGAGTGAGCATGAGGGATGGAGAGCACTGCTCACTGAGTGTTGTACTTATTGAGCCACTCTCGTGACATTCTCATGCGAACGCCACACAGCACAGCTGTTGCCAATGAGAATTCAGTTTTTACCGAGAGCTCTTCGGTGGCGCGCGTGTTCTTCTAATTGCGCATTGATAATGCCATAGTTGGCAAGGTAATTGTGTGTTGTTGTGTTTACTACTACTGTGTGTAATTAAGATAAAGTTTGCATATGCATGGCAATAGAATGGCTATGTGAAATAGCTGAAGTGTGAAAGAATACGGAATAATTTATGGTTGAATACAGTCTTATATCCACACAAACACGTAATTCACACAAACACACACCCACATATGGAAACTGCTTGTTATGAATTAACAAAATATTTATAAACAAAATGATCTGCGTGAATTTTTTTGTATTGCTATAATGCTTGACGAAACACTGAAAAACACTGTCTGCCTATTCTGTTAGAATGTTTTTAGTTGTTTCCACTGATGGCTGATGGCGATGACATCATCATCATCATCATCATCAGCAGTGAGGTAAATTCTGTCTCAATTCCAATTTCGTTTTGTTCAAATGTTTAGAAAACGGCTAAATTCCTACAACGAGAGTGTTTAATAAAACGACCACCAAAATCCACACACCAGCAAGGTTAAGCAGTAATAAACAACGAAAAATTAAAAATCAATAAGTAGCCGCCTTTTGGCTGCCAACAGCTGGTTTTTTTTTGGGACATTTGAGAACGGCACAAGTACAACGCCGGCAAAAGCGAAGACGACGGCGACGACGACGGCTCCAGGATGGTATTCGAGGCCGTGGTGGCCGATGTCCTCAACAAGGTGCTGGGCGATTACATTGAGAATTTGGATCACAAGCAACTGAAAATTGGCATCTGGGGAGGTGAGTTTTCAACCCTAATTCCATTCTATTCGTATACGTATTAAAATGACACAATTACAAATGGCACGCAATTTGTGACAATTCCCAGCACGCATCACATTTTGTTCGTTCGACTGGCCTTATCCTTCAAACATTTTGTGCTTTTTTGCACAGTGACCCAATTCTGAAAGAGAGGCAAATTAAATTCGCTTGGGAGGGAGAGAGTCGCATCACAAATCACTCTCCCATGTCCGTTTGAGACTGTGTGAATGCGTCTCTGTTGAACTGTTGCTTCCGCAGCAAATGTTTTTGTGTACACCTACCAGCCTCACCCCTTCCCTTATCCCAACAAATATTGCGATTGTGGCATCTGAAGAGCAAGAACAACAACAACAAGAGAAGTGGCTTCTGCTCTGCGGTTATATTTTATTTCTCATTATCTGCAGCAGTGTTGTATTACTCTTGATTATACACACACATGCACATGCACACACACACACATGCACACACACACACATGCACACACACACACAAGCACATACACACACATGCATGCACACGCATATAAATATTTTTATATTACAAAGCAGAACATTTATCAGCAAGTTGCGCAAATTACACCATATACAACTGGATCGTTGACACTTTCGTGAAACGCATTTTCGAACATTCTCCAAATAGGTACGAGTACAGATTGTTGGTAAAGATGTTGTTGTCATTTAACATAGTCGAGAACATTTTGAGCCACCTTTTGATCCATCCAAAAGTTGTAAGTTATTAAAAAGGCCATGTGACATGTATATAACAAATAAACTGGTTTGTTTCGTCTCTTCAAGCTCAAATGAAAACCAAGCCTATTTAAAACTTGAACTTGATGACATAATACGTTTGTCATGAATAATTTCTTTGTCGAATACAGCTCTTTATTATGAAAATGGCCGAAAAAAGCAGAAGAATATATATATTTTTGAGTTTGTAGCATCAATTTACTTTTAGTGCGCACTGTAAGCAAGTTCGTTCTGGTCTGGTCGAAGGGCATGTTTAATTCACAAAAATTTGGACAGTTGAAATTTGTTAAGTTTTTAAATTAAATTATTTTTTATTAACATTTGCCGGGGAACCACTTTACGATGATCAAATCCACGATGATCGAATCCAGATGTGCATGTTCGTGCAAATATGTACACATATACACACTTATACATGTAACTGAAAAAATAATAATAAATAAATAAGGCAAAAGTACTTGAGTTGCACATATATAAGTGGTTAGGTTTATAGTAGTAGGTTAGGTTAGGTTAGGTTAGGTTAGGTTAGGTTAGGTTTATGGTAGTTACGTTAGGTTTATAGTAGCTTAATATAAATAAAATTAATTTATGAATTCGGTTTGGCAAGGGCATGCCATATTTTTCATTGATTACCAGCGATTATAGAGTCAATATGGAGTCAATCAGGGTCTTAAAATCTTTAAATTGCCTACCTTACTTATCAATTTAACGGCATCAAACGTTTTAAATAATATACAATACCGGGGAGTATGACGACTACTTGAGCACAATTTGGTCCACTGTTTTACTGCCTGCAATTTACATGGAATTCGTCTAAAAATATCTGAAAAAAAAAGTTTATTGGAGTACATTTTTCAACACATTCAAATTATTTTTGATGAAACGAATCTCAGCACATCATTACATCATATATACAACTTAAATAACATTTCTTTATTTACAAATTATTTAAGTATTAATTGTATACATTGGTAAACACTCATCGTTCCTCGCTTTGTAGCTTTACAGGCAAAATTGAGAGGTTGTATTTTTTTGTATTAATTTTTCATGGCATTTAAATGCATTCTCTTTAAAAACTGCATTTAATCGACGATTTCGTTCTGGCTTAGACCATAATCGACATAACTTTTTATTTAACTGTTTCAAAGTCGTTCAATGACTCAGCGATCCATAAAACAAAACATATAAAAAACTACGGAATTATTTTGATTAAGAAATAGCAAAAGAATTAACCTAGTTTCATCATAAGATCTCTAATCTGATGAGCAATAAATGGGCAACACTTTCAGCGAATATAAGTTGCAAAAATACATTAATATTTTAATTGCAGTGCCTAAAAATCAAGCCAAAGTGCAACATATTCTGGTATATAAGACATAATACAAAGATAATTGCTTGAATTTACTCAGTTTAGCGGCGCTGTACAAACACATACATATACCCTGTAGATGTATATATATATATATATGTATATATACTGATTCTGATTTTAAACGCCATTGTGAGAAATATTGAAGTAAATATTGAAGTGGTTTACTGATAAGCGCCAATCGCTGGCGAAACCAGTTCAAAAGATTTCAAAGAAAAACACTCATTAAAGTGGTGCCTCATAAGACTAGAGAACTTTTGCAATTAATTTTAATATATTATTTTTGATTTTTGTATTTAATGATTATCTTTAGCAGTGTATAATGATTACTCTACTACATCCCACATATATTTTGGCTTCATTTTTGCATAAATAGCAAGAAAATGTATTATTAACAAAATTAGGCTATTTGCATTTGACAACTAAAGCTCCCACTTAGATATCTGAACTTTAAATCGAATGTACGAATGATTTTCAAATTATTTTGTAATCAGTTAATAGTTTCAAATGGAATCTTCACCTCTACCCTCCGCCTTGTCGGCGCACTTATGTCACTCACTGATAATACGAAGTAATTCAATTGAGCCTAAGCAATCGATTGCTATTGATTTATAGAGGGGTAGCTTTGTTGATCGTTAAACAAATTGACCTATATAAGTAAATCAATAAATATTCACTGCTTGGGGTTAGCTCCGCATATCAAATCTTATTGTTTTTTGTTGGTATGCCAGGCATAACAAACATTTGGAATGCCAGACACGCCCAAATTGTAGCCTTTAAAAGCCATCTGTGTTCGCATAAGACTTGCATTTATAGATATACACACATACATTTATAGATATTCATTTCTTATATTTTTACCGCTAAATTTTATAGGCGTTTGCTGCACGCAAAATTCTCCACGCATTTTGTCGTAATTAATCAATTCGCTAATTGCAAAATGAGTACCGTACATAATTGTTAATTAATGTTCATTTATGTCTAACTATTATATAAGGCGATGTCGTTTTGAAGAACCTCAAGATACGTGGCAATGCGCTAGATGACTTGGATCTGCCCGTGCAGCTTGTCTATGGCTATTTGGGTGAGTTGGAAAACTATCTAAAGAACACGACTCACGTAACAACTTTGGCTAATTAAACTTTGAAATTGTAGATAAACTGGTGCTGAAAATACCCTGGAAGAATTTGTACAGCCAGCCTGTTATTGTTGATATTGAGGATCTCTATGCGCTTGTCACGCCCAACAACAATGTGGTCTACAATGCCGAAAAGGAGGCCAAATATGCGAGTGCAGCTAAAATGGCCGCCCTCGATGCTCTGGAGGCAGCGCGCAAAAAGGAGCTTGAGAAGGGTAAACACCTAATTCGATTATAGTCACATAGTCAGTATTAAAAGTGTCGTTTTTGTATCTTGCAGCGACGGCCCAAGTTGATGCTGGTTTCGCCGAGAAGCTAACCGTCCAAATCGTCAACAATTTGCAGGTGAAAATCGGCAATGTTCACTTGCGATACGAGGATAGCACAACGACAGGGAGTCCGTTTGCCTTTGGCATAACCCTGCACGAGCTGGAGCTCTACACGACAGACAACAACTGGGACAAGTGCTATATGACGGAGCGTGCGCCGCAGGTCTTTAAAATTGCGAATCTCTCGTGTCTGTCGGCCTACATGAACTGCAAGGCGACCCTCTTTGCGCAGAAGGATCCCAGCACACTTCCCGAACTGTTTAAGTCTAATATAGCACGCAAGGACTTCAGACCCTCAAAGTATTGCTATGGTAAATGGCTGGGATGAAAGATTTTGCATAAAATTCTATATCTAATATTGTGTTTGCTTGTTTCAGTTCTGGGTCCCATTTCGTGTAATGCCAAGCTGAAGCTAAACATGAATCCGGAACTGGATATGCCGGCCTATGAAAAGCCAAAGATTGATTTGTGTCTGGAAATGGAAACGCTAAACGTCGGTTTAACCAACACACAGTTCCAAAATATCATGCAACTGGGCGATTCCATGAATCGCATGCAACTAGGTCTACCCTATCGCCAATATAGACCCTTCAATATCCGTAAGTGTCTCAGCCAAAAAGTCGTATATTGATTATAACTCAACATTATTGTTATCTACTTTACCACACAGCTTACAAGGGCCACTACCGAGAGTGGTGGCACTTTGCGATAACTTCTGTGCTCGAGGTTGATGTACGTCGTTCGCGTCGCACTTGGAACTGGGAGTATATCAAACAGCATCGTGAACGCTGCAATACCTATGCAGAGGTAAGATTTCTACAGCAAACTGATCAGTTAAGCAAATTAATATTTCTCCAATATAAATTCGAACACAGAAATACAAGGAGCGCGAGCAGAGTAAGAAGCCGCCTCAAATGCTCGTAGAGACGTGTAATATGTTGGAGCAGGAGCTGGATGTCTTCAATTTGTTGCTAATACGGCAACGCGTTAACATGGAGATAGCCAAATCGCGCGAAGCGGAGCCGGCCCAGAGTGGAGGCTGGTTTAGCGGTTGGTGGGGCGGTGGTGCCAACACCCAACGGTCAGCTGCCGAGACCGATGATAATATTGGTATTATATTTTGCTCTCAAACATATTACATTTGATTTGTTAACCAATCTTTTGTTGCAGTGCGTAAATTTGAGGCTGCAATGACGCCGGAGGAGAAGGCCAAGCTGTACAAGGCCATTGGCTATGAGGAGAACGTCAAGCCGCAGGATGTGCCCGAAACCTATGTGGCAATTATCATGAATTTCAAACTGATCGCTCTCGAAGTGGGCCTGTACCAAGAGCTGAACAATGAACGATCGAATGCCAGCATCACCAACGAAATTTCCGGTCTGCCATCAATAATGCTCTTGAGTTTCTCCATGGCCACGGCGGCGATAACCCAACGACCGGCTGCCGAGGCCATTAGCATAACAGCTGGGATGAAATCGCTAAAGATGACGGGTCAAACACGGGAGGATTACACACCCATGCTGATCGAATCGATAATCACCGATGAATACAATTTGCTGGACATATTCTTTGAAACGAATCCAATTGACAAGTTATGTAATCAGCGTGTCAAAGTCGTCGCTCGACCATTGCAAATCGTATACGATGCTGAGACCATACTGAGTCTCCTCAAGATCTTCCAACCGCCGACCGATGTGAATTTATCGAAAATCGAGGAAACGGCTGCCATCAAGCTTGTTGGCATCAAAGAGCGCTCCGCCACTGGCATGCAGTATGTGATTGATCAGAAATCGGTGCTAGATGCCGACATACTGCTAATGCCCAACATTATAGTGGTGCCCCACGGCGGACTCTTCGTCGAGGATATGAAATCGCTGATTGTGATTAGCTTGGGTCAGGTGCATGTGACAACCACGCCGCACCAGCGCTCCACAGATCAGATTCAAACGCTGGTCAGTAAGGGCCAGGAGCACGACGACATATTGAAAACAGTTATGGGGAATGCGTACGATAAGTTCGTTGTCAGCATAAACGATATACAAATGCTGGTGGTCCGTCCACACGAAGAATGGCATCATGCCCTCAACATGGCCATCTCCACAGATATGCATGTGCTGCGGCCGACATCTCTGCGACTAACTGCCGCACTCTGTGTGTTCGATAACGATCCCCGCTTGCCCAAGATTAAGGTGGATATCATGCTGCCAGCGGTGCAGGTGAACATCACCGAGGATCGTGTGCTGGAAGCAATCGGAGTTGTCACCAGCATACCGCTGCCAGAGAGCAACAGCCCTCTCGAAGCACCGCAACCCATTTTGACACGATCACGCAGCTCCATATCGAATTTAATTAATCGCGAACTCAAGAGGCGCACCACCACATCGTCCGCCAAGACGGTGCTCGACGAGGAGCTCATTCAGTACACCAATGTCGAGGTGAACTTCTCGCTCAACCAACTCTCGATTACACTGTACCAATCGCCGAGCAAAATCGCCGAGACAGATGCAGCTTCTGGCGCGGATACGCCGTTCGTAACACCTGAGCAGGAAAATATGTCTATCGCGCAAGAATCATCCTCAGCAATGGATAGCAGTGGATTGAATAGTGACGTGCTGCTGAGTGATTTATCTAGATCCTCCAAGCATATACTCTCGCTGCAGATACTGCAGCTGGAGGCGTACATGGCACAGCGCACCTACGAAACCGTCGCCTCCGTCAAGTGAGTTGCTTTTGGAGTTAATTTTTCTGTTAGCTAAAAGTAATCAATTGCTGTCTCTATTCCAGATTGGGCAGCATTAATATTAAAGACACTGAAGGAGAGCATGTGCTGGACATCATTGATACGCCCAGCTATGCCAAGGATTCGAAATATCTGCTGACAGTTAATTATACGCTGGCTGACAAAACTTCACCGGAATTCAACACCAAATACAATTCCACCGAGCAGCTGGTGGTGGCCAATTTTGAGATTCTGGACATTGTGCTGCATCAGGAGTGTCTACTGCGTCTGCTGAATACGTCCAACGATTTTCAGCGCCGTCTCGATGTGATATTGAGCAATTTAAAGCCACGCGATCACTACAATTATGCCGGCGACGGAGATGGACTCAAGCATAAGCTGCACGTCATTATGGAGGATGCCGAAACCATAGTCAGCAAACCAATTTCACAAAATAACACCAAATTCCAACCTCGGAACACTGTCGTGGAGAGCGTGAAAATGCGAATGGTGGCAAATGTGAATGAGGTTAGTCTCAAGCTATCCACAAAGCGTCGACCCCTGGCGTCCATGCACATGAAGGACTTTGTGGCAAATGTTACGCTGAAGAGCTCCTACACCGAGGTGAACGTTTGCCTCAAGGACATTATGGTTAACGATCTAAATACCAAAACAATACACAGTAATGTAAGTATTTAAATATTTTACTGTCCAGTTTTGAGTAATTTCAAAAAACGACATTGCAGATTTTAAGCATGGTTGGCCAGGATGCCTTTAATTGCCAGTTGGTGCTCTTCAACAAGGAGTACACCCACGACTACAACTCGGATGATATGAAAATAACTGTCGACATTGGCTGCATGAAGATTATATTCCTTAACTGGTTTGTCACCGGAGTTCTCGTACGTTTCACTCTCCAACCGCCAGTCTGCAGTTATTTATACTGTTTCACTATATATATATATATATATTTTTTTTGCAGAACTTCCTGAATAACTTCCAGGCAGCGCAGCAGGCGCTAAGTAATGCCAGTGCAGCTGCCGCTGAGTCCGCTCGTCAGGCCACATTGGAGGCGTATGAGAAAGCGACACGCATGAAGCTAAATGTGCGCATCAAGGCGCCCATTATAGTTGTGCCTGTGGATTCGCAGAGCACAAATGCTCTGGCCATTGATTTGGGTTTGCTGGAGATGACAAACAACACAAGTGAGCTGTCAGTGCCAGACAGGGACGAGAAAGCCGTCATTGATGAGATCAAGCTGCAGCTAAACGATGTCAAGATCACCAAGGTGACCATACTAGATGGCAACGAGACGTCTTTCGATGGTGAGCAAGCTGCTCCAATTGGTGTATTTTGTCACCACAAATACAATTTTGTATCTTCTGATTATTTGTTTAGAAGTGGATGCGGTCTTTGGAATGAAGTCCACGCTTAATATGATGAATCCGATCAGTTTTACGCTCTCCGTTACACGAAATTTATCGAGCAGTTGGTGTAAGCATGTACCAGAGCTCAATCTGTCGGGTCACCTGAAGTCCGTTGAGGTAATGCGTGGAGTTTCAGTTGTTGTTACAAATTGCAATTTATTGAAATTATGATTGCAGCTAACACTGTTCATGGATGACTATGCGCTGGTTATGTCCATCTTGAATCGTAATCTGAGCGAAGGCCAGAAAGAATTTCCACCGCCACCCGCCGCCCCACTACCCGCAAAGCCTTCACAGCCTGCAGTCTCGGAGCAACGACGCACGCGAACCAGTCCCACTACTACAGTTTTGCCGACTGAAAAGATTTACGAGTCGCTCAAGTTTAATGTTCAATTCGATGGCGTCATCATCAATCTCATGGAGGGTAAGTCTCGAACTGCATTAAAGTTAATCATTAAACTCCAATACTAACATTAATTATCATACCAATTAGGCGAGAAAAGCGGTTTGGCTTGCTTTGGCATTTACTTTCTGTCTGTGAAGGGCACACAGCTGAACAACGGCACTCTGAGCGTTTCCATTGTCCTCTGCAACATTCAATTGGATGACACGCGCCCATCGAATAATAGCAAAATCCGTCAGTATCTTAGCTGCAAAAACTGGGAGGAGCAATCAAAGGATACAGTCCTCGATGCATGTCGCAAGGACACCAACTTTATGGTTGAAGTGACGGCCATTGTAAAACCGAATGATATCTTTGGTAATGTGAATAAGTCGGAAATTGTCGTGATTTATATTGAATATGAATATATATTTTACAAATTTCAGCTGAGGTGCATGTGCGTAGCTTCGATTTGATTGTGTGCATTGATTTTCTGCTTAAGCTGACAATGTTCCTGTCACTGCCCGAAACTGATCCCAAAGAGGTGCCAAAGGTTGCCCCAGTAGTGGAATCAGCTGCTCGCGAACCCGGACATTTTACGGATCGTGTTTCAGGTAAGCATTAATTGATTCAGTTGTGTTTCTGTGATGACAACTAATTTAACTTTCACAATTATTGTTGCAGTTCAAGGCGCAGTAGAAACAAATAATAAAATGAATTTGATACTGCACATTGATCAGCCGGACATTATATTGGTTGAAAGTCTGGATGATCTGAATACCAATGCCATTATCTTCAATGTAAGATCTCCTTGCCATTCGTCGCTTTGATTGCTCAGCAGTTCTTGATAATCTTTTTATGTTTGTTGTTTGGTTTTTCAGGCGCAAGCACATCTTAATTATCGCTCGATTGGCGATAAGCAGATTATCAATGGCGAAATTGATGCGCTGAAGATATTTATGTGTGCCTTTTTGCCCGAGCGTCGCGAATCGACCCGTCACTATATCCTACATCCGTCTGTTATCAGTCTGCAAGGCTCCACGCCCGAGGAGGAGGGCATGCATATCAGCTTGAAGCTCAGTGATATTATCATCAATGTGTCGCCGGCCACAATTGAGCTGCTGAACAAGGCATTGATGAGTGTTACTGCCGGTGCTGCTGAGAAAGCGGCCATCGGAAAGGAGCCAGTGGATTATACAAAAATCTGGCATGCAAAATCGTTCAATTCACGCACGTATTGGTTCACCAAAGTGGATAGGGCCAGCGATGTGCTTGCTCTTGAACATCCGGTAGTACGCAGTACTAAGACGGAAAAGTGCGTCATTGAGGTGCCAAACATAACGGTTGTCATTGAGTCGGGCGTGGGCTACTACACAAAGCCGCTCATCTCGCTGGACACACGCATGACGGCGGTCTTTAACAACTGGAGCGGCAGTCTCAGCGCACACGGTTCCCTTACGCTCAACATGGTAATCTCAACACATCCTCAACACTTTCTCTAAATGTGAATTAAATGGTTTGCTAATATTGATTCTTGCAGAACTACTACAATCAATTTCTGGCCGAGTGGGAACCAATCATTGAACTAAACGAGGTGGTCGGCCGCAATGGTAGCAACGAATATATACCCTGGGAGCTGCAGTTCGATCTGGAGCTGGAAAAAGTGCAAAGCGATTTCGATGAACAGGTCGAGGACCAAAAAATGAATATACGCATACATTCCAAGGAGAATCTGGAGATAACCTTGAGCAAAACGTGCGTCAAACTGCTCGGCGAACTGGGCGAGGCCTTCTCGCAGGCCATCGATAGCAAGGGCCTCGCCAAACCAGATGTTGTCGCCCCCTACGTCGTGGAGAACGACACGGGCTTCGACATCACACTGAATCTGCGCAGTGGCATCTTCACGCTCCACGAAGTGCATCGCGGCGGCAGTGCGATTAACAGTT
Organism: Drosophila glabriapex; assembly: GCA_035042305.1. NCBI lineage: Eukaryota > Metazoa > Arthropoda > Insecta > Diptera > Drosophilidae > Drosophila > Drosophila glabriapex. The sequence goes on from JAWNLN010000046.1 coordinate 19,450,685, forward strand.
CCATTGTGATGCACTCACAGCAAGATGAGCAACTGGTCAATCCCGACGACATACAGGACTGCACGATTTCTGCTGGCGGACGCGCCTACCTGCAAACCAAGGATATGAGCACAATCTCAGAGGAACAGGCCGAGGATTACAATCTCTATGTGAAGGTAGTTCATTCCAATCGCATTTACCATTTTTTCGAGTTTTCGAGTTCTGAAGTGGTGCATATATTTTCAGATAAGTGGCATTAACGATGAGGTCGTCCTGCCCGTCAGCAAGGCTGATACGCGCTACTTCCCGCTGACACGCATCGCCCAGCAGGAGCAGTGGGCTATTGTATCCGAGGTCAAACAGGAATATGGCACAACCAAAATTAACATTCATGGCGTTCTAAGCGTACGTAACATACAAATTGTATATTATATTTGTTCCATCTTTTCTAATTTGCTGTTGTTTCGCTCACAGATTACCAATCATTTCACGACACCCATCCGTGTGCATCGTCGCCGGCTGGCCGATAACAGCGATATACTTGTTGGGTATGCGCAACCTGGTGAAATTTTCCATGTGCCCCTGCACGCCATCTATGCAGAGTGCAAAGATCTCTACTTTTCGCTCAAGGGTTACAATACTTCGGTTCAGGGCATCTGCTGGAATACGAGCCCATCCGATTTGAACTATTCACAGCAGCTGCAATGTGATCCCATCGACACATTTGAAGCGCTCTACATCAACATCAGACGTCGCAAGCATGAGATTTACTTTGAGAACAGCAACAAGTATCGGCTGCAGAGCGCCTTCTACACCATTCACCTCCGACCGCCGCTATATCTGCGCAATTCGTTGCCCATTAATATTAAGGTCTCGGTGGCTGGCTGCTCGGGCCATGAAAGTCAGATGGATCCTGAAAAGCGCACCACACCGGATGGGTCAGGGGTAGAGCGATACCAGAAAGAGGACTTCCTCGACTATGGCGAAAAGGAAGTTAATCCCGGTCATGTGCTGCATCTGCCCACAGTGCGTATGTTCCAAAAGGGCAATGAATCGAGAAGTGTGCTTGTCGTGCGCGTAAGTTGAACAAAAATCCTTATTATTAATCTCAATTTGTAAACTTATACTCTGTGTGCTCTACTCTTGTCCAGCTAATACAATATCTGGAGAAGGATTGGTCCTATACCACAGAGATTTCCGATGGCGATAGCGAAGTTTCCATCTGGAAGTTTTCCTCATATGATTCTGAAATAAAAATGGACATGGATCTTTATGTGCGGTAAGCATACGTTTTGTTCTTAAAAATAATTAGACCAGATTAATTTGAAAATCTTATATTAAACTCTGACAATTTCGATTTGAATTCACAGGTCCGATAATCGCCATGGCAGCATTATGCTGACGCTCTTCAGCCCCTTCTGGATGATTAACAAGACGGGTCTGATGCTCACCTACAAAACGGATATGTCGTCCGTGGAGGTGCTGTATCATCCGCCCGAGTACTCCGGCCCCATACTGTTCACCTTCCGCGACAAAATGTTCTTCGACAAGAAGAAGGCCTCCATTCGCGTCGACAGTGGCGAGTGGAGCGAGAAGATCCCACTCGATGTGGCCGGTTCGATTGGTGCCGTCACCTGCAATTCGAACGATCAGAGCTATCAGATTGGCGTGCACAATCATTTGACGCAGAATTCGCTGACCAAACAGATCACATTCATACCCTTCTACATAGTGCATAACAAGTGTAACTTCAAGATCGAACTGCAGGAGCAGAATCGTCCTGGCGATCACTGGTTAGCACTCGAGCCACAAGAGTATCAACCGCTCTGGCCCAAAAACGATTCCGCACACAAACTGATCGTGCGTGTGGAGAACAAAATAACGCCGGCATTTGATTACACGGAGGTTACGTGCACACTGCTAAAGCTGGACGACATTCGTTACGGCGGCGTCAATGTGGAAGTGCAGACCACTGAGGGCGGCGTTTATATCATCTTCACCGAGTACCAGCCATCGGCAGCGCCTGGACTGTTAATCAATCACACCAGCAGGGATATTGTCTACTACGAGAAAAACACGAAAATCGAGCACGTTTTGAAGCCCAATCATAGCATTCTCTATGCCTGGTGCGATCCAACGGGTCCAAAGCTTTTGGTCTTTGGCAAGAATAAGCAAGAAACCGATCTGAAACGCGATCAGATCGATAATCTTATGTGAGTCTTAAGTGAATATTGCAGATAATTGTTGATGTTAATGATAATTGATTTTGTGCAGTTTGGATAATGGCAGCAAAGCCTACTGGGTATCCTTCCTGGATGGTCCACAGCGTGTGCTGCTCTTCACCGAAATCGAATCGATTGCCAAGCGCACAGAGAGCACTGCCGGGCTGCAGACGATCACTCGTAGCATTGATCTGCATATACACGGCATCGGTATCTCTGTGGTAAACAATGAGACGGCCCTGGATATACTCTATGTGGGCATCACCAGTTCGGGCGTTGTATGGGAGGGGCGTAAGCCGACCAAGAAGCGCTTCAAGGAAATGACCATACAGGACTCGGAGCTCCTTGAGGCTGAATATCAACGCTATCTTGCACACAAAGCGATCAAAGATGTGCAAACCTATACTCTGAATAACAAATATCCGGTAAGTGCATAGCGATTCTTAGATATATTTATATATAAAAACATACATTAATCTTTTGTTAATTGCTTGCAGATAAACTTTGATACAATGACGCTGACAAAGAATGTGGATCGACGTATACAGCGTAGCTTCAATCCGGCCATTTGGGTGTCGATGAATTCATCACCGTTCCAAAATCAACTGCATGTTAAAATTAATCGTATACAGGTGGACAATCAATGCCCCGATCCCATATTCCCCGTTGTATTGGCGCCAATAGCACCGCCGAAGAGCGTGGCCAGCTCCACAACGCTGAAGCCCTTCATCGAATGCAGCATGGTGCAGCGCGTCATGCCCAATTCGGATGTGAAGCAGTATAAGTATGCGACAATACTGATACAGGAGTTCCACTTTAAGGTGGACATACTGTTCCTAACCGCCATTGCGGAAATGTTCGCCAATGACGTGGACGATGAACAGGCGGCCAAGTTGTTCCGCGGCGATGTGGAGTCCATTCAACTGCCTCTGTCCGCCTTCTTTGAGCAGCACTCGCAACAGGAGCAAAAGAATTTCTATGATAAACTGCATTTGGGCCCACTGAAGATACATGTTAGCTTCTCGATGGCAGGATCCGATACGACAGCGCTGCCTGGCTTCCTGGGTTCCCTTGTCCAAGGCGTGGGCGTTACGCTAACCGATGTCAACGATGTCGTCTTTCGTTTGGCCTTCTTCGAGCGCGAGTATCAGTTCTTTACCCAGCAGCAGCTCATCAATGAGGTCCAATCACACTACACGGGCCAGGCGCTCAAGCAGCTATATGTGCTAGCTTTGGGTCTCGATGTGCTCGGCAATCCTTATGGGCTGGTGGTGGGCCTTAAGAAGGGCGTCGAGGATTTGTTCTACGAACCATTCCAGGTAAGTTGTCAGTCAAAACAGCCACTATTCCTGCACTGTAATCTGTATTATTTATTGCTTAACACAGGGCGCCATTCAAGGACCTGGTGAATTTGCTGAGGGTCTCGTGCTCGGCGTCAAGTCGCTCTTTGGCCACACTGTGGGCGGCGCTGCTGGCGCCATGTCCAAGTAAGTTTTTTTTTAACTCTTGGAAATGAAAGCAAGCTGAATTAAATTGTCATTGTTTCTTTCATTAGAATCACTGGCGCCATGGGCAAGGGTCTGGCTGCTTTGACCTTTGACGATGATTACCAGCGAAAGCGCCGCCAGGGCATTCACAACAAGCCAAAGAACTTCCACGAAGGTATCGCGCGCAGTGGCAAGGGTCTGGTCATGGTAAGTACAGCAGCAGGCTGCTTCCAATCCAACATCCCTCAGTACTCAGTAATCATACTCAACATTTACGCAGGGCTTTGTGGATGGCGTCACGGGCGTTGTTACCAAGCCCGTGAGTGGCGCTCGCGAGGAGGGCTTCGAGGGCTTCTTCAAGGGTCTGGGCAAGGGCGCCATTGGTCTGGTGGCACGCCCCACTGCCGGTGTTGTCGACTTTGCCAGCGGCAGCTTTGAGGCTGTCAAGCGTGCCACCGAAGGCAGCGAAGATGAGAAACGATTGCGTCCGCCCCGCTTCCAGCATTACGACAATGTGCTGCGTCCCTATTGCCAAAGCGAGGCCCTCGGCAACAAGATGTTAAAGTAGGTGTCCATAAACATATACTCCACTGCACATACTTACTTATTAAATAGTTTATTTATATATTACTAACAACACATTAGCTGCAAGGCATTGTTTAATATTTTGATTTTCGTGCCGTCTGCTTAACGATCCACCAGTTAGAAGTTGAGCACTATTGGCAACACTGCAGACCAGTGAGTCCACAAATTGAAATATGACTTTTTTACCATGCGTGGAAGTCTTAAGTTTGTTCGCCTAGCGGCCCCTATGTTTCAATTTTATATGTTTTTAGTATTATTTTTTATTGGCTTACATAACATCAAAAGGAGACAGCTGTCGCCAATCAGCTGTTGGCCTTTTACATATCGATAAACCTTTAATGTTATCAGTTGAGCGCTATCCGCTTGTTTGAAATTTACAATTGTGATAAGGGGAAAAAACTTAACCCAAAATATCCCCATACGATATGACTAAAGATTACTTTTTGCTTTTGCAGGGAGCTGGACAAGGGTAAATTTGCGAGCACCGACAGCTTTTTACACTGCGAGGAGATTGTGCAAAAGGCAGAGTATCTGATAGTCACCAATCACCGCCTGCTCTACGCACAGCGCAACGATATGTTTGGCATTTGGGTGGTAAGTGGCTTAATTTGCCTCATTGCATCAGCGCAAACTCTTCTTCAATTAAATCTGTCTTATTTTTCTTTTTTAGTCCATGTGGTCCTACCAATGGGATGAGATTCAAAGCATTGCCGCCACGGCGCGTGGCGTGCAATTTATGGTGAAACGCCCCGAGGGCAAACGTGTCCTGGGCCTATTCTCCTCAAAAGAATCACCATGCAAGCTGGTGGTACTGGCCGATGAGCGTAAACGCAATGCTCTCGTGGAAATAATGGAATCTCAACGGAAGGATAGTTCCATATGCCGTTTACCCGGCTTACGTTACTCATAAATGAATCTATAGACAATAAGTGTATAATATTAATAATCCCCTATATCATAATCTCAGTGCTTACGCAACGCTTACACAACAGCATTGGCAAAAACTACCTCGCTCGTAATCAATCTCTAAAGCGTTTCAAGCACATACACACACAACTCTCACACACCCCACCCACTCATGTATATTATTAACAAACTATGTTTTGATATTAAAAATTTTATGTCAATGTTGAGGATAAACATGAAAAAAATGTATGTGCGAATTTGTCACTAGCCTAAAAACTATGCATATATGTATAGGTATTTAGGTTAAAGATAGATAGTGAGATAGTGGGAGAGAGAGAGATAGCAGCTCTACACCTTTTTGAGAAAGCTGGTCGGCGGAGTTGCAAGTGGCATGATGGGCTCATAGTTGTTGCAATTGTCGCTCTCACAGAAGGAGGTGAGCGAGGCGAGTGCATTGGCGGCCAATGCCTCCACGCTGAACATGGTTGATAGATGGCCGCTGCTCTCAAACTGATTGATAATCATGTTCACTTTGCTCTTGTTGGAGTCGCCACCCTTCAGGCACGGCGATGTGGGATTACTGCTCGGCTGTTGTTCGTTGAGCGTCGGATCGTAGTTGCCATCGCAGAGATCGAGTCCATTGAGCAGATTCTCTTTTTCGCTCTGTTTGCACTTTGCATTGGTTGGCGTGCCCGTCGCATTGCCGCTGCTAATAATGCTGCTGTTACCGCCGCTGCTGCTGCTGCTGGTGCCGCTGCCGCTGCCGGTTAAACGTGTGCTCTGAGCGGTGCTGGATTTGTTGAGGCGACTGAGAAACCAATTGCGTGCCAGCTTATCACAATCTTTGCTGGGCGTCTTCTGTGGACTCGTTTGCGGTGTTTGCGATTTGCGCTGTTTCTTCTGCTCTTTGAGTGTGGCTGGAACTGGCGGCGAATTGGTAAGTGAGAGCATTTCCGGTTCACTGTTGCCGCACGAGTAGCTCTTCTTCACGGCCTTCTTCAGGCGCTCCGGACTCGTCAGCTGACTAGAGAGCTCACTGTGCACCGTCTTCACTTTGGCCTGAAAGTCCAGCGTAAGGTGGCCGTGCAAACAGGATGCTTGCGGCTGTGGCTTCAGCTCAACAATAGCAGCAGCAGCACCACCACCACCACCAGCACCATTGAGCAGCTCAGCAGTTTCCACATCGCCAGGGCTGGGCTCATCTTCGACGGATAGCGGCTGTGGTGGACACTTTGGTATATCATATTCGAAACGTTTGGCCAGCGCACTCGGACTGTTGGCTTTGTCGGGCAGGCGTGGTGGCGTCACAGCCTCCCCAAAGTTGTAGATGGGTGAGGGCTCCTCGTAGATGCTATCGCAATTTGTTGGCGTTGGCAAATAGCTGCACTTCCTCACCGTCGGCGGCGTGGGCAGTTTGCGTAGCGTTTTCAACGTTGCCTGCGCAATGGCATCGCCGCGTATGGCCGCCTCAATGGCATGGATCCACTCTTTGGCATCGACCTCATTGTTTGCCTGATACACGAACTTCTTGCCCGGATCGGCGGTGGTGATTTGAAAGCAAATCTCACGACGCTTACCCTCGCCAAAGTGCTCGATCTCAATTGCCGAGCTCTTCAGATAGAGACTGTTGCTCGGCCGACAGGAGGTGGGGCCATCCGCATAGCAGAGCATCCAATCGTTCAGTATGCCGCAATAGCATTTCTTGCTCTGATCGAAAAACAAACGCTTCTCGATGCGCTGCAACTGACCGTATTTGGTGGAACGCTGCAGCGCCAAATGACCAGCCGGCAGATCAGCATAGGGGCAATTGATAAACAGCTCGTGTGCGAAAACCTGCTGCGTCTCATCCTCCGCTTGATGGTGGCAAATGTCATAGAGCTGCTGCTCGGACTCGAGCAGCTCCACTGGCTCTGGCTGTTGCGAGGCTTTATCAACATTCAGCGCTGGATTGCCGCTCAGATCGATATACTCCCGCGAGGCGGACACTGCAATTAAAGACAATTACTACATGCCTCTCTAAATAACCAGCATACATAAATACAAATATGCATGTATGCATGTATTGGCCAGGCTCTGGCGACTCACGCGAGTTCCTCGACGACGAAGATGTCGCTGCTGACGAGGACAGCATCTCCAGATAGCAACCGGTCTCGGCGCCCACTTTGCTATCGAAGCAGTCGCTGCTGCAGCTGCTGTTGTTGCTTTTGATGCAGCCATTCAATTTAATGACAGCAACTTGGCCAACACTATCTGTTGTTGCTGCTGCTGTTGCTGTTGCTGTTGCTAAAGCTGCTGCTGTTCCTGTTGCTGCTGCTGCTGCTGCTGTTGTTTTTGCCGCCTTATCGTCTGCATAGCCAGCCAGCAGCAGATCGCAACGCTCGAGAAGCGCCTGTGTTTGCTCGGCGGCGGTGACGTGAAACAGATTCGAAGTGTTCTCATACTCCGATGTCGTCAGCGATTCTCGAAAATGCGCACGCACATCTACAAATAGAGGAGGAGCAAGCAATACAAGTCATATAGTACACGGCCAAAAATTTCTAACTTAAAGTAAGTAACAAACACAAGTAATATTATAGAAATTCAAATACTATTTAAATTAAAATTTATAAGAGATATTAGTTCTTCAAATAAGCACGAAGTTTTGTGTTGGCTAATAAAACTAATAAGTAAAACGTCAACTTATAAATTCTAACAATTCTAAAACTTCAAGTAGAGAACAAGTGCGAAATCAACCTATTTTATGTGCTATAATTTAAGTGGCATGCTTTAGGTAAGGCTTAACAAATACTACAGTTAATAATTACAGGATTGAACAAATGTAATTGAATACACAATACATTGTTTCTGGTTTTTATAATTATTAATTAATTGTTTCTTTTCAGTGTAAGCTTAAGCAGCAATTTTAATGTGCACTTATGGCTAAATATGGAGAACAGCAGCGTAGTTTAAGTCTATTGCCCATTAATTTTGAAACGCCTCATTGGACTTAATGGCTCCAGGCTATGCTGTCTGTTGACCAATTTCCATAACTGTCCCGAGGGCGAGAGAAAGAGAGGCATATAGGCAGAGTGTGTGAGAGAGAGAGAGAGAGCGATGAATAATGAGGAGTGGGCAATTGGCTGCCACTGTGCTCTGTTTCTCTGTTTTCTGTCTTCAGTGGACTCGGATGAGTCACTGGACTGTCATTTTAGTTAGTATGCCAGTCAGGCAGCCAGCCACCGAACTACTTATGACCTCATAAAAAGAACTCGCAAGAGTCAACTGCAAATTGACCGCAGCAATTAAAAGCAATTTCACTGAGCAGCAAAACAGTCCAGTTTGCAGTTGGCCCCAGCCACTGCCACTGCCACAGACCCTCTCTCCATCTTCCGGCTGTTTTAGTAGATTTAACGGTAAATACGAACAAGCACAAACACAAACACAAACATAAACACAATAAAAATGTGAGGCATTACAAAAGTAAAGCCACAGAAATTTGCAAGAAATCTTGTTAAAATTTCAACACGCAGAGCGCTTTCCAGACAATCATTTGACCACTACGTAATTAGTACAAGAAACTGGAGAAACACAACTGCAACGAACTTGAAATACTCTTTGCCACACTAACAATAAATATGTATATTTATTAAATATTACTCCACAACTTGCACCAACACATTCTTAGAAATGTTGCCGAATAAAATTTTATTTTGAAAAGGAAAAACTAAATTTAGACAAGCAAAAGTGGCTAACCTAGATGAGAACATATTAAATATATTTCCAATTTAATAGCAAAATAAAATGGTATATAATTAATTAATAAATTGATATCTTAAATGAATGAAAACAAATTATTTGCCTCAAGAGTTATAGTCTTTTGACTGATTGAAAACTTCAATGACGACGCCTTAAGAGAAGGGCTTAAGACAAGCGTTTTGGCCATATTTTGGCGGCATGTCCAATCGCCTATGCTATATATGCCAAGAAAATAAAAATAAAAATAAAAAGAACACATGTAGCGACGTTGGCCAAAACAAAAACAAAGAGACGAAAACCTGAAAAATGGATTCAATAAAATGTACACCATATACCATATACCATATACCATATACACAAGAATGAGAAGAACAAAGCGCATTAAAGTCAGCCGAGTTAACTTGGCTTGAACCTTAGCTTCAGCTTCAGATCGCATGAGTCAATAATATATTGTGTCTGTGGTTATTAATGTTGCTGTACAAGGAAAATTATATGCCCGCAGGCCAACCAGGCACCATGAATTTATACAAGTAGTTCGTTTGTAAATATATATATATATATATATATATGTTTATATGTTTTTCCTTTTTAATAATGATTGTGCTAACAGTTGCTCAATCTGCAGGTTAAATGAACAATGCCTTTTAAATTATCTAAATACATACTCACAGATGCGCAGCTACTTTAATTTCTGTTTTAGCTGCGCACTTAATTGTTTAATGCTGTTGGTTTTGCTTTTTATTCATTTACCCAGTAAATTATTAAGTGTGTAAAAAAAAAGACGAAACCATAAATATGAATTAACATACTTTTAGTTTTTTAAGTAACCGAGCATTGAGTCTTTTAATTCTTCAAACGAATATAAACTCTTGTTTTATTCATCAAACTGTTTCAAATTCTTCATAAATTTACTCAGCTTCTGAGCTCACACATTTTCAAGATCCATAATTGAGTTATTTTTTCAAGTGAACTGTTTCTTGTATCTAATAAATGAACTCGTTTATTACGCATATTTCAATTGCACATTTTTCAGTTTTTTCTTTCCATGAAAATATGCCCATTTATTGTGAATTTAAATGAATCATTCTGCATACCGACCAAGACTGAGCAAATTATCTCTTGAGTTCAGCTTACAGGGTATCTAAGAGCTGAGCACTTTTGCTAAGTAACACTTGTTAATAATTACAATATAGTTTATTTTGTGTGTAGTTGCTTTTAACTTACCCAATAGAAATTGTTCAATTTCGGAGCGTTTAGGCACCTTAATGTCCATATCCATGTTAAAAAGCGTTAATTTGAAGCTTTCAGAGCTAGTGTTTATTTATATGGCTTTTTGTAGATCGTTTTGCTTTTGGATTTATTTGCTATTTGCGATTGTTGTATTTTGTTTTTGTTGTTGCTGACATGATTTAGTCGCACATAATGTTTTTGCCAGCAATTAGCAGCTGAGTGTCAAAATAAAGTAGCACATTCTATAATAATATCACATGCACTTCGCTGCTGACTATAAATGCAGTAAATAAAACTAAACCGTATTATTATTAACAATTTGTGGCACATTTTACACTCGTTACAATTGGTCAACGACAAGGCAGCAATGTGGAAAAGAAACAACTACTTTCTGCTAAAGACACCCGAAGAAAATGGAAAACATTTCTCTCCCACAGAGCGAGCCGAAAACGAAACCAGACCGAAATCAATCCGCGCCATGGTCTGTTTAAAGTTGTGATTATTAATAGATGAATTTGAGTTGGTGTTGCTGACGCCGCTGTTGTTATTAGAACTGCAGATACGCAGTCGAAATACAATACTAAATTCGTATTGTGCTCTATTCTGGCTTCAAATCAATACCTCGTTCATAAACAGTGGCGATTATGGGGGATCTACACACATAAATTGTATATGCTTTGTGTAAGATTCATTCATTGCTCAAGACAATGGAAGCGCTTCTTACCATATGTGGTTTACTGTATATATGCCTACTGATTTTTAAACAAACATTTGAATATCCAGCAAATGAGGTTCAATGACTTTAACAATTATTGATGAAAACTAATTACTAAGTATTTCCTCAGTAAAACATAAATCGGAAATCAATCGATTGTATAACTTTTGCCTTTATGGACACAATTGAAAGTCTCTTTTGTCAAGAAATAATTAAGAACAATAAGGAACAAAGCATAGAATTTCAATTATTTACTTCGAAATTAGTTTCTGATATTTGAATTGCATTTAATCAGCATTAAAATTAACTTTCAACCTTGGAATAAGAGTAACAAACATTTCAAGATAGTAACTAAGGTTGGTTTAAACTAAAAGTGCCAACTTGAGAAAAGCCGGAAATGCCAAAGGCCAAGCTGATAACTGCTATCAATATAAACATATAATAAATTTTAAGCGTTTCTTCAATTTTTTAATTTTCATATTATTTCATATCGTTGCCCGAGCGTTCTTTAGTGGATATCTGCTGGCTGCAAATGCTCGCTTGCAGCATGCTGAAATTTTTGAATTTGATTTTGTCTGTTTTGTTGGTATTGTTGCTGTTGCTGTTGCTGTTTATTTGGTTGCACGCTTCGTTTGGCGCTCATGGAAAATCGGCGGCGTCGTCGATGACGTTATGCTTGTTGTTGCTTTTGCTGTTACTGTTCATCATTCGCTATATACGATTTAATATGTATTATTTATGTACTACTCTCTTGCAGTTAACATACACATGTACATGTGTATGCAACAAGTGTGTCTGTGTGTGTGTGTGTGTGTGTGTGTATGTATGCACTTATGTATGTGTCATTAAGTGTGATTACGAAATGGCTTTGGAGCCGTTTTTCATAATGCGATACTTAGTTTATGCAGCGCCCGCTTTGCACTTGTCTGGCTCTGGGGCCTGTTTTGGGGTTGCAGAAAATCTCTCTATAGATATATGTATAATATATATATATATCTATATATCCAAATAAATGTGTGTGTTTGCTTATGTGCGGCAGCCTCTGAGCTTGCCTGTCTGTTTGTCAGTTCTGTCGCATTTGCGGTTTATTTGTTTGCCTCGCTTTTTTTTGTGTGGTTAAAAAACACACACTCAAACACACACACACCCACACCTATATGGAAGTTGGGGCTAGTGACTGCTGCTAAGCAAGCCCTAGCAATGTTTTTGGAGCTGGAGCTAGAGCTGGAGCTGGAGCTGGCCTCTTGCCAAGCCTTTTTGATTGTGACTCATCCGGCAAAAGGCGACGCGTGTCATTGGCCATAAAAAACTGCGGCTCATGCAAATCAAATGGTAAAGAAATATAAAAATGAAAATCACTAAGCTTTGGGGGCAGCATAAGAGAGAAAGAGAGAGACAGAGACAGAGACAGAGAGGGAAGTTGGTTTATAGAACTTTTACTTTTTATCGCTGGCACATAAAAAGAAAATGAGTGCAAAACGAGAAATATAATTCGCATCGCTGGCGACGTTAAATGTGTTTCTTTTTTTTCTATAAAAAATAAAAAATAAAATGAGCAATATGTATTCACAATTAACACATATCAAATTTCTGTTTATTGCACTTGGCCAGTTCTGTGCTAAAGATATTTTAAGTGAACATGTGTTGTGCAGCTTTGTTATCGCTTTGCATAGCATTTTCATTAGATTTTGAACGGTGTATTTCCAAAGCGCAGGCGTGTCTGTCTGTCTGTCTGTCTCTCTCTCAGTCTGCCTGTATGTCTGCATTTTCTATCTGTGTGCATTTCCGGTCATTTTCAAATACAACGATTTCCTGCGACGCAGCGAGTCTCGAAACTTAAACATTCGATTCAATTGAATTCTTTTTTTGTATGTTATTTTTTTTATTTATGCTTTTAATTTTGCATCCGGTTTTTCACCTCTTTCTTTGCCACTTTGTGTGTGTGTTTGCCTTTGTTTTTACTCACACACTTTGCGTTCGTTGCTGTTGTTGTTGTTTGCGTTGACGTTGACACCTTTTCTGCTTAAGCTTAACGACAGCTTTTCAGTTACTGCGCTCTCCTCTAAAGAACCAATGCGAACGCAGACGCATACGCTTTTCATTGCGAATACGAAGCCGAAGAGAGCTACCGAGCTACTGAGAGCGAGAGAGAGAGGGAGAGAGAGTATGCGCGCACTGAGCGATTTTTTTAAGCGCGACTTTATGTGCGCGACCGTGAATCACACGAACGCAACTGACAAGGCAGCAATGGCTCCAGCCAGAGACTAGAACAGCCGCAGCCGCTGTCTGTTGGCTTCCCATGTTCGTGGGGGAGCCGAAGCCGAAGTCGAAGCCGAGCACGCATGCACGAAGGCAGGCGCAGACAGGCAAATGAAGACACGAAGCGGTTGGCTTTCTTTGCAGAACGTTAATTTGTTTTTGGGGAAACAACATTGCATAAAACCGAAAATGCGAAATACGAAAATGTAAATTTAAAATGCAAGCTTTTGGCAATACAATTTGTGGCAGTCGTTAGACATCTTTGCCAATTTGGGTTAAAACAGGCTCGCCAACTCGCAATAAGCCAAAACCAAAACAGAAACCAGAAATCTTCTAATCTGCGCAGCACTTAGTAAGCAAGAAAGTTGCCGGCAGCAGAAGAGAGATACACAGCAACAACAGAGTAGTGGCAGATGTTGCTGCAACTTAGAAATCCGAGCCTTGTTTAAAACTCAATTTCTCAGGCGATGTCTGTCCCGCTCCTGTCTCCCTCCACAGACACATAAGCAACTGTTGCGTGTGCTCTTTTTTTTAGCTGTAGATAAGCTAAGACACACATACATGCACACACATGCATACATATAAACGAGCGTAATTTAGGTGAGAGGAGTACGACTAAAAGATAACCTGTACGCAGCTTTATCTATTAAATATCAAACGCCTTTTTGCTGCCTGCTGCATAAATTTGTATGCGCTCAACATAACAATTTATCATAAATACAGGGTATAAAGGTAGGGCCCCCCTGCTCAGTTTGCTCATTTATTTATTTTTTTTGGGTTGAAGGACGTGCTGGCTGGTTGCACAGCAAACAGCTCAATTTTAATTGAATGTTGCGCTACGCTGAAATAAATTAAGAATTCAGTTCACTGTGCACAGTGCACAGTGGAACCTTGGTAACCTTGAGCTTGGAGCTGGAGCTGAAGCTCCAGCGTGATAACTAAACACTCAACCATTGCGTGACTACCTCTGCGTGCACTGGGCAAAAAGAGAAAAAACCAACGGGGCCAACAGGTTCGCGCAGCGTGCGTTTTTATCAGGCAAGAGCAAAAGCGGAGCATATTTTTAGCCAGTTTGCTTGCCACAATGATCAATGATGCTGATTCATGGGCCGCCAAATGGCTGCTTTGTGTGAAGATCTTTGTGCTTTGCTTAATTATGGTGCAATAACAACAAGTCATTTCATTTAAGTTAAACAAACAAACAAATGTTACTTTATAATTTTTACTTCAGAAACGCTTGCAAGCGATTCTGTGCCGTTTTGCTGGCGTTTTTAGTCGCGTGCGTTTTCAGCTGCGCTGCCAGCTGAAGCAGCGCGTTTTGCTTTTGTGTTTTCGATTGCATTTTTTTGCTGGCTGCGGTTGCCTTGCTGCTCGCAGCGGGCGTTGGCGTCGCTGCTTTCGATTTCTGCCTCTTTTGTTTGTTGCTTTGTGTTTGCGACGTCTTTGTTGTTGTTGCTGTATTTTTTGTGGGCGCTGTCGGCGCTTTTTTACTTTGTTGTTCTTGTTGTTGTAGTTTGAGCCCAGCATTGATGTCTTTATTTTTATTCTTTTTTTTGCGCTTGCCCGTCGCTGGCGCTGCTTTAGCTATTGTTATTGCTGTTGTTTGTGCTGCTGCCATTGTTTTTTGTGTGCTATCGTTTTTGGCGCGTATTTTAGGCTTTTCCAACGGCAACATTGTTTTGTGCCCGCAAAACTCACAGTTCAGTGCCTATAAAAAACAACATAAATAGATAAATAAAACAACAAAAAATAATAAAAATCTGTCTATAAGCCGCTTACCATATTGCTGACCATGCGCTTCTTCAGCCATTTGGCCCGTTTGCGCGCCCCCCTGCTCAGTGTGCCCCTCTCCTCACGCTTGGCATTGGCCGCATCCAGTTGGGCGATCTGCCGACGCCTCTTCGCATTGTTCGCCAGGCGCTGGGGTCGCAGCTGGAGTCGATAGTTGCCGTCGCTCCACTGATTGCCGCAACGGGCGCACATGCGAGCCGGGCCAACGATCTCCTCGGGCAGTTGAACATTGTGCCTGGCCAGCTTGCGACACGTATTTCTAAACAATGCACAGAGGATTATATAAAACAACAATACTCATTGTGTTATTCTGTTATTCTCACATGTAGTAGGATTTTAGCAGGCGTTCGGCGTGTGTCTGAGTGGTCAGCTCTTTGGCGCAGTTCCACAGCAGATTTACTGTCTTCTCTTCAGCCATTATAATTGAGAAACTCTCTGAAAATAATAAATACTCCTTTAGCTATTTATGACACACATGGAAAATTACACTGACTGCACTATTAAAAGCTAACGTTGAACATAACACATAAGCATCTAAATCATGCTTATATACTTCCTTAGCCCAATTACCTCTTTGTTGTTTATGTTTATTATTATTCAGTTTTTATTTGAATTGCACATTGTTTTGATGCCCTCACATTGACGGCTGTTTGTTTTGGTGCTGCCAGATTGGTAATGCCACCTGAAAATTATCGGATGTAGCTGCTTAAAATGTATCGATAGTTCCTAATAATGTTGGCGCTGTTAATTATAGCTGTTAAATTTAAAATTGTATCTCTGTTAACAGCTTTCTCACAGACTAGAAGGCCGATGGTGACACTCTTAAATGCACACTTATTCAGACAAGATAATAATTTTTAATAACATTTCAGCATACACTGTTAATAACAATTCAGCAAATGTTAAGTTACACAAATGTTAAAATATGCAGATCGATAACTGCTGACTTTGTGCGCTATGGCAACTCTATCGATGGTAAAGGCATACCGACGCTTGCCCATTTAAAATTTCAACGTCGTGAACAAGCGAGAAAAAGAAGCGACGCGCTTTATTTCGAATGACGAGCATTAATGCAAAAAAAAAAATAAGAAATCGATTATAAAGTGAATACAACTAAATAGTAGCCAACTAAAACAAATATTAAACACAAGTGCAAGTGTTACAAAATATAAATATAAGCAGGGTGCGCGCAATTTGCATTTTTCACAAGCATTTGCAACAACAACAAAAACAACAATGGACCCCTTCACTCAGGTACAAAATTACTAAGAAAAAGCAAACTATGAAAATGCATTGTCTAACTGCAATTTGCGAATGCAATCTATAATTTTGTGTAATTTGTAATTTGTTGCAGCGCATGCTTGAAAAGGCCGAACAGCGCAGTCGCGCCCTCGGCATAACCAATGCCAGCAAATTTCCACTAGCCGAATGTACTCTAGCGACGCCAGCAACAGCAGCAGCTGAGACATCGTCAGCCGTCGTCAGCAAAGCGACAACAGCGTCTGCATCTGCATTGGCGCCTGCTACAAGCAACAGCAGCAACTCTGGAAAAATTGTTATCCTCGAGAAGGCAACGCTGGAGGCATCGCCCACAAAACCGCTGCGTCATTATGCCGCCGTCAACAAGGAGAACATGGAAATGGGCATCGAGATAAATATAACCACCGCACAGCCAATTG
Source organism: Drosophila glabriapex (assembly GCA_035042305.1). Taxonomy (NCBI): domain Eukaryota; kingdom Metazoa; phylum Arthropoda; class Insecta; order Diptera; family Drosophilidae; genus Drosophila; species Drosophila glabriapex. The sequence continues at coordinate 19,467,273 of JAWNLN010000046.1, forward strand.
GGGTAAGTTTTCGCCCGCTTCTTACTTCCCTTTTTATGGATGACGCTTTGTTTTTGCATTTGCATTTTCCTCTTTTTGCTTTTGCTGCTTTTTTGTGGTGTTTTTATACGCTTGCTGCGAGTAGATGAATTTTCTTATGAAATGTGTAACGCAGGAAAGAAAAAAGAAAATATATATATATATATATATAAGTACAAATAATTCGACTTTATTTCATCAAAAAATTTTTACTTATAATATATATTATTAATAATATGACAGAAATGTTTAATTATCAGACTACTATATAACACAGCTCCCATAATAATATACTTCGATTAAACACCACAAAGCCGTCAAATGCAAGGGTATTAAAACGCCGACTAATCTTTTGTTTATCTCTTTTATGTTTCTTTTTCTTTTAAATTCTTATCTGTGTCTTTTCATTTTTGATGTTTCTGCTTCGCTTGTGCTAACATATTTTTGTTGCTTAGGTGCAAGTTGAGATTCAGGAGCAGGATATGACCAGTGACGAGGATGGGGAAGGGGACGAGGAGCAAACAGCTGCTCTAATTTCAAGTGCTGCAACGGCGCCGGTCAATCAGCCCCTGGCTCGACTACGGGACACCTCTCGCAATCGACTGCAGCGCATGGGCGCACTCTATTCGAATGCGGATGATCTGTCCTCGCCGATACATCGCACCGAGGCGCAGTTCCATGCCGGCGACGATGATGACAACGAAAACCGGCGCAGTCCGCGTCGGGGTAAACAGCGGCTGGGCAAGCTGGCTGCACTGGCGGACACGATAAATCAGTGGGAGGATGACGTGTCGCATCATGAGATCCATCGACCGCTGCTGGATGCAGTGCCGCCGCCAAAACCGGATTTGCCCAGTCGCGACAAGGCCGCCAAAGCCAAAGCCAGGGCGCCTCCACCACCTACATGTGATGCGGTGGATGAGGGCAACAAAACCAAACAATTGAAATGGGATGCCAAGGTGTTGAGCTCTTTGGAGGCTCAGGGTTTCCAGCGACGCGAATCGTCCACAATTAAACATACCTATGACTATGCCAAGCCGGAAGAAACGGCAGCTGCAGCGGCTGCGACGACAGCTCCTAAGCCGCCTTTGCCACAGAAATCTACGACGGTCAGCCAAGTGGCCAAAACATTTGCAAAGGCGACTGCAACAGCACCGCCCGCACCCGCTCCTGCCAAAGCCGCTCCAGCGCCTGCCGCAACTGTCAAAGCGGGTTTGGTCTCTGGCCGTGCTGCAATCTTCGAAAAGGCCAGCGGTGGCGCCCCGTCGCAGGCGGCTCTGCGTAATCAAAAAGATCCTTGCGAGCTATCGCTGAAGGAGCGCATGAAACTCTTCGAGACGGGCAACTCCAAGGCTATGCTGCCCAAGGCGCCCATTGGCACAGCGCCCAGCATCAGTCAGATACGCGCAGACGACCCAAAAGGTAATCCGTAGGTCTAAGCACTCGCCGTCAATACTAACACTCTGTCTTCATGCAGTACACTCGGTGGCAGTGCATCCGGTAACAGCAGCCGCTCAACCACCGTCCAAGTCGCAACCGAAGCCAGAGAGCAAGCTGCGCGACAAGGTGGCCGCCTTGGTGGCCTCGGCTCAGACCAGTGCCGAGAATCGCATCAGAGACATTGATCGTCAGCGGCAAGAGGACATGCAAATTATCGCGAATCGCTTTAACAAGCAAAAGGAAATCATTTCGACGGCAGTAGCAGCATCAGCAACTACAACTCCCGCTGCTGTTGCTCCTGGCAAAGTGGTGCGTCCGATGCCGCCGCCACCACCTCCACCCATGGCAAATGCCAGCAGCAAGCGGCGTTCACGTAAGACTCAACGGAACACAAACTAGCCGCAAACTCTTCAATTTCACTTTTTGCATTCACAGCTGGCGATGCTGTCATCGACGAGGAATCGAAACGGGCACGCAAATCGAATGCGGATCGCTTGTATCCCGCCTTATCCGATCTTGACTCCAGCGGTGACAATTGCTGTGCAACGGCAACGGCCTCGATCAATGATGAGACCGAGGAGGATGAGGAGGAGGAGCTTGACAGGTGCGCCGACAAATGCTACTCCTGCCTGCTATTCCTGCTCTGCATTGAGTAGCAGCCCAATTTACCAATTTAGAGACTGACCCATTTTAGAGTAGACACTAGACACGCATAGCTTTAATAAATCATAAATAAATATATACATATATACACAACTAATCGCTAATCTCTGTGCTCTTTGATTCTGTAGTTGCATGGATGATGAAGAGTCCTTGAACGAGGCGGAGGCAGAGGATCAGTCACAGACTGAGGACAGCAGCGCTGGCATGTGCAATGGCAGCCTGGGTCGCGAGATTTTGAACACCGTGCAACGCAACGAGGCCGCAATGCAACAGAAACAAAGGCAACAACAACAACAATTGGGCAAAAAGGTGAGTTCAGGTAGCAAATTCAATGCACAGCGGGTGGTTAAAAGAGCTCTCATTATTCAGGTACACTATGCCGAGCAGGACCATTATTTCAGCCATGATGGCGACAGCTCAATGAACTCTTCACAAATCTCAACGGGCATTGATGATTATCTGGACGAGGCGCTGGTCGGCGAATATGGCAGCACCCAGGAGGACGACAGCGAGGATGAGCACAATGCCAGTCATCTGTCGCTCGGCGTGAGTATTGCAATGGGTAGCTGAAAGTAAAGTAGATGCCTCAATATGTGGCATTCTAGTTGCATCCTTTTAACCTTTTTGTTTTCCATGATTTCATTTAATTAAAACCTTTTTAATTTCCAAGATATCTTTTTACTGAATTTAATTAGATGCATCTGCACCTCTAAATCAAAAGTATTCGAATATTTATTTCCTCAGCCCAATATCAACCCGATCTAAATCGAACTGTATTTTAAACATTTACAGAGCAAGGGCACCACTGCATCCAACAGTTTCTCGTATCGCAAGACTCCGGCTGCTGTTGCCGTCGAGTCGGCTGCCTGTCGGACTATTGAGGAGCAGCATGTCGAGGCCATGGATGTGCAGACGCCGCTGCCGAATGGTGCACAGCCCGTCAAGTCCGAGCTGAGCGTCAATCAGGACAATGACAATTTGGTGACCCTGGTGCACACCGTCAGCTTTTATCGTCGCCAGCAGAGTGCCAATGTAAGAAATAAACTATTGCTGAAGCAAGACAAATCTAATCGTAAACCATTTTCCGTAGAGCTCCAACTCGACGCCTGTGCGCAAGATATGTCGGGAGCAGCAAGTTATGCGCTCAGCGCTCGCCGGCGATTGCCATGCCAAGCACAAGCTGGAATATGATTCACCGCAACATGGCGAAATGACTGCAGCTGCTGCTAGTGCTGCTCTGGCCAGCATTGATGACTGCAGCGAGGAGGATGACGAGGAGCTGCAGAATGCACGCGTTTCAAATGAATCGTCGCAGGCGCAGGACAAGATTAAGAAGCTGCTCAGTGAAGTGTGCAAACAGCAGCAGGTGATTGGCCAGGCCAGTCAGGCGCTCAATCTGTGCGCTGCCACCGTTGAGTTCTCCGGCTCCACCGAATCCGTTGAGGGCGAACGCTATTTGTTGCTAGCCAGTAAGTGGCAAATATCTAAACTTATATGTAATATAATAATTAATAATATAATTTAATATTAATCACACAGCGCATCGTCGGCAGGCGTGCTTGGATGAGGTGCAGCGGCTGCGCGTGGAGAACAGCGTTCGTCCCGTCGGCGCACCCAAGGAGAAGGGTCTGCTGACCGTCAAGGATATCACAATACCGTTGCGACAGGAGTACGTGCGTAAAATGGCCACGGGCAACATCAATGGTCATCATTTGGTCTGCCTGCTCAAGTACAATGAGCACGTGCTGGCCACCAAAACGGTGCCAACAATGCCCGGATTGCTCTCCGTCAAATTTCCCGATGTGCTGCAACTGAATAATGTCTATGCTGATTTTCGCGTAAGTCGATAATCCGATTATTACTTTCTCAAAGCATTTGTTTTCAATTGTATTCGATTTGCAGATTACACTGGAGATTTATGGCATGCTGGCTCAGCGGGATCAGCTGCCCCACGAGCTCAAGTATCACATCAATGTGAACAAGAAGGGCGGCATTAAGACGCCCAAGAAGAAGGGCGGCGAGAATCGTTTGGTCATGCCGCCCGTCCAGAGTCCGGCTGGACCACATGTGGTGCGAACGCCTCAGCTGGTGCAATATGGTTTTGCCATCTTCTCGCTGCGTGAGATTCAGCGCACCAGTTGGACACTGACGCAAGTGCTGGGCGTCAGTCCGCTCGATGGCACCGTTCACATGAAGGTCAACTGTGAGCTGTCGGTGAGCGTGGAGTACAAGGGTTTCCTCACCATGTTCGAGGACATCTCTGGCTTTGGTGCCTGGCATCGTCGCTGGTGCCATCTGAATGGCTCGGTGCTCAGCTACTGGAAGTATCCCGACGATGAGAAGAAGAAGGCGCCCATGGGCAGCATCGATCTGAATGCATGCTGCTCTCAAAAAGTCAGCACAGCGCCGCGTGACATCTGCGCTCGGTTGAACACCATGCTGCTGGAGTGTCAGCGACCGGCGCTGGACACCGATCAGGAATCGTTGATTATTGTGCCCAATGGACGCACCACAACAGTGCGTCATCTGCTCTCCGCCGATACGAAGGAGGAGCGCGAGGAATGGTCTGCCTATCTGAATAAGGCGCTGACGCTGCTGCGCGCTTGGGGTACAACGCATTAATAAGGACACGGAAAAGAAACAGCATCACCATCAAGAGGAGCAGCAGCAGCAGCAGCAACCGCAATTAGAGTCGGGATTATCCTGAACGTTTTTTTATGTTTTCATTTTTATATATATTTTAGTTGTTCTTTATATTTGTGCTTCTTTTGCTTCGCGTTGCTTGATGTTGGCATTTATATTTAGTACCGTGTAACTGTGTAACTATAATGTCCGGATGAATGTTCAGATGGAATATGTATTGTCAAAAGTATTGTTGAAATTCCGTTTCCTAAATATATTTATACTTGAAATACATTTAAACCAGTCTCACAAAATATGTGTTAAGCAAAAAAAACCCAATTAAAACATGTTTTTCTACCGTTGAATAAGTTTTTATTGAATACATTTTCACTATACACATATATATATATTTTGTTCTCTTTTGAATTTTATATATTTTGACTATGTGTGTGTGTATTTGTGTTTGTGTGGTGTGTGTGTGAAGGGATACCGTTAAGCACACCACATATTGTTTACTTTTACTACCAACAAGTGTTATATACTTTTTTTATATTTTATTTGTGTCCTGAATTTGTTAGGTGGTTGTTGTTTTTGTTGTATGTTTTATATATAAACAGCTTTTGTTAGGTAGTATCTAAACAATTGACTCTAGTTTTATGAGTTATACGATTAGGTATTAGGTATATATATATATATATATATATGTATCTGTATATATGTATAATACTGGCAATTGGCCTAAAGGCTATCTACAAAATTGAATACAATTTATGTACTGCATTTAAAAGTGTGCAATTTTATTTACTTGCATTTAATGTTAGTTAATTCATATGTCACAACAAATGTATATCATTTAGATTTGACTTTGACTTTAATTGTAAATACTTCAAAATCAACGTTAACACATCTCCGATATGATTTGCAAGTATTTAACTGCCTTTGTGTGTGTGTGTGTGTGTGTGTGTGTGTGTGTAAATGTGTGTGTGTATAAAGGTGTGTGTGTATAAGTGTATATATACAAATTGGAACAGGCTGTGAGCAGGATACAGTTGGTTAGTTCTAAATTGTGTTCGAAATATACACATTTAGCTGTATATTTGAGTTTCTATGTTATTTGAGCAAATATTTAGTTTATTTATGTTTAGATATTGTTTTTTTTAGCTATTGTATAACTGGAATGTAGTTTAAACTGGGCATTCATAAAGCGTCCAACTGTTTCCCCCGTCTGTTTGCTGACTCAAACTCGTCGTTTATTATTGGCAGTCCAGTCGAACTTCTCTATAATGCTTTCATAAATATTTTTTCTCCTTTATGTGGAATTTCTTTCTGGCTCATAGAAATATTTCACAAACTCTCAATTTCTGTTTCTTTTCGTATCTTTTCGTATCTTTTCGGTTTGTTGGTTGATGCTTAAACACTTTGCGTACCTTTCCTTAATTAATCAACGTTTTAAGGAACCAAAACTTTTGTCTTAAAAAAATCTTTCCTATATCTATTTCAGATCGTTGCAGAGTAGCTCGACTGTGTTAACTGTTACTGGAATGTTTTTTTTTTAGTGTTTAATTTAGTAAATATTAGACACTCAGAAAATTGAACTGGGCTTGCAAATTGCGGGTAGAACTCAGTTTGTTAATGGAAATGAAGACGCATTGTGCTTTATAACAATTGGCTATATAAACATACGCATATTATATGGTTGGCTATAACATTTGAGGATTATACAATATGCCCCCAATTTGGGGCTTAAGCAAAGTTCAACTACTTAAACATATATATTTTTGCTTGCAAGTGTTAGGGTTCTTTTGTTCTTTTGTTGTTTTGTTATTGTTGTTTTTTTTGTTTAGTTGTTGTAGTCGCGAAAGAATAGAGATAAAGCTAAATTTTCATCACAAGTCTTTTGATATTGCAATTATTCAAATATTCCATTAACTTACGCACTAAACCACAAAAGTTTGCTTGGCCAATATATATAAAAATATGAAAAAATAATTGCCTAAGCTAACCTCACAAATATATGTACGTATTTATATGTATATAAAAATGTATGTGTGTGTTTTTGTGTTTCAAATGTTGCTATGCAATTTTTAATAAACAATTGTAAAATTCAACATATTTCACTTAAAGCTACCAACACAAACGTAGCACGTTTAACAAACAAATGCAATAAATTAAAAAACAATCATTTTAAATCGATATGCATTACAAATACTATCATCAAATTTGTAAAGGGCGACCCTGTGTGTATGTGTATGTGTGTGTGTGTGTGTGTGGGTGTATCCGTTTTTGTGGTGTGTCTGTGTGTGTGTGTGCTTGTGTGTGTATTGGTTAGTTTACGGATTAACAGCTTGACCACTGGGTTGCACCACTTGAGCATTCTGTCGCCGCAAATCGGATCTGGTGGCCGCCGTGATCACTGTGCCGACAATCAGCATTACAGCCATCGCCACGTTGGCGGGCACATCTCCGTACGAGTAGAAGAGCTCCGAGTAGAAGAGTGTAAAGCAAATGCCAAAGGTCTGCGCCGAGGCATTCAGCAGCCCCGATGAAGTTCCCTCCGGCTCGGGAAACGTTAACTCCGCGCCAAATTCAAAGCCCACCGGCAGATAGCCAGTCATGAAAAAACTGCATTCTTGTTAGGCTGAGTGCTTAAAGCGATAATTTATTGCCTGCCACAAACTTACCCAAGGAGCGAGGCCGTCAGATAGACGACTGCGATATGTCCAGTGTCCAGTGTAAAGGTGAATATCCACATGCCCACCATGGAGAGCGCATACACGGCTAGCGTTGTCTCCCTGCAACAACAGAAACATGCAGCTCATTTCAGTTAAGGACTGAGGAGTCTTTTTCGGGTTAGCCGTTGAGTTAATTTACTCGCATGCAAATGTACAAAATCTCACTAACTTTTAGAAAATTGCTTTAAAAATAATTTCTAAAAATATGGTTTTCACTGGCTTCAGTTCAACTGTTCTTTTATTTTAGAGAACATATTTCAATTATGAAAAAGAGGTCCTCAAACAATAAACGAAATTAAATTTCTAAATTAAATTATTTCTAAATATAGAAAACAATTTCATAACTTAAATAAAAGTAGAAATTGAAACCGTTGAAATAATCCATTCGGAAGCTAAGCAAATAGTAATGAATCATATGCACATGTATAAAAAATACCCTGGAAACTATTTTTTTTCTTCTACATTTTAGAAAAATTTAAGCCGAAGTTAAAAAACCCTGGTTTTTGGATAGACACAGACTTCCACTATGAATCATAACGTGAGTTACACTTGTAGAATTCTTATCGCACTCTGAATTTAGGCAACTCTTCGCCCCACTTTATGAAGACAACTTGAAAAAAACTGTTCAAAATGACAGCATTAATTTCAATTCATTCCTGAATGTTTCCCAGTCACAAAAATGCATATACTCACAGCAAGAGCATTTAAAATGCACTTAAACTTTTTGCATTTACGTACATTTGAATGGCGTACGCGGCGTATGTGTAATCAGGGACTCGTTGAAACAAATTGCTTGGCACTTACTTGAACTTGTGCGTCTTGTCCAGGACGATGCCGGATACAACCGAGCCCAGCATGCCAGCCAGCACAATGCTCAGACCAATGCGACCCGTGTCGACCTCATGGCCTGGATAATACTTAAGCACCACCTGCAAGAAAAATAGAGAAAAATGAAGAAAAAAGTGAAGCCGCGTTAGCTAGTGAGTCAGCAGAAGTGAGGCTGCACTGTACCGGATTGAGGAGCGTCGAGATGGCATAGAAAACGCCCACGTTGATGCCATAGGAGAGCAGCAGAAAGATGAAATTGCGATTGGTCATCAGATTCTTGAGCGATTGGAAAAAGCTGACCTGCTCCTCGGCAATGCCCTCCAGACGCTGTGCAGCTTCCTGGGCAGCCGATGGTGGCGTTGGCGGCTTATCCTGGAAGACTGTCAAGTGAATAACAGTTAATCGTATAACTGAAATTGAGTTCTTTAAGGATGCCGCTTACAAATGGCCATGAGGACGAGCAGTATGCTGGTGAGTCCGGCGACCAAATAGAACATCAATTGCAGATCGCTGCCCACTTGATTCAGATCATCCGAATTGGGCACCAGCATCGGTGGCAACACGAATCCAACAGCCACGCCCAGCTGTAAAAGTATTTCATCATTTGTTATTTGCATTAGAGCTTTGGATGGTAGAAGCGCATCCGTTTCCGGCTGTTGTGTCCGTTCGGTGTCGTGTCTTATTTATGGTGGCGTTAGTCGTTTATAAAATTGATTTATGTGTGTGTGCCCTGCCACATGACAGTTGCCGCCACTGCTGTTGTTGCACATTTCTTTTTCGTCAAAGTTTGCCCCGCAATTTCATGGCAAATAACATTTCAGGGCTAAAAAACATTTCACTAGCCGCAGCTGTGCTGTGGCACAACTTGCCCTCATGCCCCATTTCTGCCCCATTTCTGCCCCATTTTTTATTTTATTTTCAGTTTCGCAATTTTGAGTGTTGTGTGCAGAGTTTCTCTTTATTTCTTATTTATGCGCTGTGCGCTTTGAAAGTGCCCAAATAGAAGGGTATTATGAAGTGGTGAAAATTGTTACAACCAAAAGACGATTTTCATATTAGGACATTTTTTGGTAACACAAAAGTGTGCGAAATGGAATTTTAGATTAGAAAACTTATATAATCCATGTAGATTGATTATAATCAAATTAAAGGTGCAATCCCCCCTCCCGTTTCAGAAGGAAATGGTTTTCCCTTTTTATAGTTATTCTAAAGTTAAAGAATCTGCCAGTTGAACACTTTCCTTTTTCTGATGTCTTATTAAATGAAATACATGCCTTATTTATAAACTGTATCGTCCAGTCGATTTTGCTTTGTGCTCTGTTATCTTCTTAATAACAACAATAACAATCTTCAAAACTGCAATGGCTAAGAACAGGGTATCTCCTAGTCAATCAGTTACAAGCGGAGCCTAGTTGTTTGGTATTCAGCTTTCTGTTGTTTATGGGAAAATGAATTTAGCCTATAAATCGTATTTAGCGATTGAGGCAAATAACTTTTGACGGCGGATTGCAAACTGAGTGCAATTTAAATTGAATTTTAATTATTTATTATATCAATGGCATTAAAATTTTATTGTTAACTTATGCAATGCCAATTCTTATTTACACTAAATCATGGTTTACTAAGTTAAATGAGTTTTATCAAAGTCATTTAACTGAGTCAATCTAGTTTGAGTGTAAGAATATTTAATAAATTTAAGGCTGCCTTGAATTTATTTTTATTTAATTCTATTTGGCTTAACGGCAGCATTCTTATATTAAATTAGTTTTAGCTTGTTTTGGTCAAAGCCTTGAGGCATAAGGCAACGAGAATTTAATAGTAAAATAGAATAATATATTCAATTTATTTTTTGTTGCCTTAAAGCAACAACCAAAGCAAGCTAAAACTCATATAATGTTCAGTAAGGTTAATCGACTATATCCTTGGGACTTTCGCTATGTCAAAAGAAAATCAAACGAACAAAAACTTCAACGAACTTGGGCCCACTGCATTAAATTTGCCATTTTAGATTTATGCCATGCAAATGCCCTCCCAATATGCCCGGGTATTGTCAATGCAACAATTTACATAAATTATATTAAGAGCAGCATTTGAATAAGTTGCCTAAGGGTAAGTGGTTGGGTGTGTTTGTGGGTGTGGGTGTGGGTGTGTGGTTCGCAAGGTGCACTCGCATCCAAAGTACACATATGAGCCTGTGCAGCGGCTTGAGAATGCCAGCCAGCAAATTGAAAATGCAGCCACAATTGAGCGCAGTGCTCAACTAGAGAAATGTATAGTAATGCCCAGTAGAGAGCACTTTAACAGCGATTGGGGGGCACCGCAATAAAAAAAGACAAACACAGGATGTTAGCGATGAGCACAAGGATGTGGGGCGGAAACGGGGAGGATCAGGCAGCTGAATGCAGAGGAATTCGTTTCCTGGCGTGTTTACATATACGTATGAGCCAACACAGCTTGCTCTAGTGGCTGTTGTTGTTCTAACAGCTAACAAAAATACCAAAAAAAAAAAAAAAAAAAAAAAAAAAAATCAAGAAAAAGAAAAACTAGGTTTGTTCAGCACTTGGGCAAAGCGTCCCGAGGCAGAAAGCCAAAGACATAGCTGTAGCTATACCCAAAACCAAAGCCCACGCTCAAAGCTTGTTCCACTGGCAAAATCCGCTTGTCGGCTTTCGGTAGAGAGTGGCAAGTGTGCCTGTGGCGTTGTCCTTGCCAGATAAGGCGTCAAACCCTGAAACGCTGACAACCCTGGCCACGCGTGTTCACTGGCGTTTAATGCCAAACTAAGCAACTAACAAGAACCGCCCGCTATTTGAATTTTTACTTTTGATTATTATTTTTTTTTTTAGAGTATATGGATTTTTTGCAATATCCGTGTAGCTGTCCGGATGTTGGCAATTTTTTTTAGATATGAAAATGTGAATATATTGTGGTTTACTGCACACCAGTTTTATTCTTGAAAATGAGAGAGAATTTTTTATTTTCTTTAAATAACTTCCACGTTAGCAAAATAAATAATGTAATAAAACAGCTAGAAACGTTTGCCCTTAAACGGCAATTTTAAATAAATATTACATATTCAAATTTTTAGAATTAATTTATATTTTTAAGAAGCATATCTAAAGAGTAAAAATTCCATTTTTTTAAAGACTTTTTCCACAATATAAATGAGAAATGAGATCCCTGCTTTTAAAAAATACAAATAAGTTCATTCTATTTACTAAGTTCAGGGATACATATTGTACTAATTGTATTTTTATATATATATTTTCCAAGTATACAGAACAATTTCCAACAGACTTAGAGTGAGAGTCAATTATTTAAACATATTTTAATTAAGAACCTTTTTCACGTCACGGAAATCACTGCTTTAGCATCATAATCAGGTGGTGACTTGTCCATCTGCTTATCTGAGAACAGAATATTACGCAGTCGTAGCTCGGGTTGCTTGTTTGAATTTTGAATGCTCTTTGGCACTCAGCGCCTTTGGGGCACAAGTTCGACTTGCGACGACTCTTTAAAGGCAACATTTGCATTTTGGCTTTATCCATTGAGCAGCTACTTGACCTCAGCCAATGCAGCGACAAGCAGGTGGAGTGTTGATGTTGACGATGACGTTCGACGGCAGTGTACAGTGAAAACACACACACACACACACACATAAACATAATACAATGAGAGGCGACCTCATATTGCGACATGAACATCCCATTGAGACTTCCTGCCGAGGCGAGTCGGGTCTGAACAACAAGCGGAAATTATAAGCCTTTTCAGTGGCGCTCAAGCGTATGGTAAATATGACAGCGCACACACACAGACAGACAGACAGGCTCACACATACACACAAGCAAAGACACATTTAGCCATGTATGTCAGTCAGCATGTCAGTCAACTATTTCAATGTTTGTGCTGCTTATTTGCCAGTTCATCCGAGCAGGTAATCTGGTCTTGCTGCTTTCATTATGGCACAGCTGCAACACGTTGCAAGTGAGTACATTATTTGCTCGTAAATCACCATTAATGCTGAATCCCCTTCTCCCCAACCCTTAATCACCATTTAGCCTTATAGCCTAATGGCAAATGCAAGCTGCACTAATTGTTTTGCTTTGTAATGCGTTCATATCCTGCCAGGAGGATTGTTAATCAGCCAAATGTCGGGGAATAAATGCCAAAATATCAAAATAGCCGTATCATTGCGCAAAAGTTAGCAAAAACATTGGAAAAGTTATGACTACAAAGGGGTAAGCAGCGAAGGTTTATTAAAACACTCAGAAAAAATTGCGCAGACATTTTGAAAATCGCCTTGAAAACTAAAAAAACTTGCTTTTGTTTTTAGAATTAATTTCCTCAAATTGGAAAAGCTTTTCTTAATCTTTTTTAGAAGTATATTTCTGAATAATACAAAATATTTCTAAAAAGTAGAAATGCCAATTCTTATTTTTATAAAAAATCATCTATGATATTCAGAAAATAATAATTAAATTTTCTTTGCTTTGCTTATAATAATAGTATAAATAATAAAAAATTTAATGTTAAGAAAAGTTAACAAAAGTTATATGTACGCATATAAAAACAATGCCCTGGAAATTATACATTATTCTTCTAAGTTTTAGAACAACTTTCCCTGAATTAAGAAAAACAAGCCCCACTTTTTAGGAAGGTTCAACATTCCCTTTTAGAAATATACTTTCGGAATTATAAAGGGAGTTGTCATTGGCGCAAAATGTATAGCGATTTTTTAAATGCAACGCGATGTTTTTTCTGCGTGCATTACAAAAAATATGTAAAGTTTTGTAGTTTTACATTTGCAACAAACAAAGCAACAGCAAAATGTCGAAAGTCATAGCAGATGCAGTAGCTAATATTTTGTTAAATATTCAAGTATCTTATCTTCGAAATTAGCTGTCGAAAAACTTTCGAGAACAGGATGGAACAGGATATCAGAGTTCGTAAACCATATCTTTTATTTAGAAGTCTGCGTTTTTCTGCATCTTTTTTATACCAATACAGAGAATTTTAAATTTTGTCGTGAAGTTTGCAACGCATTGAAGGATATGATCTCCAATCCCATAAAGTATATATATTTCTGCTTACTCTTTATCAGCGTTAAAAGCCGAATCAATATAACCATTTCCGTCCATCTTTTCCCTCAGTTTTGAAACTACAAATTTTCATGAAAACAATCCGTCGAAAGATGAGTTCTAAGTTTCGGGATCAAGATAGGCTTATGCACTTTTATAGTATATATAGAACTATTTGATCACAATATATTATTTCAATTAATTGAACAAATATTAAAAGTATAATTCTCACTTATAAAATACATGACTCATTTCGTTTAAAGGCTTTAATAATTAATTCAAGTAGAATATGGAAAATTTTCACTTATAAGAAATGCTGTCTGCAAAAAGTGCACTTCAAAGTGTGCTTAAATTTTGTTCGCTAACTTTAAAGTCTAAACTGCGCCACAAAGTGTTGCGTTAATTAGCTGCAAGTTTGTTGCATTCATTATTGATGTAATTAGGCGTATGCTGCAGCTGCAAGAGTGTTGGCATTAAATGGCTTTTAGCATTTAAGCCACAAACTAATTGCATTTTAGTCCGACAACACTTGCATACCACAATTAACTGAGGCATGTCCCTCTGAGTTCCGGTTTCAAAACGAAACCTCAACAGTGGTCAGCAGCTAAGGCGTCGTCTCAATTAAGTTATGCAGTTGCACGAGTTAAGAGTTGCCAGTTGCAACCTTTAAGTGACATTTTCATTTGTGGACAGCACACACTCTGACACTTTGACACTCTAGAACTCTGACACTCTGAATAGGTCAATTCCATTCGTTTGTTTTCACAGTCGAATAAATTGAAAATGCTCTGCAAAGACATTATTTTTTGCTTTACCTGGCAGCCCTATTTGCATTCGTGTCTGATGCAATGAGCTGTGCAATCAGTTTGCTTAGTTTTGTTCAAGTCATTTCTGCATCAATCTCGAGTTGCCGTTTGGCTACCCTTGCAGCCATCTCAAATGGGTCAAAGAGGTTTTTGTGTGCAAATTTATGTAATAGCTAAAAAAATGCACCTCCGATCAGTGAGCAACATTAAATGACGAATATATTCAAAACATTTAAATAGTGATTTCTTTTTCCGTTTTTGACAAAATACTTCCGTTTCCATTTTTGTCTGTTCTAATTTATGCTCAATTATAAATTACAAAAATAAGTGCAATATTTTTAGATTGAATTCGTTTGGCAAGCCTATTTCCCATTTACAGGAAATCTCGTAGTCGTTAATCCCAGCTATTTTTTCTTTTTTTTCTTGGGGTTTGGCAATTTTGGTAAATGGTCGCATCATGTAATACAGAAGTGAGAGAAATGGGGCTGCAAATAGCCATTTCCGCTGGCCGGAAATGGGTGTGCCCCACACAAGATATAAAATAGTTGGAGCAAAAAACGCTGCAATGTCATTTTGGCATGTCAGCTAAGCCTTTCGCATCAATCTGGCCAAAACACTGCTGCAGTTCAGCCCTTTTCTTGTCTATGCAAATTTTAGCCAAACATCCTCGAAAAAGTTATGTAATGAAAAGCGCTTACAAAAAAACCTAATCCAGAACAGCGGGACGAATGCGTAATTTACGCCTTTTAATTTAAATTCGTGTCGCAGCTTTCGCTTACCTGATTACCAAAGACGCCAACACTGGTGGCCGAGGATACCTGATCGGGTCCAAACCAAACGGCTGCCAGACGTGCGGGCAGCGACAAAATGCATACCTGATGAGAAATGCAGCTGAAAGTGGGCTTAAATTAAGAGATGAGGGTTAACGGGATTACCTGTGCAAGCGCGACAATTGCCTGGCCAATGAAGCTGACATAGAACAAAGATGGGTCCACCGAGAAGACCTTGATCCAAGCGCCTACACAAGTGCCCACAATGCCAACCAGCGCCGTAATGCGCAATCCCTGATGGAAAATCAACCAGAAAACCAATCAATCCCACTAACAATAAACCATAAAAAAAGAAAACGCAAAACAATTGTTAAAATGCATGCATCACTCACCACTTTGTCGAGAAACCAACTGCCTGGAAATATGAGCGGTATATACAATATCATATAAATCATAGACGTCCAGTCGACCCACTTGTCACTGATGCCATAGTAACTGCAACAAACAACATCGAAATAAACTTTCTGACAGTTGCAGTTTCAACTCTGTGCCCCACTGTGCTCCACTTTAATGAGCTTCGAGGAAAGTTTTAATTGAATGTGCCGAGACGTTGATTTTATATCAAGTCCCCAAAGCTCGGTGAATTGTACAGCACCACCTGCACCACCGTAACCACCGTAACCACTTACCGTGTTATTATATTGTTGATAATGGTGTATTGTATCCATTGCATGGCATTGGAGGCTGAATAGAATACAAAGAGTATGAGCACCGCCCAGCGTCTTGCATAGACCTTATACCCTGAAAAAATACAACAAACTAGACGTATTACATACACTCAACACACACATATACACAGACGCACACACACATCCAGCTATACATTTATACAGGTAAAAGCCACTTGATATGCAACTGAATGGGTTTTTAGTTGTTGCACTTACAAGGCTACAGCCAGAAGCAGACGCATCAGATTAACTGTACTAGTGGCCAGGTTACTTGCAAATCTGACTGGCATATCATATATATATATATATATATATATGTGCATTGTGCATTTGAAATCCTTTTGTCTGATTGCTCACTCTGACTGACAGCTCATATACCCCGAGGATGTTATGCTAACTTGCTTACAAAATATTATGAAATCACTTACAATCAAAAGGAAATTAGTCTCTTTATTATAACTCTAGAAGAAGAATATATAGCTTAACATTTGCTTAGTGTAGCCTACATATTTTAGACAGCATTATAAGGGCATTCAGTCTGCGGCAAACCAACGCAAACTATTCTTTTTATTTTAATTTTAACTTTCTATTACAGCTCTTGTTTCAATTGAAAAACCTCGTCACTACGCTAGACAACAGCTTATATTTGTATACTCTGTAGCCAGTAAATATAGTGGAGTATTATAGTTCCGACGGCATTTAATTAGTGAGTCTGGCATATTTTATCATTTACTCTAGTATATATTAAAATAGTATTCTTAACATTCACTTAAAGTCAATCTCAAATGCTGCAATCAGCGCGTTTTGTAAGCAATCGTGTATACCCTATCTTTATGATTCAGTCATATTTATTATGCAATTGTATATCTTATCTTTAGTTCTATAACTAAGAAATAATATTTATAAACACTATGGCAGAGGAAAAGAGTCTAATGCATATATATATGCATATATGCATATTAATTATTTAATATTAGTTATAAACACAAGTGCCTATTCGCGAGTGCAATAAACAACGTTATTTATTTATTTATTAATTTATTATTTAGCTCTGGTTATATGTGTTTATTACTTTAAAACCCCGTAGAGGATAACTTCTCTTCGTATAATTCCAACTTAAGCAATTTTTTCACGTTTTCCTAGTTTAGTTTTGCTTAGTTTAGTTTAGTTGCATGGCATTGAAAATGCAGAAGGACAGCTTTGATATTTGTTATTTTTAGTTGACACACACACACACACACACATACACACATACAGCTGCGAGAGAACATTTGTGATGCGGTGCACGCAAATCAGTGAAAGCAAACAAAACTATTGCATACCTTGAGGTGCAGTTAAGTCAAAATGGCCGCTTTGTGCTCGTGCGTATGTGTGTGTGAGTGTGCGTGTGTGTGGGAGTGTGTGTGTGTGTCAGTGTGTGAGTGTGTACTTAAAGTGTTTTGCATGCAAATGTTTAGTTACACATACATCTATTGAGCATGGCTAATGCCTGTCATGTGACATGCATGCTAACTGTGCGGATAAAGCCTATGTAAATATCCGATTACAATTTGAGCTATTATTTATAGGACTAACCTTCGGGTGGAGCATTGGGCGCTTTGCTCTCCTTATCCTTGTGCGTGATCATGTCTGTTGATTTACTCGTTGCTATATACGAATCGGCGCTCTCAACGACGCTGGTGGCGCTATGTTTCAGATCCATTTACTAAATATATATAAATATTTGGTTTTATATATAAATTCACTTCGATTATTTTCTCTTTTTATGGGCGGTTGCGTGTGTGCTTTGGCTCGCTGTTGCTTCGGTGGTGTCGTTGTTTATTTACTGTACTTGAGTTGGGCAGTTTATTTGGTAGCTGAAATTGTTAAAGATTGCTGTCAAATAGATAAAAGAACATGCAGACACAAATCAGTTCAGTTATTTAATGGCGCTGCCTAAAAATAGGCAACATATTTTCTACATATTACTTTCAACTGCTGCGTATTTGATAAGGCTTTGTGGTTTTGAAATTGTAAAAACTTTGTAACAGCAATAAACACACACACACTCGTATTTATATATATGCACATTTATATATATATGTACATATGTAGCCAGGCACATACGTGCTCGTACTCGTATTCGACGGTTTTAACAACTGGCATAAACATTTCTTGTATGCCCACAAAAGCCAACATAATACAAGCAGACATTATGGCATGTTCCCAACCACAGCCCCTTAAAACCACAGCTGCCCGTGGATTAGTTTGCCGCCGTTCTTTTCTAACTATATATAAAATTATTGTTTGGCTTTATATGCCTTGAGCTGGAAAGATATATTGAGCTTAGAGAATTAATTCGAATTAGGAGGCAGCAAATTCTGTTGACTTAAACCCTTATATAGATAGCCTTAAGTCACTTAAGAATTTATACACACGCTTTTATATAAGCGATATATCGTATCGATATCGATATCGTATTAATAATTCATTATTCCTATGCTAGAAATTATTATTTCGTCAATTTTAGCTGAAGCTAAAATGTAAAAAAGAAAGAAATCCAATCAAAAATGTTGCTGTCAGCATTTTAACTCCGACCTGAAAGGGTATTTATTCTACGGCGTATCTAAGATAACAGTTATTTTTTAATAAATGGTGTAGATATCACCTTAATATCATCTATCAATTCATTGTTACTATTGTATCCAATCTAGTTATCTCCAAACTATGTACTTTCTTCAACAAAAGACGAATATTTAATAAGTTTCATCATAAAACTGATAGATGACATGGCAATATTGACTTTACTAATGATGCTGATAAAGAACTCTATTTACTCTATTTATTCTCTTTCAATGAGTTGCAAATTTGAAATACTCTCTAGAATGACAGACCAAACCTATGAAATTATACTGCTCTTAGTTACAGCTACCCCCAATAATCAATCCAATCGATAAATCAAAATATTGCAGGTCATATAATAGTCAAGCATAATTTTCTAATTTTCCTACTTCCGTAATAATTCTATGTGTGATTGTAATAGTTTTAGCCATTTGCATACGAAATGATTAACAAAGATTGAGTAAGCCCGCTATTTGTTTGGTTTTGTGCACATTCATTAAGCTAATTGGGTAAAGTATTCATTTGCATTCGTGCTTAAATTCACATTTAAACAAACAATCATTCACCGTTGTTCTTGTGGTCTTACGGACTTTGACATTGAAATTGCGAGCGCAGGCAACATAAATGAACTCATTGAATCAAATCAGAGCCAGGGATTTGGCTGGGGATTTGCGACTGCGATTGCAATAGAATTGGCATTCCAAATATGTATGCAGGGAATATGGGAAGTGGGGTAGAAAAGGGGTTAGGGGATTTTGGGATACAGCCTGCATACTTGTTGCGCCCAAAAAACAATCAACTGCCTGACTTTTATGAGCCACACAAATTTCAGCTCGAGTGCCTCTGGGAACAGATTCGTCAGAGTGGAATTTATGTTGTTCATCGCATCATTTTAGCTATGTGAAAAATTGCATGGAACTGCATAAAGTGCCCACAAGTTTTGTTTCAGCTTCACCCTAAAGCGCAATTAAATCGCTGGCAAAGTCGCGTGCTAAATGAAAACAGCCGCAGTCCCTAATTGATTTAACTTTGTTAATGACTGCACTTAAATCAATTTGCCTGCCCAAATGCACAATTTATTTTTTTTTTTGTGAACTGCGTAAATGGTGGAAATGAGGTGGAAATGTTGCAGCATTGTTTGCTTATGCATGCCAGCAACTTGATTGTGATTTGAAGTTAGATTTGAATTGGGGAATTGAGGGGCTAACTACCATTTAGAGATACTATATTAACATTCAGATAACTCCCACAACACGCTGTCTGGCATCATTTTTGTTAAGCACGCAGATAAAGTGTTAAACAGCTGTCTGCGTCCGAAGTAAGCCGGGTGAATGTAGATGATTAATACACGAAAATAAACAGAGAACAAGCCAGAGACAAAGAAGACGGCACAAAGCAACAAGCAGTCGTTGAGGCAAACGAGCGATAACAGCCAGAGGCAAAGAACAACCAAAATATCACAGGGGCAGCACGCTTTCCCAACAATAATCAAAGAATATAAGACATACATATGTATTTATATGTTGTACACAACACCAGCACTCACCACGCGCGCGACTTGTTAGATTTTATTTTTACTATGTGGGGGAGTTCTGTCTGCTGCCAGCTAAAAACTCATCGAGAAGTTGTTTTTCGTCTCATTGTGAGAGCAACGCACGTATTTTATTTCAGTTCGGATTCGAGTCGCGAGTTAAAAATCCCAAAATAAAACGTAATAAAAAAACCTTAAGGTAGGCCAAAACATCCAAAACGCACCTATCGATTCCAAATGGAACACGTTCGCGAAATTCTCGAGAACGAGCGAAATCGGTGACGTTTTGAGAGCGCCGACGGGCGAACTGAAACTGAAACTAAATCCGAAAAACGTCGCTCAGCGCCTGACATAAAATCAACTTTGCAAAATGTGCACTTGTTGTTGTTGTTATTATTATTATTATTATTGTTGTAAGCAGCTGATTCTTTGAGCAGGCATACTAACTACACAGACACAGACACACACACACACACACACACACTCGTACACACACACACACACACATATTCGTACACTTGATTTCACAGTGGGCACAGTCAACAAGGTAAACAACTAATTAAAACTTCAAAACAACTTTTTATGTTGATTTCATTACTAGCATTCACTAAAGTTATTTATCATGCAGATTAACAATAATATTTTGCTTACAAATTCTTTGGTAAGTTGATTT
This sequence comes from Drosophila glabriapex, assembly GCA_035042305.1. Lineage (NCBI taxonomy): Eukaryota > Metazoa > Arthropoda > Insecta > Diptera > Drosophilidae > Drosophila > Drosophila glabriapex. The sequence continues at coordinate 19,487,763 of JAWNLN010000046.1, forward strand.
AAATAACAGATAAGCAATTAAGCCAATTTAATTTGTTTATTTTCATTTTATTTACCAACAGCAATTCCTTGAGCATGCTGCAAGGACTCAACTCCTGTTTGAACACTTTTTATGTTGATTTCATTTCCAGAATTCATTAAAGTTATTTATCATGCAGATTAAGAATAATATTTTGCTTAACATTTCTTTTTTGCGTGCGTTCAGTTAGTTTGCAGGGTTGCAATGAAGCAAATTCCTTTTTTTTATTTCATTTTATTTTAGCAATATAGCAATATCACTTAAGAGAAAATTAGTTCGTCTGACAACTCGGAAAAGTGCATTTTTATTACAAGGTAATTAATTGCACTTAATGCTGAAAGCTTGATAGTTTTTCAAACTTTTAGCTTTGATAAACAACACAATTAATAACTCTTAAAGCTCTGGTTACGCTATTAATGATATTGACTGCAAAGAGAAATTTATTGAAGCTTTAAGGCTGCAATAAACAAGACAATTAATAACCACTAAAGCTTAAAGCTCGCTTTACTGCACCTCGGTGGGTATTCAATTTGGTGAGCTTCAAGTGCCATCAATTGCACACCAACAATATATTAAATGATGCGACGTGCAACGTGCTCATTTATACAATTTTACGGCACACAGGTTACCCGCATACTTTTTGCACACACCGTAAACCGTACACCGTACACCGTACAACAATGTATGCACTTGGCCACTTGGCCACTTGTTTACATATGTACTTATTATATATATTTATATATACAGATGTAGATGTGCATGTTATATGTGGTTTAACTGGTGGATCCCCTGTCAGCAACACGTTCTTATTCGTGCCCACAGTGAATACACCGTACAGTGAGACAATATACCAGAATCCATCACTAACGAGTGCTCACTGTATCCCACATATGTCCGTTGTCTGATTCACACTCCAGTACAATAACATCAAATTAGTCACACATTTGTAATTCTTTCCGTTCTCAGTTTTATAAAGCCAAATTCATCGCTCGTTTTCTTTATCAACAACTTCACTACCATTTTTGTTTTGAGCCTCTCCTCGCTTGCTACGAGCTCTTCTCTTCTCTCCTCTCCTCTTCTCTCCTATCCCTATGCATTTTACATCGCTTCTCCGTCGCTAAACACAATCATCAATTTGCATACGGTCTGCTTTCTCGTCATTTTGTTTTATTGAATAATTTGCCGGCGGGAACTTCCTCGTTGTGTTGGTTGATTCGGGAATCGTACCGAGTACCCAGACACAAGGTTTCAAGTCCAAAGTGTGGGTATTTTTCGTGTGGGGGGTCATTATTCGATTAAGGCGAATTATTATTTTTTTTATTTTTTTTTTTTTTTTGATTACTTGTAATGTAAATATTGACAGAGACGTAGCGGGAGCCAAAGAAATCTTTCATTCGATTGTACGATATATACTATGATGGTGTGTCGCTTATCTCGTCTGCCTTTCCGAACAGACACCCCTTTCCCCTTCCTCTTCCCCTTCCGACAGCATTGAGTTGTAATGCTTATCAACCCAAGAGAGGCTAATCGACGACAAGCGAATATTTCTCTCTCAAAAGATAATGTTAATAAAATCGCTGTTCGAGTACTGATTAGCCCCATAACATGCGACTAGCCAACTTTTTGCGACATCATCATCGATGTGACAGACGTGTATTACTTTATTAGTATAAGTACACATTATTAGTAGCCAGGCAAGCGTAAATCCCCTCCATCAGCGATTCCACTTTAATCAATCACGTTTGCTAAAAGCATATAGGCATTTAAATAAAATACACCCATGTTCTATAATTCACCGGTTCTCGCTTACAGCCCCTAATTATAAGATAACCAACTTAACCTGTCAAGCAAAAAACCCATAATTATCCCAATCAGTGAAAGGGCGCTTGGCATGCAAATCGCGTATGCATATAGCATTTGCCGTTGGTTTCAGCTATTATTGAACGACACAAAGAGTTGCAGCTCAGCTTGCTAGGGGAATTATAGAAATTAGCATTTATACTATGTATTTCATAACTTATTTTTAGACTCTGTCGCAAACGGTTGAAAATGAAAGGAAAACTTTTGTTATATGTGTAGAAGTATTCCGTGTCTAAATAACAACATTATAACTAATCTCTGATATGGTGCAAACATGTGCTGTTGTTGCGAATAATGTGAAAACGTGTCTAACAGTTAGAAGTCATTTTGGCCTTATTCGGCACGTCGCGCAAAGCCAAAATATCATTAATGTTCGTTAGCCTATCTGACTATGGCTGAGAGGCCAGAGAATTCTCCGATTAAGTCAAGTGTTTTTCTCGACGATTTTCAAGGTTTCTTATTTCTAATTTTCTAAAACGGTAAATAAATTTATTCATTTTTCTAAAATGTTTGTATACATGAAATCTTAAAATAGCAATATTTAATAATAATATAAGTAACTAAACAGCTAACGTCAGAGTCCTGTGTCGACATATAATAAAAAATAAGCTGGAAATTACGCATATTTTTCTCTACATTTTAGAAGAATGTACTCTGGAATTAGGAAAAGAAAATCCCCGGTTTTTAGACAACCTTCCTTTTGAGAAATTTACTTTCTGAATAATGAGGTTAGTTAAAAGAATTCTGACTATTATAATCAGATTTTCACTTTTCTAAAAATGTCTGCCTGACAGATTGGATATATATTCGATATATACGGCTCCCAAATTATAGAATCCATCAGCCGAAATGAAGATTGCCTTAAAACATTCAACAGTCACAGCTTAGTAAAAACTTTTCAACGTCAAAACATAAATCGATTTCAAAGTGACATATTTTGTTGTTATGAAATTTTGAGATGCCCCAAAATTTTCTACAACCACATGTTTTGAACACTTAACCAATATTCAAAAGCAACCATATTAATCAGTTCTTAGTCTGAAATCCTAATCAGTTATTGATGCGGTTTGTTGGCAGTGTCCCTAATGGATGTGTAATGTGTGGCAATTATAGTTTGCTCCTTTGAATGTGTGCATGCAACAAAACTCGTTAGGCGTACTAAGGAGCCAAACACAACCCGATTCCTGATTGCCGCATTTCTCATGCAGTTGCCACTTTCTGCTCGGCAGTTGCCAATTGTCGAGAGTTTGCAGCGCTTTGTCTTGCTTTAAGTTTCACATGAATTCCAAATGCAATTTGTCACTGCGAATGCCTGCCAGGCAATTATTCACGAGTATTTGGACACAGATGAGGACTCGCACTCGGACGAGGATTATCCTGCGGAATAGTATGCGTCCAATTAAACAGGACTCGCCAGTAGCCAACAGCAGCAGCTGGTGTTGCCCAAAGGAATTAAACTGCAGCTCAGATATTATTGCAAACAATTTATAAAATGGCTCTTGCCACCTCATTCTTTACATGCTTGTGGCCATTTAATCATTTGGCTAAAAGCCCATCACAAGTATTACTCTTACAACTCTTAGCTGCGTATTAAATCAAACCACGTTTCAGTCGGCGCCGTGGGCCAAAAGTTAAATGAATATTTTATGGCACCATTAAATGAAAAAACCGAAGAGGACGTTCATTTAGGTATAAATATATTTCTTATATATAAATGTGGAACGCTATTTATTGTTTTTTTTTTTTTTTTTGATACCCTGTGGCTAAAAGAGAAGTAAGCAGAAGGAGACATCTTCGATCCTTATCATCTGAGCACAACATCAATACAGAAGAAGAAAATCGGTTGGAAATTTAGAAAATCGCCATAAAGTGAAAACTAGAATTTCTAAAAATACAAACACAAATTCTTAAGATTCGAAAGGATTTTTAAAATTATTCAGATATCTATTTTTTATAAAAGAAAATATTTGCTAAAAAATAGAAATGCAAACCATTCTTTTTACAAAAATTCAAATTTCCGAAATTCACAAAGAAATGGTAATAAAATTGCTTTCTCTACTTGTATGCTAGAGTTTAATAAATTTATAAACTGCCTAAAATATACACGTAAAATGTTAAGAAAATAAATAAATGTTTAATAATAATATAAATAACACAAGAGTAAATGATCTGTGTGTCTCATTTTTGGCTTAGTTTTCCAATTCAGCAATTCATTTTCATCATACAAATCGTATACGAATTGAGTTGCTTCAAAGAACCTAAAAAGCAAGAGATAAATATACTTGATACCAGTTGGCTTCTCCAAAATAAGCAGTCTCAATCTGAAATTAAATAATTTTGCAGCTTTGCCTATGCTTATAGGGTTTTGCATTTGAATCAAGCAAACACTTTCGACTTTGGCTTCTTTGAGTTTCTTCGAGGGCATTAGTTTACAAGGCCAGGCAGACAGCTCGTCTCTCTCATCTTGGCACACTTGTGAATGAGACGCCTCATTAATGGCCCTAGGGGAGTGGAGGGGTGAATACAGGAGCTGTATGTGGGTGGGTGGTGCGTCTGAGTAATTTCGAGTGCGATTACCGCTGCACGCATTTGTCAAGTGGTCGCTTAAGCCGCAGCAAATCTCATAATTACGGGGCGTCTCCTCAAATGCTACATAATTTCCACAACATTTATTTATTAATTAAAAAATTTGTGTAGCTGCTTTGTGCCTCCGACGTTTTATCTTTGCTGTGCGACGTGGCAAGGCGACGCAGGCCCAGCGGGGCATTCAGTTGGTAATAAGCTAGATTAATTACCATAAATTTTATTTTATCGGCTCAAACTTTCCCACCGACACAACGACACACCGACAACCGACAACCGACAAACCGACAAACCGACACACAAAAGCGTAGCACAGTCTTTTGCGCATCGCAATTCTCAAATTCTCCAATTATCAGGCAAGTTTCGACACAGCAGGCGCCGCTGCATTTATTGTATAGACAGCTGACGTCCGGAGTTTTGTTTTTGTTGTTATGACTGGGATGGTTGGGATGGTAACAAGTACTCGAATAGGGGCATAGTGGGTATTTAGCTTTCCCGCGGTGAGCAATATTTGCACATTCATCGCAATCATTCAGCAGTTCACATTTCACTCATTTTATACACTCATTTAAATCTTAGCAAATAGTGACACAACACCCACAATCCGGAGATGTACATTTATAAATAGAGATTAGCCTAATGGCTTGCAATAAACCGAATTGATGGCTTTGTTGGCAAGCGTCGCCTCTTTTCAAAATTCCAGACAAGTGATTTTTCATTAAGGATTTCATTTTAGTGTTAAATTGTGTGCATTTGAAGGAATATTTTGAAAATAAGCTAAAAATCAATATCGTTATTTATATTTTTAGTATAGCAATAATGTAAGCTAGTTTTAAACCAATTTTTCAGTGTTCCTTTAACTTTCAACTGCATTTTCTACAATTGTTTCATTCTAGAATCAAATTGTGTGAATCTGTAGGAATATTTTAATAAGAAAAACTCAGCATTACAGAGTACTTATTTGTATATAGAAAAAAATTAAGGCTATATAATATATATATATACAAACTTATCAGTTTTGCACTAAATTCCCATATAGAAAACTATACGAAAATGTCTGTACCAATATTAATAGAATATTGTTTTCTAGTATTGAATTGTGCCAATTTATAAGAATATTTATTTATTTAGAAAAAAGGTAAATCTGATTGTTACTGTATATATCCTCATATATAAATATACAATAATTTATTAGATATGTTTATACAAATTAATCCTGCTTTACTTTCAAGTTTTTTATGGAATTTAGATACTGATGAATTGTTTGTAAATTTCAAATCGCTTTCAGCGTTTTTGAAAATCTTGTTGCGAGCGCAAACCGAATGAGGCCAATCTGCAAAAATATTGAGATCAAAAATCGTTGCATGCTGCTAGGCTTGATTAATTCAAGCATTGCAGTTGCAGGATATTGCAGAGTGAAGCAGTTTGGGCTTTCTGGTTACGGTGACTGCTCAAGTGGCAACGGATGTCGTATTATGCAATTTCAGGGCTGCCGGTGCTGCTGCTGCTGCTGCCTGTTTCTCTGCTGCGGCTTCTGCATTTTGGCCATTCATTTCATATGCGCTCGCATCTTGATTAGTTTGCAGTTTTCCAGTTTTCCAGTTTTTTGTTTTCGTTTTTTTTCGTTTTGTGTTTTTCTAATTTTTGCGGCCAGATGCAGTTTTAATTGCAGTAAAAGACGAACTGCTTTTGCATTTGATGGTCGGCACTTTGCTGCCGTTGTCGGTTTCCTAATTGGACATTTGTAATTAACTTCAATGACAGTTCAGCTCAGTTCAGTTTAGTTGAGTTGAGTCGAGCGTTTTGCTTCATTTTGCTGTCTTTGGCTGCTGTTAGCCAATGACTGGCTCATTTTTCACATTGTGCGCTGGACTTTCATTTGGCGTTGTGCATCGCATCCTTTTTGGCCACGGCGACTGCACTCTGTTATGTTGGCTGTTGTGTTATTTATGTGCTGCTCGTTGGTCTATTTTCTTTATTTTTAGTTTTATTTTTTCTTATGGCTTCTTATTTATTGTTGTGGCGAGTTGGTCGCATTTAGCTGCAGATTTGTTGTAGTCGCTTAATTCATTGCACTCTTCAGTCGAGCGCATCCTCATTGATACAAAATACATTTTCTATTCACCCTGCGCACAGGTTGAAGTTTTAAGCCAACTAAAACTAACGGAAAGAGTGCCCCACTTTCTAACTGCAATCAATATTTTGACCCTGTCGTAGTGAATTATCATTATTATTGCAAGCGACGTCAAATTACGTGTCTACAACTTTTTCATATACTTGCATAGTTTTGCCACAGCACTTTTATTGCCTTCCTGTTGATTAAAGCTTTAGTTAAAAACTCCCTTGCTTGTTATGCTTAAATATTGCTGGGCATTCAACGCTTAAGCTCTTCACAGGGAGGGTTTGCAAGAGTGACTGACAGAGAGAGAGAGAAAGTGGAAGATAGGGGAGAGACGGAGTGTGAGAGAGGCGGGGAAGTACTTTAGTTCAAAAACCTCCAAGCATTGCGTCACAAAAATTCACGCTACAGACACAACACACACACACACACACTCTCATACAGAGACGAAATGCTGCGAGTACTCACACACACACACTCGCAGGCACACAGACAACTGATTTTGTCGTCAGCGTGTGAAGCTTTTCAAAAGCTGAACCAGTCTGAGCCTAGCCAAAGGGCAAGAGAGAGAGAGAGAGTGCTAGCATTACTACACACATACACACACACACACACACACACACACACACACACACAAAGTCAACCGGTTGTTCTGCGTGCTTTGGCAAATCGTCAAGCGAAGACACCTGGGAATTGCAATGCTTCTGCTACTGTTTCTGCTGCTTCTTCCACTGCTTGTTCTTAATCTTGAGCTAAATATACATATGAAAAAGAAAATAAATTAAGCGATGCATGCTGAAAAATCAATTTATGGATTTTAGTTTTCTTTTTTGTTTGCGAGCCAAGCACGTGTTTTTATTTTTATTTGTTGTTGGTTGCTGGGTGCACATTTCTGTTAAAGAGCTTTAGCAACAACAGCAGCAAGGCTTAAAGGTCGTTCCTTGGCGCGCTCGTAGCTAATGCAATTGCCATTGCTCTTAATAACAATTAAATAAAATCACAAAAGCACTTAACTGAATTTAACTACCCTTTTTATTCTGCTTCTTCCACCTCTATTTTAACTTACCCCTGCTGCAGACAGCACAAAAGCGCGGTAAAATGCCGTCGTCTATGTGTGTGTGTGCGTGTGCGTGCGTGTGTTTATTTGTGTGTTTGTGTGCGTAAGTTTTCAAGCAATCGCGCCACTTTTGAATGGGAACGACATTTATTTATTAAAGTGAGTCGCACGAGACAATGTCCTTGCTATTTTATTTTATTTGCTTTCTTTTTTCACTTGCCACTTGGCATTCGTTGGCAATTAACACGTTGCTGCTGTTTTTTGCACAGAGCTCTCTCAGCAAAACTGCAGAAATCGCCTTTAATTGTCGCTGAGGGAATTGTGTTTGAATTGCTGCTGTTGCTGTTGCTGATGCTGCCAACACCTTCGTGGGAAACACTGAACAGAACTACTGCTAATACTGTTGTCACTGGCCATTTTATAGGACATCCTCAAGTTCCACACAACAGCTGTTGGATGCTGTGGAAGCTGCGCTCCTCACTCTCTCTTTTCACGCTTCTCAATGCGCAGGTACAAACAAAATTCAAAAAGCAATATGTTATCAGCATTATCTTACAAATGGCTTGCCATTTATATTTATTCAAAACAAATTTTTTTTTTCTAAAACACGATTATTATTGGTTTCCTTAAATATCTATTTCTAAGCACTCTTTAAGAGCAGCGCCTAAAACTATGCAGCATAACTTTTGCTGCTCTCTGTAAATGCACAGGGTGCTTCGTGTTCAAGCACTTGTTGCTGCTGGCCGTCAAAATTTGATTCGCGTTATCAATGGCATAAAATTAAAACTGCTTTTTAAGTGCACTTGTCGATTAACTCCATAACCATAAATTCTTTACCTATTTGTCATAAATTTGATATTTTTCGCAATTAAACACAAATTCGGACTGTCATAATTTATGCGAATCTAAATTTTTGACCTTAAAAAACCCTCAACTTAAATTTCTTTTCTGTCGAACATAAAAAATAGTTTTTGAGTTAAATTCAGAATGATTAATAAACCACCGCCCTAGGCCAAAATTCTCACGCATAAATCAAAACTATAAAAAAAATTGGCTATAACCATTAAATGATGCATCACAAGAAGCCAATAAACTGATGCCAATACTGATCAAGCACTGAAAGTGGCTTTTAAATGACTTTCACCAGCTAGCAAATAGCAAATTTGATTGCCATTGAATAATTATGTCGTCGGGTGTGAAGATCTGGCACAAGATTTGCTTGTCAGTCAGAATTCACTCTTGATAAATTTGAATTTTTTTGTTGTTTTTTTCTCTTTAGTTGATTTTTGCTCTTCATCAACATTTCTACACTTTTTCCGCATCGAGGCTAGTCATAACGGTCAATCGAGTTCTTCTTGCATTCCACACTTAGTGCTAAGTGATCTTCATCATCGTCATCATCGTCATCATGACTCGTCTGCAGGATGATGATGGGCCATTTTGTCGGCAATTAGCCAGGCCTCAAGCAACGGCAGTTTTCTTCTTTTTTTACAAAGGCAAAATAAAAATATAAAAAAAGCTTTGTACAATTCCAAATCGATAGAAAAGTGAGCGGAAAAATATTCGACGAAATGGACAAAACTAAGACGAGTCAAAAACTCAGTCAGTTGTTGTTTTTGTTGTTGTTGGCCCGTGTCAGGTGCAATGTGCCGGTGCTGTTGACCACTGGCAACTGCTGTGTTAGCAACTGTGGCAGTGGCAGCTGTGCGAGTCTGACTCAAATAAAAATATACACACAAAATAGAAGAAAAAATAAATGCAAAAAAAGAAGGTGGAGAAAAATAAACACTACGAGTGAGTGCGTGTGTGAGTGTTGTGTAAGTGTATGTGTGTGTGAGTGTGTGAGTGTGTTTGTGTGAGTGTACTGTAAATATCGTTGTCGTTGTTGCTTTTGCTTTTGCTGTCACTATTGTTGGGCTGACTTACGTATCAAATGTCTTTCATAGGTAGTTAAACGCTTCCTATATTCCATTCCGTGCATGTCGCTGCTTGCTTTTGGTTTTGCTTGGACAACTCAGACTCGGACTCGGACTCGGAGTTGGTTTTGGCGTAGGGCATTTCCCGATTCATTTTGACCAATCCATATTTACAGCGAGGCTTCTTTGCTCAGCTAACTGAACTTGTGTTGTAACCGAATACAGCACTGGTCACTCTTTTTTTATTTCTCTCTGTCTCTCTGTTAGTTTTTTTTTTTTGCACTTCCCATCTTCATTGCTTCCTTATGCATACAAATTAATGTGTCGCCGTTAAGTTTTGGTCTCGTGTGACCAAAAGAGCAGCAGCAGAAAGCTTTGCAAATACTAAATAAGAGAGAGAGTGTATGTGTGTGTAAAAGAAGAAGTGCGTATGAGTTAGCGAATTAAGCATGTATGTGTGTGTGTATTTTTACACTGGTCATGCGCTGCCCTTGAATTTACCTGGTTTGACTGCTTAACCAACCCCAAGCTGCAACCCCTTGGCCCAAAACTTGTCACGCGGCTCAAAAATTTAAACAAAACAAGAACATTAAATTTGCCGCTAATTTTGTGTTTTTTTTTGTTGCTTGCCTATGCCAGCTGTTGAATGCGACGCTAAACATCATCAGCAAACAAAACAGCAGGCAGACAGAGGGAGAGAGAGAGAGAGAGATAGAGAGTGTGCACTTGAGAGAAAGAGCGTAACAAGCAGAGACTGCGCAGCAGCAGCAGCAGCAGCAAACACCAAGCTCAGCTTCAAAGCGTCGACGTCGACGACTCTCATTCGCGTTTAAAACTTTGCGCGGTGCTCACGCAACGGCAGAGCAGAGCTGAATTGAGCGGCACTCAAGAGAAATGTATGCCAAGTGATAAAAGCAACAATTGTTATTCTTATTATTAATATTATTTATAATGTGACACTCAATTTGTTATTGCTGTTGCCTTTGCTGACTGCAAAACAATAGTCGAAAACGTGTGTCGTGCCAGAGGCAGTGATAAGTGAACCTTAGCCAAAACTGAAATCGTTGAAGCGCAAACACAACAACGACAACGACAACAACAACAGCGAAGCTGGTGATAAAAAAGGGCTCATAAACAGGGAGGGAGTAAAAGCCATAATGCAACCCTGGAGCCTTGCGCAGGTGTGTCTGTGTGTGTGTGTGTGTGCAGTGCACTCTCCCAGAGTGGGTCACTGGAGCGTGCGATATGTCAGTGTTAAAAACTAAAGCCAGCGACTCATGCGCAAAGCACACAAACACACAGCAACACACACAAATGAGAGCGCAATAAAATGACGAAAAGTGTCAACAGGGTGAACAAGAACAACAAGTGTACAAGTGGACAAGTGGACAAGGGACGGGGCGAGTGTCAATATCGTTAGTTTTCAGCTTTGGCATTGAACTGCAAATGCAACACTGCTGTGTGTGATGTGTGCGTGTGAAAAAAAAGCCAGAGCAAAAAACTTAAAACGGAAAGAGAGTTGAAATTGCTTCCGCTGCTGACTTGGCGGATCGATTGATTTTTCATTAACGCTGCCAGCTGCCAATTTTGAGAAAACAACTTTTACGTACAGAGAAAAAAAAAATAAAAATTACTTAAGTAACAGCAGCAGCAGCAGCCGCACCACAAACAAAGCAGAAAGCAAAACCAATCGACCAGCATCAGTTAACAATATTAAAGAGCCAAGTGGCAAAAGACGTTTCCAACTTCCGTTCGTTTTATGGGCCCCTTAGCAGCTAAATTGCTGATTTGTCAGTTGGTTTTTTTCTTTTTTTGTATAATTTTTCAATGAATCGACAGTTCATTGTGAGTGGAAAATGTGCGGTGTGAAACCGTTAGTAAGAGTCAAATTGATACATCTGCGTGTAATTAATACACAAATTAAAAAAAAAATCATAATAAAAAAGAAAAATTTCCCTTTCTCATACCCCCCGAGGCGAACACAAACAGAAACATCATCGCCACCGCAAGTTGAACCTCAAAGGCAACAGCATCAATCAAGCCCTGGGCGGCATGCAAAATATTTGCCATATAAACATGTCCAATTATTAATTAAGCGATTGCCAGCTGTGCGAAACAACGACCAAAGCCAACAAATGCCTCATGTGGCAAACACCACTTTAACTATGTACTTAGCCGGCTCATTAACCAGTTACATATATGCAAATTAATAAATAAATGTATCTATATATCTTATACATATTCATAGAGTCGGCATCCGTCTGACCTATTTTGTAGTTGACCCAATTGCATTTTGAATTGCGGTCGTTGTTTAATTAATTATCAAATTAGTTACTGTAACCACTTAAAGCGACATGCAATGCGAAACAATTGTGTGAAAATTGCACAAATCTCAAGTCTACACAGATTCCGCACTACACTCCAAACACGTAACAACATCAGCATTAAACAACAACAACAACAACAACAGAAGCAACATCAACATTTGCCATTGGGCAATGTGCAGTAAATATGATTTTCAAATCAATTTTTAGATAAAAATATGATAGAATTATTTGGTGTATCAGTTTAAATACTCTTTCAGAGACAAGAGCCTGCCTGAAAATAAATAGAATAGAAATTAGTAGAAGACTAAGTACCCTTGCAGATAGGCCACATAATATTCTTAATAAAACTTTGCATATTTACCATAATATTATGGTTCCATTGAGCTTAAGCTTTGTCAAAGTATTAAACTGCGGCTGGTTGGGTGTCAATCAAAATATCCTAGGAAAAAAACCAATACTCAAATTTTTCCAAAAAGAGAAATGTAAATATAAATAAAAGTTTCGACAAATAATCGCACTAACCAAATGTTTATTTAAATTATTACTGAAGTGTTTATTTTTTACTCAATACAATAAAAAATATGGTTGAATACTTGAATCCTTAGCGGAATCTGTATATTTTACGAACCATACAAATCCAGGTACTAATACGTAACCGAATACCATAAAAAAATTGAGAAAATACCGGAATCTCTACCGCCATTTTCTTTTACTTCGTATTTAATGAATAAATAAAATAAATAAAAACATAACAAAACAAGTTTGGATAAATACTTTAATCTTTTCTGGAATTTGTATACTTTAATCGGAACTTAAATTCGTTTCAGTTTGACAGCCTGCGATTAACATATTTTAAAAGACCCTCTGCAAGGGTATTATAAGCTCCTGACCACAATGGATGCAGTTAAAGCAGGCAAAATGCGCCTGAGAAATATGTTTTAAATTAAGCACACAAATTGCATATAACGCATTTTGGCATTGTTGCATTTCTATAACAAAAAATCCCCCGAATCCATTAAAAATGCCATTCACAAATACTTTGAGAGTGTTTTCACCTGACCAAAACGAAGACTTACACGCATTTCCATTGTTGCTGGTTGTCTTGCCCATCGGCCAAGTTAGCAGACCCGTAGCCCGCAGCGACTCAAACAGACAAGTGAACTTTTTAGTTAAGCATTAGAAATGTTCGAGACAGTAACAAATAACATGAAAAGAGGCAACAACAACAACAACAAGAACAACAACAAAAACAAAAACAACAGCAAAAAAAACAATCAACAAGTGCGTTTGAAGTGACTGTTTTTGGCCCGTTCCTCTGTCAGTCTGTCTGTCTGTCTGTCTGTTTGTCTGTTGGTCTGTTGCTCTGTCCCGTTGTCTGGAAATGCGATACAAAATCGTCTTGTTTAGTCCGCATCGCTTTGGCTCGCTCGTTTAATGCTTCGTCAGTCACAGACATACATTGTACTACGTTTGCCAGCAGATACAGCTACAAATGTATCTTCGGCCAGCCACTGGCCAACATCATCATCATCATCATCATCATCATCATCTCCACATCATCATCATCATCATCGTTCAACTAAGATGGAGTCTCTGGCATTTCATGTCATCTATTTTACTGGCCAAGCTCGCAACGATTCTCTCCACACACACATGCCGCCAGGCGAGGCTTGCTTTACAAATTGTTGTGTGTGAAAAATACAAATTTAATTTAATAGGCTGTGCATAGTATTTGAAATTTGTATAATTTTTACATTTCCATAACAATTGATTGCGTTTTTCACAAATGTTAAATAGCTAACGTTACAGAAACCAAGCAAAAACGGGTTCATTATACTAAAAACTGACCTAAGATCAATTTATTTTGCAGTGGATAGCAAAGTAAAGATCTCTTTTGTTGGCATCATCTTATGCAAATTATATTTATGACACCTTTTTTTTACAAATGCTTATTTGGGCTTATACTTTGTATCAATACCAATATCAATACTCCATATAATTTTTTTGTGTGTTCTTCAATGAGTTAACAAATAGAATAGAATAGAAAACAGATTTTGGACCTCAATTTTTAATCAATAATATTTGATATATTTTTTTGTGGGTTTTGTAATGAATTGCTCTAATGACTTACCAATCTTGGACCTTTACTTTTGATCAATAAAACTTTATGAATTTATTATTGTTTGCTCTTCAATGAAATATTGATATGTGTATCAATTAATTTGTTAATTCAATGTGGACTTACAAAAATGCACTATTTCTTAAAAAGCTATTAAAAATATATAAATTTAAAGTTAATGTTACAAAGTAAATTTTATACAATTAAAAGTGAGTAATTAAATTTAAATTTAAAGTAAAAAAGCATATAATAAATCTTGAAATAATAAATGTAAAATGGTTCCTCATTTCATATAATTGCAAAATATTTAAAATATTTACTGATTTTAATATAAAATGGAATGCGTTTCATTAAATGCTTAAAACGACTCTGAGTTCATATTAATCTTTTCTGTATCTGGAATAGTTGCATATCAGCATCAGTTAACAAAGCACTTAGCAGATGAGTCATGTATCAGCTATCATATAACATGTTCTCGCACATCTTTTATCACATTTCGAATGATATTTTCTACAGCAAACAATCAATTTATTATCTTTATGCAGCAACATTCAACAGCATTAATTTTAAATGTGAAAATAATGCGAAAAGTTATCACTAATTATATTACAGATATGTGCATAAAAACTTATTTAATTATGTTGATTATTTGTTGAACTTTAATTGCTTATAATTTGCCAAACTGCCCTCGTTCGATGTTGTCTTAGAATTTCTCTTTGCGTTTTGTTGGATTTTTGATTTGCAAATCTTTTTAAACGCCATGTTGACGATCTGCCCTCGAGGCGCTATTTTTTAACATATGTATGTTTAGACTGACTGGCAAGCTGGCTGATTGTTTTGATGAGCGGCGCTTGAGGAGATTAGCCGAGCAGCTTTCTCAACGCTAAGGGCTTGTTGTCAATTTGTTGCTGTTGCTGTTTGCTGCCCTTTTTGAGCACCTTCTGCTATGCAAATCGATGGCAGTGCATCAAACGAAATTACCAAATGCGGCTACGTGCCTTTCTAGGTCTCCGCAATTTACATATTTAAGCGTGCGGCATATCATCTGAGAATACTCCAATGTAGTCTTTCCACAGTTTGTTGGCGGCTCCGTTCGTTGTCAGATGTGAGTCTTCTCTTGGGTGCAGCAGTCGAGGCACTTGGAGAGCGTTTAAGTAGAGAACCGGCTGCTGCTGGGGGGGCGGCGAGTAAACATAAAAAAAAAACAAAAACGTTATCTGCCAGCACAACGCGTATTGTTTATTGTGGCCATAAAGTAAACTAAAAAAAATAAAAAATTTAAAATTAAATTTTTGCTTGCAGTACAAAAATATACATTACGCCTAAGCAAAAGACAATCGCACGAGCTGCTGAAAAGTGAGCCCAAAAAAAGAATCGCCCTTACTTTTATACATATATATATATATATATATATATCGGAGCAGAAGCTGATAAGCTCTGGTAAAAAACGAAGGCAGCAGGTGAAACAATGGCCATAACGGGCGCGTAATTAACAAAATGCTCGCAGAGCGACAGCTGTATGAAAAATAGCAACAAGTAAAACAAAATACGCAACAAAAGTGTTAAAAACAAACCAAATAACAAAAAGAGGTGCACAAAAATCAAATTGTGCGCGAGAATTCCATTCATTGACTGCTAAACTTGGCAGCTGGCAGAGGCGCCGACGGCAACCGATTCCCAGGCACCTTGGCACAAACAGTTTTTTGTCGTTTTTCTGCATGCAAGCAACTAGTACATGTCTATGTGTGTGTGTGAGTGCATGTGTGTGCGCGCGGAAATGGCTTAGCGCAGAAATGTTGTGATTAAAAGTGAACGTTAGTGTGTCAAGAGGGTTAAAAAGGAAGCGAAAGCAAAACCAAATTCAACGCATAACAACAAAGCACAAACAACAACAAAAGCAGCAACAACCGCAGAAATAATAGCAAAATGGCCGCCGACGCATCTGCAGCAGCAGCTGCTGCAGCAACAACATCAACAACAGCAGCAACAGCAGCAACAGCAGCAGCTGGCGACATTCCGCAGAGCAGCCCTGGTCAGCAGCTGAACAGCAGCGTGGACAGCGGCATTGCCGTCCCGGACAGGGATGCACAAGCATTGAAGCTGCGCCAGCGTCTGCATCAATGCCAGCGCATCCTTCAGGTGCTGCAGCGAGATCAGCCCACATATCAAATGCTACGCGATAGATTAAGGTGAGTCACGAATTACCAGCTAAATAATGATTAACTGACAGATATAATATACTAATTACAATATAGCAAATAGGTAAATAGTTGTGCAAAACTATCTACCAGACAGAAGAAAGCAACTCAAATATATTGATCAACAACAACCACCTATAAATTCATATTAGCTGCAGTATTCAAATTTGGACTAAAAAGTCTCGTACTATACGCAATTTATCCTCTCTTAGAGCTCTCGCGACTAGAAAATATACCGGAATTTTAACTTACTTTATTATTCAAAAAGTGTATTTCTAAAACGGAGTTTGTATATTTATAAAAGCCATGGGTGTTTCAGGGTGCATAATTATAAAATTTAAAAAAATATATATATATAATTTGCAAGATGTTTTTCTCTATATTAGTCGCTTTTCGACTGCTTAAATTATTGTTGAACATTATTATTATAAGACATATTTAAACTTCGCCAATTATAATATTTTATTTTTGTATATCAACCAATTATTTGGAAAAGCAGCAATTTTTTTTTCATAAGAATTTCATTGGCTTTTTTTCTGAGTGCAAAAATATGTGTCTAATCTAATTCCCTTTTTTACAACTGTTTAAACTACAATCGTTGCAGCGATTTTTACTTTTATAATTCAATTTTTGTTGTTGAGATAAGATAAAACAAGTAGAATATATACATATATACATTGCACAAGCTGTTAGAGTTCAAATGATATTATCTAACACGGAAAAACGGAAAGAGATTTAAAATGTTTACAGTATATGATAAGATGCAGCCGACTCAAATCATTATGATTCATCTTGTATCTATAGGGTTCTAAAAATGAATTAGCTTATTCAGAAGATCTGCCTGGAGTTATTCTAACTCTCAACACGAATTTAAAGATATTACACAAGCTGCAAGCACACATCTGAAAATTAACGATGTGTTCACCTTTGAGTGCCTGACTTGGCAATAAAAACCTTTTTCGTAGATGAGTAATGAAAACAGTTTTGTTAGTGGTTTTCTTCTTTTTTTTCTATGATGTTTTATTGTGCTGCTTTCCATAGAGTGGGAACATATGTGTTTTCCCAGAAAAGCTCTTAAGATGCGCCTAGCATTATTTTATTGCTGACTGCAACTGTGATTTTGTGATTTTGTCATTTCGGGCAATTTCCTCTCTTCGCAAACGAGGACAACAATTCACATTAATAAGATAAAAATGGCAAACAACAACAATAACAATGCTTAATGGCCAATAGATGCGGTTGTCGCACTTTTCTTAATGTTGTTGTTGTTGGCCAAAACAACAACAAGCAAAAAAAAGAAGCACTTGCAACGCACCCAAACAAAATGCTAATCAAATAAGCAAAACTGACATCTGACAAAACAGCAGCTGCAGATGCGTTGTGTTTGTTGTTGTTCTTGATTGGTTGTGTGCGGTTTGTAAAGATTGCAAGATCCACAAGCTGTTTGCCAAGCCCATCAACAACATCCGTCAGCAGCAGCTGCCTCAAGCTTGCGTATTTTTAATATACCTTGCCACCAGCCATAATAAATTTCATAATTATGCTCGTATGCGTATGCGTCTGCGTACAAATGGACAAAAATAATTGTGCACCTTTCGATACCATGAAAATATTCATATTTCATAAAGCCCGTTTTTTTTTCTTTTTTGGCTGGGGTAAAAATTACGCAAGCGGCCAAACTTGATTAAACTTGGTTGTGTTAAGTCATTCCCTCTTAAACTAATATATGAAGTTGGTCTTGAGCCCCTAAGAGTAATTTATAGATTTATAATTGTTGGCGCATATTTTCCGCATTGCTTAAGCTTGCTTCATTTTTAAAAGTTTTGGGAAACTTAAAAATTTATAACAAATTTCTGGATTTTTTAATTTACAGCCCACAAATGGGTTATAAGACTTTGATTAGCAAAAATCCAGAAATTTGTTATGGACTTTTAAACGAGATTACAAAACTTTTGAAAAATACCCATTTTCGATAAAAGGTTTTGTATTCGTTTTATTTTTTCTCACTTTGCGTTGTCTTAAAACCTAATTTATCTTAGCGTGTGCTGCGTTGGATGAGCATAATTTATATATGTCTGGAGCAACATTTGAGTATCATAAGCGATTATTTAATATACTGTATGACTATAATTAATTAATAATATGCCTCGTTGTTTGTTTATTGTTTCTACCTCTGCGTATTTCTGCTCCCCCTCGTATTTTTATATATTTTTATTATTAATGACAACGCCCAGCACATAAAATCCACCTTCAGCCTTATCGAACGCATGAATGTGCTCAATATCTTATCGGTAAACTCATAATTAATTTGATGAATGCCAATTAATTGGGCAGCCAAATAGCTCAAAAAACATGCCAATCACCTTCAGTCGTAAGCCGAATTGATTTTCAGATTTGTTGGCCAAGTTCAGCCGTCAAAGGTTGCTTTAACGTTGTGGCAGCCACGATTTGCATAATGCAACCAGCAATAGGCGCTCAGCTGCACCTTTGCCACGCATTTCTCCATGCCTATTTGGTCATTTGTCTATTTGTCGCCAGTGCCTCTTATGTTATTTGTCATCTGTGCGACAAATGCGATTTATTTACCCTTCCCCTTTCTTTTTGTTTTTGTGGCTCGTTGGCTTTGACTATGACTAACTATGTCCAGTTCCACTTTGGATACTCGCCACAACGCACACAAAAAAAAAAACAACACAAAATCCAAAAAAAAAAAATCCCTAAAGAAAATAATTCCAAATTTTTATAAAAATTATAAAAGCCCAATAATAATTTTGGTCTTAAACAACTTGGCATAATTATAAGGCGCTTGTGATATAACCCCAAAATCTTGACACTTATCTGTGAAATTTCGTTGCGTTGTTGATTTTCCCTTCTTTATTGTATTTCTCTTTCCATTCGTTGTTATTTCTCTTTTTTTATGATTAAACTTTTATCATTGTACTCGCGGCGCGCTGTTATCAAATCAAAAGCCGCAAAAAAGGCAATGCCTGACAATTTTTTTTTAACATAATAATAGAAAAATAAACAAAACTCAAGACAATATAATACCTATACTTAATACACGCAACAAAGTGCAAAAAAAAAAAAACAAACAACGCAGTCGCAGTCGCATTTTTGAGCTTTCAGCGCAAGCGTTAAGATCGCTCGGATCTTGACCAGCTCAGTTGGCTAAAACAAGCCACTGGAAAAAGTAGGTAAAGTGGAAAAAAGTACGCGATTTTCTTATATGTGAATATAGACACAAATACATATATATATACATATATATTACATCTGTTACGTGAAGTCATCATGTGATTATTATCGGTGTTTGATATCCAGCTCGTGGCCGCTCAATTAGCGAACGATTTTTATTGTTCGCTAAAATTTAAATACAACAACAAATATAAAAAAAAATAAAGGCAAACAAGAAAAATTGTGATTGATAATCGGTGTAAAAAAAACTTAATTGCAAAGCGAAAAGTTCTCGACGTGGGTAATTATTTATTTAACGTTTGTCCCGCGAGGTTCACTTGTGCGCAAAAAAGAAAACATAAATAACAAAACAAGACAAATAAAAGACAACAATTATTAACCACTCTGTGAAGCGAAACCTGTACAAAAAAAAACATTAACAACAAACATAAACACACGACAAAGCTTTCGCAATTTGTTATGTTTAATCATAAGCTATTTTTGCACTGAAGCACACATAATAAAAGATGTCAAATCTTAGATAACGACCATAAAAAAACTTTAATCACGACACGCTGTGAAATATTCTCGCCAAACGGCTAATTTCTTAACTTAAATCTTTAATCGGCCCACAAGAGAAACATGCAAACAAATACATTTCTGATTGATAGCGATTAAAAATAACTGTGTAGATAGCACATACCAACTGATAAGAAGGTGAACATATTCCGAGTGTGTTCTGTACTCTAAACATAATTCAATTCGTGCAAGTATGCAAAGATATTATGCTACCAAATACAGGAAGATACTTCAGCAGCAGCTAAAATTGAAATTTCAGTTTATACCGTTTGAAGAGTCAAATGACACTGGATTAATTACGAAATTGATTATATAGGGAAGCTTTTAGCTTGGAATTTGTTCTTTGCCTCCTATACTTTTTACTCAAAACAATTAATCACCCATGGACCTTTTAAAAACAGTGACTAACAAAAAAAAAAGACTGTGCGGTATTTATTATAACAACTTTTAATATAGGTTTTAATACAATCAGAAAAAGTCATGCCGAACTTTAGAACATGGCCCTTCTTTTGACGGCAAAGTTTATTCAGAAATATATTTATAAAACAAAAGGTTGGGATTGGTTTTCTCTTCTTAATTCCTGGCTACATTTTAATGAAATTTAGAAAAAATATGTATAATTTTATTTTGCTAATTAATTATTAAATATTAAAATTTTTCGATTTTACCTAAATAAATAGCTTATAAATTGATTTAATTTAATTTGAAAGATATTTTACGGAGATTCGCGAACCCTTTGAGTGCAATTTTCATTACTATTTTCTGAAGAATTTTCTCTAAAATGAAGTGGTTGAATCTCTACTTTTCAGATATATTTTCTTTTATAAAAAAATATATTTCTGAAATGAAAAAATGCTTTCTAATTATTTTTTCAGATGTTTTTTCGTATATGTAGAACCAATTTCCAAAAACAAGAAAACTTTCTAGTTTTCAGAGCGATTTTTCATGTCGATTTGTTTTTCAACCTTTCAAGTGTTTTATTATTTACACGTTTACTCTCTTGTCAGGCATATTGAGGAAATCTCATTTAAGATTCAGTTAAGTCAAGTAGGGCATTCCATTTGCCAGCTTGTCCACCGAAATTTTAAAGTAAAGACATGTATATTAATTATTTAACTGACGAGATAAGAAATGCGTTCAACAACAATGCCACAGACAGGTGATATCAGTGAGGGCCAACTGATAATCCCCGACAGAAACTCGCACTTCCAGATTGAGTTTCTTGTTTGTTAGGCAGTTCAAATCGGTTGTGTGTGCTTCAGTGTTTAAACCACGAAACTCAATGACAAATGACCAGAAAATCGATTTTGCAGTGGTACAAGCGCTTGTTGCGCCCCAACAACTGCCACATGGATCGCGGTGGTAACAACATAATCCTCGGCCTGGCCAGTGTGCTGGGCTTGATTGGAGGCGCCTATCTTCTGCAAAGTGGCGCCCATCATCTACTAAGGTGAGTTCGGACCACCAACCAGCTGAACTCAACTACGTGAGCAGCACGATTAAAGCCCCGACTTGACGTTGCACGTGCAGCGAATTATTGAGAGAGAGATATCTGCAGCTGGAGTTGGACTCTGCTTTACACAGCTTCATTTTCATTTCTTAGATTTTCATTTTCAGTTACGTGTTGCTCGTTTCGCTTTGGCTTTGATTACGTTCGCGTGTGAGAAACACAATAACAACAAAAACAACAACGAAGACAACAACAACAATAACAGAAAATGTGCAAAAACAATTCCAAAAGTATTTAAAAAATTGCACATAAAAACTGATTTGACATAATTGATGTTGAGTTTGTTTTTTGTTTGTGTGTTTCTTATTTGGCAGGTGGCTCACAGCTGACAGCTCAGAGCTCTCATTTTATTGATTTCCTTAGCTGCTTGTGTAATCACTTTATTCGCCAATAGCTGTAATTGGTCAACAATAGCGTACCGTTGCCAATTTCGACTTGTATCGATTATTGTTTACCGTTGCACAATTTCATAACAACGCGACACAAATTTGGCAAGCAAACAGGCCCAAAGTCTCCAGCGGATATCGTTAAGAACATCAAAAGCAGCATGTAACGGTGTCTGAAGTGACATTAATAATTAGCCACAAATATTCCATTGTCTTTTCGTATAGTTTTAATGTTTTTCTGTTTCTGTTTATGTTTTCTTTTGTTCACCCGAGTTAATTAGGTATTTGTTTATTGGCAGTATTTGCATTCCTTCCATATTTCAATTGTGTAAACAACAATCAGCTGGCTTTTTATATGTGAACAAATCTCACTTTCTGTACAATTGGAAACTAGCACAGAAATGTGTAGCAGAAAACTGAAAACGAGAGACGCTTCATGCATAAATGGAAAGTCGGACTTATGGCTTAATAATTACAATTAACGCCTGTCAACGTTAGTTGGCTAAATTATTTAATGCGTCTGTTTCCGCTACACCAGCAGAAAAAGTTCATTAAGAAATTGAGTACTCAAAAAAATTATTAAAGCTTACATAACAATCGTTTTTTATGGGCACTAACGAAAATGGTTTTAATCTACTCAACAAAAACCTTAACACTAACATTTCTCTTAAAGCTTTAATGTGCTTTTGAGGCTTCAAGTGAGCATAAATTGATTGAAGCTTTATAATTAGACTCGCTGAAAGCTTAGCTTACTTAGCTCAGCACTATTTACTTCTTACTTTAAAATCTAGAAATCAAAATGCAATTTAAATTCAATAGTTACATTAACACATTTTCGCTGGGAGTGCCCGAAGAATTTCTTAATGCGGCACTAAATGAGAATAAAAACTGGTTGATTTGAAATTCAAGTCACACGCAGCAAGTGAAAACGCACAAATAAATGTGTAACAAATGTGACAGAGAATCTTTCTTTTTATGAAAGTGGTTTAACAGCACTCAAATCTAGTTGTAAGCTGTTAGCTGTTAGAAAAACGAACAATTTCTACAACTGTAAAAAAGAATTAGGTGCTCATTCAAATAAGTATTGCATACCCAAAAGGGCGTAGCTAAGATTCAAAGCATACTTTCAGGCGGGGCCTGCTTAAAGGTCATGCAAAATCATCAGCGAATTTCGTACATTAAAAAATGCGCATTTTAAATGTTGTGCAAATTGGTTAGCTACATATTTGCAGTAAAAACTAGTACTCGTAAATTTCTGATTTTGTTATTGCTGATCAAGTTGCCAGTCAAGCACTTAGCCACAAAGGTTTTGATACTGACAATGAGGCTGAATGTCAAGTACATTAAATGTAATACGCAACTTTCAGCGGTATTTAAATGATATATTATCTGTTGAATCATTTGTTTTCATGTTTTTTTTTTCTAGTTTTGCTTTTTTTTCTTTTGTATTCTGAAAAATAAGAACCCGTTTCGTTCTGGGCGCCATTTATTAATCAACATAGACATACCAATTAATTAATAAATTCCTATATCTACAATTAAAAAAAAAGAATTTAAGTTTATGCATAAGTTTGTTTAAATATAATACCCGTTTTCCGAATTTCATTTAAGTTTAAACAAATAACATTTTTTGCAATGCGTAATGAAGTTATGACTGTTAAGCCAAAGGAATTGCCAGTCGGGCTGTGACAATTAATCAAAATTAAAAGTGAATTTGTCTGGTGCTGGTGGCAGCAACATCAGCTGTCCAGGCAGTTGTCCATCACTCTTCTACGTCTCTCTTCTCGTGCTCTCTTCCCTCAGGTATTCCATAGCGTAACGCGTGAATTACTCAAAAACCTAAAAAACTCTTACGTCATCAACGAGTTTATTTTTTTATCTGCCTGCCTGTCTATCCATCCGCTAGTTTAGATTTTCGTGTTTGTTTGACAGACTTACTCCCGCTGCTATCGCTGCTCTCTCGCGCAGTCTGCCGCCTCTCTGCTTTCTATGCGAAAACCGGCATAAAGGCTGAGCTTGCCGTCGCTGCCAGCGTCGCTGTCAGTAGCTCAGCTGTTGAATGAGCTGTGCGCTCAAAGCGAACTGCGCATAACAAGACCAAACCTGGTGTGAGAAAGTTGTCGGCGCGCTTCGAATAAAGCTGTCAAGCAAAAATAAAATAAAAATAAAAATACAGCAACATTGAAAAGTGCAAATTGAAGCTCCAAATTCGAAAATAGTAGAATACAATCAAATTTTGGTGCCATGCTAAGCAACAGCCGCCAACACTGTGACAACAATAATTACAGTAAAAATTCAAAAAAACAACAATCACCGACTTAAACAGCAAACCGATACTCAAAAAATAGAAATAATCAAAGAAAATACATAAAACGCAACACAAGCAACACGTGAAGAGGGATAAGAGAAGAGACAGCATGTTGTTCTCCTCTGTTGTGGTGTGCCAGGTGGAAAAATTACTCTGCACACCCATCAGCCTTGCCGTATTCGCCTTCCTCTTTATGGCCTGCACCATGGAGGTGGTTCTACTGAAACTCACCACAAGCGCAAACATCTTTGGACGGCCGCCCAATCACGACGACTGGGGCGGGGATGAGGGCAACGAGTACGAGGAGGAGGATATCTACTATGAGAATCTACAGAACAACTATGAGCAATGGGCGCGCAGGCGCATGCGATATCATCAACGACAACAACAGCTGCTGCTGGCACAGCAACAACAACAGCAACAACAACAACAGCATCTGTAGTCATTTTACCAATTTTTTTGACCAATGTGTATATAGTGCGACTGAGTTCTCTCTAATTAGACAAATCCAAATTTCACAATTTGATGCATACAATAAATATTTTCAATTTCACTGCGTTATCTGTCGTGTGTCTGTCTGTCGTCTATGTGCACAATATGCTAAATTTTCTGCGAATTGAATGAAAGCCAAAAGCGAAAAGAAAAATTTGTGTATTATTTGGAATTTTGTGCACGTTGTTAACAGGCAATACATTATATGTACATATATACAATATCGCACTGTTGGAGATATTCAATTTTGATTATTCGGTTTCAATTACGTTCATTTGTTTTGTGTAGAAATTTGCATAAATCGTAAATGACTGACATAATCATAATATCTTGACATTACACAATTAAAATGCAAACAACACATATATAATATATAGTTTCTAGTATAACATTTATTTATAACGCCTAGTGTATAAAAGTATTTAAGGTTTATTTTGTGTGATGTTACCAAATGGTTTTCCTATATATACAATTTCTATCTGTATGCCTAGTCTCCTAAGCTCTTGAAAAATAGTCCAATAAACAGAAGTAGCTTTAAAAAAAAACAAAAAAAAATAATTTATTGCCAGTCATCGCTTTTTACATTTATGGTATTTTTCTTTTCCTCTTTGTTACCGTTGCTGCTGCTGCTGCTTCTGCTGCTTTCAGGTCGAACTGGTTTTTGGGGAGTTGTTTGTCTTCCGCATTTTCACTTATGCAATTTACCAAATCCATACATTGAAAAGAGAGTGCGAAGATTGCTAAAGTTAATTAGAGTCTCAATTCCGTAGTTACGGAACTTGTTTCAAATCGAAGTATCAAAACAACACAAATGTCTAACTGATTATACAGAATATTTGGCGAATCGAAACACAAAAAATTTAAATTATACCGAAATTAGCAAACACCGCAACCTTCACAGAGTTGTTTAACCTTTTGCAACATATTTCTGTTGCTTGTATTTTTGAATGTTCTGCGTCAGAAGCCTTGAGCCAACTAATACGAATTTGCACAAAAAGGAAAGTCTACAAAATGCGAGACGTGGAATTGTGTCAAAAATGGGCGCTAAAAAGCTTCAATAAAAATTGAGTTACAGTTATTCGAAATTAGCATAAGCTCTATTCGAGTGAGCTTTTTTCATATATTTATTTAATGACAACTAAAGTCCGTCGCTATAGAAATAAAAAAAAAACAGATAAAGTAAAAAATATATTAAGTTAAATGTCAAATGAAACGTAATATTATATTTAAATGATGAAATAAATATTTATTATATTATTTTATAGGGTATTTAATATTTTCAAATGCTTAAACTTTCTTTTCCTTGCAGCAAAATAGTCGATAAGAAGCCGAAGAAGGAGAATGAGGGCGGAGAGCAGCAAAGCTGCAATGTCTGCTGTGCAGACCTGGATTTAAGCAGTGCCAAAAAGTAAGTGAAAAAATAATCACTCTCTCTCCCATCCCATTCACCTCACTAACTTGCTGCACTATTCCGGTAGTTACGTCAGATGTTGCACATGTGGCAAGTGCGTGTGCCGCAGCATCAAGTGCGCGGAATGGCGGCCAAAGGCTGCCCAATGGGAATGCGAACTGTGCCACAGTTCCAAGCAATCGCTGGAGCAGACCTCGTCTTGGGTGGCCGAGCAGATGTCCTTCAACCAGCAGAAGTACATCTACCCACTGCGTGCCCGCAGCGAAATCTATATACCCATTAGTGCAGACATGGCCGATAGCACGTTGAGTAAGTACAAAAACATCAGCTAATTTTAGCTCGTTTATAGCTAACATCAATGAATTCATCAACAGACTTTGAGAGCGTCAGCCAGATCGGCGCAAATAGTGTGGCCATAATGAATGGAGATGAGCGCAACAGGATACGCGAATATGTTGAGGAAATTGTTGCGGAAATGCTCGGCAGCAATCTCGATCACATCAAAGTCGGTCAATTGTCTAAAAGCGAGAACTGTAAGTAACAAACCAGACTCAATCGCAGATTGGCTTAGATTTGATTAGTGCAAATGCAATTCAGTCAGGCACTCGGGGAAAATGCAAAACGCGACAAATTTGCTCAATTGTTGCGAATTAAAAGAGCAGCGCATTGCTTGAATTTATCATTTGTCTGTACATATATATATATATATATATAATGAACGAATACTCTAGCCAGTGAGACATTATTTAAAAGCTGAGTTTTGCGTCGCACAAGTGCTAAAAGTACTTATGTACCCAGAAAGTAAATGTACTCTACGCTGAGTGCTGAGTGCGATGAACCAAGTCTTAAATGGCTTTCTCTTCTTCTCAACTTGCACATCACTGCAATTTCGCCAATTATATCACTCAAATAATGAGCAAATTTTATCAGTAATTTGACGAGCCTAAAAGTATGCAGCAGAAAATTATATTTGGAATTTCTATATTTTTAATAATTCTTGCGTTAGCTCAGTTCTTATTTATTGATGTTTGTGATTTATTGAGTTAATTAAAAAACTTTCAAAATAGCACTTTAGTTTTAGCTCTCCATAAAAAAGTTTAACTTATTAAAAAGCTCTCTTCACTAGAAGCAAATTCTTATAAAATATCATAGCATACTTTGTGTTGCTTTGCTGGCAAAAGCTTTGTCAAAGTTCATTGCATACTTTTAATGAAACCTTTTGCACTCACACTCAATCGACACACATACACACACACAATTGAACTGCACACAGACATGCAGCTTTTCTATAAATACCATGCGAAACTGAGCAACCTGCTTATCAATTTGGAGAACGCTTTAAGCGCTCGCATGCTCAAAGGAGGTAAGTTCAGAAGTCCTGCGCACTGTGGCATGCTTGTGCAGCCGTTTCGTGCCGCGCTATTAATTAATAAAGTATATCGCCTGTTATCTAAATTGAATTCGGGTTAACCTCGTATCGCGGCATGAATCATGGCCATATAAATCGTATTTCTATATTGCACGTAGATATCTTTCTAATATACTGTGTGCTCGTATACGTAATATTGTAAAACTGTGCTGAAATCAATGAGAATACTATAGCTAAATTCTTTGACTATCAGTAAATAATAATGAAAAACACAAACAACACTAAACACACAACTAAAATCGCGGTCAACACTCGTTGATAACAGCAACAGACACACACACTCACGTCAGCTTGTGATAAGGCAAAAGCATATACGGGTCTGATAAGAGCCTAGTGTATCTCAATTGAAATAACCGACATGTACAACACTCGGTAAGCACTAAAGCTGTGTAGCGACAGTTGGCCTTAACCAGATGACAAACTGAGATACACTCGCATTAATCATACGCAGCGTACGCCGTACGCCGACATTGCTCACCAACTGGTTCGCTTAACAGCTGCAAATTGACAATTTACACGGCTACTCGAGGTTTCAACCTCAGCACATTTGCTCACACGTTTATAGTCTTCAGTTATTTTTTTTTTTCTGAAGTTTTCGTTTAAAGTTTGACAGCACCTTTAAAAGCCACTAGTCATTATGTGTTAGTGAAATAAATTAAAGACACGCTAACACGCCGATTTCAAATAAACATGTCAATCACATTCTGAAGATTGCACAAAAAAATC
Organism: Drosophila glabriapex; assembly: GCA_035042305.1. NCBI lineage: Eukaryota > Metazoa > Arthropoda > Insecta > Diptera > Drosophilidae > Drosophila > Drosophila glabriapex. Next base: position 19,515,975 of record JAWNLN010000046.1, read on the forward strand.
TACAACAATATTATGAAGGTAATAGACCTATACAGGAAACATGAGAATTTGAAACTCAATTTAGTGAAGCGTGCTGCGAAAATTAATGGCAAGATTTTGTAGTAAATTTCCATTAACAAAGTTTATGTGTAGAAACGTCTCAGGGCGTTCTTATGTCGAGTGTAAAACTATAAGCTATTAGCCTAAAAGTTATCTTTAGCCTCAGCATGCTTGGAGATAATTATAAAAGATTTCGCATAGCTTTCGGGCCTAAAAGTTTTATAAAGAGCTCTCTTATCTCAACGGCTTTAAGTTTATTTGTAAAACAGACATAATTCATTAAATTTCTCCCTATTATAAATATATAAAAGAAATACCCAATAAAGTCAGACAAACATTTTATAGCTTAAGAAGTCTATGAGAATTCTTAACCATGTCCCAAAATTCGTACGCTGTAAGATATTTATTAATTCTTTTGCCAGCTTTACCAAATTGGCCGCAATGAGTGTGAATATCGAAATGCCTCAATACACAAAAGCGAACTGTTTGTATGCCATAACAATGCTATAGTTAGCTATAGATAACTGTGTGTGTGTGTGTGTGTGTGTGTGTGAGTGTTTGTCTGTGTATGTGTTTGTGAGCACGCTCAGCACACACGCTGGCGCTGTTGCTGCTTCTGCTGCTGGCGGCAGTTGCCGGACGCAACGCGCTCTGATCGCAACGTTTTTGGCCGAGCGCCAAGCAGCCAAAAGCCGGGTGAAAAAAAGTTATTTCTTTACGTCAACGTGTTCAAAGTAAAAGCAACAAAATTTAACTAAAAACACTTAACGTGATAATGAAATCATAAAAATAAAAAATAAAGCAAAGTAAAAGAAAGACGCATAATACAAAAGTAAAACTTGCTCACTTTTCGCCTATGCAGATAACAGATAACATATATACACACACACAGACACACACAGACACACACACACGCACACAAGCACACACACTCGCTCTCGGTGATACTCAGTTGTGAAAGCAGCTCATAACTTATCACCAACCTTGACCCCTACATAAATTAGAAACGAGAAAAATTAAATAATAAATACCAATGCTTAGCTTTAAACGTGGCCTACACAGCGAACCAGGAAAAATGTTTAATCAGCGTTAATAAATATTAATGATGATGGCTTCAAGCGGACAACAAATTATACGCCAATACTATATGCAAAATTCAAATGCCGCACGACTTAAATAATATTTTTATTTTTATTTTCAAAACCGATGTGAGAAAACTAAAATTCAAAGCTAAAGTTAACAAACGACACTTAATATTGTTTGTAAAGTAATTTTCAAGTGAACTCTGAACTGAACTTGACTCTCTGCGCACCTTGTACAGAACAATTATATAAATGATAATATATGTACACATATGCATGCATTATAAATAGGTATGATCTGATCCGGCTAAGGTTCAGCTCAAGTTGAGATTTCAGGTTCAGGTTCAGGTTCGGATTTGCTTCATTAATGATACTCGTATGCAAAGTGAGGCAGATACATTTCAATCTTTGACATTTTGTGTGCACAACTCAATGACTAACGGCACTCAAGCGATACAAACAAACAAACACACACACACACACAAACAGAAACAAAGACGCACGCACTTACACACAATGGAAATGCCAGAGAGGCGTCGAAGTAAGCGATAAAGAAATTCAGTGCTTTTTGTAAAAGCTAAACAGATAAACTCCAGGTTATTAATTATATTTTACCGCAAAAGCTAAAGCGCTTGTAGCACAAAAGAAGACTCAACGCATATGAATTTTTGCGTTTTTTTTTTTTGTTTTGGCTGAATGTGTGTTTGTTATAAATGCGATAAATGCGATAAATGCGATTTTCAGGTTGAACAAGCTTACACTATAATATATATATTTAATGTATTTATGCCTGGACTTGACGCTGACTGCTCAAGCGTTCAGCTCACTCAAAATCAAAATAAATGAATATTTGTATACACACATGAATGTTTTTCTTTTATTTCACTCTCTTCTTTTTTTTTTGTGCTGACCACGCGGCGTATGCGTAATTTGCCAGTATTACATGAGTGTCTGTGTGTGTATTTGTTTATTTATGTGCGTGTGTGTGTGTGTATCTTTAATTAAAGCATAACATTAATATTTACCCATGCCAAACAAACAAACAAAACCAATACGGAATTAGCGACTGTTAACTAAAAACAATAAACAAATAAAGCAGCCTAAACAGCCCAAGTGAATACCCGACTTGCCCACGTACATATGTAACCACTCAATATTGAATACTGTCGTGAATACTTGTGTGATTTGTGTTGCATGCAGCATGGACTTTACGTTGGGCCTGATAACTGGCATGTATGCCGTTGTAGCTGTTATTATATTTTACGTTGTTTACGTCATTGAGGTGAAATTAGGTATGCCCACCTCTCAATAACACACATACTCACCCACTCACACATACACTCACTTTCTAAGCACACTCGCGACTTTTCACTTTTCCATTCATTATTGTTTGGTTTGTTAACTCTTTTGTTGACTTTCGTGCTAACAATTCGCATATTCTTAGACTCTTAGATGACTTTTGTTGACCAATTCGCCTGCTTACAGATTTGCCCGCCATTGTCAATGGCAATAATAATAACAACAACAACAGCAACAGCAACAACAATAATAACAATGAACAACTCTCGGACATCTCGCAGACTCGTCTGCGCAGCCTCATTGAGAGCATTATTACTGAAACGCTGCGGAGCAACAATCTCCTGAATCCCAGCGGCGCCGTCTCCGAAATAAGTTTCGACACACGGGGCTCCACGGGGCAACTGTCGAGCTTTAGTAATGGCAACATCAAGAGACGCCACCGCACCGAGCACTATTTTGAGCCCAAAATCTATCAGGATCTTTTGGCCACAGCGGTGCTCAATAAGGTAAGAGAAATTCATTCGATCAAACGGAGATATCTAAACACTGAATGCTCTAAATACTCTGTGCTACATGTGTTTGTGCCTCATAATAATATTAATATATAAATTCTCCTCGCAAATATCGATAAAAAACGATTTGTAATAGCAATAAAGACCGTCCAATTGATATATTATATACATTGACATATTATTGAAGAACTGTAACTAATTTCATAAGGATATTAATATTTTTAAGAGGTATTGAAAATTTCCAAAGATCGACCGTTTTAGGTTAATGTCCTCTTGCTCTGTTAGTCAGTGCCATTTAGATTTATCTGCTCAAATTCAGACTATTATTTTTAGCAATTTACAGGTGTATAAAAACTGACCTGCCACAAACAACTGTTGCATGTCGCACAGCTCGTGTTGACCTCGCTTGTTATACCGCATAATTCACGCCACCAATTTCTATTTCCGCCTTCAGTTTTCACTTTCATTTGGGGCTGCACTTGGCGGGTTTCCAATATGGCTCAAAGCTATTACAAATGCAGGCAACGCTAATTAGTTGCTGGCCATTGTTGCAAGCGTACGGACGCATTTAACGGAACGGAAATTGAAGAATAAGCGCATCAGCTACCCCAATCACTAATTGGATCATAGAATTTTCAGCCAGAGGAAAAATCTGGATTTTTCCATAGTCAATAATCGTATTTAATTGCTTTTATTGAGCAAACAGTCATGGCAGAGCCAGCGCAACATGTAAATATTACAACAACAACAAATAGCAGACAGAGTTTATATTGCATACCAGATTCCCAAAATTATAATCCATATCTTATCAGTCTCTCATGTACATATCATATTGTACCAACATAAGTGCAAAAACTTTTAGATTAATCACTTTTTTATTCAGCTACGAAAATCTCAGTCGACACTTGTAGGCTTAGTTATTTTTAGCTATCTTTTATTCGATCTAGTTTAGGTACAAGAATGACGTCACAGCTTAACAAAAGTCTAGATGCGGTCGTTTTACAACACAGTGCGGCAAATGTTGCCAGTTACCTTTTTTATTTACACTTTTTTCTTGCTTAAGTTTATACAATTTCTCTCACTCTTTTGCACAGATTGCGGACAAGGAGGCCAATACCAGACTTATAACTGAAAGCACACCGGACCAGAGTGCTCACAACATTGATGAGAATTACAATGCCGAAGAGTTGAGCACCACGTCCGGTAGTTCAATAGAACCACGCAGCGATTGCAGCTTCACCGATCATGAACTGCAACTCAATGTAAGCATCTCTCACATGCATAATTAGCCCGATTCTATACATAAAAAATTGCAGCCTGAAAAATCCGATGTGCATGCGAGTTTGCAGCTGGATATGGAAAGTGAATCGGTCTTGAGTGACTATATAGCCGCTCACATGGTGCCACTACCGGATTTCTCAGCATCCGTTACCGAATCCGAGGATGGTAAGTAGAGAACAAACCAATACCACACGAGACATGAATTGATTTCATCACAACTCGCACCAGATGTTGTCTCAATGTCATCGAGCATGGTCGGCGATGGCACCTGGGAAGACAATTGGCTATTCAAGAAGAAGCGCAACACCCTGCAAAGCTCGGGCACACCGAGCAGCATTGGCATGTTGGTGCCGGCGCCCAAAGAGAATGTGCGTGCTCAGATCGGCGATCGCACTGCCGATGAGGTTAGCGATCTATCCGAGATGGGCTCGGATGCAGAGGAATCAATGGATTTGATGCGTTGCAATGAGCTAAACGATCGGCTGTTGAGCAAGCATCTGATCGGTGGACAGAATACAAAACTTGTACTCGATGAGCTCGTGGATCGCACAAGTTTGACCTCAAATACTTTGCCAGCGGAGCATGAGCCCGCTTTTACTGAGACCACAAATCCGCTCGTCACACAGCCGGCCACAGTTGCCGCCGTAACAGAAGAGCAAAAAGTAGCTGAGTTAATGCAGCCACCACCACCAATGACTTTTCAGGATGATCATGAAAATGAGAACGAACCCCTCCAGACCCTCATAGCAGGTAATTGCACAATTACTTTTTACTCTTACAAATCCACTCAATTCACAATTCCTTAATGCTAACCGATTCATTTACACAGTATTACCTGCCCCTAAGTTTGATTAGTTTAAGTGTCTTAGTCCCCTAGTCCATTTTGTAGCCCAGTCGGAACACACCCGTAAAGTAACTCAGCGTATCTGTGCATAGTTTTGAAGCAGCGGCATTCAGCAGTCGTTTGTGTTACAGCAGCTCCATGTGAATCAGACGATATCTCCGATCTCGAGGGCTGCACAGGCTTCGGAGACGTTGAATACTTGGATGATAGCCAGCTAGAGGAAAAAACTCCCTCGGTTATTGAAATACTAGCAGCCATGGCTCTGGGACCGATGCTAGCAGTTCCAGCTTCCGAGCAACCTCCTGTTATGAGCGCCACGGAAATTCACACACTTAAGGAACTTAGTGATTTGGCTCTTGCCGAAATCAACGCCCGCACAATGGAGCTGACATTTCATTCGCTGGACATTATTGATGAGGAGTTCACAGATGCACAAACAGCTCCTGCCCCAGAAAATGAAGAATTCTTCGAAGTGGAAAGTATACCAGAGCCAGATTACGACTTTGCTGAAGTTCCAACAAAAACACTTGAAGACAATACATCAGCAGAAGTCTCTGTAGAAGTTCTTAAGGTAGCTCAAAGTCCTGCAATTGACGAGATTGCTACTATAGATATCAAACCTGAACAACAAGCTACTTCTCCACTACCAATTGAAGAAGTTACCAATGCAGAAGTAGTAAAGGAAGTTGCTGCTGCAACAGTGGTTCCAGAGCAACAAGACGCTCTAATGAAGGATCCAGCGCCAGCAATTAACGATATTGCTCCTACAGAAATAGTTACAGAGCAACAAGTTGTTCGCGCGCAGGCTCCAACACCAGCACTTGAGGAGGTTGCTAGTGTAAAATTCGAGCCAGAAAAACTTATTGCTTCTGAGGAAACACCACCAGGCAAGGAAGTTGCTCCTGCAGAAGTTATTACTCAGCAAAAAGTTGTTCACGGGGAAGTTTCTGCATCAAATATTGAAGAAGGTTCTACCGCCGAAGTAGTTCCTGAGCAACAAATTACTCTTCAACAAGCCGCAGCCCCAGCAGTTGAGGATGTTATTAGTGTAGCAATCGCATCAGAACAAGCTCCAGCACCAGCAGTTGAAATAGTTGTTACAGTGCAACAACAAACTGTTCGTCTGGAAGCTTCAGCAACAGCAGTCGAGGAAGTTACTATGGCAGAAGCAGTGCCAGAGCAACAATCTGCTTTAGAGGAAGTTCCAGCGCCAACAATTGATGAAATTGCTACCGCAGAAGTAGTTCCAGAGCCACAATATGCTCTAGAAGACATTCCTCCACCAGCAATGGAAGTAGTTCCAGAGCAACATGTGGTTCCACCAACCGCAACTGAGGATTTTGCTCTTGAAGAGCAACAAGTTGCTCAAGAGGAAGCTTCAGTGCCAGTAATTGTTGTTCCCGCGGAGGCTTCGGCACAAGCAGTGGAGAATATTTCTCCTGCAGAAGGAGTTTCAGAGCAACAAGCTGCTCCCGCGAAAGCTCCAGTACCAGCAATTCAGGAAGCTGCTACAGCAGAACTAATTACAGAGCAACATGTATTTCCCACGGAAGCTACAGCACAAGCAATTGAGGATGTTGCTCCTACGCCAATAGTTTCAGAGCAACTAGTTGCTCCCGTGGAAGTTCCAGCACCATCAATTGAGGATGTTGCAATCGCACAAGCAATTCAACATATTGTTCCCGCGACGGCTCCAGCAACAGTAATTCAGGATGTTGCCACCGCAGAAGTAGTTTCAGGGCAACAAGTTGCTCCCGAGGAAACTCCACCATCAGCACCAGCAATTGAGGATGTTGCTGCTGCAGAAGTAGTTCCAAAGCAACAAGTTGCTCCCAATGAAATTCCAGCACCAGCAATTGAGGATGTTGCTGCTGCAGAAGTAGTTCCAGAGCAACAAGTTGCTCCCGAGGAATCTCCAGCATCAGCACCAGCAATTGAGGATGTTGCTGCTGCAGAAGTAGTTCCAAAGCAACAAGTTGCTCCCAATGAAATTCCAGCACCAGCAATTGAGGATGTTGCAGCTGCAGTAGTAGATCCAGAGCAACAAGCTGCTCCTGAGGAAGCTCCACCACCAGTACTTAAGGATGTTGCGGGTGCAGAAATAGTAACAGACATTCCAGCACTTGCAGTTGAGGATGTTGCTGCTGCAGAAATAGATCCAGAACAACAAATTGCTCCCAATGAAGTTCCAGCACCAGCACTTGAGGATGTTGCTGCTGCAGAAGTAGTTCCAGAACAACAAGATGCACCAGAGGAACCTCCAGCAATTACGGATGTTGCTGCTGCAGAAGTAGTTCCAGGGCAACAAGTTGCCCTCGAGACAATTCCAGCACCAGCAATTGAGGATGTTGCTGCTGCAGAAGTTGTTCCAGGCTCTCCAGCACCACCAATTGAGAATGTTGCTTCTGCAGAAGTAGTTTCAGAGCAACAAGTTGCTCCCGAGGAAGGTCCAGCACCACCAACTGAGGATGTTGCTGCTGCAGAAGTAATTCCAGAGCAACAAATTGCTCCCAATGAAGTTCCAGCACCAGCAATTGAGCATGTTGCTGCTGCAGAAGTAGTTCCAGAACAACAAGTTGCACCAGAGGAACCTCCAGCAATTACGGATGTTGCTGCTGCAGAAGTAGTTCCAGGGCAACAAGTTGCCCTCGAGACAATTCCAGCACCAGCAATTGAGGATGTTGCTGCTGCAGAAGTTGTTCCTGACTCTCCAGCACCACCAACTGAGGATGTTGCTGCTGCAGAAGTAGTTCCAGAGCAACAAGTTGCTCCCGAGGAGATTCCTGCACCAGCAATTGAGCATGTTGCTGCTGCAGAAATAGTTCCAGAACAACAAGTTGCACCAGAGACAGCTGCAGCTATTGAGGATGTTGCTGCTGCAGAAGTAATTCCAGAGCAACAAATTGCTCCCAATGAAGTTCCAGCACCAGCAATTGAGCATGTTGCTGCTGCAGAAGTAGTTCCAGAACAACAAGTTGCACCAGAGGAACCTCCAGCAATTACGGATGTTGCTGCTGCAGAAGTAGTTCCAGAGCAACAAGTTGCCCTCGAGACAATTCCAGCACCAGCAATTGAGGATGTTGCTGCTGCAGAAGTTGTTCCTGACTCTCCAGCACTACCAAGTGAGGATGTTGCTGCTGCAGAAGTAGTTCCAGAGCAACAAGTTGCTCCCGAGGAGATTCCTGCACCAGCAATTGAGGATGTTGCTGCTGCAGAAATAGTTCCAGAACAACAAGTTGCACCAGAGAAAGCTCCAGCAATTGAGGATGTTGCTGCTGCAGAAGTAATTCCAGAGCAACAAATTGCTCCCAATGAAGTTCCAGCACCAGCAATTGAGGATGTTGCTGCTGCAGTAATAGTTCCAGAACAACAAGTTGCACCAGAGGAACCTCCAGCAATTGCGGATGTTGCTGCTGCAGAAGTAGTTCCAGACCAACAAGTTGCTCCCGAGGAGATTCCTGCACCAGCAATTGAGGATGTTGCTGCTGCAGAAGTTGTTCCTGACTCTCCAGCACCACCAATTGAGAATGTTGCTTCTGCAGAAGTAGTTTCAGAGCAACAAGTTGCTCCCGAGGAAGGTCCAGCACTACCAACTGAGGATGTTGCTGCTGCAGAAGTAGTTCCAGAGCAACAAGTTGCTCCCGAAAAGATTCCTGCACCAGCAATTGAGGATGTTGCTGCTGCAGAAGTTGTTCCAGACTCTCCAGCACCACCAATTGAGAATGTTGCTTCTGCAGAAGTAGTTTCAGAGCAACAAGTTGCTCCCGAGGAAACTCCACCATCAGCACCAGCAATTGAGGATGTTGCTGCTGCACAAGTAGTTCCAAAGCAGGAAGTTGCTCCCAATGAAGTTCCCTCACCAGCAATTGAGGATGTTGCTGCTGCAGTAATAGTTCCAGAACAACAAGTTGCACCAGAGGAACCTCCAGCAATTGCGGATGTTGCTGCTGCAGAAGTAGTTCCAGAGCAACAAGTTGCCCTCGAGACAATTCCAGCACCAGCAATTGAGGATGTTGCTGCTGCAGAAGTTGTTCCTGACTCTCCAGCACCACCAACTGAGGATGTTGCTGCTGCAGAAGTAGATTCTGAGCAAAAAGTTACTCCCGAGGAGATTCCTGCACCAGCAATTACGGATGTTGCTGCTGCAGAAGTAGTTCCAGAGCAACAAGTTGCTCCCGAGGAGATTCCTGCACCAGCAGTTGAGGATGTTGCTGCAGAAATAGTTCCAGAGCAGCAAGTTGCTCCCGAGGAAACTCCAGCATCAGCACCAGCAATTGAGGATGTTGCTGCTGCAGAAGTAGTTCCAGAGCAACAAGTTGTTCCCGAGGAAATTTCAGCACCAGCAATTAAGGATGGTGGTGCTGCAGAAGTAGTTCCAGAGCAACAAGTTGCTCCCGAGGAAATTCCAGCACCAGTAATTGAGGATGTTGCTGCTGCAGTAGTAGTTCCAGAGCAACAAGTTGCTCCTGAGGAAGCTCCAGCATCAACACCAGCAATTGAGGATGTTACTGCTACAGAAATAATTACATACACTCTACCACCAGCAATTATTGAGGCCGCTCCTGCAGTAGTTCCAGAGCAACAAATTGCTCCAGAGGAAGTTCCAACACCAGCAATTGATGATGTTGCTGCTGCAGTAGTAGTTCCAGAGCAACCAGCTGCTCCTGAGGAAGCTCCACTACCAGCAATTCAGGATGTTGCTGCTCCAGAAATAATACCAGAACAACAAGTTGCACCAGAGGAAGCTCCAGCAATTCAGGATTTTGCTGCTGCAAAAGTAATTCCAGAGCAACAAATTGCTCCCAATGAAGTTCCAGAACCAGCAATTGAGGGTGTTGCTGCTGCAGTAGTAGTTCCAAAGCAACAAGTTGCTCCTGAGGAAGCTCCAGCATCAACACCAGCAATTAAGGATGTTACTGCTGCAGAAATAATTACAGACACTCTTCCAGAGGAAGTTCCAACAGAGGAAGTTCCAACACCAGCAATTAATGATGTTGCTGCTGCAGTAGTAGTTCCAGAGCAACAAGCTGCTCCTGAGGAAGCTCCACCACCAGCAATTGAGGATGTTGCTGCTCCAGAAATAGTTCCAGAACAACAAGTTGCTCCAGAGGAAGCTCCAGCAGTTGAGGATGGTGGTGCTACAGAAGTAGTTCCAGAGCAACAAGTTGCTCTCGAGGAAATTCCAGCACCAGTAATTGAGGATGTTGCTGCTGCAGTAGTAGTTCCAGAGCAACAAGTTGCTCCTGAGGAAGCCACAGCATCAACACCAGCAATTGAGGATGTTACTGCTGCAGAAATAATTACAGACACTCTACCACCAGTAACTATTGAGGCTGCTCCTGCAGTAGTTCCAGAGCAACAAGTTGCTCCAGAGGAAGTTCGAACACCAGCAATTGAGGATGTTGCTGCTGCAGTAGTAGTTTCAGAGCAACAAGTTGCTCCAGAGGAAGTTCCAACACCAGCAATTGAGGATGTTGCTGCTGCAGTAGTAGTTTCAGAGCAACAAGCTGCTCCTGAGGAGGCTCCACCACCAGCAATTGAGGATGTTGCTGCTGCAGAAATAGTTCCAGAACAACAAGTTGCACCAGGGAAAGCTCCAGCAATTGAGGATGTTGCTGCTGCAAAAGTAATTCCAGAGCAACAAATTTCTCCCAATGAGGTTCCAGCAGCAGCAATTGAGGATGTTGCTGCTGCAGTAGTAGTTCCAGAGCAACAAGTTGCTCCTGAGGAAGCCACAGCATCAACACCAGCAATTGAGGATGTTACTGCTGCAGAAATAATTACAGACATTCTACCACCAGCAATTATTGAGGCTGCTCCTGCAGTAGTTCCAGAGCAACAAGTTGATCCAGAGGAAGTTCCAACGCCAGCAATTGAGGATGTTGCTGCCGCAGTAGTAGTTTCAGAGCTACAAGCTGCTCCTGAGGAAGCTCCACCACCAGCAATTGAGGATGTTGCTGCTGCAGAAATAGTTCCAGAACAACAAGTTGCACCAGAGGAAGCTCCAGCAATTGAGGATGTTGCTGCTGCAAAAGTAATTCCAGAGCAACAAATTGCTCCCAATGAGGTTCCAGCACCAGTAATTAAGGATGTTGCTGCTGCAGTAGTAGTTCCAGAGCAACAAGCTGCTCCTGAGGAAGCTCCATCACCAGAAATAGAGGATGTTGGTTCTGCAGAAGTAGTTTCTGAGCAAAAAGTTACTCCTGAGGAAGCTCCAGCATCAACACCAGCAATTGAGGATATTGTTGCGGGTGCAGAAATAGTAACAGACATTCCAGCACCAGCAGTTGAGGATATTGCTGCTGCACAAGTAGTTCCAGAACAACAAGTTGCACCAGAGGAAGCTTTAGCAATTGAGGATGTTGCTGCTGCAGAAGTAATTCCAGAGCAACAAGTTGCGCTCGAGGAGATTCCAGCACCAGTAATTGAGGATGTTGCTGCTGCAGTAGTAGTTCCAGAGCAACAAGTTGCTCCTGAGGAAGCCACAGCATCAACACCAGCAATTGAGGATGTTACTGCTGCAGAAATAATTACAGACATTCTACCACCAGCAATTATTGAGGCTGCTCCTGCAGTAGTTCCAGAGCAACAAGTTGATCCAGAGGAAGTTCCAACGCCAGCAATTGAGGATGTTGCTGCCGCAGTAGTAGTTTCAGAGCTACAAGCTGCTCCTGAGGAAGCTCCACCACCAGCAATAGAGGATGTTGCAGGTGCGGAAATAGTTCCAGAACAACAAGTTGCACCATTGGAAGCTCCAGCATCAGCACCAGCAGTTGAGGATGTTGATGCTGCAGAAGTAGTTTCAGAGCAACAAGCTACTCCCAATGAAGTTCCAACAGTAGCAATTGAGGATGTTGCTGCTGCAGATATAGTTCCAGAACAACAAGTTGCACCAGGGAAAGCTCCAGCAATTGAGGATGTTGCTGCTGCAGTAGTAGTTCCAGAGCAACAAGCTGCTCTTGAGGAAGCTCCACCACCAGCAATAGAGGATGTTGCGGGTGCGGAAATAGTTCCAGAACAACAAGTTGCACCATTGGAAGCTCCAGCATCAGCACCAGCAGTTGAGGATGTTGATGCTGCAGAAGTAGTTTCAGAGCAACAAGCTGCTCCCAATGAAGTTCCAACAGTAGCAATTGAGGATGTTGCTGCTGCATTAGTAGTTCCAGAGCAACAACTTGCTCCTGAGGAAGCTAAATCACCAGCAATGGAGGATCTTGGTTCTGCAGAAGTAGTTTCTGAGCAAAACGTTACTCCTGAGGAAGCTCCAGCATCAACACCAGCAATTGAGGATATTGCTGCTGCTGAAATAATTATGGACACTCTACCTCCAGCAATTGAAGATTTTGAAGTAGTTTCAAAGCAACAGATTGCAATACAGAAATCTCATGCATCAGCAATTACAGAGATGAGTCCAGAGCACAAAACTGAATCAGCAATTAAGGACGCAGTTTCAAAGATGCAAGTCGCACCTGAGCAACAATCTAATTTAGAGGAAGCTCAAGTGTCAGCACTTGAAGATGTTACTCCTGTAAGAGTAGCTCCAGAGCAACAAGGTGTTCCCCAGGATACTCCAGCACAAGCAATTGAGGAGGCTGCTTCTTCAAAAGCGGTTTCAGAAATACCAACTGCACCTCAGAAAGCTCCACCACCAGTAGTCAGTGAATTTGTTCCAGAGCAACAGGTTGCTGCTGATGAAGCTCCAGCTACAGCACTTGAAGAAGTTGCTCCTGCACAAGTAATACGAGAACAAAAAGTGGCTCTTCAGGATACTCCATCGCCTGCAACTAAGGAGGTTGCTAGTGCAGATATTGCACCAGGGCAACAAGTTGTTCCCGAGAAAACACCAGGACTAGCAGGAGTTGCTCCAGCAAAAGTAGAAGAAGCGGGGACTGCATCCCTCGATTCTGACAAACAAATGCCCAATGAGGCAATTGAGACTGATGATGAAACCTCTAAGATACAGCAAGCGACCACTGAATCTATGAGCGATAATTGCGCTCTAGGTAAAACGTCTCAAAAGTGCCTCCGAAGACAGCCGAATATTGCAGACACAACACCGAGCGATGGAGATTCAGCTGCGAGACCTGTGAACCTCTTAGGAACCATTTGCAAGGCTTACATTAAGGACAAAAGACTGTTAGCAACAATCGAGAGACGACGAAGACGCGCTCTCATTATGCACAAATACCTGAGTTCCTTTGATTCATTTGATGAGCCCATAGATGATGTAGAATATGGAACACAACATAGTCTTTTTGATGAGCTTTACTCATATCAGCCCTTAAGTTTAGATTATAGTAATGAGAGTAATGCTTTAGAGCCGACTGGGGAAGATAAAGTCTCGCATTTATATTGTAATGAAAGCAAAGAATTCACAACTTATGAGTCTAATGAAATAGTTTCATATGATCATCATACAGATATTGCCAGTCCGTCATCAATTGATAATGCTGAGCACAGCGACGATGAGTTCTTCATCGTTGGTAGCTTTGCAGAAATTAGCTATAACTTTATTAACAATGTTCTCTTCTCAGATCAATTGAGCTCAGACTCAAATCACAGCGCACCCTCAACGACTCAAGAGACATTTAATGGCGATTCAGACTCAGTACTCGATTATGAGAATATTTACACGGGTGAAGCTCTGGATGAGTCAATCTATGGCAGTAGCTTGCCAGCGAATGGTTCCACAACCAATACTAACAATTCCACAAATACTAATACAGCTACTAACAATATTAGCATGTACAATACTAATACAATACGAACACGGCCGAATGGTAAACTAACAAATGGTTCACTAAGATGGTCAAACAAGTCGCTCCAACAACAAAATGGCGTCGATTGTGATGATAATGATGTTATTAAGATCGATGATGATAATGATGTTGTACTGTTGCGGCGCTTTGCCCCAGGTAACACGCACTTATGGCCAACACAGTCATCACTCGGTGTTTGTTTGTCTCCTCTATCTTGCTTTAACTGTTCTGGCTAACTCTTGATGTTTGCTTGATATCTAGCTCAATGTGTTACCCTCATCACAGTACGGTTTAACTAACATCGAATCACATTGCAGGCTCCATTGCGGAACGCGAGGTCAAAAAGTGGTATAATGCCGTCGAAATGCCAAACAATCCGTATGCGCCCGAGGCACTTAAGCAACGCATCAGCGGCACACAGGAGCGCTTCATGGATGTGCCCAACATAAGTCCAACTGCAGAACAAAAAGCACTGGCGCTCATGACAAATAATGGCGAGAGTAGCCAGCCTGCCAGCCACGTCGAGGATTACAAGCGGTAAGTTGAGCTCGACATTACTAATTACTAAGCATACTTATTAGCTAAGTATACTAATTACCCAAGCTAACGGAGCAAAAATAATTTCTTAATGGGTTCAGAGATGGTTCATTCTCCGTTGCATACAGCAGTCTCAAGTGTCTGTATTACATTTGAAAGTTTAAGGAATACTTTTTTAGAAGAGGAAGACTCGTTTTATTTGCATTTTTTAAGACCACTTATAAAAACTGAAGAAAATTAACAACAAAATGAAAATAGCAGCACTTTTCAACTGCGCACATAAATTATTAAAATTGGAAACAAAATAAACTTCATTATCTAAAGCCAATTGTCTATTAAAATTAAATACTTTTTACATTTAGTATTCAATCGCGTTTGTTTGGCATCTTGGCATTGAATCAACCAAGTCCGACATCATTTTAGAGCAATTTTACTCCAAGATTCCAAAATAACTTTAATGATTTGCTTAGAAGCAGCAACTGCATTTAACATCAGCCCATCTTTCAATTGGGCTGAGTTTGGGTGAGATGATTTCTTGATGTTTCCCTTAAAATGTTTTTTTTTTACAATTTTTCAATTTTATACAAGAAATGGAGAAGCAATACTTTATTTTAATAATATATATTTTTTTACATCGTCCACAAATGGAACACACTTAGACTCTAAATACTCATCAACTGTTTAACTACCCTCTTTTTACAGCTACAGTCGCGACTATTACATCAATGATGCGCTTAGTCCAACGAGTGGCCGAACGCCCAGCGGCAGCAGCTTGGAGCCAACCAGCGTTCACACCGATGAGGATATTGTGATCAATGAGGTAAATCAACAACTTGAACAACAAGAACAACAACAACAACAAGTTCAACAACCGCATGGCCGCATTTCAAGTACTAGTAACGCTGCTGACCTCTCACATTGGACGCTGTCGAAGCCTGTGCGACGCAGCAGCTCGCTAAAATTCATTAACCAACGTACAAGTACAAGTAGTATATCCCCCATCCCATTAGGACCCGTCGCCCATGCTCATGCAGAGCGTCCGTCCACATCGGCGTCGCATTATCGCGATTCCAGCTTGGGCCTAGATCCGGGCTATGATGACTTTGACGTGCGTTCGCAGCGTTCGTGGCGCAGCAGCTGCAGTCGTCAGCAGTTTGGCAGCACGCTGCCCAAACGCCATACGCAATCGTCGCTGAGCCTGCACAGCAATGTTAGCGGCATATCCTTTGGCTCATCCGCATCCAAGCGGCGCACAAGTGGAGCTCTGGGGGTTGGTCCTTCCGCTGCTGTTTTGACGCAGTTCGAGAAGCAGCTGCTGCACAAAGACCTCAAGCGGAACAGTTTCCGTGCCGTGTCCGCCACCTCAAAGGATTTCGTTATGAATCCACTGTTCGAGAGCGAACTGAAGTTAAAGCCCAGTTTGGACGACCAGGATTCGGGTGTCGATAGCTGTTTGAATGGCTTCAGCGGTGCCGATGCCAAATACAGCAACAATAGTCTACTCTTCTAGTGAGCTTTTATTTGGGGTTTTCTGGGGTTATTTCGGGTTAGTTTTTAGTCGTAGTCTCTGCCAAATTAGTCAGCCAAGTTAACAAAAAAAAAACGAAAAAGAAAAAAACAATAAAAAACCACTAGTCAGTATAAAAAAGTCACACAAATAGAAATTTGCAAATTTGTACGGTTCTTCGGCGTCAAACGAAATGTTTAGAATCTCCAGCAAGGGCTTTAAAGTTGAAAGGCAGGCAGTGAGTGCCATCTGCTCAAAAAGTACTACTTACTTACTTGTATATTCCAAAATCGCACCTAGTTGCACCAGAATCTTTGCATTTGATTATTTGCATTCATACATATATTGTTTTTTCCGAGAATGTTGAACTAGTGTTCCATTCGCGCAATTGTATCTACTATCAAGCAATGCAAAAACTGAACAATAATAATTTTAATGCTAATTGCTAGTTGCTAATCAAGTATGCAGCATTCTTTTTTGTATGTTTTAATTATGATTTTTTGCTGTTATTTTTTTAAACATAACTCTTGTATGCACTTTAGTTAATTCATACATAATTAATTGCTAACTTCTATTATATAAACAAAAAACAATACAAATAATAAAGCCAAAAGTTAAACAAAAAACCACAAAATAATCAAAGAAACAAATGTTTTTAGTAAATGCAAAAGAACAAAATACAAAAAACAAAACAAAAAAATATATTTATATATATATGCGGTGAGTACATTATAAATGTAAATAAAGAGTAATTTACAATCATTGTTTAAATATGAAATTTTACTAACAACATTTGTTTCGCTCTTTGCTAAACTCACGTTAAATGTATATAAATTTTTTGATTCGTAGCTGTAACTAACGCGGACGTTTTTTTGCATGTTGCTGCCACATATAAACTCAAACATATGCCACATTATTACACACAAACACCCAACTACATCACATAATCCTCAACAGAAATCACCAAGCATCCTGCTAAAGTAGCTCATTCCAAATAATTATTTTGTGCCTAACGCTTAAAATTCTTCTTTCCATATACGTTATTATTCTATCCACACAAAAATCTAACCGAACTACATACAAATGTACCTAAACAACTACAACAACAACAACAACAACAAACAACACAACACACAACTTTATACACACGCCAAAAAACAAAAAAAAAACAACAACAAAAACAAACTGTTTATATCAAAAGGCTACAAGTGCAAGCAAAACCGCAGTCGAGATTCCGGATGTGGATAGTGTTTATACAGCATTGCCCGCCCAGGTGCTGGAGGCGGGCAACAGCAGTCTGGAGACGCAATCTTCAAATCCATCGCTTCAAACGATTAGCGATGATTCGGATACGGTGCGTGTCTACGATTTCAACAAGCAGGAGACGACAGTCATTAAAGCGACGACAGCAGCCACGGAACAGCCCAGCACGTCCAGTACGTCATCTATGGAGTCGGCGTTGTGTGCAACACCCGACGCCACATCCTCTTCCTCCTCCATAGATGCGTCACGGAAGCGTGAACGGCCCGTTGTGCTGCAGTTTGGGCCAGCGGATGCCACGCCCAATGTCTGCTCCTCGCCCACAATGACACCGACGCGAGGATCCACTCCGCCAGCTTTTCGATTTCTGCAGCCCAAGCGTCGTCTGATCGAACCCAGTCAGGTGCTCTCCATCGACGACGATGATGTGGTAAGTAGCTGAAATCACATATTATTATGCTGCCAATCAAACTTTCTGCGTGTGCTTTTGTGTGTGTTGTGCTTTTTGTTAGCCACCTGAGCCAACAACGCCGGCCGAGAAGCCCGCTATCGAGGATGATGTGGTCCATGCTCTGCCCTCGGTGAAGGCACTGGCTCAAGCATTCCTCCTCACCAGCAAACGAACACAGCCCGAGCGACGCTGGCGTGCAAAGGTAAGTAACAGAAATGTTGCAATCGGATATCACCGACTGCTTTACAAGTAAAAGAACAGTAGAAAAGAGAGACAATCAGGCGTGCTCCGGTGGCTACAAAGCTAAATAAATTATGTGCTGAATGGGAAGAAATTGAAGAAATTCATTTCATTAGTCTACCTTCAAAATTGGTTGACTGTAGCTCTGAGACTGTGAGAGGTACAGTATTCTCCCATATGTGAATCTAAACAATTTTATTAGAGTATATATTTAATAACTTCAGTGATCTCTAAACATACTTTTGGCCAATAAATGAAATACTTATTATAACTACATTTTAAACTCAACAGCATGTCAAACTGATGGCAGAGAAGTCAGAGAACCCATCCACGCCACAGGTGCGCCGACAGATGCTGCAACATGCCGTTTCCGTGGCCGAGGTGGCCGATGAATCGACAATTGCCTCCGATTTGTCATCACTCGAAACGTAAGTAGTTTAATTTTGACTTTGCATTGCATCACAGATTTAACCAATTACTAAACACATAGAGATCCATCCTTACAATCGGAGGGACAATCGATCAGCATACCCGTTGCCGCACAGGCCAGTCCAGTTCCCGTGCGACGAGGCTTCCTCAGGAGTAATATTGCTTTCTTTGAGAACTTAAAGTTTAAGTGAATATGTATACAACTGAGTGCCATGTGGACTGTGCTGCCATTGACTCATATTCCACTAGCAGGGAATAGAACAACAATGGTGCACAGCAAATGCATATCCTCCTCGCCATCCCCTTACATACAAAAAAGAACACTGGATACCAAATCATCGCCAAATATTCAAATTCATCTGTGCCATGGCCTCCATTTACATACATAGAATGACGAAAGTAAACAAAGTACTTAACTTAACTTCAAATTTGACGCCCAGTATGCGTAAAAAATGATTGCTTTTAGATAATACATACATATTTATTATAACTTTACACTTATATCCATGGATACTTTTTATTTAATATTTAAAATATATTATTTACCTCTAAGATATGTTTTTAGCCTTAAACAATGCAAAAACCCTTTGAACTTTCAAATCCGATTTATCTAATACTTAATTGTTATAGTTTATAAGATCGTATCAATAAAGAACCTCTAGTAAAACCAAATTTAGAACCAAGAACAAAGAGATGTGACAAAATATATAACAGTTGCAAAAAATAATATTTTAATAAAAGTTAAGAAATATACTGAATTTTTATTATCCGGGTTAAGGCGTAGCATACTTTTGGCCTGCAAATTAAAATAATTGTGTGAGGAAATAATATATTTTAAAGCATACTTTTAGGCCTGCTAGGAAAATTACCTGTTTCAATTGTTTGAATGACTTTTGTATTCTTTCTTTCGTATTCGGCAAGCCAAGGACTATCTGTGATACAAAGGACATGCGGATAGTCTTTGCAATGGCAGAGTGATGCCGGATTTTTCGATTTTTCTCATAATTTCTGAATATCTGTAATTGTTGGTAAAATTATTTTGTTGAAATTGGAAAACCTTGAATGGTAATCGATAGCTGTGTCCTTCCGATATCCTTGCAGAAATGGTCAAGTTATTTGCTAAAAACGAATAACCTTCCTATAAAATAACCTCGCACTGGCCGATTTTGAAAAGACACAGCACGGATCGGAATTACTAGATCTATCCACCCCCACCCGCCTTCGCCAAATATTATATAAATTTCTGTTGACATTTCCAGTTGAAATTTGTTTGTTTTGTAACTTCATAAATTTGTAAGTTCTTTTTTACATCATTAAAATATAGGCGAGACATTAACATTAACAACTTAAATATTTTGACATGTCTATGCGATTTGTACAAGTCACAATTGGTATTTAAATATTTATATTATTGTATAATTATATCAGTTGCAAAAAATAATATTTTAATAAAAGTTAAGAAATATATTGAATTTTTTATTATTCGGGTTAAGGCGTAGCATACTTTTGGGCTGCAAAGTAAAATAATTGTGTGAGGAAATTGTTAATTTTAAAGCATACTTTTAGGCATACTAGGAAAATTACCTGTTTCAATTGTTTGAATGACTTTCGAATTCTTAATCAAGTTATTTGCTAAAAATGAATAACCTTCCTATAAAATAACCTCGCACTGGCCGATTTTCAAAAGACACAGCATGGATCAATAAATTTCTGTTGACATTTCCAGTTGAAATTTGTTTATTTTATAACTTCATAAATTTGTAAGTTCTTTTTTACATCATTAAAATATAGGCGAGACATTAACATTAACAAATTAAATATTTTGACATGTCTATGCGATTTGTACAAGTCACAATTGGTATTTAAATATTTCTATTAATGTATAATTATATCAGTTGCAAAAAATAATATTTTAATAAAAGTTAACAAATATATTGAATTTTTATTATTCGGGTTAAGGCGTAGCATACTTTTGGGCTGCAAATTAAAAATAATTGTGTGAGGAAATTGTTCATTTTAAAGCATACTTTTAGGTCTACTAGGAAAATTACCTGTTTCAATTGTTTGAATGACTTTCGTATTCTTAATCAAGTTATTTGCTAAAAACGAATTACCTTTCTATAAAATAACCTCGCACTGGCCGATTTTGAAAAGACAGCACGGATCGGAATTACTAGATCTATCCACCCCCACCCGTCTTCGCCAAATATTATATAAATTTCTGTTGACATTTCCAGTTGAAATTTGTTTATTTTATAACTTCACAAATTTGTAAGTTACTTATTTACATCATTTAAAATATAGACGAGACATTAACATTAACAAATTAAATACTTTGTCATGTCTATGCGATTTGTACAAGTCACAATTGGTATTTAAATATTTCTATTAATGTATAATTATATCAGTTGCAAAAAATAATATTTTAATAAAAGTTAACAAATATATTGAATTTTTATTATTCGGGTTAAGGCGTAGCATACTTTTGGGCTGCAAATTAAAAATAATTGTGTGAGGAAATTGTTCATTTTAAAGCATACTTTTAGGTCTACTAGGAAAATTACCTGTTTCAATTGTTTGAATGACTTTCGTATTCTTAATCAAGTTATTTGCTAAAAACGAATTACCTTTCTATAAAATAACCTCGCACTGGCCGATTTTGAAAAGACAGCACGGATCGGAATTACTAGATCTATCCACCCCCACCCGTCTTCGCCAAATATTATATAAATTTCTGTTGACATTTCCAGTTGAAATTTGTTTATTTTATAACTTCACAAATTTGTAAGTTACTTTTTTACATCATTTAAAATATAGACGAGACATTAACATTAACAAATCAATTATTTTGTCATGTCTATGCGATTTGTACAAGTCACAATTGGTATTTAAATATTTCTATTAATGTATAATTATATCAAAAATAAATTCTATGGCTCGCAGCTGCATTTAAAATGCGATCGCTCAGAGCGATGAAAGATGAGTGAGCGAGTACGAGTTCTGTTTGCAAATCATCTTACGTAGCACATTTGGAATGATGATCACAGGCAGCTGCTGGAGCACATGTGGCTATGTGGTGTGGTTGTGATGTTGATGTGGATGCTCGGCCAGATAGATGACATACACGAGCGGTATGACAAAACAGAGAGCGAGTATAAATATCAGCAGGCATATCCAGGACATGTCGCAATCGGAGCCAGACCAGTCAATCGCTCGCAGCGAGGGTCCTGGTATGGGACGTACTATCGGCGCATGCCTATCCACCAGCAAATCATCCATCAAGGCCGTATGCTCATCCGATGGCTGCTCCATGTTGGCTGCATACAAATAACGAAATGTAAAATTACAAACGTGAACAAAATGCCCCATATTGGTCTATGGAATATATATATATTAGTAAATACCAGCTAGTACTATATATTGTGGATATTTTATTTTCTTAGTTAATGCTCAGCTGCAGCAGCAACAGTTTTGAGTTTAGCTTGCAGCACAGGTGAGGTGTGTTATACAAAATGTAACTTAATTGTAGGTCATATAACGAGGAGTGGCGCTGAACTTGGCGTAGCTCTTGATAACCTTGTTGACGGCCTCGAGGAAATCCTTCTCGGTGGCCACCTTGCGACGCGCTCGTATGGCAAACATGCCTGCCTCCGTGCACACTGAACGAATCTCAGCGCCCGTCGAATTCGGACAGAGACGCGCTAAGAGATCAAAGCGTATGTCACGCTCCACGGACATCGAGCGGGCGTGTATTTTGAAGATGTGCGAGCGTCCATCCTGATCGGGAAGTCCAAACTCCACCTTACGATCCAGACGGCCGGGACGCATAAGCGCCGGGTCCAATGTGTCAGGGCGATTGGTAGCCATCAGCACCTTAATGTTGCCACGCGGATCGAAACCGTCCAGCTGATTAATAAGCTCCAGCATAGTACGTTGCACCTCGTTGTCGCCGCCAGCGCCGTCATCGAAGCGAGCACCGCCAATCGCATCGATTTCATCAAAGAAGATGAGACACGCCTTCTTGGAGCGAGCCATCTCGAAGAGTTCACGGACCATGCGTGCACCCTCTCCCACGTACTTCTGCACCAGTTCCGAGCCGATGACACGAATAAAGCAGGCATCCGTGCGATTCGCCACGGCACGCGCACAAAGTGTCTTGCCCGTTCCGGGTGGGCCAAAGAGCAGCACTCCCTTGGGTGGTTCAATACCGAGATTGACAAACTTTTCCGGGTGCAGCAGTGGTGTCTCCACGACTTCACGCAACTTTTCAATCTGCTCCTTGCAGCCACCCACATCACTGTAGGTAACATCCGGTTTATCCTCCACCTGCATCATGGTTACAGTCGGATCAATTTTGGGTGGTAGCGGTATGTGAATCTGATACTTGTTGCGATCAACGCCCACACGCATGCCCTCCTCAATGTCTGTGGGTGCAACGGAATCGGCCAGATCTACCACAAACTTGGCAAACTGCTTCACATTGATGATATACTTAGGATCATCGGAGTCGGCGTTGATGATCTTTGTGCAACGCGCTACTTGCAGCGGCTGCTCATTTTGCAGTATCTGCTTGTCAGCGGCCAAGTCCCACAGGGCTGGCGGTGCCAGGCCAGTGTCGCTCTCCTTGATTCCGGTTAACTCGTTAACCTGTTTCACGGCCTTCTGTATATCCTCCTCGATGTTTTTGATGGACTTGTGGTATTGACTCTGGCCATACGTTTTCAGCAGTTCGATGTCGCCTTCGTCAAGCGACTTAATTTCTTTCTCTTCCTCCTTCTTCTCGACCTTTACTTTGCGCTGATCATCCCCCAGATAGTCCGGCATTTTATTAATATTTAATATTTAACAGCGTTAAATGAACTAATTTTGTGTTTTTTTTCGCCAACGCTTGTGTTTTAGCAGCTTTATGGGCGAGTGTGGCCGTATTGAGAATGACTAAACAAATTGCTAGCTGCGCCCAACTTCACTGCTTACTTAGCAGACATTAACAGAAGCGCACACAGGGCGATTCAACTACACAAAGACTTTGCTAGGCTGGCCAGCTCTACCAGCTGTTAATCGCTATATTACATTTTTGAACATGATATCAAAATGCCAACCACCTTAAACTTTTAATAGTAATGCTTAATATTGACTCACCTCTGTCGTCCGGCGAACCATGTGTTCCTTCATAAAATTGGCTACCATCTTTGAATAAGGGCTGCACTTCGCCAGTTATCGCAGTGGAAGCATTCACAGCAGCCACCAGAAGTCGTTCATCGAGCATCATACGTGCATCTTCCAGAGGATTGCGTTCAATGGCAGGCTCCCTTTCTACATTATGCCTGGGACTGTTGTTCCCACTGCGATGAACAGAGGGCAGCTCATTCACTTCAGTGCTCCCCAGCAACACATTGTGCACTGTGACCGGGATGCGAATGATGCGATGTGCATGTATCTCATTGTCGCGATCAATCTTATTGAGGCGCTTAATGTCCGCCACGGAGCAGTAGAAGCGCAGCGCCAGCGCCTGCAGCGTATCGCCCTCCTGCACTTTCACCTCGAGCGTGTTCTCAAAGCGCGATATCCTTGTGTGACCGTTGGTGGTTCTGTTTCCCAACGGCATCATGTCCACGAATTCGTTGTCGTTATGGGCGGGTCGTACAAAAATATCGTCCACTCCCTCGGACTGTAAATTATCCCAGTTGTGATGTTGTTGGCGCCTGAAATACGGAGCGAATCATGAGTATGCATGTAAATCACAAAGCAATAGTCGAGTTGGCGCTGACTTACACATTTCGACGCATTATATTTTTGGTCTGGCTCGAATTGCTCGAATGCGTCTCTTATTTCTAGCTCACACACACACACACTGCAAGATTTAGTGCTTGTTAGCAGCGCACTCAAAGTAGCGTCTATTTAATTACGTGAAGTTTCGTAGGGAAATATATAAACAAACAAACCCACGTCTTGAGACTGATGAACTTGTTCACTCGAAACACCCTGTGCTATATTCAAACACTAAGAAGAAGAGCTTACATTTAATTTGCGCTTAGAAAACTTATCTCAACGATTCCACTGGCAAAAATGGTGTGCACGAATTTTGACTGTCTCCTAGATTCGATTTTGTTTTGGCCCCTTATCAGCGGATTAATAATATTATGTCTAAGGCAAGTTTAATATTTAACATTTAATTCAATTGAGCAACCCTGCACAATATACCTAGTAGCTGCAAGCAAAGAGGATGCTTGTGGCCCATAATATTCCTACACAAAACTCATTTATAACAAATATATCTTCAATATATGAACATTAGGATAAGATTTTAAAATACCTAAGAGTAAACATGAAAACGTGATAAATGTTTAGTGTCATTGAATGTGTCAAATTGTTGTGGATTTTAAATTGGTTACAGGGTATTTGAAGTGCGTACGCATCCAGACAACGCGATTGTGTTTATTTAGAAAAGCGCTAGGTTTTGCGCTCTTGTGTTTTTTTTTATTGTTTTTGAGTAAAACATGACGATATTTGCATTTCTAAAAAGCCGGCCAATATTTTGGCTAAGCGTAACCGGGAGCTCAGTGGGCGGAGCATGTTTTCTAAAGTAAGTCGATTTAGATTTGATTCAACAATTGATAATTACAAACTGATTATTACCGGTTGTAGAGATCTTATGCAAGGCTGCAAGTTCACAAAGGAATCGGATGAGACCGGCAAAGTTGTGATTGTGACCGGCTCCAATACTGGTATTGGCAAGGAGACGGTGCGGGAGCTGGCACGGCGAGGCGCCACAGTGTATATGGCTTGTAGGGATATGAAAAAGTGTGAGGAGGCACGCGAGGAGATCGTATTGGAGACACAGAATAAATACGTCTACTGTCGCCAATGTGACTTGGCCTCCCTGGATTCCATTCGCAACTTTGTAGCCAGGTAGGATCGCATCTCAAATCAAATCAATTGCGTATATTATAACAGTTATCATTCGGCTTAGCTTCAAGCGGGAACAGGACAAGCTGCACATACTCGTTAATAATGCGGGCGTCATGCGCTGTCCACGATCCCTGACCAGAGATGGGTTTGAGATGCAAATTGGCGTCAATCACTTGGGTCACTTTCTGCTCACCAATTTGATGCTGGATCTGCTTAAGGTACACCTGACTTAAGAATTTTAATTATATATATAGTTTCTATAATTTTTTTTTGTCACACCTTAGAAATCATCGCCCAGCCGAATTGTAAATGTGTCCAGTTTGGCGCATACGCGTGGTGAAATTAACACGGCGGACTTGAACAGTGAAAAGTCATATGATGAGGGCAAGGCTTACAATCAGAGCAAGCTGGCCAATGTGATGTTTACGCGGGAACTGGCCAGACGCTTGGAGGGAACTGGTGTGACTGTAAACGCCTTACATCCTGGCATTGTGGACACTGAACTCTTCAGACATATGAGCTTCTTCTCTAACTTCTTTGCAGGGTAAGTGGCCAAATAAATATCTGCTAACTTTTCAAAACATTTTGTATTGCAGATTGTTTGTTAGGCCGTTGTTTTGGCCATTCGTTAAGACGGCCAAAAACGGTGCGCAAACCAGCTTGTATGCTGCACTTGATCCGGACTTGGCCAACGTAACGGGTCAATACTTTAGCGACTGTCAGCCTCAACAAGTGGCAGTCGCTGCAACGGATACTCAAATTGCGAAATGGCTTTGGACTGTCAGCGAAAAATGGACACGCTCAGAAATTTTAAAAGTGACTCAGCCTATATAATTGCAAATAACATTTGTGATGCTCTAAAGAATAGAACGTTAATTGAATTCTTTAGTACGTTAATTTGTACATAACAGCATTAATAAATATCGATAAAAATGAATTCCATCCGATGTATTATTCAAGTGCTCAAAACATTCTAGATCATTACAATCGTTGTCATCGTGAGACGTCGTTTTTTAGCTATTTGAGCGTACGAAATTCATCACGTTCGTACAGAACAAATGCGCATTTAAATGCTTGCCGCAGTTGCCTTTGTCGTAGTTGCTAATTGAGCGTTGTTATAAGTTGTACGAATCACGTCATCCACAAAATGGGCTGCTTTATCGATTGTCTCATGTGCCCGTGCGTCGCGTGGGCGGCGGCTTTTGGCGTTGGAATCTATTTTCTAAGGTAGCTGGTATAAATATGATTAGCAATGATGACTTTATTGTTTATCTTGCAGAGAGTATATGCAAGGTGGAAAGTTTACGAAATACACGAATGAAACGGGCAAAGTTGTAATTGTGACCGGCGCAAACACGGGCATTGGCAAGGAGACCGTACTGGAATTGGCTCGTCGCAATGCAACCATTTATATGGCCTGTCGTGATAAGAAGAGAGCCGAGCAAGCAATGAAGGAAATCGTGCAGGAAACAAACAACAAAAGCATATTCTTCCGTGAACTGGACTTGGCATCTCTGGACTCCATTCGCAAGTTTGTCGACGAGTGAGTATGGCTTAAGACATTGTCAGCTGGAATGCCACAATGTAATTATCAATTCGATATGTGTATGTAGTTTCAAAAAGGAACAGGACAAACTGCACATTCTCATTAACAATGCGGGCGTTATGCGTTGTCCACATATGCTGACCAAGAATGGTTTCGAGATGCAGCTGGGTGTCAATCATATGGGTCACTTTTTGTTAACCAATTTGCTGCTGGATCTGTTGAAGGTAATAGTGCTAATATTACAACTTTCTCCAACTATTTAATCCAATGATTTTCTAGAAAACTGCACCCAGCCGTATTGTCAACGTTTCCAGCTTGGCCCATACGCGTGGTGCCATCAATATTGATGACTTGAACAGCGAGAAGTCCTATGACGAGGGCAATGCCTACAGTCAGAGCAAGTTGGCAAACTTATTGTTCACACGCGAGCTGGCCAAACGCTTGGAGGGCACTGGAGTGACCGTCAATGCTCTCCATCCCGGTGTTGTTGCCACTGAACTCGGCAGACACATGAAGATCCTTAACAATCTATTCGGCCGGTTAGTGTTTGTAATCATTAGCAAAAGGTTTATATTTCAACAAATATTTTACGCTTATAGCCTTGTTCTGAGAACTTTGTTGTGGCCCCTTATGAAAACACCAAAGAATGGTGCACAGACCACATTGTATGCTGCTCTAGATCCCGACTTGGATAATGTAACAGGCATGTACTTCAGCGATTGCGCCTTAAAGCCAGTAGCACCCGCTGCTATGGATGATAAAACCGGAAAATTCCTATGGGAGGAGAGCGAGAAATGGACACACTCAAAATATTAGATAAGACTTTAAAGAAACTACGAATACATGAAGAAAAAAAGGTTATTGTACATAAATAATAATAAAGAGAGAACGTTGCAGTCGGGCGTATCCGACTGTAAAATACACTGATACCAATAGATCATAACAGGTGTCACAGAATAAGGTGTAGCCAAGAAATATCGATCTTTGTAGAGGATTCCCAGTAATATATACTCCAAGTTATCCTATAAAATTGCGTTAGATATAGACTTGTGAATTTTTGAGGCGGAAGCGGTCCTGGCCGAAAAAAATATTAGAAGTTCCTAGTTTTGTAACCGTAGCTTTGAAATTATTGGAGATATGAGAAGGTGACACGCAACGTTTGAAATATTTTCGACGCGTTGCCTTCGGGATGTTACTTTCAAGACCCAAAGCGGAATACGACCCATGGTCACAGGAAAGACATGCAGCAGGTTTCCAGCGATTTGACGCCTCTATGTATTATCTGCTTAGTGGTAACAGGCTACTAGTCACGTAGAACAAGTCTGTAACATAACTTCTGTGAATAACATAGATATCGATATCGATCGATATCACTAACTTGAAGAAGAACAGTTAAATCGTTTTGAATAAAATATGTCATCGTTGATTATTTTATCAATCGGCTGATGGAATTGAAATAGATTATGGCTCTGGCTCTAATGTTATTGTAAAGAACAGTCCGTTTCCGTATTCGGAGCAGTAAGCAGCTAAAGGATGTCAACGTTCAGCGATTTAATGCCAAGTCCGTTGATAACTTGGCCGGCAGCAATAGGCCTTGCGGCATTTCTTATCAGGTATGGTTCGTCACAATGCTAGGCATGTTTCGTGTCTTATCATACCAAATCTCGTAGGCGCTATGTGCAGAGTGGACAATTCGAAAAGGAAACTGATGAAACTGGCAAGATTGTGATCGTAACTGGCTCAAATATGGGTATTGGCAAGGAGACTGTTCTGGAGCTGGCACGACGAGGCGCCACAGTGTATATGGCCTGTCGAAATAAGAGTAAGACGGAGAAGGCTCTTAAGGAAATTATTGAACAGACGGGCAACAAAAACATATTCTTTCGGGAACTGGACCTATCCTCTCTAGCATCAGTGCGCAAATTTGTCTCCAAGTGAGTCAGCACTTAATGAAATTACTTGTGGAAATCAAATGCATATCCTTTGCATTTCGCAACAGACGGTTTTTTGTAATTGCGCATCGTAACTACTTATTTTCCTAATTTTTTTTTTCTTGTGCCCGAAAAAAATTTATGACTTGTTCCATTATTAAGATGTGCTTCTTCTGACTCTTCTATTAAAACTGTTGTGTTAAGTCATATGTCTAGTATTTCGCGATCTTTGTAATCGCACTTAATGAGGCGTGCTCCTCGGTCGGTTGTGTAGGAGGTGTGCTTGGTATCATTGGGCTACTTAAATGTGTTGCTCGTTAGTACTTCAATGTCCAAAAATATTTAACATATTTACCTCATTATATAATGGTAGCTTCAAGGAAGAACAGGATGAGCTGCATATTCTCATCAACAATGCCGGCGTAATTCTCGAAACACGCGGCCTAACGGAGGATGGCTTCGAGATGCAGCTGGGTGTTAACCACATGGGTCATTTTTTGCTAACCGTTTTGTTACTCGATCTGCTGAAGGTAAGAAATACCTTGTGTTGCAAATATGCGTACTGATTCAAGTTTAATAACTTCCAGAAATCTGCACCCAGCCGCATTATAAATGTGTCTAGCCTGGCCCACACACATGGTGAAATCAAAGTGGACGATCTGAATAGCGAGAAGAACTATCAGGGGGGCAAAGCTTACAGTCAAAGCAAATTGGCCAACGTAATGTTTACGCGTGAGTTGGCTAAACGCTTGGAGGGCACTGGTGTGACCGTTAATGCTCTACATCCCGGTATGGTGAACACCGAAATTGCTAAAAACTTTATATTGGCCCAAACGAAACTCGTACGGTAAGTATGCAATTCGCTAATCTAAAATTAATTCCATTATCACATTTATTATTTATTTTTTTGTAGATTATTCGCTAAACTTATTTTCATGCTATTTACGAAAGATGTCAAGAGTGGCGCACAAACCACATTGTATGCCGCACTGGATCCGGACTTAGATGCCGTAACCGGACAGTACTTTAGCGATTGTAAGCCAAAGAAAGTCGGACACGCTGCCACCGATGAGAAGGTTAGCCAATTCCTGTGGGAAGAGAGCATGAAGTGGACAGGCGCACCGAAAGTTATTTGAGTTAAAGCATTGGCTTTTATTTCACATTGAATAGTTGCAAAACTTGCCGGGATTATCGCAGTTTAGCATACTATTTAAGTGTTATACTAATCCGCCTAACAAGCACTCGATTAAATTAGTAACATAAATAAATTTCCATATATAATGCATTGTTCAAGCGTGTTACTGTTGATATACTCCCATTCAGTTGGATGTGCCCTTCGCAATTTCGCCTGCCTGGATAAACACCCTTTCAAATTTTAGTGACTGTAGCTTACAAATTGTGGAAGATATGCGCATTTCAGATTGGGGGCATGGTCTGCATACATATGCCGATCTTTGAAGGAGGCTGCCAGAAAGTTACAAGGTAACAAGTTACTAAAGGCGTAGAACAAGGCTGTAAGCTAAAATCTGTAAATAACATAGATATCGATATCGATCGATATCACCAATTTGAAGGAGAAACGATAAATCGTTTTAAATACAATGTGTCATCGTTGATTATTTTATCAATCAACTGATAGGAATTGAAATAGATTATGGCTCTGGCTCTAATGTTATTGCAAAGAACAGTCCGTTCGCGTATTTCGAGCAGTAAGCAGCTAAAAAATGTCAACGGAAGTTCAAAGCAGGTATGATTAGTCACAATGACAGGCATATTTCGTGTCTTATCATAGCATATCTCGTAGGCGCAATGTGCAGAGTGGACAATTCAAAAAGGAAACTGATGAAACTGGCAAAGTTGTGATCGTAACCGGCTCAAATACGGGTATTGGAAAGGAGACTGTTCTGGAGCTGGCACGACGAGGCGCCACAGTGTATATGGCCTGTCGAAATAAGAGTAAGACGGAGAAGGCTCTTAAGGAAATTATTGAACAGACGGGCAACAAAAACATATTCTTTCGGGAACTGGACCTATCCTCTCTAGCATCAGTGCGCAAATTTGTCTCCAAGTGAGTGAAATTACTTGTGGAAATCAAATACATTTCCTTTGCATATCGCAACACAGTTTTTTTAATTGCGCATCGTAATTCCTTATTTTTATTTATTCTTGTGCCCGAGAAAATTTGTGACTTGTGTTTCATCGGTTTGGTGTAAAACACTAAAGAACACAAAATAATTAAGTAAAGCGTTTTATTTTATTTATTATAATCCATAACCTATTTCGAATCTTATGATCAAATTAGAATGTGTTTTCCATTAATAAGATGTGCTTCTTCTGTCTCTTCTATTAAAACTGTTGTGTTAAGTCATATGTCTCGTATTTCGCGATCTTCGTAACCGCACTTAATGAGGCGCACTGCTCGGTCGGTTGTGTTGGAGGTGGGTCACAGTTGCCTGGGTCCGTGCGTTAATAAGCCCGTGCTTGGTATCATTGGGCTACTTAAATGTGTTGCTCGCTAGTACTTCAACGTACAAAAATATTTATAATATTTTCCTCATTGTAAGCTCTAACAGGGCACTGGTTGGTCAGCATTCACGCCAATAGACCCCAGGTGCCGTATAATAACTTCTGCAGAAGCTGCGAAGAAGAGGAAGAGGTAGAATCCCCGGAATACTTCTGCTTCTGCCCAGCACTTGCCAGGAAGCCGCTGGCAATCCTGGGAAATTATTCCCTAACTAGCCTATGAGAGCTAGCAAAAATGAAACCGGCCAGTATCGCAAAATTTAGAAACGCAACTGAATGGTCAAATTTCTGACTTTTTTGAGGTTTTTAAAGCACGGGTGTAGGAGAAATCTACCCCAGATCCCATACGGTATCACAACCGGCCAAAAATTGCCTAAGTGTCACAACCCCTCGGGCTTACAACCGTTTTAGCCTAACCTAACCACATTGTATAATGATAGCTTCAAGGAAGAACAGGATGAGCTGCATATTCTCATCAACAATGCCGGCCTAATTCTTGAAACACGCTGTTTAACTGAGGATGGCTTCGAGATGCAACTGGGTGTTAACCACATGGGTCATTTTTTGCTAACCATTTTGTTACTCGACCTGCTGAGGGTAAGAAATACTTTGTCTTGCAAATACGCGTACTGATTCAGGTTTAATAACTTCCAGAAATCTGCACCCAGCCGCATTATAAATGTGTCTAGCGATCTCCACACATGTGGTAAAATCAAAGTCGATGATCTGAATAGCGAAAAGAAGTATAGCGCGGGCAAGGCTTACAGTCAGAGCAAATTGGCCAACGTAATGTTTACGCGTGAGTTGGCTAAACGCTTGGAGGGCACTGGTGTGACCGTTAATGCTCTACATCCCGGTGTAGTGGACACGGAATTTTCCAGAAACTTGAAATTTGTCCAATCGAAAGTCGGACAGTGAGTATGCAATTAGCTAATCTAAAATTAACTCCATTATCACATTTATTATTTGTTGTTTTGTAGAGTAATTTTGAAGCCACTTTTCGTGCTATTTACAAAAGATGCCAAGAGTGGCGCAAAAACCACATTGTATGCCGCACTGGATCCGGACTTAGATGCCGTAACCGGACAGTACTTTAGCGATTGTAAGCCAAAGAAAGTCGGACACGCTGCCACCAATGAGAAGGTTAGCCAATTCCTGTGGGAAGAGAGCATGAAGTGGACAGGCGCACCGAAAGTTATTTGAGTTAAAGCATTGGCTTTTATTTCACATTGGATAGTTTCAGTACTTGCCGGGATTATCGCAGTTCAGCATACTTTTCAAGTGTAATACTAATACCGCTTAGCAAGCACTTGATTAAATGAGTAACATAAATAAATTTCCATATATAATGCATTGTTCAAGCGTGTTAATATTGATATATTCCGATTTAGTTGGCTGTGCCCTGCGTAATTTCGCCTGGCTGGATAAAGAGACGTGAGTAGAGGGCATGTGTAGTCGGCTCCTTCTTGTCGGGCGTGTTGGAAACGGTGTTGACATACGTATACTGCATGTAGAAACCCAGTGTCACCTCATCGCCCGGCTGCAGTTCAACTGCTGGGGTGAACTGGAGTCGCATCAGGACCTTGTTGCCCTTGCGCCAAACAATGAATTTAGGCTCCTCGATGGGCGCCTGCACATCCTCATCGAACTCCTTGGAATCGTCGCGTTGACTCAACACAAACTCACTGTCCAGTGGCACAATTGTCGCATTGGCCAAATCACGTACTTCACGCGTCACTTCCCTTGTCGAATTCTGACGGGTCAAGGTGACGCCCGTGGCCTTTAGCAAGGGAGATGACGTAATGGCCTCCTCCTTGATTCTGCAGCCCTGCATGAAGGCATCCATATTGACTTGCGCATCCGCTGGTGGCGCATCCAATATACTAATTGTCATGTCATACATAGTAGGATTGGTGAACTTCAGGAATATCGCATTGGTCTGGCCGGGCTGCAGTGGCTGCTCGCTGCGCACCATGACCACCTCGGGAACGTGATAGCTGGCAAAGAGCTGTATGCGATACTTGATGGACGTTGGATGATACTCCGGCTTGATCAGATTATGCTCGCAATGCCGGCAACGTAGCGAACGCTTGATCCACAACGAACGTCGCTGCGGATAGAGGTTGCTGACAGCCGTGGGCTGATCCGCCGGCTGGCTGTGCCGTTGCGCCACTGTCGTTATGTTGCGCAGATTTATTGGCTGCGTGAAGATGTCCTCGGGCAGGGCCTCAACCTCAGCACTCGCCTCGGCGGGCGTGATGTTGATCGGCTTCGTTTTGGGTATGCTCTTGTCGTTCCAGCCGATCTGACGTCGGATCAGCGATACGGTCAGACCCGTGCGATCGGTTAGACTGGGAAACTTGTGCTGCTTGGGCGCCTTGCGACGCATGAACTCCTGTTTCTCCTGCTTCTCTTGCAGCACCACCGACTGATAGTATTCCATGAGTGTGTTGAAGCGCACCTGATAAAGGCATTCGTTGTCCGGCCAGGTGCCTGTGGCCACGCCCTGATCCGGTATGCCCACGTCCCGTGTGGTCCAGCGGCACGACAGACATGATAAATAGTACATCTTCTTTGTTGTTGGCATCGCTGAGGGCTTTGGACTGGGTGCAGCATCCGAGCCGCTTTCACCGCCGTCCTTGGACTCATCGGCTTTGCGCACAACCGGAACGGTGGTGGCCCGTGCAGACAGTGTGTGCTGACAGCATGGACAGTCGAAGCAGTTAGCACAACAGTTCTTCTTGTGGCGCGCCTCCGAGGATGGTATATTCTCCAGGCAATTGGAGCAGAAGTGTGACTCAATCTCATGGCAGACGCAAAAGCCACACCTCAACTTCGGGCAGTGGCGGCAGAAGAACAGCTTATTGATCGGATTCAAAATGCCGCAGGAGCATGCATACTTAACGGGACTCGGTTGCATGAAACTCATCTTTTACCAAAAACAAATTACACTTTTGCAGACGCTCAATTTGCAAATATTTCTTCCTCTTCCACCAATGACGACAGCTCAACTCACAGCTGTATTAATATTGCTATGCACATCTGGTCACACCGACTATAATTTCGTGTTATTATTTTTAACAGAATTATGTTAATATCTTAGTATCTTCTCGCAATTAACAGTACTGCACTTTGGCGGGTAATTTGTGTTTGTAAATATTTGGCAAAGCAATGTGCTTATTCAAGGGGATATAATATATAAATGCATAAGTAATATATTCACTTGAAATAATCTGTGCCAATAGCATGTCGAGTTTTTAAACGATGTAATCAATCTGGTCAAAATTGTTGGTATTATATTAGTATAATTCTGCAATATGTAACTAACCATTTTAATCGTAATAATTATTACTTAATGTTTTCACTTTCATTGTTTATTTTTTTTTTAATTTGTTTTCCTAATATTTTCTGTTTCTATCAACAGATATTTAGTTTTTTTTCTCTAAGTGGTCAATTAGCAAGGTATTGTCAATTTTGAAGTGATGTGAATAGTGGTTTTATTTTTCTACTCTACATAAATAGTTATAACGAACTTCCGAGCAAACACTTAAAAAATAACAACATTCCCCACAACACTTTAACCAACACTTTAATTACAAGAAGAAACTCTCAATAGTTGATTTAGAGAATTTAATAAACCACAATTAACTATAAATATACATTTTAAATAAAGTAAACTTACAAAATATTCTTTTGATAAATCTCTTAATCTGGTTTTTATTTTAGCCTTGAGTTCGTGTCTAAGGTCTTTTGTTTTGAGTGTTAATGAATCTGTTACAAGAGCTCTTAATTTGTTTCTTATATATTTATATTAAATATGATCTTGGTTATATTTATGCATATACATATGTAGCTAGGTATATGAAGGTATAAGCTAAGATAAGGTACTTGTTGGATAATATTAATATCTATGTATTCTACAATAAGGTACATCATCATCAGTCTGTACTCTCACGTTGCCAGTGAAAGAATTTAGCACTCTAGCCAAAGAAGTTGGGCACAAAGAGCTTCTTGCGCTTGGCGCGAGTCCTCCTGTAGCGCACAATGGGCGAGAATCTATAACTATCCGAGAGATCATCGTTGAAGTAGGAACCATAACTACGCTGACTTGAGCTCGGCACGGGAGCAATATAGCCATTATCCACATAGTAGTAGCCCGTATTAAGCTTATCCAAATACTCGGCTGAGAGGGGCTTGCCATATGTTAGAGCATAGGAATTGTGGCTATCGTATTTTTTGTGATCGTAGCTGCTCTCGTAGCTGTTCTTATAACTATCCAGATCGTAGTAAGTGGCCTTGGCGCTGCATTCTGATAACTTGCAGATAACAATGCAGAGTAGCAGGGTCATCCAGGTGTACAATTGCTGTAAATGTGATATACATTTAATACCAGTCTGGTGGCTGGCTTAAGTTAAGCAATGCTTACCTTGAGTTCCATTGCTGCTGATTTGAATACTCCGTTTTAGAATGTTTTTATACGCTGTGTGTGTGCTTGAAACGATTGTTGCTTTCGTTCTCCGTGCTCAACTCCAAAGAATTCTACCCTTATATACGAAAATGTGCTTCATTTCGCACCCGAATGTGAAAATAAGTTTTCTGTTGTTGCTTTTATGTTATTACATATATTGCCAAAGCGCAGATGCGAAGCATCGGCACATTCGACGCATTTTTTGAGGGGGGGCTCATCTTAATCTTTGAGGCAGCCGGTTTTACTTCGGCTTTGGCTGTCTGGGTTCTCCTGCGTGTGCCCAACTCTAGTCTGATTCATTTTGTGGTCAGGCTCTAATTGCAACTTAATTTATTGCAGCGTGCTCGAAATTCTAGTTTGATTTGGAAAACTTTTAACAATGCGGAAAGATTTGACGACTTGAAATGTGTATTTGATTAAAGCCTTTGCTTTACACGTTTGCCTATGTTAATCATTTGTATATATTCGTTTCAATTAAATTTGTATTTTTTCAGAGCTGTTGGGTCTCAAATGACAATAAGATTTGTAACTGGCGCCTATCGGTAACTGTGTGGACACGATTTGAATTCTATATATATAAATATTGATATAGATTAGCTTTATTATTGTTACTACGACTTTATGGAATTAACACTAAAAATAAACCAAAGTTGTAAACAAATAATGAAATTTATTTTAGATTAGATTTAGATTTTAAAGGAAAGATGCTAAAGGGTGGACAATAAGTATATATACATTTAAGTGCATAGTTTTTTACAATATTCACAATTTGTAATAACCGCTATATATTTAAGTGTAACACGCTTGTGATTATTTTTATTGATTATAAAGTTGATTTGATTAAGTGTAAATATAAACATGCTAATTAAATACAATATTTCTGGCATTAAAATAAATATAATGAACGCTTCACGTCAACAACAATGAACAGCAAAAGCTGTTTTCTACAATTTCATTGTGGTTTTTGCGTAAAATTCCATGAGTCAAATACAAAACGCAATTGCAAATATTTTGGCAGCAAGTAATCAAGTGTGAAATGTAAATATATATACATATATAACGGTTGATCTGTAAGAAAGTATGTATAAGATATTATGTTGGGGTTCACAGTAAAGGTAGACTTTAAATTAAATTGGTTTTTGACCTGGTCAACGACATTCTCACGATTCAATTGCAACTCACGTTTCATTCAAGCGAAAGTCTTCACGAGATGAAGGTATTATTCGGGTATTATATAGACTTGTTTCTCATTTTTAAGCTTGTTGTGCCAAATTTCATACCTTCTATCTAATTAAATGCAATAAGTGCGACACTTATTCCGTAACTCTGCCACATTCAGCAAAGTTCAATGGGTTGATGGTAAATCGACTTAAATGCTTTGGCTCCATGTGTGAAGCTCAAAAAATAAATATAGCAGTATTTTAATATAGCACATTTGCGTTAAAATGAATTGTCTTCGACAATAAAATGTGGAAAATTTGGTGTCTGGGACCAGCTATTTTATTGACATGGTCCTCTTTAGAAAGCTGTGGTAAATAATAAATCGTTTTATTTTCAGGTGGCGGTCAAAAGATGCTCTCCATATGTGAAACGTAAATCGGGCAGCAGGAGCACTATTCTGAATACATATTAAATAAACATTTCGAATAGCAAACATTTGCATGGAGTGCCAAATATTTCACGTCTAATTGTTAATCCCAATACGTTGGATACGCATTGCTATGCAAATGCCGAGCTGGTAATCAATAACGCATATAAACAGCGTATTATTTACTTTTTTCACGATCAACATTATTTGAAACAGGTGGCAGATGGAGTCCCCATATCGTTACCTTGCTTACAAATAAACATGTTTGTCATTTCCTTATTTACAAAGATTTGACAGCAAGTTATGGCATACGTGATACATTACATTTCGTTCCTCTAATTCAAGTGTTTACTGTGCATAGCTGACTAACCAGCAGCTAGAAATCACATGCGCTAATAGCTGCTAAACTAATTGCCAGGACTGGTTCCTGGTGCGTCAGAAGCGTTTCATCTTTTAATTACCATTAATTTTGCTATGCTTGCGGAATTTTATAAGCAAATTAAACACGTTTTAAATAAACAAATATCTCTATTTTGTATTGATAATAAACCACTAAAGTTAAGTTATATTTAAAAATAGCTATTCTTTTTTAACAAGATGAGGACTATTTCTTCTTTAACAGCAGATGACCCTTTGGCTTGAGCTTGTTCTGCATGATGCGTTCCTTGTCTGCCTGGGCAGCCGCCTTAAGACGCTCGTGACGCTGCATGGCAAAGTCCAGTTCGCTGCTGAGCTCCACAATTTTGGCAGCAATCTCCTGTTGCTTCATCAAGCGCTTCTTCTGATTCGACTGCAATAGAAGAAATTTGTGTTAAAGTTGATTGCAACAAGAGTGGGAATTCATGCTACTTACTCCTAACGGCGTCGTCCTACCATCAAGGAACGTATAGTCGGGCAGATTGGTGAGTGGACCAAAGGCATTTGGATTCTCCTGCAATCCCTTGGCCGCTCTCCACTTCTGGTCAATGGAACGAACGGCGGTGAGCGCCACGTGACGCTGTGCTGTTGATTGATTGAGAAAACACTTGCGTTGAATTAAAAGCACTGCAGAAAGTACACACAACGACTTACCGGTAATTAAACCTGTGTTTCTAAGGCAAAGTCGGCTTATTTGATTCATTGTATTTTATAAAACACAAAACGCTCACATAACCACTCTAGAGTTGCCTTCAATTGTTCAATTGAACTAACGAGGTCTTCAATTGTAGTTCATTTGACATGCCGCTCACTTTCAGCACAGCTGTTCCATTAGTGATTAATCAACTTATCGATATCCGGACCTGTAACTGTTATCGGCATAGCCAACTTTACTGATAGTGAAAAATAATTAATTAATTTACCAAGTTGAAAGCATTTATTGAAAAGTAGGTCACACAAAAAATGGCAACCAGAACCAACACAATCGAACGCAATGCAAATGGCAGCGTCAAATCCTCATCACTGCGAGAAATTTGCGCGCGAGCTATGACAAAATCCGAATGGGATGACAAGGTAAGAATTCAGAGAGCGGGGCAAAAACCGAAGAGGCCAAAAGCACAGCGCGTGTCTCACTAAATATAATATTTTGTCATACTTAAATTTTTTAGGACGAGTTTCTGGACGTTATTTACTGGTCACGTCAAGTGTTTGGCATCATACTCGGCATCGTCTGGGGCATTGTGCCGCTTAAGGGCTTTCTGGGCCTTGTGCTGTAAGTGGAACTCTGCACACCTAATTATAGAAATTGGAGCGAACAGCTTTAATATTATAACAAATAATTAAATTCACAGATTTGCCGGCATCAGCTGCGGCGTTGTCTACCTGTACGCCATCAATTTTCAAAATGTGGATGAGGATGCTTACGGCGGTGCGTGGGAGCTGGTGAAGGAGGGTTTTATGACATCGTTTGCCGGTTTTCTAGTGACGTGGATTATCTTCTACACCGGCCTGCACTACGACACAATAATGGCGGCGAAATCTTCATAATACCAGCCATAGAGTGAGTGAGTGAGGGAGAGGTGTAGAAAGTATCCGACGCACTGCAAGTAGATGAAAAAAGACCAGAAGAAGCAATAACCGATTCCACAGTTCAAATGCAATTGAAGCAAATCATTTTTGCAGCGCCAAAGCATCAATCATAATAATATTAATTGAATTGCCCAACTTTTTGTGTCCATGTAGATTGTTAAAAATGTGTAGCCAATTATGAGTAATTTTATGTGTGCATTTTTTTTTCATTATTTACAATAATCGCCGGATATATTTGCGAGACTTGTGCGATTTTTCTGTGAAAAATACGCAAGTGAGCAGCAAACCTGTTGAGGATTGTTAATACCATGTATGAAATCTATTAAAGCGCCGAGATTAATTGACTCCTTTATTTTTTCTGTTTCTTTTTTTTTATTAAAAATTATTGTTCTACAGTTATAAGGTAGCTGACGACGGGGCTAGAACTAATATTCCAAGGCAACGGCCGGATTGCTGGCCGTGGTGCCGTTGTGACCATTTTGGCCCATTTCGTGCTGAAACTTCTCGGGCAGTTGGCCACTTTGCAGGATCTGCGAGAGTCGCTCCACCTCTGCCAGTGAACTGGCCCGTTTAATGGCCTCGCGTATGCGCTGCATATCTTCGGGATTGGCGAACCGACCGCCGCCATCGGCAGCCGCTTTACCGTTGGTCGCCTCGGCGGCGAGGGCGGCGGCAGCGCTTAGCTTGGACTTTTTGGTCACCTCCTTGAGCAGATCCTTGCCCGGCTTGGTGCGAAAGAACTCAAGCGCCTGCTGCCTGTCTTTCTGTTTGATCTTTCGAAAATCCAGCAATCGCAACTGAGGAAACTTGTAAGCCATATATTCGCGATAATTGGGCTTTGTTGATACCGGATTAATGAGTAGACATATCGTGTCCAGCTTCTTAAATCCGCTGAGTGCCTCCAGATCGCTTAGCTCCTGCAAATTGTTGCCCGTCAGAATGATGGAGCTTAGATTCGGGATAACCTCCTCCAAGCCGTCGCTGATCCGCAAGATGCGATTGTTGTTCAGCAGCAGGCACTTGAGCCGCGGCAGATGTGGCAGATTGTCCAGTTTGCGCAGATCATTGTCGGACAGATCGATCGTATCGAACTGGTCCAATGTGGCACCCAAATTCTCGATTTGTGGAATTTTGTAGCCGCGTAAATCGAGTTCGCGCTCCCGGCATGGGTTTATGTATTGCATGGACTGGTTTATCAGCTCCGGCGTTAGTTTCACCATCTTGACGGGGCAGGAATATAACTATTTCTAACAATACCTTATAGATTCAGTCGCAAATTGCTTTTTTTTCTTACTTTATTCCATAAAAAAAATATTGCAAAAGGCGACGCGAGTTTGCGAATCAGTGTGACCGAAGCGTGCATCCCACAAAACACCAAAACCGAAAACTCAGTTTCGATGACAACAATCACAACGATAACAATCACCATGTGTTATCAACACAACCCAGTACTGCATAGCGCAACGACTTTGGCCCACATTTAAAAGAGAAACAAACACCAAGTTGGACATTTTTGATTTAATTTTAATTCGAATTTCAATACATTACAATAAATTTGCAAGAGTGCTTAAACTTTAATGAACACGTTACAATCATTCGTTTATTCGTTTTGTTGCTGTTGTCTTGGTTTTGAAATGGCAAACTACATATTTGAGCCAACTATGGGAAAATCGTTCAACACTCTTTAAAATTGAAGTGTATTCGTGGTTCGGTGGTGGTGGACTGGGTTTAAATGTTATTCATAAACATTATTTTTATCATTACGTGCAAACTACATGTGTGTGTTCATAATGTTTCTATTAAAAATTTAAATCTTGACAAATGTAGTTTTTCTGTAATTTATTAAATGCAATTTTATTAAATGTTTTTCTGTTCTGCCTAGTTGCTTAGCGTTAATTTGTTAACTTGGTAAAAATTAAATAAAGATACTAAAAAACAAAAAATAAAAAGATTGTCGTTTACATATACATAGTACTAAGTAAATGGAAATAATGTTGAAAATAAAAAATACACATAGTTTTCTTTTGTTTGGAAGCAGTTATAAAAAATATTATATTTGATTTTTAATTTTGTTTTTGTTTTTATTTAATTTGTTTAGGCCATTAAAGTAGTTTTTATGCACGCAATCGATTTATACATAAACATATATATCATAATATTCATTGCGCTCTTCCTCGTTAGTTACTTCTATTCAATAGATAAATTGAAAAATAGATTTGTTTCTTGTATATAATTGGCACTTAACTCATTTTAAAATACATAAAAATATAGTACATAAAAACGTTGGTTGTTTTTGTTTGTTTGTTGTTTGTTGTTGTTTATAAATATGCAAAAGTTATTTTGGGTAAAAAGTATATATAAATAAATAAATCACGTTCATTCAATATTGCCAAAGAGTTAAAAACAAAAAACACGCGCGCGCCATTGCACATAAATGAAAGAGTTCAGTACGAATTAGTTGCAACCTTTCCACATTATACCAATATTATCAATTATCATTAGCATTTATCATTATTATCATATTAACTTTAAGTCTGCTAATTTTTTTCTTTTCTTTTCCTTTCCTTTCTTTTGTTGGGGAGGGGATTGGGGGGTTTGGGCGTGAGGAATGTTGAGTTGAGCATATATTTATAATAGACAATTTATAAATCAACGACATCCTCTTTCGTATAGGTCGACTCCCTAAACATGCGTCTCGGCGAGTTGCTCTGCAGGCCTTCAACTAATGTCTCCTGTTGGTTAAAATTTGAATTGATTCGCATTTTAAATACACACATCGAAAATATGTACACAACTACAGGTTATTTAGGCATTTCGGCATTAAGGCATGCACATACAATGAATGAAAATAACTTATAAGCGACAATTAAATGTAAAACACATACAATACAATTGATGAGCACCGAAAGACACACACACAAAAACATTAAACAACAACATTAAAGCCACATTAAATTTCAAAGGAATGTCTTATTTTTTTTTTGATGATTAGGCACAAAGCGTAAACACAACGAGAGCAAGAGAGATAGATGACTGTGGTTCGGTCCAGTGTTCCACTCAAACCTCAAATAGCGTTGACACCTCTTTGCCCGCAATGCGCTTCACATTGCTCTCCGCACAGCTGTTCGCCTTGGAAGTCGTCCGCTGGGCGTTGCGCATGCTCAGGATCTCATTGCTGATGAGACTGGCACAGGCCATGGCATGATGATTATTTGTACTTCGGCTAGAACTGGAGCTGGAATTGGAAATAGAACTGCTGCCATGCTCAGTGATGATCGTTTTGCTGAGCGTCTCTTGGGTCTCGCTGTTTACACTGCTCGTGCTGATGATCTTTGAGCGCATCTGATTGTTTAATACTGTTGTCGTTGTAGTCATTGTTGTTGTCGTTGAATTGTTGCTGTTGCTGCTATTGCTGATATTGCTGATGTTGCTTGTATTGCTGGCAGTGCTCATGCGACTGACTGCAGACTGACTCAACATGGTTCTGGGCATTATGGGCGGCTTAAGGGGCAGGTCTGATGTTTTTGTTTTGGTTTTTTACAATACGTTTACGAGTACACAACAAATCATAATATGAAAGTAAATAAAATACAAAACAATAAGATATATAAACTTGCAATAACTACTCGAATCGAAGTGCTCTCTTTTTCTACGGGCAGGCACACAGTTCATTCGCATGCAGCACTTGCCTTGCTCTACTCACCCAAACGACTCAGACCAGCGGCCAGTTCCCGCACCGACTTCTTTTCGAGTGCAGCGCCTGCAAATAACAAACGAGTGGGAGTTGAGCAAAGGTAACCGGATTGGGATAAAATCATTACTCACCTGGCGTAATGCCAACAATGCTGCCACCGCCGCCCGCGGATAGAGCAATGCCCGGTGTAATACCCACAATGGAACCGCCAACGCCTTGACCAAAAGGCACCACTTCCACATCTGAAATTATTATTGTTATAATTGTTGTTATGAGAAATAGATGATGGATCTAAGAGACTATGACTCGACTTGGCTTTTGTTAATATCGAAGATTTACAAATTCAAAAATATATAGAACAATGCTTTATACATTTTCCAACACAATTCTATTAATTCCTACTAAATATCTTTATAAAACTATAACTAAATTTTTAGCTACTAAATTCGCACCTTCTTCCAGCATATCGGGCGTTGTTTTGTTTGAGTCAACGCTGCCATTTCCCGTTAGCAGGTCCTTGGGTTCGTTGCCCACCACGGACCAGGGACGCGGCTTCTGCAGAGCGATGGGTGTGCGCAGAATGCCGTTGCTCGTCTTGACCAACAAGCTGCCATCGTTGCCGACGGCGGCCACTGAGCCCATGCCTGTGGCATGGCTCTTGATGGAGTCACTGCTGGGCGAGCGCATTCGCTCGTCGCGTGTGCCCGCCTTCAGGAGACCACCGCTGGGCACTGGAACGTCCTCGCTGTTGCCCGGGCCGCTTTCGGTGCGCATCTTTACCAGCGGCGATTTGCGACCCACTAGCGGTGAATACTTCTCCAGGTTATCCGTGGAACGCGAACGTGTTGCCCACGAGGCGCCTGTGAGAACAAAAAAAACATATTTATCACTTACGATCTTCATTTTGAGAGCATTAAATCTAAAAAATATATAATTTACAACTGAACTTAAAAAAAAATGTAAGACTTATCCAATGAAATTATTATATTCCAAGGATAAAATGCCTTTATAAAAAACATATATTATTAAAAGTTTGTGTATTAAAGAACTAAAACAAAAAACATTTAAATTTATCGAATGAAATTACTATATTTACAGCATTATTATTAAAATAATTTTAAAAAA
The DNA here is from genome assembly GCA_035042305.1 of Drosophila glabriapex. Classification (NCBI taxonomy): domain Eukaryota; kingdom Metazoa; phylum Arthropoda; class Insecta; order Diptera; family Drosophilidae; genus Drosophila; species Drosophila glabriapex. The sequence continues at coordinate 19,560,006 of JAWNLN010000046.1, forward strand.
ACATTAAAATTGATTATTATATTTAAAACATGACATTTTATTTTATAAAAAACATATAATTTAACAGTTAGTTTAATAAAATCTTACATTTCATATTTTGTTCATACAAAAATGGGACACTTAGTATCTAAAATTGCATGCCAATTGGAATGGGATCCATTTTAAAATTCACTTACTCTTGAGCAGTGGCGACTGTCGCTCCAATTTGATGGGTCGACGCTCCTCGAGGATTGGCGTCGTCTCCTCGGAGGTCATGTGACCATTGCCATCGCGACTCATCGTCGGGCTGTCGACAAACGAGAGCGAGCTGCACTCCTCGGATGTGGGCGAGACGAGAGGCGTTAGCGTTGTGGGCGTCACCGAGCCGGGTCGAAAGAAGTGCTCGAGGCCATCGCCAATGTCCCGACCTGCGAAGGCGGCGCATTCGGCATTGACCAGGGGTCGGGTCGGTGCACGCGTTTTGGCCCGCTTCGGACGACCCTTAACCAGATGCTGCAGCTGAAAGGAGGCACTCGGCAGTTCCGTAATTGAGTCACAGCACTCGTCCACGCCGCCATCATCAATGGCCGCCATGCTGTCGCTCATGTGGACACTGCTGCTGGCTGTGGCACCCGAAATGCCCAAGGCAACGGCAGCGGCACGCGTCGACAGCTGCGAGCTGGACCGATGCGATGAAGGTGACTCCAGCAGATCGGGTATGTGACTCAGGCTGAGATTCTCCACGACAGACTGGGGACGCACCTTGCGGGCAACCGAGCGACGTTTCGTTGGCAAATGCGGTGTGGCCTATTCGATGGGGATGAGGGCGAAGAAACAAAGCAATTAGCATATTGTATTTAAAACAAAAATAAAATAAAAAATGTATATTTGTTGGTTGTGTTTGTTTAAATGTGTGAAATGATGAGCGAGAGCCGTTGGATGTGGGGATCAACTTTTGGTGTGAAAGATTACAAAACAACAAAAAAAAAAATAGCTACAGTGAAAACTACAACTAAAACAGAAAGTGACACATAGAGCTACAGAGACCAGGAAACGGACAGAGTGTAGTTACAGTCAACGCTCGAGAATGAGTACAAGTAAAACTTTGAATCGATGCTTTTGTATTCAAATATTTTATGTATTTTAATATACAGTGTCTCGCAGCACAAAAGACTCAGTGTCTAGCAAAAAATTTAATTGCCTGCCATAAACAAATTATCCAATATTTTTCAAAAATTCCAAAGACTGATAGCAGGTACATATATTAGCCACCATAATGAATATATGATCCCAATAAACTGGGGTTTTCCCACCGGCTAGGCCGGATTATGTAAAAAAGTACCTTAATTTATGGTCGCATAAAATTTGGACCAGGGGCGTTATGGACACCTGGGTGCCATAAAACCCGGATTTTTTACGCCAGGTTGATTATTTTCGGTATAAATAGACCAATCCTTCGTAGTCAGTTTAGTTATATACTGCATCTTGAGTGCAACCAGCCAACAAGGACTATGGGCAAATGGACTACTATTGACCAACGGAATCTCATCCTGGAACACTTCAAGATGGGATAATTCACATCGCCAAATAGCTAAAATGGTAAATCTAAACAAATCAACTGTGACCAACATCATTCGGCGCTTCGTCGATGAAAATCGGACAGAGGACAAGGGCAGAAAGGCATCAAACAAGATTTTCACCGACTAGGAAGAGCGGAGGATCATCAGGAAAATAAGGGCAAATCCCAAGCTATCGGCTCCAAAACTGACTCAACAGGTGCAGGATGAAATGGAGAAAAAGTGCAGTGTGGAAACTGTGCGCCGGGTTCTGCGCAACCATGACTTTAATGCCCGAGTACCACGGAAGAAGCCCTTTATAAGCGCAAAAAATAAAGGTACTAGGATGACGTTCGCCAAAACCCACTTGGACAAGGATTTGGAGTTCTGGAACACAGTCATATTTGCAGATGAGTCCAAATTCAACATTTTTGGCTCGGACGGACGGAATTATGTGTGGCGACAGCCCAATACTGAGATGAATCCGAAACACCTAAAGGCAACAGTGAAGCACGGCGGAGGAAGTGTCATGGTATGGCGCATGTATCTCGGCAGCCGGCGTCGGAAATTTGGTGTTCATTGACACAACAATGGACAAGAGTGTGTATCTCAATATATTAAAGGAAAATTTAATCCAAAGCGCCGAGAAGCTAGGAATCCGACGTACTTTCCGGTTCTACCAGGACAACGACCCGAAGCATAAGTCCGGAATAGTACAGTCCTGGATTATCTGGAACTGCCCCCACATGATAATTCCACCGGCCCAGTCTCCAGATTTAAATGTTATTGAAAATTTGTGGGCTCTGCTGGAAAATAACATCCGGAATCACAACATATCCAGCAAACAGGATCTCAGAAATGCTCTGCTGGATGAGTGGAGCAAAATCTGTCCAGAAACAACCCGGAAGCTGGTATCTTCCATGAATACTAGGTTAAGGGAAGTTATTAAGGCTAAAGGATATCATACTAAGTATTAACATCCTTATTTAAGTTTTTATACGCCAAATATGTTACTTTTCTAAGACTGAGTCAAATGAGCTTTGACATGCATTTTGGACATGTGTTTTCAGTTTTTGACTTATTTTCGTTAATTAATTAATATTTTAATAAAAACTAAAGTTTATTTTTCAAACGTGATATAACATTAAACAAATTGGCATTTAAACATTTTGCGATCGTTTCTTTGTTTAAACCTTATAGCACTTTAAATTTTTTGCTAGACACTGAGTCTTTCGAGTTGTGAGACACTGTATATATTTTTGTTCAAGTTTACTCCATGATAAATACATAAATCTGTTTGTTCGAGCGTTCACTGTATGGGTTTTTATAGAGTTCACAGTTTATATAGATTTCTAGATATAGTAAGAGAACAAGACATTTAAAAAACTACTTACAAGGTTCAGATATTCCAATTTCTTTAAGTTTTGTGATATATTTAAATATATATTTTGTTTTTTTTTTTTTTTTTTTTGGTATGTAAATGAGTTGGAGATAAGGTTTTAATACATGTATATATAATGTTTATAGCGCATAAAGTAGAGTTGTATTAAGTCGTATTTATTGTTGTTGTTTTTGTTGATGTTGTTGTTGTGATTGTTGTTTGTATTGATGAATTTGTTTGGATGAATACAAGGATACACGAGAAGAACACGAGAGATAAAAATAATGAGCTTTTTTCTTAGTTTCTTGGTTTTTTTTTTTTTTTTGGTAATTTCACATTCGATTATTTTTTTTTGTTGAAGCGATATTGAATGTGTGTATGAGTGTGTGTAGGTGTGTGTGTGTGTGTAGGTGTGTGTAGGTGTAAGTGTGTGTATCTATGTCTTAAACTGTTTTATGTTCGATATAAGAGAGACGTTGTCGTTTAAATAATCATTTAATGTCCTTATGTTTTTATGTGATAAGTGTGCGGGAGTATTTTGTGATTACTTGCCACTACTCGCATATAGTATATATTATTCTGAATATACATTTGATCAGTTATTGATATATATATATATTTTATTTTGGTTTTTTTTTTTTTTTTTTTTAGATTTAGATTTAGATTTGTAGACTACTGCATCCACTTGGGTAGTGAGAGATTTTCAACACTTACAGTGGGCGATTCCTGGCCCAGTTTGGGCAAAATGGAGCCACGTCCACCGGGTCGTATGATCAAGCCCTCAGCTTCCTAGACCGGGGTAAACAAGAGTAAAAGCAGGCGTTAGCACCTAAATTATTAAATGGAATGCACTGCGCCTAAGCCTGATAACTGAATAGAAGAACAGAAAAGAAGTCCAAACGACAACAGTCACAAAACTGGAATGTTTCCAAATAGTAGTACCTTTTGTGCCTGGCACGGAAAATGAAAACAAAAGTTTTTATGGTGTCTAAGGCCAATGACATCACATTTCTTAATATTATATTTATAACCGTATAACGAAATCAAAGATAAGGTTGATTCTCGCTGTGCCTTCAATATATATTATCGATTATTGATTTTTTTTTTTTTGAGGTTTCATTTGTTTTTTTTTTTTAGGTTTCATTTGTTTTTTCGTTTTATTTTTTTACTTACATGACTGGAACGACTGCGCACAATGTCCGGCGTCTGCGGTTCATCTAATAGCACCGATGGCGACTCAGATATTCCAAGGCCGCGACGATAGCGGGTCAAAGCTTCTAGCACTTCGTCTGTGGCCCGATCCGAAATGGCAGCAGCCAGCGATTGCTCAATTTCACTACGAGCGAGGGGGAGAGAGAGACAAAAACAACAGCAATGATTAACATTAGTAAATATGCATTGGAAGGAGAACCGTTATAGATTGGTCATTGTGTGGTAGATCTACTTCTTGTCAGCTGGCTGCACTACTGCTATCTCTGTTTCGCATTGCTCCTGCTCCTCATTGGGACACTTGCTATAGCCGGGTGAATTGAGACCACTGCCAGCACCGCCTGAGCCGCTGCCAAAACAGCAGCACAAAGTGCGCATCAGGCCCATCTCGGCAAACAGCTGTCACAGAAAAAATAAACACTGGAACTGTCTTCAACTTAACGGCACACAAACTATCAATGAATTCGCCTGCGTTGCCACAGTTGCGACTACCGCGATATCGACGCAAAAGACACACACAAAAGCACACACACACACACACACACTGATAAAATTAACTAATATATTTTATGTAATTTTTTTGGGTCGACAGCAGCCGTTTGGGCGTTCGAATGGAAATGCATTCAGCTGTTAAGTTATTTTATGTTTGCTTAATCTTATCTGCGCTTACTCACACACACACACACACATACACACTCGAATTTAATTGTAAAGAGCGCGGAAGCAAAACAAACATATTTAGTGTATGCGTGAGAGGGAACGAGAGAGCGAACACAAAGAGAGAGGGAGAGAGAGAGAGCGCGCGCATCACAGCGTATTTTTAAATATACATTTTTTGCAAGCTCAGCTGTTAGAGAGGAGGCGAGCTTATTGCAAACAGCTTCTCATTTTTTTTTCTTTTTTTTGTAAATGCGCTGATCAAGCGACGCCTGGAAACTGGAAATCGAACAGTGCTGGAAATGTTATCAAAGTGTGTCATGAATATTGTTGTTGTTGCTTTGCTTGATATACAAATATTTTATGATTTATGTTCACTGCTCGAATGGGCTAAGAACGCGGAGCATTCAAGCCGAAATTCTATCATGAAGCTGCTTTCGATGATTGATTGATAACTAATTGAACGCAGCTGAATTTTGGTTTGCACTTTGAATTTTATTTTGTATACAAATTTGGAAATGCACTTAACAGTTTCTAATGAAAACTTATTAAAATAATGAAATACAAGCAGAGTTTAAGTTAAATGCATCTACAAATTATGTGCTAAATTTCTTTTGACTGATTCACAGCACATTTAGCACATCTCTAAAAGCACTGCGCTTGTGTTTGTGTGTGTGTGTGTGCGTGTGTGTGTGTGTGTGTGTACAGCTTCATTTTTGATCAGTCCCTGCCTGAGTCACCCGTTCACACTCTTTCTCTCTCTCTGCCAAATAAAATCTCTCTCTCGCATGCTCTTTGTCAGTTTGCAAAACTCCTCTCTTGCTACTCACCCAACTTTGTTCATAATCTCACTGCCGGCATTATTGAGCAGACAATTCTGCAGAAAATCATCGGGTATTTGGAGGCGATCGTTGAGCGCCTTGCGCAGATCTTGGATGACAATCTGATTGCCCAGCGTTTTGGGGCACTGTTCGACACCGGTGCGTATCATTGTCTCCAGGGTCTCCTCCAGATAGCTTTTGATCGTATAGCTCAGTTCGCTGGCGACACGCGTCAGTTTCATCTCGATGGGATGGCCATCGTTGCGCACAGCCTCCTGCAGCTTGGGCATCAGCTGTTTGCAGTTCTCCGCATCGGTGATGAGTCGCTGCACGGCGGAAACATTATCGGTGCCACCACCTTTGGCCAGCGAAATGGTGTCCTGTGTCTCGGCGACCAGTTTGTCCACCAGCTGATGCGTCGAGGAGAGCATAAAGCCATGTTGCAGCCTGAATCCCTGGCCATTGGCACGCTTTAAGCCGTTGCAGTTGCGTTGCAACAGCTCCTGCATTTTACGCATAACCGCATCCGTTTTATCCGGATGATTCTTCAGATGCGGCGCTATATCAAAGACGGGAAAGGGTATCGTGCGCATGCTATGATTATGCTCCAAAGCATAGACAATGTCCGCATAGCCCTGTAGCGTGACACTGTTCTTGTCCAGGTAAATGGTGCGCAGGCGATTGTTAATCTGCAACGCCTTGGCCAGGAGACGGGCGCCCACATCGCCCATATAATTGCCACTGATGTCCAGCTTTTGCAGGCTCTGATTGCTGCCGAGGGCATTGATGAAATCGTGCAGATCGTGCTTGAGCTTATTCTCGGAGAGCACCAGCTCCTCGAGCGGAAAATCATCCTTCTGTATCAGATTGACCAAAGCGTCCATGACGGTGGGTATATGCTTGGGCTTCATGCCCGTCAAACTGCGGCACAGATGCAGCGTACGGATCGAGGGATTCTTTGAGATGGCCGTCAGCACAGATGCAAGTTCTGCATCCAAATCTATTTGCGAAATGTAATGAATATATTAAAATCTCGTAGTCATCTCTGCGAATATGCCAAACAAACTCACTATTGTCGCTGATGTCGAGACTTTGTAGGACGCGCACGCCATGTATGCAGGACTCGAGCACGTGGGCGCCTTGGGCACCCAGCGTATTGCTGCTGAGATCGAGATACAGGCCAGCCGTCGACTCATTGCACGCCAGGCCCAACAGCAGATTCTTCAGCGCCTCCATGGGCAGCTTGCAGCCGGCGATGTTGAGATGCTTCAGGCTCAGGGTGCTGGTGAAGAACTGCTTGAACGATGGCGGTATCTCCTTGCCCTTCTTCGTGCTGAACGAATTGTGCGAGACATTCAAATGCGATAAATGCGTGGCACAGCCGCGCAACAGAGCTCCAAATAGCTGTCAACAATAAGAAGAGAATAGTTTCAATTTAACAGCGAACATTGACTGTTACTAACAATACTATTTTATGTTATAAAGCTATTTTATATATTATGTTGTTAGGTTCAGCAATATGTATAATATATACCAGCTTCTGTTACTAACATAAATTTATTATATTCAGTAGTTCACTAACAGTCTGACGTTAAGTTCAGCAATACATTTTGGCTGTTAGCCAGTTAACAGACAGGAGTTCTCAATAACTATTCGAGTTTGCACTGCAGATTTTAGCATTAATTTGTTTTCTGTTACAGAAGAAACAGAAATTTCTCACTAACATTTCAAGATTACATTTTAGCTGTTAGCTATTCAGAAGACAGGATATCTAGGATTTCTAGGTTGCTAAAATTACTATGCGCTATTCAGTAGTTGCTCAATAACAATCAACAGTTCAACATTACATTTCAGCTGTTAGCCAGTAAACGGACAGGATCAATTAAATTTCTAGCATACGTTTAACAGTTGGTGTTACAAACCAGCTCTTAACAATGAAACATAACATCAATATTAACATTTTATGTTATGTTAGCTTTACTCACATTTTCCAGCGTAATATCAGTCGATGCCAGATCCAGATGCTCCAGGACATTGGGTTGAGCCAGAAAATTGTGCAAATTCTGCAAACAAAATTCCATAAATTGTCATTCGGGAAAGTTTTGTGCAGTTTTACTCACGGTTATGTCATCCTTGAGACTATTGCCACTCAGATCCAGAAAGGTGAGCGAATTGGAAATACTTTGATTGAGCGACAGGGAATGCGACATCTGATTGACACCCTTCGAGGTGAGACCGCAGTGAGCTAGCGCCAATTTGCACAGACCCTTCGATACCTTGGCTATGGGACCAGAAAGGTGTATGGCGCCTAGTTAAATGTATAAGGTTTACCATTAAATTCGTGTATTGATTGACAGAAAACAGTTATATATATATATATATTATGTATATGATAGATATGTAGAATCGAATTGAAATTTGCAAGTTGCGTGTGTTTTATGCCGATGTTTTAATTTGAATATAGACAGAGAGCAAAAGGCGTAAAGCAAGCTGCGATTATATGAGTATATATAAAGATTCATTATGATTTGACTTGTGGGACCACAATTAGGAAAGAGTAAGATTGCGAATAAGTCTGCTATCATAATTACAATGATAACGCAACTTATCAATATAAATTTAAGAAATGCACTCATAATGTCTTTATCAAACTGGGCTTTCACAGTTAACAATCTCAATCTCCCAAAAGGCCACACAAGCTTCACAATCATATCGCATATTGATGAAATGAAGAGCGTATAGCAATAATGATAACAATAACAATTGACAACAACAATGCATAGTAAATATAATTTAAATTGAGTTTGTAATCTTAATGAATTGTTTTGTTTGATTTTGTTGTGTTTGTTTAGCTAAGTACAAAATAATGTGTGTCAAATGGGTTCTGCAAACCTTGCACAATCTTTCCAAGTAGGGCGCACAATGAGCTTGCTCCTACATGTGACAAATGACAAGATAAACGCGACAAGAACAACAACAAATTTATATATATACAATTACATATATATAGAGAGACAAAGAAAAAATGTAAACGCCATCAAAAAAATATTGTTAATTGTTAGGGAGTAAAAGAGAAACGCATTAAATTGGATTAATTGGTTTACAAAGAAACACGAGACGAGTACAAAATGCAACTAATTGCCATTGGGGGCGGATTCAGGGGCTTATAGGGGTTGCATGTTGCATGTCACATATTGCATTCAGTGTGTACACACCTTTATCCTCGATTATGTTGTGACTCAGATCGATGGTACGTATCGCTGGACTGTTGTTCGAAATCACAGATGTCGACAGCTTACTCAAGAAATCCCATCTACAAACAAGAAAAGTTACAGTAAGTTTTTATATTAATGTATATTTAGACGTATTGCGTGCTCACCTTAAACCTAGTGCCTCCAGATGCAGCTCCTCCAGCCACATGGAGCGCCTGAGCACATGCAGGATGCGTTCCAGAGTCTCGTGCGAGAGACGCATGTGTGCAACCTTTAGACCACGAAAAAACGTGTTATACTCCAGAGCCGAAACAATGGCCATCAAGTCTCTGTGGGGATAAGAGAGAGAGAGAGAGAGAGAGCGAGAATTGGATAACAATTTAATTAGATTTGTTTAGCATTTGGTTAACATTTGTGAAATTGGTTAGCCGCGCGCTTACAGTGCGAATTGCAAAGAAATAACATTGAGTTAACATTTGTTTTACATCTGATTTCAGATTAAAAGTATTTAACATTTAGCTAACATGTCTTTAAAATATATTACTGTGTTTGTTTAATTGTTTATTTAATGTGACCTAAAAACAGTACACAATTAAAAAAAAAAAATTTTAGAAATATAATTAAACTATATTTAAAATGAAACTTACAAATTAAAATATATTAAACTACTACTACAATTAAATTAAAAAAAAAACATTAAATCCAAGGGTATTCAAATGTAAAAGGACTCAAGATCTAATGCAAGGATTAGGGTAAACCAATAAAAACACAGTCAGACAATTGTTAAACGTTAGTAGCCTAGTAATAAGGAAGCAAAACGTTAGGAAATGAGGGTTTAAAAGAGAAAAAATAAAGAGATGCTGACATCTCTAAACCTGTGCAGTACGATAAGTTTACCACAGTTAAGCAAGCTTAGAGAAAATTGACAGAAGGCTAATAAAAAGTAGCCTACTGGAGTAAGATGGCAAACGAAGACTGGGAACCCATTTAAAACCACAGAAGACAAAGAAATAGAATTGCTTCTAAGCGGACTCAATTTGATTTTGTCACTTTTTACACTGAGTCGTATTCAATAATAAGACTCAGAAAATATTTTATTATATGTAATTCTTGTAGCATGCGCTCACAGTAAGGATAACAAGTGGTTAACATTTGTTTAACATATAATTAAAATAGGGTAAACATGAGCTTAACATTTAGCCAACTGTGATTAACATTTGTGACTGTGTAACTTGTGGCTACATTTGTTTAACATTAGGGATAACATGCGCTTAACATTTGTGGAAGACATTTCTGACTACTACTCACTTGGGTTCCAGGTGATCGAAATCGCGCAGATTGAGCAGGCGTGTGTCGTGTGACAAGTAGATGGTGTCCACATCCCAGGCGACCTCCTCGCGATAGGGCACCCCGTGAAAATCGCACATGCAGGCATATTGGGCACTGAAACCGCCGCACGGGCCCACATTGCGCGGATCCGAGGGTCGAAATTCCTCCGAGAATATGGTCTCCCGTTCCGGTGGTTGGATGTCGATCTGTAAAGCAAATAAAACAAAAAAAAAACATAAAGATAAGATTAAATCAAAAATTCAGCTAACGCGACGTATGTGTAATTTTTTATTTTCAAGTTCGAGTCGCCTGACAAATGGCGTCAAGAGCGCAGTTAACACTTAAAACTTGGCCATAAAGACCGTCGCGTGCCTCACGGCTATTATGCAACACATTTTTTGTTAGCCCTGAGACTAGACATTTGCCATTGTTACTAGTATTGTTGCCAACACAGCTAGACACGCCCCAGACGAAAGTGTTGCTCAGCGGGCTCATCAAAATGTAAAATATACAACGACAACAACAAATGCAACAATTGCTTGCAATGTGGGTGGCTGTTGCGATGAGTCAAGAGATTTGCATAAGTGCAGGCAGCATAATTTACAGACACAACAACAACCTCGACCCATTATAAATGCATTGAATTATTTGGTTGTTCAAGCAGCGGCAGCAGCAACGAATTTAAGACTAAAATTGCTTAATTGAGACAACAACACAGCTAGTCTATGTTAGTCTTTGTGTGTGTGTGTGTGTGTGCGTGTGTGGGGGTAGGCTACGTGTGGGCGCCCATTTGAAGTGGCATCCACATTTGACTTAATCTCTCAAATGCAATTTCATCAAATTAAACAAAACCTGTCTTCTCCTTGACTCGAATAAATTTGTGAAAGCATCAAACGATTTTCAAAATGGAATATATCCTCTATATATAATAATCTGGCGTTTAAAGTTGATCAAATTTAGGAAGAAAACAATTTGTATTTTCTATTTTAAGTTAATTTCATTGTTGTGTAATTACTGAGTGGACGAGCGCTGTGAATCTCTCCTCGAATCTTAAATCAAACTTAATGTTCACAAATTCATAGAACTTTAGCTATTGTATAACTTTAACTCGGAACAGTTTAGATTTTATTTATTGTTTTTTGTTTTTCTTTTAAATTAAATATGTTTTTAACTGGCGCTAGATCAAGTATTTTTTTGCAATTTTATTTTATTATTAAAAAAAATCATAAAAATAGCATACAACACACAGATCTTTAAGTTAAGGACCTAAATCGATTTAGATTCTGAATTGATAAGTTTAGAAACTTGAACAAAGTCCTGATAAGGAACCTTTTATCTAAATTAACAAATCATTGCTCTTTTGAAACGACTAACTTATTTAGAAATGCGCACAATTTGTTAATTGAATAATAAAAGAAATGTATAATGCGTACAATTGATCAATTGTTGTGTCAAAAGCTAAGCATTTTCAAATGAATGAAGTGAATTGTAGTAGGTTAAATATTTAATTTGGCCTTAATTAAAGCGAAATTTGTGACTCAGGCGACTCTCGTCTCGCTGCTACACAGTTAGCTCACACACCCAAGACACACACTCACACACACACACACACACACATACCCAGGCCATACACACCCCCTATCCTAAGCCAATTAATTATCTTGTGCAAAAATTGAAGAAGCTTTTTTGCATGTGGTTGAAAAAATGCCTAAAATATTAAAGTATAAGAAAGAATATTAAAAAAATTCCACATTTCAATGAAAATGAAATGCATTGGTTAAGGAAATAAATGGATTTCAGATTTGGAAATTGTGCATATGGCAATTCCTCTATAAATATTAAATATTCATTCATTCAGTAAATATTTATATTCGAATGAAAAGAGGCAATTGTAAACAATTTGGATATGCTTCGTTGATTCTTTTGCTATTATTCATAACTGTGAATGTAGAAATTAAAAAATTAAAAAAATGGAGAGAAAACTATTTCAATGGAAAAATGGTGCATCATCAACTAAACAACAACGAGCAACACTTAAAAACTCAGTAAACTTTTAGTTATTGCTTTGTTCAACTTTTGCTTGCCGAGTAAACTACTAGTAAACTACGCTTAAACATTGTACGAAAAAAAGTTGTCATGTTTTGAAAGTTTTAAAACTTAGGTATCAATAAGTTTATAAACTAATGGATTAAAGTTTAAGCTTTCATCGGATTTCTTGAAATACATTGGATGGAAAAAATGAAAGACAAATGCGTGTTTAGTTGAATTATACTTGCCTTTTTAATGATGTATTTGAGAGGAACTGTTGGAAATATTTGCTTAATGGCCGAGGCTAAATCGGTTAAGATGACATCAGCGTTCTGTGAATGTGAAAATTATATTAAATATGATATATATATGCATGCATATTTATTTAATTATTATAATTGTGAGCTGCATACCGAGCTGAAATTGCCCGCATCGCCGGTTGTGGCAAACGAATATGGCCGATCGCTGGTGATTATTGAGAAATGTGTTGACTTTTTACTCTCGACGCCAACAATGTCCAAATAATGAAAATGGCATTCAATCTGTGAAGAAAATGAGTTTTTTAATTAGCAATTAAGAATTAGAGTATCCAACAGCTGTGTATACCCTTACCTTGGTGGGCACCTTGGCACTGAGCAAATAAACGCGAACGGGCGTAAAAACCTGCAAAGGCGAAAAACAGAAGTGTTTAATAACTCAACTAAAAGGTTGAGGGTTGAGGGTTGAGGCGAGGAGGGTTGGTCGCCTTTGTCGAGCTGCAATTTCGTGGTAAAACTGAAAGCTAGTCGAACGTTGAGTGCATTGAGAGATGCGAGGTTCCCACTCAGCCAGCCTCGCACGGCAAGGGGCAGAGACGAAGGACTAAGTATCGGGGCAGGGGTAGGGCTAGGGGTAGTGGTAGTGGTTCGTTGCAAACTCAATTTTGTGTTGAATGGCAGAGAAAACTTTTGCAGCACTTAATTGAAAATCAAAGTGCGTCCGTTCTCTAATTCAGTTAGCCACTTGGAGCTGTATAGGAACTGTAGGAAATGCAAAGAGCAGAAGGTAAGGAAGGTAGCTGGTGGTACCTCCTATAAGTAGTAAGCGGGTGCTAAATAGCTGCCGATGGCTAACATAAAAACGGTAATTGGACACTTTGTCTCAGCTCATTATATAAGCGGCTTTGTTTCTTTTTTTTATGGTTCAGCTCGTCCCTCGTACGAATCAATTTTCCAGTCATGTGACTTTAAGCGAGGCGACAAATTAGCATAGGCCGGGCAGTTGGAGGCTCTAAAATGCCGCTAAGTAGGCTATAAAATATCAATTACAGTTAGAGCTGCTATGTGACCCCAGACCCTGAAGCTCAAGTGGATGGGCGAAGGGGGAGGGGCGAGAAAGGCTAAGAGGCAAATTTGCAGAGCACTTCAAACACATTTAAGCGGGCAGAAATGTGTTCGATTTTTTTAATTGAGTTTTAGAGGTGGAACAGAGAAAGAGTAAATGAAGGAGAAAGAGAGAGAGCGAAAGAAAATGAGAAACAACAGTTGAGTGAACAAATGGAATAAGAGTGAAAACTTTGACGCCTTCTTAAAGTGTAAATATTATATTATATATATATATAATATAGAAACACTCTATTTAAAAATAAAATGCATTAAAATTAAAAATTCTTTGTATATATTGATTTAGAACATAAGTTTCTTTAACTTTTAAAGCTGTAAATTAGAAACTTTTAGGCATGTCCCATTTTCTTATAACTTAGTTGTGTTGCAAAGGTTTTGGGCAAAAAGAATTAACCTTCTCTGCTTAGAAATTAACATTTAAGTTCTAAAGCTTTTGAGTCGATTGATATTTCAATACGAATTATTTTAAATTAAATAAAATAATACTAACTTAAAACTTCACATATATCTTTAAAATTGATAACACATTCCAATCAAACATATTTACAGCATTTACTTGAAAGAAAAAAGCCAGCGTTTGCATTTACTTCTCCATAGCAGCTGGAGCAATAAAAATATTGCCTTGCTATTGCTACTGCTACGAACTTTAACAGAGAAATAACAGAACGAATATCAGAAAACTGATATGGACTCTTTTCAGATCAGGTACGATTGCTATCAGAATAGCACAAGCTGCACCGTTTGGCTGACATGCAATTTTTACAACTAGAGCAACAGATAGCATATCGAAAGAGTATCCATTTTAGTTGCTTGTTAAAGGTCGTAGCAGTAGCAAAAGAAAAACGAAAAACTACGAAATAGCGTAGCATTTTCAATCACTGGAACAAACGCCAAGAATAGGCAAATTATCAAATCTAAAAAACTGTTGATTTATTTCATCTGTATGCACTGCTTTAAAGCTACAGAAAAGATTTATTCATTTAAACTGTAGTTTTAACACACACTACTTTCAGGTTTAATGCGCTGTCAATAATAATTTTAAGTCAAATGAAAGCGTTACGTTAATATGCCCCTCTGGTGCCACGACTCAATTGCGGGGCATCATCATTTGAATGCAATTTGGCCTGGCAGCCGCAAGCGATTCATCCTAGCGTGCAATTTCATATACAAATTAGAGTGCCCAGACTGGCCCAAAGCCGTCGCAAATCTGAGAAGCTGTCAGATAGAGGGGTTGGAGTCGGAGAGGGGAGTTAGGTGGGGGGAGGTAGGCAGCAGACTGATGAGGAACACCTGAGGCAATGCCAATTGGTGGTTGTTGCTGCTGATGCTACTTCGCTTCAGCTGCTGCTTCTGCTGTCGACACTTACCAAGACACGATTCTCTGTTTTATCGCCTTTCGTTTCCAATTTAACCATATACTTGACCAAGATTTTTGTGTGCCGACCCAGTATGGATTTGACGCTTTCTGCAATGAGTGAAATTGAGAATAGTTGAATTAAAAAGATGAGCGGCTAATTAAATTCCAAAACGATGACAGCAATTAACGGCATGCATTTATATTTGAATATTTGTATGTGTATATTTATGTATTCACATATATAATTCGCATTATGCACAATGCATAACAATTTCTGCATGTATTTGTATGAGGGTTATATCATAGACGATGTGACAGACAGACAGATAGACAGCACCTCGTATATTGCCTATTACACTGTTGTTCAGCTGCTTCTCAGGCCAAACACGTAGGCAGGCGGCAGGCACTTTATGAAGGCAA
Source organism: Drosophila glabriapex (assembly GCA_035042305.1). NCBI lineage: Eukaryota > Metazoa > Arthropoda > Insecta > Diptera > Drosophilidae > Drosophila > Drosophila glabriapex. The sequence continues at coordinate 19,575,337 of JAWNLN010000046.1, forward strand.
CAACAGTTTGAAATTTCGCCGAGTTTCGCAGCCTTAGACACCCCCTAAAGCACATCACCTCCTCCCTCTCCCCTTACTAACTTCCATTATTTTCATTTACATTTCCAGCTACTTAACATAACAGCACACATACATACATACACACGCACACACACACAGGCAGGCACACAGCGATGACGAATTTATTCAAAGTGAGATATTTTCATGTGCATTTGACAATGACAGCAAGAGCGGAAAGGGGGGGAGGAGGGGGTTGGGCAGGGGCACACTTTGATTGTGTGCCCAGGTCTTGCTTTTATTATTGCTTTTGCTGTTGTTGTTGTTATTGTTGTTGTGGGATACCGGGGTACACAAGCATTAGCATTATGTCATGCGACAGGCACGCCAAATCTCAAGTATGCTAAGGCAAAAAACCGGACAGGGAGTTAAAAGAGTAAAGAGTAAAAGAAGAAGGATGGAATGGGATGTGTGAGTCTGATAGGGGTCTGCGAGTTATGACTCCTCTCCTTGTTTGTATGTCTGCATGTGTGTGTGTCTCAGTGTGTGTGTGTGTGTGTGTGTGTGTGTGTGTGTGTGTGTGCCTGAGCATGTGCCTTTATTCCAGAGGCATAAATGGAATTGAAATGTCAAATATTTTGGCAGCCAACCAACGACAGTTGTCAGCGTTGTTTTGCTCTGCTTTCCTCTGGGAAACCAACTATAAAACGACCCTTAACATGCCATAAGCGGAACAAGGAAACTCTGTTTCAAACTAATTAGCCGAAAATTAGCCAAGAACATGATAAGCTTATAAATAAACAAGGTGAGTTGTTGGCTCAGGTGTATTGTGTAAACAAATATGATTTATGAAAATATTAAGTATTATGTGGTGTAGTTCTTCTATGTATAAGCTTAAGTAAACAGGAGAAATGTGGGCTCTATAAGAATTGTTAATATCTTGAAAGATTTTCAATAAAAGCTCCGTATCATAATGTATATGAAGCAGAAATTAGATAACAGGTCTGCGCATAATGATTACGATTCAAAAGTGAGCATGAAATAGAAAAACGGATATGGCGATAAGGAAGAGAAACGGATCTTAAGCAAATAACTCCATTATTTATTACAATGTAAGAGATAAGGTTAATTACTTCAAATATAGTTTAAAAAAATGATGAAAATTTTATTTGAATACAAGCAATCAATACCGAAGCAGTAAAACTACAAAGCTCGCTATAAAACTTCAATCAAAATAATGTTTAAATTTATCAAAAAGAGTGTGGAAGAGTAGAAGTTTTCTTATCTTTTCCTGGGTATACAAAATATTTCTAAAAACTAGATATGATGTTTGGATGTTAGAAAAAATCGTTATAACTTGAGTAATTTCATTGAATGAATCCGCAAGTGTATAATAAGTGAGCCAGAAATAAAGGAATGGACAAGGAAGGAATTTATTATATACATATAAGAAATATGGAACTTAAACAAAGAACTCAATTTCCTTTTAGATAAATTATAACAATGTATTATAGATAAGAATGTAGATCAACATATCAGTCATTAATCAGTGGTCACTTAAGAGAAAATCACTCATATGTTTCATAAGAGTTTGCCATCATTGCTAATTGCTTTTATTTAAAGTCGAAGCCCTGTTCTCTTAATGTTTATTACCACCCGCTGGATATTTCACTGGTGAATCACACCCAAGAGAACATTATCGCTTTAGGCCCAATTTAATGGTCTTTTTAGCGTAGAAATTCCTTAGACAATAAATGGAATGGAAAGTGAAAAGCAAATAAAATACAAAAATTCAGAAATATGTATGCATGTGTATATTTATGTAGTAGGCAGTGGGGATTTGCATGAGGCATGGCCATAAAAGAGCAGCGGGAGCAATTAGCGCCCTGACCACACTCACTAAAAACGGCCCCAAATTTGTGGCCAAAAACAACAACAAACAACAGAAAACGAAACATTTTGGCAGCGAGTGAGCAGCTGCGGTTTGTTGTCTCTAAGTGCCAATTGTGGCTTATGAGCAACAGCGATTGTTAAGACCTGTAGACACGAACACGCATAGACATACATAAATATATACATATATATTTTATACATTATATGTGTGTGTGTGTGCCACCCACTTTTAACGGGCGTTAATAAAACAAAAGCTAAAACAAAAACTATATAAAAAATGGAGAATGATAAAGATCAACATTGTGCCCAGCCAAGCGGCAAAATTTGACAGTTAACTACGAGAGAGAGAGAGAGCATAACATTTGGATGATGCTGTTACTCTTAATTGCAGAAAATGTGAATGAACTTTGTGTTTGACGCTTTTACAGCTACGCTGCTCTCTCACTGTACGCGCTTTTGCTTTCTCGCTCTCTCTCATTCTCTTCTTGATTATTTTGTATGTTTTCTGCACTGCTCGTTTGACACTATGTCAATATTACGATGACGCTGATGAACAGTAAACTCACACACACTCACACATACACACACATGCACATGCACAGACAAGTGAGTAACTGTCGACGGCAATGAAATTGCATTTGTCATATGCAGAAAAAAAACAATAAATAACTTGGAACTTTGCATGCCCTGTAAATTTACATAATGTTATTTAGTTTCAATAAACCAAATGAATCAGTTTTCACGTGAGTGGAGACAAACTGTTAAAAGCTACACTTTATGATGTTCTTAACTTTTTTTTATTTCCCTACTTAATATTTTGTTTGATAGCTATATTTACTTCCCTCAACAACAAACATTGCGGCAAATACAATAAACTTTATTATCTTTTACAGACTATTTGCAGAGCGGCGACTTTGCATAATACTCCAGTACAAATACATGAAGTTCACCACATGTTTTCATGTAATTCTACACATTATCGAGGCTTGCGAGACAAATAGAGAGAGAGAGAGAGAGAGAGAGAGAGAGAGAGAGAGAGAGATAGAGCTTATTAGTCATTGAGCCATTGAGGCAATGTGAAACTTGCGTGGCCTTCACACAACATTTAGCACTCAGTGCACCCTGTAGTAATTTGAAGCTCGTAATTAACTGTTACCTGTGTTCAGCAGCAGCAGCAGAGTCTGGCCATTTCGACTTCATTTCCGCTCAAGGGAAATTCAACTGAAATTGCCAAAACTGTCGCCAAATGCTGCACAGTGATAACACACAATACTTATTTTTCTGTTGGGGGAGGTCAAAGAACTGATTGTCGAATAGAAGAAGATTCTTGATCTGAATAGCGGATTTGCCCAGCATTACGCTCTTCACAACATTGACAGCATTATTCTTTCAAGTGCTTGCAGAGCAGCAGTGTGACCCAATTTGGTAAAGTTTTGCTGCTGCTGTTGTTGCTGCCGCTTTTTTTTCAGCACAATGGGCAGAGATTACACGAGTTCAAAATACTCGGCTACAAGTGCAACTGTGGGCGTGTCTTTTACTGTGTATTTGTGTGTGTGTTTTTTGTGTGTTTGTGTGCTAGTCGCCTTGTCTGAGCCTTTTATTACGACACTTGTGTACTTTTTGTTGACTGTGCGCTCTTTTTTGCTGTGTGTACAAACTCACACTTCTACATATTTAGATTTGTAAGCAGCACAAAAGCTGTCAAAACTGTAAATTATCATGCAGACTAAAATCAGTTATACAGTTTGACAGCCAGTGCACGCAACGCCAGCGGCGAGCAAGCAACACACACACACACGCACACATACACATACATCTTGATGTGTACATATTTATGCCAAGTCAAGCTCAAAAGCGTCGCACTAGCAAAGGATTAGGCACAGTGCTGCCCAAATATAGACATGATTACACACACAAATACACTACACATGCACACAATAAAAGCACTGCACACAAATACAAATACACCGTTGATCATTATTCTTTGAAGCAGCTTTTTTGAATTCATAAAGAATGCGACAATCGTTTCGAAATGTTTGCAAAAAAAAACAAAACATCAACAACAAACAATGCGCAAGGCCTCTGCTACAGCTGCTTGAGCAGCTAACGGTAACTTTGTGCCGTAGAAAAACGCCGCACAAAAGAAAGTTAAACGAAGATTTTTGATTTTCGTTTTCTTTGCACACACAACTTTGTGATTACTTTACGTTATGTTAATTATATTTGCACAATGAAAAGGCGAAGCAGACGCAGAGAGAGGACAGAGAGAGAGAGAGAGTGGGAGTGGGAGGCACTCACAGACGAACAGACATACTACAGACTGACAGATATTGTAATTTACTTTCGCGGATTATTAACAGCTCTCATTGTTGTTGTTGCTGTTAAAATGGACAGCTGTGCACATTGCCTCTGTTAAAGTTGTAAACAATGTCGGATTGACCCTGAAGCTCAACAACAGAGATGCTGTCTGTTGAGAAGTGTTCACTTTTGTTCTAATTGCTGTAAATCTATTTTAAGCTACACCTGAGCTTTGTATGTGGGCGTGAGCTTTATTTATGTTTGACCTGAAAACGCAATTTGTGCAAATATATTTGATGCTGAGCTTTCGAGCTGCGGACACAATGTTAATGTCGAGCAACGAGCATTAGAAAGCGACAGGTTAACCATGTGTGCTCGCACTCTCTCGTTCGCGCTCTCTCTCTCTCTCTCAAACTATTCTTTTTGTACTCCCCAAAACGCGATAAAGTGGAACACGCCAATGCGACTGACCAGCAGCAGGTCAGGGATAAGAGAGAGGGAGGGAGATAGAGAGAGGGAGAATTGCAGGCGCGCATCATTAACGTCACTTTTTGTTAGGTGACACAATTTCACCTAATGCTGCTGCCTGCTACTACTGCTGCTGCTGCTTGGCGACCTCAAAATGGAGCACAGCTCAAGAGCCAAGAGCTTTTCAGCATTAGTTTTTGTTGTTCACTGGTGTCAATTCTGCGCGCTTTATTTAGTTTTATTTTTTTGTGTCGCTTCTTTAAGTCGATATGCTGTCAAACGGGTTCTCAGTTCAACTTCAGCGTCAACTTTCAATCTGCCCGAAATTGTCGCCGGCGAATGCAAAAAATGTGTGTGCAGCACTAATGAGACGCATGAGATGCATGAAGGATAACTGGAATTGGAGCAAACTATAAAATAAACTGGCACACGCAACACTCCAATAGACAGAGAGAGAGAGAGAGAGACAGCGAGAGAGTGTAAAAGTAACAGAACCAGACAGAGAGAGTGGAAGAGAGCGGGAGTAGTGCAAACGGTTGCTCTTAGTGCTAATTGCATACAATTTGCAATTAGTTGCATTGGAAATGAGCTAGCAGCAGACGTTTAATTGGTCACATGAATTATTCAGCGAGTGCATTTATTGGAAACCACCATGTAGGTCAATCGTGGGTCACACACACACGCTCGCATACGCACATAAGTCTCAAGGCCTTCACTGGCCAAGAGACCATCCAATATATTTTCACAGTTTTGCATTTTTGTCTGGAAGTTTTAGGCTTTACATAAATAAGTGGAGCCATTCAAATTTGGAAAACTAGTTTCTACTTTTTCCTCGGCTGTTGCAAGACCATCGAGATAAATACACACCTGGACAGTAAAATAGGTGTGACGACATTACTTATGAACTATCAAAATAAAATGTAAGCATCATATCAAAAAAACAACAAATAATTTCTTAGTTATAATTATAAATTGAACTGCACAGGGAAATAGGTTGCATACAATAAAGAAAAGTTGAATTTATTATTTGTTGAATATATTCATTAAACTGAAGGCTTAACTGAGCTATTAAATGTCTCAAGGACATTACTACGGGCCTAAGGATAGAAGGTAGAGTGTGAGCTCTAAGATCAAGGAAACAATTAACAATTATTTGACGGTCTCAGAACTTTAACTCAACTTCATTACAAATGCTCTTAAATAAAAAAACTACCGAAAAACGTGAAGGATTCAAGAAAATCAGCAACCGATAATCGAGAAAATTAGCTAGTAGAATATCCAGTAAAGTTCCTTGGAACAAAAAATTTGAAGATGGGGAAAAATTTCGCATAATGGACATGATTCACTACATTTTATTTTAGAAAATTCACAAGCATTGTCTTCACTTTACTGTCCCGATGTGTAAGTGTTCTTTTTAGTAGTTCCTTAGATTTAACAAAATTTAAGTATGATGGACAATATGAATTAGAAGCAGAAGAAAGTAATGCAAAGGAAAAGTGGCAGAAACATCAAGTTAAATTTAAACTTAAGAAAAACCACATAAGCAAAAAAAAGGTGAAACTAATTTGAAAACATTTACAATTGCAAAATGAGAATTAATAATCTGCAGTAATCGTAGGGTATACAAAATAGAAACTGGCGCAAACTCAATTGGAACTTAACACAATCAACATAAGTAAAACAAAATAAATATATAAAATATATTATTTACTGCAATGAGAATTACTTAAGTGCAATAATAACTTTTGACGCTAAATCGCACTTTGGTAAAACAAACGATTAAACGAATTCCGTTCATTTTGAACAAGTCATCTACCGCTGAAAATAGGTGCAGCAATGTTATTTATTACTTCATTGTTAATAGTGTGAAAAACGCCTTTACGCTCTCTCTCTCACACTCTCTGGCTCTCTTTCTTAGTGTGATCAAGTTGTTGGTCAAAAGATGACGCATTAATCAAACACAATAAAATATAGGCTGTTGTCTGTGAGTCTGTTGTGTGTGTGTTTTTATGTAAGTGTATCTCACCTTCGTCTTTAGATTTCTTAACCACGTCGCGAATTTGCAGCTCTATAATGCGCCGCAGATACTGATCGATGTGATTCATCATTTCGTTTGTGTACATCACGTAACACGTAACACGGAACACGTAACACAAGTAGCACAATTCTTGAATGCAAATAATAAACAATGTGAACAATAATAACAACAGAAATTAATAGAAGCGGATTACCAAAGTTCTCTGTCGGATTTACCAGTCAGGCACAAAGCGCTGCGAATTCAGCACTGAGTCAAGCTGGCCAGTTAACTGCGAACGCCTCTTATCAGCACGTTGCGCTTATCAGTTGACGAAAGAGACTAACAAAGAGAGAGAGAGAGAGAGAGACCCCCAGCGAGCGGGGGAGATACAAGAGTGCGATTGAGTGGGGGAGAGAGAGAGTGCAATGCATTACCTTCGTTTTTGGGTGTGACCGCGAGCTGTGTGCTAATACACTGTACAACAAACACACAAGATACCGTTAACGAATAGCGATTAAAACGTGAACGAAAGAAATGCAGTTAAGCATTTTGTTTTTGACTTGTGCCTATCTCGAAATGTATTTTTCAAGCGAAAATATGAAATATGTGAAATAGAACACAGAAAAGATCACAAATATACTTGAAACAAGTTTTGTAGGTTTTTATAAGTTTAGAAAATTATAATAATAATAACAATAATAATAATAATCATAATAGTAGTAATAAAAATAATAATTAAAACAACAAAAATAATACTAATTAAAATCTTAAAAATAATAATAAATATCACAATAATTGTAGTAAAAATCATAATAAAAATACTAATAATAAAAAAATATGTATTAAGTTAATAATAATAAAAATAATAAACAATTAAATAAAAATATTCATATTAACTAAAGATATTTCTTTCGCGTTTTTAATTGATTTTTTGCTTCTTAAATAATTAAAATTAATTAAAAGATTAAAAAACATTTGCAACATTTTTAAAGAAAGCAGACAATTTTAAATTTGAGCTGCATCTTTCAAAAATATAAAAAGAGCAATGATATTTACTAAATGTTCAGCTCGTATATTTGGCTATTTGATGTTAGCTAAAAGGTTCTTGCATAGACGCAAATAATAATGGACACCGGAAATTGGTTAACGCTTGACAGCGCAAGAGAAGCCGACGGGCGTGAAAAATCAACAAGCAGCAAGCAGTAGCAGCAACAACAACCCGCAACAAACAACCAGCAACAAACAACAACAACAGGCAACAAGCGACAAAGCGAATCAGAGTCGACTTACAGTTTTGAGAGCAACTCACTCAGCGCTGTGGCAATTTTCATCAAGTTCGTTGGCATTCGCGCTAATTTGATTTGAGTGCAATGACAGTAAATCCAGCAGCTACCATTTAACTAGAAGAAAACCACCCGCCCCCCCCCCCTAGTTCTTCCTCTTAGCTGACGTATTGTCCTAACGCAAAACTCTTCTCACCAGGTGCAACTTTTATTTTTCTTTTTTGTTGTTGTTGGCAACTCTCCCAATTAGATTTAGTCTAATTAGCAGAATGTTAGCATTAACATTTCTGTTTTTTCCTCAAATGCTCATAAATTAAAGCAAATGTTTTCATTTTATTTATCTATCTATTTTCGACTGCAACTGGAATTTGGAGCAACTCAACCATTGACAATTTTATTTATGTGGCCGAAAATGATTGGCTGTTGTTGCAGTTGCAGTTGCAGCTGCGCTCCCCTTGGAAAAATTCCAGCGTGAAAATCAAATCAAAATAAACTCGAACACAAAACTCAATTGGGCCTCTGATTTATGCTGAATTTGTGTTCCTTTAACTGTCTGTTTGTGTTTTTGTTTGTGTTCTTTTTTTGAGTCCATTTCGGACACCTGTGTATGTGTGTTCATTAATCATTGAAGGGGCGCTCCCCCTCCCACCACTACAGTCTGACAGCGACCTAATCACGAGTCTCGCTCAGATAACGAAATCAGCGATCCCTAATTGAGCTGTTTTTCAATCACACTCAATAGACAAACAAACAAAAAGTGAACAGAAAAAGCCTTTGCCTTTGATAAGGCAGCACAGTAAGTATTACGTGAATTGTATGCAAACATTATAAATATCAATTGAATAATTGTTGACCATATTCTCGTCAGGTTTACTCAAACTAAAACGAATCGATTTATTTATTGCAATTTTCTTAAAATTGTTTAAGCATGTTTGCAGTTTGCGATCACTGGCGTAAAATGTGTGGAATTCAAGAGAACACAAACAGAATCCAGCCAGATTTAATATTAACTTTATTTATTAAATTTGTTAATATTAACTCTTTATTTATTTAATTTATTATAGCTATAAAACATTTAATTACATATTGCAATATTATTAATAATTCCAGTAGCCTTTCAGCTTTGCTATTAGTAATTTCTACAATAGAATACTAATTCTTTATATTTCTTTATTTTTATTAATTGAATTTGCTTAATTTTTTATTTTAGTAAATTAAACTTTTTAACTGATTAAAACAAATAATACTTAATTCAATTTATTGAGGAAATTTAGATGTGACATGCATATTAAAACATTTATTTATACATTTTATCTTAATTTGAACGGTTTTTATCTTCGCAATGTGTTGATTTTTGAAACGTTGCCAATTAAAACAATAATGATGGTGATGATGACGTTCAATTTAATGATGATGATTATGTTCAATTTAATGATGATGTGACCAGCTGCTTCTACAAATTCCGTGCGTGATATCGAAGCGCATTTTTAAATGGCATTCAGGCAAAGCTCTGACTAACAGTTATTTACAAGTGAGCATATACACACATACACACATGCACACACACACACATACACACATGCATATATGCACACACACACTTATATTTACTGACATGTGAATGTTTGCTGATTTTGTATATCATGCAGTTATAAGTCGCCATAAATGTTGTTGTTGTTGCTGCTGTTGTCGTTAATGTTATTGTTCCTTCTACTTTCTGTTTTGCAGCGCTCAACTGAATTTCAGCTCAATTAAATATCATGGCGAGAGCAATTAACAACTATAAGAGTGCAATAGTGCTCGCTAAGAATATACCCTGTAGTCGGGTCTGAATTTGCCTGGCACATATTTTGATCATTTATACTGTATGTAATTTTGTATATTTATTATATTTTAGGTTAGAAAAATATATAAATTAGAGCGAGTAGGGTATAAAAATAAAACATATACTCATTTTTTCTTTAACTCTCCCATTTTGTAAACATATTACCCAAGCACATTTACCCCTTGTGAGTGTGTAAGGGGTATTTAAAGCGCAAACTATGCGAATGAATGGGAAAGAAACACACAACAAACATATAAACACTCACTCATACATACATATGCATGCAGTGCGTGCATTTGCACGTTTGCAAGCTGCAGTTAAGGAGTCATTGAGCAGCGCATCTCAAACTGCTGCTACTCAAACCCTTCAAACTGATTTTGTCTGCTGCTAGCAAAAACACACAAGAGCGTGCAGAGTGAGGAATGGGGGGGGGGGGGGAAGGCAGCAGTGTGGCGTGTCCGTGTCGCATTGTGGCGAAACGGAAGTGCGCCGAGAGCGGGGAGCGAAACAAACGTCAAGAACAAAACATAAAGTAAAAGCCGAAAACAAAACAGCAAATGAACGGGGGATGCATACAAACAAAAAAAAAGAGAAAAGGGGGATAGAAGATTATGCAGAATGCAATTCACTGCTTCAAAACAAAGAAGAGGAAGAAAAGGAGGAAGAAGAAAAGTAGAAGCTGAGGTGTGTGGGTGTGAAAACGATAACGATTACGATGACGATGACGGTTACTCACCATTGAGGTCCTTGGTTAATTGCGAACGCGTCGACATTTTGACAGGCCCAAAAATATTTGGTTTGTTGTTGTAGTTTTTTTTGCGGCGAAAGTAGCAGCAATTTGGCAGCTAGTGAAAATGAAGTCAAACAGGAATAACCACCTTGACGAGCGGCCAGCGGAGGCGGGGCGGATACAAGGAAAGGGCCCAAAGCGATTTGCAGTTTGTTGTTGTTGTCGCTGTTGCTGCAGTTGTTGTTTGTTGTTGCTGTCGATACAATTTCAATCCTGAGACGAAGCCGCTGCGCACAAAACTGGATTTGAGCCGGGCTTGAGAACAGGAACAGCCTTAAATTGTTGCTCAGACATATTTCGCTTTTTCACACACAGACGCACCAATTTTTTCCCTTTTTTATACACACACACAGAGACACACTCAACACACACAGAGATTTTCACACGGTTTTCCACCCTTGTCGAGGGTTTGGGGTTTACTGGAAGTTTACTTTTTGCCTAAACTAACTAATTCTAATTCGTTAAAAACTTTAGAAATGCTTTATGTAAATTTCGTTTTGTTTTTCTGTGATTTTCGCCGTTTAAATTTTGATTATTTGCTTTGGAATTTCTGCGATTTCGTTTTGAGTTGTTTTTTGTTTTTTTGCCGCATTCGCGTTTAATTTTTTTGCAACAACAAATTGAACACTTTGTGGTGAAACTGTGTGGCGCTGCTAACAATTGACTTTGGCGCGCCGCCCAGTTCGTTTATTGACTAAGAAATTTCGCAGTGGTTTGCAAAAAAATTATGCTTAAAAATTAATAAAAAATTCAGTGCTCGCACCGCGAGCAGCACACACACACGATGAATGAAAAGCGCTTGGACTACTGAACGGTGTGACCAGATTGTGCAAGTTATTAAATATGCAGAATGAACGCGAGAAAAAATACCAAACAGCTGTTGGTGCACAGCCGCACAGGTGGCACTTTAAGCAGCAATGTTAGTTTAGCTATGACAAATATATATTATTAATGATTATTATGCACATTTAACGTTTCCTAATGCACTTAATTAATTTGTTGCACTATCAACCCTAGCTAAGCAGTGCTGCAAAATGCCAAATGGCTGAGTGTGTTTATAGCACTCTGTCCGCTGCTGTGGTGAATGGCAACAGAATAAGAAGAGTAAATATCAGTTGAATCAGACAACGTTTGGAGCGCTAAAATGGCAAATGTGCGCTGTGTGCAAAAATTACTACGCCTACAAAAGTTTCTGCTGCCATTCAGTAAGTAAATCACTAATTTAACAACAAGTGTTAAGACAGGCCAATGCCAAAAAATGCGAGAACAGCTGCCGCAACATAGCTGCAACATTCGCCCCATTACGAAATACATCGAGGCATTCAGAGCGAACAGCTGATTTTGAACAAATTCCTACGTCAGGGGGGGAATGGATAAAGCTGCCGGTCGCCAGACGACAAACTATTTCCACAATTTTTCAGTTTCATTAAAGTCAAAGTGAAAACCAAAAAAAAAAAAAATCGATAAAAAGGAAACGGTGCTTGTGCGTGTGTATAAAATGGAAACGAGTGCTGCGGCTAATTTGCTGCGTCTGATCAAACAGCTGCTGTTGGAACGCGCCTTCGATGGCATCAAAATGCTTTTTCACAGTGCCGCCGAGGCGGCAAAAAATGCACCTCATCTGCCTGCAATCGCCATGGATCTGTACGGCGATATTTGCGCGCCAACGCTAACGGATGCCACAAATGTGGACGATGCGCCACTCTTCGATTGCTGCAACGAGTTGCTCAAAATTGTGGCACAATATGCACCGTTGCAGCAGTTTATGCTGGAACTGATGGAGAAGATCGAGGAGAGCAGCAGCATTGCGATATTCTCGGCATATCTGCGTGCCCTCCAGGTGGTGCTGCTGCGTCAGGGCAACGCCAAGCCGCAGGCCGTCGAATGGTGCCTCCAATCGGTGGTCACTCGGCTGAGGGCTCTGCCCCTGCCCGACTATGTGAGTGTCGGCTATGATGGGCAGCAGGCTCTGCTGCTGGAACAGGAGCAACAGATCGAGCAATTGATGGCCCACTATATCACCATTGATCTGTGCTACCAGCCGCTGTTGCAGCAGATCCTGCAGTTCGATCTGTGTTCGCCTGTTTTTCGCGATTGCAGCTTGAATCGTCGCAATGTTTTCACCTGCTTTCTGCTGAAGTTGCTCGACAAACCGTTGGCGCTGCTCGAGCTGAGCAATGTGACAAAGAGCTTGTTGGATCCCGGCGAGAAGCCGGGTATGTGGCGTCTCCGACCCGAGCTGACGCAGCGCAACTTTTTGCGTGCACGCGCCAAAGCTGGCCGAGCACAGACCTATGTGCAGCAGGTGGTGCAAAAGTTAACTGGCGATGCCACCCAGCTGCTGGGCGATCCCTATTATCTGCTCGGTCTGGTCGAGAACCGAGCACGCTGGAAGCGACGCCTCGATCCCTCGAAGGGTGTCTTCGAACTGACCAATCGGAATATATTCCTCATCGACGAGAAGCTGCCGCTGGTCGCTGTCGGCATGTATTATCACGCCCTGCTCGTGGGTCAATTGCTGCCCCCCACTGCGCCCAAGATCTATGCGACACTCTTCATCTTCGAGGCGAGTCTGTATTTGGTGGCTGTGCTGCTGGAGCAAACGGAACCACCGCTTCAACATTGCGGTCTGCGGCTTAATGAATATGTGCTGAGCATCCTGACGGAGCCGGTGCCGCAGGGTTCGCTGGATCTGGAGGTGCACAAGCGCTATTGCGACGCCCTGTGCAAGATAACCGGCTATGCGCCGCAGGAGTCACTGCGTCGCCTCGGCCTACAGGTGCTCCATCATTATGTGCTGGCCTTCGAGGATGCCGCCAAGTATTTCATACTCAAGAATCTGCTGGATACGCTGCAACACGATGGCATTCGTGGTTACTTGGCTGGTCTCTTCAAGGATATTGTCGCTGTGCATTTGGCACGCCGGAATCTACCACTGCCGGAGGTGTATTGTGGGCTCAAGTTTCGTTCGATGCTGCTGCAGTGCGTCTGTGTGCTGCCCGAGGATGTCAAATCGGATCTGTTGGTGCATTCGAATAGCATTGCGAGTGCTTTGAATGTGCTGCGTTATTTCCCCGTTGCGGATCGGGAGAATCGTACGGGTTTCTGGCACATTCTGCCAGAGATTCAACAGCGTTTGCTGGAGCCTCTGGGCAAGGCATTGAACTTCTCGCTGGCCCACTATCGTGCGTACCGGGAGCGGGTGAAGAATGGCCAGAGTGCCTCCGATGATGAACTGATGCAGAAGCAGCTCAACATGCTCGCCGTCAACATCAGCAACAGTGGCATGGCTGACGATGGTGGAGGCGGAGGCGGCGATCTGCCGGATATTGGACGCGAGGAGAAACTGGAGGTGTTGGCCACCTCCATAACGGGTCTGGAGTCGTTGCGTGTCATCTATTTTCTGGCCAGCGATTGCATCGAGCAGAACAGCAATCAACGCAAACTGGAATCGGAGCCAGTTGCCATGGATTTAGATGTGGATCAGCCCTAATCCCCTCGAGCACAATACCCCAAAACCCACTTTTGGTCACGCATATTATTAGATTTATCTACATATATATATATATATCCATATATATATATAAATTTGTATCTCGCAAACGAAATGAAAACGAATTTTTGTCTGACTAAAATATTATGATTTGGCTTAGTTTACTTTTTTTTACCTATTTTGTTGCTCTTTTTGTGGATTTGGGTTGACGGCTTGGTGCTAATTGTCCAACAAGCTGAGCTCCGGTGGCCAGCTTACCAAATTGTGCTAATTAAATGCTAAACTAAATGCGCTTTAGTTGTTTCCAATGCGACCTTCAATTTGTCATCTCTTGCCGCATTCCCAGTTGATCCTAACAATTAGGCTGCTTGGGGAAATCCATTTGAAGACAACAGCGTCTCTTCAAATCTATGAAAATCCCCTTGGGCTTAATTGAATATGCATATTCTCTATGTGAGGATTGACCTACGAACTTACAGAGTAAAATTCATAGGCATAAAAACGCTTTACGAGTTTAGAGTTTATGCGTGAAAGCAATAAAAATGTTCTCATATATATATATATATATTAGCTAAGTGGGTTAACTGTATATTTATATTTTATATAAAGATTGACCTAAGAGCTTAAACTTTAAATGTTCCTAACTCGCGCATATTTAAAATTCATTACAAATATATATTAAAGCAGCAAATTAGCTTAGTTGATTATACATTCCACACCAAGATTGATTAAGAGTTTAAGCTTCAAATGTACTCGACTCGCAAAATTAAAGTTAAAATACCCTTCCGGACCGGAGTCCAATTGTCGTCATCTCAACTGTAAGAAATCTACCAATTATCGGATAGAAATGCTGATCAAGAATGTATAAATATATTTGTTTACTTATTTAGTGGCGACTAATATCAGTCAATACAAAAAATACAAAGAGTAAAAACGAATAAAATTTAATCGAAAATAAATTTAATATTAAAAATTAAATAAAAAACAGAAAATAATTATTTTTAAAATATACATAATTTATGGGTTCGGGGACGTCTCCATCAATGCGTGGCAAATTCAAAACAAATTGTTATTATACTCAAGGGTGTAACAACAAATAATTAATTATTCTATTACACTATTGTTAACATTTAATGATACAAAGGCAAACGGTTTCCCAGCATTGTTGATGAGTCTAAATACAAAATAACAAATAAGAACACTAATCGAATGCTTGATGAGCTGTTCGCAGTTTAGAATGAGGGATTGGCTCTAACAATGACTTGATTTTTCCAAGTGTAATGACTAGCATTCCTCAATCTAAGCAGTATTAGTTATATGTAAAGCTATAAATAATATATGTAACTGACAAACACAATCAATTTCCTCCAATCCCCTCCTGCTTTGCAGATGCACAAAGCTTCTTGCTGGCGACAACATGCAACGCCGGCGTAACTGCATATTTTCACACACTGCAGCAATGCAGAACGTTAAAGCCCACCTCAGCTCTGAGACGCAGCTATGCCAAGGAGACGGACAAACTGGATGATTTTAGAGCACGCGAGGAACAGCGCGAACGGGAACGCGATGCTGCTGAGCAGGCAGCTGCAGCAACAGACACACAAAGCGATGGCGGTGGCGGAGAGAGAGGCAAAACCAGCGAGGAGGAGGCAGCCAAGCAGGCGAAAGTGGATGGCATACGCAGCCGGATATTGGATGCAGCAATGCTGCATGTGCCACAGCATGGCTGGACTAAGCAGGCCATCATCCAGGGTGCCGAGGAGTGCGGCTTTCCCAGCGTGGTGCACGGCATGTTTCCCGAGGGTGGCTTTGCGCTCGTCTCCCACTTCAATGGCAAGTGCAATGCGCAGCTGGTGCAGCAGCTCCAACAGCAGACGAACAATGGCCAGCTGGAGGTCAACGATCCGCTCGATTTTCTTGTCCAAGCGGTGCGTCAACGTCTCACCATGATTGAGCCCTACAAGACGCAATGGCCACAGGCAATGGCATTGATTGCCCAGCCCCAGCATGCATCCACGGCGCTGGCGCAGGTTCTAACGCTGGTCGATGACATCTGCTACTATTCCGGCGATCGTTCCGTCGACGTAAGTTTGTCTCCGCCACAATTCTCAAGTGAAGCCTTGTTAATCTCAATTGTTCGCTTGCAGTTTGGCTGGTATACGCGACGCATTGGCCTGGCAACGATTATGAAAATGACAGAGCTGTATATGCTGCAGGATGCGTCGCCGGCGCATGCCCAGACCTGGGAGTTTCTCAAGAATCGCATGGACGAGGCTGTGCAGCTGCAGATGGCACTGTCCCAAACCGAGGGCATGACACAAACATTTTCACGTTCCTTCAACTCGGCTTTCATAACGGTACAATTATATATATATGACTATGATATCTATAGAAGCTGTTCAACTAATCCTTAACTCTATTTCCTCTTTGCAGGCGAGAAATATACTCGGATTGGGCTATAGTCGCCATTAGCAAATGCCAAACGACAGCGGTCAGCCCAAAGAGTCCAACAGACAGAGAGATTTGTGTTATGTAAAAAGAAAAAACTATATATAAATATATATATATAAAAGATTTATACTTATAACTCATCATATACTTTATACCTGATATATTTATATGTATTTTCAGAGGTGTTTGTTCAAGCAGGTCGTTTAACTATGGATAAGCTGTTAATCTTATGTGGATTGGATTGTTTTAGTGGTGATCAGTTATGTTAGAATATAGATATATTGCCCTAATCTGACTATTAACTTGTATCGATTAATTTCTAATTACAATTAAAGTTCAGCGCACACATAAAAGTCATTAAAATACTCGAATTAAATATTTGCAATGTATTTAAAGTTTCGTTTAAAGTTTTTTCAGCGTATAAATAAAATTCACCTTTTAACCTATTTACTATTTACTCGTATATCCCTAATCACCTTAACTTAACTTTATATTACATTCTCATCTGTATATACTAATGGCTCTACAGTTATTCGACCTATATAATTATAATAATTGATATTTTTGGTGTAATCTAACAAACTATGCTTTGTTTAATTAAATTGGCATAAGTGTAAAGGCCTAAATAACTGTTTGTGGCTCATTTATTTTACTGAACAAATTTGTACTTTGTGTTTGAGTGATAATATATAATAATAATATATCTTTGTTGGAAAAGTTTACAGTCTGCATACTCCTGAAGCCGACGTCTCTGCCATTTGCACAGGCAACCCTTGCTCTGACAACTTCCACGTCCAAGTGGGATCCTTGCCACGCTTTGGATCCGAATACAGCACTGGAATAATGCTATCGATATATTGATTACGCCCACTCTTTGCCCCATTTAATGCCTTAGCTCTGACTATTGTATCCCGCTGCCTTCTGCCCCGTGTAACTTTACGTTTGGACTCGACCACATGACAATACAGCTCGGAGATCTCCTTGCATGTATCCGAGTTGTCAACTGGATGACGATCGGACGTAGAATAGCCATACAGCTGCTGCTTGAAATAACTCCCTCTGTGCGGTGCTCCATGGCAGAGATCGGCTATCTGTTGCACCGGACAGAGCGGACAGGCATAGGGTATGGGGTCCCTCGGCGTCCGTTTCATGCAGCAGTGTTGGCACATTTTCAAATCCGGAATTTTAAGATAGTTTTCCAAATGTGTTGTAAAGCGGATCGCACTAAATTTCAACTGTTATAAAAAGATTAATAAGACTGCCTACGTCGTGAAATATGCCAAAGGTTTCTCTGTTTCAGTTAAGCTCAAAGAGTATTTCCTTAGTCGGTCTTATTCTGGTTGAATTTAAATTACATAAATTTATACTTTATATGAATATTATTGATAATTGCTTTTGGTATCAAAGTCTGAGCAGATGCTCGGTTTGGCAATTAAACAAGTTACAATATTAAAGCAAAATCTGTATTTTAATTAATAAAATAATCATCAGCATTTCGGTTTTTGTTTTACTTGTCATTTATTTTGTGTAGTTTGGATTTTTTTATTTTTTATTTATATTTTTTTTTTTTGATTTTGCAGCTAATTAGCATTGTTGGTGGCTATAACTAAATGTATTATGAAAACCTCTTATATCACATAAAACCAACTAATTACTTAAAGTTTATTGCACTAAATAAAACATTTAAGACGCAACTCCATATTCAGGTGGCAGCTTAGTTCAACGGTTGCAAATAGTGCACATCATCTGGGGGCAGCTGCTCCACTTTGCTGTGTGATTAAAAGTTGGACATGAAGCATGGTTAAAGTTCCCTTTGAGTGGTGCTCACCTGTGCGGATTGTCTGGTTGCTCTTTGGCCTGGTTTGTCCGTTGCTGGAGCAGACGCAGTGGCAACTCATTGGTGGCTATTATCATCGCATCGAGGTGTAGCTTTAGCTCGGCAAATGTGGGCCGGTTGCCGGGTATTGAACACCAGCAGCTCTCCATCAGTGCAAACAGTTCATCCGTACAGCCATCGGGTCGTTTCATCCGCTGTCCCTGACGCAGCAGCTGCAGCAAATCTCTGGGCGAGATCGATGGATACGGCATGCCGCCCAGCGTTGTGATCTCATACAGCAGCACACCAAACGACCAGCTTGCAAAAATCAGTTTATGAATAGTTGCACAGGTCAATTATGCTAGAGTCGAGCTACTCACACATCACTCTGACTGGTGTAGACCTGGTGCGTCAACGATTCCAGAGCCAACCACTTGATGGGCAGCTTGCCACTGCCGCCCGACTTGCGATACACATTCTCATGATAGACATCCCGACTGAGACTGATTGATGTATAAAAACTTAAGCAGGATGGTTCTATAAGGACTACAAGGACTCACCCAAAGTCAGCTATTTTAATGGTGCGATCCAAGGAGATGAGCACATTGCGTGCAGCCAAATCGCGATGCACGATCTTGTTCTGCGCCAGAAAATCCTAGGGAGCAAAGTTTGAGATCGATTCTGATGAGTCTAATCACCACTAAAGACTCACCATGCCCACGGCCACTTGTTGCGCAATGTCCAGAAGATCGGCATATTTGAGGGGTTCTCTGATAGCTGCCACTGGGGGTGCCTCAAAGTACTCCTGATTCTCGAAGCTAACGGTGCCAGAGATTTTCATCGATTTCTGTTCATTTAGCGCATTTCGTTTCAGTATAGCCTTTAGAGAGGCCACAGATGGTGGCGTCACCGGATTCGCTTCGAGATTCTCAATCTCTTGCAGTCCGTACGATTTGTTGTCAGCGGCATTTGCCAGCTTGGTCAGTTTGTGGCTATCGCGCGAGAGATCTGACTCGTTCTCCTCCTCCAGCGTCGACAGCATGGATATATTAATATCCTCGATGCGTGTACTGTTGTCCAGCAGTCGTCCTGAGCGCTGCTGAATCCGCACAGGACAGCAGACAGCAGCAGCTGGCTGAAGTTTGGGACGCACATCCCGATTATTGCGCTCCTGCTGGAATTTCCACTCATCGCTGAAATTATACTCCAGTTTTAGGCAGGCTGAAGGGATATGTTCTCCACACTTACCGCAGAAAGCTCTGCAGGCTGCCGAGACCGCAGTATTCGGTGAGGAGCATCATGCGATTGCTGAACCTGGTCGAGTAGCCCACAATGCCAACAATATTTGGATGCCGGCCAACGGCTCGAAGCATTTGGATTTCGCACTTGAAGGCCTGCACATCCTCCTCATTGGGATGGTCTAAGGAAGGCATTCTCGCTTAAAGATGTGTCCATTTCTTTTGCACTTGTTTGCCTTACCTTTGAGCAGCTTGACAGCCACTTGACGTTGTTTGTAGACACCGCGTCGTACCAGACCAAAGGCACCCTCGCCCAGCACATCCTGCAGAAGCACCGCGTGTGGTTCCACCTCCAGCTCATCGTCCAGCTCAATGTTATCCTCTGCGTTGAGGGTGGCCAACAGGCTGCTACTATTGATCAGCGACAGATGAAAATCACTGGACTGATTGGGTGCCGCTTTAAGATCCTTGGTGTCCAGATGCGGACACTCCTGCCGCTTGTGCCTGTTCAGCGTGAGGAAGCACAGGACGAGTATGCAACTGATGCACACCAACAGGAAGAGCAACAATTTAATTAGGCTACTGTCTGGCAGCCAGGAAGCCAGCGGTGCCTTGCTGAGGAACACCATGCTGGCATTGTTGCCACCCTGCGTATGCGCCTCCAAAACCACCTCAAAGTTATCACCCAGCACCGTTATATTGGATATATAATAGTAGCTGGCATTCTGATCCACGGCGAACTTGGCCTGCTCGTTATCATTGTGCAGTATATGCAGCGTATAGTTGTCCGGCGGATATTTAGGCGCCGACCAGCTCACATTCAATGCCAATATATTCTGATCAAAGTGCTGCTGCTCCACCTTCAAATTGCTGGGCTTCAGTGGTGCTGCAAGTGGATAGATCTTAATCCAAATATCTACTCAACTCGTCAACTTACCGCAGAGCGCATAGCTGTTGTTAAACCAATCCAGGCAACTGGGCGCCTGTAGGATCAGCCACTGCAGTGGACTCTCCAGCATATTCCTCACGTTGACAGTGCGCACGCCCACTTTGAACTGCTCGCCAAATATCATATTGGATATGGTGTAAGTATACAACTGACGAGGCTGTCAAAGGGATTAAAGATGATCTTTCCATTATATCTTATATACAAATTTTACAACTTACATCACGAAATTGCACTGGAGTTGGCGCCTCCATACTTTGGGTGTCCGTTGAAAAGTATATCATATCAAAGTAACAATTGCGATCTACAAAATAAAAATTAAAAACAATTTATAAAGCAGTTCATCTTATTTATGTTACGATCTCATTCAATACCAGCTGATGGTTGCCACTCCACTTCCGCGGCGATGCAGTGCAAATTGTTGGGCTGCTCCAGGAATCTTCTCAGCTTGACCTCACCCATTTTGCTGGGCTGATAGCCACGTCGCAATGTTTGAAATGCCTCCTCGGCAATCAGAGAATAGGCGCCTTCGGCGTGCACAGCCTGTGCGGTAATATTATATGTTGTATCCGATTCCAGTTCGGGAATGGTAAAGAAACTGTCATCAGACTACAAAATTGAATTCGAATTAGTTTTGTTAAGTTCATGAAGAGTTTTGGGACATACCAAAAAAATTAGTGATTCCATTTTATCGTTTGTTCGGATAATGAAAACAGCATCCGGTGGCTTTTGTGTTGTGGCATTCTTGTGCCTCTCATGCTGCACCCAATGGATGCGAAAGCTTAGCTTGGACTCCGTGCGGCAGACGAGCTTCAATAGAAAATTCTCCTGCACTCGGCGCAGCGACGCAGGCATTAAATCAGTCGAATTATCGCCTTGGCAGTGTTCAAGGCAGTCATTTAATTTCTGGAAGAAAAAAACTAGTGCTATAAATGAATTAAAGATCTTTGTGTGGAATTTACCTTTTGCGGCGTGGTTTGCAGGCATCTTTTGGTGCAGGCGCTCACTTTGAGCAGCGTTTTATCCTCTGACAGTTGACGCATTAGTCCCAAATCGCCCTGATTGCTATCGATGAGTAGCCAGAAGATAAATGCATATTTTGCATAGAGCAGCAGCATTTTACAGTTACTTTTACTGTTCTTTTTTGTTGTTGCTTTTCCTTCAGTTTAGTTAGATGCAAGGTTTATTATTCTATGCGCTGTGCGGTTATTGCACTTTCTGTTATAACACTTGGACTTGCTTGCAGTTTCCCGCTCTATCCCTCTGCACCCCTCTCCTACTCTATCACTCTCACTTTCTCTCTCTCTCTCTCTCTCTCTCTCTATCTCTATTTGTCTTTGGTCTTGTCGTAATTCGACCGTCGCCTACGAGTGAGCTTCGCGTACTGAAGGCGACATTGGCGAACAGGAAGAACTGTTGCAAAGCCACGAAAAGAAAAAAGAAAAGAAAAATTAAATACAAATAAAAAATACAATTTTGTGTTTGTTTTGCTTCCATTTCTGTTTCATATCATTTGTAATGCAAAAATTTGGATTTGGTTAACGACAAAGCAACAAAGCGAAACACACTCGATAAATTTTGGTTTCTTCACCAATCTAAACTGTTATACGCTAAAGTGGAAAAAGTGCTCAAGCTCAACATATGCATATGCATATCAATTAGATCTCGAGCACTTTTTTCCCACTATCAGCATAGTTATTATACTGAGTGCCTTGTTTTACATCGAATTGAATGGTATCCAATTCTGTGTGAGATAAACTGAGCTCAGAAATTCGAGATATGCATATCCTTATGCAGATCAAATGTGGCAAACAGCACTTCAATCATATACTGCGAGAAATTGATACGAATTTCTTTTAATTGCAATTGCAGAGCGCAGCTCAAAGATCTCATCCTCTTTGTCCCTTTTAAGGAAGGAAGTAAACCTGCCGTTATTTATATTCCAGCACGATCTTTAGAATGATCCCACTTACACTGAACACAAATTGCATACGCTTCTCCACATCTGTTAAGAAATAGATGAAAAATATTTTGATGAAACTGGCCAAGGTACAATGGTAATCAGTCGATAATTTAGAAGCTAATAGCTAATGAGTCCAACGATCCTACGATTAATATCACGATCCATAACACTAAACATCAATTCCAATATATTGCTCAGCTGCATCTGAGTCAGGAATTTGGCCATTTGCCTATTTTGCAGAACAAACTTTTGATGGATCATGGCGATGTAGAGCAACTCGGTGCTGGTGAAGAGCGACTTCATATGTGGGATCATGAGTCGATATATATAGTTGAAGCATGCATTTTGCATTATATGATCCAAGTCTTTCATTTTTGAAGCACAAATTTAACGCTAAAAAAAAGAAGTTTTTAATTCAACAATAAATATTCAAATAAAGGAATTGACGTTAATCCAAACATTTGCCGGAAATAATGATGTATTCATATCAGGTTAAAAAAATTTGCAGTTTTATGCATTAAAATTGAAAATATCGCATATTATACAAATGTACAAAATTCTCAATTAAATTCATTCAAGCAATTTTGGCAAAGCTAAAAAGAAACATTCTCGGTAACAAAAAATAAATAATTTTTCAGGTAAGTAAATTGAAGCACAACGCAATACAATTTAATTGTGATTGTGATGGAAAGATATTTCCAAGGAATTCCAACATGGCTGGTTGCTTGCGCACAATCTTGGAGTATTGGACATAAGTGATGTTCAGATCCTTATCCGTATCAAATTTGCGGAACAGAAGTTCCAGCATATCCTGCAAAAGGCAATTGAGTATATACATATGCCAAATAAAAGTATTTTCGATATTACTAAACGCAACTCGAAAACCTCATCCTCGTCATTGGAAATGAAGAATTTGTTCACGTATCGCATCATTTGCTGACGACTTAGGTATCCAAAACCGAGTTCATCATAGATCTGCAGGTAATCCGTATTTTAAACACTGTCCTACACAATCAATCGAATACTCTTATAAAATTACACTGAACGCAAATCGCATACGCTTCTCCAGATCGTTTGTGAAGTAGACGCCAATCATTCGAATAAAACTGGCCAAAGTACAGTGGCAATTCGGTAAGAATTTCGGATCTGTACAGTCGGGATCGTGACTGACGGTGAGAACAATGCGTCTGTTAATATCGATGTCCTTCACCTTAAACAAATCCATGATCATGTTGCTCAGCTGCAATTGAGTCATAAACTTGGCCTTCGGTCCATTTCGCAGCACAAACTTGTGATAGATCATGGAGATGCAGAGCAACTGCGTCTTCGTGAATGATGAGTGCTGGCGTGCCACTTCATTTCCATACATGTAGTTGAAACGTGCATTTTCCATGTAGCCTAGTGTTGCGTCCAGATCCTTCATATTTGCAGCTTGTTTTCCAGTCAACAAAGATAGCAGAGTATTGGATTATATGTTGACAATTTCAATGAAATAATTGTGATTGTGTAGAAATCGAGCAAAAGAGACACATTTGAAAATGTTTTATTTTCTTTATCTAATCGTTTAATTTTCCTTTGCTTGAATTATGTGTCATTTAGTAAGCTAAAGCAAAGTTATACAGGATATTACAGAGCTATACAACACAAAGTGTACATCTGGTATTTCGGGAGGGGTATTACTTAGCAATGTACCTTAAAAGACAATCCGTACAGTTTACAAAACGTAACTTATTGCATACGACAATTATAAAAGTTTTCTTTTCTTTTTTTTTTTGCTTTTTGTTTTATATATATATAGATATATATATATATATATATATGTGTGTGTGTATGAATCAGTCATACAAAATACACAACTACATAGATGTACAATTATTGTATAAGTATATATATTAATATATATATATTTATATAATTTAAAAAAATAATATTCTAATAAACAAATCAAAAACTTAACATAGCTGCAAAAGGAGAATTTGTTTGTTGTAATACAGTGGCAAAATAGAATACTGAGTTGAGTTCTTGATGAGTTTCGAGTTTCGTGTGTTCTTTGAGTATTTTTCTTCTTTTTTTTGTTTGTTTTTGTTCTTTTCTTGTTGGTTTTTGTTGTTCTTGTGACACAACCGCGATCCACAAATTGATAAATTCATAAGTTTTTTTTTTGTTTTGGTTTGTTTGTAGAGCAAGTTCACTTAACAGATACCAGGATACAAATATAATACTAATATTGAAAAATGCAAATGTGTGTGTGAGTGTGTGTGTGTGTGTATGATGTTGTCTGTGTTGTGGCATGCACACAAATTAACAGTCCATGGATTTTGTCAGAGCAGGACGAGACATGAACCTGCATGTGGCAACGTGAGTATTTCGTATTCGAATCAGTATTCGATTTTTCATTCATAATTAGTCAGAGTGTTCTTATTGTTTATTTTCATTTAATACCCTTGCAGAGTGTATTGGAAGAGACGACTCTAGAGAGTATTTATATATATATTCATGACCTTACGGCTTACTATATCATGTAGCTGCCATAGAAACTCCTAACCTTTTTGTCATGTAGCCGGAACACGAACAGTTTTACGATTACTTAAATTTAGATATGAGCTAAAGGACTTCGCTCTGCAAGGGTATACAAACTTCGGCATGCCAAAGATAACCGTTTTATCTTGTATTGTTTTTGTTTTCTTTTTTTCTTGGGAGCTTTGAGAGTCGGCTACATTTCGCTAAACGCATTTCAAGCTAAGTTCCTTTCTTTTTTCATTTTGTTCTACCATTAAATGCTGGCAATTTCGTATTTGTTGTTGTGGGTGGCGTTTGTTGTTGTTGTTGTTGTTGTGGTGTGTGAGTGTGTTTGTGTGTGTGGATAATGTTCATTTCCATTTACAACAACTAGTTGTAGGCCAGGGAGTTGACATTTAGCGCCAGCGCTGCTTCCGTGCTGCTGCAACTGGAGGATGTCGATGCCTGGGGCTGTGCTGTGCCACTCTCCAAGTGCACGTTATTGTATTCCGTTTTGGGATTGCAGCGCATAGGCGTCTGCGGCTCCTGTCCCTGGCAGTGTCCTTGGCCCAGCTGCTTACCCTGTTGCGTTTCGCCATTGCTGTTGTAGGCGCTGCCGCTTTGATTGTAAATGCTGAGACGTGCCTCATGCTCGCGTCGCTGCTGCCTCAATCGTATGTCGTGCTGTTCGCGCATCTGCCGCAACTTGAGGTCCTGTTCCTGCCGGTAATACGACATCTTCAGCTCCTGCTCCATTTGCTCGAATCGCAGCCGCTGCTCGTGTTCGCGTCGTGCATAATCGATCTCGGCGAGACGCGCCTGTTTCAGCAGCTTAAACAGCTGCTGTTTGTATTTATCCTCGGTGTCTACGCAGCCAATTATCTCACTTGCCACAGCTGTGGGCGTAAAGGGACCAGCCACAGCAGCGGCATGACCAGCAGCCGGCGCTTCAGGACTAAAATCTTCCGAAAGCACCGATTGTGCCTGTGAATGCTAGCAAAACAGAAATCAAAAGTCAAACTTTATAAATATACATATATTCCTTATATATAGTTTATGCGTATATATGTATTGGCTTACATTGCGCTGTCGTCTTTTACGGGTCGGTGATGTTTTCTCGTTGTCTGCCGGGCCGGCTGTGCCAGGGTCCGTGTCATCCTTGCTGTTGTTGTTGCTCAGCTGCGGTTTGGCTTTGGCACGTTTGCGTCGATTTGGCGCTTGCTGTGGCTGGGCGCTCTCCTGCTGCGAGTCGCCGCCGGCGGTGGAGGGCGGTGGTGAGGGTATGGCTATGGTGGATGTTTGCAGTGTATCTTCGCTGGCATTTGTCGAATTTGGCAGGGCGGCCAGCGGCATATCCTCATCTTCGTCCAGTTCGAGCAGCTCCTTTTTCAGTGGTACACCGACGGCACCATTGGTGCCGCTGCGCGTTTGACTGCGCGACGATACCGGATCCTTTTGCAGCTCCTCCATAAACTCAATCATCCGCATACCCTCCAATGCATCCGATTTGGGATGCTTCTGCTGATGTTCGCGCTTGGCCGAGTTCTTCATGCTGCGCCACTGCA
Source organism: Drosophila glabriapex (assembly GCA_035042305.1). Classification (NCBI taxonomy): domain Eukaryota; kingdom Metazoa; phylum Arthropoda; class Insecta; order Diptera; family Drosophilidae; genus Drosophila; species Drosophila glabriapex. Next base: position 19,601,879 of record JAWNLN010000046.1, read on the forward strand.
CCTGAATCTGCTCCAGCAGTCGATGTCGAAAGTTCAGCGCATTGAATCTGTAAATCAATTTCGGTTGTACTATATAGTTTACTATACATATATATTCGTATAGACTTACTGTTTGGTTATTTGGGACCAGGCCAGTCGCTTGGCCTTGATGCTTTTGGCATCGACGCTGCGATTCTCAACGAATGCGACTTTTGTTTTGATTACCTCCAGGAGCAGACCGCGTTCGGCTTCCTCCCAATTTAAAGAGCGTTTTTTGCGTGTGCCTTTTTTCTTGCCCGTTGCGCTTTCCTTTTCAGCAGACTCTTCGGCAGCATCTTCAGCGTTCTCCACCCCCTCATCAGAGGCATTTGTGGCTTTTGTTTTCGACTCCGCCTTTTCATCATCGTCGTCGTCCTCCTGCGGCGATGATGCGCCCTTTGTCAAAAGCTCCTCTAGTTTCATTGTGCTGCCGAAATTCCAATTAACGTTTTTGTTTTCAATGTTTATTATGGTTATTTAAGCGCGATTCCGATTTGCAAAAATTCTTATTTGATTTCTGTATATACTTTGCGATGGCGTTGCCACCACATCGAAATATGACCAAAAGTCGCTGCTCGTTGCATATCGATGGCACTATCGATATTTTATTTGAGCACCACTATGCGCAGCCTTGCTTTGTGCCTTATCGATAGATCATCATAGTCATACTTGAGTATCGAGCAAAGTAAGTAGATAGCAGGCAATTTCATTTCAATTGGGAAAAAATATAAATTTTATAACACAAAACACAGCGAGATGGGTTTTGGTGACTATCCCGTTGAGTATAATCCCAAGGTGCACGGACCGTACGATCCAGCACGCTACTATGGCAAAGGTATGTGAAATTTGCAAAAATTACGTAATTTTCACCGCACGATATACGGCGGCGTTGCACGATATCTAACACTTTACATAATTCTGCAGCTGATGTTCCATTCGGCCAAGTGAAATTGGGCGAGTTGGGCGCGTGGTTTGGACGTCGCAACAAGACACCAAATGCCATGGGTGGCGCCATTAGCCGTGCCTGGTGGCGTTGGCAGCACAAATATGTGTTCCCCAAGCGTGCTGGCATTGCTCCATTTTTCCAATTGACCGTCGCCAGCATGACGTTCTTCTATCTGATCAACTATTCCAAGTTGAAGCACCACAGGAACTACAAGTACCACTAAACGCTAACGTCTCGCTTCAGCTCCTCTGTCAGTGCTACACTTTGTTACTTCTTGGTGGGGAGAGAGTTGAACACACCGCGACATAATATTAGTTTATTCTTGTTTTGAAAAATCGGCTAAATCTAATAATAAAAAAACAGCTGCGAATAACAGTGCTGCACTCAACAACACTGTTGACTTAATATTTAACACACGTCCACTGCATTTGCACTAGTATCTAGCTGTTTGTTCAGCTGCGAGTTTGGTGGCCGATGGATCTCGCATATAAAAGGCAACGGGTGCTCACAGCCCAACGTTTGCCAAGTGCCACTTGGTGTCAGCGCCGCACAGCTGGCATTTGCCTGGATACCTCTAAAAGATTTAACAGTTTACTCGAATGTTATGGAACTTAGGGACTTTCTACAATATGGGGATTTTTATGGTAAGTTTATGGCAGTATTCCTATTTTTAGGAATTTCAACAGACCACCGAAAAACTCACCCCAGTCGCGGATGTGCTACATGCCAGGCTCGATAGAGAAAGCACAGCAGACTCTCCTGCTGGCCATTGCGAAAGTCCAGCGGCTGCAGTGAAGTGCTGCTATTGTATAGTAAACCAATGTAGGCCAAAAAGATGCCCGGCTTATTCTGCGCGACGGATCGCTGTCTGTTATACTCAAGTAGCCAATGCGATAATGCATAGGTGCGCTCCTCAGAGGCCACATGCGCCAAACTGCCGCTAAATTCGCTGGCATTAGTGCAGGTCAGCGATGCATTTAAATAACTGCTAGGCTGCGCGTAAAATACAAAGAGGCCCACTTGTGGCACGCAGCTTATGTTGTGCAGAGCTGTTAACAGATCAGTTCAAGATAACATTTGCAGTTTATGTTAGCGAGAGGGGATTATGTTAATAGGAGGTGACAATGTTAATGGGGGGAGAGTATTTATTCAGGATGGGATATATAAACCGAGACAGATTATGATAACTGGCGCAGATTCTAGTGTATTTAATGCTGTCAGAAATCATTTATTACCGGTATCAGTAAATTTTAACAGTATGTGCTTATTTTACTAGGAGTAGGCAGAACGTGTAGAAATCAAGTTAGCAAGAGAAAATGCTAAGTATTTTAACAGAAGGAATTTTTTTTGGACAGATAGAGTTTCAATTAACATGAGCTGGCTATGTTATAATGAGTTTGTGTTAACAGTCGAAGTTAATGTTAAGTTTTGGCCAAATTACGCATATTTCTCACCTGTAGGTCTTCCATATAAGCTGTAGTAATCAAAGCGACTGTCGTTTACCATGCCCGCAAAGCTTGTGTTCTGCGGACACTGCAAAATGTGACAGTTGAAAAACTCGCCAGGCTGTTCGAAGACACTCAAACGTCGACGTGCATCCTTCTCACGTCTGCTGTGCTGTGCAAAACGATTCGTGCGCCGTTCCTGGTCACCTGGGGCATAGTTTAAGGCCAAGCCGCGTAGCTGACGTGCCAATTTCATGCAATCCGCCAGTGTTGCAGTGCTCTCCAAGGAGAGTGCCTCATCGGCAGCAGCGCGTTGACATTGGCGCACCAAATGAAACTGCAATGGGGCAGCATTCTCCGTCGGACAGCGAAGTGCGTGCAATTCGGTTGAATGAATTAAATGAATCAGTAACAACAGTCCCCACATGGCTAACAGTCGTAAATGTTAAGTCTGCCATTTTATGCATACTTTTTTTGACAGGCTGCAATTTGTGCATCAAATTAAAAAACTGGGAAATTATTTATTTATGGTCAATTTAATTTTATTGTTCATTCACATTGATTAAGTTTAGCTTATGCCTAACTACAGAGTTGTCTTTTTATAAAATATTGTTTTTTTTATTTATTTTAGATATGCATTGCACGGCTCCAGGCGAGCATTCTACAAAAAATGCTCAAATGAAGCTGTGCAAAGACTTTTAGCTAAATTACTTTTGAGATTTAATACAACTGTATTAAATTGATTTTATGATTATTTTGTGGAACGGCTGTGTGCTGTAGAGGGCTGTCCTGTTTGTAATATAGTATAGTAGTGGTAGCATATTTTATATTTGTAGTGCACATATAGTTTAAGCAATGACAAGAAATAATGTTCAAAACATTTAACTAAGAACAAAGAGTGGCAGGATTTTTGTTTTTTTTTTGGAACTAAGTTTATAAATATTAGAGTACAAATACAAATATCACCTGAGCGTCGGCTGCTGCATTCGTTGTTAGTGTCGAGTGTGTGCGTGTTTGTTTTTTTTTAATTAATAGTTAAAGTAAGTAAGATAAATACAATACACACTTATAAGTTTAATGACTGCACTACGAGAAGCGAGATTGTGTGGAGTTTTCTGATAAGGATCGGGGAAGTCCAACACCAACACAAACGTGCGAAACAGAGTCTGGCAACTCTAAGGTTGCTTGTGCATGTGGCAGCACTGGTCAACTCTGCGACATTAGCGGGCAATAATGGGAAATTGCCCGGTAATCTCTGCACAAAAAGGGAAGTTTTTTTTATTTTATTATTATATCATGCAAAACTAAAATACTAATTATTTAACTTAGGCAGTTGCTCTTCAGACACTGCACTTGTGACCTTACAGACTAAACTGCTGCCCAACGTGCCACGAGACATTTTTGACAATTGACTACCGCAGGCGGCTTTAATTATTAATATTATTATTGTATTGTTTTCTTTTTTTTTTTAGCTTGCTTGCTGCGCGAGTATCTCATACTTGATTTTAAAACACTTTGAGTGTTCCATTTTGTTATCGTTTTGGAAATGTTGAAATTTTGAATTTATATCATGCTGTCACATAGTATGGATCGCTCGCTGGCTTAGCTGCTATGCGAGAAGGCAGTGTTTGTGTAGGGACCACTGTAAATGGAGCTGCCCGAATTGGACACCGTTTTGGTGCTACGGCGTGCCATGATGCAAAGCACAGCGGCAACGACGGCCAGCATCAGTATCAGTCCCGCAATGGCAATGGCTATGGCAAAGGTGCGCTGCGACACGCACAAAGCATCCTCCAGAGTCTGTAAATGAAATGAAAATTAGTTAGAATTTAATCTATGTTTATTTATTTTATTTTATTATTATTATTTGAATTGGCATAATAGCATTGAACTATTCAAAATACAATATTCTTAAATATAATCCTCTGACAGCATATCCAAATTGCCAAATAGTAAATACGAATTCTTAAAACAAACTGGACAATCTTTAATTTTTCAATCCAGAATTAAATAAATACTTTTTTGTTTATTTTTTTTAAATCGTAAATGATCCATAAAAATTTCCGCTAAAAAAAAAAACAACAAATGACAACCAAAACTTGTTGTGACGTCAATCAGCAATCTAATTTGGTTATTTTTCGACAGACTTAAAATACAAAAAAACGCATTCTAAAAACAAAGCAGCTAATCTTGAATTATTCAGACTAGAATTAAATAAAAATCAACTTGTTTTATTTATTATTTCCTAAATGTTTATGGATGCAGCTAATATTCACAAGAACTTGTTGTTAGGTCAATCCACAATCTTATATGGATATCTTCGACAGATTTTCATTATGAACACAAAATATTTATAAATATTCGTTTATTTAAGTTTCAACTCACCTTCTCCTTATACACCGCATCCTCGTCGCTGTCGTTGGCATTTTCATTCTCATTGACATAGAGACCGGAGAAGACCTCAATGGTGGCGGGCAAGGCTTCCTCATCCTTAGCATCGCTAGCCTGACGCTTGGGTCGCTTTGCGCTGCACAGAGGTGCCTCCTGGCAGCTGGGATCTTCCAGGGCGCACAATCGCACATTGCATTGATAATATACGGATGTGGTGTAGGGGAACTTGTGCGCCGGGAAGGTCACATTGGCTGCCAAGCGATCCTCTGTATAGTTGAATTGACCCATGATCTCGTTGTCCATGGGACAGCTAAGGAACAAAGAAAACTCCAAATGCTTATCTGGCTACATACTGTATTGGGAATAGTTTAACTTACCCATCTTCGCCCACCAGGCGCTGTTCGCCCCAACCCAAACCATCTCGCACAATGCAGTCGGTCACATGGAGACCGTACAGCTTCTGCTGATCTATGCTGATGACAATGGTCAGCGGATCACCAATTTTCACATCATCGGCGATCTTGTGCTCCTCGTTATAGATCTTCATGTGGCAGCCGGGCATGGGAATTTCGTTGTTATTCACATCGTTGTCAGCCTCATCTTCCAGAGCTGCTGCTTCGTTGACATCCACATCATGGACATCATCCTCGTCGAGTTCATCGTCACCCAATCGCTGCTTGTCCAGCGATCGTCCGTAGTCTCGTCGATCGTGCTCATCGCTGCGGAACGCCTGCGGTTTCTGGGCATGTTTGCGCAGATGCTTCCGTGGCTTGATGGCCGCATCGCGGCTCTTGTAGGCACAGCGCACATGGTAGCCGCGTCCCAGATCCGTTATCAGTTTCAGATGCGGCTGCAACACAATCGTATTGAAGAACTCAATGCCGCCATCGTCCTGAAAGCGAAACGATAAGTTATGTGAGAAATGTGCTTAGAATGGAAATTCAGAAAGTAGTCATAGAAATTTATGATTATTTCCCAAGTAAATAACATGCTATTAAAAGATTTCTATATCATTAATTAATTAAAATGTACTCGATTATAATACTTGACAAAAAATTTGCACAGAGACTTAGGCAACAAACTTAAAATGAAAATATTAAGAAAAACTGCTTGATTTCTATAAAATATCTAAAAAATCTAAATTATCAAACAAACATACATATTCATACATATTCTACTAGCTTTTTAAAGAAACCCTAGAAATAAGTAGAACATATAAAGCAAATTTTCTATGTGAAGCAGCTGCAGCTCTTCACAATTACGTACACCAAACAAAAGACTTGGGCAACAAACTTGCCACAGCGGACACCGCCTCGTACCTTTGTGGCTAAGCTCCTTAAATCAAATCGCATGCTTGCAGCTCTTAATGCGAATGCCCAAAGAAGCCATATTAGCGAGCCAGCCAGTAGAAACCTGCTAGGCAGTTCTCTTAGCCAGGGCAACTGGGCAACGATACATGCTTGTAGTAGACAATGTAGTCAATGTATTGTTGTTGTCAGTAACTCATTATGCATAGAGATTCACGCTTCGATGCAGCTGAAAATTACTAGCAAGAAATTTGATGTGTGACTTGGTCTTCAACTCGTCTTTAGATCACGAGCACTTCCTCATGTTTTTTTTTCTTCTATTATTATTTTTTTTTTTGTTGTTTCCATAGAATGGTGCTAAAGCTGTGCAGCGGAGTGTGAAGTCTGCTGTTATCTACATATCCGCAAGAAATTAGCAATGTTTGCGTAATGAATTTTAATTTTAGTCGTTATTTACATACAGAAACTGAAATTGAAATTTGCAAACGGCTCTTAGACTTCCGTCGATTACATCATCATCGGCAGCAGCCAGCCAGCCAGCCAGCCAGCTTTAATCTTTAAGGCAGCAAAGCTATATTCCCTAGACAATTTGTTACCATTGCACGCGGCCTGAGCATTTACTTTTCTCTCTGCCACATTCTACTGCCACATAACGGTGCTCTGGTGCTTGTGCTAATTTCGTATCGAGCACTCGACTCAATTGCTGGCGTGGTCTGTGGGTATTTGTAATGGGCCAAGACGCATACGTTTTTTTGTTTGTTTTTTTTTGTTGCTGTAATTGGGTTTGCCGAGCTCTCTTTTTGGGCACGGAAATGCTTTATTTAAGTGGCAGCGTTATCGTCACCCGTAGGGGCATACTTAATTGCATTCGCTTGGCCTGATGCGATTTATGGCAGCGAGTAATAAACCAAGCCAGAGACGTTAAGTTGTTTCCGTCTTGGACTTTAAGCCACGTTTAGAACTTGAACGTGTCTCTCGATTATTGTTGTTGACAGTTATATTTTCTGAGCGTGTTTGGGTGTGATAGAGAGAGAGAGATGAGCAGCATATCCCAGCTGCCGCAGCATCAGCCAATGGCAGACAATGGGCTAATAAAAGACATAATAAAATGACATTTAAGATTTGATTCACAGCACAGACACATAACGGTAAAAGTAGACAGCTATTATGTCATTATGACACTTCTGTGCGTTCGCTTATTTTTCTAGTAGCATTAACGTTCTTCCAGCAGGTTTCAGCAGCGGCTGCTTTCAAGTAATGTGTAAATGAAATGGAGAAATGTAAATTTTGTATCTTATCTGAGCGCTTAGTCCCCCAACATTTGTAGCATTCATAAATATCAACGCGACTCATACGTAACGTGAGTGTATATATATATATATATATATATATATAGAGAAGAACAGATATATAACTGCAGTTGCGTGGGTGACGTTCAGCTCTAGTTGACCTTCAGGCCAGTCAAGCAACAGCGTTTAAATGAAATATCAATAAAAATAAGAAACACGTTTACATGTGTTCACTTTTGGCATTTTCACGGTCACGGCGTCGGCCGTTGAACGCGTTCAGATGACCGCCAACGTTGAAGACGCTTCAGAACAAATCGATTTTCACATGATGACCATGTTTGATCCAATAATTTGTGGCAGTTGAAAAATCCATAACGAAAGACTTAGGCAACAAACTCAAACTGTCTGCCCAAGCAATTCTGATTTGTATTTCGTTTAAGAAATAACAAAACAAATTTTTACTCTATTCTTTGCCTTGAGCGTCAGTTCTAAATGCTGTTGATTTTGTATGCTGCTCATCAACTGCACAGCAATTATAAATTAATTAAAACGCTTTGCGCCCTTCAGGCTTCGCACTTGTGGCTCTATCTATCTATCTATATATATATATTTTGACCCTGTACGTAATGGTTAATGGAAAAGCAAAACAACAACAACAACAAAAACAATAAATAAGCAACGTTTAGTCATAGCTACGCGACTTGGAAATGCCCTGCAAGCGTGAAATGTTTTATTAATTGCATTTCGATTTATTATCTTAGTCAGATACTCGATGTTTTTGCTGAATAGATAGGTATTAGGTGGGGTTTTTATAGGGGTTTCAACCAAGTGAATAAGCATAAATTTTTTTGTAGTAAATATAATCTCTGATGTATACATTTTTTAGTCTAAAAATAGTTTGCCTTGGATGTGGTTAATAGATAATAATAAATAGAGATGACAACGTGATTCTTAAAATACGCCGTGAGTATTCATAAGCAACAAAAACTGGAGAATAATAATTGAATATGATCGCTGATCTCTGCTGGCTAATATACCTTATGCACATGGGAAAATTAAACATTATGTTAAAAAAAAAAAAGCAAGTTTTTTAGCACACTTAATTGAATTTGACATGCACAGCCGCAAACAGCAACAACAATAATAAAAAACTAGCTAAGCAACAACAACAATAGTAATAATAATAGCAACAGGGTCGCTGTGGAGACTCAGTTGGGAGTCAATGGCGTGGCAACTTTTTGCGGCAGTTGACACGCGACTTTTTATATAAAAAATGTTGCTGCTTTAAATGGGCATAGTTAATTAGAGACACATACAAAAAAATTGCATAAGTGTGAGTGTGTGTGTGTATATGTGTGTGTGTGTGTGTGTGTGTGTGTGTGTGTGTGTGTGTGTGTGTGTGTGTGTGTGTGTGTGTGGAGTGTGTGTGTGTGTGTGTGTGTGTGCAAGTTAATTGTATGCAAATGTGCATTCACCAAACTCATCTTAAAAGTTGACGTAACCTCAGCATCCTGCCCTGACAACAGCTTCATGGTCACATGCAGATGACATCAACTGCAGCTCTATGAAAACGTCATTTACAATAAAAAAAATACCGTCACGTAACTTCACTTGGCTTATTGACTCTTCCATCATTAACGCTAGCTAAACAATCATTTTAGCTATCAACTTTTTCCCATTTCATACAACGCGTCAAGTGCTTGGGTCAACAGGAGGAGGAACAAAGTGGCCGGCACTCAACACAAAAGACTCAGGCAACAAACACGTCAATGTTCTTGCAGCAGTTACCTGTTCGTACAGAGAAAGAAGTACATGTATCTACACAACACACAATACACATCTATGTAAACATGGAACGTTAAACGATGCTTGCCATAAGAGCAATTATAATTTGCAATTTGAAAAATGTATGTCAGACCAATCGAAGCGAAAGGAAATACCAACAAGATTACAAAACAGTTTGCCCCAATAAAAGCTGAGAAATTACATACGAGAAATTTATATCACAATGGCGACACATAAATGCTGATTCGTGTGTGTGTTGACCATAAAAATATCCATGCGTGAGTTGAGATCGCCGTTTAGCTGGATAGGTGCTAATTGAGATTTCAAAATACATCGGAGCTCTATGCTGTTGCAAGCGATCGTAAATCGCTGCTATGAGCCAATAAATAAGCCACGCCATATAAGCCAACTATCTAGCCAATTTATCTATGCCACGTCCAATATAAACTCCAAACTACAATTTATTTATGACAATTTATTAGCCATTTCGATTAAGGTTTCGCGTTCGACTTCGCGTTCATTCTGGTCATTCGATATAATGAACTTGGGCTCAACTGCAAATATTGCTAACAAATTGAATAAATATTTTGTGTTTGATTTAGTTATTAGCAATAAAAAGTGTTTATTTTGTGAATTGCATTTCATTGTCGATTGTTTTTGAAGTACATCTCTGTTTGTGGCTGCTTTTGTGGAAGGTGACATGAATTCAGTATAAAAAGTATGGAAATAGAATCTGAATTATCTAAGACGGTAAACATTGTTTTTTCTAATCTGCTTCGTGTGGTATCCGTAAATGTTTTGAGGACCATCTCTCTTATTAGGTACAAGTTGTCGGTTATTTATATTTCAAATTCTAAAGATAGACACGTGTATTTTAAATAGGTTAGTCGTTTATACCCCTTTCGGCGTATATTATATTTCTGACGTCTTGTTCTCTCTCTCTCTTTTTATCTATCTCTCTAAAACTTTCTTTCTCTCTTACAAAATATCATTTATTAAGTAGACACATCTTTATTTAATCAACTTGCTTACAAACTCTGCATGAAAGGCAGCTTTATATTTTCTCACACCTTCAACTCAAGTTGACTATAATTTCAACTGTCCATCTTCAGGCAATCTGCCTTACAATCAGCTAGTTAATGATGCAGTTAAAAAGGTGCCATTCATTGAATGCCAAAGAGTCACAACTGCAACAACATTTATTTCATGTGCGTTTTGTGAGTCAATTCCAAGCCACGCTCGCAGAGCGATGAGCAAATTGCTAATCATTATGGCATATGGATTTTACCTTGTATCCAATTCATCGCGATTGATGCTGCATGTTGCTACTTGCCATACAAGCGTTCAGCTAAATCTCAATTAGCATGCCAAAAAGGCAGAACAACTTTTAAGCTACACAACATATGACTGAGGTAATAGTATTTAAACTCTTGGCATGTGGGATGCTCAACTTGAATACCTTTGTATACATTTAATTGAATTCTCAACTTGACTTACCGTTTCCTTGGGCATTGTGTTGCAGCTACGCAGCGGCAGCTTATATCGGAGTGGACCAATGTGATCTCTGCGAAAAAAAAAGAAATCCATTTATGATTATAGCTGATTGTTCAACTATCTAAATTACTATCTGGCACTAACCTGTACTCGCTGAGGCATGTGGAATTCTTGGAGAGGCCTTTCGGATAGATCATGCCACTGAAGAGGCCCGTCTCGTGATTGGGTGGCGCATCTTTAATCGTGATCAGCATTGAGCCAGACAAACATTTGACTCGCACACTCGGCTCCACCGTTGACGGTTTGTTGTTGCTGGTGGCCGCTTCCGCCTCCGCCTCTGCCGCTGCAATGGCAGCGCTCAACGAGTCGGGCGCATCCTCTGCAAGAAGCGGGCGTATAAAGTTATGTCATAAAATATTTGTGCATCTACAGTTAAAACAACAGTTAGCCAGTAACAATATAAAGTTAAAGCTCGAACTCTAGCTGAGGATGCGATTGGCATAAATCATCAGCGATACACGAATCTACAAAATGAAGCAAGCAAGACTGCTCCAGGCGAGGGTGCCACAACTAGCAGATATCCTATATACAAGGAGATATTTAAGATCAGCAGAGTGCTTCTTCTTCCCTAAGATTCATTCAATGATCAAAGTGATTCCCAAATAGCTTATGTATTAATTATGCGATATTTATTGGAATGCTAGCTTTCTAATCATTTATAATATGCTAATAATATGGGGATCGTAAATACCTACGGTATACCTGTATCTATATTTTCAAAAATTTCATCTCTCTACCTCTTAAAGTCTATTAGAAAATATACAGATACAGACACAAGTACCAGTTGATACAGGCAGATAGACAAAGATAGTTAGATCGACTCCACTGTTGATGCTGCTCAAGTGCCTAATAGTGTTACCATTGTCTTACATTAGCTTTCAGAACATCCCTTTTAACAAAATGTGATTACAGGGTATGGCCAACAAAAAGGCAACTCGCACTGCGGGGCCAAACACAATGGCTGGAAAGATGCCCCTGGGAGCAACTACAGCTGCAGCTGCAGCTGGCAACAAAACTGCGGAAACAATCGCGGCGACAAACATGCTACCGACCAAGTTAATGACATTGAAAAGACATTCAAACAGCGGAGCAGCAGTTGCCATTAGAAAGATGCAAGTTCCTTGAACTTGCTATCCGAGCAAGAAAAGCAAGCCAGAAAGAACCTTTAAGCTTCAAGTCTCAGCATGCGGTTTGGCACCAAAGCCGCAAAAGAACTCGCTTCTAGGGCTATATACTCAGATATATATGAATATATATATCTATTTATATATATATATATGTATATATATCGCATATGCAGCACAACACCTCGCGTGCGATTTCGCATTTCGCCATTCCAGCGAGATTCTCGATTCGTTTTTTTTTTGCTCTTCTTTTGTTGGCCTGGACAAACGGCGTGTGCTTGGCTCACAACTTGGCTAAAGTGGAGTTGGGTCTAAAGATGGCGATGGCGATGGCGATGACGATGGCTTTGGCGATGCTTTGGTTTAGTTCAACGAACCTTCCAGCCATTTCGCATCAGTTAACTTTGTTTCTATTCCTATTCTACAGCATATGCGGCTGGGCAAAGTAATTGCATGCAACTCTCAGAGCCGGTTTTTCATTTCTTAGTTTGGCCCAAAGCTCAAAACCCAAGCCAACAAGTCGTTATTGTTTGTTGTTGCTGGCACATAAAATATTTAATGACTTTCTATTATGTATAATTTTGTGAAATGCATAACTGCATAATCAAATAGGGAGGGTCTCAAGCCAAAAACAACTCTAGCGACTAAACAAAGATATATATTAGGTAACTGTCGGAAAACTAATATAACGTATTATTCTTATTTTAAGTTATTATGGAAGATATTTCATTTTGCATCAGATAAAATCTGAAATCTCTGCAGACATGTTATTATTGTAAATATAATGTAGATGATATTTGTGCCAAAATTTCCTAAATGATTTAAGGAACTGAATATATGTTTGGTGTACATTTATTTGTGTTTTTATACCCATAGAGTATGTCTATCTGCTTTAAGAAAGCTTTGTTTATTTGACATGCACAGTGATAATTTGCAAAACTCTGCAAACCTTGGAAAAGTTCAATCGAAAATTGAGTTGCTATGTCAAAAACCCTTTTTTTCTTTTTGAAAATATGTTGACCAACCTGAAAATCCTTTACTATGCCATTATATTTGAGAAAAATTAATATCGCCATACTAAACTCTATAGCTTCCATATACAGGTCGTATACATCTGTATTATGTCACCAAGGGCATTTAATCTTCGGTAACTCGAAGAAAGCTGTGTTTATTAATTTATTTTTATATTAACACTTTCTCACACAATTCCCAAAATTCTCAGGCAAGTGAAACGTTAAACTTCGAACAAGAGGTATTTTAATAGATAAATGATTATTTTTACATATCCGGAACCAATTCCAGCGAATACAGCTGCTCAAAAATGATGAAGGCGAAGAAAGCATCTCAGACAAAAACTATGAATTTCGATGGCAAAAAGATAGATATACAAAATATATTTTAAAAATTGTTTATCATTCTTCAATCATTTGACAGACTTTGTGATGAGCTGGATTCAGCTGTCCTACAGCCTGATTGATAGGATTGATGTAAGTAGGGCTAAAAATGGGGTCATGGAACTGTTGCCATCCAGATCTTCAATAAGTGAAATGCAGCTCCAGTTGCCGTGGGATGATTGCAGGTGGGATGAGTGTGGTTGGAAGGTTCTATAGCCATATGTGCGTGCTGCGAATATATTCGTCTTATTTTAAACGTAGCCACTCTCCGACAGTCAGCTGATTAAGTGACACCACAGGCATTCCATATTATCTACGCTTGGATGCTGAATGACGAGCTCCCGCAGCTCTATATCTTGTCGAAGTTTCTGTGCTTTGCCGAGCTGATGGATGCCGTTGGACTACGCTGGATACGAACAAGAGTGAGAATGAGGCTTTTACCATGTGGGCAACGAAGAGTTGGCCACCTTTGACTTTCTATGCTTCTCGTACATCAATCGATTTTCTGACCTTCGTCTGCTCTCTGAAGTGGTGCGTGGAGATCAACGATAGCTTTGTTTGTCGTCTGCTCAGCAGCCACAATTTGAGTGTTAATAGTGAGATTGAGGAGGACCTTTTTGGCTCAAAATTCTTAACTGCTTGCAGTTGCCTTATTTTATTCAGCTTTTCCCTGGCTCAACTGACAACTGACCCAACCCTCAGATCCAGGAGTCCAAACTGCTGACCTGCGTAAGGTTTAGTTTGCAAAACGGGGAACATGGCACCATCACCCCATGTGCCGGGTGCAGGAGCTCAGTAACAAAGCCCTTATGTAAGAGTGAGCTAAGATCTCTTGAAGAAGGCATGAAGAAAGTCTTACTTTGACTATCTTCATTACAGCTATGTCGAAGAGATGTTTTGGAGGAATCTACAGCAGAGTTTACTCTTGGCCGTTGGCCGATTACGCTGTGCTTGTGGCATCGTTGATGGCCCTATGATAAGTAAAGTCCCTGTCACCATGTGTAGTCAGCGTCAGATTTTCATCTATGGGCAGTTACTGACCTATCTGGAGAGTCTCCATGAGGCCGAACCCGACTATTGGCGCAATCTGAACTATATAATCAAGACCATCAACTGCTGTCCACGCTCATTGGCAGCTAAGTCATAGATTGCCAAACACTCGACACACACAAACACACACACACCCACAAGAGGAAGTGTGATGCAATATTTGGCGGGTCTTTCAAAAGAGGAGTCATCGCTTTTTAATAAGACAGCTAAATGCGGCATGAATTGGCTTTTGTTTGCCAAAGCGGCGTTTATGTGACTACAGACCAAAATCTGTTTTTTGTGTGTTGTATGTTTGGCAACGGTAAATGACAGACACAAAACATCAGTCATAATCATATACATCTGTATATCTATATATATATGGAGACACCATCACTTTTCCGTTGCATTAAGCTAGCAATTGTGTACAGGATGGATTAAGTGTTGCCTCTTAAGGATTGACAACTGGCTTAAAAGTCGAAGAAAAAAAGCTTTTTTACAGCAGAAAAAACTAAGGAGATCTTAAAAGATCCTAATTTCAGCCAGGCTTGCAACAATTATTAACAAATTTAACTAAGCTATCCCTTAAAGCTAACTTCTAAAAGAACACTTGCCTATTTTGGGTTGAATTTCATGTTGGGGCATTTGATATTCTGAAAGTACTTTAAACTCTTGAAAATAAGCTTTTATTACTTTTGTCAATATATATGTAAGTAATATTATTTGAACTACTTGAAGTATTAACCTCAAGAGCTCAATTTGTGCATTAGATTTGTGTAAATTACTAAGAAAAATAATGTCCTTAGCCACCGAGCATAACTGGTAAATAACTTCCAATCAGAAAACACGAAAGCGTCGTATTGCCATCGTTGCCCAGTGGAAAACGATCCAAGCAATTTATAAAAGACGACTCCTTAGCATTTTGTATGCTTATTACCAATGTAAAAGAAATTAGAAACTTAAAATCTACTAAAGGCAATTATTGCCATATGTGAAATTTAAGCAACCTGCTCAAAGTGTGTTGCAAGATTAATGTACTTACTTGCTGGCGTTGTTATCTGTGCGCCGTGTGTCGCTAGTGCTGCAATTGTCTGTAAAGAAAGTGGATAGTTAGGAAGTGGTCATTAGAAGCGTTATGCTATGCGAACCTAGTTGTTGCAATGGCAATAGCAATGGCAATGGCCATAAAACTGTTGACATAAATCACGTTCGAGCTGACATTAATGCCCCGACTAATCTATGCAAGACTGCCGACGAGGTAAGCTCCTTTAATTAAAATGGAAATGCAAAGAAAATGCGCCAAGATTTTGGTTTCGTTCGTGCTGGCTTATAAACAGAGAGAAGATATTGGAGAATTCGTTATTCTCTCACGATTCTAAGGCCGCAGAAAAGAAAACTTTCGCCAGCAGCTCGCGCCAGGTTAGAGTTGAAACGGAGGCTGAAGCTGACACTAAAACTGAGTCTGAGGCCGAGGCCAAGCGCCTTAGCATCTAAGCATGCAGCTTGTTGCTTGCTGTTTGCTGTTTGCTGCTTGCCGCTTGCCGCCTGTAGTTGTGCCACTTTTGGCAACTTGGCACAACACGAATCGATTTTAGCATACGGGAAAAAGGTGAGGGAGTGTGTGTGGCAAGTAAACATGCCCGCCAGTGTTTGTGCTTATGCTTGTTGCCGGGTCTCATATTTAGGTTAATCGCCAGGCCGTGCAATTGTCATTAACGGCCTAGTCTCGAGCTGGAGCTGACTCAGATTCTAAGCCGATTGATATGTTTTAGCCCGCATTGGCCAATATTTCATTTCACTGCGCCAAGGAATGAGGCTATAAACATATTTTCATGACCCTTCTACGGTAATGTAGAACGCAACGTCTGCGACACCATAAGATATATAAAATCTTAGCCATAATCAAAAGTTAAGATCATGTTAGCTGATTAATGTGTCTTAGCATGCATTGGCAAGTTTTTCATTTCACTGCCAAATAATGAGGCTACAAAAATACTTTCAATATTCTTCTAAACGTCTTCGACCCCAAAAAGTATTTATTATCTTAACCCTCATTAATAGCCAACTAATATAGATAATATAATACAGACGATCAGGGGTCTGTCTGTCAAATTTATAGCTTTGATAATAAAACTTTGATGAATCGGACCATTACATAATATAGCTGCCAATGGAATAATCACCCGAAAATAAGTAACTAGATAAAATTGTAAAAATCTATTTTCTATGCCATATGGCTGCCATGAAAACCATAAATTGTAAGATCAGTTTTAGGTTTTCAAATGAGTTCCATCAGCTTTGTCTGGCAGTAGGGAATTGAATCGTCAGCATGCCGAAGATATTAATTATTTCCCGGTTTATTTCAATAATACTTACGATTAAGTGCAGCGCCGTGCAAAGAGTTCGAGTGCTTGACTTCATTGTGTTTGCTGCAAAAATGAAAAGAGAGAAAAGAGAGAATTAGAGAATTGGAGAAATGAGAAGTGCGAAATTCAGTGATTAAAATAAGAAAAGCAATACGTTGGCAAACCGGTTGGGTACTCGACAGAAATCCGTTTACATTATGCAAAAATCATACAAGCCAAAAAAAAAATGTTTAATGAATTTTTGATGCGTGCATGTTTTCGCCCAAGCTACGAATATGGCCCCGGGCGAAACTTTCAACCGACACAGCCCTAACAAATTGGGTCAGCACAAGATTTGTGGATGGGGCCAACATGGAGCGAGCTTGCAGCGAACTTTGGAGCGAACTTGGAGCGAAGTTTGCGTGCCACCAAAATGGGTTAAAATCAGCATAAAAACTAAGTAAACCAGCTAGCAAGCAAGCGAAGGAAGCTGCCCCAGCATAACAGTAAAGGCGCAACGACAGGGCTCAATTGTGATTGAAGTCAAACAACAAAACTCTTAACGAACTTCCGTCAACAGCTGCAACACGACAACAGCAACAACAATAACAACAACAACAACAAAAGGCAATCTCAGTTGAGGCAAGTCTAAAAACGGGTATTAAACAGATATCAATAACCAAATGGAGCACATGATAAGCAGTTTTTCTTTGGAGTTTCCTGCAGACAAGCACACAGTGTAACTACTGTGAGAACATTGATAGCCAGTCATGGCCAGGAAGAGCTGTCCGACAGCAATTGCCCGATCATTATCGACCAAATACCAAAAACAACAACAACAACAACATGCGGCTTACATAGATGGCCAAGCGCTTGATAAAAGGCCGCCAATGATTTCAGGTTGCTTAAAGTTGTTTTTTGTTTTTCTCCCCACTTTATGTTGTTTACTCTCTCGGCTGCCAACACATTTCATTCACATAGCGCCTTATGATGTCACAGGCATAGAGAGACAGGCAGACAGACAGCCAAACTCACCCATTGAAATCTGATTTCAGTTGCAGTAGTTGTTCGTCTATTATCCGAGTGCTATAATCTCTATAGGAGTTTTGTTATTATTGAAATTGTTTGATCCAAAATTGGGTCAACTGATATCGCCGGCGTGCGTTGATAAATGACTGACATTATGCGGCGTCCATAATGCCAACAAACAACATTTGTCAATGCCTGAGACCCACACAATCCAGGTAGAAAGAGGGAGGGAGATTATATAGATATATATATATAGTTTCAAATCGCAGCTAACCGTGTTGCTTCACTCACAACTGTGAACTGAAAGCCGCCCAAATGCAAATTTCCAACAAACGACACTAACAAAAACAACAAAGTTGGTAGACAATACTCGTAGTGCAATAAATTAGCTAAAATTAACCGCATGACGTAAGTGGGGGCATAGCGCAAAAATGTCACTAACTCGGCTCCGCTCCACTCGGACACCCATGTCGCAAAAAACTACAATAATAATAAAAACAATTAAACAGCTGCTCGAAACTGAAAGCGCAGCTCATGCAGGCAAAATAACAAAATAACACAGCAGGCTGGATAAATACATATATTTATATTTATCTAAGACAATGGTGAAAATCGAATACTCTTGCAAAATAGCTCTGAATTAGTGAATAAGATCAGGGCGAAAATCTTGTGAAAATGAAATAAGAAACTGTTTTCTTTAAATAAATGAATTAAAATAAAACGCAATATGAAGTTACATTTTAAAAACAATATCAAATTTAAATATTTGGACTCTCTGATCATCCAAACTTACGCTGGACCGCTGAACGCCGATATAACTAATGTCAATATACTGTTCAATAATTTAAGCCTGAATCAATTTCAATATAAATTCACCAAATCCCCATGCACCATATAATGATAAATAAAAACTGTTAATGTATTGTTAAATATTTTAAAGATTTTCCATCTAGGAAAAGTTTTTAAGTAAAGAAAAGAGAAAAAACAATTTAAATATAGATCGATTCAAAATTTGTAAGGTGTAAAATTCTTCTTATTATTATTCATATAATTTATATTAATAATATATGTCTCAATAAGTAACACGTTACACGATTCACGACAAATCTGAAAATCCCCTACAAGCGCATAAAACTGAAATAAACTTTGAATAAAAATTGGTGCGCATTGCGCTCAACAGAAATTATGAATAATGAACTCTGATTGGCATCTGCTCTCGTTACCCAGTTTCGAGAGTTCGTACAAAAAGTAAAATGAAAACATTTGCAAAATCCCAATGAAATGGGAGCAAGTGACCTTCCATTAGTAGTCAGTACTCTGATAAGCAGGAAATTGCACGTAATTTATAATGCCTGAAATAATCTGGTCGATTTAGCTGCATACAATTATTTATAGAAAAGGTTTTTGTTGTTACAAAATGAGATCGAGTATTGCTTAGTAAGCTTAAAGTATTCCAAATTAAAGGCATTTCTAATATTCAATTGTCATTGTCTGATGAAGGATTTAAGATTTTAGATATCTTATAAAGTATGCCATGTCTGGAAATGCTTTTCTTCTGTTATGGAGGCAACCTAAGCAATGCTTCTCATTGAAGTGTGCAAAGAAGCGTATTTTAATAATGGGTTCAATACACAAGAAGTTATAGATTATGGTAATTATACACATAAGTACATATTTAGTTACGTATATGGTTATTTCAATGCATGTGTCTACTAGTATTAACATTGAGTTTTCATCATGAAATCATTGAACTGATCATCATCGACAGCGTGCGCTCAGCTGTAACGGATATTTTTATGTGTGGCTGTCAAGTGTCGAATTCGTTTGACACACATTCCGTAACAGCAACGACAAAAGCAACAGCAACAACAACAGCGACAACAACAGCGACAACAAAAACCTTTAAAACTAAATAAATACGAGTAGAAAAGCCGACAAATGGGCCGTGCAACTGAATAAATTAAGCAAGTTGCGTGTGCACGACGAGGCAGCAAAGAAAAACACAAGCAAAGCAAATACAAATGGTTGAAAGCAGACAGAACAACAATAACGTTAACAGCAATAGGCAAACACACAATTTGTTTAAACAATTGCATTTTCATTTATGACTATGTATTCACGATGTTGCTACTAAATGACCTCGCGTGTTTCATATAATTTATTTCTGAAAAGCCTCAGCGCATATGCAAATGCAAAAAATAGGCGTTTTATAGTTTATTTAATTATTTTGTGTTAGTTGTTTAATTTTTACAGCTTTCTGCATGAGCACAACTGAAACGTACCAACTGTACAAATTGGGTTCGTGTGCCGCGTAACTGGGCGTAAAATTTGTTTAATTTACAACAGATTTCGTGTGCTAATTGAGCAGAAAATGGGCACATTACTTGGGATACCAAGAGGAAAAAGAGAGAGAGGGAGAGATGGGGGAAACAGGAACACTAGATGGCTTTTGAGATTGTAATGGCTCCACAGTAATCAAAGTGTAATCTTGTTTGCGGCATCCGAAGCACTTCATTGAACAAATTATGTTGCTCCACATAAAACGCACGCATCAATCACAGACTTCGGGCACAAGCTTGTACGCCAATGACCGAAGACACAAACTTGGGCTCTCGATTAAAATCAAAGCAAAAGAAATAGCAGTAACAGCAGACAACCAAAACCAACTTGATTAGAATGAGCGTCGCTCACAATTAGAATATCACACGCTAACAATCTGGAAGCCGGCCATGCAAAATGCCAAAGGCAATACGAAAAAACCAAATCTGTGTTAAGCACACACACAAATAGCACACACACACACACACACAGACACATACAGACACACATGGCTAGGGCCTAACCACAATGCGAGCCAGTTTGACCTATTTGGAATGGGCATCGACAGTGAAGAAAATAAAAAACAGAAACAAAAAAAAAAGAATGAGCATAGCAAAGACTTTCTGACCAAGAGTATTCTAACAGCTAACAACTTTCGGTTGTGGTTATGGCCAAGTGGCATCAAAATGAGAAATCTCTAACTCTACGATATTATGGTCAATCAGTATAACGCACAGCTAATTTTGCTGCAATTTTGCTGCTGCTGCTGCTGCTGCATCAGCATAGAAAGTAAGTCTTTGGCTTTTATCAAATATCTAACCAGTATCTATACCAATAAAACGCAGCTGCATTTTGGCCCGCATTGGTTTCTTAATTATGGTAATTAACGTGATAATAAAGAAAAGGGTCAATACGAGGAAAGCCCATAATATATAGTCTTCTTTTTCTTTACAGTTTTGTAGCTAAACAATGTTGCTTTTGTTGCTGCTGCTGTTTTGTGTTGTACATTTTTTTTGGGTCAGGCATGGCTTTAATTTGCTGGCTTTGTCTTAGCTTTTACTTTTACTTTGCTGGCAGTCAGAACGCATGTATGCTCAAGTGCTAATCAAAAGCGTTAAAGATCATGATCAAACTCAATTGAAGTATCTGGCTTCGGTATCGGACTTTCACCTGCTTAGCTATGCAAATAAGTACGAGCGCTTGAAAGGCAATCATCAAATTAGAATTTCAAATTTGTTGTAGAATATATTGTATAGATATACATATATCGAATCTATGCATTTTTGAATTCCAGGTAGCTGCCAAAGAAGCGATGAGCCGGGCTATTAAGTGTCGTTTGAGTGCCAGTTGAAGCTAACAAGCTTTGGGGTTGGGGGTGTTTTGGGGTACTGAGGAGATCAAAGCAAACACAGTCAGCGAATCGGAACGAGTGCCTTGTTTATTTTTATTTTTATTTCTATTTTTATTTTTATGGCTTGGCGATTGCGTCAAGGTCATTGCAATTGCCAGACGTCGTCGTCGCAAATGAACTAACAATGCCTCCAAATTGCCATTAGCCGGACTGGAAGCAGCAGCAAAAACAACAAGTGCCAATGCAATCGGAATAAACGCCAACATCAATTTCCCATTGTATTGTTTAATTTTTTTCACAATTTTCCAAACGTCATTAACTTTTATTATGTGGCTGCAATTTACACTTAACAATTAACACCAAGTGCACAGTTAATGTGGCAGTTTAAGAGCCGCACGAAATGAATTATCAAATGTCTTAAGCCACAAACTTCTGTTGCAACAGTTGACAAGTAGTTTTTGTGAAATTTTTGTTGGTCCATTTGTTGGCTGCTTATTTATTTTGGCCAAAGCTAGTTTAGCCATTTTGGCAGCAGAGCAGCGCCAAAATTGGAAAGGCAGCTGCTCATTTAGTTGTCCTTGTGCAATTGATTATAGGCCAAGACTATAAAAGGGTATATTGAACTGTGGCTGATCAAGAGGAAAGCTTACTATGCTCAAAACTTAAGCTGATTTTTTTAAGGAAAACTTTATTAAATTCAATACTAAATATAATATTCTTAAAACAACTATTACAGGGCATCTTTTAGTCGCATTCTGACGACTTTGCTGGCTATTTTTAGAGATTGAGTAAGACACAGAAGCCAAAATGCGTCAATATTTTGCAGTTGGCTTGCGGGTTGTCAAGTCTATCGTCAGTTTAGACGGTTGGCAAGTCCGCCAACTTAGTTGCAAAAGCCCGCCCGCATTTGGTCAAGTGCGTTAAATTGGAGCGTTCGCAAGTTGCCACATCTTTTGGGGCTGTGGCTTGAGAAGAAACCAAAAACACACATGCACAAAAACGCAAACGTTTAATTTATTTATTTTACTTCTGCTTTTGTTTCTTTTTTTTCGCCACGCAGTTACGTAAATTTTCTACAAATTGTTTCGCTATTGTCGTTGATTTGTCAAGATGTACAATTTAACTATGACAGTGTCTCAAATAAATGCTAAAAAAAAACGCTCATTGAACACCTACCACTTAACCACAAAGACGCGCCCAGAGGCAATAAGACTATTTTTACAGCTATTTGTGATGCCTAATTTTTATTTTCTTTCTTTTTTCGGCTCAGCCAAAATAGAAACACGCAACAGAAATTCGCATTGAACGTGACTTGAGCTCAGCTTTTTTAGCCGTAGGACTTGAATATGTTTCGATTTTTATCAGCCACACAACTACAACAACATTTTCAGTCGCCAGACGCTTACTTAAAGCTGGCTTCTGTTGTTGTTGTTTTTTGGCTTTGGCCTGGCGCCCATTGTCTGAATTTGTTGTTGCTTGACTGCTGGCTACCTGGGGCCGGGGCAAACAGTAAAAATCAAACAAAAAAAACAACCAAAAAACAAGTTTGCCAATCGCTTAACAGTTCCGTTTTCTGCTGACTCTAATGATTTCAATTTTCAGCGCTGTTGAAGCTTTAACTAAGCCTAGAAGTACCTCCAGCGACAGAGGCTACCGCTGCTGTTGGTCGGGTCAATAATGAGCTGAGCCATTTTAATCGAGTTAGTAATTGATACTCGAAATTAATAGAACTACCAAAAAAAAATAAAAAAAAAAACATTTAAGCTCTTTACTACGACTATGACGTAATTCACGAAATGTCAATTAAATCGTTAAAATTTTAGAAAGAATAGAAGAAGAAGCATAACCTATTAATGGAAAAAATAAAAACTATATTTGGCGACTTAAACTAAATTAATCCCAGTTGTCATATTTAAAAAAATTTCAATTCAATATAAGCAAAAATGAATTGGTCATCTAACAGATACGCTTTACACAGATTTGAAATAATTTTTCAAAATATTCACGGAACAGAAAGCCTGGAAATTTTTAAGAATTATTTTAAATTTATATTCACAAATTCTCCACATTTTATATTTTCATTGAAATAATTTTTATAAAATTACCATTGATTTTTATTGAATTCAAAATGTAGTGTGCTCAACTATCTTGCCCGTTAATGTTCGCTCTATAAGGTATCGAAATAATCAGTTTTCAGCAAAGCCAGGCGACCTGGTTCAAAAGTCATGACTACATGCACTAGTTTATTTCTGTTTTTTTCTGTTTTTGAATTTTTGTTTGTGATTTTTTGCTTGTCAGTCGACCACACCCACGTCCCGTTTGGCTTGGATTTGAAAGTGTTTTGGCGAACGTTTGTACAATTACGAATAACATTGTTGGGCCAGACTTACCCACGCAAAGGCTGTTTGTATTACAACTGAATTGTTTTTCATCATTGAGGTAAAATACTGCATTTAAGTCGACTGGGAATTGGACACGTTGCAGCATTGACTGCGCAGAATCTAGCCAGACTACTTTTCATTTAAGAGCAAACAGCACAACTGGCGTTTAATATAATCCAACTTCAGCTTGGTGACTCACATGCGCCAATACAAAAATGTCTTGGCACGCCCTTTAGCAAAGTGAATAAATGACAAAAAACACAATAACTGCAAAAAAAATTCAGATTTGCATAATTAGAGAGGGAGTGAGGGAGAGGAACCGGTAGCTGGTAGCTCAAGATCTTGAGTAATGCTGTCGCTGTTAGCGAGAGAGCACTGTTATGTAGCAAGTTTGCTGCCTAAGTCTTTCGTTTTGATTTCCGTTAGCTGCTCGTTACTTCAACTGTAAATCAATATTGATTGCCAAAAAAATGTAAAAAAAGACCCAAACGGAATTTAACATTGTAAGTTCTGCGGCAGGTGGACAGGTTGAACGAACTTTTTTGGCTGTTGCGCTTTCTTTGCGTGTTCTTCAAGCTCTTCATAAGCTGTGGCAACATAAGACAAGGTGATTATAAATCAATTATTATGTTCATGAACCCACTAAGCAGTCAATCATGTTTTTTGTTTCGGTCAGCAGTGCGTCATCATTTTCTTATAGAGATTACTCAATGGAAATGGTTCACATGTGAATAATAAGTGTGGTCAGTTTTCCCATCAATGATGCCACAAATGTTGCACCACAACACAACCCTCAAGTATCACACAATGAAGTAATACGGCAAAAAAGCAGAGTACAACATTGAAGCGCTGCAAACAAAATAAAATAATACCATACACAAAGCCGACAAAAACGAAAGAAAAATAATATATTTTTCGACGCATTTTTGTGGGGCCGCGTTTTGTCTCAAGGTCAATTGAGCAGCTCGCGTTGTGGTTGTTATATAAACAAGTTAAGTTCATTATGGCCAAGAAGTGCCGTATGAAATGTGCGAGCATATCAAAACTGGTCTCAGCCAGCAACTGGCTTTTGTTGCCTTTTAATTATTGAAATCATTTTTATTTTTTTGTCTGATTGTTGCTTTTCAACTGCGTTGGCGCTCGTTAGCCATAATTCCAATTTTTTAGCTACCCACATGAGAGTGAAAGAACTATGAGCGCATATGGGATTCTATTAGCTCAGTTTGCCCGCAATTATTCACAACAATAGGTGTTATAGACAACACACAGTTTCATGAAAATATTTTGAGAGCTAACAACCACAAATTAACCAATTAATATGCAATGCATCAAAGCAAAAGGCGGCCTAAAAAAATACAGATTTTCATTCATTTCTCAATGTTGATGATACAAGTTTTTCAACTCCAACTCCCTGTGAACCTCTCTCAATATCTCCATCTCTCTTCTTCTCAGCCAGCTGTCAATCAATCAACTTTTCTAATTGCTTCTTTAAACGCCAACACAGCAACAATATCAACAACAACAACAACAGACTAAATGAAACGCAGAGTCATAATTATGGCTAAGGCCTTTCCGTTGGAAGTGCTAAAAGTTTAGACAAGCTTTTTGTGCGTGCATGTGTGGCTCCTCAGCCAGCAATTGTAGCCAATATTTAACAACAGCCTTAGCCGTAATGCTGGTCTCACCCATGATTAATGTTATTCAAGATACTACACGTACTCAAACTCTTTTGAAATACTTGCCAGTCAATTAGCAATAGATTCTAGCACTTAAGCGTCATGTGGGCTGCAGCAAGTAAATGTAAATGCTTTAAATATGATTTTTCTTGTCTGAAAACTAGGCATGTAAATGTCTAGGCACGCCTACTCGTTAGCGAACTTAATACTAATATGAGCTTCACCTTAAGCTATAAAAGTCTTTCTTTTCTTGTTGGAAGTAGTAAATGTTTCTGAAGAATACTAAATAAATAATCAGTCAAAAAACAAAGAAAAAAGTATTAAAAATACAGATAAATAACCAGTCAACTAAATCAAAGAATAAAAATATTAAAAGTATACATTTGGGAAGTATTTGTAAATATATAGAATTTTTTAATAATATTTTCCTTTTCTCGAAAAAAATAACCATCCATGATATTTAAGAAACTTCTTAGATCTTCTCCACATATTTAATTCTTATTCATTTGCTAACTGAAAAGAGACAAGCCATAAGAACTTCTTCACAAATTGTTTTCTTTAAACTAACTAACAACATGAGTAAATAATCTCGGCCAGTCAAGAATTTTCTTCTCAAACATTTCTACTTACAATTGGTTGCAAGTTAAATGTGTGATATTCGTCATCTAATGGTTTTTCTCAGTAATGAGTGTTTTCCTTGTGTTAACTAAGAATGCAACGTTTTCAAATTTGAAAATTTTCTCAGTTTTTCCGGTGACGCTGACACATTAAAATTAAACATGCCGGACATGCAACAGGCGGCAAGCGGATGTCCGTGACGTGGCTATTACAATGTGTACATAATATATAATATATATGGGTACATAGCTGCGTGATTGTGGCGTGCCCCATCGAGGCATGCCGCGTCATGCAAGCTAATAAGACCAGTCGCATTGTCGCATCTCCATGTTTGTGAAGATGATGTAACTATATGGCTAAAACAGCGAACTTGGCAGCATGTGACAGCCAATTTCGGACGCGCTCTAACCTTGAGAAACAGGTTCAATGCACAGATCACAAAACTCTTAAGGAGAGGAAAATCGCAACTTAACTAAAAATATTATTGCATTACATTGAATTTTGCGTAAAAAAAAAACGTTTCTTGATATATATGTGTGTACGTCTACGAATATGTGCGAGAGCGAACCTTACTTAAGTGAAGGCAGAGCGAACCGGTTTCAATGATGAGGAACGCCTCAGACGATTTATGAAGTCATCTTTTGTGGCTTTGCGCTGACTTAGCTTGCAATTTTGCTCGGCTAAACATCAAAAAAATAAAATAAATAAAAAATAAAACCCAGCGCCATATTGAATATGTTGACTATATGTATCTTGTCCGAATGGACACCAAATGTACAATTATGCACAAAAGTATCGGTCTCTAACTCTAGCGGTTCATTTGGCAAAAAATAAAACTCACCTTTTGACAACGGTCGCCCCGTTTTATTGTTTTGCGTAATCCAATTAGTTATGTGGTCTTTGTTTTGTAAGTGTTATATATATTAATTTTCTTGATTAATTTTTTGTTTGCAAACTTTATGTAGGTGCCGAATATGTGGAAAGACTTTTGTTTTAAACTTTTTACAATTTATCATGCTCCATGTAGGTGTAAATTTTCTTTCACAGGCGCATAATTTGTGTTTTTTCTCTATTTCTTTTTGCTTTTGCAATTTATTTTGTCTGGTCAAATTTGTATTAATTTAGTTTTGCTAACTTCCTCTTCGTTTGGCGTTCACTCGTTTTACATATATGTGTGCAGGCTGTTGAAAATAAAGCGAAATTGCGATAAACAATAGCTGATGAACAAAAAACTGCAAACACTCGAAAGAGCGCAAAGCGTCTTAAGAGCTTAAAAACTCCGACAAAAATGAGACGGGGAGAGAGACAGAGAGGGAGAGAGAGAGAGAGAGAGAGAAAAAGAGACAGCGACAATATATATGATTGCTCTTTTGCGTATGGGAATATATACGGGTTGGTTTTCTGGTTGGTTTTTGGCCAAAACAACAAAAGACTTAGGCAACAAACTTGCGGTCAATTTACACAAGTACGATTATTTTTTATTTCCAAGATATCGTGATGAAGACACAAAATTAGCTTTTAGTCAAGCCACCCGCTGCGCAATCAACAACTTGATGGCCCGCCAAGGGCAACAACAATCAAAAGCAAACAGCAAATAAACTGACAAACAATGCAACAATTTCTATCCAAAAATATTTCTCTTTAGCAGCGTCACAAATGCGCTTGCACGAAACAGCCAAGAACCAAATTAGAACCAATTCATGGTGTCGATTCACTCTCTAAATTATAATAAGAAACACGTACATCGCTCGTTTTTTACAATAACTGCGATCCGACAACAACAAAAAACGGCGACGACGACGATGACAACAACTTGAAAATTAACGCGCGACGCGACGCGACGAAAACGCGCTTGTTATTTGCTGTGGATGTGTCTCGCACACCGACCTGGCCAAGACTGAAGCGCACAGACGCTACACTCTCAAGTCAAGACCCACAGCAGGCAGCTCAGCAACCGGTCTGGCCAAGTTTTCGGAGTCGCAGTCGGAGTAATTGGCAAAGTCAGCTCTTATTGGCGGCGCCGCTCTTTTCTTAACGCGTTGTAGTCTGTTGTTGACTGTCTGTTGCCCGTTTTTTTTTTATCTGCAACTGCAACAGGCCCACACCGGTTGCACTTGTGCCCCCGTATGCCACGCTCCGCTGGCGCTCCCTTCTCACCTCTCGGTCAAAGATTTTGTTTTGTTTTTCTTTCTAATGAGTGCGCGACTGGCACATAATTAGAGCTGCTGCCTCTCATATATACATACATAGCTCCCTTTGGGGCCCGAATCACGACACGCTTGGCCAATGCAGCTAACTAAGCCGTACTCTCCGCATTCACTCAGAGCTCCGTCAAGTTCAGCTCAAAACTTGGCGATGTGCTAAGTGCCGTCTAGAGAGCAGCAAACAGATTTGATGTGTGGGCTGTCACCAGAATACCTTGATGACGGCATACACGGCAGATTTACCTACATACATATACACAGAAAAGTAATCAAGATACCAGCTCTTGAAACATTGAGTTTCAGTTGATTTGAAATTCTCACAATCACATAACAAAGAACATATTTGATTTAAGCATGATTTTTTCAAACCAAGAATTCTGAGCTTCAGACTAAATTAGGTTATAATTCGGCTAAATAACATCAATTGTTATTTCCTACTGACTGAAAATTATGTGTACTATCTATTATTTATGATTAACTTAAGAACTTTACACTTATTTTATAAATTGTACCATGCTTTCAAGGAAAAACGTTGTGTTTCAGTTGAATCTGATTTCTCCCAAGCATAAATAAGAAGTGAATATCTAATTTTCCCTCATTTTATAAATAAAATGTGCACTAAACAAACGACTCTTTAATTTATATTTTTTATAATTGCCTTTTTAAATTTGAAGTTTTTTTTTTAAATGTTTCTGTACAAAAATGTAGTAGGAAAAACCTAATTTAGACATGTCATATTTCTTTCTGTGTATTGTGTAGATATACAGATATTTACAACAATGAGTTTGTTAAAGATAAATCTTGGACTTGCATTTACATTTTACATTAACTACAACACAGGTAGGTAGGCATACAAAGAACCTTTACGTTTACTTTTGCTGTTGCCTGTTAGCCTTCTTCGAGGTCAGCGTTTGTTGGCGTTTCCTATTAACTTGAACGGGTCTATTTATATTTTTAGTTATATACCAATATTTATGATTATTATGCGTGCTTCTCCCGCTCATCTGCTCAATGTCAAAAACATCGTGCCGGAATGTTCAGACCATTAGTACGTGATTCCAAATGCATAGGAATTAAAATACTTTGCTTTAACCATCAAATCTATACCATGAATAAATTAAGAAATCCCTCTCAGAATTTTTATATCAATACTTTTGACAGAATTTGATCATAAAGTCAAAGGCTTTATACAGAATAAATCTACAGATCAAAACATGCACAAAACGGTATCGGTGGTTTTTTTTTAACTAGTTATATAAAGTAAATAATAAACTTAAAAGCAATAAAAATGTTATGTTTGCGGTTTCAAGAATTTAATAAGCTGAATCACCAGTCAAACTAGATAGACATTTAAGTGGGCGGAAATTCGCTTGGCAACGATTCAATTACAATTACATCACAAAATGCTGAAGAGCTTCAACATCTAAATAGAAGCCTGTCGGGAGAAACCCACGCTTTGCGTTGATCTTTTGCGTGAATTTGGCAAAATACACACAAAAGCCGTACACACACACACACACACACATGCGCGCATAGAAAGACGAACGCCCACACTTCGAGCCAAGTTCATAAAGCTAAGCTGACAGGTTCATAAATTCACAAGTCGTTGGCCTTAAAGTACAATAGCAACAGTCATAATAAAAACAATAAAGAAAACAAAACAAAACAACCCCAGCGGAAAGGACTGACATGTCCTTCGTCTCGGGGTACAGGTAGCCAATGGTTACTGTAACACCTACTACATGTTTATTTATGTACTTCTTCTATTTCGGCCGGGTGTTCCAAATCAAAGCAACATTGTGTGAATTTCGTTTAAATTAAGGCAAGCTCCGAGCGGAGAAGCCAATCAAATAATTATTTTGTAAAAATTTCTTGTTGAAAAAAGTGTTTGTCAGGCTAAAAGCGCTTTAGCTAATTGAACGCTAAGGCAACTTACATAAATTTAACGGCAACATGACCGAGATCTTGTCGCGTGAAAAGGAACTCTTCCAAATAAACCAGGAGCTCAACCTGATGTCATTAAGTGCATCCGCCGAGGATGGCAATCCTGTGGCCAACCAATCTCGCTACGGCACCTACCTCAAGCAGAAAGGTCCCAGCACGCTACTAAAAAAGAAGCTCAATGTCGAGGCGCTCACCAACACCAACAACAACAGTAACAACAACAACAGGGCAACGGGACGAGGCCAGAGGGTCAACAGAGCGCCGAAATCGCCCAATAAAATTAGTGGACCAATATCAACTCCAACGACACCCAGTGCCTCTCCACCGCTAACAACTCCTCGTGGCAAATCCGCCTGGACACCGTTGACCAAGTCAAAGATGGCCAAGGCGCCGCAGTGCAAACTGGGAGTCAGTGCACCAATCGCTAATCGAATGGATGGCACCTTCACTCGCCGGGCAAGCCATAGAACGGCCACTTATGTTAAGTATCGCAATCCGAATTTTAAGCAGAGTCCATCATTGGATCTGCTCCTACGCCATAGCGATGACGCCGATGCGCATGAACCAGTGATGGAGCTGGAGGTGCAACAGACACGCGAGAGCACAACGGTGGTCAATGGACAGGCCAAGAAGCAGCTAACACAGGATAACTTCATTAGGTGACTAAGCAATAGCTAACTCACTGTCACATTCCATAATGAATCATTCTCGATTCCATAGATTTCTCAAAGCCAAGGTCGCCATTTTGGAGGAGGATCATGGCCAGCTCACGCTTGACATGGCCAATCAAAAGGAGCGACTGGAGGAGACACTCGAGCTGTTGCGCAAAGCGGAAAATCAACGGGATCAGGCCATCAACTCGAATGCCAAGCTCACAGACCAGCTGCATCGGTTTGAGCTGCAGGCGGAGGACTCGAATCGCTGCCAAAAGGACCAACAACTGGAACAAAACAAACAGAAGCAAGAACTGGAGCTGCTCAGACGCGATGCAAAAGTACTCAAACAGACCAATGCGAATCTGGAGAAGCGTTTATTACGCGCCAATGACGAGGCAGAGGCGGCACGCCAGTTGCTGGGACAACAGGCGGGACAGCAGCGCGACGAGCTGGATCACAATCACAAGGAGCTCAAGTTGCGTGACAATCGCATCAAGGCACTGAAACGCCAGCGCGCCGATCTCTTGAATGCCTACAAGAAGCAACTGTTCCTGATTGACAATCTGAAGCGTCAGAATAGCTGTGTGGAGCAGGCGGTGGCCATCGGATTCGGGGAAAAGGAGTTCAACAAGGTGCTCGAATGGAATACGGCCAGCAAGCCAGTATATTAAACAAATTAAATATTAATTTCGGACCTCGTGCTTGTACTCAATTAAAAATATATATGTAGTGTATCAATTATATGCTAGGACACACTAAAATGCCCACAAGCAATTTTCTTTTCAATTACCTCGCATCTAACTCAATTAGCCAGGCAAGCACGAACAGCAGCAGCAGCAGCAGCAGCAGCAGCATCAGGATATTGGGGTTGCAACCGCAGCGTGACTATAAAAGCTCTAGTCCTTCCATTCACAAATCACACTCACTTCAACGCTCTCTCGACAGCAGCAGGACCTCAAGCAAACAGCCAACTCCAACGCACACTGTCCACACCGAATAAGGATTGCAAAATGGCCGCACTGAGATGTACTCTAACTTTGCTATTGGTCACCATTATTGTGGCTGCCATCTTGCTGCATGGCAGCGAGGCGGCCTACAGGAAGCCACCATTCAATGGCAGCATCTTTGGCAAACGCAATGCCTTGGGTAAGTTCAAACAATGTTGTGTTATAACTGATAAGCTAACTTTATATCCACATAGACTACGATAATGCCAAGGCAATGGGCGCTGCTTGCGAGGTGGCCGTGGAGGCGTGTCAGAGCTGGTTTCCACAGAACGACAGCAAATAGGAGCAAGCCTTGAGAGCGCATATTTTGGGACTGATCTTAAATTTACGCATCATGAAGCACACTAGCTCTAGTCCTAGTTCTAGATGCTGCAACTGCCTAATCACAACCACCGACTAAATCCAACAAAAACAAGAACAACAAAATTAAGCATGTATAAAATGTATTAGTTAAGTCGTCCATATACATAAACTTACAAAACTTATATAGAATATACAAATACTCAATAAACTTACGAGCAATGCACATGATAATTAATGCTTTCGAAAAACTTCTCTATATTTAACAGACACATTCTTGAGATAAAATTACACATATATCATTAAATTAGCTTTACGTTTAATAGAATACAGTTAAAATATGCTGGATGAGCTTCATATATACGATGTAATTATCGTACTTTGTACGAAAGAGATGCAGAATCAACGCCGACGCCGCTTTCGCAGTTCATTTATATGCTTACGCAGGTATTTCATATAATCGACCATGGTCGAGGTGAGTGCCTGCAAAATAAGTAGAGGATTACCAATGAAATACAGATATATATTCGTCACACTTACAGCATCCAATACGTAGCGCGGTATATAGCCTTTCAGATCGAGACATAGCACCCACTCCAGTATACAGCAATCAGACTTGCCAATAATCTCTCGAAATGCAAAGCCCGAGACAATATTCTCTCCTCTGTCAAAGCATAGTATATTCAGCATTAATATTTACATATTTTAATTGTACGATTTTAACAAACCTTGTATATTTTGTGGTGATTGGAACGGCTGCATATTCCACACTAATCGCAGCACTCATCCACACTTTATTGTTAGTCTTTCCAACGGAACCTTCTGGCAAATGCTGTGTACTTTTCTCTGAGGTCCGCTGCGCATCATCAATGTTATCCTTGGCATCCTCGAACGCATCATCCAATGGCGGTGGCTCAACATTAAAAGATAATGCAGCACCCAAACCCTTGGCGCCCAGACTTTTGCTTAGTGTGTCGTAAGGCGTCGTTGGAGCGGTTGCTGATGCACCATCCGCTGGAGGCAACGAAGAGTGACCGAGAAAGTAACTGCCGGCTTTTGGTGTCTGCGATTCATTGTCCGACAATGTCGTCACACTGCCCTCACACGATCGGTTTAGAGAGTTATCGTCTTCATCATCGCTGCTCAACTTGGCAGCTTCATCTTCATCACAGATTTTGCCATTATAAATTAAACGGCACGAACGCAAATTGACAAAATCGCGACTTTTCACCATACCACCACCACCACCAACGGAAACTTGGTATGTTATATCAGTGTAGGAGTTGATTTTCTAATATGGTACCGATAGCATATAGGAAAAGTCATAATTTAGTTTGTATTTCATACATTGATTGAATTAAATTAAATTTATCAAGGAGTCATAAAGGAATGTAGCCTGGTAATAAATGTCAAAAGCTTTTTACCAGAGTTTTTATAAATAGTTTAAAATATTTTTTTCTACTGAGGAACTTGACTGTCTTGACTTACGCGCACTATTTTCGACTCCAAGAGCGTTGGAGTCCACTTGGGCGCATCCTCGATGCGATAAAACAGCTCCTCCATTAGTGCCTTGGCGGGATATTTAAGACGCCCCTAAAACCAATCCAACAATCATTTAAAATCAGCTTAAAGAAATAAAACAATTTACTCACGGTCAATTTGTAAATCTTGCCGATTTTATCCCTCTGTGTACTGTGTATTGTGTCGCCCTTAGGTGTTACCTTTTCCATCTTCCAGTC
This sequence comes from Drosophila glabriapex, assembly GCA_035042305.1. Classification (NCBI taxonomy): domain Eukaryota; kingdom Metazoa; phylum Arthropoda; class Insecta; order Diptera; family Drosophilidae; genus Drosophila; species Drosophila glabriapex. Next base: position 19,635,730 of record JAWNLN010000046.1, read on the forward strand.
AGTTGACTCAATGAGCTCATATGCTTTGAGCAGGCAATCCAAGCCCATTTGGTTGTACTCCTCGTCCTGCCGGACAAAATATATAAAATGTACATATATATTTATAAAAGTTTGCAACAGTAAAATTGCGAATTAATAACTACCAACAACATTGTAAATGTGCCTAAGCAACTGATTGACAGCATCTTTTATAGACGCGCCAAAGTGAAATTGTTTTATTCAAGGTATTTTAGATATGCGCATGCATAAACAGTTAGCTTACCTCTTCACCCTCCTCATCCGACTGATGTGCCGTGTCCAAGGGTGAATAGAAATCTGTAACGCTTTGGGGCGGACGTTCACGTTCAGACAAGATCGTTGGCTGCGTCAATGTTGTGCGATCATTTGTGTTTGCCGCTGTGTACACAAAAATTAAATATTAGAATAACCACATATGAATTTAAGGTGCGAGAAAACTTACCTAAGAAATAACGACGCGCATGTCGCTCCTGGGGTATAACCCGGCAGTCTAAGAACCAAGCCTCACCCCAGGCCAGGATAAATGACATTAGGATGATTATAACATCGAATACTTGCTGCTTGGAGTGAACCCACTAAAAATATAAAATGAAAACAATATTATAAAGAGTTATTTGATCATTCTACATGCACTTACGTCATAGAAAAACACTTTGGTGATGAGAAACAAACATGATCCACTAGTAGACAGCTGGAAGAAGTTTAGACACAGTTAAAGCTATTTTAAAATTAACGCAAAGAGTCGTTTACCGCAATAATGGACCAGTGATTTATATACAGCATGGCATAAAAGAAGATTAAAATTATAAAACGGCAAATTGCCGTGGCAACAATATCAAAGAGCGATGTATAAATGGTATAATGCATGATTTGTTTCTGGAAGGCCTGGAATATATTGTCGCCACCGATCTGTAAAACAAAACAAGAAAATTAGCATTTATCTTGGGCACGCAAACAACTAGCGGTATACGTACAACTATGCAAATGAGCCAAAGCAGCGATACAAACACCAAATCGAATGTGACAAACAGACAGAAGAACCGTCGCACCACCGACATGCGTCCATCCTGGGCATAGCCACCGAGAAACTCCTCAGTAAGCCAATTTATGGAATGCGGTTGCGCTGTGTGTATATTCAAAGTAAACAAAATATTAGAATCAGCAAAAATGATGGAAGAGCATCTACTTACACATACTGTATGGCATGTGCATATATGGATTAGCACCATGCCGGGCATTCGTGATCAGCAGCTGAGCGGTGCTGCGCACGTCGTCTGAATCCGTCTGGGACATGGCGGAGAGTCCTGGCTCAAAGGCTTAGTTCATTTTACCAAAAAAACAATATTAACTGCAAATCAAATACAATACATGCCAATTATCTGTTATATATATACATCTCAATTAATTTTATCAGCGAACAAAGCAAGTGCGACGATAAGCTTGCCCGAACCCAATGTTATATATAATATGGCAATTCGGCATTTGGCATGACTAACGCCATAGCGAGGAAGAAGTTCCTCGACGTTCGGTTCCGATTGCATTATGTTTATGCTGATAAGAAACTAATGAAATATATGAATGTATACAATACGTATATATGCACTATGTATACATTATAAGAATCACTTGACACAGTTTAATCCACACTTTGCAGATCTATTTAGATTAGAGCGCAGTCATTCATGGACTTCTGATAAGCTTCAACTCTTTTTCTTTGTTTTTCAATAATAAACAAATTTGTGGCAAATTCATCGCTTGAGTAAACACATAAAGAAGTTGCTCCAATTCACTTAATTACCTTAGCACATTCTATGCACATGCAGTTTTTACGGTTTTGTGACTTCTTCAAAATATTATTATCAATACAGCACCATACAAACGATTAGTTAATTACTAATTTGTTAGGAATTAGTTCGAGCAACGGGATTATCCGGGGAGACACTGTGGTGGAAAAAATGCATAAACAGCTGTTTAATGTGACCATGCTGCAAGCTATGTGAAAATGCCGAAGATAATCACTTAACTGGTATCATTGTCTGCAGATAGATGGCGCAAATCAATAAATGTTAAAAATAGATTAATAAAAAACAAACCGTTTATTTTTGCTACATTTTGCTTAATTACTTAAATGTATGGATATAATCTTAATATCATCATAAGGTTTGTCTGTTTTGGGATTTGCCTTAGCATTACATATATTGAGAACGACTTCCATGCCACGGTACACGCGACCAAACACCGTGTGCTTATTGTCCAGCCAGGGCTGTAAATAATAATTTATAAATTTAAAAATAAGAATCTACAAATATGAGATAATAAGATCTTACTGTAGGCAGCACTGTAATGAAGAATTGACTGCCATTTGTATTGGGACCGGCATTGGCCATGCTCACAGTATAAGGACGATCATGCTTCAGGCTTGGCACAAATTCATCCTTAAAATCATTACCCCAGATGGACTTTCCACCAGTGCCCGTGCCCGTCGGATCACCAGTTTGCACCATAAATCCCTTGATCACACGATGGAATATGTGTCCATTGTAATAGCTAAAATAAAGGTTATTATATTTAATGTACTTATGTATGCATATATGTATAATAAATTTATCAGATTCAAAATTTTACCCATTTTTGGCATGAACACAAAAGTTTTCCACAGATTTGGGCACCTCCTTGAAGAACAGTTTCATATGTATGTCACCTTTAGTGGTGTGGAGCACCACATTTTCATAGATGCGTTGAATAACTAAAAAGGATTTACAAAAACTCATAGAGATTATACTGAAGAATAGGATAAACAAATAAAGGAAACCTTCATCTGATCAAATGTTAGCGTGTAAGAGATAATACACATTTGTTAGCCAAGATTAAGACAACAATTATGATTACGGCGGGTAAATACCTTGAGCCTCGGGCACTGCGATAATATCTTCCTTCGATGGCTTCTCATTGAATATGTCACGATCGACATCCTGCAGATCCGATGGAAGACGCCTACTATATATGTAAAAACGATTCTTTCTGTTGGCAGAAAAGAGAATGGTTTAAACCCAATGATTAATTTATTTTAACAATAATTCCACTCACTTATAAGCCGTGCAGAAGGCTGTCGGATCATTAAGTAGATTTTGCAATGCTGGATTTTCACTGGCCTCCTGCTCCAGCGTAATGGCTGCCTTTTGTCGCTTAATTCTGCCCTGAAACAGGGCTATTTGCAATGGGCGAATATTATCGGTTTTACCCAAAATGGTGACACAGCGATTTGTGGCCACATTAATCACTTTAATGCCCAACATTGTGGGATAGAGCAGAAAATGGCCAGTGCTATCGAACAGTATGTTGAGCGTCGTATTTTGTGCCGTCTTCTCCAAATCACGCTCAGCAGCCATTCTACGGCCAAACTCCATATTGGGCAACGCATGCGGTGTCTGCTGCATTTGTGTATATGTGGTTAGTGCTTCATCAAATACCCGCAACAGTTTCCCCGTATTAAACTGGAAAACGCGCACTTTACGATCCATCGAAATGGCGGCAAAACGTTTGCCATCCGGCGTTGCTGCTAAACCAGTTACCAGCGTCTTATTCTTAGCAAATTCAAAAAGACCTGCAAATAGACTTAATTTCAACTTTAATTTAACATTAATTTTAGTCAAGCGATTTACTCGTGTCCAATTTAGATTCAAAATTCACCAAACGCTGTGGGAATTTGTAGTCGTGTTTGGAATTCTGCCAATACTCCAGGATGCCATTGCGATCTACTGAAATTACTGTTTCCATGGCCACATTAAAGCACATTGAAACTACTGGAGCCGAATGCAATTTGTCCAATGTGTGCAAGACTTCCCCACCACTCTGGCCATCATAAATATGGATGCAGTTGCTCTCCGAGTCAGTGCTGCGAATATATATTAACATAAATATATTACACATATAGGACTACTCGAAACAGACTTACATTGCCAAACCCTGTACTGCATCACCGGGTGAGTTTATCCACTCGCTACACAGCGGCGTGTAGCCCAAGCGTATAATATTAATCATATCAAAGTTGACCACATCGAAAACCTTTGCCGTTTCATCGTTTGCTGCTGAGCATAATAGAGTGCCGCTGCTGTTGGTTGAGAGCGATTTTATGGGCACCAAATGGCTGCGAAAATGCTTCACAAAATCAATACCCAGATCCATTTTTTTCCAAAACTTGATGTGGCCATCTATGCTGGCGGTGATAACAAATTCTGTTTTTGTGCTCACTAAATGCGTGATGACGTCGCGGTGCATGTAACTGCGCTCATAGCTTTCCGCATTAGGGAGATTCTCCAGAAAGATGTGCTCATACGGCAAAACTGTACATGAGCAACAATAGCTTGGGTATCGTAATTTAAATTGGATTGTTAGTTGTGTTTACCTTTCTTTTTTTTAGCCGGCACTGCGGCGCTTTGCTCCGATGGCAGCGGTCCAATCCAGCCATTATCTTCACCCTCTGCCTCCTCTTCCTGCGCATCATCGTGTTCGGATTCAGCCGCGTCCTCCGTTGCACAGCGCTTTAAGTCTTCTTTATTATTTTCCTCGCTCATTCTCTGCAAATATACGTAATAAACAAACCCAAACAAACAAAACGTGAGCCAAAAGTGCAGTCAAAGACTTTACAGCACAGTTGTGGGCACTTTAAAAGTATAACAGTTTCCTGTTATTAACAGTGCGCGCTAATTTTTCCAATAGCTTTCAGTTTTTAATCATTGATTTAGTTAAAGCAGCTTTGTGCGAAATATTCATAGTATCGATTAATATGATTTAAATTTCTCTAGACACAGTTTAGATTTAGAGAAGCACATGAAATTAAATGGAACAGATTTTAGCCGGCAGAGCCATTGCAGAACATCTGTTGTTTAACATTACCTATCGATTATTTCACGCTGTTATCAAAATTCTCAAACAGCTGTCCGACATCGTTGTGAATTGTTAAACTGCGCTGTCGCAATTCACACAAATTGAAAACATAACAAGCCACCGATTTAAAACAAACTAAAATCTGTATATATACCGGAATTGTAAATAAAGTATGCAAAAGACTAGTGAAGAAGATAAGACGCATACCAGCCAGATTGCGTCCAAGCCAAGGAAGGATGTGGACGACGGTGGTGGCGGCGTCGGATCCGTCAATCGCATCGTTGTTAACGCAGTGCTTGGAGCAACCGAGACACGCATACGAATCAATAAATGGCGCGTACGCGAGGGCCAAAATGTTTCGGCGGCGCAAATTCTGTTCTTGTACCAGCAGCTCGGTGACGATGGCAAACCCGTCAAGAAGGACGATACCGCTGTCCTAAAATATAAATCAAATCTAGCTGGTGTGGTTAAAAAGCGACTGCGAAAGGAAGGCGAAACAGTGATAAAAGGGTGAGATTTTTTTTCCTCTGCTTCTTCTTGTGTTTGTGTTTGTATGCGAATCGAATCGAAAAGCGGGTTGGCGCGGTCGGGCAGGCGGGCGTGGGGCAGTGGGTGGAATGCAATTATGCACACACCGCAGCAGCCCCACCAGATGAGCGTATACATAAAATGTGAGCTGAGCTTTTCGTGTTGTTGATTTTCTTGTTCTCTCTGCCGCGCAGGGATGCGCTTTTAGAGTTATCCGAATGCATACACACAACGGTTATCAAGGACATGTGCGCAGATTGCGGCGCGGATTTACGGCAGAACGATAATGTAAGTGCAACAACAAATCAAAAATAAATATGAATTTTGAATTAATTGGAATTTTTTAAATTAATTTTTTATTTTGAATATAGGGACAAACATCGGAGGCCTCAGTGCCGATGGTGCACACCATGCCCGACTTGAAAGTTACTCAGAAGCTGGCCCAAAAACTGGGACACGATGACACGCGCCGCCTGCTCGCCGATCGCAAGCTCGTCCTGTTGGTGGATCTCGATCAGACCGTCATACACACAACCAACGACACGGTGCCGGACAACATCAAAGGCATCTATCACTTTCAGCTGTACGGCCCACAATCGCCCTGGTATCATACGCGCCTGCGACCGGGCACCGCTGAGTTCCTCGAGCGCATGTCTCAGCTGTATGAGCTGCATATTTGTACATTTGGTGCTCGCAACTATGCGCACATGATTGCACAACTCCTCGATCCGGATGGAAAGTTCTTCTCTCATCGAATCCTGTCGCGCGACGAGTGTTTCAATGCCACCAGTAAGACGGATAACCTCAAGTAAGTGCTTCCCATGCTTCAGATGGTGTTTAGACTATCGCACATTAAGTAGCCATTTCCGATTCGACAAAACATATTTTTTTATCTTGTGCAGAACGGCGGGCTTAATCTTTATTGTGACGTCCCGCTATCTATTTGCTTAGATCCGAATGGTATCTGTTTCAAAGACATAACATAGTTTGCCGAATCTGATAACTAAAAATGTCAAATAACTCATATACTATCTGTCAGCAAATAATACAATTAACATATATATGCGAGAGTACTTAACCAGAATATAAATAATTTTTATTTATACTAATACGCTTGAATATTTTTATTTTCGCATAGAGCGCTTTTTCCGAATGGTGATTCCATGGTTTGTATTATCGATGATCGTGAAGATGTTTGGAGTATGGCATCCAACTTAATACAAGTGAAGCCGTATCACTTCTTTCAACACACCGGCGACATAAATGCGCCGCCAGGCCTGTCTAAGCACGAGCTAGATGGAGAAGGTGTTGATTTCAAGGGTGAGCAGCTCTTCTCATTTGTCATAAGCACAATTTACAACATCAATTATTTTCCACTTGTAGAAATTGATAAAATAACAGAAAAAAAATTGGAGGGCGACAAGACAGCGCCGAGTACGGATAAAGAGTCTGAAAAAAGTGAAGACACCGATGCCGACAAGGGCGACAATACAGTTTCAAGCACAAGTAAAGATGAGGAGGAGTCTGTGGATGTATCTGTGCTGGAAGGCGATGCAAAAGATGCGGAGGCAAGCACGACTACCGCCACTATAACCACAGAATCAAGAGACTCCTGTGTAAATAATGTTGATAAGCTGAATGGCAAAGCGCCAGCCGAAGAGGTCATGGTTGTGGACAAGAATTCATCGGGTTCGCCAAAAGCAGAAGCATCGAGTAGCGCCAAACAAGACAGCGACTGCGATGATATCGTTGTTATTGATGATGTGCTCCCCTCGGAAAGTTCAAACAACACCGAGAAATTGCAGCCGGCCAAAAAAGAGGATGACGAAAGCATCGCATCGTCCACGAGTGGCGAGGATAAGCCGGGACCAGACCAGTCCAACAATGAAATGGAAAAACGATTAAGCGCTGATGATGATGTGGCCACCACGTCGCAAAGCACATGTGCAAATGTCAAAATATCCAGCGATGGGCAGAAACAAATCGAAATCGAGGATCCCGATGATTATTTGCTGTATCTGGAGGTGATTTTAAGCAACATACACAAGCGCTTCTATGCGATCTACGATGAGACTACAGAAATACCCGATCTGAAAATTGTTGTGCCGAAAATCCGCAGCGAAGTTTTGCGTGGACAGAATCTAGTCTTTTCCGGTTTGGTGCCGACCCAAATGAAAATGGAACAGTCGCGTGCCTATTTCATAGCCAAGAGCCTGGGCGCCGAGGTTAAATCGAACATTAACAAGGATATCACACATCTGGTGGCCGTCAATGCCGGCACGTACAAAGTCAACGCTGCCAAAAAGGAGGCAAACATTCGAGTGGTCAATGCCAATTGGTTGTGGGCATGCGCGGAACGCTGGGAGCATGTAGATGAGCGTCTATTTCCGCTGGATCGCAAGGTGCGCAACAAGGGCCGTCAGCCGCCGGCACATTGCCACAGTCCGGAGCATGTGGTCAACTACAATGAGAGATCAGAGATTTCGCCATCGAGCAGCATGCAACAGGAGCAGGGTGGGAATTTTCGTGAAACGCTAAATCCGCTGCTGGTTTTCACTAATGCAGACATTGAGTCCATGAACAAAGACTACGACACCTTCTTCGAGTCGGAGTCATCGTCCAGTGACGAGGGTCCTGTTAACTTTGGTAACTAAATAATAACATGTTAAACATAAATTCGTATTAAATTTTTGGTTGCTTTTAGAAAATCCTCCCATGGACAAAAAATTGTTGAAGCGGAAACGTGAGGATGAAAGCTCAAATCGTGCCCACGATTTCTTTACACGCAACGAGGATATCATGTTAAGTGCGCCCGGCACCATTGCCGATTTCGACAAGAGCTCCAACGAGGGCGATGAGAATGATGACGAGGAGGAGAACGACGAAGATGATGACGAAATACCAAGTGCCAAATTCCGACGAGGTAAGCTTTCGTTAGGTAAGCTTTCGTTATATATATAATTATAATTCTTAATATTCATATCCCTTATTAAATCATTGTGTTTGCAGGCGAGGAGTTGCCATCGGATTTGGAAATGGGATCCGATTCGAATAGCGAAAACAATCAGGAGGACGAAGATGATGGCGAATGGAACATGATGGGCGCTGCCTTGGAGCGTGAATTCCTTGGACTAGAAGAGGACTAATCATTCGAACTTGATCTGGACATGTAAATCAATGGCCGACTGGTGGCCGCTTGCCGTCGCCGTAGAAGACTCGATGCTGGAGAGCAAAGTTAGACATTTCAAATGTACCTACTCTTCATGAACACAGAAAAACACACAGCAACAACAACAACAAATATATGTAATAACGTAAATTATGCAGCGAGCGAAGCAATAATTCGTAATTTTACATATGTATGTAGAAAGTTGATCTTAACGCTTGTAAAAAACGAGTACGAGATATTATATAAGAATCAGATGCGCACTGTATGTATTAGTAGTTAATATGTATCTACTTTTAAAACACACACACACACACCAACACTAAACTAATTTAAGTGATTTTGCGCATTCATTTGCATACACACCACACACACACATACACACACACCAACGCATACATACATCCCACACATGATCTGTGCGTCCTGTGAAAAAAAGCTGAAGCTGCAGCTGCTCCCATCTTTCTCAGACGCATCGTTTGAGTTGGCAAACCATTTAAAATGTAAAATCAAAAATATCTCTCATTGTAAGTAAATGTAAATGTTTTAAAAATAAATTCCGTTGAAGCGGACTAGTAACTAGTGTTTAATTTAATATTAACACAACTCGAGTTCTTTAATATTCACTCTATGTGTGTGTGTGCGTATTTGAAAGCAAAAAGATACAGCTTAAAGAAATTTGTTTGTACATATATTCATGATAATCATTTTTACACACAAATAAATAAATGTACATATCTCACAGAAAGTAAACTCCACTACTGGCTATGTCTTGCTTATCGAACGCTGTTCCTTGAAGCGGCTAATGCGCTTCTTTGGCGCATGTGAATCAATGAATTTGCCCGCGGGCAGCGGCTCCGGTGCCGTCGTCGGCTCCTTCTCGACCAGATCATGCATGACCTTCTGATAGGCGCTCATATCCCGCAACTCATCATCGATGGTGCGTTCCTTTTTCTTTCGGTTTTTGTTCCTTTTATTGGAGGACCGCTTGCTGTTGTCCGGCAGATTTGGAGTTGGCTCATCTGGTTGTATAATAGCATGAGTTTCAGCTTCCACAGCGGACTTGTTGCGCAATATGGATTTGGATTCCGGCTTGGAAAACTATAAACAAGAAATTGTCAATTAATTTGATAGTAGAAGAAGATAATCACAACACTAAAAGGTAATATCCATATATACATATACATATATATATATTTTGATATTGATCATATCGCTCACGCACATTTCAAACTGTTTCCGTCCTGGTTACAGGCTTATTTTTATTTATTTATTTTACTCACCTCAGCTCGTGGATCAACGTAGGCCCTCTCTCGCTCCTCCTCCTTTAGTATGGGCACTTTTAGCCCCTCTTCACCCTCAAAACTGTTGACATAAATGGGAAACGAATTCCCTGCCTGCTCCTCAGCCAATGCCAATTTGTAAAGGTGATAAAAGTGTGATGGATTTCCGGGAATTGAGTTCTTATCGAAATCCTCAGGTGCTGCGTTCGCTTCGGAATGATTGAAATTAATTTGCAGTGTCGCGATTCGACCCGTGGAGGCTTCCAGTATTTGATTGACCAAGTCAAAGTCCTGCACACTTTGATTTTCCTTGACAAATTCCAGATTTTTCTCCACTTTTTGCATAATTTGTGGACTCTTGTTGACTAAGCTTGGCTCAACATTGCTGACTTGCTGCTGCTTCACTGGCCGCACTGGTGCATCCAGAGAAATCACTTCACGTTTGTGTTGCTTGCCCTTGGGCAACATTTCGGCAACTGATTCGTTCTTTCTGAACACCAGCTGCTCATCGGTTTTGGCAAATGAGATGCGTCGCTTTTTATTATCAATAGGGTCGGTGAGTGATTCAGTGTCATCGGACTGCTCCTCGGAGCTGGCATCCTCGGTGTGCTCGAACAACAACTCCTGCAGATCATCCTCCAGAATGACGGTTACATTCATCAAATGTGTCAGCTCATCACTGATAAAGCTTTTCTTTTGCACCTGACGCATTTTTGCCTTTATAATTTGCAATTGCGTATTTATAAACTGCACGCGCTCCTCACTCGGTAAAAGCGCCATTTGCTCTCTAATTAATTTGACTTCCTCTGGCTGATCGGATTCCTCATCCTCATCCCCATTATCCACTTCATCTTCATCACTGATTTCTATGTCTTCCTCTTTTTGATCCACATCTTGAACCACTTTTGGAACTTTTTCATCACTTGATTCTGTGTTTAAGTTACTTGGCTTCTCCACGCTACTTTTCTCCTTGCCTATGCGTTCCTTCGTGCTCTTAACTGCTGTTTGCGTCTTCATTAGATTGCGCACCATTTCTTGAGTGCCTTGCAAATTTTGCTCCGCCTCTGTGTCCATTTGGGTTATTTCATTCTGCTCCTGCAATTCTAGTTTGTCAAGCATATCAAATAGTTGCTCATCCGTCATATCAGCCGCTGTTTCTTTATCATAGTCTTTGTTTTTGAGTTGATGTTGATCTGATTCTGGTTTGTTATTGAGCATCTCGCTGAGCGTCTGCTCGTTGAGATCGTTGGGATCGAGACCCAGTTCCTCCATTAGTTCGCGTTCCTCCAGCGTTTTCAATAAATCATCTCCGTCTGTGGCACGTGCCTCACGTTCTTCGCGTTCCTCTTGTTTCTCCTTTCGCAAGCGCTCTTTATGCTCCTTGAGCCAATTGTTGTGTTCCTCCTCATTGTACTCTTCCACGATTTCAACTTCATCAGCATTGGGCACAGCGCCTTCCATTATTGGTGTTGCCAATTTGTTTCTGCAATAAATAAATTTCTATTAAAATCCGAATACTTTAAATATGCCCACTTTACTTACTGCCAGAGATCTGCTTCGGTTTGCAATTTCATTAGGTGCTCATTGGCCTGTTGCAGCCGGTGCTGACATATCTCCTTGGCCTTGTGGGCCGAGCAGGCGGAGAAGTAGCTCTGATAGTGGCCCACCAGCAGTTCGTTTGTGTGTATCAGTTCCCCCGGCATGAGTGCCTTCCTGCCAATTGGCACCATAACCTCGACGGTGAGATTTTTGGAAAACATCTCGAGATTCCGCATTGCGGCCTCAATGTCCTCCTTATAGACTTGCCAACGGTCTGTCTCATAGGCATTCTTATAGAGTGCCTAAAAATTAACTCCATGTTTCGTAAACACTTAATGGAGTATTTAAATTATTTAGCCTACCTGCCTGAGCACATCCTCGCGCCGCTCCATCGTTGTTAATTCTTCGAATGTGTCGATAACTTATTGCTTATCGATATACTTTCAGGCAGTGTGGCCAAAAACCACAAAATACTAAACACCAGTGTTGCCACTACCACTGAACGTGTAGATTTGGGAATTCCAATATTTAGCGGCTAGCAATTCGCTTATTTAGTTTATGGTAAAGATAATACACAACATACATGCACACCATTCCAATCTTGTTGCTAATAACTGTCTGCATAGATAGTCAATTTAATCAGCGACAATATGGTCCAAATAGATAAGATATGACCAACAATTATGCTAATTAAGTTCTTATCAGACAACCTACTCACTTTATTTGCAATAGTTAATTTGGTGATTAGCAATTAGAAATAATCAATACAAGTACAAATGGTTTGAATTGCAATTAGATTGTTTTGCACTTTATTCAGAATTGTTTACTTTATACACAAGCTCACTCGATAAAACTTAAAAAAGAAAGAAATCAAAAACGGCATGCAGGTGGCAGATGTTAATAACGAAACGTTTCAAACGTTTTAGATGCAACTGCGTAAATTTATGGGGCCTAATTATATATAGAATACATACATTTAAGCTACTTTCACATAAAAGAGTTCATTTTCTGTGTACATTGATTTTTGTTTTGTTTTTTTTTTTTTTTTTTGTTTTCATTTGATTTTGTTTACAGTGGGCTCGCAAGCTACAACCGATTCAATTAATTACATACATACAGAAAGCATTGCTTAGCAATTAATCGTTGTTGTTCATGATAGATGCTCTTGTTTATTTTTGTTGCGCATTCTTGGCTGCTGCATTGGGCCCATTGTTTAGGCCTGCACTGCCAAGTGTGGGAAAATTCTTTGTTAGCATATGCGATTCCTGATGGCTGGCAACATCGCTGGGCGCAACGACTTGCTTGCAACAGCTGCACACCTCCAATCGGGGCACCGATACGAGCAGTGCGGGCGACAATGAGTTCACATATTGCTTATGCACGAGATAAAGTTCCTAAAAATAGCAAAAATAACAATTGTTACATATACAACATTTAATATATATAATTTGCTTTGCAGCTGTTTGTGATGAATGAACCTGTTGTTTGCCAATGTCCGGCAGCATCGCTAAGAGTTCCGGAAACAGGATGTGAAAATTGCTCGACATCGCAGATTTGCAGTGATCGTAGTAAGCTTGGCCGGAGCAGGTGCCTTCCCGAAATCGGGAGGAGAGTAAACGAAATTCCGTAAAAGCCTCGGGTGTTTTAAGCATCTCGCGCAGCTGATCCACCAAGTTCTACAAAAAGAATGCAAATTTAATTAACAAAAATCGATTAACTAATATTTGTTGTGGCTCACTTGATTTCTATTGGTGGTGTCCGGCGGATCCGTGTAGCTACAGGCAGTGGGCACAATACTGTAATTTTCGCCCATCGAGCTGGTGAAGGTTAGATTATTGGGTAGCTTTGCCACCGAGTTGACGGTGACGTTGGACAAGAAGCCAGGCGGTGGCTTAACCGTTGCTGCAGCGGCAGAGCTTAGACCAGGCGGCGCACGCAGAGTGCTCGATAAATTGCCATTCGAGTTGGACAACTGTTGTTTATCATCGCTGCTGTTGATGTTGTTGTTGTTATTATTATTCTTTGTATTATTGTTGTTCTTCTCCTTTTGCTTGTTGGCTTTGGGCTGCATTTCCTGAATGGGTTTCTTATCTTTTGATTTCTTATCCTTCTTACTTGACGAATCCTGATTGTTACCGTTGTTCTTATTGCTGCTGGTGCTATTTAGGGCTTTGGTGCTGCCCATGGGACTGGGCAATAAGGGCGCTGGAGCCACTTTTGATTTGCGATTATCCAAATCCTTTTTCTTCTTCTCCGAGATGGGCTTGGACCAGTTTAGATTGCCCCCATTGGGCTTAGCACCCAATGGAGCTGCTGCTCCTGTTACTGCTTTGGTGCTGCTCGGACCCAGCGTAGGAAATTCGAGGGCCGTCAACTTGGGCGCACTCTTCTTGAGCGCCTCCATGCGCGCCTTAGCCTCGGACTCTTCTTTTTGTACCATTTGCAGCTTTTGATGGGTGCTCGGATGCGCCACTGAAACATAGTCATCCATCAGTGATCGATGCTTGGCTGCCATATTTGTCATGAGCAGCGCCGAGCCACTTGGCAGCATGTCCTCGTCCAGATTGCGTGCCAGTTTGACGCCGCGCAACGCTGGAAAGTCCATGTACGGTGTGGATTTCTTGCTTCCGCTTGCAGCACCAGCTCCAGCTGCAGGTCGATTCGAGACATGCAACAGCATGCCATTCGCTGGTGCATTGGCACGTGCCACAACACCACTACCAGTAGCGCCAGCTGCAGCTGCAGCATGCGCTGACTTCTTGAAGGATGCCGCAGCAGGCTGTTGGAACTGAGCGGCTCGGGCGTTGGCATAGGCGCCACTAATTGTGGATATGCTGCCACCAGCCGCCGCGCCCAGAGCCGGAAAGTTCTCTTTGGTGCGTGCCAGACCCGAGGAGCCGCTTATATTACGCATGGACGGCGGCGGTGCCCTGACCAGAGACACATTCGGACCAGGCGTAATGCCTGCAAGCATGGGAAACTCCTCCTCGTTGCCTGCATCAATTGTCACCGGATTACTGCGCTGTGCGCTGCTTGTGGGAAACTCATCCAAATAGTCCTGCTGATTATCCTCATTGCTGTGCGTCGGAAATCGATTGGGTTAAAAGTCATTTAAAATTTTATAATTAATAAAAATAAAAGTAATTTTTGTGGTTTAGAGACTAACTTATAAGACTTATAAATATTTCTTATTTCTTAAATTAAAATCTAATATTAAATTTTACTTTTAGTTTAATTTAATATAAATTTACTTTTTGAGCCGACTGACTTTAGTTGTCGTTAAATAAATAAATAATCTTTAAAAAGTGTCTGTGCTGCTTCCACTTAAATTTATAAATATAAATCAAATTTACTTGGCAACTGCTCAAAATTTCCCACTGCAATAATTTGATAAAAAAAGCAGTCGATTTTCAAAAGCAATTTCAAGATTAATACTTAAATCACATTAAAATATGTACATATACTAAAATTAAAGCTTTAGCTCTTTTTCTGAGAAGTGCAGGCAGATAAAAAATGAAAGAAAATTGATCTTTGTATGCTAGTTTCATGTTTATCAATTAACGGCGGAAATAAATAAATCAAACTGGTTCTACGGGAATATGTGTATATTAAACAAACCTATCTTAGACATCTGATGCTACCATTTGCAATGACTACTCACCGTGATCTCATGTTGGTCATGTTTTGTTCGTTTTGGCCGCGACGACCGCGTGGTCCCAGCGTAATCTCCAATTGCAGTGTGCGGGTCTGTTTCACCTGCTGCTTGTTGAGCGTCTTCCCATGGACACTGGCCACATGCGCTTTGTACTCGATCTCGTTGCGAAAGGCGCCCGTAAACTCCTCCGTGGCGCATTTGCCCTCCTCGCACAGATAGTGCTCCTTGCGAAAGTGATCCGCCAAGTCCGCGTAGACGCTGCAAACACAGATTAATCAGCTAAATTGGCCCAAAAGTTTATGCAATTAATGGTTTACTTGTAGAAATCATTGCCACCATCGGCATCGCAAAAGTGACAGAAGTAATGATTGCGTCGCAAATGACGAAAGAGCTCATCGCGATCCACGTATCGCTCATTGCAATACTCGCACAATGGATGCCCACGATGCGATGTGTTGTCCGGATCACCCTTGGCATTGTGTATGACCAGTTCCGCTTGTGTGTAGCAGCGTCGCTCGAACGTGAAGATCTTCAGCGTTTCCACACACAGATCGCAGAAGTACATGTGATGCTCGCGCAGGACATGATTGCGCAGTGCATCAAAGGTGCGATATGGAGGCGCATCACAGCTATAGATTAAAAACTAATCAAAAAACAACTCCAACACAGTGCAAAATCGAAACTCACATGGGACATGGATGATTAAGTAGCTCATAAAATTTCTGTTGGATTTCAGCGCTGCAGAAGCCAATGCGATATTTTTTACTATAGAAATCGCAGCGATTGTTCGCCTCCAGTTCCCGGTACGGCAGCTTCTCCAGCGTAAACAAAACCTGCAACATGGTAGTCGATAGATAGGTGATATATGTTATGGTCTCAATTAGACGAGATGTATAATCAATTATCACCTTGGAGAGAACATGGCGACAAATGGGGCACTCGTTTTGCTGGCAAAGCACCCTCATGCGTGTGGAGCACTCGTAGCAAACGGGATGATCGCAATCCCCAATCGAGTAAATATCAAAGTTTTTGAAGCAAACGACGCAAGCGTTATCATCATTGACCGCTTGATTGGCAGCGTTGGCCTCGTGGCTTACTTTCGTGCTGGATTCACTCGATTTGGCATTGACTGTTGGAGGGGCCCCAGCTGGCCGACGATGTGGCCTATACGATGAGCCTCTCGATCTTGAGTTCTGCATGACGAATACGGAGGGAAGGTAATTTCTACTTGTTGCCAAGGACAGCTGCAGCAAATTTTGTTGTTGCTGTTGATGTTGTTGATTTCGTTGCACGTTGCAGCACTGTATACTGTGTGTATTTGATGATTGGCAGTACTTCGCAGCAATTCAACTCCGCACTTGAGTTTTTAAATATGCCAAGTTACAATTTTTATCAGAAAACCCAAAGCGACTTCTAATTTCTCTGAATTTCGTCAGCGTGGAGATTGATACAACTAGTACTATTCGATTACCAGCTCAATGCAATCGATTTTTGTATGTTGTTATCGCACATAAATGCGGTCTCACTGTTGCGAAATACCATTTAATATGTACAAATGCATATTGTAAATAGATTTTTGATTTAAAATAATATTGATGTTTTTTTATTTCAAAAATAACTAGCTGACAAAAATAACTTACAGCTTCAATCAATAAATTCCAGCTTAGCCAAATTTGTTATAATTGCAGTATTTTCTTAGAGATTTTTTAGCTAGTAAGTCTGGCAACGCTAGCGCAGCAGAATGTTGGCTGAAATTACAAGGAGTGCAAATACTGCTTTCTCACGTGTATTGAGTAGGCGATTGTCCCGGCCGATTAACGCAGCGTCAGCAAAAACAGTTGCAACCAGTTATAGACAGATACAACAACAGAGTTTACGGACAACTAATTTAGACATGCCGCTGTACGAAACCGTTGCGAAAGGCGCCAAGAACTCGCCTAACTACAGCCTCTATTTCAGTAAGTATGCTAATTAATCAATCAAATGATTGATCAATTTGTGTTATTCTTAAATAAGGGAGAGTTTCTCGCAAATAAAATATTGATTTAGACAATTATGCAACAAATTCAACAAGTGTGATCAATTAAAAAACGCAGCTTTATCAGCAAATTTTACATTCGCCGGCAGGGCTAGCTTTTAATAGATATGTATGTGTGTGTCGCGTGTTTTGTATGTGTGTGTCTGACACTGGGCAAGGTGAATCAGACGGAAGCCGAAAGTGGACTTTAGTTGCTGATTATGTCAATATCTATATCTTTATAAACGTCATATATATAGTCTTTAAACTGTTTGCTTTAATTAAAGTTAGACTCTCACTTATTTTTTCAAATGCAATTAATCAAATTGGTTGCGTGTTAAGTTTTTGTGTGGCACATTAATTAAAACGCTTCATAATTTCTGGTGTCTAGAAAACAACTGCGGCAATGTCATTTCACCAATGCACGACATTCCACTGTTCGCCAACAAGGAGAATACCGTCTACAACATGGTCGTCGAGGTGCCACGTTGGACAAACGCCAAAATGGAGGTAAAATTGAATTTGACAACGACAACAATTTATCAGTAAATTATCCTTCATTTTTAATTTTGATAAAACACCCAATTGCGTGCGTATTAGATTAGTCTGAAGACACCGATGAATCCCATTAAGCAGGACATTAAGAAGGGAAAGCTGCGGTATGTGGCCAATTGTTTCCCCCACAAGGGTTACATTTGGAATTATGGCGCATTGCCGCAGACCTGGGAGAATCCCAGTCACATTGAACCATCGACGGGCTGCAAGGGCGACAATGATCCCATCGATGTCATCGAGATTGGCTATCGTGTAGCCAAACGTGGCGATGTGATGCAGGTCAAGGTGCTGGGCACCATTGCGCTGATTGATGAGGGTGAAACCGATTGGAAGATCATTGCCATCGATGTGAACGATCCGCTAGCATCGAAGGTCAACGATGTCTCCGATGTGGATCAATATTTTCCGGGTCTGTTGCGTGCCACAGTCGAGTGGTTCAAGGTAAGCACCACAAATTGTTATATTTGCTATATTTATTTTATATATAATTATATTGCACAGATTTACAAGATACCCGATGGCAAGCCGGAGAATCAATTTGCGTTCAATGGCGATGCGAAGAGCGCGGAATTTGCCACCTCGATCATTGCGGAGACGCACAAATTCTGGCAATCGCTGATCAATCAAACCAATGTGGCAACGCCGGCAATCGCATGGTTTGTTCTCAAATCCCTAATGGATATATACAAATATAATATTGTCTAATATGCTTCTCCATTTGACTTGTAGCCAGAATCTTACCAATGCCAACTCGGAATACGTTGTGGGCAAAGATGTGGCTGCCAAATTTCTGAATGATGCCCCCGATGGTGGCGAGGTCGAGGAAGAAGTCGACACAGGTAAGGTTTTCTATGTTTCCGCTAAGCTTTGAAAAGAACACGCACACAAACAGAAACAAGCTGCACACAAATTGGATACAAGATTCTAAACCCGCATGCTACACTAACCAATAACCAAAATCCAAAAAATTACCAAACCCAAAGCACAATTTGTTAACCTGCTGTGAATAATGCTTAGTCACTGAATAAGTACAAGAATACACTTTTTTTAATTGGCTGACTTTCAGCTTTCTGTTTAGTTAATTGTTGTTTATAGTTCAAATAAATGTTGATGATGCTATTTAAAATCTGTTTAAATCTCTTTGTTTTACAGTCGACACTTGGCACTTCATCCATCTGAAGTGAGTTGAATGATTGATTGATTGATCGATTGATGATTATCAATATACATGTGAAATCTATATAATGCTGATATATATAAAAATAAAAATAAAGTAAATTTTCAGCAGCTGGAAAAATGTGAAATGAAATCCGATTTGCCTCCACTTGAAATATACAGTTTTTATTTATATTTTACGACTAGATCCAAACAAGTTTAAATTAATAAGGGTACATATTATGTAATATCGAAATATGCTGTGGGCTGGTTATCTATGTATGTGTGTGTGTGTGTAGATATTTTTCGTTTGTTTATCTTTTTTCGGTTAGAATTAGAACGTAAACGTAACAAAGTAACTTAATTTCTTAAAGGATACACAAAAAATGTACAAAATATATTCATATGTGTTGGGTATATATATAGATATATACCTCTTGTATGTATGCAAAGAAAAAAAAACTAAAAATTATAATTATTTACATCAGACATTTTTGAATTTTTTTGTTTTTTTTTTTGTTTCTTTTATTTTAGCTCGGTTTTTCCTTCTTTGTCCTTTGCTTGAACTAAAAATTAACATACATACATACATCATTATTCATATCGCTTTGAAAACTAAACTTAAATTGAAGATGGGGGGGGGGGGTCGTTCGAGGGAGTTGTGTGAGGAGGGGTTGGGGCCCTTAACGACGAAAAACAATTGTACAAAATGTCTATAAAAGAATAATACGAGAAGTGTGCGCGGAAAAATACATATTTGTAGCTGATTATGTTTTATTATATGTATATGTTGTATGTAGTAGTAGTAGTAGTAGTAGTTTATATGGATATTATTATTCTTTTTTTATAATTTCCTTTCTTTCACTTAATCATAAAAGTATTACGCGAATTTATCGCTGTGATAATTTTCTTGTGTGTGCTTTTTGTATGTATGTGTGTGTATATAATATATATAATTGTATATATGTTGCATATATATATATATATATGTATAAGTTGTATATAAGTAGTACTCGTATTATGCGTTTTTTTGCTATAGCTCTTTGCTCCTTCTCTGCGTTCGTTTTGCCCGTCCGTTCGTCCGTCCGTGTTTACTTGCGTCCCAGGGTATCGCGATATTCATTGTACTTGTCCATCTCCTCGTGCAGCTGCAGTGCCTCGACGCAGGCGTTGAAGAACACCGATCCGAAGCAGTCTTGCCTGTTTATTGGGGAGGGGGTGTAAAACACTTGCATTAGAACATCATCTCAAAAGTATCGAAAAGTATCGATTTCAGGCTTTGCTCTTTCACACAAAACAAAAACGTGTGTGCAGCGCCAAAATGCAAAAAAATTTGATTTGTGCCTATTCAAAATTTGGTTGTGTTTCGTCAGCCAAGTGCATTGCAAAAAATACAGTCAAAAATTGCACTTGACAGTAAAACATGGCAAAAAACAAAATTAATAAATATGAAATGAAAAATTTGAACTGAAAACGTACCACAAAATAAAAACGGTAAGCGCGCGTTTTTAGTCGCGTCGGAGACGCGCCAAACATCGTTGGCAGCTGGCTGGCCGCACTTGTTGCTTTCACTCTCTCTCTCTCTCTCTTTCTGTGTTTTCTGTCTGTGTGCTTTGCGCTTGTTGTGTTGTGTTGCTCTCTTTGTCACTCTCTCTCTCTCCCTGGTCAGTGTCGCATTCTAATTTCATTTATCACAATTTTGGATGCCCTCAAATAGCCAGCGATTGTTCATTTATTTTACATACAATATTCATAATTGTGTTCATTGTTCATTTTTTTTTTGTTTTTTTTTTTGCTACATTTTTAATGCATTCTTTTTTTTAATTCATTTTTTTTTTTTGTTATTTTACCAAAGGGGTTTTTATTTTGCTTGTGTTTTGCACAAATTGCGTTCTAGACTAAAATATTTGTATGTACTCGTGGGTATATAATTTGTTTTCTCTTTTTGCCAACAAATTTTACGCTAATTACGGTTTAATTCTTTACAAAATAGCACAAAAATGTAATACATATGCAAAATACTTTCGGTCTTGTTTGTGGGTGCGATTGAGTGTGTGTTTAGGTGTGTGTGTGTGTGTGTGTGTGTTGTATGTGTGCATCTGTGAGAATGTATTTTTTGTGGTATTTTTTTTCCCTTTTTTTTCATGCCCTTTGATGTATGTAAAAATGTAAATGCTGCTTGGAATACGCGGTACTTTTTTGTTTTGTTTTGTTTTCTTTCTTTTTGCTTCTTTGTTTTACATACAATACAATACAAAAAAATTATACATTAAATAAGTATATTAAAAACAATGTATCTTTTATTTTACATAGATAACGCAATAATAAACAAGCTAAGAATACTTAGAAATAAATACTTCTTCGGCTTCGGGGTCTGTCTGTTTGTCTGTTCGTCGATACTAACTGGGAAGAAATCCCCCAAACCGATTTATAGATATATACCCCTTATATATGTGTGTGCGTATGTGTGTGTGTTGTCTCACTGTTCCCAAGTGTGTGTGTGTGTATGTATTTGTGTGTTTGTGTGTGTGTGTGTGTGTGTGTGTGTGTGTGCGTGTGTGTTAACCCCCCGTGTTTGCCTTTGCCCGTTGCCCTCGCTTAGAACAAACGCATAACGTTTCAATAAATAAATTAAAATAATTCGTTTTTAAAAAAACACATAGTATAGTTAATAACTGTAAAGCATATACAGTAATAAATAAGTACGAATTAAATTTGGGCGTTAAATATTTAATTTGTTCTCTTCTGCTTGTTGTAGTTGCTATTGTTGTTGTGTTTGTTGCTGTTCAGATTCTTCAGGTGTGTGTGTTTATCCACTTTTCTCTTGAATTTCTCTCAGTGTGTGTTGGGTGTGTGTAGGTGTGTGTGTGTGTTGTTGGTGATATTCGTTGGTGTTTTGGTAACCCAAGCAAGCACTTTTAGAGTTATGTAACCGGCGCCATGTTGAATGATATGGGCGAGCCATTTACTACTTTTATGAAATGCTGTAAATTCGATATTTCTTCTGTGGGTGTTAATAGCACTTTAACGCATTCGCCAAACCATTTGGAATCAAAGCAGTCTTTCCTAGAAAAACAACAAACGACACACAAAAAGAAAACGAAAATCATACAAGAAATCAAGATCTCAATCAAAAATAATCATGAAAACTAATATATATGTAAATCAAATGAAGATAGATAGATAGAGATTAATATATAGAGTTTAGATAGTGTGTTTAGTATTTGAAAACGACTTGTGGCTTGTGAAAGGGATAGGGTGAGCCATTGATAACTTTGAGATAATGCTGCAGTTGGACAATCTCTTCATCATCGATGAGCAGCACTTTAAGGCATTCTCCGAAGGTTTGATGGGCGAAACAATTAGCCCTGCGGCAAATAGATAAGAAGAATATACGGCTAGCATACATAGATAAGATAGATAACAGCTAGATAAAAGTCAACTCAACAAAATACTCAGAAGTAACCAGAAATAAAAAGAAACAGACTGAAAATAGCCAGATTTGTTTGTTTTTTTTTTTTTTTTTGAAATATTTGTTAAATGTGGCTGATATGTATGTGTATAGCTTATAATAAATATGCGGAAAGTTTCCTTAGTTTTCTTTATAACCATGTCAGGGTCAGATACCAAACATGACCATGGTAAAAAGAATTCTCTCTTTTTTTTTTTTTTTTTTTGTGCGCCACAATTTGCGACTTTTTTTGACACCTTGAACTGTTGTCAAATTGGGTCTGTGGACCCTCTGATGAGGTTGAGGACGCAATTGGGAAATGGAGATAGAAGTGGAAAGGGGAGCGGGGTGTGGGGTGTGGGGTGTGTGGGAAAATAGGTGTCTCAATTTGCTTGCTAGACAAATTTCGACTGATTAGTGGGTTTTGCGTGTATTTTAGTAGTTTTAGTTATAGCAACTTACTTGCATAGTCGATGTATACTCGTCTCGCGGAACAATTGGTAGCAATCCTCACAGATGCGGTCCAGGCGGAAGAACATGGTCTTGTTAAAGATGCCCTTGCATTCCAGATCGAAGAAATTGCTGCGTTTCGATAGATTGTGATTGTGGGGCAACGCTGTGAATATGGGTATCAAGACAAGAAACAGCACCACCGAGATCTTTATGTTGCGGGAACACATCTGGAAAAGAACGAGAAAATAATATATTTTAAGGTGTTCACATAAGTAAAGTGAGAAACAGAGAGAAAGAGAGTATGTAAGAGGCAGTTATGCTATAGCTAAATTCAGTTTTATACATTGGGAAATTTAAGATTTGTATTGTGATTAAGGGATATAAAGTTTTAAATATTTTTTATAATAAATTCTAATAAATTTTGTAGTTTTTTTTTGTAGTATTTCCTATTAATAAGATGATGTATTTTCAAATGAAATTAATATTCTGTTGTTTTCGCTCAGTGCATCGCTTATGCAGTGATATGATAATGCTTAGGTACCGGAAATAGTTTAAAAATAACACAATTTACTATCTGGCTGGTCTATTTTTAGACCAGCCACCAGTCACCATGTACAATTAAGTTCTACTTTAGTTGGCGCTGCGAAAACCGCTTACTGGGTAAGTGGATATGGGCCAAGCTGAACCTTGAAACCGCAACAGCAACAACAACAAAAAAAAAAAATTAAAAAGGCGCAGGCAGCAGCGGAGGCAGAATCAGAGGCACAACGGGTGGTCGTCGGGCCAAGCAACAATCGCAGACTCAATCAAAAGGCGAAGTGCAAAGAGTTGTAGAGCGAGAAAGAGAGAAAGAGAGAGAGAGAGAGAGACAGAGGAAGAGAGGGAGAGGGAGAGGGAGACAGTAACTCAAGGCAAAGTGCAAAGAGTACTTGTTAATCGTAAATCGTAAATCGTCTAGCATGGTCTAAAAATAGCGACTGTCTGCAACTGCAAAGTGTGTGCTATAAATAAATTAAATGCATTTCATGTGTGTGTGTGTGTGTGTGTGTGTGTGTGTGTGTGTGTGTGTGTTGATCTTGTAGAACTATGTACTATGTGTGTGTGTATCTGCAGGCATCATCTGCATTCGGCATCTTCCTTCATAAAGGTGTTCTTTGAGTGCTAACAGCGGCAAGAGTTATTTCGCATCTGCCTTCTATAAATAGATGCGGGCGCAATTTCAATGCTTATTGCATTATTTGCAAATCTGTCCGTCTGTCTACTTGGCTAATTTACGAGTCCAAGTACAAAACTTACAACTGGGCTCAAAGAGCAAGCCGCCTCGGCAAGCAGAAGAAAAACAAAACGACAAATTTACACACATGAAAAAAAGCAAGAGCAGCAAACAAATAAATAAATATACATATACATTTACATATACACATATACACACATACATATATGTATATGTATATGTTTTGTGCTGCTTTTGTGTGCGTAGTCAGACAGGCCCCCAAAAAAATAATAATAACAATAACAACAAAACAATTCATTTAAATACAACTTTTGTATTTGCATATTTTTATCAATTTGCGTGGTTTCGTTTTCGTTTTCGGTTTCAATTACGTTCGGTTCGGCGTCGACATACATTCCTCAACTATTGAATAATTTGATTAAAATTGCGAATTTTTCCATTGCTCTTCTTCTTCTACATCTTCATTGCTGTATGTGCCAATTGTGTGTACTGTTACTTAAAAAAGCGGCGTGTGCGAAAATGTTCGCATCTGTGTGTGTTTGCGTGAAAAATGAATGAAAATTCAAAGCAGACACAGCGTCGCGTTTTCGAACAACAACAGCAATAACAGCAACAAGCATGCAAGCAATTTGTCGAATTATTTCTTCGAATTTTCGACTTTGCGTCTTTTCTATTGAGCATCTCGCTTAGCACCTACTCCGCACCTCCCCCGCTTATCTTTCAATCGTCGATCGTTTCGTGCCATATTTATACATACATATATATATATATGTATATGTATGTGTATGTGTGTGTAGATTCTTAGTCAATGTGTTGGTGTTTATTTAAATTGATTTTTTATTGGCTTGTTGATGCTTTCAATTAAGTTGAGCGCATTTTTGCTGTCGTCGCTTTTTGAATTATGGCCAAATGGCATGTAGAAAATGTTGAAAAGTTCATCAATCAGTTTGCCAAATGTTGAACCAAAATTCAAATAAAGCTTTTTCTTTTTGTGTATGTGTGCATGTATTTATGTGTGTGTGTATTTTTTGGGTAGTATAATTAGCAGGTGTTGTGTGGCACGTGAGTGCCATCTAGCTAAAATACAAGTAAACAAAATGAACGTAAAACAACATTCGAAAAGTATTAGTTTTATTTAAGTAGATGGCGCCACTTGAAATACATATATGTGCATCCGCATGTGTACATATGATATGAACAGCAGCAGTTAACAGCAGCAGCTGCTGCTGCTGTTGCTGCCATCTCGCATTACCCACACGACGACCTCTGCGCAGCGGCGAGCGCTGCTTCACGCTAATTGGATTCGAATTGCACGATTTATTGCCATCAAGCGAGAGTTCGAGAACGAGTTCGAGTTCGACTTCGAATGTGTGTGTGCGCCTCTGCATATTTATATTTAACACTTTTGCCGGCCGCATAAAATTGCATAATCGATATGATGGGCGTAATGAAACGAGTAGGCTGTAACCCGTAGCTGTAAATGTATACTCTCTTCTACTAGTGCTGTCGCTGTTGCTGCTGCTGATGGCGTCATCATTGACCACCAAGGAGCCAACGAACGCATACAGATTGTGTATAAGATCGATCGATCAATCGAGATCGATACAATTCACGATCGTCATCATCATCGTCATCGTCGTTAAGAGCTAGTGCTGGCAATTTGTTTGCATTGTGCTTTGATTAGCTGCCAATTGATTTCATTTGTTTGTCGGCCTGCCGCTTTGTATCAATTTAAATAACTGTCTGTTTGTCTGTCATGCATACAAGTGGTCGCATTATAAGCTAAATAAGCATGCCACTCCACTCAAATGTGAACGACTTGCTGGATACCACGTAATCGTATGCAAAAGTACTCTTATATTAGCACTTATACAGTTATGGCTTTGGTACAAGTTACACAATTGTTAAAAAGTTTTAAGCTTCCGCACTCATTATTATATCCCCATCTTATCCACTTTTAATGGGCACATTATATATATATATAAATAGCTGATTCATAGGCGTGAGTCGCGCATGGCACAAAATGATGCGCCATGTTTCATGTCGACGTCGATTTGCCTAATTGTAAACTATTCAACTTTGATTTTGATTGCTTTTTACTTGTATGCGTGTGTGTGTGTGTGTGAGTATGCGTGTGCCTGCTGTCAAGCGACATTGAATGAAGTCATGAGCCAAAAATAATAACGGCAATTATAACGAATTTTTTAATTTTGTGCGCAATAGTTTCAAAGAATTTCGCACCCCCAAGGGAATATACTTATACATATATATAAATATACATATGCACACACATATTCATATATTTAAGTCCAGCACTGTTAGCAGCACTGTTATCACGATGATGCTATCGCTGTTAATAAATATCTGTTATTTGTTCGCTTTTTACTGCGAATTGACAAATGGTTGACAATGAAATTCCTGCAAACTGCGACCAAACAAACAAGCGTGTCCATTGTAGAAGTATATCTACATACGGAGATATGTACAAAATTGCAAAAAAAAAAAACAGACAAACATCTATTTCTGCTACAACTTTTAACGCTTGGCTACGCAAGCATGGCAAAGCTAAGCTGCAAAAGCCACACATTTGTGCCATTCACAGTGCACACTGCTGTTAACAATGCTGTTAAGCGCGGCTTATGTTTTGTCATTTTTCATTTTGATGTTTGCTGCTGGCTTGTATCAACTTGATGTCAGCCAAAACATAAATAATAAGGCTATACAAAATCATAGCAATATAAATATACAGCTCCTGTTGAACTTGCTCCTGGAATATGTCAGTTAAACATAATTTTAACAGCCATTGTAGAAACTGCTTAAACTGCCCACTTGAGTTAGTTGAAACGGCTAACGAGACTGCATGGTACCATGGCCACAAAGAAACACAATAATAACAACAACAACAAAAACGATATGAGCAGCGACATGGCGAGACTGCTTGGTACCAAATTAACTGGCACAGTGATTGTTGCCAGTTGTTGTTGCCAGTTGCTGTTGTTGCTGGCCGTTGCGGCTGCGTTAAACGGTGCTGTTAATTTACTAGACATGTGGCATTTTGCATTTTTGGTTGCAACTGCAACTGGAACTGGACTCTCGCCACTTGTGCCGCACGCGCACTTTTAATCTGCAATTTAATATGCATTAAACTCTATGGCATCAAATTAATAGCGCTGCAAGCAAAGCAGCGCAGCAGAGCAGAGCAGCTAGCAGAGAGTCATTTGCAAAATGGCGGCAGGTGGTGTCGGCGTCTGTTTGTGAATGTTGACAGCACCGTGAATAGGATGAGCATATATACATATGTATCACATATATTGCATCTACTTGTATGTGTTTGTGTGTGTATTAATTTCGCTCACTTTGGCCACCGCCTGCTGCTTTTGATGAGGCATTCTATGGCTTCCAGCAGCGGCGTCGCTGCGTCGTTCATAAAGTTGCATGGCGCGAGTCAATTGGCTGCTGCTGTTGTTGTTGTTCTTGTTGTTTTTCTGATCTCTCTGATTAATCGTGTGTGCCTCGTGCGGCAATTAGTATTATTGAGATTAATAGTAGTTGCACGTTTCGTAATCGATTGTAAATATATCGGGCAACTCGAATCCAAATAGATATGGCACAGTTATTTGTTTTTCACTCTTGTTTACTTGTTTTTTTTATTTATTTTTTTGATGCGCTTTCAAAATGTTGTTTTAACAATAACAACAATAACAGCAACAACAATAATGTAATAATATTTATAATGGGCGCATTTAGTGAAACAAAAAGCAACCGCGCGAGCAATCAACTTTGTTGGCAACACAAAATAAAACTGAAGATCGCAAAACTGCTGTTGACGTTTGCCAGCCTCAACTCAGACAACAACAGACAACTGCTGCTGCTGTTGTTGCTGTTGCTGCTGCTGCTGCTGCTGCTGCTGCTGTTGTCTTTTTCTTATCAGCTCACACACACTTACATAAGCCATGGCATTTGTGAGAGGCAGCGACGACAGCGAGTCTGGCGCTGTTGAGGAGGCAAACGCAGCCAGCGTCAACCAACCGAACCCAAACGAACCGAACCGAACCGAACCCGTCAGCCAGCCAGCCAAGTTATGCATGCAAGTATATGTGGGTGTGTGTGTGTGTGTGTGTGTGTTTGTATACTCTTGATCGACAAACACTAACATCTCGCATACATTATAGATGCAGAGTGGAACACCCAGGCGTATACGTGATATGCATATATGTTTAAAATAAGTGACGCGACTCGACTCGACTCGACTTGACTTGGCTTATCATTTAAGAGCCGCGTGGACTCCATTAATGACCAGGTTTTCTTTCGTTTCTTTTCTTTTCGTTTGAGTCCTGCTTGCTGGCGGTTAACATAAAAAAAATAAAAAGAAAGAAAGAAACATTTACGTTTAACCGCATATGAATATGCAATTATGTGGATCAATTACGGATCGAAGCCAGGCAGGCATAAACTGGTCAAGACTTTATTTACCTTGCTGCAAATTTATTTAAAAAAAAAGCAAGAGCAGGTTCATTTTGTTTTTATGCGGAAAGTCTAACAGAATTTATGGCATATCTCTTACCAATATGGCCTTGCCTATTGT
Source organism: Drosophila glabriapex (assembly GCA_035042305.1). Classification (NCBI taxonomy): domain Eukaryota; kingdom Metazoa; phylum Arthropoda; class Insecta; order Diptera; family Drosophilidae; genus Drosophila; species Drosophila glabriapex. Next base: position 19,664,256 of record JAWNLN010000046.1, read on the forward strand.
TTTAATCTTTTAAGTTAACTCAATCTCAGAATGAGATTCTTAGACAATCTATAATCTATAGATTTGCAAGTGAAATCATATTTATTTATTTATTTAATGTCGTCTAATATTTTTAGTTAATATTTATGGAGGAAATATATATAAGTTATAGAGAGGAAGATCTTTAACTAAATTGACAAGTTTTAAAGTTATTTATGATCAATAACTATATCTATCATTTTTAAAATTTAATTTGTTATTATTTTATTTAGCAATTGTACAAGAATTGCATTGAATGTCCTCGCTACCAAAATTGTAAGCGCTTTTATGGCCTCTTTTATATATGTATCGTTAACTAAACGTTTTAAATTACTTTTTAAGATGTATAGGAAAATGTATAATTTGTAAAGTTTTGTTCTTATTATTTTATTATTTTTCTTTAATAATATTAATATATATAATAATGATTTCCCAGGTATTATTATTTGTATTATCTTTTTAATAAATCCATACAAACGCAAATAAATAAATCTCATTTATTAAAAAAGTGTATATAAAACAAATCTTTCAAATCTCTTTTAATCCCATTTATTTGAAATAAAAACAACTCAATACAGTAGTTCATTTTTCAATTTATTTTATTTCTATTGCTCAAGCGTCGCGTTGACTTTGAAATGGCTTGATTTGATGGCTCAAATAGATTGGTTTCTATTAGATCGGATTGATAATAGACAAGTCTAGCATTTAAGCGAGAAATTCACCTGGCTGATTTGCCAGCCAGTTGGGCGGCCATTCGACACACACACACACACACACACAGACACTACTACACTTTTGCCATACAATAACAATTGGCATTTTATTAGTTTAATTGAAAGCAAAACAATTTAGCATGCACGGAGAACCGAAAACTGGTTTCGACTCGTTTTTCAAATGAATACTAATACTACAAATACAACAACAACAAGTTTTAAGTAGTTTTTGCAAATGCAGCCAGTCACAAGTTATATATATATATATATATATATATATATATATATATGTCTACATATATTTATATATGTTTATAAATTAAACAAGTCCATTGAGGAAATTATTTAAGTATTTAAAGCTTCGCGTGCTGACTGTGCCAATTTTTAATAAAACACATAATTAAGTTTTCGAATGCGATTCAACATTAATAAATTTAGCAAACCGCAAACGTAAAGCGTTAAGCGAAATGCATTCTATATAGGCCCATTAGGCGCAGCTGTTGGCTCCCACACACCCCCACCCACCCAGCCACTGAATAAGGTTTATTTTTAGTCATACGGAATAATGTACGTAAGCCGATTATCAAGATGCGAAATCAATGCAAATTTAATTGCTATCAAGCCAACCAGGAGCTGATTTTTTAAAAGTCTGCTAAGATCTGTAAACATGTTTCATTAACAGTTTATTAACAGTCTGTAAATGTAAGGTTACCCAGACAGACAGACAAACAGACAGACAGACCGACAGACGATCAGTTTTTATACTCTGACAGCTAAGGTGGAAGAGTATTTGGGTTCTGTGTGTCCCGACTTCTTTCGACAGTCTTAAAACTTGTTATAGTCATCTATGATCACTTCAAAAAAAGTATTATCGATAACATCTATAAAAATACATAATAATAGCGTCAACACACTTGAAACGAATATTGCTGTTGACTGTCTACAAAGATCGCCATATATATAAGCCAGCCAAGGCCATCTGTTATCAGCTGCTATTTAACCGGTAACCGAGTCGGATACTCATTAAAAGTTTTCGTGCTTTCACCCAAAACAAAAACAAAATAAGAAAAAATTGGCTTGCAATCAGAAACAACAAAAAAAGAAGAAGAAAAATGCCGACCTATATTCGCAAATTGCAAATAGAAATTGCCACAAATACTTGATGTCAATTAATACATTTACGCTCCACAAATGCACATTAAATATTTGTGTTGTCCAGAAACGGAAATGGAAATGAGTCACGGCTAACAAAGTGCAAAACCGGGTAGCAATTATTACACACACACACACACACATATATATATATATATATATAAGTATATATGTATAATAAACGGCCATTGAACGTGTGAACAAGTTGAATTAACAAGAAACAAACAAACAAAAAACAAACACGCCAAATGCACGAGATTTGTGTGTATTCTAAGAATGCGAGAAATTCCACACACACACTCACACACACACATACACTCGCACATACACACACACACACACAGTTGAAATCGATTCACATTCGATTGATGCAATAAACGATTCGTGTGAATTTTGGATTAATTTTTATTTAATTTTTTTTATTTATTTTTTAATTATTTTTTTATGGTGGTCGCTGACGCCAAAGTCTTTGGCCCCATTAGGAGTTACGAGCTGTGAGTGTGTAACCTTAACTTGCAACAGAACAGAAGAGATCATGAATATATATATTTATATACCTGATGCGATTTACTTAGTAAACTAAAACACAGCATACCTTGTAATAAGATATCACATCAACAATTTGCGTATTTCTCACAGCAGAGTTAAAAGGAAAGAGTAAAAAACTTTTATTATTAAGGTTGGAAATTAGTGTTAATTTAATCAAACTCAATGGATAATGTTTAGATATCTAAAACTCAAATCTTAAACGTGTTTTGAAATGTACTACACAAAGTTTTGGATACAAGTCTGAAATATACTTTAATAAATGCAGTTTCTAAGATCTATGAGTTTAATACCCATTTAGAAGGTCTTTTAGACATGACCGATTCCAAGGGCTACATACAATCTTGATATGTATGAACGGCTTGGTTTATTTAGCATCACCTCCCTCCCGCCTGTCCGCCTGACCTGTCTGTTTCAATGCGAACTAGTCTCTCAATCTTAATGAAACTCGGTTCTCAAGGGTAAGTTCGTTCTTTCTTGTTTCTAAAACTAATAACCAAATTTAATGTTTTGGTGGGGGTTTTTTGGTTTAATTAAAACAGTTTATGCACATTAAGCATTTATTTCGAATTTTAGTGTTCTTTGATGTTCAACTGCTTTGTATATTAATTGGAAATTACAGGGTATCACTCACTTTGTATATTCTAATAATTGTGATCGCAAAAAAAAGATTAAAACCAAAGTATATAAAATATATTTCGAATGCACCAAACTTATCTGTAGTCAGTAAAAATACATATCTGAGATACATTCATATATATAAATCAATAAATAATTCGACTTTCAATGCTAAAATACAATATTTATAAGGTTTTTAGGTAATATGATTCAGACCTTTTCGGTTTGGAACCTTGATACGAACTCAATATTTGTGTGTTTAATAATCGTGTATGTCTTTTACTACTCTAATCTGAAACTTATGCACTTTGTAAAATAATTATTACTTTTATATAGCATACTTTTGGGCACTTGACCTGTATTTAATGTAATAGTGCATGAAAATAATACAACAGTCAGAAAAAAATAGTTTTAGAATGTGGAATGATGTGAATACTTGTGGAGGAATATCTCTGAAAGAATACTTCCGAAAGAGTATCTCTACAAGAATACCTCCGGGAGAATATCTTTTGAAGGATACCTCCGTAAGAATACCTCGGGAAGAATATCTCAGGCAGGATATCTTTAAAATAATACCCCTGGTAGAATATATCTTGAAAAATACATCTTATATCATACCTCAGGAAAGCATTCACAGTCAATGCATTAAGTTATAGGGTATTCAAGCAGCTAAACATTGTTGACAACACTATTGCAAACTGTTATTATTGTTATTGCCAAACGGCCAAGGACGGAAGAAATGTGTGACGCTGAAGCTAAGCCGTCAAGTGCGGCTAAGACTTAAGGGGCCGAGGGGGTAGGTAGATGTAAGGGGAGGGGTGCTGGGCACGGATTGAGCGAGTTGAGGCAAGCTCTTTGACGTCAATTAAAGTTGAAAACTGACGGCAAACTGCAAACTGAAAACTAGTTTGCCAGCGATTACGTGACATAAAATCAATCATTAACATTTGTAAATTGTGTGCGACTTATTTGGTAACCTGTTGTTGTTGCTGTTGTTGTAGCTGCTGCTACTGTTGTTGTTTAGCTGTTTTTTGTTTATCAGCAATAAGTAGCTGTTAATATTTTTTACGGCTTGTTGGCTGTTAGTGACGGGCCCCCGTTTTTTTTTTTTTTGTGATGATTTGATGGGTTTTGTGGCTCCGTTTGGCAAGTTTTAATGACAACACTTCTCTGAACTGCCTGATGGCTTTTATTGGCTTATTACAACATTTAATTTGCCTGCCGCTGGTTCAGAAAAACAATTCGCTTTTACGATCGAAACAGCAGCAGAACCAATAACCATCATCATAATAATAATAATAATAATCATACAAATGAAAATCGGTTAATTGCTACACTCTGCAGCATAAATGCAATATGGATATCTATAGATAATTATATATACATGTGTGTGTGTGTGTGTGTGTAGTTATTTTATGGCCATTAAAGGCCAATTTAATGCGCAGACAGACAGAAACACACACACGCCATAAAAATCATGTTGCTGGCAATGGCAAAAACAGAAAAAACTATAAAAAAATATAGTAATAAATACTCATGGAGCAAAACAAGAAACTGTTGCATCAGCCAATTTCAAAAATTGATTTCGATCTGGCCATGATTACAATTAAATGATTATTAGGAATTCGCCAAAAACTCCAATCCACCAGCATCCCCTCCCCCTTGTTCCAGCACCATAACTGAGTCACACAATGGATAAAGTCATCAAGATTAAAAGATAACATTTGACTAGCTAATCAAACAGCCTAATTGCGAATCATTTTTATGGATGTGCGTTTTTTTCCAGCACTAAAAAGTAACGCGCTAATTGTATTGTAATTAATTCTTATTTTTAGTGTGTAGCCTATAATGAATGTAAATAGCAAATTCTATTGTAATTGAGTAAAACATATAAACTGACTTATTTCAATTAAATAATTAATGTGTGCTATTTTTAGTGTGAATAAAAATGTATTATTAAAATATTATCCTTTTTCTTTCCAATTATAAAATGTATTTTAAATTACTTTTTTACATTTTTATAAAATAAATAAAAAGCTGGTTTTTGTTTAGTAATGTTACTGATTTTTAGCTGTGCTTAGACTACAGACAATAAACTTCTGAGAAATATACATTTAATATTCAAGGCATTGATAAGGAAATAATTGCTTTATTGGGAACTTTATTTGGCTAGTTACACACTCGACTTTCCATTAGCTAAACTTGAATTATTTAGTAATTACCTATGGATACTCTGTCAACTATTAGGTATGCCACTTTATAAAGTATTATATTGTTGTTACAGTCCAATGTCGAATTAATGGAAAGCAGGCAAAACTTAGTGGCGAATTATTGGGGCATTGAACTGTAAAATCAGTCAGCTATGGGCTGTCTCAGAGGCTGCATCTGGCAGATGTTATATGTGGAAACACACACATACATATATGTATGGGATTGCAGTACTTATAATAATATGGAAAACATATGCAAATGTGTCTTTGATATATGGCATTGCTGGCCATTTCTCAATTGGCAACATCAAAGCGTGGCAAGGCGCATTTGTATCTGTATCTGTATCTTTTTTGCCACAAATTAACCTCAAAGTGCGGTTCGCAGCTGCTGCTGCTAACAATCAGAGTCCACTTGATTGCCGCCGGCTTTTTTTTTTTTTTTTTTTTGAGACCAGAGCGAGCGACCGCAACTTCATTATCATGTTGCCAACTCAAAAATAACAACAACTACAACAACAGCAACAGCAAGCAAAAGAAGAATAAGAAGAGGAAGAGGAAGATCGCTTAAGCGCCTCGAGTCATTTGAGTGCGGCCCAATTGCCTTTCAATTAGGCGAGGCAAACGCGTGCCCAAATAACAATGGATCGGAATCGCGAACGGTTCGTGTTATAGTCGAAGAAGAAGCAGAAGCAGAGGAAGCAAAAGAAGGCATTGCAAAGATTTATCTGCACATTCAAATCTATTCCAGAACATATAACAAAAAAATGGACGACAAATTCAAAGAGCCAATGTGCAAGGTCAGCTGCAGTTGCTAATTTCTGGAATAGAAATACGGTTAACAAGAGTCTTTAGTCCAGCCTATGTAAGTACTTCCAGCCAGGTAAGTTGTTATCGAGACTCCTTAGTCCACCCTGTAAGTACTTATCGATATAAAGCATCGTTAGCTAATGCAGTCTTAGAACTGTAGCAGTATCGATACTCTCCTCACAAGTAGTAATCGACTTTTAATGCTCGATTGGCGAAAGTATTTTTAAATTCTTTCTCAACCAGCTAATTCTTTTGTAGTGTTGAATAAATGTGCTTTATTTGCTTTCGCAAATAACAAAATAAAGAAAGTGGATGGTTAATTTGTTGTCGCAAGTGTTTTAGTTCAATTGATTCGTTTCATTGCAGCGCATTGCACTTTAATTTGCAGTCAGTTCGATTTCCATTTCCATTTCAATTTCGATTTCAATCAACAGCAGACATCAAGTGCAACTTCATCATTATCATGGCCTTTTCAAGTTCATTAACATGCCACACAGAATCGGAATCAGAGACGGAGACCGACCGACATCCAGATCGAGATCGAGAACGAAATCGAGATCGAGTGCTAACCAATGCCATTTCATATATGTGTATATAGAAAGAGTCTCTTGATTCTGTTTCGGTTTTGGTTTCTGTTTCCGTTTCTCTCCACTCTCTGAACTTGAAAAGTGCATTTCTCATATACACATGTATTTCTGTATATACTGCATATGTATATATTTTAAGATGCTGGAGTTCTTGGAACAGCATCTTGTTCAAATTAACCTCCCCTCGGAATATTGGAATTGATACTCACATTTAGTGACAGCTTCTTCATAGCGATCGTTTTGTTTGCTGTTTGTTGTTTTTTGTTTGTTTTGTTTGTTTGTTTTTTTTCACGTTTTACAATGAAACGTTTTTCAAATTTGTTTGGTTGTAATTAGTTGTTTAAGTACTCGAGTTTGCTGTTTGTTTTAAGTACTCGTTTAACACACAGTTTTTTTTTATTATTATTTGTTATGTTCCTTTTTGGTTTAATTTATTATTATTGGCTGTTTTATTAAGTTGATTTGCCGCAGCGTATATTTACTTGAAGGCTTACAACCTTTGCTAAAAATAAATGCAAACTATTAATAACAAAATTTCTCGTTGTTGTTGCTGTTGCTGTCAAACGCTGATTAATCAGTCATTAAGAGCTTAGATTTCTAGGCTTTACAATGCATAAAAGTGAAATGTTCAACTAATTCCACTAAGCAGCTTTCGCCTGCTCTCTTTGAATGGAATCCGTGTTGAGAGTGCGTGTGGAATGCGTTTGTTTGCCCTTCCATTGCGCATTCCAAACACTCCACACATTTCTTGCAGCTCATGCGATCGTTGTCAATTATTATTATTATTAATGTTGTGTGTGTGTGTATGTGTGACGTCGACATCAACGTCAACGCCATTGATTAAAATCATTTATATGCAGCGCTTTAACGGCCAAACTGCAGCAGCGGTTCATAAAGAGAGCGCCGAAGAGTAAATGAGAGAAGGAGTGAGAGAGAGAGAGAGAGAGAGAGAGAGATAGAGAGGGAGAGGGAGAGGGAGAGAGGGCTGGCTGGGCTGAATGCACATGGCTGATTTTTGCTCTTTAACTGCTGTTCCCTCCGCTGCTTCTGCTTCTGCTGCTGTCGTTGTTGTTATTGTTGGTTATTGCTGCTGATGTTGATTTATTTAGCCGGTCTGATCGCTTCGCTCGTTGCATTTAAAATGTCGGAAGTGTTTGCGTGCAAAAAATAAATACAAATGCAAATGTGTGTGCTGTGTTTGCTTAAGCATAATATTTATATATATATATACATATAAATATATATATATATATATATATATATGTTTATATATATATATATTTCCTGTTGCAAGCGCTCAATTGTGTGTGGCAATAACAACAACAACAACAACAATGGTGGTCATGGAACACATTTCTGTTTCTATTTCTAGGAAACGCCGCTCGCACAAAAATATCAAAGTCATCGAGTGCCATAATTCCAAACATTCCAATCATTCCAATCGTTCGTGTGTCGTTGTCCCTATGAACGGGTTGCCTGCTTCTTCCCTTTTTTTTAATTTTTTTTCCCATTTGCTCTTCACTTCCACCACGCACCAATAAGAACTTATGACATCATCGCAAGCAACAATAAAAAAAAAATACAAATATCAACGAAAGTTTTCTTGTCTCTGTGTCTGTGTGTTGTTGGCGCACCCTCTGCTCATGGCAACAGAGCCAAAAGAAAAAAAACAATGTCAAAAATGTACAACAACAGCGCACTGGAAAACGTGGCTCAAAGTGCTGCTCATCTGTGTGGCCCGTGTTTGTAGCTCGATTTGTATGTGTGAGCTGCTGCAAGGTGGCACCATAATGCGAAAAGGCAACAACAAAGGGCACACACACACACATGCAGACAAAGAGAGCATTTGTGCCGGTTGCCGCATTGATTTGGTTATTGTTTGGATATCGATATGAGACCGATGACGATGACGACACACTGACAAGATGCTGAGTGTTGCCGTGCTGCTTTAGGCGCAGGCGCAGAGTCAAAAAAAAAAAAACGAAACACACACACAACAACCATACCACTCACACACACACACACAGCAGGTAGTCCCCCTTTTTTTAAGTGCAGTGTGCGACCTGCGCGCAGAGATTAAAATGATCGCGATAAGCAGCAATTGGTTATTGGTACAGTGGTCACTTACAAAATTGGAAAATGTTCAAAAATCGAAATGGAAATTGAATTTGAGTTATTTTGAAATATTTTTTACTCTTCATCGCTTCTTATTAATACTATTAATACTGAAAATTACAAGAAATGTTAAATAATCAAATTTCAATTATTATCGCTAAATCAGCAAATCATAATAATAAAAACTTTAAATTGCTTTCCAAAATTAAAAATGTACACGAGGAATCTCCAAAAAAATGACAATTAAAATAAATAACTGTTGTTAAGCAATATTTAACTTGCTTTTTAAACCCAAAAATTTAGACGCAAATAAAAATCAATTGGAGAGTTCCAATTTGCGAGCGATCACTGTAACGTTTTTGGCAGTTGGTAAGCTGAGTTTGGTATTTGGAATATACCAGAATCAATAGTTTGTTGCAGTTCCGGTCTCAAGTGCCTGTTGCACATTTTTGCATTTTTCAACAACAACAATAATTAAAATAATGACCATTATAACAATTATAAAACAACAATAACAACATAAAACTTTTAGCGCGGTATTTTTCCACAATTCACACAATTCGAAAAAGATAAAAACCTTTTTGTTTTGGGTTTTTACGTCTTATTTAAATTTGTTGTTGTAATTTCAAAATTGAAAGCTGCGTCGAGTTTATTATTATTTTTTGTTTGAGTATTTAAGATACTTATTAAAAGTTGGAAAATTTCCTACGTATTTTAAATCACCTTTGATAGATTGCACTAGATATATTTAATCAATATTGAATATTTGCATTTAATATATCTGTGTATTTATTTAAAAAATTTAAATTGGCACTTTTGGTTTTGCACTGGTTTTCGATTCGTTTTGTTTTTTTTTTTTTTTTGTTGTTAATATGGTATTTTGTTTATTCTGTTTTCCTTAATTGTTGATTCAACTTGTTGCTGCGGGCTTATATGATCTTTGAAGTGTGCAAAGAAAATATGTCGATATTTATGCTATAAGTTGTCTCTCGGAAAACGACCTGCTCGCCACGCTGTTCAGATTGAAACTGTTGCACTCGGGAATCCGGTTTTGGTTTTTTATACCGAATTTTTGTAAGAAACTGTGAGAGCGACCCTCTTACCTCTGCAACATTGTTTGGCTGTTGGGTGTCGACTGAATCGCAATCTGTTATGATTCATTTCATGCATGTTAACTTAACATACCAAAATCGACTTCATTATTGATTTCGTTTCGCCCATAATATATGCGTTGTTGTGCAACAAATTTTGTTCACATGCTGTCACATGTTCAGACACATGTTGCGCCGCTTTTTGTTTGTGCAAAATGTTGCCGAGCGAAGAGTGTTCTGTTAATCTGCTGTTATGCTCTCTTCCATAAATGCGCTCTTGCTCTTGTTTTTCGTATGCGTGTGCATTTTGCTCTCTTTGGGCCACTTGTTGCTAGCGGCATAAACTGTAACTGTAATTGCTGCCTCTCTCTCGCACTCGCTCTCTCTGAGGATCTCTGTTAAATTGAATGCTGCTGCTGCTTTTGGATTTCCCCCAAGTATTTTGTGAATTTTTCTGACGCACGTAATCAAAGTAATAATCAATGCAACAATTGCAACATATAATTGCCATAGAACAACAATCACTTTGTTCCCGACAAGTTCCATTGTTACCCTGTTAAAGTTGTTAAGAGGAATGCTCAACGAGTTCATTTAATAAATCCACAAAAAATTTCCCCTTAATGTCCCTTTGCGTTAAATAGGCAATTTCCTTTTACATTCCTTAACCGTTACATGAATAAATTTAGCCTGGCCTTTCGCTCTTGGCATATGTGAGCGACCTTATGGAATGATCAAATATATATATATTTTTTTTTCTTGTATCTTATTATTATGTCTTATCGCATCTTATCTCTCTTACTCTGCCTAAATCTTTATTTTCTATAATCTCTTTTAAATTAGTACTGCATACCATCAGGCTGAGACAGACAGCGGGCAGAGTGCTTTCAGTTCTATTCCAGGATTAAATTACAGGGTATCCATTAAGTCAATACAACTATAAGTTGCAGTATTGAATATTTTATTATTTTCCTTCGCCTGCCAATCACATGACAATTCAATCCCAAGCGAGGGAAACATTCTGTGTGAATACAATAGAAAAGATTCCACGCTGGAAAGTGCCAGTTGAAAGTTCTCAATTCCAGGCGATGATGACTGTTGTTCCGGAACAATTTCTGTTTACGTACTCGCATTAACAGAACTGTGAAATAAAATGTAAGCCAGAATATTGTGGTCACTGTCTCAATTTCTGGTTACCCAGACCAAAAAAGGGACTAAGAATATTCAACCTCATGTGGGAGTGTTATTGAATGGTAATTTCCCGATATTGTTATTATTATTATTGTGAATGAGCAAATCGAAAGCAATTAGTGCTCGAAAACAATATGATTACTAATTAATTTGCATTTATTTTTCATTGACCCTATTGATCATATAATTCACATGCTGTTTTTTTTATATTTTTTGTGTCGTGATTCATGAGAAACGCAGCTATGACGATAGATATGCAAATTCGTAAGATAACCAAGTACATTTTTATACTGTTCCCAGAGACATGAGTGGAAAATAAATACAGTAATTGAATCATTTCAAAAAGAAAAGTTAGCTTGTTCTAGAATTGAAATCTAAGCTTACGAAGTTTATATAATTTAGAAAGGCTTCTTTTCTATTTTGGCTTAGATGTTAAATTGTATGAATTAAAAAAAAATATGTAAAATCTGAAAACACAAATGTTAAATAATAATAGGAAGTGTTTAATAAATATAAAAAATCTAATTTTAGAGTTCTGGGTACACATATCAAAAATACCTCGAAGATATGACATATTTTTTCTAAATTTTAGAAAAATGTACCCTAGTTTTTTGAAATATACTTTCTGAATAGTAAGGTGACTTACACTTCCTTATAAAAATTCAAGTCGATTTTTTTTGGTGAGTGTAGATTTAAAAGCTTTTAAAAAGTCTACTTTCCCGTGAAACAGTTGAAAATAAAAATCTCGAAATCACAGCTGAATTGTTTTAATAAAAATGTTCCCATGCCTCTCTAAATTGAATACAATCAAACATTTCACACACACGCACGATCGCACTTATACACACACACACACACACACACACACACAGAGAGGCGCGCATTACTTGCAAAACGGAACCGGAAATTGAAGCAAACAGCACTTCTCGTGTGCGTCTGAGTGAGTGCGTACGTGCTTCTATTTGTGTGTGTGTGTGTAAAAGATGCTCGAGAAACAAGTTTGACTCAAATTAAATTAAATATAATAAATATAACTATCTATATTTATGTATATGTTGATATGTAGGTATTACAAAATACACACGGGCATATACCGTAAATATTTTTTATATATGTATATTCACGCTCAACAAACAAATGACCTTGTAACAATTTCTTCACAACAATAATAATAATAAATGAAAAGTGTTAAATTTTTGATGATTTGTGGAGAGTGGAGACTGGAAGGAAGCTGGTACGAATTGAATTCAATGTTAATAACCTCAAACTGGGCCACAAAGCAAACAACAACAAACAAACAAACAACAAAGTTGAACTTGCGCTGTGTGTGTGTACGTGTATGTGTGTGTATGATAAATGTAAACAAACACAGACGGGCAGACAATATGCAAATATGCATAAACAATAAAAAAAATACGAATCAAAGATCGGATTTGGAGGAACGCTTACCTTAGGCGCTTGTTTCGAGTTGAATGCGAGCTTTTTTTCCGTTTTTTTTTTTGTTTTCTGTTTGTATTTGTTTTTTTGTTGTATCTTTTGCGGCCGCACAAGTCGTTTTGGGCGCTTATCGCCTATCGGCCGACGCTCTTTGCTGCTGAGGCTGCTGCTGCGGCCGCCTCTGCTGCTATTGGGCCTTTGGCAAAGTTTCGTTGCATAAAATTTTGTTCGAGTTTTGGTTTAGTTTTTGTTGCTTGATATCTCGTTTTTTCGTGTTGTTTTCTAAACTTGTCGCTTGGGCGTTTCTCTGGCGCTTGAGTTTATCGCCATTTTGTGTGGATTTTGGTTAGATCTTTGTGAGCGTTGCGCTGATGCGGCCTAGGCATCGGCATCGGTGGGCGTGGCCAGACCAAAATGACAATTGACCAAAGAAATCAAACAAGACACTGCCTCTGCGCACTCTCTCTCACACACTCTCTCTATTTCGTATTCTCTATTTCAATTGTTGCACGCGAGAGCGCAAAAGTTCTTATATCTGTGTGTGCTTTTTATTTATTTTTTTTTTGGCTTGTTTTTCTTCTTTTTTTTTGTTTTTTTTTTCGTTTCACTCGCACTGCATCTTCCTCTTGCTCCGCTGTTGGATGCTCTCTTTTCGCTCTCTGTTTGTTTGCTTGTTTGGACGTGCGGCCGATTTACGCTCTGCACACGCACACAATCACGCACGATCTCTCTCTCTCTCACACACACACACAGATACTCGTAACAGTCGTGCTGACGAAGACGGGGGAGGCGGCGGTGGATGGTTGCGGGGTATTTCGCACGCAATGCGAGTGGTTGGCGCGTTTAGTGACATTCAGTGCCAGGGCATCGGAATTGCTTTACATATGCACGCACGCACACAAGCACAGACACAGACACATACTTATTAACACATATACACATACAAACAAGTGTATGTATCTTTGTAAATATATTTCCACATAATTGATCCGCTGCGTATATCGAAAGTGTCGCCCCTGACAAGGGCCGCACAATTCTCACGTTGTCACTGATAATTCACAATTGACTGTGCACCACATACATATATACATACACGCATATAAATATATATATATAGTTAATACTTTTGGATAGCCCAAAAATTGAACTGCATCGCACGAGAATAAATACTTTTTGCTGGCATATATATAAAATCGGATTTACATATAGCTAGCTTTATGCCAAGGCGACGCTACTCGTCGAAAATTAAGAAAGAAAAAAAAACACACTTAAAGAATAATCTTCGTATTTTTTTTTTAATATTTCTTGTTGAAAAATGTCAAGCCGCCTGAGCAACGAAAGCAGACTAAATGCAAAAAATGAATGTACAAAATGTTGCGACCGCCTGTTGGGGGAAATGATCACTGAGAACTGAGCACTGGAACACGGACGATCGTTGGCATACACCCACACACACACACACACACACATTTACTTATATGTTGCTCGAGTTTGAGTGTCTGTCTGTCACACAAGGCGGCCCCATTACTGCGCTGGCCCCCTCCACATTTTTTGTATAGATAATTGGGTGTGTGTTTGTGTCTTATTTTTTGTCATTGCATTGCGTCTCTAATGTCAACTTAAGGCAGACAAAGACTTCCCACTTACGAAGGCAGCCCCCAACCAGCGACGCCACTGTTCAAGTCACTCACTCACACACACACTTATGCGCAAGTTAAAATTGAAATTGTAGCATGTAACTGTAATTCCCTGGCACTCACCAAAATAAAACGAGTCGCGAGCATAAATGAGCAAAGAACATTTTGATCTTGGCTATGCACGACTATCAGCTACCCTTGGCGCAACATGCTCATATTTACCATATATTGCTTTTGCGCCAATCAGTTTAGTATTTCAATTAAAATCTTGTATTTATTTTCAACTATGAATAACTTTACCATTCTTAAGGAGATTTGATTATCGACTATCGATAACTAACGAGCCTAAAAGTATGCACTGGAAAGTATTTGTTTTGTTAAGCAAAAGTATGAGTAAAATTTTTCTGTAATTCATATAAAACTTTTTATTTATTTGAGTTATCGCCTATCGATAAGTAGTAGATCCTAAAAGTATGCACTGAAAGTGTTTGTGCTTTGAAAAAATAAATAATACGAATTATTTTTTATCTTTGCGAAAGTAATTTCTTTTTTACCAGGGTATGCAAACTAAAACAATGTCTTTGATTGCCTCTATAGTGTGGTATATATATTTATATATATGTATATATATATATATATATATATATATATATAAATGTGTGTTTGTGTGTGTAAAGTGTCTTTCCCGACAGTTCTTGGAGCACCTCCACCTCCGAGTTGACGACATCGCGTACCATGTAAAAAGCGTGTAAAATGTAAAACGCTTTCAGCTGCGTCGCAAATTATTAGCCATTTCCGTTTTGGGGCGGCAACGCCACAGCCCCCGGACTTAAATATGATCGTATATAATTTCCAACCAAAGTCATATATATATCTATATATGTGCATATTATGTACACATACATATATATATATATATATATATATATATAAATTATACGCCCGGTTACAATTACAATGAACGACTTTGCCCGTTTGGCCTGCGGCTCGTATATTCCGTTTGTAACACATGTAAATAATATATAATAATATATTTTTGTGTGCACCTCTCTCTAACCTCCATATCAACTATGTTTATATAGTATATAATCACATTACGTATACGTCAGTGTCAACAAACTTGTAATGTGGCACAAGTATGATTCAATAAGCTCACAAACTGTCAGACGTGTTGTCTGGGCGTGTGTTGTTGTTTCACACACTCACACACACACACACACACACACACACACACACACACACAACGCACACGCACAGTATTGACAGCTAGTCGTTGCAAATGTTGCAATAGAAATACAATATTTATTTTGTGCAGTGATCGCTAGAAAATTCAACAGCTTAGGTTTCATATTAAAAATGTTAACAATTCTTATACTTTAAGCCATATTTGTTCAATACATAAATATACCCGATAATCTTTAAATTATTTAATTTTAAATTTAAATTGAATTTCTGTTCTACACTGTAACTAATTACATATAGAAATAATTATAATAAACTTTAATTTTTTAAATATTTTTATAAAATTATAGTGTATTTTTAGAGCACATTAAATAAATAAATAATGTGCTCCGTTTCGCCACTTTTGATAAGAATCGATTAAAAACTACAATCTTTTATTAAAGTGCCTCAACATGATATTTCGTATATTCTTTTTGACGGATAAAAGTTAAGGAATTGGGCTCTTAATAAAGTGTTTACAAGTGATCAATAATATGTCTGGGTATATTATAAATCAATTCGAAGGCTATACCTTTACAATTGAATTCATTGCCATCGATTTGTACCAATAGTCGCGGAACGCGGTCAGTTATCGATAAATCGAAATAAACATGATTTGCGTAGGGTATACGAGAACTGAAGTCTTTACCTTTTACAGAGATCGCCTTGTTCACACAGACAGGTAGACAAGCAGAATTAGCTTAATCGATTTGACTGTTGATTCTGATTAAGAATATATTTATATATATATATATATATATATTATATATATATAATGGGGTCGCACATGCTTCCTTCTGCCTATTAAACTCTATTAATTTTGCACAACTTCATTATATCCAATTTAGCCATTCTCAATGGGTTCGGGGAATAAAAGAAAAAATTTATTAAAAAAAATTAATTGAAATGGATTAAAAAATACGAAAATAAATAATACAAACATTCTGAAGAATTGTTTTTTTTTTTGTTTGGTGACCTCTTTTTATATGTTTTCTGCTGGCGCCAAGTCCACAATACTAAATACTGGAATTTCTAGTTAGCCAGTGACTACTGTACAAACATATTGTTTATTCATTTGACATTAGTTTAGACATTTGCGAATGATTAAATACTCGAGTAACGGTAACAATGCGATTGTATTTAATGCGCAATTAGCTAGCTAAGTAGCTAAAAAGGTGGTTGGGTGGTGGGGTGGTTTTGGTCATTGGGTGGGTAAGGGTAGCTAGCGCTGGCGTCTGTGTGACAGTTAATTGCTAGTACTTGTTGGAGATATATGGACGAGAGGCATACATATGTGCAAAAGTTGACTAAATTAGCGGCGCACACGCAAATTATAAATACTTAGCGTGCACATTGTAAGGAAATGCCAAACACATGCCACAAAAATAAAACACTCAAATTCGCAGACACTTTCACAGTGAAAGACAGACGCAGGGACGAGGGAGGGTTGGCAGTGATAGACCCCAGCAAAGGTCACAGCAATATGATCTGCACTATATATATATATATATATATCAATGTCTAAATTCGTGACTCTGACTCGTGATGGCCACTTAAGGCAACAGAGCAGATCGCCAGATAACCAGATTAAACTGCTGCCATTTAAGAAATTCACATTCTAAGTTAGTTATTTAACGGACTGCATAAATATGAAGAGATACATTTTTAATTAAAATAATTAACAACGCATATTATCAACAATCTCTGGCCAAGCAACTATTTTTATTTACTATTTTCATATTGATTGCATAAGTAGTACTAAAACATGTATTTTTAGCTGTCTCTCAGCGAATTCTATTTGGAATTTCATTTCGATTGCAATTATAGATTGTTATTGTTGGCATTCAGTTAATCAAACCCGTTTTGTGTGCTGTAATTGAAACTGCGTCTAAAAATAGCCAGCAAGCCAAAAGATTGCCCAAGTGTCGATCGTGGTCTCTTTCAATATACCCTGTATCCGTTAGAACTGGGTATGTAGCATTAATAGCTAAATTTATATAGCTATATTCCAACTAGAGACACCAAATTTTGAGTATTCAAATTCTCGTATGTGAAATTTATTTTATTTTTCTAAAAGCCATTTCTGTTTTCCCAAAATCTATAAAAATCTGTTTCCAAAACAAGTTTTTTTCACATATCTTCAAGTTTATCAAAGCAAGAGACTGCAAACTTAAAATATATATTATTTTCGTTATATATCACAAATTAATTTCACTTTTGGTGACAAGGCTAACTCATCTTATTAACCAGAAATTATATTTCTTAAAAAAAGGTATTTTTTTCATTTCATGGGCATATTTTTAAAATAAATTTATAAGAAATATTTCTAATTTCAACAGTTTTCTTTTATATATACATACCACATTAGCATTTTTGACACTTTGTATTATTATTATGGATTTTAAGATTGCATATATGCGAACATTTTAGATTCAAATAATTTAATTTTAAGAAAACTTAAGATTTTAGATCTAAAGCAGACCGAAGCTAAACTCTAAATTAGTAGCCGAGAGACAAAATTTCCAAACGATTTTCACAATTTCAGAAAAGATATTTTCCATTATACAAAATTATAGTTCGAAAAAAATCCTTAAACATTTTAAGAAATCGATTTATTCAGAAATAATTGTTGGGTTAGTTTTTAGATCGATTTTGTCTGTTATTTTTTTAAGTTAGGAGTTTTTTCACAAACTCAATAAATGTATGTTTTTGGGCTGGCTACAGGGTATTTTGTAATCGAGAGCACTCTTACTTGCTAATTATTTATGTTGTTTTTAACAGATCGGTTCGCACTCACCATTTTGTAAGCAATGATTTCAACTGTCCGACTGACTGACTGACTGAGTGACTGACTGAGTGAGTGCCTGTTGTTGGTTTAACTCGTTGACAAAACTCCGCTGGGCTCTGCAAACTGTGCCAAAATGTTTGCGAAACTTGGGGCTAAGCGGCTTATATAGCCCCTTTTCACATTGGCTATAAAGGGGGGTGTAGCTGGCTGTTGGGTGTTGGCTTGTTGCGGTCTCCTTTTTGCATAATACTTTTGCTGCTGTTGCTGATTACAAAGCGCCCCCGAGACAACTGTATAAATTATAAGCGTGTGTGTGTCTGTGTGTCGTATCATTATGTTTATGATTATGATTATGTGGCACGTTGATTAGAATGCGCTCTTATCACTTGTTGCTGCTGTGAATTAATGTCTTCATCTTCATCTTCAATGCAATTGCTTGCCACAACTACAACGGCATTGTGATCTGTCAATTTGCCCACAAAGGATATCATTAGGCAGCAAGGACGATTCATTATCTATATACAAATGTATATATATATATGCACATCGATATGCGCTTATTGAAATATTTTACATATATTGGCCATTGTCATCCTTTCGCTTTCCAAACAGCGGGTTAGCCGCCAGAGAGGCTGACTTTAGCTTGAAACAAGCCAAAGTTCAAATTGCTAATGCTTTTAAGACTATACAAATAAATAATTAATAATTAATAAGCAAATGAGAACGTTTCAATGCGAATACCAGCTGAAAACAGAAATAGATTCCATTCTGCATTTTTATTTAACGACATTATAATTTTTTAAATTCATGTTCATTAATTTAAAATATAAACCGAATTGTATTTTTTTTTTATAAATTTTAGTCCAAACCACTTTTTGACCATGTAAGAAAATATAATATATATTTCTATATATATATATATATTTACACATACATACATATATATATTTAAGACATATATGTATAAGAAAATATTACATACAATACATTACCGTTGGTTGAGAGATTTACCCATCTCTTTTTAAAGTTTAACTTTCCTTATTGAGTTTTTCTTGGTATCCACAATACTTGCAATGAATGTTTAATAATCTTTTATTTTATTTATTTATTTTTTAATTTTAATTTACATTACACAAATGCAACTCTTTGCAGCATAATTTCAGAGCTCCACAAAATTATTATAATTCGATTTTTAACTTAATATATTTGTACAAATGCATTAACATATTCCATAATTCATCAGTTGCAACTGCAGCTAATGAAAACTACTTAAATTAGCCAAAAAATTTATTTTTGCCGTGATGTCCGTGACCGTGACCATGACCATGACCATGACCATGACCATGACCACCAGCTCCTCCCCAACCTCCGCCTCCTCCTCCACCCCAACCACCTCCTCCACCACCTCCACCCCAACCTCCGCCTCCGCCGCCATCACCTCCTCCACCACCACCACCGCCGACAATTACTGGTTTGACGACAAACACCGGCTTGGATTTGGTAAATTTGGCGGGCAGTGAACTCAGAAGCTGGGCAGAATTTTTCAGCTGTGCGGCTTTCTCCGAGAATTTGGCAGGCAAAGCGCTTACAAGCTGTGCGGGATTTGGCAGACTTATGGGTTTCTCGAAGTAAATAACACTTTGCTTGGATTTGCTGAGAGCTGTGGGCGTGGCCAGCACGTAGGCGGCGCTGATGGCCAGCAGCATGAGGCAACACTTGAGCAGATCCATGGCTTGTGTGGAGCAGCTCGAACTGAGACCGAGCTATTTATGCTTAAACTACAAAAATTAATTTGCATGCAACAATTGTCGCCGATTTTTGCGCATTCTTTTATTTCATTAATTTTTTTTTTTTGTATTATTCGAATCTTCACAGACTTGTTGTTGTTGCTGGGAATTCCCCCACCAGTTGTAAGTGGAATTAATAATGATGGTGATTCTGGTGCAGCATTATTCAATGATCGTCGCTGTCCAGTTGGCATTCAGTCGGCGATTCTCTAGATTCTCAAATCAGACATGACGCGTCTGCTGTTCTCTGTTAATCCATCCAAATCCAAAAGGAGCACTTGACTCGCATTCCCAATGCGATCTTGATTTGATATCTGTTTGTTTCACTTATAATCATCATCAACATCATCAACAATCATGCCTCCTCATCCCAATTGCGGAAGTCAAATTCTATTTTCTACATACATATCTTCATGCATCTAAATGAATCACATTAGATCAATGAAATTAGGTAATTCTTATTTTTATTTTATTTTAAATTTATTCATTTAATGGATTTCAAGCCGTGCTCAATTTAAAAAAATGATTGTCAATTATATAAATGCAAAATTTAATTTATTTTAATTAAATTACATTCTAATTAAACTTAGAAATTAAACGATATAAAGTAAATAAATAAAAAAAATCACTAAAATAAACGATATAATTAAACTGGTGGTAATGAAATGTAAAATGGAAAGTAAAATGTTAAAAAGAGAGAGATAAATATTAAGAGGAAATAAAGGGAAATAAGAGAAGGCAAATCTCTGCAACAGCTGAGTAGATAAGTTTACCACATTATTTATCATAATAGCAATAAAATAATGTAATATTTTATTTATTTATTTATTTATATAATTTTTTTATTCGGTTTTATTGAAATGTGTTATTTATGTTATGTTGTGTTATGTTATGCATAATTATTTTATTATCTTTTATTGGTGTGTGTAAAGTGCTTCGCACGCTAAATGTTATATTATATTTGTTTATATATTGCATATATGTTTGCTTAAATACTATTGGAGTTGTTCATATTGCTGCTTAATTTTTGCAATCGTTTGCTTTTCCGTAAATGCTGCCGCTCTTTTCGAGAGATGCCATGCAGCGTAAGGCTGATGAGATGTTTCTCTCAATATTCCATTGGATCATATGCGCCCGAAGGCGGCTCATCATCCCTCCGAGCATTCCATCAAATTTAGCGTTGAGGCCTGAGGCTTCTTGGTGTTGCCCAAATATCCGTATTCATCCGTAAATTGATATTGTGCAGGGTCTCTGCGGGACTCGTACTCTTGAACATGTGACTAACAAACAAGTATGATTTTATTATATTAGATTTTAGATGCCGATTATATGGCAAACTTACCTCCATATCTGTTCTCTCCAACACATTGGTGCTGATAAATGGGCATCTTATCATACGGCCATATACAATTTTGCCTGTAACTTTATTTTTGCCCCAATGTTGCTCATCGATTTGGTCTGCTATGGGAAATAGATATATATTTAACAAATATGTGAATACGTCAAAAACAAGGTCTTACTTAAATTATTTTAATTCTTTTTTTAGATGATTTTTAAAAAGTGTAAATATTGGAAATTTTCAGTTCTGGTGTTACCTAATTGTAAAACAGCAGTGAAAGATTTAAATTTTTTAGACACATATGTTAAAAAATACAAATAAATATGAAAATAATATATATGCAGAAATGTATTAAAGAAATTGAAATGAGCGATAAATTATGGTTTAAACAAAAGATTGCCGCGGCTGTGACTAGATAAAATGATAATGCTGCGGACTATCCATTACTAACAGGGGACAAATCGACCCAAAAAAAGGCCAGAAAAGAAAAATATTATTAATAGACTAAATCTAAAATTATATTTTGTTGATTGGAATGGCAATGACATTAAATATATTACTATTAACTTAATTACCTATGTGTCATATGAGTCTGATGATTAATTTATAATTGTTGAAAAAATCAGAGATTTCGTTACAAGAGCTGTTTGCTCATTTTTCCGGCTAACTCAAATTGAAAAGTAACAGCTTTGTGCGTAAAAAGGCTAAAGCGGCAACACTGGCTGTGTCAAAGTAACTAGTTCATCGATTGTGCAGCCCTGAAACCATAAACACAAACGAATGAACGAAAAAATAATCATTTTCGGCTTTATTTATTGAAAAAGAAATGGACGATAGCGTAATTGTAATTAACGATTCAATAACAACAATTGAAAGCGATGCGGATGCCAATTTGGAAGATGGCGAAGTCACAGAAGCCGACATTGAACACGTTAACATTGCCGCCAAATCCCGTCAATCACCCCCGCCCCCCGTCCCCACAGGGGAAACAAACAACGAAGTACAGTAAAGAGAAAATTAACTAAAATCACAAAAATTATTATTAGTAAATTATGTTAGCAGGATGGCAAGGTGATATTTGAAGTGCATTTTCGTGACCTGGACGACTACGAGAGTCTGCACAAGCGTCTGCTCAAAGTGTTAAATACAACGTTTGCCGAAGATGAAATTGTGTTTAAATTAAGCGATTCGACGCCAAGCATTATTGCCCATGAAAAGCGCGAAATTGTTTCACTGCCTGATGATTATCTCTTTTTGATTGATACGGCTCCAGCTGTGCGTTTAAATGCCGCTCAAGTGCCTTCATACAAGCGCAGCCACGGCGACATCCTCGATGAGGAGACGTCGGCGCGTAAGAGACAGAAATTGGAGGCGGTCAACAAATGCTTCCGGCCCAAGGTGCAATCATCGTGCTTCAACTGCGGCGATACGGATCATTCGCTGCGCGAGTGCACGCGACCCCGCAATCAAGCCCGAATTCAGCGTGCCCGCAAGCGTTCCAATTTCCGCGCGGAACGCTATCACGTAGACACGGAGCAACGATTCGCCCACATTCGACCCGGCAAGATTAGCAGTAAGACACGCCATGCGATGGGCTACAGTCGCGGCGAGCTGCCATTCATGTTCTATCGCATGCGACTGATGGGCTACCCACCCGCCTGGCTCGAGGAGGCCAAGGTCCAAAGCTCGGGCATTGCGCTCATTAATGCGGACGTGAGTATGCTTAAAATGATGCACATATATATATATATCAAATGTAGCTTAACTTACTGCCAATTGCAGGGCAGCGAAGTGCAGGGACCGGAACAGGAGGAGGGCGAAGCCGACAGGTTTAAATATGATATCAATAAAATTATTGATTTCCCCGGCTTCAATGTCGAGCCCGGCAGCAAATTCTATGATGTAAATATTGCATGCAACCAAGCCAACTATAAATATACCCCTTGCAGAGGGCATTACGATTCTTGGGGGACCTTTGGCGAACCCATAGAATATTTATGTACTCATTGCTGGCATCGAGTCATTAAATTTTGCTGATTTCTGCAAGGGTATTAGAAATACTTTGGCAATCCGCAGATAATTCTATCCAAACTTAAATCCATTTGCAGGACTATCAGCATCACAATGTACCTCGGTTTCAGGAGCAACAGCTCAAAGCAAACTTCATCAAGTCGCTGGGTGAAAATGTGACAAAGGGTTACAAACGCAAGAAACTAATTGAGTTGCCCACGCCGCATGATGCGAATCCTATGGCGATTGAACGCGGCTCCAACGTAGTCGAGCACGACATGGACGTCGATGATGATGAGGATGAGGCAGCTATGCAGCCACCCCTGCCCACTGGGTGCATACAGGCCGCACCGCCACCGCCGCCACCAACGGAAGGAACAGCAAAACGTGCACCATCTCCGACGCTGGAGGATCTCAGGGCGCAGCAGGCACAATTGTTGCAGCAGCTCGAATCTAACACTTCACTAAACGCATGTGAAGTCGGCACAGTCGAGTTGACTGCGAACGATGAATCCACAATAGAAACAGCTCTTGCTCCAGCTTCAGCTCCATCTTCAGCTCCTGCATCATCTTCAGCTCCTGCATCATCTTCAGCTCCTGCATCATCTTCAGCTCCTGCATCATCTTCAGCTCCTGCATCATCTTCAGCTCCTGCATCATCTTCAGCTCCTGCATCATCTTCAGCTCCTGCATCATCTTCAGCTCCTGCATCATCTTCAGCTCCTGCATCATCTTCAGCTCCTGCATCATCTTCAGCTCCTGCATCATCTTCAGCTCCTGCATCATCTTCAGCTCCTGCATCATCTTCAGCTCCTGCATCATCTTCAGCTGCTGCTCCAGAAGTCAGCAAAGCGACAATCTTTAATGGTCCATCAATTGAGGGCACGCCCATATTGAAGTTCTCCATCTATGACAAGTTGCCAGTGGGCGATAATTTCAAGGTGGGCGTCAGCGATGTGATTAACTTTGAGAATCTGCCCGATTCCACAGGCAAATACGAGCAAATGAAAGGCGTGCTCAAAAATGTACGCCAGCGAATGGAAAAGCTGCAAAATGATGACGACTAAGTTGAGATTGCGATCGATTTCGACATGCTTTTAATTTGTAAATACATAAAAATACATACCAGACTCGGTTTTTATTAACACACAAGCATAGAAGTTGTAGTTTCTCTATATTTTGGCCTTAGCCCAAGTTTATTTACCAATTTCTGTATTGAGATTACACACAGGAGAAATTATATGCCATATATATATATGTATACATATAGTATACAGATACACACACACATATATATATATATATATATATATATATATATATTTATGTCTGCATGTATTGCAGTAAGTAATTCAGTAGTAAGTTTGTACAAAATTTGATATTTAGTAAATGAGAGTTGTGTCAATTGATCTAATTGTAGTGACCGAGAACACAGACACATACACACACACACAACACACACACTCTAGATTAGTGCCGTTTTCATTTATGTATTTGCTGCCCATTTATTTGGCGAATATGTAGATACTTTAGATATATACACTTGCACCTATATGTATATATTTGTATGCATATATGTGTATGTAGCTATAAACGGAAAGAAAAATGCAAGCTGTAGCACCACAGTGAGCCCTCAATTGATGGCCGGCCGTGGCTGGTGCGGAGGTGGCGCACCATCCGGATTGTTATCCCGGCGACTGTTCTTGCTGTTGGTAGTAAACCGACTCCAGGTGCTCGGATTCACAATGTACATGAAAATGGCCAGCAGCAAGAAGGCGATGGCAATCCGAATGCTATTGCCGCAAGAGTCGTCGGCGCCAGCCTGGCCCGTGACACGTCCGCTCACTAAATGCAAGAGCAAGTTAATACAGTGGTTGGGATACAGTACTCGCTCGCTAATTAAAATCTCACGTTTGTGGAATTCATTTTTAAGTCTAAGCTAAATATGTAAAAAAGTTAATTACATTATACAATTTCTTAAATTTTAAAATGTTCAATATTAATGACTATTATTCAAATTTATTTTTCAATTCGTTAAAATAAACATTAATGTTTGCAGTTGGAAAATATAACTATTGTATATAATATTTATAAACTCAATTGAAGATGCAAATTCTACTTAGCGAGCGTTCACTGTACTGGAAAGTACTTACCATCAATGCACGTAGTATCGGAGCAAGCGTTCTGATTCTGGCGTATCTGTTGAGATAGTTTGATTATAAATATGTTTACTTGTAGTTGTGGCTAACAATTGATGGAAACTTACAAAATTTATGAGCCTTTGCATGGCCATTTCATGGGACCAAATGCATTCGCAGCCATCGAGTTCGTCACCCATTTTGGTTTGCAGTTTTGTTTTATATGCCCGAGTCTAGCGGCTGCCTCTGCGAATATATTCACGAGAATTCTTTGTTTTGATATTATACATGTACTCACAACACATATGGAGAGATTATTGAAAATTTCAACTGACGTGGCGCAAGCGAAAAAGGGAAAAAAAAACAGTTCAGCACACTGGCGAGGAAACAAGACACTACTGGCGAATATAACAAGTAAAACAGAAGTGCTTTCAAACTGTAAATGTGCTCAACTGTAACGAATTCTGAAGCGCAGTGATTAGAACTCGGAACGTATTGCTCATAACTCTCCCGAAAACTCAGATAGAAACCCCATACTAGAATTTCGTTCTTTTTTTTTATTCTGATAAAGTCTGTGCTGAGAGCGCGCACAATTTTAAATAGCTTAGCTAACAGAGTAGATGTGGGTTCAATCTACATACAAACACACATACATACATACATATATATATATATATATATATATATATATATGAATGGATGTATGTGTGTAGTATGCCGGATGATTCTTTTGAGGCCTTACTTCGACTACATTTAAGCGACCTTGGCAAATGCCTATAAGCGATTATAAACAAATGGCACGCAATTCAAACACAACAAACAAAATCTGGATGACAATACACACACACATATATAAATATACACATATACATATGTATTTTTCTAGTTTGTGTAACAAGTGTAGGCAATTGGAATTGTGTGCACACTTTCACATCAGAATGCAGCTGCTGGAACACACACACACACACATGCATACATACAGCAATACATACATACATACATATGTTGTATGTAAGTCAAAGCTGCTAGTATACGTATGTACAAATAAACATACGTGAGAGCTATTAAATGTTACGCTATGCTGTCATATTGTTATTAATTATTCAAGTCAATTGGCAATCTGACGTTTTTCGAAAACATGAAGTCACTTTCTTATTGGATTGTTTTGCCTTCTGCATTTGGGTTTCTTCCAATGGAAATTAGGTAGCGAACGTAAACAAAGTTCATTTCGATTTGTTGATGTGCAGCTAAAAACAATTGTAACTAAACGCATTTCGTTTGATTGTATGTCTATTATTTACATAATTGCTTTTTATTAGTAACTTACAATTGTTATGGGTGTTCTAAGCTGCGCTTATTTATTTTATATTACACTTATTTATTTCCTTACCAACTGAAAATGGAATGAGAGACTGGAACTCACATATGGTAGTGTTGTGAAACGACGAAAACTGAAATGCGCAGAAAAATGACACTGCCTGCACTGCAATATTTGTGTATAAGTCTTTTTCGTAACGTACTTAATTATTCAAAAGTCCTGCGATGATTTATTGCGAATGCGACTTAAGCCTAGACGTCGAGTCTTATTTGCGGGCGCATGAATGGGTGATAAAACATCCTCACTGCGCCGTTTGCCAACACGTGCTCTCGGCACGCATGGCGAATCCTGAGAGCAGCTCCGATCCCTTGTAGTCCGCTGCGATTGCGAAACCTCTTTAATATCTTCCTTTCGATTGGGAACGGGTGTGCTGGTCGAGGCTGCCATTGGAGTAAAGCGCAGTCTGATCGGTGTATGGCTGGCATCTGTGCTGAAATTCTCCGAATCCCTTTTAAGTTTACGTCGCTTATTCAGCGACAACAGATTGCGACGCGTTATTATCGAACTTTTTGTGGCACGGTCCAGCGGCGAACGTTCCGTGAGCTGCGTCAGGGAGCATTCCATCTCTGGCGTGCACTTGGGCGTCTCAAACGGCACCTCCAATGTGGATGTCTGAGGCTGATGCGGCGTCGCCGTCACTTGGTAAACCCTTTGCCTAGTTATCCGTGCACATGATGTGATCTCATTGTTAGCTTTACTGGGTGGCTCTGGGATTACTTCCACATCGGACATTACAATTTTAACCGTCTCTTCTACTACTTCTTTGGTGACTTGGGCACATTCTGAGGTGTTCTGCGGTGGGATTTGTTTTAATTCAATCTCGTCCAACTGATTGCAGTTTGTTTCCAAATCAGCCATCAGCATTACTGCCTTCTTGCGCATCTCCTCTGTTATTTCCAATACTTTATTTGATGCAGTACGAAATTCAATGTTTCCAGATATATCTGAATGGGTAATTCCATCATTTCTATCTTCTCTTAGTTTCTGGGAATAGCTTGCTTCTACCTCAGCCATTAGTTTTTCTGCTGTCTTTTTCTTCTCATCTGAAATTTGAATTGTCTTATTGGATGCTGTGCGGCATTCAGCAGATTCTGCCGGGCATTCCTTTAGCTGGATCTTGTCCAACTGATTGCAGTTTGTTTCCAAATCAGCCATGAGCATTGCTGCCTTCTTGCGCATCTCCTCTGATAATTTCATTGTTTTATTGAATTCTGTGCGGAACTCAATGTTTCCAGATATGTCTGAATGAGGATCGCCCTCATTTCTATCATCTCTTAGTTTCTGGGAATAGCTTGCTTCTACATCAGCCATTAATTTTGCAGCTTCCGCCAGTTTCTCCTCAGAAATGGCGATTGCCTTATTTGAGGCAGTGCGAAATGCAACATCATCTGAATCACTCATGGGCTGCCATTCACTGAATGGAATCATATCCAATTGATTCGTTTCTGCAACATCATGGTTTAAACTGTTTGGAACATTCATTGGCTGCCATTCGCTAAGGGGAATCCCCTCGAGCATTTCACAGTCAGAGGCATCCACTTCTCTTTTTAACTGATTGTTGATTTCCAAATCAGCCATTAGTTTTGCCGCTGATCTTTGCATCTGCTCCGTCACTTCAATGATCTTATTTGATGCTGTACGGAATCCAGAATTTATATTTAATGGATGGCAATCTTGGGAATTTGCAGTGTCAGCTTCCAAATTGGCCATTAACATTGCTGCCTTCCTTCGCATTTCCTCCGTTAGTTTTACAGTTTTATTTGATGCAGTGCGAAATTCGATGTTTTCTGAAAATTCAGAATGTGGATTTCTGTAATTTCTAGCTTCTTGTTGTTTCTGCGAGTGGCTTTCCATCAGATCAGTCATTAATTTCGCAGCATCCTGCTGCTCAACTTCTGAAACTTGTATTGTCTTGTCTGAAACAGTCCGGAATTCGATGGCATCCGGAATATCCATGGGTTGCCATTCACTGAATGTAACCAATTCCAGCTGATTACAATCAGATTCCAGTTCAGTTTTTATATTAATTTTCTTGGGTGAATCTGCTATATCGATTGGTTGCCATTCACTTAGGGGGATTCCTTCAAGCAAATGAGTCGATGGTTTTGTGGTTTCCCTTTTCTGCGATTTCTCCTTTGCATCCTTTTTGGTTAACTTTTGACTATCGAAATCGCCATCGAACCAATCTCCGCAAAGTTGTGCATCTGAATAAGAAATTGAATTTAAATTTTGTGACTTTTTGAATGGGATATAGTTACCCTTATCCGTGCTTTGGATCTCTGTCGTTAAGATTCGAGTTCTCTCACTAAATAGAGAAAATTCAGCATTATCTGCAAATTGAGACCATTATAATAAATATTTATGAGCTCTTCTGGAAACTTTACCTATAGTTTTATTATCACAGTTATCATCAACATATTTGCCTTGCTCCGTTTTGCCAACAAAGTAGCCAATGTCCTCCAAAACATCTGTGGCATCATCCAACTCATCGTACTCCTTCAGTTCCATTAGAGTGCAATCCTTGAGTTCCGTTTGCATGTCGGGCAAATCAATCGATAGAATTACATTGGTTTTTTGTGTGAAAAACGCGCTGAGATTGAGCAGATTCTCACAGATCTTCTGTGAGCTGTTGGCATCGAAGGCACAGTGCGTTACCGTTGGAACTTGTGTGGTGAAATCTTCTTGGATCGACAACTCCGAGGAACAACTCAAGCGATAATCATCATCATTAACTGTTGTTATTGCTGCTGGCGAAGCTGTTGTCGCTGAACGGCGTGCAAATGTCTTAATTTGCTTATCCCTGAAACGGAACCAGGGCAGAGCATCATCGCATGTGGGCAGCTCCTCGTCCACGTAACTGGGTGAACCACAGAAATCTTGAAGGATCCCTTGGACTACGCTTAAAGGAGTG
Organism: Drosophila glabriapex; assembly: GCA_035042305.1. Lineage (NCBI taxonomy): Eukaryota > Metazoa > Arthropoda > Insecta > Diptera > Drosophilidae > Drosophila > Drosophila glabriapex. Next base: position 19,693,947 of record JAWNLN010000046.1, read on the forward strand.
CTCGGCAATTGCATTGCAATTTCATAGTCGGCCTCCGGTTCGGTCTTTTCCATAGGTATCTGGTAATTTTCCAGCAGGGATTGCAGTGTTTGGAAGTTTTGCGAGGCTGGCACGAGACGTTCTCGTGCCGGTTCTTGTTGGGCTCGCAAGCAGTCCAAGCGATCGGCTTCGAAGAGCTGCGCTTCTCGCAGATCAAAACAATTCTTCAATTCACCAAGATTTACGATTTCACATTGCAATTGCGTTTCAGTTGCGGGCTTTGTCTTTGTACAAGTTATTCGTCTACGTGTGCGTTGGGATCTGTAGGAATAACTCCCACTTGGATCTGTGGGACTTGCATCTATGCTATAGTCATCATCGTCATCTTCCATGATCAACATCCATGCTAGATTTCCAGATGACAAAGTGCTTCCCGCTTTGTTTGCTTATCGAGTGCACTTATCGATAGGTGCGTTTAGTGCTGTCTGGCACTAGCCGATAAGATATTTAAAATTGATGGCTTATCGATATGGCACTCATATCGATAAGGAGTACTGAACGGCGCTGCTCAGCACTGTTGCGTTCTTATCGATAATATTATTAGTTTTGTGTGATTTCTTAGGTGCAGTTTAGAAAGAATTAGTGGTTACGATCCTAAATAATGGGGATATCGACGGCGGTGTTGCGGACCCAGCTAATGGGCTTGACCAACTTCATCGGCACACACAAGGACCAAGCAGACAAGTACCGCCAACTGTTGAAAAGTGTCCTCTTGAACACCGGCCCCGAATTGATCGATACCCTAAAGCTCTTTGTGGAGGCCATTGTCAACGAGCATGTTAGCCTGGTCATCGCTCGCCAAATACTGAATGATGTGGGCGTCGAGCTGAGCAAGTTGCCCGACGACATGTCCAAGCAGCTGTCTCATTTCACACTGGAGAAAGTCCATCCACGCGTTATCTCATTCGAGGAGCAGGTGGCCGGCATACGATTCCATTTGGCCAACATATATGAACGCAATCGGCAATGGCGTGATGCGGCCAATGTTCTCGTCGGTATTCCCCTGGAGACTGGCCAAAAACAGTACTCTGTGGAGTGCAAACTGGGTACATACCTGAAAATCGCACGTCTCTATTTGGAGGACAATGATTCTGTGCAGGCCGAGCTATTCATCAATCGTGCTTCGCTGTTGCAGGCCGAAACTAACTCTGAAGAATTACAGGTGCGTATCGCTTACAAATATAACCTGCTCCTTCATTTGTATTTAATTATATTCCACTTTTTGCTGCAGGTCCTGTATAAAGTGTGCTATGCCCGCGTTCTCGATTACCGTCGAAAATTCATTGAAGCTGCCCAACGTTACAACGAACTGTCCTACCGAAAGATCGTGGACCAAGGTGAGCGCATGACCGCCCTGAAGAAGGCTCTTATCTGCACGGTGCTGGCGTCGGCTGGACAGCAGCGCTCTCGCATGCTGGCGACTCTATTTAAGGATGAGCGCTGTCAGCATTTACCAGCCTATGGTATACTGGAGAAAATGTACTTGGAGCGCATCATACGACGCTCTGAGCTGCAGGAGTTCGAGGCACTGTTGCAGGATCATCAAAAGGCTGCCACACCGGATGGCTCGTCCATACTGGATCGCGCTGTCTTCGAGCACAACTTGTTGTCCGCCAGCAAATTGTACAATAACATCACGTTCGAAGAGTTGGGAGCACTGTTGGACATACCCGCAGCGAAAGCCGAGAAGATTGCCTCACAAATGATCACCGAGGGTCGGATGAATGGGCACATTGATCAGATCTCTGGGATTGTGCACTTTGAGAATCGTGAACTGCTGCCGCAATGGGATCGTCAAATCCAATCGCTGTGCTACCAAGTAAATTCCATCATTGAGAAGATTGGCATTGCCGAGCCTGACTGGCTGGATAAACAGAACTGAGCATGCGAGCGGGATCAGATCATAACTGATACTCTCATCATATATAGTATGAATCTGTAGTGGATTGGTTGCAGCCGGGTCAAAGTTCGACATGTTTTATATTTTACTTACATGTAAATTTCATTTTGAATTTAAGAAATAAATATGAGATGCATATAAAATGATCCCATGGATCAATGCAAAACAGAAAACCAAACCGAATCAAATCGAATTCAATATTTCAAAATGAAATTCAATTTTTATGAAACATGTACATACATATATTCACAATAGTCTTTCTATTCGTATAATTCACAAAAAAATCTCTGTGTATAAACATTTTTAAGTCTTAGACAACTAGCGGAAAGTTTTGCTTTTGTATACAATACAAATACAAAGATAGACAGTGTATATATATATATATATATATATGTATATATATATAGATTTATATGTATGTTTTTTTTTTTGAAAATTTAATGAGTGTTCCTCGTACTACCCACGCCTACAGTTTCAAAAATAAAGGCAGCTCGGCGCAACGTCTGCTTTCCATTTGAAGTAACTAAGTAGTAGTAACTAATATAATAATAGGCTAATTACATTTAAGAAAATTCAACTAAACCAAATGCAAAACATTTGCTCCCTCTTAGTATTATACAAAAGCAAGTCTTCACAACAGTTTGCTGAAAGCATCTATCCAAAAAAAAACAGACACATCGCCGGTTCACAGACAGATTCCCCAATATTTCTAGACGACGAGCTAACTCAACTTAATAGTGGAGGTAAAGTCATCCCTGGGTATTCGCCGATGACTCCTCGTTCAGCTGCATTTGTGCGAGGGTGCGCACAACGACGCCCCGATTAACTGGCGTCAATCCCTGGCAGAGGCCAACAACAGCGTCCAGCGCCACTTCCGGGCAGTCCTATAAAAAATTTGGATAGTTTGCCCATTAGCAAAAGCTGCAATTATATCACTTAACAAATTTGAGACTACCTCAAGCATTTTGGATATCGTTGAGATGATGGCATCCCGCCGCACGGAGCTCACATTCTTGGACACAATCGACTCGGTGTTTGTTTGCTCATGGTACCAGTTTACCATTTCCTCATTATTGTCCCACAAGTAGGCCTAGTAAAAATACAAATAAAATCCATTTCGTATGTGAATTGCTATCTCATCTTTACCTCAGTGGCGCCCTTATCCTCGACTAGCCAGCGGAGCAGCATCTGCTTGGCCTGGCCGACGGAGAGATTGTCCTGGGCACGCAGTATCTTCTTGATGTATGCATCCTCGAGCAGCAGTCGACGCAGACGCCAGTATAGCCAGCGACGTGAATCGCGCCATGCCACAATCTCGCTGATGCACTCCTTCTCCAGCATCCGTTCGGGCGTATCGTGAAGATCGGCAAAGTGCACGGCGACCGAGTGATAAACATGCATCAGCACCGCAATGCGCGCCTTGATCTTCTCATCCACCTGGGCGGCCTTCACCTTGTCGCCGGCGGCAATGGCTTCATCGTGCTCCCGTTTCAGCTATAAACAAATAATATAATAATATTATATATATTTCTATATAAATATATGGTCTTTAGCTTTACCCCGATTGTGGTGGCATCCAGTCTGTGTATTGTTTTGATGAGGTCCTTCTCTTTGTACTTGATTTCGACAATGCCCTCGGGCTCGAGGACACCGCCGCGTGCCTCTGGATCGGCATAGGTTTCCATGTAGCGCGGATTGATGAGCGAATCGAGCACCGCCCAGGCTCCGCCACGCAGCTCGGCATTGGGTGGCAGATAGATGAGCACCGGCTTCTTATATTCGCGCAATCCGTCCACAATGTAGGCGCCAAATTTGACAATCTGTTCGTACATGTCCTTCATGCCGCCGGAGAAGCCACGCCAGTTGGCGAACACAAACAGCGGTAGCTCCTCACGTCCGAAATCCTTAATAGCCTGCGCAGTCTTGTACGATGAATCCGGATACCAGACCTGACCCGCCTGCTGCAGTGTCTTCGCCTCGGAATCCAAATTGGCCGGATCAGCGGGCATTTCTACCTCCACGCAACGAGTCTCCACGGCAATGACGCCAACGGGCACACCACCCAATCGAGCACGTCCCGTAACCACGGTTTTGGCCCACGACGCCATAATCTCGCTCCAGGAGTCGCGATCAAAAAATCCATTCTCCCATTCATTGCCATTGGCCGGATTGACACGGCCGGCGAGCATCCAGCGTGGATCATATGGGGATTTGGTGGGCATAAAGTCAACGGGACGATCGATGCGATCGCTGGGCAAAATGATGGGCAGATCGCAGCCAATGTGGGCAGGAATGTAGGAGAGCCAGTCGAGTATGGTGTACACACCATCCAAATCAATGGCCTCCGTTTTGTGGGTAACACCATTGTTGAACATAATCTGAACACCGCCAAGCTGATTATTCGAGGCATAAACCTTGCGACCGAGCAACTAAAATGGAGAAGCAGGCGTGGGATTAGGATTAGGATTATAAGCTGGTTCAATAGAGCCTCACCTTATTCAGGGCCGCATAGCCAGTGAGTATAATGTGTGAGTTGTCGATTTGAATGACACGTTGACCCAGACGGACTACATAGGCGCCAATGCCGATGGTGCGACAGGTGACCATGGCAATGGTCACAATTTCCTGGTAGGCCTGCGAAGTTTCGCCAGCGATGAGGCCGGCATAGCGCAGATTCTCAACGCCCAGACCATCATCTTTGCCGATAATGTCGGTGATCTTGTAGCGCTGCTCGCCCTCATCCTCAATCAGGATCGCACGCACCGAGTTGAGATTGGCCACCTTAGCGTAATCCTCCGTGGACAAGTAGAGATATTTGAAACCCTTGTCGGGCTCTTCGGGATCTTCCCATGCGATCTTAAACATGGCCTTCACTTCCTCGGCGAGGCCAATGCGTGCACCGCTATTAACCGATATATAGATCTGAAGATTATGATTGATTAGTGTCTAGTTGGAGTTGGCAGTTGGAGCAAGTAAAGCTGCTTACCCTGGGCACTTTGAGCTGGCGCGCCAACTGCGATGCCTTTGTAAAGAGCACATCCTCCTGGATGCCAAAGGAGCCAATCATAAAGGTCAGATCATTGGCAATCACGATTATCTCGCGACCAGCCGGATACTCGGGTGTGGCCAGAATAATGCGCCAAGCAACCATTCCACACTGAAAAGCAACCGGAAAAGGCATGAGATTATACAGATTATTATATTCATTATCGGATCTCCTATATCTGCTGCATACGTACAATATTCTCGCCGGGCAGACGTTGCATCTCGACGAGATTGTCGCCTTCGAGCACCAGCTCCTTGCACTCGATGAGAATCTTGTCGGGTATGCGTATGTCGACAGTGGGTCGCGCCTTGGAAAACTCCCGCCAATGGCGTTCGGTCATCTGGCGGAACATGTCGGGCATATCGTACACGTACGTGGTGCCATTCGATTGCGCCTGGAAGCGTTTTTGCTGCAGGAAGTCCTTGGTCATGTACGGCGTCGATATGGGGTGGCCATTCAGTGATCCCAGCTTCTCGCCATAAGCCTTGAACTTGATCTGTCATGGGAAAGAGAGCGAGTTAAGCGAGATTAGTTTAATAGTTGAGTTGCAGACATCTGTAGACACTTACAATGCCCGTTTCGGGTTCGGTTTGCTCGGTGTACATTGAGATGTCGAGGAAGTAACCGGAGTCGTTGGCAATGCAGAGACGCACTGCCTGCGTGGGCGATTGCGGCGACTGGCGGATGACCATCTTGAGTTCGGCTTGAAGGACGCGCAGTTTCCAGAGACGTGGACCATAGCGCATGATCATCTTGGTCACGGACTCTTCAATTTTCCCCGGATCCATGATGACAGTGGGCACAAAGTTGAGGAAGATATGATTGCAGTCGGTGCGCTTCGCATGCGGATGCGAAAAGGCCACCTCCAGCTCATCCATGGCCTCCAGGAGAACGCGTTCGCCCTCATTTTGGAGGTATTCGAATGATGCTTCCTTGGTGATTAGATCCGAGTGCCGGATGATCGAACGGATAAAGAAACGATAGTCGGTGACCTCCTGACCCTTGGACACCTTTGCCCTGCCCAAATACAAATGCATCTTCTGATTAGCCGTTGGCAACGCCTCCAAATCATAGGTCCTCATGCGATTCAGCTCCAAGTGGAAAGCAGATGCCGGCTCCAGATGCCTGTAGATGCGATCCTCCTCGAATTTATCGCGTGCGCGATAAGTGAAGAACTTGGGAAACTGGCGTTTCTTCAGAGCGGCAAACGTGATGCGACGAATGCGTCGCTGGAAGAGCTCCTCGTTGTGCTCGTTGCAATAGTTGCCAAAGATCTGTGCCATCTGCACATCGTCCATTTCACCCGTCTCCCGCACCGCCACACTAATGATGTGTATCGGTTCCGTCGATTTCGCCTCCTCTGCGGCGTTTGCCCGTGAAATGGGATCAGAGAGCGAAACATTGATCGAGGTGCTGTGGCGACTATCCGAAATGGAATCCACTGCTTCGACAGCTTCGAGAACTTTGGCATTGACCATTGCCGGCGAGACAAAGTCTTCGAGCAGATCGAGAATCTCATCCGAGTACATCGAGAAGTGTTCGAACGAATCAAAGGCAGCAATGGCACCCGTGCGGACAAAGGAACTGCCCATCGGCTCGGCGGCAGCCTGATCCAGTCCGTCCGGTGAGCTCATGCGCGAGAATAAGCGATTGGGATGCGCCGTCGGCAGCAGGAACTGAAAGTGGACGAGCGGTAGTCCGCCGGACAGCTCAAGATGCTGCAGACAGGTCAGCTCGTAGGAGGTGTAAGCACGTCGCACATACACCTCGAGGGCGGCATTGCAGACGGCGCGATTAGTGTGATAAAAGAAGTCGTGGAGTATATCGAAGATCGATGTCTCCGACTGGATCAGGCGCTGCAGATTCTCCGGATGGAAGTCATGACCGTACATATCGACGGCCGATAGGAATATGGACTCCATTTGATTGTGACGCAGCTCATAGGCCGGCTGATGGGCGGCGATGAGCACCTGGCGCGATCGCAGCGCGACTCGGGAGTGCTCCGCCCGATTCAGCGAGGTCAGCTCACTCAGCGTGTTGGCCAGCTCATCGGTCAGGCCGGGCTCGTTGGCCCACAGGTGATCGATGAGCAGCGTGACCAGCAGATTCTTTTTGGCCACCTGCGAGTGCGAGAATATGGTGTTGACCACCGTCAGCATATCATCCTTGTTCTGCTCCCGCACCTGGCCGACACACTTGTCATAGTGTCCATGCTGGAACTGGGACTCCACATCGTAATATTGACGCAGCAGCTCATGGACGGCGGCCTTCATCCGACCCCGTATGCCATTCCTATAGCGCTGCACCAGCTGCACAATGCTCTGCGTGGTCAGGAAGAAGACATCGCGATCCGCACGCTTCTGCAACGTTGCTGCATGGCTATCAATGACGCTGGCAATCTGTTGCGATGGGAACTGGGCCAGCACACTGGTGATGTTCCGTTCGTAGAGGGTCATCAGTTTGCGGATCTTCTTCTCCACGGAGATGGGTATGCGGCCCGAGATGGAGGCAATCACCTCCTGCAGCTCGAGCAGTGGCAGCGAGGGATCACGCAGACTCTGCATGAACTTCTCAATGATGTCGCGCAATCGCTGGGCATTAAACGGCTCCGGCAGACAGTATCCGGACAACGTATTCTCCAATATGACCTTGTACGTGTTGTGCACACGATTCAGTTTCTCGGGTATGGGCGGATTCTCCGGCTGGGGGAATTGACTTTTGTTTGGCTGTGCCTGCGTCACCAGCGAGGGATCATCGAGCTCGAGGTGGCCCAGCAGGGTGCCCGCATCCAAGACGGCGCCAGGACGACGCACAAAGGTGACGGTGCCCGCCTCCTGCGATGTCAGCGTCATCACCATTTTCATTACTTCGATCTCGGCATATGACTGACCCTTGGCCACACGTGCTCCATCCTCCACCTGTAAATTGATCAACTTGCCAGCGGAAGGACTGCGCAACAGCGACGGATCATTCTCCTTTTCAAAGACACAGGTCTGATTGCCGATCACGATACGATAGCGATCCACTTCCTCCTTCATGTAGGTGGTATAAGAGGCACCCTCCAGCGAGATGAGCAGACCACCATCTGAGAGGCGATGCACCTCGATCTCTTTGAAGGAGTTGTTCATCAGCAGGAAATAGGAGTTGAGTCCAGTTTTGGCCGCCTGCACCTTGTAGCGCAATCCATCGTTGATTAACTCCACATCGACCACGTTGCTCAGAGTGTTAGCCGCTTGGATTTGACCCTTCTCCAGCGAGGTCTGGAAACTGTTGAAAGCCCCCGTTATCTGACGATCCGCTATGTGCAACGCTCCGCACATGACGCCCAACAGTATGTCCGGCTTCTCGGACTGCATACGCTCCGCAATAAGTGCATCCAGCCATGCAGTATCTATGCTATTTTCCAGGAAACGATTCGTCTCCAGCAACGTTATCAGATATTCGACAGTGGTGCGGAAGTCACCACGAATGGAGAGCTCCTTGAGGGCAATGACGAGATTCTCACGCGCCTGCTGACGGTTCTCGCCCCAGGAGAAACAATGGCCAAACTGTGAGTCGGCAAACTCGTGCAAACCACCCGAGGCGGCCACACTGAAGTAACCCCAAACGTTCTTGCTCGAACGGAAGTTCAACTCCTGGACAGTGCCAGAGCTGGGCTTGAAGCCCTCGTCGGGATTCTCGCTCGTGATGCGAGCGGCAATCACGTGTCCCGAAGGACGCGGCTTATTCGTCGGATTCTCAAAGTCAATGACCGATGAGCCCCACGGAGATTCGCCATACAGCAGACGTATGTCCTTGAGACGGTAGAGTGGGATGCCCATGCCAATCTGCAGCTGGCAGGCGGGCAAATTGACATCGGCAACCATTTCTGTGCAAGGATGCTCCACCTGCAGACGAGGATTGAGCTCGAGGAAGAAGTATCTGCCCTCGGTGTCATACAGATACTCAACAGTGCCGGCACTCACATAGCCCACCATTTTGGCCAGACGCACAGCCGCCTTCTCCATGTCCTCGAAGACCTCCTCATGCGCCACAATGGCCGGCGCCTCCTCAATGATCTTCTGATGGCGTCGCTGTATCGAACAATCACGTCCAAACAAACTGATCGCATTGCCATACTGATCAGCCAGCAGCTGCACCTCCAAATGACGGGCGCCGCGTGCCATTTTCATCACAAATATGGGTGAGCCCGGCACCTCGGCTTGCACCTGACGGAATAGTCCGGGGAATTCCTCGGCGGTGTCGACACGACGTATACCCTTACCACCACCGCCCTCAGAGGCCTTGATCATCACCGGGAAACCTGCAGGGGAAGACAAGTATTAGAGTAAAATCAGATATCAACAGGTTAAATTTTGCTTACCAATCTTAGTGACGGCTGCCAGGCCCTGCTCCACATTGGTGACACAACCGCGAGCGAACAGTTCACTGGATATCTTAATCTTCTTGCCGCTGTACTGTGCCTTCAGTTCCGAGCCGGACCAGGGCAGCGTGGGTATATCTGCCGTTTGGGCCACTATTGAGGAGGCCACCTTATCACCCAGAGCCCACATTGCACGCTCCGGCGGACCCAGGAAGACCAGACCCTCCTTATGCAACAGTTCCGGCAATTTGGGATTCTCCGATGCATGGCCCCAACCCGCCCAGACGGCCTATAATTATAGCGAGCGTACCTCATTAATTGCGATAAGTGTCTAATTAAATAGATAGGGGATGAAGCAATGAGGTTTTCTTTATCTACTCAATCAAATGTGACGTCAGCGTGAAAAACAATTAAGTATTATTTTTAACCAGACTGAAAGGTAACGGAAATTACTATTTAATTATTATTTAGTACATAATCAAAATAATCACACGCTAATTTTTAAATAAAAAAATTTACTAAATTAAATCTTAAAAACAAACATAAAAATTCAAAGAAATTGAAAAATAATCAGCTAGATATCCTCATTGTGCGAAAAAAGAGAGATATTTGTGTAAAATAGTATTTTCTGACGTCACTCAATCTATTTTTTTTAATGGAGAAGATATGATTTCTTCGAGAAAAATATGATGGACGTAAATACGCATATCAGGAATCGTTTATCTTTATTGAGCTGTATATCTTCAGATTTCTAATTTTAAATGTTTATAAATTCAAGGCGATCAGCAAAACAACTTGTGTCTATCTATTTATCTAATATATAATGGAGAAAATATGATGGACCTAAATAGGAATTTATAATTTGAAATGTTTATGGATTTAAAGCGTTCACTAATACAATTCCATCCATTTATCTACTATCACTACTATTTAACGATATTTTCGTATATGACAGAAATCGCTAATCTTTATTAATGAATGTACATCTTCAGATTTACAATAGAAAGTTAAATCGCAGACACTTTAACTGACTTTTATTACACTAGAAATGATTTAATCTAGGAAATAAAACCAACTAATTTTAGTATAGGTACTTGAACTCAGTCTTAAGGTATTTCAAATGGAAAAGCTTAGATTCAATCAACTGTTAGATTGTTGCCCAGTGTAATCACAAAAGACAAACACACACAGCTACAAAAAAAAATGTACAAAGTTATTGTGGCTGTAAGCGTGCGATCCACTTGGCTTGAATAAACACAGATCGTACGATGTGTTTTCAGTGGGAAACGTACCTGGACTTGAGTGCGCAGAGCAATATCCACAATGAGCTCGACATTGGCATAGTTGTTGTTGTTGGAGCCACCGGGCACCGGCACATAATGATCGGCCATTTTGATGTACTCGGCATTGGCCTTCAGATCCTCGGGCGTCACCATGACCACAAAGCGAACGGCTCGCTCGTTCTTGAACATCTCGTAGGACCAGCGGCGAATGGAGCGCATACACTTGACGGCCGCAATGCCGTTGTTTGCGATGAGGACACGATTGATGACACGCGTGCCACCGAAACGCTTCACAAACTCCTCCGTGGTGGCAATGTGAAAGTCACGATCTTGATTCCGATCCTGGCCCAGGCCAGTCCGTGACATGCTCGGTCTGTAAATAAAAAAAATTGTTGATTTCCGTAAGTGACGTGACTATTTACACTTTTGTTTATTCCGATTAATTATTAACACAAGCAGCAGGTGCGAGATCGCACTTTAATAAGATAAACACTGAACTCATCATCCGAACACTTTGTAATCTTTAGAAATATACAAATAATATAATCATTACAAATATAACAAATACCCTGTTTACAGTGGAATGCATAACAATATATTAAAACAAAAATACATCAGCAAATAGTTTGTGCTCAATGCACTAGCTTTAGAGCCATGGTTACCCAAAAAAACCCCAATTTTGCTGCACAGTGCTCCCATTGGCTATGGCTGTGGGTCAATGTTAGACAAGAGCGAGAGAGTGTGAGAGCGAGAGAGTGTGTGAGAGAGAGAGAGAGAGGGAATGAGTAAAGTTATAGTTGACAAAAGAAGAAGCAGCAGCAGCAACATATGGAATTTTAAAGGCATTTTGGCAAACCGGTTTAATAAAGTCAAAAAGTTTTCTTGATTTGCTATTGTTGTCGGAAAGCTTTTACATTGTTTATCTTTGCCCACTCACTTCTCTCTCTCTCTCTCTATCTATATCACTCGCGTTCTCTTTATCAAATGGAGGACGCGTTTTGCATTTTTGCAATTGAATTATTGACTTGCCATATAAAAATAATTATGCGTGATATATGCATGAAAATAGATTTTAGCAAATTTACTTCAGGGTGCCGCCTGTCGGAACACTCAGCAGCGTTGGCAATGACGAGCTGTTGTTGTTGTTGTTGTTGTTCTCATTATTGTTGTCATTGGCGCTGTTGTTGTAGCCACTTTCATCGGCTAGGCTGGTGCTGCTGTTGCTGTCGTTGTTGTTGCCGCATTGATCAATGGCAACAATATTGGGAATGACCATTGGCGCATTATTGTTATCCACTGCCGACGATGTTGATGGCGATAATGATGAATGCAGCTCCTCACCGGTTTCAAGGAGAACAAAACGTTTGCTGGCGCGACGCTTCAACATTTTTACGCATGCAATTATGGCCAAGAGCATTCAAGTCCAAAGTTGAAGTTGTTTTCGGATCGTTGCAAGATGCAACCTATATAATTATCGTATTGGTATTATGCAATTGTATTGTATCAAATATATGACTAATTTTCAGAATGCAGCGCGACTTTCACCTTACTGAGAAAATATACAATACAAAACTGCATAAAAATAAAGCGAATGGTCAGCTGAAGGGCGAAATAAAAGCAAAGGGCTTCAGAGCACACTAATAATGGCGACCGACGTTCACGGCAATTACTTCTAAACTGAGTAGCAAACGGTGACATCGCCAGCTTGAAAGCTGGCCCCTCCACAACAAGAAACGATGACGTCGTTACTCATACGGCCCATTGACCAGCCAGAGAGTCAGTGAGTAAGCGAGAGAGAGAGAGATAGCGAGAGACTACAGAGACACACAGAGAGAAAGCGCATGAGGTAAATTGAAGTGTGTTGTTGTCAGTTGACAGCTTCATTTGTTGTTATGCATGGATGAAAACAGCTAAACATGAATTCCAAAACAGTTCTTCACACTGGTTGTCAGATGTAGTTGCTGCTCTCAATCGCTCTCTCTCTCTCTCTCTCTCTGTCTCTGGTAGCTTTGGCTCTCTTTGAAAGCTCTTTAAGATAAAAACTTTTTTTCTTTGACTCAGCGTCATGAGGCACGTTGCTTGTTTCGTATCGTGTTGCCATCTCTTTCTGCGAAACTCGCGCGATTTTGTTTGCCCCAATCAGCTGTGACGTAGTTGAATTTGGTTTGTCACGTTTTCAGGCTATTGTTTAGGATATATGATATATTCTCACCTTAGACGCTTGCGTCGCTCCGCAATGTCTCCATTCTGAGGGATATCACTCATTTTCTGAGGAAACTGATCGCCAGCCTCGCCCGCTTCGATGGCCTCCTTCTCATCGATTTCATCGCCCACCTGCAATTAAATTCAATATTAATTAATTATGTAATATATATGGTTATATGAAAGGTCTTACCAGAAAACTGGGGCGTTCCCCATCTGTGGTCGTTTCACCGCTTGTTGTTGCCGTTTCCTGTTCGCTCATTTTGCTGTTGTATTTGATTTCGATATTGTTGTTGTTGTTGATATTATTGTTGAGATTAAAATTGCTTAAATCGTTCAAAACGTTATCCTTCAACTGCTCACAGAGGCCATCTACTACATCAGCTTTAAGGCTCTCGCTTGAGAATTTCACCTTTTTTATGCACGGTTTGGGAAACCGTTTCTGCTGCTGCTGCTGTGGTTGTTGTTGTTGTTCTTGTTGCTGTTGCTGCAGCTGCTGCTGGTCACTGCTAATCTTTGTTGCGCTTATCGCTGACGAAGTTGCTGCTGCAGCCGCAATAACGCTGGAGTTGCCTGCAAACAAAATGAAAAATGAACATTGTTAGTTCAAAATGCTGTTTATCAATTTTGTTTGCGATTTGAAGTGCACCCGCCCATTGTGAAGCAGTGTTGCCAATTCAGCTTTGTTTCCCGCCACATCTAGCTTTTTTTTCAATTTGATAGCAAAGCGAACTACGTGCATTGATTTTTTTAAAGTGAATTTCGCTGGATGGCGATTTTCAAAATTGTTTCAACGAGTGAAGGAAATTGTGCAGAAATTGACTATTAAGCTTTGATGACAACTTTAAATGGAATAAGCTGAAAATCTTGAAAATGCTGATTGCTTGCTAAAAAAATATATGAATATAGATAAGGCATGCATATGAAAATAATGATTTAGAAGATAGTCGCAGAAGTTAGTATCTTAAAATTCTTATACATGAACAATATAGCAAAAGCATAAAAAAACTTATGTATACTTTTTGCTTTTTAATAACTTATAGCATAGCTGTTTTTAAATAATTTTTCGCCATAGCCTCAATTTTTGATCCAATTTGGCAACACTGGTGGCAAGCTATAATTAATTTACAAAACGAAGACATTTCTTACTATTGTTGTTGTTGTTGTTATTAGTCGGGAATTGTGTTTTTTGTCTTAAGCAGCCGCGTTCGGGGCCAAAGAGCAAATTCAACAGGTATGCAATAAACGCCAGTGTGATTAATAATGCGATAAACATTAGCTAAGTCCAAACAATAGCTAAAATTATTGATATGACCGATAAACATAAAATATCTCACAGTGGGATTTATTTTTAAATATATATATATATATATCATATATGAGTTCAAGAGGTTAAAGTCATTAATATTTATTGATTGCTTCACGAATTTGCGTGCAAAAGCAAAGCCAAAAATACATATCATATTAAATTGCATAATTATGTATAAACTAGTTTAATCAAAAAACAAGATGAAATAAAATTCAATTCAAAAATTGCTTTCCGAATCTTTAATACTCTTGAAAGTTAGACCTTATCAACACTAAAATATCGCCTTATATAAATCGGTCACATAATAAAATCAAGCAATCTTTTCGTATTATGAACTCAGCCTGAGCTGAGTTTACGCAACAGTTTTTATTCTTTGTATAGAAGTGAATGTGATACGACAAAACAAATGTGTAACTATTTAAAACACGATACAGGTTGTTTTCCGTCACAACTAAGCTAACTAAGAATATATGTACATCTTATATATATATATATATATATATATATATATATATATTTAGAATTTAGCTAATACTATATTTAAACTATGGCTAATGCTATTTTTAAAGAAAATTGAGCAACTTTCTCGGCTTGTAGCCCAAATTAAATTTCATCGTCATTTAGTCGATAATTTCTGATTACACCTTATTTCCCTGTCAAAGAGTATACAAAATTAAATATATATATTTTTTTTTGTGGGTACACTGGGGCACAACGCATTTACATTTAAAGCAAAATGGACGAGAAAGAAGACAAACACCCGAGGTATATAGGTAGGTGGGCTTTGTAGCTATGCAAATTGTGTTTTGTATATAGAAGAGGTCAACGATTTAATCATTACAATATATGTGTGCCAGGGTGTATGTTTTCAAAGGCATATAAGCTTGCCAAATACGTGTAAAATACATGAGCAATTATGCAATTCAATATTTAAGACGACTTCAAGAGCAACACTCTTGCCAAACTTAATATATACATATATATTTATTTTTATGGAACATGGCTTTCTATATAAATATTGTAACTTGAAGACACTTGGAACTCTCGCAAGACGTTGGCAATATTTTAAACTTTTATATTACATTTATAGATTTTTTCTTGTTATTTCGTTATTATTTTGGAAAAACACATATTAAGTTAGTTTGGTTGTTTGATAATATATAATTTTTACCACGTCTTGTTGGGTTGGGTAGGTGTTTTATAATGTGTGTTTAAAGCGCGCGCCACGCAACGCAAGAAGCAACAAGTTTTCGCACGATTCGCTAAATTTGCTACCGCATTGACCGACGTTTGGAATGCGACTGACTGATGGACATACACATGGAGACGCTTTCGCGCACTATGCTTGAATGTTGCTGCCGTCGTTGCCCACTGGGCAGCAGTTGCTGGTGACTTCGTCGTCGCTATCAGCAGCCAACTAACTAACAACTTATGCTTGCCGAAATGTCTGCGTCGGCAGCAACAGCAACAGCAGCAGCAGCAGCAGGTGTGTGTTGGTATGTGTGCTTAGCTTGGAGTGTTGTGCTCGTATGTTAATTGTTTAGAGGGCTTTACGGGTCGAGGCAGCTGCTGGGTCGCTGCTGACTGCACACAAAAAAATCTGCACGCTGCGACAGCGATTTATTTATTTATTTACATTTTGTCTTTTTGTTTTTTTTTCTTTTTATTGCTTGGCGCGTAAGCTTCGATAACACTTGATAAATCGATAACAAACAGTGTTTTGAGCTACATATTTTAGTGCTCGCTCGCTCTCTCTAGCTTATATACATCTCTCTCTATCTTTTATATCTCTCTCTCTCTCTCTGTCTCTGGCGGCTTACATTCTTTTCAATGTCAAGGTTGTTGTTGTTATTATTGCATAACTTTAAGTTATCTCCTCTATTCCTTGACATTGATGATACTCTCAAAGCGGGCATTGTTGTTTAGGGTTGCGACACGAAAGCAATCAGCAAATGCAGCAAATGAAAATACAAAAACAATAACAAATCAACTAACCCAAATTGCACTTTTGCAATGGACGTCAGCAACTAAAAAGCTGATTGCAAATGACTTTAACTAGCAGCAAAAGCAACCAAAATGGGAAGCAAAAACAAAATTGATTAACTGCTGATTGTGATTGGCCTGGGACAGTGTGTATGTGTGTGTAATTAGAAGAAATGAGAAGAGCACGCAAATCAATTTATTATTTGAGTGTATCAGCAGAGGATTTTTAAAAGTCATTAAATAATTTGCAGGGCACACTATTGCCTGATAAGAAATACAAATCTTACGATTTTTTGGTGTTATGCGTGCACATAATTAAAATGTCATATTTCGCAGCAATGGCAAAATGCCGGCTCTGATTAAATACCATATTTATTTATTTTCTGTAAGCGATAAACAGTTATTAAGAGAAGAGAGTAACAATGCTCAGCACTTATCGGTGCAGACTGAAATTTTCGTAGACACTTCGATTATTCATGTTTGGCGCGTGGCCATCTTGTAGATTATCATCAATGGGGCGTGAGCCTTAGACGCGTGCCTCAGACGTCTGCTGCTATTGACATGCCATATACACACATACATACACTCAGATACTCTGATGTATGTGTGTGTATAACCGTTATCAGCAGGCTGCTGTTAAAGACGCGACATTCGTCGCTGGCTTCATCTCCAATTACAATTATCCACACACACACACACACAGACATGCAGACACAAACTATTAAGTAATTGAAGCCGGCTTGCTCCGACTGCTTAGCGGGAAATCGTTTTGAAACCACCCACAACAGTTCTACCGAAACACACCACAAATCACACAAGCACACATACAATTAATACGTATATATGCAGGCATACACACACATACATCGACACGGACATCGCGCGATATGCGAGCCCAATAGAAATCAAGGTCAGCTCAAGCGACGAGCGCGCGCAGAGCAGCCACTAAGGAAAAGAGAGCATAGCATATTGACTGAAATTATGCTGCCCAACAAACACACATTCATTGTGCAAGTGAATTTAATTTAACAACAAATTAACACACACTTAACTATACAAGCACCGTTATTTGAATGTTGATTTATGCATCTGTATTGCTTGCTATGAGGTGAATAACCCGTGCTTTTGACCCCTTCAAAACTAATGTCTTTACATATGCGCATATTTATGTATGAAAAGTCTTTAATCGCATATTCATTGTGTACTTGGTGCTTAGATAAATGCGCTAGATAGCCATTGACTTACTTTTCTCCATCGTATTGCGCTTTCCACGTCTCTTTTTGTTAGCAATTTTTGTATTGTTTGGCCACAAAAAATATGTTTTCCAATTGGGTTGTGGGTGGTTTTTAATTCAGTTTATTTTGCTAGCTGGAGCACTTGATGACTACAAATGATATATACGCGATGCGCACTGTCCTCTTTAGCGACTAGTATGTGCAACAGTTATGCTGATGCTCATATTCTACAATTGTTTACAGGTTTTATCAGTGGTTTTTTATACGCGTAAATATGAATCCGATTCTGTTTAGTTTGCCAACGATATGCACTATCGATATTACCGATGCGCTGCCGATTGCCGCAAGAAGTGTTGCAAAACGCGAAATGCAAGGGCTGCCAACTCCGATCAACCCACTTGTGGGCAGCGCCTGCAGTCGACAATAATATTTGCAGCGGAAAAGCCGCGTTTTTCGTTCTTTGCGAATTAAATATAAATACCGAGAGAGCCTAACATGTTCGACGTGGAACCCATTATTGCGGACCATAAAGATGTCATACACGATGTGGTCTTCGACTATTACGGCCGCCGCATGGCGACTTGCTCCAGTGACCAAACCGTAAAGGTAAGAAAAAATCCGCCATTGATGAAAACAAAATTAATATTCGCTGGTATTGTTTAGATTTGGGATGAAGATGATCAGGGCAAATGGTCGGTGACGAGCAACTGGAAAGCGCACTCCGGCTCCATTTGGCGCGTGTCATGGGCAAATCCTGAGTTCGGTCAGGTGATTGCGACCTGCTCCTTCGATCGCACCGCCTCCGTCTGGGAGGAAGTAATGGGCGAAAAGGTTTCTACACGTCGCTGGGTGCGTCGTACCACATTGGTGGACTCACGCACCAGCGTTACGGACGTGGAATTCGCGCCAAAATATTTGGGTCTTTTGCTGGCCACCGCCTCTGCCGATGGTATTATAAGGATCTACGAGGCGCCGGATATCATGAATCTATCACAGTGGCCCGTTCAGCATGAGATTGCCAATAAGCTGACGCTCAGCTGCCTCTCGTGGAATACATCCACCTATATGGTCACACAGCTCCTGGCGGTAAGCTAGCTTTAAAATTCCCAAGAGTCTTAAGATTTACCCATTTTTTTGGCATTACAGGCCGGCAGCGATGAGTCTGCCACGCCCACGGGCAAAGTGTTCCTCTTCGCCTATAGTGAAAATGCGCGCAAATGTGTGAAAATGGAGACGGTCAATGATATCACCGATCCAGTGACAGATGTCGCCTTTGCACCCAACGCAGGACGCACTTTCCACATGCTAGCCGTTGCCAGCAAGGATCTCTACATAGTCAACATACGCGGCGTTACGTAGGTTTATTTATAAATGAAGGAATTTAGATTTTGTTGCTGATTTCCTAATGATTTGTGGGAGATATTTGTAGGATGTTGAAGTGATTATATTCGGGAGGGGATTAGCTATATCTATGTCTGTCTATACTTTTCTGTGGAAATTGAAATTGTAACACACAAATTTGTTGAAAATTTAGCTATGGTTCAAAATAACTTCCTTTTTTTTTAATTATCTAACATCAAGTCAAATCCACTTAATGTGGATGTTGTCTTCAAGGGATTTCAAACTTAGACATTTCAAAGTTAGCAATTAATTTAATAACTGCATATTTATAATTAAAAAGAATTTCTCTTTTTTTAGTGATTCGACGGGCAATGCTAAATTGGATCTGCAAACGTTAAAGTTTAGCGAACACAATTGCCCGGTTTGGCGTGTCTGCTGGAACATGCTGGCCACAATGCTCATATCCACTGGGGACGATGGCTGCGTGCGCATTTGGCGCATGAATTACATGCGACAATGGAAATGTGCGGCTGTGTTGAAGGCCGAGGGCAGTGGGCCAACATATGAGCCAAATCCAACTGCACCAGCACTGGCAACGACAGCAGCGGCAACAGCCAAATTCTACAAGAAGGGCACCATTGGCAACCAAGTCCCATGGCACTAATCTATGACTCTGTGTGTGTGCGTGTTTTTTAGTTGAAAATATAAATCTAAACATATATATAAAAAAATGTGTAATGCGCTAAGTGTGTGAGATTTATTCCTCAATTTACTGCACTTACGTCCTGTGCATCTTCGGCATTGTGTCCACAACGCGCTGGCTCCTTGACCCAGCGCCAACGTCAGCCTCATTTGCCTGGTCCACATTTCGACCGGGTGACGTTATTTCACATCTTGCGGGAAACTCTCTGGTCCCGTGCACATTACATCACACCCAGAAAACGCGGGAAACGTTGAAAACTGCGCGTGACGCTTTGTTAACAATTAGTTCAAAAACACGAAAAGACAATGGGAAAACATTTGATTTTGAACACAACTTGAGTGAAAATCAAAACAATTTTTTGTGCTTGCCTGCAGCGATAACCAAAATTATCGAAACTACAAATGCACGTGTGTGTGTGCGAGTGTATGTGTGTGTGTGTAGCGCATGCACATGTTTGTATAGTTGAGGCAAGACCAGCTGATGAAAGAAAGCCGAAAAAAAAACACTTGTTGCTCGTCGTATTTTTTGGTGTTACATTTCCGAGTGTAACTGAATTTTATTGACCTATTTAATAGAAAGGGAATATTTAAAAAACGAGTATTTATTGATTGCCATGATGTATCTAAAAATATATATACAGCACTTTCGAAAGTTAAATTCGAAAAAGTAAATATTCTCAAAAATAAAAGTTTAATGTAATAATTTCTGGGTATGTTAAATTTTTAATTGTGAAAGCATTATTTTTCCAGTGAGCATAATTTATTATTTTAGCGATAATTTTAGATTCGAAAGTATTTGAAAAATATAAGAAAATTTGCTAAAGGAACTCAATAGGATTTTAAATTTTGGTTCCTTAAAAACTGTAAAACGAATAAAATTGAATAATTATTGATGGTGCTAAATTTATGCTGAAGAGTTATGGAAAGTTATAAATTAAAAATTTAATTAATTATTCTCGAAAAAAAGGAATATTGAATTATAGATTCTAGAGTATGTAGAATTGTTAATTCTAAGATAAACAATTTCCGAGCGAGCTTTATCTTTTATTTTATCGATAATTGTATACAAGTGTTTTGAAAACATCTGGTAATATTTGTAATTTTACAATGCTAGGACAAGTCATCAGTTTGTGTTTATAGTTTTGCTTTTGTTTAAATGTACTCAACTTAATCTTTATTCTGAATGCTTTAATATCCAAGCGATCACACGCAGCAGTTTCAAAGATAAGAGGTTTTTGAACCCTTATTAACTGATAGTGGATATACAATTCGATTTATAACGATTATGCACAAACACTCAACGATGTGTTTGGGTCATGCACCATTTAAAACAACACGAATCAAGGACGCAAATGCGGTTCATAAATTTGGTGTTTTCTATCACATATGTAAATATTTAGCAGCTGGGCTATTAAATTGTGGCAAAACAAGTGTCGAACTCGATTAACTCGATGGGTTTATGCTCATATGGAAATTTCTGCCAGGTTTAACATGAAAATCCATTCAAAGAAATCACATAATATTCCACTTAATTGACTCGAACCGCAATAAAAATAAACCATTCAAACATATCGAACAACAAGCAGGTTAAAAACCATATATGGGTATATTAGAAATCCACCCCACTACTGCGAGTCCTTTCATTGTTTATTGTTGTTGTTAGCTCGAACGTAATCCAAGAAATGAAATCAAATTCGGGTTGTGCTTGTGTTTTTGTACGCAAATCCAACGGAGAGAAACCACCCTGAATATTAGATATACATATGCTCCTGATATCGTCCTATCCCGTAGCAGAATGATTGTCTCTAATTGGAAGTTTTGACGTGTATATTACGTGATGGTGTTGACGATGATCTCTCTGGGCCACCCCTGAACCGAGGAGTGCTGGTTGATTTCCACACAATGGGAAATCAGTCGCACAGGACTTGCATATATATATATATATATATATATATGTATATTTGTGTGTGTGCATATAAATGGGGTGGTATTTGGCTGCGTGGGAAGTCAAAGCACAGGGCTCTCTCACATGGGCATTACACCGAGCAGCCCAGCCCTGGTAACGCGATAAATATGGAAAACATTTATGTTTAACCGGCAAAGTTAAATTAATGCGCAGAAGATTGTTTCAATTCAATGCCAACAAAAAGGAACGATGCCACACAGGGCTTCTCCTTAGGGGTTGTTATAGTACTTGTATGTTGTTGTTGTTTTTGTTCTTGTTGTATATGTTGCTGTTGTTGTTTGTTGTATATGTTGCTGTTGTTGTTGTTGGTACGGAAACGCTTATTACATCTATTTGAGAACAATTTTGGTTGTTCGACCTTTTGTCAACGTTCATTTCTTTGGTCAGAAGCTGAACGATTCCACTTGAAATCTTTTTGGCTGGTTTAATGAAATTACTTAATATTATTTTCACTTTAATTAGAAAACAAGCATATTTGTAAAATATATAAAATCTTGGTCAGTATCACTAGCCGAATCGATATGGTCATCGTAGTCATATCCGTTTGTTCCAAAGTCTTAAGACACATCTTGATGAAAGTCGGAATACATCCGTCTTTTTGCTGAAGTTAGTATATAGTCGGAGATAGGTCCGTATCTTATACAAGGGTATTTAATCTTCCGATTGCCTAAGATAACCGAAAATTAAGATAATCGAATTTAAACTTGATTTTGAGATATTATGAGGCATAATCAGGTACAAGTTGAAATCTAATGCTTAGATTCTCATTTATATCATCACATAATATTTGATAACCTAAAATATTTAATAAATTACTCAGGTATTCCCATAAATTACTCCCATTTACAACATTACATACATTTTTTTTGAACTTCTTCTGCATTTGTTTCCTGTTCCTTGGTTTTTTTTTTATTTTTTGGCCTCACCTTTGTAAGCAAGCCAGTTGGAAACATCTCATTTGCTGTTTTGTATTGCCTGTTTAGGGGTTATTGCTACCCTTTGCACCTTGTAGTCTGTTCCTAATTATGTCCAGAAAATGCAGCAATAAGCAACGGCTTAACTAATTCGTTGGGTTTTTGGTTTTTAGTTAGCGCTTTGTCGTTATGCAAATTTCACACTCGTAAAGCATTGCAGACAAAAACAGATACCAATATGACAAATACACAGTTGACCCCCCAACAACAAAAACGGAAGGGTTCAAATGAGCGGGTTGACCAGTGGTCAGTCGAGGAGGAAGCGGCGGTCGCGAACGGTGGCCACAGCTTATTAGTCGCGATTATGTGTTCCAGTTCAACGGGTTTGTGGTAATTCGACAAAACAATTTCCATGTGCATATTTACATATATTGAGGAGTGCTTACAAATTATGCATTAAGCTTCAGCTCACTTATTTTTTAACCTACAAGAGTGCGTAAAATATTTTCGTATATTGAATATTAGTATTTAAGAGAGAAAGGAAGAATGGCTGTATTAGAAATGCTGAAGATGTCATACACTTGTATATCGGAGTCAAAGTGGCATTGTCTAAATTTTATTATAAATTTAAATAACCGAAAGCTTCCATGAAAGTTATACGATATTATAGACCAACTTTGATTACTTGTCAAAGTTTTGAGACAGCAGTAACGGAAGACATTTGTTATAAAAACTTTGTAAGCTAAAAAGTTTTTCATACAAGAACCATTTTTCGAGGGTGTATTTGAATTTGAGAATCGTATAGAGAGGCGTTTTGAGACAAAGTCAAAGGCATTTTAGCTATGATACGAGACAGTTTCTTTATAAAAACAGTATCAAAGTTTCAATTCTGAATATGGCATTCAAGATGGATATAAAAGAAAGGACGGTCTTCAGATTTTTCCACTTTAGTATCATCAAAATCACTAAGAAGGACATGAGATTCTTTCCAAGGCCTAAGTTCTTAACAAATCCAAATCCAGTAAGAAAACTTTTGGTCTGTCAAGAATTCAGTAACTTATTTTTCTGTGGTTTCCATTAAAATTCTGTTCATTTTTTCGTTATCAAAACTATATCTTTATTTACAGTAACTGTATGCTTATAAATTACAGACTATGCTTAATAGAAAAATGTAGAAAAAGTTAGACTAATCCAAAGCATTTAAGCTATATACAAATTGAAGGTTTTTATTTTGGGATCTCATCGAGATGCACTACTTAAGACTATCACACATGTTTCGGCTTTGAACTGACTAGAATGGGTTGCATTTGTAGATTGGCGGGGAATACCCCTAATCCCCGACATTAATATGCCATTTCGGCACCCCAGGGTCGATAGGGCTTGGCGCCGTTCGGTGTGGCATATTGCAGGGCGGTGGCATTATTGTAGTCCTGACTGACACTCACTGGGTATTGAGGAGCCGCACTGTAGCTCAAACTCTCGACGGGAATGGAGGGAATAGCCTCATTGACGCGATGACTATTCGTCAGATCAATATAGGTGGGCACCTGTTGCGATTGCGGCTGCTCCGCGTGTCCAGGGTGCTCCTGGGTATAGTGTTGATTTGCCTGTTGCTGTTGTTGTGGTTGCTGTTGTTGTTGCTGGGGCTGTTGATGTTGCTGCTGCTGCTGCTGTTGCTGTTGCTGTTGTTGTTGCTGCTGCTGTTGCTGCTGAGTGGTTGCCTCCGCACGTGGCTCGAGTGGTCCAATGTTGGCATCACTGCCGGCAGCTCCACTTGCTGTCGAGACGCTGGAGCGGGTCACATGATGCGGCGTCGGCGTCATATATGCACCCGAGCTGGACACATAGGAGCTGGCGCTGCTGGGCGTGGCATAGCTCTGATAGGGCGTTGCCGCACAACTGGGCTGATAGCCGCCGCTGGCGGAGATCTCTCGCTGCTGTGCAAAATACTGCAGATGGGACATGAGCCGCAGTCGCAATGGATCCTGTATATCCATGCCCTCGATCGTGACCAGATAGCGAGCCACCTCAGCGGCGCACTCACGGAATCCAATAATGTGATAGTCCATTGCCACACGTTGTGGATCGTAGCTGAGCGAGTCCATGGCTGCAAATAAACAATAAACAATAGGCAAAAAGTCAATAAGCTGTTGCAACAGTTAATACTAGAAATTATAGTTTCCCACGCGAAGAAAAAACTACCCCTGTCCCGTTTCGGTTTGCTGTTGAGTGGGGTGTAAAAAGCGGGTGGTGCATCGTGGTGGCGATGGTGGTGGTAATTTTACTATCAGACAGTGAGCAGCAGCGTGGGAAGTGCCGAGATTCGGTATTCTCTTGGGCGGTGTACTTTCCCTATTACAATGCCAATTTGTATTCTTTCCCAGGCCCATTGGGCCAACAGGTTAACATTGTTTATCCAGCTTTATCATAATATGACACATATTGTGTGTTGCTTGTAAGGGATAAACTTTCCCATGCATTTAATAACTGGCTAAATAACAATAGGAGATCGACAAATTTCGCAGGTTGTTGTATATATTTTATTTGTATTTTGTACTTTTAAAAAGCCTTTGAAACAAAGCCAGAAATTCTACACATCTGCAAAAAATAACGTTATCTTCTTAAGAAGATAAAACTTTTACTATATATTCTGCAACCATCTATTTTAAGGATTATTTCATATTATCACTTACACATTTTTAATCATTTTTCTACTACCTTACAGGATCGAAGACAAAATTATATTTCTAATTATAAGTCTTCAAGTAGCAAAATCGGAAAGCCTCTTTTCAAATTTTGAGAATCGCAAGAAGAGGTGATGATTTAATTTTAGAAGTAGGCTAGAGAAAGATGGATGCTACCATTAATTCAATATCTAAAGCTTGAACTTTATCGTGTTTCCAACTTTGTTTTAGTTCACTTTTGATATTACTCATTAAATCAAAAATGTAAAGCAGTTGCTAAACTTAAGATTTAAAAGGAATTATTGAATAAGCATTACTTACTTTTTGTTTGCAGACTCTTCAAATGCTCTACGGTCAGTTGGAGTATCTCCGCCTTCTCCAGCTTGGCCGATCCCTGCTTTTCATAGGCCGAGGGCACCAGACGCTTTAGTTCCGTCAACGAGGAATTGATTCGATCGCGACGCTTCTTCTCGATGACCCCGCGACGCTTCTTGCGGCTCATCAGCTGACAGCTGCCCGTGCCGCTGGGCGAGATTCTGTAAAAATAATGAAATTAAGAGAGATTTTAATAATATGATTTTTAATAAGAGGGAGCTTATATGGAAGATATTTTGTAAAAAAAAAACAGCATCTCCATGCCCTGATTTTAAAACCACTTAAGATCCTTGAGCAATCAAGTATCCTTAGGAGCGATTTATATTGCCTGTTCAAGAACTGGTTGGGAATTCCAGCTTAAAGTCTTTTGGTTTTTCCTTGTGGGTTATTCTCTGTTTTTTTCTTTCTTTCAGAAAAAATGAAGATTTTATGCTTAGTTTTCAAAAAAGTCATTATAGCTACTTAGGGCTTTCAAAAGTATTGCAATATAGCATTTACATGATTCAATTATATTATTTCGAGATTTATTTTATTTTTACGAATAAATGCAGAACATAATTATTTAAAGACTTGTGTTTTTCCTTGAATAGTTTTCATCTATATTGACCATCTCTAAAGCTCCCTTAGCTTGCTCACAGAACTCGACAATGAATTGTGATGAATTAAGATTTTATACTCAATTTCCACAACATTTGACTTTTAAGAGAACACAATACTTAAACTAAGTTTTAAGCACATTACGCATACGCACTGTTCTTTGGACGATTCCTCGGAGTAGAGCTCATCGCAATCGCTCTCGGAGAGCGTACGTTTCAGACTATTGTGCGAATGATGGCTCTGATGGCTGTGATGACTGTGACTCTGTGGCGGCGGCACCCAATGACTCTGCGGAGTGGCAGGCATAACGGCGGCAGCTGCTCCATAGCCCCAATGATGCAAAGGTGGCGCATTAACGTGCATATTGTGCTCCATGGTAAGTTATTTGAATTAGGCAGTTAGAATATATATTTATATCTGCTTTTGATTTTTATCTTTTGATATTATCACTTTTGTAGCTTGCAGCTAAGAGCACATTGAACTGGAATACTTTTGGTGTGTGCGTATATCGAACTTGCTGAGCGGAGCTAGTTTTGAGCACGTGACTTATCGTGTGCGCGAACGGCGTTCGACTGATTCTGCAGCACACGTCGAGCGGACGTACCGGCCGCCGTTTGCCCGGCGAACTCCAACCCCTTAATGCCGCCGGCAACAGCAGCAGCGGCAGAGCGGCAACAGCAGCGGCCCAATAAGATGCAGCAGCAACCACCCCCTTTTTGGTCATACGCGTGCCGCCTGCTCTTACTGGGGGGTGATTGCGGGTCAGCTCAGCTTTGCCTTGTGATCATTGTCCAGGCAGAGCAGACCAACAAATGAACAAGAACGACAGAGAGAGAGAAAGACAGAGAGCACTGTCAGTTAGTTAGTCTCTCTCTCTCTCTCACACACTTGCAGCAGTTGGCTCAAGTGCAGATGCAAATAAAAAGCCTCAATAATTATTATTAGTTGTTGACGCATCTTCTTCTGGCATCGATGCCTTATCTGAATCGAAAGCAGCAGGAGCTGCTGCAGCATGGACGCCCTGGGCGGCAGAGCACAGCTTGTGTCGCATTGTCTCTGTTTTGTGTGCTGTGCGTCGTTGACTTGTTGCCGCTTTAGCTGTTCTTGGGCTAGGCAACTGGGAAACTGGAGCACGCGACCGAGCCGCCAGCCCGAACAGCCGCCGGGCTCGTGTGCGGCATGCGGCTCCAACAAGTGCAACCGATGTGACCTTACTCTTCACGGGCCGCGCACCGCCGCCGCCCACGCCCCCTTTCCGGGCAACGTGTGACCCGCATTTTGTAGGTCAGTGGTCGACTTTGGTTTTCAAGGTTATGATTATGGAGCAGGTGCCGGAGCAGTGGCGTTGACCTATGACCCACTCATTGGCTATCAATTGATTTCTCTCTCTTTTTCAAGCCTAAAATAATGTTGATTGCTATTGTGTATGGCAATAAATTAATAGCTCAAAAGAGTATAAATAAATAAGGGATATAAATTACAAACTAATAAATCAGCAGCAAGCAAATTTAATAATTCTGCTGCAAAGATTAAATAACAAGTAATTATTTACGATTTATTTGTTAGGAGCTGGTTTCAGTATAAAATGTATCCAAAAAGTCTGGGATTAACATACTTCTGCAAACAGAAACGTTTATATCAGCTTTACAACTAGAAACTGCTTAGTCTGTTTAAATATTCATTATGAACGTAGAAAGCTGATATACGCAATTAATAAATAATTTGAAAAAATTGTAATTCTAAGGAGTAAAGCTTGAATAATGTTTTATATTTTCTTAAGCTAACTTCAAATATCATAAATTGAGTATTGTTTTAAACACAATAGCGTAAAAAATTAATGTTACCAATGCTTGTAAGAATAAGAAGTATGCATGACGAAATCAAATATAAAGATCAGATATCAAATAGAAAATATTACTCAATAGAATTAATATCTGTTACTGCATTTATTTTGATTGTTGAGAATGACACAAAGCGAATATTTTTAGAATGACATAGAGCAATTTAATTAATTATTAAGTTGTTAAATAGTTTAATAATCAATTCACTTGCCAGATGTACTATTTTTTGTTGTTTTGAAAACAATTTATTAATATACGATACAAATTTCGATAGACTTGTTACCCATTTTTCATAAGCAAAGAGTAGAAATGTAATCTTTGACAAGAAATCTCTTTTGAAATTCGGAAAATAGTAATGAAATGTGCTTTCTCGACTTTTATGTTATTTATAGTGAAAAGTTACTCAACTTCCAAAAAATTTTTAATTTTTAAAAAATATAATCTGTAATTAAGATAAGAAAAATACTGGTGTCTAGAATTATAAGACCTTCAGTTTTTACATATACTTTCTGAATAATAAGACAAGTTATTCTTAGAGTCAAAAGTATGGCAACTTTCGAAATTTCGGAGCGATTATATTTCTGAGGGTGAATAGAAATATTCATGTGTAACTAAATAGTTGTGTAATAAAATAAAATAATAATGCTGCATTTATGTTGGTGGTTGATAATATCTTGCAGAGACTATTCCAAAATGTTATATAACAATTTATTTAAATACTATTAAAATGCACAGTTAATTAGCCAAAGTCTCAAACGCGGCCTACCACTTAAATATTACAATATAAAACCAAGCAATTTACTAGGCTATTTCTAAAAGAGGTACAACGCGAGGTATGCTTGATGTGTACATTGTGTAGAATACACCACCTCGTTGTGATATCGATTTCATGTGTACTGCAATCAAAATTAAGAAAAGTGGTTTTCATTCGCTTTCGGCATGCTGTCGCTCAGGTTCCCAAAAGCGAATCACAAGTAACAGCAAGTACATATATGAGTATAATCCCAACAAAATTTGAGTGGGCGAGCAATTGTTATATATGTTGTTGTTATATATGTTGTTGTTATTGTTGTTGTTATTGTCGCGGCGCGTGGGACAACGCTAGCAACAGCAACAATAGTTGCTGGCAATAACTCACCCCTAAGGTTGGCGAGCAAATGCACCACCAACACCACCACCATCACCATCACCACTTGGCACTGACTGTGGCTCTCAACACCGAGCGCGCGACAGTGAGAAATGGCTCGTGGGAAAGCCAAAGGTTCGACGATTCTCACGCATGTTCAGCACGTGCGGGTCGTGCGCCCAACCGCCCCCTCCCCCCTCCTCTCCACTCCTTCACCTCTATGTCGCAAGCCCGGACTGGGCATTAAGCCAAGGAAAAAAAAAAGCGCAGACCAAATCGTTTGAAGTGCATTAAATGCACGTCGGTCCGACAGAAAGGAGCGCCGTCATTGTTGTTATGTTGCTTTCCTTCTACTTTTTAATGGGTTTTTGAAATTGTAACCAATTTTCAAATAATAAAAATAATGGAAAATTGCCGCCGATTATAATCCGTGAAGGAAACAAAGACTCGCATATAATGTGATGTCGATTCACATGTATGCCGCACAATTCTAAAAAAAATAGATATATTCAAAAAGATTTGACTTGAAGTTTAGAAAATCGCCATTTTTTGGGATAGTCCAGCTGATTTCTCTGACTAAAAATGCTTAACGCGTTTTTTAAGATTTAAAAATTTTTTAAAGTATAATTTTGAAGCTTTTTGAAGAATGTTGAAACTTTTTATACAAAAACGAGTTTTTGCATTTCTCTTCTACATTTTTCTAAATTTTTGAATACAAGTCCCTAGAAAATATAAATTTTTTTGAAATTTTGGAATGCAATTTTCTTGAAAATATATACTTTCAATAACAGTTTTCATGCAGCTAAAACGTATTTGCGAATAGTTGAATTCCATAATTTATTTTCCGCATTGTTGATGAAAAGCAATTGTTTCAATTTATAAGGAATTTAATTTACAAACGTAAAAATGTTTTCTAAAACTCAAAATCTATTTTCGGGTGTCACAGCTGGTTTTAGTTTAAGATAGTTTTCTAAATTCTATGGTAAAAATTGGCAAAACATCTTATAGATTACCCTTTTCCAAAGATCGAATCTAAACCGTATATAAAACAAAGACTCGTTAGACCGATTCAAAATAGACCGTATAATTTCCAAAAACTTTGAAACTCTTTTACTACTGAACGAGTTTATCGAAAAAACCAATTCACCGGGAAAGTCCGCTTCCCAGAGCAAATTCGCTTCACAGGACTAAATTGCTAAAGCATATCTCACTTTTTTTTTTAGTTTTTTATCAACTAGAAACTTTTAAGGCAATTATTACAGTTATTTTTGTTGTGGTTGGTTTGTAGCAAATTTTGCAAATCATCGCCCAGACCCAACTCGGCATCATCAATCCAGGTCTCCAGGGTGCACGAGCTGGAATGATGACTGGATCTCTGCGAATGTCCGCTTCCCATACGTTTGCCGGATTGCCCAGATTGGACGGCCTGCAGCTGCCGCCAGCGGCTATCGAAAGCTGCCCAATGCTGTCGCAAATCAAACTGCTCCTCGTCTAGGGAATTGCCATTGATGTCCCACTTGACAATCGGATAGGCATCGTTCGGCGGCTGCTCCACAATGATCACATTGTGATACTGGCCTTTCAACTGGGAGCCAACGCTGACGCTGAACGAGCACTGCGGAGACGCCACCTGCCTCAGGTCAACACTTGAATTCGAGTTGGAATTGGAGGGTGTATGCCTCAAATATCGCACATTCTCCTTGTAATGCATCAGATCAAATTGGATATCTAGCCGCTGATCCTCCTCCACCTCCTCCTTTAACTGGGATAGCACTTCCTGACAATATTGGACGGATGGGTTGGGTTTGATGTTTTTGTTGTTGTTGGTATTCTTGGTGCTAGTGCTGCTGTCGCATACATATTGCTTGTCGTTAGTTGTAGCTGTATTGATGTGCTCCTCCTCCTCCTTCTGCTCCATCTCCTGCTCATCTTCATCGTCCTCGTCCAGGCGCTGCACAAACAGTTGCTTTGATGTTGATATTTTGCGCAGCAGCTGCATTAAAAATAGTAAGTTTATATTAGTGCTAATGTGCATTATATAAATAGGCATATACCATCCTTAAGCGTATTATAATTTGTTCTTCAAATTTTCAAGACTATTAAGTGTCTTTATGTTGTCATTATGTGCAAACAATTTCGTCTACTGTGGATTTATATTAATTAAATTTTGTTGAACTTTGAATCGGTTCACAATATATACCTACTATAGGCTATATCTATAGCTCCCATTTAGGCAGTGCTTACACTTTCCACAGCCATAAATATACCAAAATTGAACAAGTTATTAAAAGGATTATCTGTGGTTTGGCATCTATATGAATACTCCATCCAAATCACATACAAATTTGAGCCTAAAAGTGTTTCTACATAATACTACTCACAAGAAAAACTTCTTTAACATATTCTGAGCAATATGATGGTTTCTAATTAAATGAATAAAGCAGTTGAAATGCGAGCACGTTGACTACTTTTTGAAAGGAAAATGAAGTTGCGGCATGCCGCAGCTAGCTGTTCTTCCTTGTTTTTTTTTTAGTTGCCACACACGCAGCGCTATCGATTTTTTATTGATTGTGCAGCAGGGGCAGCAAGGAACCACTCAACCATATAAGCACATAACGAACCAATAACCACTCACCTTGAGACAGGATTTCTTGGTGCGCCTCAGCAAATGTGACATGGCGGTGCCTAAAGTGTGACTATTGTTGTTGTTGTTGTTGTTGTTTTTGTTGTTGCTGTTGTTATTGTTATTGTTGATGCAAATGTTAAATGTGAAACAGGCAGCGACATTTTGATTGCTTTTGACTGGTGCTGATGGCTGCTGCTGGTGTCTGCTGCAGCTCGTCGGCCTGACAAAACAACACTGAAATTGGAGAGATATTTAGAAATTTAGTAAAGGATTCTAACCCCCGGCACGTTTACAGTTATGCGAGTCGACGAAGCAGGTCGACGCTAGGACGCAAGTACGTAAAATGCGAACTGGTCGTGTGCCGCATGACTCATAAGGGACTACCAGGAATTGCAAGTGCCATACGAACACACTCATACACTACGAAAAAAAAGAAGAATGTTTTTCATTGAATTAAAAGTCATCTTTATTTATCAGAAATACATTTTCTCATAATAGAAAATATTTATATAAAAAGAAATGTAAACTTCAATTTTGAAACGAAATCCCTTCTGAAATTCAGAAAATAATAATGAAAAATCAAATCGTCTCAAGTCAAGTTTTTTTTACATTTAATTATGTAAGTCTAAAAAACAATACTTAATTTTTGTATATGCTTAATGCTTATCCATAAAACATATTGAATATATATATTCATATATTCATATATAAATATTTTCAAAAATTCAGATTTTATTCTCAGTGTACTCACTCACAGCTGAGAGGCGCAAGGCTTGGTCGGCACCGGCGCAGTGAGCGTATATGTATTATATGTATATGTATGTGGTTGTATGTGTAATCTCTCTCAGATTTGAAATATTTATAATGGGGCAACTCTCGAGTGGGTTTCCTCGAGTGTAAAATGCGGCAAAACGAGCGCCTACTCAATGTGGCTGCTGTTGCTTGTGCCCCTCACACAAACCCACTAATGCGGTAATGCGACACCCCTTAACCACATACCCCTACGCTCGACCCTCTCTCGAGTGGGCAGCCTTGAGAGCGTATTTTTATTGCAGCCAGGCGCCAATTTGGTGCTGTAAATCACAATGTCCTGATTGTTTTGGCGGAGCACGCCTTCGCAGGATATGCGGGCAACACAGTTGGGCGCGTCATGAGGTCAAGGAAATTATTTGTAATTAATCCAACTACATTTAAAATTCTCAAGCAATGTTTTTCACTACAGGTAGAAGAAATAAAAATCACTTATATATTTTAAGACATTCGAATTTTATGAATTCGGTTTAACAAACCTTTTAGATAGTTTCCAAATTCATATAACTAAATAGAATTTTAAGGGAGAGAAAATCTCATTACTTCTTTCTGAATCTTCAAAAGTCATTTTCTAATAAATTTGCGTTATTTTTTCTATTTTTAGAAATTCATATTTATAATTTATAAATAGGAAACTTTTTTCAGAAAACCTTTTTAATTGTTAGAAAATTTCTTTCGCATATTTTTTTAATTTGCAATGTTTTTTCTGAGTGTATGAGAAATTATAAATAGCTTATTTCACACTTTTAATATATGATGTTCGAAAGTACAAATTAAAAGGAATTCAATATATCATAATAAATAAATATATAAAAAAATCTCCTACTTTTAAAAAGTATCTTTGAAGTAGGCATTTTAGTTATGGAAATCTCTGCAGTCTTGCGAAGTCAGAAAATTAAGATCTTTCTTAACTTACCTGCTTTTTGTCTAGCTTTCTTACATACCAATTTCTCACTCTCACCTGGTTTTTATTCGAGTAGTTTTTTTCCCCTACAATTAATAATAAAAGTTCAATGTACTATATAAGCTATGAATAATTATTTTTAATCAGCATTTCAACAAGCAAATCTCACATTAAAATATATATGTCTACCGCTCTGTGAACTTCTCTCCTGACCCAAAATGATAATGAAGTGGCACATGCAAAACAAATGTTGACAGTGCCCCAAATTCATGCCCTAAAAACGAGCTTGATGAAGTGCAGAATGAAATTCAGTCCTATCCTTTATCCTTTCAGCTGGGCATGGGAAGTGAGCTGTCTGCTGTGGCGCCTTACGAATGCCACAAAGTAATTAATGACATTTGCATTTAAATTTCGTGTACTTGTTACAAAATGATTTAAATTCAATTTAGTGTAAAATTGAAAACGTGTTTTACAATTTAACAACGGTGTTTTTTGTTGTTGCGGAAAGTGGTAAATGTGAGAATGGAAGTTGAATTTGAAGCACTTTTGTGGCTTGTCCGCGCATTTGTCACATCACTCAAAGTGAAATGCGCAAAGAGAGGACAAAATGGGCAGGCAACATAAAGGATATGAAGGACATGCACTCTTAGGCTATATGAATGAGTGATGACACTCGCAGCAAATTGTGCTGGCCAGCAAAAAAAATCACATTTGATTGCAATTGACAATCGACTATGTTTCCACATCTTAAGCGTGACTGTAGAAATTTCTGTGTGATCGCAGACAATCGCTCAATATTAATTTTTGACAGATGTCATCTCTTTTTTTTACCTGACTGTCAAGGATCAAAGGGTGGAGCGTCGTAGTAATCTCGACGAGTCGCCCAATTAACGATTGATCGAACGATTGACAATGTGAATTGCAATTTATACCATATCGATTTCGAGCGTTTGATTTTAATTTATAATTGCCCATCAATTGAGTAGGGGGAGGCTACGCACACACACACACACACAGACACACATTCACATAGGCCCTGCGGTCGATTGCCCTCCGGTCACAAGTGTCAGCCAGCCCCTCAACAACCCTCGCAGCATCGCTTTTATTGTTATTGTCTATCGTGGGCTTGTGGTCCTGGGGAGGATATTTGCCGCTGTTGAGTTGCCTCTGTCCTCAAGTGTCAATTATGCGCAGTTTGAAGTTCCACTTTCCGCTTTGGGTCTCGCAAAAATTTACATTTTATTAGTTTTACATGCTCGACACATTAAAATTATTTACGATCCCAAATATTGTTGGTTGTAAATAAATTCTTTGGCACGTGGAACACGTTCGAATGTGCCACAATAATTAATTAAAACTCTGGGCTAGCCAAAGGCAAATGTAACGGCCTTTGGCTTGACCTTTTGCCGACAATTAGAGCCACATTGTTTCCGTTCAAAACTTCTCCTGCCTCCCCGCACCCATCATCAGCGTAATAGAAATGTGCACTCATCTGACCACGTGCGGATTGCATCCTAAATGTTACCCAAGTCTGTTGCGATTTAGAAAAAATGGGTTGGGTAATGATTTTCAACCTTTGTGGCTTTTGCTGATAAGCATTTTAACCAGAATTTAACAATCAAGTTGATTAAGTTGACGCTACACGATTACCTATGCCAAAAAAAAAATCCAGGTATTACTTCGGAATAATAGTTTGAGTTACTATCGATGGAATATCTTCTTTTTTTATTGGTTAGCGTCAATTTCCATTTTATTTTCAACGGCAAAGCAAAAAATTACATAATGCATTTCTTTCGAAATGCATGTACAAGAATTTTTCGCATTTAATACCATATTATATACATATAAAAGCCCATGATCAACTTATACAAATGCAAATGCAAAATATATATTGCAGGTGTTCTCAGTGTCCACCAGGAGTAGGCGAACACGTCTTAACAAATTAAAACCATGCATTTACACATATATAAAATTACATAAGTAAATACAATTAAATAAAATAAATTAAATTTCCAAAAGAAATAGTATAGTACTAGAACTGTTACACAACATCTATAAATAAAATTGCAACTATGTACTTAACATATAATATCAATATCGATTGATATCGTTGGTTTTGCCACCTGCTTGAAGGGAAGAGCGGACTCGTTGTGCAGAAAGTAAAATACGCAGACGCATTTTAGTTTTGACTGCCACAAATAAAACCAAAATTTAATAAATAAAAAAAAAATAATTGCATAGTTCTTAAAAAATTGGTTAGGACTAGCTTAGATTTTGTTTTAAGCATAAATACACAGAAATTGTTCCTGAAAAGCATGAATTGACAACAACATAATTTATCTAACACTTGAAAGAAATTAGTAAATAGTAGTTTTGTGTAAGATAACTCAATACCACTGAAACAAACATGTCTTTACATATTCGAAAATTAAATGAATAACCGTGGTTAAATTCATTGGCGTTTTGCGCACATTGGTTAGATCGTTGCCACTCAGATTCAGCCGCTTCAATTTCCTAAATGCTTAAATCAGTTAGTCGGCCAGTTGATCAACAATCAAATACTTACTTCTCTCATAAATGCTTGTTGTTCCACTTCTGGGCTGGTCAAAGGCGAATGTAACGGCTTTTGGCTTGACCTTTTTCGACAATTAGAGCCACATTGTTTTCGTTCAAAACCTCCCCTGCCTCCCCGTATCCATCATGAGCGTAATAGAAATGTGTTCATCTGACCACGTGCGGATTGCATTCTAAATGTTTCCCAAGTCTGTTATGATTTCGAAAAAATGAATTGGGGCAGTCTTTCAACCTTTGTGGCTTGTGCTGATAAGCATTTTAATCAGCATTTAACATTAAAATTGATTAAATTGAGACTATATGATTGCCTGTACCAAAAAGAAAAGTAAAAAAGCAAGGTATTTCTTAAGAATAATGGTTAGAATTACTTTCGATGGAATAACTTTTTTTTTATTGGTTAGAGTTCAAAATCCAGAATTGTTATTTTAAACGGCCAGCAAAAAATTACATAATGTATTTCTGTCGGAAAAATCTTAAGCATTCATTTTCATAATATAAATATGCCCTCAATGATTAAAAGTAATTGAAAATATTTAAATAGATCTGTCTGGCACTGACTTTTCTAAATTAAATATACTCCAAAATACTACAAGTAATTGCACATAATAAAATAATTCTTTCGATGCGTGATTTTTATTTATATTCTCATCCAAACAATAGGCAGGGATTTGGGCCCAGATTGCCTCATGTCTATATTCCCTCTTTAAGATGCCTTCTTGCGAATGTCTACAGGGTATAGAATGTGCAGATTGCTTCTCTATCGAGGCATTCTGAATAGTCAGTTCCACTTTCAGTGTGATTTTGTTAGTCGTTTGGTGTGTTTCGATAGAGAAAGAGTATTAAGGACCATAATGGCAGCTAAAGGCATCAATTACTATGAGAAAGTTCTCGACATACGACGGGCCATAGACGAGGCACGTGTGCAGGACTACGATGAGGCGCTCAATATATGCGATCTGTCCACTGTGGAGCGCATGTTTCAGCTGTGGCAACAGAATATGCCTCGGGTTAAGCCCTTCTATGCCGTCAAATGCAATGATGATCCTCTCATTCTTCAAACTCTGGCCAAACTGGGTGCTGGCTTCGATTGTGCCTCTAAAAATGAACTCAAGCAGGTTTGTGTTTTTGAAGTATACATCAAAGTGAATTTCTTTCCAACATTTCCAATTAAAACAGGTGCTCGATTTTGATGTTGAGCCCGAACGGATTATCTTTGCCAATCCCTGTCGTCCTATTAGCCATTTGGAGTATGCCAAAAAGAGTCAGGTTCTAAAGTGCACTGTGGACAACGAATTTGAGATTTACAAGCTACACAAACATTTTCCCAACTCTAAGTGAGTATTGTCTAATCTAAAATACATTTTTTAGTTTTTTATTGTTTATTTTTTTGCAGCTTGATTTTACGCTTCAAGTCGGAGGCCAAAGAAGCTCAATGCCCCCTGGGAGACAAATTTGGTTGCGATGCGGACATCGATGCTTCTGCCCTGATGCTATTGGCGAAATCTCTGAATTTAACAGTGAGTCACAAGTATAGCAGTCTGACAGCTTATAAGCTGATAAGACAATCACAGAAGGGAAAGACTATGAATTCATGAGGGCAATTCGTACTCAGGAAAAAACCGCTCAAAATTCTTTTGTTGCCAAGTGTAACTCACTTTTAAAAACTTCTTTTTCATAATTCCAGGTTGCTTTCTTAACATACACATATAATTCTTACATAAACTTGTTTTGTTACTTACTTACATGTATTATTAAGTATTATTATGTGGCACTTCGACGTAGACTTTTGACTGTGCTACACAGCCTCTATAAAAACGAATAACAGCTAAATTTTAGCAAATCAGTCGAGAGAGTAAATTTTATATTATCTTTTTTAATATTAAACTATTTTTTTTTTTAAATAATCGGTTGCATTTCTAATTTTAAGAAATATTTTTTATTATTACGAAATTATTTCCAAAAACATGGAAAGCAATCTTTGCGTAAATTTAGAAAATACTACTAAAAACCAGACATTGTTCTTTGTATTTTTCAGAGAGATTTTCATTTTAGTTCTGGATCTTAGAAGGGTTTTTTTAAGTGTTGGTATATGAAATGTGGGTAAAGCGTAGGCGAGTAGAACAAACTAATTTCTTTAAAAAGGACTAAATTATGATGTAATTTTTATTTTATTTAATTATTATAATATAATATTTAAAAATCAATTTAGATCATAAGTCTTAATCCCTGACCAACTAACCAATTCTACAGCCACCATTTATAAAATTAGTTAGTTGTTTTTGCACTTGTCTTTAGTAATAATTTCATATCCAAAAAGTTCTTTAAGCTAAATTTCAATATGGCCTATAAATTCTCAGGTTACGGGCATTAGTTTTCATGTGGGTTCCGGTTGCATGGAATCGCAGGCA
This sequence comes from Drosophila glabriapex, assembly GCA_035042305.1. NCBI lineage: Eukaryota > Metazoa > Arthropoda > Insecta > Diptera > Drosophilidae > Drosophila > Drosophila glabriapex. The sequence goes on from JAWNLN010000046.1 coordinate 19,732,175, forward strand.
TACGAGCGCGCCATCAGAAAGGCCAAGAACTTATTCAAGTTTGGAGAACTGTTGGGCTACGATATGAATCTGCTCGATATTGGTGGTGGCTTTCCGGGCAGCAATGATGAGCAGTTTGAAAAGGTATGGAGTAATTGGTGTGATAAATGGCTGAACTACTCTTTAATATAACCATAGATCGCTGACAGTATAAACAAGGCGGTGCAAAGATATTTTCCTGATGAACGCATTACGATAATCTCCGAACCGGGTCGCTTCTTTGTGGCTGCTGCCTATACACTGGTGTGCAAGATTCATGCCAAACGAGAGGTGCGCGATGAGGCAGGCAAACTGGACACCGTGATGTACTACCTGAATGATGGGGTCTATGGCTTGTTCAATTGCGTACTCTATGATCATCAGCAGGTCACAGCGCAGCATTATTTGGTAAGTGTGCTTCAGCTACAGCTTGGATACATTACATTTGGATGTTATATTATGTATAACAATGTTTCTCACCTTTACATATATATTTTATTTAGAATGACGATGCTTCCTTGCCCACCTTTAAGAGTTTAATATGGGGTCCTAGCTGTGATGCGCTGGATAAGGTCAGCTTAACATGTTCCATATCCACCTCATACTAAATACATATGTATATTTTCTCTCTTAGATATCTGAGAATGTCAGCTTGCCCAACTTGAATCGCGGTGATATCTTGGGTTTTCCGAATATGGGTGCTTATACGGTGCCCATTGCGAGTGCGTTTAACGGGTTTCCGTTGGCCAGAACCTTGTACTTTAAGGCCAAATGACTAAAATACAGGTATAAATACAACAACATGTGTGTTAGTAACCAATATGATTTTTTATTCGTGATAACTCTCGAACTGCTCCATGGATTCACTCTCGATAATATTTTTAAAAGAACAGCTAACGCCAAAACTGACCCGAGTTGGGTTGCAGCGCATTCTTTTGAAAATATTGAATTGATTGTTGGTTTGATTTGGTTTGGTTTTGTTTGGTTTGGTTTAACATAAATGGGTATTGCTTTCAGGATCGCTCGCCAGCGGCTAACTGACCCAACCAACTGTCGAGCTTTCCAGCGAAAGACTCTTAAAAAGGGGTTTTTTTTTAATAGATGGTAAAAATGTTACTATAAATAGCCTATGCACAAATACTTATTACGAAAAATAGTTAGTTAATAGTATGTATAACTTAGTTCAAATACAATTCAATAGAGGTACATTGAAACATACATACACGAGAATATATATTAGAAAAAAGAACAATTTCAAAAATTGTAATTTTAGTGTGTGGCGTAAATATCAAACTTGTTTCACATGCTCAAAAGTAGTTCTAAAAAATGTTGTGTTTTCTTTATATTTTCTGTTTTTGTCATTTTTGTGAGTTACCAAACTCTTGATATGTTACGATTTTACAATATATATAGTATATATAACGGTTATGTATACAATAATTGATATGTGTATATGCGGATGCTGCAATCTATCCGCTTCTTGCTTCAAGCTCCATCTCATTCTTTTTATTATTCTTTTTCTTCTTCTTCTTGCATATAAAGAGTACAAACTACTTATTTCATAATCAGTTCTTGGTGATTGATGCAAATGATTTTTTCTTCTCCCGTTTGAACGCGTACAAATTGTTTGCTTTTATACATTTTTTTTTTTTTAGGCATAGCACCCAAAGTGGTTGCACATACATAGATACATATATAAATAGAATATTTGATAAATAATAATTGTATTGCCAATTTCGACTAGGTTGCAGGCTTTTGATATGCTGCTTGCTGGAAAAACACTTGAATAACAAAATATCGAAGAACAATAAACAAGGTTTTTATAATGATTGTATCTCACAACAGCGACGACAAGACGACGACATAGTACTACACATAATACATACACATAATAAATAGGTACATAGATAGACAATACATATAAAACGTTTTTTTTTTTGTTGATTTTCTTCTTGATTTTTGTGTAGTTACGATAACATGTAAAGTTGCTTTCAAACTTTTCATTTATGCCTTAAGACGACTACAATATAATAATAATAAAAGTTAGCAATAATATCGCTTAAATTGTAACAATTCACGTTTCCAGATATGTTTGTGTTGTCGGTTTTCGTTTTTAAATTTAAATCTAAACTACGATTAATATGCTGTTCGATAACAATTACGATTACGATTACGATTACGATTACGTTTGCTGAAGCGTTAACAATTAGCGATCTTATAGCAGCTTTTGTCGGGCTACTGTACACTGTGCGCGTCGCATTTGATATGTGATATATATAATTATTTATATATAGAATTATTATGTTTTCTTTGTGTACTTTATGATCTGCGTTTTGTTTTTGGTTTTGTTTTTGTCTTTTGTGTGTGTTCTTTTTTCTTTAAGCGCGCTTTGTTTTTGGCATCATATAATCAATTGAACAAGGTGGGTGTGTATTCATTTCATTTTGCGTATTTTTGGGTTATTCAGTTTCGATGGGGCACTTGCGGGTGATATTGCTGTTGTTTCTTGTTGTTCTTGTTGTTGCTCTTGGTTGGCGTGCATATTGAGAGTCTAACAATTGCCAGAGTTGCATAATTCACGGATTCACTATAATCTATAATAAAAAATACAATACAACAACACAGAAATGGTTTGTAGGCGTACAAAAATTGTGGAGTGTGTTTTTTTTTTTTTTTTGGTTTTGGTTTTTTAAAGGGGGTTATAAGTATCACTTCTTGTCTCTATGTCTGATGATGATGATCGATCCATCATGACCACCTACAGATATAGTATGTGGTTGCTTGTCTGTGTGTATATATATATAGAGCGATATGCAACTAATCGGAAAAAACGGATGTGAATGCAATTGATACGATTGCGTATGCTGCCTGTTTAGGAGGAGTGGCATGTTAAAAGCTACTCAGAAACGCCACGCTACACATGGCTATTTGGGCCAAAATGTTCACTTGCAGTATCCGTATGAGACCGCCGCTCGTGGGTGAGGGACTCACATTGAGGCCAGCGCAGTGCATCTTCTCGGTGGGCATCGCTTGCACAAAATACTCGCGATTGTCCAACGACATGTGGCACAGTGGCTTCTTCTTTTGCGACATTTCATCGTCCTTGTTCTTCAGATCCTCCAACAGTTTTGGGAACCAGGTCAATTCGCACGAACAGTTCAATGGATTATCTATCAAAATGCACATTTTCACATTAGCTTTAAATTTCTATTGTATATATATATAACAACAACTTGCCAGTGATGTCAATTATGCGCAACGTATCGATGACCGGTTCCATGGTATCCTGCGGAATCCGTTGCAACTTGTTGTTCTGCAGATTCAGCGTCTCCAGCGAGTTGAGGTTCTCGAATAGGGTGCTTGGTAGCACTTTGATGCTGAATTCGTAAGGTAAAACAATTCAGATTATGATTGTAAAGTAAATCTGGTACAGTGGTCACTCGTAAATTAAAACCTTTTGGCTACAGTGGCTATTCTTATGTGCGAACTATTTTATACATATTTTTCTTTTAAAAAATATATTATATATATATTTTAATATACCATATTTTGTATTCCTATTAAAAAGTCTCAAATCTATAAATGGAAAATAGAAAAACAGTTATCAAAAATAAGAATTTTAGTTTGTGAGCTGCCATTTATAGAATCTAGCTTCTTTTTAGTTCTAATTCTTGAGCGACCAGTGTATTTGTTTTGTGCACTTCTGCGAGCTTTACTCATTCTTCTGCAGATTGAGGAAGGTCAGCGAATCGCCGTATCCGGTAAAAGCATCATCGGCCAGAACATTAATATTATTGTTTCGCAAATCCAAGTGGCGGAGTCGATGCAACGGACGCAATGCCTCACTGGGTATGGCATGAATATTGTTATCGCCCAGACGCAAATACTGTAGATTCTCTGCGAATTGAATATTATTATATCATAATTATAAAGGTAAAAGCTCCACTCTCCACTCTCCACTCTGCACTCTGCTTACCCTCCAGACCCTTGAATGCATCCTTATCAATAATACTGATCTTATTGCCCTCCAATTCCAACGAGTTGAGCAGACTTAAGTGTGTGAATACATTTGCAGGCACGGTTGTGATCATATTATGTGCTAATATCAACGAATCCAAGTTCTGTAGACCTGTTTAATGCGGTTGACAAACAACAATTAAATACCAATTACAATGAAAAGATTACAGCAACATTACCCTCGAAATCGCCCTCACTGATGGTACGAATCTTGTTCTCCTGTATCTCGAGTTTCTTTAGCGTGTCCAATATCGAGAGGGCCTTTTGGGGCACATTGGTTAGATCGTTGCCACCCAGATTCAGGCGCTTCAATTTCCTAAATGTTTAATTCAGTTAGTGGGTGTCAAAGGCCAGTTGATCAACAATCAAATACTTACTTCTCCAGGCCGCGGAACGCTTCGGGATCGACTTGTGTTATTTTGTTCTCATAGAGTGTAAGTATCTCCAGTGTGTCCAGTCCCTCAAAGGCATTGTTGTGTAAGACCGTTATTTTATTGTGATTCAAGTTCAAAATTAACAAGTGATACAAATGTTGCAGTGCCTACGGAAACACGATAAACAGGTTAAGGACTATAGAACTATGTTATTGCAAAGTGAACTTAAAAGAAAGTCATTTCACTCATTAATTTAATTGGCATTTGAAATACTCTTAAAAAGTGCAGCTTATCAGAATGCTGATATCAACAAATGCTTGTTAATTGCACAGCCATCAAAGATGGTCGCCTTTTGGAATACTGATATCGATAAGTGCGCTGATGGTATTAATTTAAGCTGTATTGATATCGATAACAGCAAATGTATCAACATTTGAAAAGATTGGTCTCGGTTATTTGAGTGAAAAAACTAATAAATTACCTGAGACGGCACAGTTTTCATCTGATTAAGCGAAACATCCAGCTGTGTAAGTCCTTTGCCTGCAATTGAAGCAAATAATATTATTATTATTAGTATTGTTATTATTATAGTCTATGAATATGGAAATGTCATCTCATGTGGAACACTTACCCAACGAACTCAGTGCATTCTCCTCAATTGCCGCCAAACTGCTGTTGTGTATTGTCAAATGGCGGATATCGAGGGCAAGAAACACAAAGCCTTGCAGCTTGGGCAGATTATTGTGTCGCAGCTTTAGATAGAAGATAATTGGACTCTTGCCCTTCAGTGTGCCCATCGACTTGGTAATGTGCACCAGATCCGTTGCCTCACACAAAACATCCAATCCATTCTTTTTCACCGTACAAATGCAGGGCGAGATGTCGCTCTGCTCCGGACACACCTGTTGCGGTGTTCCCTGGGCCATCGTCTGACCCAACAGCAGCGGGAACAGGAACAGCACACAAACAACACCTACTGTCGAATGCATAGATTGAGTGGAATACAGCCATTGGCTCCTTTGTCCTTTGTCCATGTTGCTCACAGCTCACAGCTCGGATTCACTCGTATTAGCAAAAGCCTGTTCTCTGTCCGTCTGGTGTCGGATGTCTGTGATGATGATATTTACAATTGTGTCCCTGTGTTCACAGTAGAGAGAGAGAGAGAGAGCGGGAGAAAAATGAATAAAATTTAACTACAACGAAAAACGAATTACAAATTAAGCGCACAAAGCGCGATTTGATTACTGTGTGTGTGTGTGTGTGTGTGTGTGTTTGGCGGATAAAAAATAAATTGAGCTAATTGAGCAGAGACTTGATGTACAGTCAAGTGCCAGGCCGAATGGAGTCTGACTGACTGAGTGACTGGCTTTCTGTGTTCCAAGTCCCCGCCGCACGCAATGAGAAATGCAAATGCGATTGAAATTCGCCGTGCGATTTACTCACCTAAAATGTTTGTCCGTCGCTATTTGATCAGTGCCAAATAAAACATGCTTCTTAATGCGTTGCAATTTCTTTGAGGTGCTCAAAACGAAGATGGCCAAACAAGTAAGTTCATCGTTCACTTTTCTCACTCACACATTTGCGACAAAAACACACCCAACTGGGTGGCTTGCGCTGGTTTGGGTTGCTTGACTGTTATGGGTGGTTGGATGGTGGGTGGTGGGTGGGTCTGTTGCTCAGATGAAGAAAGGGGCGTGTGCTTGCGCGCGGCTTAACGTGTTAAGTAAACTCGGTCAGAGTGTGTGTATAACGATGTAACGGAAAATCGATATCATATTCCAAAGAGGTTGTTGAATGACCAAAGTTTCTTTTCTCTGTTTTTCTGTGTGAGACGCCAACGAGCAGCGAGTTAAGTGCACATATTTGGATTTTGCTAAATTATTTAACCGAATGTGAGTCTATTTCAATTATGGTCAGTCAGTGAAAAAACAGCAGCAACAACAACATCAGCATTATTCTTGCCTAGTTGATGCAAGTTTGAGATTTATTTCTCGTTTCTTTTTTTACTGCCGCGCGCCGACACACGCATTCGTGGTGTATGTGTATAGGTGTGTGTATAATGAAAAAATAATGTGTGTACTGAGAGCGCGTGTAAGAAGCACGTTTACTTGGCAAAACCGACGACTGCGGACTGAAGTCCAAATTGTAAATTGAATGTTTGCCGTTTATTGCGTTGGGGGTTGATTCGTTACTCAACAGTGTTAGATAGTTGTGAAATAATAGCGTTGCCACCTAAAGTGAATAAATGGCCACCCTTAAAAAAAGCGATACACAACTATCGAATATCGAGATTGGCTCAATGAAACTATCGATATATATCAGCTGTGTGGACCGAGTTTGTGTGTCTGCCAAATTCAAATTGAAATTCAAAAAAGCCGCGAAATCCGAGGAAGTAAAATAAAAATCAGCTTATCTGTTTTGATATGTGAAATTAAAAGTAATCATAGCAGGCATTCCCATTCATTCTTTTTCAAATATTCTACAATCATATGCGTATTAGAAATTCATTGTAATACATCTTTTTCCGTTGAGCAAACCAAATTTTTCCGAGTTTTCTTTTGAACATATTTTTATACATTGTTTCATTTGAAAAAGTTCGTAAAATGGGTAAATTTAATAAAGAATTATTGGTGAAGCTTCTGTGCGAGCTGTTGGCAAGTCTATTCGTCCAATTCATCGGCTGTGCACTGCCCGCACAAACTGGACTGCACTATGCATTTGGCTGGGGCGCCGGTGTACTCGCATCAACTCAAGCATTTCGAATTGTGTCTGGTGCACACATCAATCCTTGCATATCCATTGCCGCAATGATACTGCAGAATGTGGAAATTTTAGATGGTTTTCTCTATATACTTATGCAACTTATTGGATCTGCCCTGGGATATGGCGCAGCCTATGGTTTGTATTTTAAGAAGGGCGTGTCTACGAAATTTTGTGTGACAATGGTACACATCGATCCCTGGTGGAAATCGATACTATTGGAGTTTTATATGACCGGTGCTTGGGTGTTCGCCATGTGCGCCTCGTGGCACACGAGCAACGAGAAACTGCTGGAGTCCATATCGTTGCGCATTGGACTAGTCGTTCTTGCCGCGACTCTTGTTGGAGTGAGCATTTTATTTATGCAATATTTAAATCATTTTTCATTTTATTAACGAATGTGTGTCTTCCAGACGGAGGCCACCGGCGCCTCCATGAATCCGTTCCGATCTCTCTGGCCAGCAGTTGTTGCCCAGTATTGGGATTATATCTGGATCTATTTGGTTATACCACCGGTTACGGCCGCTCTGCTGGGAGTTTGCTGGCGATTCCTCTACCTGCAAGGCAAGGATGAATCTAAAGCTGAAGAGTAGATGAAACCCTAGCTCTTTCGGCTAATCTCATCATCTTGGTGTACTGGCTTTCTGCTTATTATCAAGTCGTCAAATTAAAGTGAAAAGTTTATAACGTTCTAAATTGTAGTCTCGGAAATGTCAGATATATTTAATAAAAATTTGTTTACGGTTGCAATCATCATTTTTATTTAATTCACCGTTAATCTGCAGACGGATTTCGATAGTCGTAGTGTGTGTATCGATAGAAATTATCGAACGAACGAAGCAGGCGGAATATGAAAATTATAAAGTAGGCCTTCGATTTCTGAAATTTGTATTTTTCCGTGTTTAGCTGAAAATTCAGTTCAGTTAAATTTTAGTGCTGTTTGGAAACGTAACTAATTTTTTCCTAACATAATCGTAGTTTTTCTAGTTTCTCAATTTTTGTCTACATCGAAAAAAAACAAAAACAAATAAATTAAATAATGGGAAATTTCAAATTCGATAAGGACCTGTTAAAAAAACTTTTGGCCGAATTTACAGGAACGGCAATGATACTAACACTTGGCTGCTGCATGAGCACACATACAGCACATGGCGTCAATTATGCCATCGGTTGGGGTCTCATTTATCTGGCGGCCATTCATACATTTGCCTTTCTGAGTGGCGCTCATCTGAATCCGGCTGTTAGTGCAACTGCCACCATTGTTGGCGTGATGGAGTGGCAACTGATGTTGTGCTATTGGCTGGTTCAGTTACTGGGCGCACTTTTTGGCTTTGGAATGGCCTATGTTGCCATGCCGAACAAGTCGGGAAAAATTTGCATACCTCCGCATGCCCATTCCGAAGAAGTCAAATTGATGGGCATCGAGCTATTCATGATGATGATGTTCCTCTTCGCTTACTGCGGCATCTGGGATAAGCGTAGCGAGAGTGCCTACGATTCAGTTTCCGCACGCGTCGGATTCATAATTGCTGCGTTGTGCTGTGCATCGGTTAGTATAATGGATATATATCTCTCCTCAATATCTGACTAATGAAAGTCTGCATTTGCATAGACCTACCACACCGGTGGCACCCTCAACTTCTATCGTAGCCTGGCACCAGCCATTGTCCACGTCACATTTGGCGGCTTGTGGTGCATATTTGTTGCCCATTTGTTGGCCACTATTATTGTTGCTGTATTGTGGCGTTTCCTTATTGCTGCCGAGGAACCCCAACCCATGGAGTAAAGTAAATTTGTCGATATCATAAAATCATATAAATGTATGTATATAACTGTTGTTAATACATTTCAAAATTGATACCCAATGCCCATAAATCTACAAACGTGATTCAACCGTAGATATGACAGTGGGTATATTTTTTCCGTTTTGATATATGTAGCGAATAGTATTTAAGAAAATGAAATAAATTACCAATCTTATACTAAATCAATAACCCTAAAACATGATTAAGCCGATGGTATGCGAGTACATTTCTGTTTATTTTTAGGATCTTTGGAAATCGCTAATCGCACAGTCGATTAAAAGGACATAAGACTGTACACTTTTAAAGCTAGAGTTACCAAATTTAGATTGTTTGGCGACGTCTTATTGACGTGTTATATATCGATACAACCAAATATCTCACACAATCTAAGAAGTAGAGTCACCAACCTAGAAGTTATTACTAGTACATATTACTAGTAAAAAAAGCTTTAAAAGCGGAAAAAAATTTTCGGGTCTAAAGCCACAAAGGCCCAAATCTGCTACACTTTTAGGGCCACAATTACCAAACTATAAGGGTAGATTGCTAGAAACCTGCTCGTAAGATTGCGAAATCTACAGCAATTTAATAGATTGGGTTACCAAATTTGAATGACCATTCAATGATCGACGCACACCCACCAACTGCCTCCCCCTCACCCACCCTTTGCCACCTGTGATCAGCTGTCGTTACATTAGTTGTTAGTAATAAATAATACAAATATAATAAATTTTAATTGACATTGATCACATTTGGTAAGAAACCCTCGAGTGGCAGTTCAGAGTATATCGTAGTCGAGCTCACTGAACTTCAGCATTCTTACTTGTTATAGCCTGAACCCATTAAAAATGGGTAAAAAGGGTATAATGATTTTGTGCAAATGTATGTAACAAGCAGAAGGAAGCATAAATTATATATATTCTTGATCAGGGTCAACAACCGAGTCGATATAACCATGTGCGTCCATCCGTCCGTCTGTACGAACACGCAGATCTCAAGGACTATAAGAGCTAGTCCTTTATAGGTTCACGTAAACCAGGCTCAGATCAAGTTAGCTTTATTTTATCGATAACTGCCTCCGTTTCTCGATTATCGATACATTTAAATTTCCGATAACAATAAATGCTTAAATTTTAAAGGCAGAAGCTAAATCGTAGTCGTAAATCAGGTAAATCGTAGTCGAACTCACTCAACTTCAGCATTCTTAATTGTTTTTGTTTGGATTTCATCATGCATATCTACGCTGGGTATGAGCAGGAGTTACACTTAAACAAGTTGTAGATTGTCAATGCTGCACATTATTTTTAAGAAAGTACATATCAAAAATGTAATATTGTGGCTTACTTTTAGTAAGCAGAGTTTTGAATTTCTTGCGTATTTTTCTAAAATATTGCGGGGTTTTGCTTTCTATGATCGTACATAGAAGAATTCTTATATAAGCTTTTATTAATTACATATTTAAGATTTCACATACATATATACACTAACACAATTTACATAGTTTATAAATTCATATAAAAGATTACGATTTTATGGGGATTCAAATCCAAGCTTTTTGGGTATATCGAGTCAAGCGACTTCCCAGATTTTTTACTTAAAAATAAATTAATCAAAAAAAAAACTTTTGGGTGTTTTTTTTATTTGAAACCGATTTTCCAAATGTCAGAGCGATTATTTTATCTGCCAAAATATAAACTATTTAAGCAGACTTGTGATGCAGCTAGAAATATTCACTATTTTCATCGCAGACAGTAGCAGAAGGTGTATCGATTTGGCCCCAAAGCCTGGCAAGTTTTAGTGGCAGTCAGTGAGTTTGGGCACTGAAACGCCTTTGATGATGATCAGGTTACAGCCGCACGTGGGCGTAATTTTCTCGCAATTAGGATGCGATTACGATAATGTGACCGTTGTGCGTTGTTCTCGTCCTCATCGAAAGGGTAATTGAAGATTGTGGATAGGTGATGGTGTTGCTGCTGCTGCTGCTGGTGTTGGTTTCTTTGTGTCCAGACCCTTGCTGCCTTGCCGCCTTGCCGTGTGGCCACGTGCCAGCAGAGACGCCTTCGCGCTCACTGACTCGTCCCGGCCCGGCAATTGTCAGAGACGCAGATGACTGTTGCGAATAGAGGTTGGCGGGGGGGAGTCGGTGGACAGGGGGAAGGGGTGGTTGACAGTTTCAATTTGCAAGCTTGTTGCCTTTTGCGGAACGTCTTGGGGTTGTTTCAGCTGGCGGATTAAGGTTTCAGACAGTCAGCCAGCTGCTCGATGCTCGATGCTGTGCGGTTTCTGACATTCTGATTATTGTGGATCTTGACTGGGTGGGATTTACATACACACGCACATATCTAAATATATATATAGCTATATATATATAGAATTTGTACTGAATTTGAATTTCGACAAAGTGCAAAATCCTTTGCACTTTGAAGACTGATTGACTTCTTATCCTTGAATGGATTTGAATAGAAATAATATTACGCTGCAGGGGGGGAGGCTCACCCTCCAGCCTGTGTGTGTGTGTGTGTGTGTGCGAGTGTTGATGTAGTATAAACAAGCGGAAGATAATCAAGATGTAAAGCACAATCCGACAAGCGAGTGGCGCCTGCGAGTCCTCTCCCTCTCTGTGAGTGTTTGCAGCTCGGCTGAAATTTAAAACCAAACAAACCCGTTGCTGGAATCAAAAGCCAAGCGATGGCAAATTACAGCGCCTGCCGCCTTGCGCAGTTACAGTTACAGTATAACCGCTCCCAAAACGGGCAAAAAGGGAGGAGGGGAGGCGGGGTAGGGGGCGGAAAGATACGGTGCGAGAAAAGCGCCAGTGGAAAATTGTGAAACGGATTTTCGCAATTTCACTTTGTACTTTTAAATGGGGAAAACTGTTATTAACTTAATGAAGGAGTGCTGAGCACACACACACACACACACACACACACACATTTTACCTAACACGTGATTCACAGGACGGAAGCAGAGATAACAAAGTGTGGGTTAGAGGGGGAAGTGGGTGGAGTTGGGGATTTGTTGCAGCCAAAGTAAAGGTATTACGGCTATGGGAAATGGATAGGAGTGGTAGCCAAATTATCTGCATAACCCAAATGCCAAGGTGTTAGTAACCTGAATTCAGCACATATAAACAGAATAAAATTATATATTACATAAATAAGATATTTGAGATCGCTTAGATTGAATGGCTGGCAACAAACAAAAATATGTATTATTTATTATATATAGTGAATTGAGGTTAAGAATGTTATGTTTCTTACACCTGGCCATCCAGCTTAAGCTGGTCGTTTGTCTAATTTTTTCTATTATGTAACCATGATATAATTAACAAATCAGAATTCGAATTTTATTCTCATGTTTATTGTTTCATTTCCAAGTTTATATAGAGTTATAAGCATTAAATTGTTAACGCAGATTTATTAAGCTATTTATTTATATATATTTTTTATATAACTGTCTCCTTCTTAGGTGTTTGGCTGCTACTCCAATCCATTTCCCATAAACTTACCCAGTTACTTCAATAATTGCTATTTTTACCCACACTTCCTCATCTGGCTAAACATATTGAAAGTGCTTTAAGATTGCTGATTAGTTAATTGTGTAACAATGTAAAATAGAAAGAAAATAATGAATTTCTAAGATCTTTTAATATATTGTATACACTTGTAAAGGGTATTATAATTTTGTCCACATGTGTATGCCTGATAAACATAACTTATCAGCCGAGTTGGTTTTGCCCTACAAGTCTGTCCGTCTCTCAGAATATTTTTGTCGTATAGCGCTGAAATACCTCAGCTTAAGAGCTATCTTGATGAATCTTGGTATATGTTCTTGTCTTTCCGGAACATAGGTCGGAGATGACCGCAGCGAACCACAGCTGCTAAAAAAAAACAAATTGGCTAAAAGTCAACTTTTGAGTGACATGTTTATAACTTAAATTTTAAGACACTTAAATAATTAGATGCTATATTAAAATATTTCCGTATTTGTATTATTAAGTGTCATATTATTTATAGATAAATATATTATATACACAATAGATCGAGTGCAGGCATCCCAATAATAATAAAAAGATTATATTTAATATTAAAAAATAAAATAATAATAATATGTTAAACTTCGAACTAAAATTCAGAAGTCGGCCAATTAACACAGGTCTACAAGAAATATATAGAATTAAATAGAAATAATATAGCAATTAATATTAATAAATAAAATAATAATAATATTTTATATATGTTATATTTTTAAATATACTTATATTGTCGTTGAATATTTAGAGATATTCCTTTTGACACATCCCAGAAATGCTTTTAATATGTTAATGTATCCAGGGAAGTCGCCACGCAGTCAAAAGAAAACGTCATATATAGAATTACTTGTATTTGGCCAATTGATATTATCAATTAGTATGTGTTCAGGCTGCGGATATGCTGGCCCTCATTAGCTTGGCCCCAACTTGACGCAAGTAAGCGTCGCTGTTGCATATTTAACAAGTGTTAACACAAATCCCTCGCTTGCTGTAATTAAACCAGGAGATACATTGGCTGCACACACTAACCCACCCACACACACACACACACACACACACACACTCGCTTGCTAACAACATATTGTATATGGTAAATATATCTGTGTCTGCAACATGTATCTACATGCCCTATGTGGCATGTGTGTGTGTGTGTGTGTGAATGAAGCTCATCCTGTAAAGTGGCAGGTTAAGTAAACAGTTTCATTGTGCGAATTCAATTAAAATTTATTCAAAACGTCAACGGCAGCTTCTCAAAAACTGCTGCTGCAACGGCCAGTAACAGCAACAGCAACAGCAACAGCAACAATAATAGCAACAGCAACAGCAACAGCAACACAAGCTAGAGTATCTCAAAGTGTAACTGTAACATAAAATACATGCATACATACATACATACAGATACGGAATCGTGTATATATAGATAGATACACATGTTTTTGGGGCTGCCATTGGCAAAGAGGGTGTGTCCTAGGCAGCGACACGCCCCCCACAGCCTGATTGCGATTGCCGCACTTGCGATGAAGCGAGACAACCCTACAATATACTCGAGAGTTATAACTGTAGTTGTTTCTGTATCTGTATCTGTGTAAGCTGTGTAAATGTATCTGTAGCTGTAACTGGCAGTTGTTGCTGCTCTTGGCACTTGTCGGCGCCGTCGTTGCTGCTGCTGTTGTTGTTATTGTTGTTGTTGTTGCTGCTGCTGCTGTTGTAAGTGGTGTAAATGGCAATTTGTTGTCTGCTGCCTGCCGTCGCCCCCGCACGGTAGCGATAATCAACATACCCCATCAGCAACAACAACAACAGCAACAACAACAGCAACAGCAGAAGCAGCAGTGTTGACAGCATATGTATCGCCGTCTATGTATCTGTAGCTGTATCTGTAGCTGTAGCTGTAGCTGTAGCTGTATCTGTATATCTATTCACTCGCATTCGCGCATTTTGTGCCATATCATCGTCGTCGTCGTCGTCGCTGCTCTGTCATCATCATTATGATCGTCCATTTTCCAAGTGTCTTATTTTTCGGGTTGTGTATTATTTCTTTGTACGAAAAATGTATGTATGTATGTATGTATGTATGTATGTATATATGTATATGTATGCATGCATGCATGTTTGTATGTATACCTGCCCCATTGGGTTATTTTCAACTTCCGCTGAAGCAGAGCACGTCGACAACGTCGCTCGTCATCCCATCCATCTCATCCCATCAGTCAGGTATCCGCAGGCGCTGCCCCAGTACCTACCACGTCCCCTCACCCTGCCTCTGTCACTCCACTTCTTTTGGCTTCTTTGTTTTTTTTTTTTTTGTTATGATGTTCAGTTGTAACTAATAAAATTACTCAACAACAAATCGTATTTGAAGTTGGCCAAGTATTTGAAAGCAGCCAAAATGTACAGGTGTACTTAAGCTGGCTATATTCTTCTTATAAAATAGCCTTAACGGTTTTTATGTAACACAACTGTTATATAGAAAGGGAAATGACACTATTGTTAAGATACATTTAAATATACATCTTACATGAAAAATTCACAATTGGTTTTCTTACGACAATCTAAGCATAATCTTTGGGAGCTAAAATCTTAAAGATTGAATGTTTTGGTTTATATGTTAAAAATATTTAACTCATATTTTTATAAGCCGTTTGTTGAGCATCTACAACTAGATATGGAAAATTGTTTGATTACAGATTTGAAATACAGATCTGAGACAATAGTTTAGACACACGAAAAAATATATTGCATGAAAAAGGCATAGTTTTTTTTATGATATACATAAGAATTACTTAAATATGAGAACATCTTCCAGCTACTGTTTTTTTTTTTTAATAATATTTAGTTTGTATTTCTGTTTCTTTTTTATATTTGCATTTAATCCAAAAACAAAAATAATCCTGTAAAAACAAGTGCAGTTCGCTAACAAAAATATTTATTCGTATTTTTTTATTTATTTTTACATGTTATATTTATTTTTATTAATAGATATTATACGTAGACAAACTAATGTTCAACGCATAAATTATAACTAATGATTTAACACTAAGTTCATAACATAATTTATTTATATTTCAGCTGTAATAAATTATATTTCAAACTAACCTCGAGATTTGAAGTTGTTTTGATAAATCTTTTTGAAAAAGGTACATTTAATAAAATAAGCTTTATTTCAAACGTGGTGATTTAAAGCAGCTTTGATAAATCTTAATAAAGTGCAGAAATAATAAGAATAGTTTAGATCGTTTTATGCTATTTATATGTATACCTCAATATTACAGGTCTGACAGAAATTTATAGCTATTATTTCGATTTGAATATTAATTAAAATCTATAAAAATTTCCACTACAAAAAAAGCTGATTTTTATCTACATCTCACAAATATGATTAATAGGAATGGTCAGTTTCTGTTGAATTGATCTAATCTAAGATATTTTTTGAAGCTACCCTTTAAAAATGCCCTCAAAAGTATCCTGTGCAATGCCAACCATTCAACACGTTTGCTCACCAACTGCAACAACAACAACAACAACGACGACAACAATGCTTGTGTGACAACAGACAGCAATGGCTGGCAAGAACAACATCTACAATAACAGAAATTGATGATAATCATAATTATGATGATGTTGATGATGATGATGATGATGATGATGATGTTGACGAGTTGCAGTAACGAGAGGAACGACATTTCGCGCTAACGAATTCAATTGAGTTGAATTTTTCATTTAACGTTTGTTTAACTTTTCTCTTCTTTTTTTTATTTGAACGGTAAAACGCAGTCGGCAGCAAACCAGCCACAGGGATTCATACGAAACACAGAGATGAGCCGTTGGTTAAGGAAGACCATCATCATCATCATCATCGTCATCATTCACAGTTACTCCACATGTATAACAAGTACACATGTGTGTGCGTGTGTGTGTGTGTGTGTGTGTGTATATATGTATGTACATGCTCGGTTCTGATTGTGCCAATGGCTGTTGGCTGCTGGCTGCTGGGTGTTGTTGTATATGTATGTGAAATCGTAGTCGCCCATAAATTTATGCCTAATGGCGATATTGTTGGATTCAGAGACGCACCCCCTGACCCCTTGGCGACCCCTCGGCTGGTTGCTGTTGCACATTGTGTCGCTGTCGTCATTGTACTTGATTATTAAATGACACATTATGTGATTTTCAACATGTTTCTGAAACTCTGCTCGGACA
Organism: Drosophila glabriapex; assembly: GCA_035042305.1. NCBI lineage: Eukaryota > Metazoa > Arthropoda > Insecta > Diptera > Drosophilidae > Drosophila > Drosophila glabriapex. The sequence continues at coordinate 19,748,878 of JAWNLN010000046.1, forward strand.
GACAAAAGAGTGCAGGGGACAGGGGCGAGGGAATATGGCTGCGCCAGAGAGGGTGAGCTGCTATAGGTGGAGGCACAGCATCGCAAGCGAATCCTAAGCAGCAGCAGCAGCAGCAGCAGTTCATAGTACCCACTTCAAATGGAATTTAAAGCAAACCAAATGGTCGACTGAATGTTTGAGCCTCCCCACCCGCTCCCCCTTCTTCTTCTTCTTCTTCTTGTTCGACTTCCTCTTCTTCCACGCCCCCTTGCTGTATCTGTCAGCCAGTTACATGAGCATATGACAGCCATAGAAGGCATTTTATAATATGTTCATTGAGTACGTGAGCTTCCTGTTATACCATGTCTGTGGAAGGGCGCCGACTTACACCGAGCATCCGAGCATCCGAGCACATGGGCGTAGTCAACGATTCGGATCGGATATTCAATTTGTATGGCTTAACTTCCGGTTAGAGATCATCACTTTCTATTTGAGTTTGATTTCTCTTCTTCCATATGCAATCTTTAATATTGTAATAATTATTTTTATATTGAGCTCGAATTGTTATTATGGTTATTAGCTGGTCCAATGTTATCTGACTTAAATGTTTCCCTCTGAGAATCATCTGAACTCCAAATATAATTGGCCCAAAATGTATTCATTTATTATTTTAAATTTCCCTTTGATTGAGAGTCATCTGTGGGGATGGTTTGAAATTTCGAAATGTTATTACTTGTAATGTAAAGTGTAATTCGCTTTTGAGTATGGTTTGACATCCTTTTTAATGTTGCATTTACAATTTTAAACACGTTTTGTTGTCGAAATTCATGTTAAAATGCTATACCAAAAAATTGACTAGGCGTTCCAAAGGTCTTCTTGATGATAATCTTAAGTTTTACGATTTGTTCCATGTGACTCTTCAACACCGCCTCAACCTTAAACTACTTGACTCATTAATGTTCTAACCCAAATAAAACCCTTGAAATTTTTGATCAAAAAAAGTTAAAATGGAGGCGCTAAGTAACTTTTTCGACTGAAAATAATCCATTCAATTTAAATCAATTTAGCCATTGCCATCGGACGGCCCCCTTTTCAGTTACCAAACAGTTTCGTAACTACGTCACTGGCTGAAAGTTTATTTGTAAATGGCGCCGCATGGTCGCGCCTTTTGGGTTGGGCGTAAAACCACTCCCCCTTTCGCGCAGAGTCATAGAGTCGATAGACTCCGCAGCAGCAGCGGTGAGCGAAAGAAAGTGTTCCAAAACCACCCCCGGAGTAAAGAACTGAATGCCACAAGAATCCGTTATGTGGCTCAGCAGTGGTTCAGTTGCGGCGGCTGTTCTAACATTCCAATCCAAATCTCGAATTTGCTCAAACTTTGTAGTACAAATAAATGGGAATTGCGTACACTTCCCTGCTACTATATACGTGTGTCTACCCCGCACCCAGAGACGGGTCACAGTCGCAAATGCAGTCACGACTCCGGGGCACGCCTTTTGTGCTGCATAATGAAATTAAAAAATAAGTTACTGTTGCCCAACACAACGAACGCAAATTCATGGAGCGAAAAGTCCATTATATCATTAAGGAGGGCACAATGTATTCCCATACAATTTGAGTTGGCAAAAAAAAAAATCAAAAAAAAAAAAAGTGGCAGGAAGCACTGCCAATCAACTTGCTGCGTGTTGTGTTCCACGGTTGAGATTCAAATTACACAGCATTGCCAAATGTTAGCATTATATCTGCAAAAACCACCAGATATATAAGCATTTCAATATAGGGGTGATTTCGACTCTCTCTAGTACTAAGTAGTTGGAAAGGGCTGTAATTTATTTGTGTCGGTGACTTTTCTCAAGTACTTATCATTAGAAAAGTCACCGAAGTTAATTACGAAAATCACTTGGGCATTTCAAATGAAAACTATTGAAATTATTTCCATTTCGAATTTTGAATACGCTCATAAATACAATATAAAAAATAAATATTTATAGAATCATTTCACTTTTATATGTCTAAATGTTGAGAAATTGCAGAACCAGTAAACTTTAAGAATTAAACTGTCAAAAAATTAATTTATTTTTTAAGTATCGCTTCAAGCTTTTAATGGGTTTGGCAATTTTCCTCATAACTCAGAGAAAAGGCGGAATAACTAAGTATAAGAATAATAATTTAAATATATTTTAAATTATAATTTCAAATGAATTCAAGTCGATACAAGATATTTTCTTACCGTTTTGGGAATTTCCTTCATCGATATTTGCTTTCTAAACACATATTTTCAGTCCGAACTGAGTAGAAGTTGAAAAACTAGAAATATGACCGTATTTTTGAACATCGCTCTCACATTCTCATACAACTGGCTTAATGACTTAGTATTTAAATCTAATCCATGTTCCATTTAGGCCTTACAGCTGCTATTGTTAAGGGAATTTTGTCTTTTATCTCGTACCTCAAATCTCGTGTCTAGACTTGCCCAAAATCAAATTTGTCATGGTGTCAAATGCATTGCCCACAATTCCAGCACTCAAATTGCGTTCACAAAATTTTAAAGATATTGATTCCTTGGCTTTGGATTACCATTTGGCTGTGGCCAGTTTTCATTGGGCTTGGGCAATTCATTTCCTTTACACGTTATTACTTTTGTGGATTTTTTTTCTGAATTTCTTTTACACTATCTCTCGCTTTCTCCATCTATCTATCTATCTATATCTATCTATCTATGCATCGATGTTATCGATTTACGACTGCGGCGGCTCATTTCCGTTTACGATTTTGCCATGGCTCAAATAGGGAAAACCAACTTGGCCAGCACAGGACAAAATATGATGATTGCACATTAGAGCAGGGTTGATGAGAGGCTGATGAGAGGCAGATGAGAGGCCCCAGGTGAAAGTCAAGCAATTGCAATGAAATGCGTTTAATATCATGTGCGAGCCGACTCTTAATGTTAATTACACTATTATGACAGCTTTGTGGGTCGCGATGAATAATTATCACCTCATAAATTGTGACAAACCGCAAGGCGGTTTTTATACACATACATACAAATATGTAGTATATACTACATGTCAGATGCCTGCTGTCGAGTTGCAGCTTACTTCGGTAGTAGATATTGCTGTTGTTGTTTCTGTTGTTGTTGTTGTTGTTATTGTTGTAGTTGCTGAGCTGGTTGGTTTGTTGGCCCGAGCCGGAGCCAGAGCCGGAGCCGGGCAATGATTAATCGCTCAGGTTATTTGAGTCGCTTGCCAGCCGCCAAATGCAATCAACGTCCGACTCGCCGCTGCTGACAAACGTAAATGTTGTGAAAAGCAAATCTAATTACACAAATGCTCGCCGACTATTTGAAAATGGGCAATTTCTCAAGATAGTTATCTAATTAATAGGCCCAGCCCAGTCAGCAATCTACAGTCCCATTCACAGTTCACATTCACAAAAACAAAAAAAAAAACTAAAAACAAAAAATAAAAAAAACACATACAACATTCCCAACGTCGACACCCATGCCAGTCATATCCACTCTTAATGAGTTATGTTAAGAACAATGGCCAGCGCCTGTATATATAATACCCTCACCTCAGTTTCCCCCCTACCCCACTACTGTTACCTGGCCCAGCAACTTGCCAAAACACTGCTCCGAATAGGCGTTACAACTATTTATATAAACGTCAAAAAAAGAAATGCTTATAGAGGTAGTTGTTTGACCTGCAGTTACCCTGTATTTAGTTCTAGTATTAAATTGCAGATACTATCAGAGCTTATAATTATTGTGAGGTTAGATAATAGTTGGACAATAAGTCGACTCAGGCCAGAATTGTCCCGTTGTGTTAATAATAAGGTTAATATAAGACCGCCTCTGTTCTAAATTTGGTATCTTTAGCTGAAATAGTTCTGACAAAAACTATTATGCAATAAAATATATACATATTTCCTTAAATAGTTTAAAAGTTGAAGGCTTGTTCTTCGAATTTTAAGCAGTCTTAAATTGGATGGGGATAAATAACAATTAGAGATGAGCTGATTATGAACTGATTGGTTTTTATGGGGTTTCTCAACAATTGCAATAAATATTAAACTATTTTACATTTAAATATTACTAGAATTATTATGTATTTTGTACTTTTTTAATTTTTAATTCGGATACTCTATTTTAATGTTATATAATTAATTCGTAACTTTAATTTAATTGGAAACTTTTATTCATTAAAACCAATTTTGAAATTCTGAACTGTTTTTAGTCCATATTAAATTAACAAATAAGCAAAGCAAGTTTTAGAATTTCTGATAGCATATTTTGTGATGAATAATAATATATAAGAATCGTAGCGACTACTAATACAGATCAATAATTTAGGCACCTTACAGAGATATGCCACCTGTTACATAGAATCGGTCACATGCGCACACCCTTTCCCAGAGTATATGCAGGGTATATAAAAAGGCCGCAGCGAAAAAAGAGAGACATAAAGTGGCTGCGATGCGTTCAATTACCCAACAATTGCTGCTGCTGTTGCCTCTATACTCCTCCCCTTCTTTTAAAACAAAAGGCTCATTGAGTGACAATCGAGTGCGAGTGCGAGCGAGATGGCTAACACATGCACATGTCTCGGCTTAACAGTGTGTGCGCATGTGTTTGTGCATGTGTGTATGCATGTGTGTGTGCGTGTGTGTGTGTGTGTGTTATTGTGTCTGTGCGCAGGCGCACAACGAATTAAGCTCATTGCGCATTTGACGCGCCGTTTGACGTTTCTCTTTTGATCGGACAGACGACGAGAAGGTGGATGTGTGGAGAGGGGGAAATGGGTGGAGGGACGGGGTAGAGGCTCATTAATTGACACTCCCTATCGAGGCATAGCAGCCTCGCATAATTGTTGCTGGCTTTTGTTGCTGAGAGAAGTTGGCGAAAGCGGCGCTTACTTGTAATTACATGAAATACGCGCTGAATAATCAGGCGTTTTTAGCACCGTTTAACGACAGTTAGCCCGATCCGAGTTACAATAAAAGTCTGATTACGATTATTAGATGTGTAAAGCAATCGTCATGTCATTAACCGGTTAGCGCTTGTTATGCAAACCGATTTGTTTTGTTTTGTTTTTTATTGCTTTTGCCAAGTTCTGTGATTAGTTGTGGACCGTGGGATAGAACTGGGCTGGGAAAGCTGAGCGGTTAGAGTACCCTAGGGTAGGCATAATTGATATTTTATTGGCAGCAGTATCGTTGCACGACCGCAAACAGATAATTTTGCCCAAAAATGGCAAATTCGATATTGTTGCAGTTGGCCAGTTTGTGGCAGTGTCCCCATGTGATTGGTGTTAATGACTTAATTAAAGCTGCATCAGCAGCAGAAGCATCAGTCTTCTGGTCTGTCTACCTGTTCCAGCTTCATGTTTTAGCTGCATGCTTCATGCTTTATGCCTTATGCTCCTTGCCTTCTTTCAGTAGTCGACAATTTCACACTTTTTGCGTGGCAGCGACAGACGACAGCAAAAACTAAATAAGAGTCCTCTTGTCGAGCGTGACTGACTAGCAGATGCCCCGCACTTGAATGCATTCGATCGAATTTATACACACTTTTTTATTTTTTTTATTTTTATTTTTATGCCTAAGATCGAAATCTTAAAAATGTATGCTTGACTTTGTTAAACATAAAAATGACATTTAAATTAGACAACTAACTGCTGAATCCCTTATTACATGCTAAATATATATGCCTTTATATATATATATATATATATTTAATGATGTTTTCGTCAGGTTAATGTTTTTCAGTCCTTTAGTTTTCAATTTGCCGGGGATTTTTACATGGCATTCATAGTATTTAGTATATACAGGGTATGCATTAAAAAAAGAAGAACTCCAAGCCTGGCAAGTGGTCAACGACAGGCTCAGACTCATCACACACACACACACACACAGCCTAATCTTGTCGAGCTGAGTTGAAGATTTCACGCATGTTTCGTGCCGCGTATCACTTGCCAGGCTGGTTGGGATCGTTAGTGCTGCTCCTCAGTGGTGTTTGCGGTGGGCACGGGCTGATTAATATGCGCAACCACACAGTGCTTATGTGTGTGTGCTGCACACGGTGCACACACGGTGCACACACAGTAGCCGAAAAATCGCCTGGTGACGGCCCGGGGCGCGCAGCTGACACTGAGCCTCTGACATTTCCATTTGGCGAAACAGCCGAAAAATCAGCAATCGCAAAAGCAAATGCGACTCTGTTCTTTTGCCGTCGCCAGCGCGCACTCGTCGACAACAACATCATCATCAAGCCGAACTTGCAACGTTCTGTGTCCTCATCTGAGCGGCATAATTATTAAATGCAGCTCAATACATTTGCCGTGCATTGCTCACATTGTTGGGCAACCTAATGCCCAAAGGCATTCCACTGGAGGGAGCCTTATGACTATGGAATGCAGCCCAATCGCACCAGCAGCCAGCAGCGAAACAACACAAATATGTGACTGGGCCTCCAACTGCTCCTCGCCTGCTCTGGCTCCGACTTTGACTCCAACTCCAGCTCCAACTCTGACTCCAACTCCTACTTCGATTCCTGTCGCTGCTCTAAACGCCGGCGCAGTCTGGCGGCCAAACAGAACGATGTAAATTAAACGAATGCCTGAAGACAGCGCCGATCTTTCATCATCGTCTTTATCGATGCAATCGGGTTCCCTTCCCGATGCGATTCGCCACCCGTTTACCCATATTAAGATGTCTATTGTGATTTGTATACCCTATAAAAAAGATATAACTACTTTAGGCTGCAAATCTGTTGAATAATTGAAACTGAATTTGCTGTTTTTGGTGATCGATTTCACGAATTGTCAAATTATAAAACATGTATACCAAATGCAGATCGTACAGTTTTCACTTCTGGTACTAATATATATTTATATATTCTCTCAAAAGTTGTTTCACAAAATATCATTAAATAAGATAAAAAATAGAATTTAAAATAGTAATTCGCTTTAGCTATGGGTTATGACTTAGAAATCTACTCTTGCGCGGAACTCTGGCTGCAGGGCATATTCTAGTCGTGCCCAAACCGGCTTAGGCACTCTGAGTTGTCTCTTTATTAATACTCGTATTTTTCAATCAGTGCGCCTCGATGCGTCCGGTTTTTTGATATTTTGCGATTTATTAAATTGCGTATAAATTAAAATATTAAATATTTGCAGCGACAAAACTTTTAATTACCAGCCGTTGCTTGCTTGGCATTTTTCGCAGATATTTTCGTTAAATCTTTAAAGGGCTAACGAACCAAGCGGACTCCAAAAATACCCCATAAAACTGGACGAGCCACTCAAAGGACTCTTAGAGGAAAACCAAAAACCGATTTGTCTAACTTTTAAATTGAATTTGAATCCCTTTTGTCAAACTCAAATGCATTCACTATATAATAAATTTACATTGATTTATTTTTTTTTGTATGTTCCTCTCTTTATCGTGGTCTTACAAATTGGTCCAGCTAGGAACATGCAACCTCTGAGCAACTGGCATAAAGGTGTCGACATTCACAATTTATTGTCGCATTTCCAACAAGGCGCAGACACAGGACAGACGGACGGAAAGAGAGACAGTCCGTCCCCTCATGTAAACTGTTCGCATAACATATATAAATATTCAGGTATATGAAATCAGATTAAATTATCCTTAACAAATTGTGTCTCAAAACGCAAAGCACAAAAGGCAACAACAACTTTGACTGAGGGCGACAAATATGGGGATTTTGGGGAACATCAAAAATAAAATGTTGTCTCTTGCGCTCAGCTCGTGTACAGCATATGTAGAGTCCTTCCTAGATTGTCGAGGATAGCTTGGCCAGAAATTTACTTTCTAGCCGCAGGCACTGAATGCCGCACAAAGCACTCTTTTCAGTCTATTAAAACGGTTCGCTGGCTCGCTTGTCGCTCTTGGCCCTTAACTTTTTTGTCAGCTTTGCGGTTAGCCGGCAACCAACAACAACACACTCCCCCTTACCCCGTTACCCCCATTGAGAGCTGAACGAGGCGCGCTTGAAAACACTTTTAATTGCCTTTTAATTGTTTTTGCAAAATGAAATTTTACAGCATAACGGTATGCCAGCATTGAAATCGCACACACATTTGGCCTAATTACATTTCAGCCTTTTGTGTACGCTGGCCTGTCTGCGCCCATCCCTGGCCCATACCTGATCCCAGCGTGGGCGTGTCTTCCACCCGCCCAACGGGGCTGGCGAGCGTACATTTTGTCATTTAATGGACCACTGGGCGCATGATTTCATTGAGCCAGTGACACAGTTTGTGGAGGAGTCTTCAGTTTCAGTTCTGCAGTTGAATATTTTGATTAGCGCCCGAAGCGACGAGTCGCGACAACAATATCACAACATCAGAAGAAGAAGAAGAAGAAGGACCAATAATTACTGCTTCGTTAGGCAATTAGAATGGAACTGAGATTGCTTTTTGAATCAGCGACAAGTTCAAGGGCGCCCCTGTGACTCTACCCAAACTACAACGCCATCAATGTGAATACTCTGGATGAATATGTGGGTGCGTAATTTCTTAGGTAGCTCTATCAATTTTATACTTGGGTTGTGGTGGATTGGCGCAGCAAGAGTCGCTTGCAATTACATGAAATATGCAAAGACAATTTTCGTTATTGTATTCAGCCTACGATATCATTAATATTATATATATGTGGGTGCGTAGTAGCTTAGCTGGCAGTTATATTTCAGAAAAGACTTCAAACATTTTTTTGTAGATAATTAAGTGTGATTTAATTGAATAATTACTTTCGAAATTGATATAAATGAGGATTCTGAAACTATTAAATTTTAAAAAAATTGTAGAAGAAACTAACTTTATGGATATGAAGAATCCTTATATAATATTATGATTCAATTTAAACTTGGAGTTTTCATTGCAATGTCAAATTTGAAAGCATTTGATTTTCAACATACATTTTTAATGCAAATCAAGTTTCTAAATTTGAATGGGGTATTAAAAAATGCTTAATGATATAATTTATCATGGCTCAACTTTTACGAAATTATGACAGTCAAACATTTGAATCGTCAAGTGGATTTTCTGATATTTTAAACAGAAAACCGATTTAAATTTGAATGCTGTCATAATAATGATGGCAACTCATGGTCAAAAATGCATTGCTATTTAGTTTTGATAAACTTACATTTGAGAATTTAGAAATGATATTGTTTCAACATCAGTTGTTAGTTATCAGGTCATTTTGCCACTTAAGCTTTAAGAAATATGTCTATTTTTAGTTGCATAGCTCTATGTTTTTTGCTTATGTATCTATTGCTATCAGCGATTGCCCAACGAAACCCTACGAGACAGACTAAAGCATTTATATATAGTACAACAATGCGGCGACGCATAAAACATATAAGATGAAAGATACTATAATGGGCACAGCCAAAGCCAAAGCCACAGCCCTGCAAAAGTTATCACACACAGTCATCTATTGTAAATCGTTATGGGAGCTGGCGCAATGCGTACGCTATCAAAGTTATGTATCTATGTATCTATTATGAATGTATCTGCAGCCAAGGTAACCCCTAAAGCGGCAATTGTTGTTGTTGTTGTTGCTGTTGCTGTTGCTTGTTGCTGGTTAGTGCTGGTTGGTGTTGGTGTTCGGGCACAATCGCAATCAGTAGCCGTAGTTGCCACCGAAGCCTCGCCTCGCCTCGCCTCGCCACCTCGCCTCCTCTCCTCTCCACCTCACTTGTAATGCAATTATCCTAAATGCTCAGCCAACTACTCAAAAAGTCATCGTTCAGATTTAACAAGAGCCAAGCAGCAGCAACTGCCAGCTGCACCGACACCGGTTTCAGATACAAAAAAGCCTCGTGCAAGCGAGATACGGACACGGATACGGCAATGGTTCTGGCTCTCTGCGTCTATATGCTGCTTACTTTGCTTATATGTCTATGGCGTCGTGTTAATGGCGAATATATACACACACACATACACACGCATATGTACAGCAGTGGGGTGGGGTGTGGGTTGGACACAGTTACGGTTACGGGCACGCCTCTGTATGGCGGCAATTTCGAAAACTCATTTACTTGTGGCATGTAAACAACTAATCTGTTAACACTACGACAAAGCGCGAAACTTACAACACAACACACTCTGCGCCACACACCGCTCTTCACTCTCCACTCTTCACTCGTCACTCTTCAGTCTTCAGACTTCACTCCCCTGTCCCACAGTGTCGCCAACCACCCCGCTTTTGACTGTGTTGTAGCAGGCAGCAAACCGCGCTTGTAAATACATTTCCCTTATTTGACGGCATAATCAAAAGTTTTGCTCTTCTTTTTTACACAATTTTTTTCTTTCATTTCTTGCCTTTGCCAAAATGAAACCTAAATTTCGTATTCTGCATGGATTTTAGGGGTTAGCTGTGCTGGCAAGGGCTGGAAGCTAGGATTTCCTTAGCGGTCCCGTTGGCAGCGAGGTTGACGTCGACCGAGCCAGCCACATAGTATCAAACATTTTGCTACACTTACACAATATGTTGCACTTACAGTGGGTCAACGAATATTGCAAGTTATGAATGCAACTAAATATTTTGCTAATAGTATTGAACAGTCTATTCAAATCAGCTATAAAGGAATCAACAATTTTTTAAGTTAAGTGTTTTAATATTATTATTTATTTAAATAATGTTTTTAATTATATCCAATGATTTGAAAATGCAATATTTATTTAAATATATAGGTTCTAAATTTGGAGTATCTTTGCGATCACTGCGTTTACAAGGATGAACCAATAAGTTGGTGTTATTAACAATATTGACTGTAAAAGTGATGAATCATTATAATACACTTGATTTTGAGAACACAAACATAAACTCAATAGAGAGTCGATGCCAACTAATTTTCCAAAAGATTCTTATTGTTAACTTTCTAATTTATACATAAATAAAATCACAAGTAAATATACTTTTTGAGGCGTATTTTTCAATTGTTTTTATTGTTTGCGGGGTTATTTAAGTTATTTAAAAAATTATAGCTTCACTTTGACACTATTTTTAAGCATAAATTCCTATTGTTTTCATTGTTCGAAGGGTTATTTAAATTACCTTATTTTGGAATATACAATTGTAAAAAAAATATTGCACCAATATGACAAATTTCTTACTGATAAAAAAATGTATTAGTTTTTCAATATTTTCAAATGGAAATTTTTAATATATTGTTTAGTATACCACCATTTTGTATAAGGTAGCAATGGTCTTGTAAAGTATATTAAAATATATTAAATTTTAAGCGAAATGCTCTAGCAAGTAACGAAGCTATATATTATAGAATTGGATCATCAGGAATGTAATCACACTGCTGTCCAAAGATGACACAATTTCTTATCCTTAACTACATATATCATTATTTGAGAGTCTTTGCTTTCTTTTAAGTATACAGCTCTAACTAGCTGCCAAATAGAATGACTGGTTATGCAAATAAATGTGCTGACGTCTCAAATGGGAAACCCTATTTGTTATTTTTATTAGCAATCGAACCACTGTGCAGCAGGGCGCTGCTCTTGCCTGTAGCCTGTAGCTGCCGCTTTATTTGATTTCTTTATCAAAATATCAACTAGCGAACCGCTGCCTTCCTCCTCACGCATCACACAGCAACTGCCCCCACCTCCACCCCTCCCCCCTTGTTCAACACCCATTGCAATTGTAACTGTATGTGTGCATGTATGTATGTAGGTATGTATATATGCATATGTATGTCTGTGTGTGTATGTATAGCAGGGCTTATATACATTTCATTTAAACGCAACCGGGGCTGACTACCACCGCAGCCGCAATGCCGCCGTGCGAGCGAGACAAGTGCTGGCAGTGCTGGCATGCATGCGTGCGAGCGAGACGACTAGTGTGTCATCATCGTTCAGGCCACTCAGCGACTTTTAGTGCGCCCAGGCACGCCTACCCAACAGCCTCTGCTCTCTGCCCCGGGTATGGTGGTGTTTCTCAGTATCCGTATCTGTTACTCAGTCTCTGCTTGTGTGTGTGTGTGCCGCAACTCGTTTCTGTATCTGTGTGTATGTGTATGTGTATGCGTGTATCTGTATCTGTAGCTGGCAGCTGGCAGCAGTAGCTAGTAGCTGCTGCTGGCTCTGTTGCTGCCAGAGTATCTGTATCTGTGGCGCGTCATTGTTGTGCGTTGCCCCGTTGCCATCGTAACCAACGTTGTCGTCGTCGCCGTCGCTGTCGTCGTCGCCGTCGTCGTCGTCATCATCGTCGTTGTCGTCGTCGTCGTCGTCGTCGTCGTCGTCGTCCATCGCATAGTAGGCAGCTCAGTTACAAGACCATTATTTGACGTATTTTTTGTGCGCTCGGTTGTACAGCTTTTGGTTTGGTCGCGTCGGATCGGTCTTGGTTATATCCATAGCACAACGCCCCAGCTTGGTCACACTGCGAACGCAATCCGGATTTGGATCAGCAGCAGCAGCCAGCCAGCCAGCCAGCCAGCCAGTTGCACTTTCGTTGTTGTCGTTGTCGTCGTCGGGTATCGGAATCATTCATTAGCATTCATTTGCTGTAATCATCGAAAAAGGATCCCCAACAAACGTCGCGTGTGATCGATCCACCAAAATGCCAAGTTAATCAACTGAGTGACTTGTGCTTAACAGATATATATATATATATATATACACACACAGAGAGAGTATATATATATATATGCGAAATATCTAGTGACTGTGTGTTTTGGAATATTACAAAGAAAAAAAATATACATAAATACTGTGTGTGGTTTTTGCTTGGGAAAATAGTACTCGTCGATACTAAAATTCTTTCGTTTTGGTGCGGAATAGTATGCGAATTTGTTCACAGTGGATTCAACGCATAAAATGGCCGTTGGACCGACGGAGGGCAAACAGCCGCCCACAGAGACATTCTCGCCGACCCATCATCAGATTATAGCACCCAGTCCGATATTGGCTGTGCCGACGCTGGCCTTCTCCGCCGCCCAAGTGGAAATCGTATGCAAGACCCTAGAGGATTCCGGCGACATTGAGCGTCTGGCGCGATTCCTATGGAGCTTACCGGTCGCGTTGCCCAACATGCACGAGATACTCAACTGTGAGGCGGTGCTCCGGGCCCGGGCTGTTGTCGCCTATCATGTCGGTAACTTCAGGTAGGCTCTCCTCCAAAATTGCCCATTTAGCCAAACGAAAAAAGAAGAAAAAAAAAAAAAAAACAAAACCGGCAAATAAAAAAAAATAAACAAAAAAAAGCATTCAGCTCAAATATCAGCTCTGATTAACCTCGATCTGCTGTTGACAAGGAGCAAATTGGGGGTAATAGGGAGCAGCAGGGGGAGGAAGAGTCGGGCACAATTTGGTTATTCGATAGTTTTTCGGTGAGCTTTCTGTCTGTGTTGAAGTTGTTGGACACGGACACAATGAGCCACGTAAATTAATAAACAATGGCATTAATTTACTAATTAAAGAACTCGACTGGGGCCCCCAAACAACTGCAGCAGCAGACTTTGATTAATAAAACACCGACCTCCGAACAAAAGGCACAGCCAGGATTCTGATCTATATAGGAGTGTGCTCTCTGACATTTCAGCTTCCGTCTCGTCTCTATTGGAATGCTTTTGCACAAAAACTATATTCTCAAGTTACACACACACACACACTAAACACAGAATAAAACTCAAATAAAAAAGCAATTTGAAATTGCCGGAAACAGTTCATTGAAGCGACTACTGACAAGATTTGCATGCTTAGCTTTCAGTTAAACAAAACTCAAACAAATGCCAAGATTAGCTGATCTGAGAACATTTCAGCTTGTTTGAACTCTAAATTTCCCACACGAAAGATTTTATGGAAATGGTTGACTAAATAAATGTATGTCCACAATTAACTGCATGATTGACAAACTACTTTAACTAGTCATAGATACATGTCTCCAGCGCTTACTGTACTGCACTGAAGTTACCTCAAGATCAGGTTATTAACAAGTGGACAAACACGTCTCCACGCGACTCTCCATCTTTGAGATATCATTAAACAAATACTGAAAACATTTATACGTTTTATTACAGCCCGCTTATGGCTGAATCAAGTTTGATATATTGCTTATGACAGCTGACAAACTGGCAACAGCAAAAATATCCATTTAATACATATTTTGCAAGTCAACTAAATGCTAACTAGTCGAATAACGTATTAAAAAATATGAAAATGATTGGGAAATAATCAGTATTAAGTGTTTTGCATAAAACAAGTAATTAAAGCTGCCTGATGCCAGTATTTAAATACTTAAAATGAGTTTAGATTGTGTAACTTTTAACAGTTTAAATTGCTAAAAACTCAATCAATCTTTTAATTTACATTTATTCATCTGCATATTTTTCGCATGTCAATCACTGTCTTAATATAAAGCGAACAAATACACATATATATATATATATATATAAAATCCATACATAATCCAAAAAGAGCTTCTGAAATAGCAAGTGATTTGATTGCTTTGAGCTGCAAAAATAAATGACTTTCAATTAAAACAATTTATTGAACTGAACTGAGCTGTCAACGCCAGTGACGACAATCAATGCTTATGAAATTGTTTCAAAATACGGACGTATGCCGGAGTTAGAAGCGAGCTGAGGAACGACACGAGTCCATTAGTCAGAGCACAGCAGGACATTCAGGACATGCTCAGCAGCTTTTACTTTGAGGGTTGTTCAGCTTGAGTGTTATTTAAACAAGTCTATGGAATAAATACAAATTCTCGTATAATGCTGATCGAGATAGCGAATTAATTTTGATAAATAACTAAACAGTTGACTTGAATCCTTCAGCCAAGACATCTTTCTATTAAATGACAATTTGAATGCTAATCATTTTATTTATTTTATTTATTTTTGTTTTTTATAGGGAACTGTATGCAATAATAGAGAATCATAAATTTACAAAAGCATCCTATGGCAAACTGCAGGCAATGTGGCTGGAGGCGCACTACATTGAGGCAGAGAAGCTGCGAGGTCGTTCGCTGGGTGAGTACCAACTCACACAATATTCCTAGCCATATGCCCAACCAGATCATAACCCTATATCATATAATATATACTATTTGCAGGTCCCGTTGACAAATATCGTGTACGCAAAAAGTTTCCGTTGCCGCCAACGATTTGGGATGGCGAACAGAAGACGCACTGTTTCAAGGAGCGCACGAGAAGTTTGCTGCGCGAATGGTACCTACAGGATCCCTATCCGAATCCAACCAAGAAACGTGAACTGGCCAAGGCCACCGGCCTGAATCCCACGCAAGTGGGCAATTGGTTTAAAAATCGACGTCAACGCGATCGTGCCGCTGCTGCCAAGAATCGGTAAGTTGATCCCAGATGCATCATTAGTTGGCCATTAGAAGAATGTGCAAAAGCCAACAGCCAACAGCCAACAGCATCAACAGCATCAACAGCAGCAGCAGCAGCATCAGCAGCAGCTGAGTAATCCGAGCTGTTGCTGCGCGCTGCTGCTGGCCATATTAAAGCGCCGTCAAGCAAAGCAGGCGTAAACTGATATCTATCAGCATCCATGTGGAAGTGGAAAATAATGTGGATCGCGGGGATCGCACACAGGAGCAGGCAGTAGGCAGTAGGCAGTAGGCCGAGCCGTGTAGTGTGTGCCGCTGCTGCTGCTGCTGCTGCTGCTGCTGCTGGTCGCTGCTCGCTACTCGCTGCTGGCGTTTCCATTTCATTGATCCGTGCCGGCGGCGGTGGCGGCGGCATATCCATCGAAGCGTTCTCAATTTCTGCCGTTTGTTGCGGTCGTCGCTTTTGGCCACATTAAAATGACCGCCGACGATGACAACGGCAACAGCAGCAACAGCAACAGCAAAAGCAATAGCAACAACAACAACTGCTTTATTGAGCAGTTACAACAACAATATTGTAAGCGCAGCTCATGCTTCAGTTGAAAGGTGCAACCGCTTGAAAAATAAAATAAAATAAAATATAAAAAAAAATTGATAAAACAAAAAAAAAAAAAAACGGGGCAAAAACACAAAACTCGACCAATTCGCGCGAAGTTGAAATGAAGAAGATCCAGCGGCCAAAGTGAAAGATGGCAAGTTAAGTGGAATGACATGGCAAGAAAAAGCAAAGTAAGCCCCACTGATCTCAAGTACGCTGCTCCTGCAGATGCGCAAAATATTTCTCAAGTTGATTCTACCTGCTGTGCAGGCAAAGCTACCAAAGCTCCCTGCCTCCCTGCCTCCCTAACCCACCTCCTCCCTCACTCCCCCTCGACCAGTTGCCAACCACATTTTAGCATTCTTTAGAAAAAGAGTTGCAGGCGCAAGCAGCTGAGAACAACCGTGTTTATTAAGTTAGGAGCTCGCCTCGAACTGAATGAATTTGCACAAAGCGCCAACAACAACAGCAACAGCAACAGCAACAACAACAACAACGGCAACAACAGCAAAAAGCGAAGCTGGCAAGCGCCTTTTGGGAACGGGTCATTAGTTAAAATGATGGCGATTATTTCGACTTGTAAGCCTAGCAGCCGGCAAGCGGATACACGCCAACGACCATTACAACTCCATCTTCATCTTCATATCCAACTACAACAACAACAACAAGAAGAAGAAAAAAGCCTTTAGCAGCCTCTCCGTCTGTCTCTGTGTGCGCAGTGCTCCAAAGCGACAACAAAACCAAGTGGCAACAAGTCGCAGCAGTCCTAGTTTTGAGCTGCAGCTCGACTTGGATTTCGAGTTTGGGGCTCTCGTGTAGTCATCGTGCTATTAAGCAGCCAACAAGACAAGAAAGCCGGCAACTCCGACAAAAAAACAAAACAAGACTGATCAGCTTACTTTGGCAAGCAGCAGATTAAATACCCTTCCAAATTGCAGGCAAACAACTTACAGGAATATTAAAGTGCATATAATATAGATGTAGTAGTCGATATTCCATAAATATTATTGAAGCATAATAATACTCTTAACTCGAGAGATTAAAAACTCTAGAAAAACAAAGAAATTTCCTTGACCTTTCAACGAATTCCTTTCAAGGGAACAGCTTGATAATTTTGATTTAACTTTAGCTAAATTTAATAGCCTTGAAAAATACTTGATTACGATATCTTGTAAAAGAAATGAGTTGTTCATACGAGAAATCACATCTCGATCAATAGTTACTATTGGAATTAGACCAATCAGTTGTCCAATTCAGCCAATTACTACGTATATATATAGATATATATGTATAGACTAAAGCAAGGATAGCTTCAAGCTTACATCTAAGCGACTATTATTAGTAATGAAGAATGTATAAAAATAGCTTGAAGACATATTTCTTCAGTTCGCGTTACACGTTGCACGGCAAACCATAAACTCCCTCTCCAAGGGCATATAAAAATCAACAGCAACAAATAAAATATGAAATTAAAAGCCGTTCACATACGACGATACTATACTATATATATATATGTATATCTGCCTGCCCGACTGGCTGACTGGCTGACTGGCTGACTGCCTGCCATTCAATGGGGCATCAAGATCGACAGCGCCAGCAATAATGATGAGCATCAACTGAGACATTCTAACCAGATACCCCCTCGACAGACAGTCAGACACAGAGAGAGACAGTGAGAGAGAGAGAGAGGGGAGATGGGGAGTTCGGGAGAGTTAGGGTAAGGAGAACAGAGCAAATACGAGGCGCTGACTTTTCAAGCATTGAGTGCTGAAAAATTGTTAACATTTTTGCTACTGCACTTGAGCACAGCAGGCTCTTGGCCGTCTTGCCGGGTTTTTGGAGTATCTGCTCCGCGATACGACCGATATACACTTTGATGGTTGTTTTATATAAATATTTTTTTGTTGTTTTTTTTGTAGTCAGTTGGTAAATCAATCATAACAGCAGCTAGACAGAGTCGACAGAGCAGACAGAGCTGACAGAGCAGCATTAGAAAGGCCAAACAGCAACTGGCAGAGCAGCTCCCGAAATTGAGTTATTAAGATATTAACTATCAAATTTAAACAGCTGGCAGTCAAACAGTGGCGCAACACAATTTTCGTCATGCCCTGTTAACTGAGATACAAATGTAATGCATTACAAATGCGCTGCATAAAGCAGTCTTTGGCATGCAAATCGCTGTGCACTTTTGCCAAGTAATGGATTATACTTTAATCGATGTGGTAATCTCTTCCTCTAATGCTTTGCAACTAGTTTGCATTATTATATTTGTGAGTTATCGGAGAAAGACATTTATTTTATCTTTACTTGAAATTTACTAAATGCTACTGTGAGATACATTTTACTAAATTTAAATATATTTTAGGTAAAAGTAACTATGATAAATGATTTTTCTCTTTGCCAATATTTTTGTTAATATTTTCTCAAATAAGAAAAATGCTCTTTGTTACTGGTACTTTTTCTATATTTTATATTTAGGATATTTTAAAAGAATTACTAAACAGTTCAGACCTGTATCAACAGTCATTATTAGTAGCTCCACTGTCAACAGAGTATCTAGCAGTCGACTACTTTTGACTGCAGCATTCTGACTGCCTTAAATTCCTTCGTGAAACAGCACATTTTTCAATGTGAAATATGAAGTTTAGCGGCCTTTTAAAACTCGATAAGAAATGCATCAAAATGTGTGGTTACGTTTAAAAGAAATATCTACAATTTCCAGCAGACAACGTAAGCAAAACTTAATGAAATTATTTGTTAATGGAAAGAATTTGAGATTTGAGATTTGAAATAGGAACAACTGTTCAATTTTCTGTTGAATGTCTTGTGGCTAATTCAATTAGCAAGTCATAGGCTTGAGTTCGTTCAATTATAAAGCACCACTTGATGGACGATCCAAAACGAGAGGGAGTTGAAGATGGATTGAGAGGGAACGAGATGGTTGGTCGAGCGAGAGGGGGCCGAGGGGTGTTTTTGTAATTCACAAAATCCACACAGATTATTTTATTGCGTGAATTACACAAAATGAAATGCGAGCTCGTGATAGCCACTAAAAATCTACACACGCACACACACACGCACAAACAAGCACCTCAAAAACAGAAGCCAAATTGGGAGACACAGTGGGCGGGTGTCAGTGAACACGGCATGAGTTATGCGGGCGAGGGGGGCAACAACTGTGGCAACAGCAGCAATTTGTCAAGCACAGAGCACACGAAATGAGGCAGCAGAAATGAAATCAACGGCAATTGAAATGGGAATAAGATTTGTAGTGTGTGTTTTTGTATACACAGAAGTGTAATAAAAATGAATGGGAATAACAATAACAAATACAACAACAGCAACAACAACAAACAAACACACGCATACAACAAATATGTTGTAAATGTCAATGATCAATCAAAATATTACACACACATATTATGTGTTTAAAGAAATTACCTCGAGAAAATAAAGAAATTGAAGGACGACTCTGATGTTGGTGATGATGGTGATGGTGAGTAGAAGAAGAACCCTGTGAACTGGGCTCAAGTGCTCAAGAGGCTGTTCATCGATTTCCCAACAGCTCGAATTCTAATGAAGAAAGGTTGCCGATGCGACTACGATGTGAAGCCCCCAAAATGATGGAGTCTCCGGTCGAATCCAGTCCAGTCAGAAGCTGCAGCCATTGTCAATATCCAAATCCGAGTGCCCACTTGGCTGCGCGTTCGGACAGGCACACTTGAGCCCCATAAGTACCCATACCCAATACCAAAAAGAAAGAAAAAAAAAATACAAATAAAAACCAGGCAGTTTCCAACCAACCCGAGAGAAACACTCAAAGATGTTTGCACAAAGCAACTACCGTTTCGGTGGCTTGTGAGAAAAATATACAAGATACAAGATACAAGATACAATGCAGCACTATAATAGCAGGAGGAGCAGGAAGAAGCAGGAGAGTGATGCGGGGTGGGGGAGGGGTGTGTCCATCGCCCACTTCAGCAGCGTGTAGAAAGTGTATTAAAGAAATCAATGTTATAAAGAATGAACACAAAGTTTAAGAGTCATTCGAGTCAGCCTCATCGAACACCGGATGTGGATGTGAATGAGTGAATGTGCATCGTAGTTGGACTTGTGTAGGGGATAGGAGGCGGGGAGAGATGCGGGTGGGGGGTGGGGTATACATTCATATATTGACAAGTGAAATGTATAACGAGTGGCGCTGTAGCAAAGTAAATTGTGCAAATAAGCGAACCCAACTGAAACTGGAACTGAGCAAAAGATAACAAAATATTCAAATTGAACAAATTTTAAATCCCGTTTGTCAACAGATCTCAGGCGGGAGAGCAATATAAAAAAAAAATACAAAAATGGGCATTTGAGCGGCAACAACGACAAAATAAACGTTGATTGCGTTTAGCGCCGGGGCACAACCCAAAACTCAAACCCAAAACCCAAACCCAAACCCAAAACTCAACCCCCGGAACAAAATGTTATTCGGTCCACTTAAGCGCTTGAACCCCTGGGATTTGGGCACTTCTCTACTACTGCTGCCACTTCTGCCTCTGCTGCTGCTGTCTAAATATTTACACAATTTATAACTTTCAATTTGAATGACACAATTATCGAAATGCGTTGAGTTTGAATTCATTGCGCCTCAATTTGCATTATGCCTAACAAATAATGTCAATTTTAATCGATTGCTGGTATCAACATTCGATGATATTTTAAGAAATACAACAGGGTTTGGAGCTGTAGCATTGCTGGTATCAAATAAGATAATATTTTTCAAAATATTACTGTATTCACTCATTGGATATTACAATGTCCATTCAAATGTTTAACATTTTTAAATGTAAACTTTAATATCTGTAGGAACTAAGCTTCACAGAACTGAAGATTAAATTAACTTTTTACACCACATTTTCCATTTTCTTAGTGCTGTCTACAAATGTATTTTTCCTTCAATAATTTAAGGTTTAAAACAAAAAAGTTTAATCTCAACTTTAACTCATTTTGATTTCATTAACTTCGCATTGCTCGTGCCTAAAAATATTTATTAAACTTTCAGAACGCTTCCAAAACAAAACACATTTATTTTTCAATTATTTCAATTTCAATTTTTAAATTAAGCAATATTCGTAGCTAAAAATTGATTAAAATCGACATGGCTTAAAATTGAAATATCTGAGCCATATTTTAATAAGGAGAAAGAGTTGCACACCTTTTTTTTGCTTTTGGCCTATGATCAGATCGTATTACCAGGCAGCATTCTTGCAGCTGAATAAGTTTTCACAATACCAACAGCAAGAGAGAGAGAGAGAGAGGGAAAGGGTGAGGTAGAGAGAGAGAGAGAGAGGGAGAGGGAGGCAGAGACCAAATACGTATACAAGAATCTTCTGACATGAGCCGATTAAGGCATTTCAATGTCTCGGCCCGCTGCTCAGGTTACCAGTTAACCGTGGAGGGTATCTGCCGGGTTAACTCTACCTCCCTTTCTACCTCTTTCTCTCTCTCTCTCACACTCTGTCGCTCTCTCTCTGTCCTTCTCTGGGGCTGTGTCCATGCGAATGTCACTCACTTTCTGTTGTGTCCACGCGGGTAATTACATACGTGTCATTTCGGTTTCGGTTAGGTGCCACAGTATCAGATTCCCAACACACACATTTATATATATATATATA
The DNA here is from genome assembly GCA_035042305.1 of Drosophila glabriapex. Classification (NCBI taxonomy): domain Eukaryota; kingdom Metazoa; phylum Arthropoda; class Insecta; order Diptera; family Drosophilidae; genus Drosophila; species Drosophila glabriapex. The sequence continues at coordinate 19,770,451 of JAWNLN010000046.1, forward strand.
TATATATATATATATATATATAAATACGTATTTAAACCCTTTTTGGGTCTCTGATCTGTTTGGTCAATTGTTTGGAAAATATATATCATATTCGTATCGAACTTCAATGAAGCGATAAACACGACCTTGGATCAGCGCCCGTGCCAGATTTGTGCGCAGATACTTTATATATATATATATATATATATATATAAATATATTGCTTATCGAAGAGTTATTAAAAGGAAGTTGCTGCTTGGAGCTTCAGTGAAGCGTAATCGCTACCGCTAAAAGCTACAATTTCACAAAAAGTTGTCAGCCATTTTTGTATGGTTTGCTTTTTGACCCACCGCAAACTGGAACTTCCCATAGGTAGACGCATAACTTTCCCAAAAAAGAACTGGCCGTTGATAATCATATGGGAGATTCATATAGTGGCAACCCAGCAGCGGGTAGCAGTAGTCAGAATCGTTTGATCTGTGCCAGTTATTCATCAGCAGTCATGGATAGACTGGTGGAGAATGATGCGAGTGTCAAGTGGTAAATGGTAATCCATCAAGTTGGCGCATTAGGCAACTAAACGATTCCATTTTCAAGCCCAAACACCCGACAGAAAAACACCGCAGAACACAAAATGAAAATAAAAAGAGGAAAAAAATGAAACAAAAGGTAGCCGCAGATATATTTCGCAGCTCCAACTGAGTTGTGACTGCGACGGATTGTTCGCGGGGCATTTGTTGCTCCCAGTGCCAGGGCATCATTAATCACACAACACGAGCCGCAAAAGGACAAGGGAATGGGGAAAGGCAGAAGGCTGTGCAACATTATTAATGCTGATGGGTCAACAAATTGCGGCAAAAGTTCGGAGCGAATCCTAACCGATAATTATGACAGTGCAGGAGTCATGGTGTGATGCAGATGATGATGTATATGAGTACCGAACACCTCTCGCACACATCTCAGCTCCCCCCTCTCTATCTCTCTCACTCTGTCTCTCTGTCTCTGTCACACTATCGCTGATGACTCTATAAATATGCCGACGATGCGGCCACTGTTGCACAGTTGCTTCTCCTAATCAAGTCATCTCCGTGTGTCCAGGGGCCAGCACACCTTTGTTTTGGCCACAGATAATTTGTCTTAACCATGTGTGAAAGTTGCGTCAGATTTATCGGTCGCCTGCCCGCCGACAAATGAACCCCATAATGGGCGTATTTAGAGGCAACCCAAACACGCAACAAACTTGCAGCATGCAACACATGCTCGCCCTATTCACTAATTAACACCGCAAGACCGTTCAAAACCTAATTAAAGTTGCATTTTCAGTTAACAAGTGAGAATACACCAAATGAACACCTCTCACAATTTGAACTCCACAGATCACTGCTTGCATTTGTCACGGATCATAAATTGTTGTTGCTTTACATAAAACCACTAAACGTTTACACGGCATAATTAACTCTTTTTCTAGATTTAGAATGCTGCTCATTTTGAGTCTGTAAGCCTCACAGATCAGTCATTAATATCAACTAATTAACCTTTTAGTTATAGCGTTTAGAAAGAGGCGTTGAAAGTTGTGTTTTATAGATCAAAATAGAAGTGAAAGGAAAGAAATATTTTGATTAAATAGTCCGATTTTCTCACTGTTGTGATTCTAGTACATAATCTGTAAGTAATAATAATAATAATTTTATTAAATAATTAAAGTGACATTATAATAGGCAATAGCATACTTACACCGATCTATTGTGCCCCCTTCTGAGCCTGTAGCTCTTCCATCAGCCCTAGTTCCCGCCCGAAAGTGAGGATCTTTGTTGGGTTGAGGTATTCTTTGTCTCTGAAATTCATAGCATGCAGCCCTAGGAAGGTGTGTCTTCTTCTAGTTAAGGCCACGCACTCTGCAAGGATGTGCATCGAGGATTCCTGCTCCCATTCACAAAACCTGCACAGATCGCTTCTATATATACCCAGTTTAGTTGGGTGAATTGTGGTTTATACTTTAACGGAATTAATTACAATATTTATTACATAAATCTATTAGAGAATGTTTAGCAGATTTATGAGTCTTATAATTGAAAGGTGCAATTAAGTTATGAATTATTAAAATCTGATCAGAGAATTTTTTATTTAATATACTTGAAGTAAATTAAACACACTACTCACATTACAGTTTACCGCTTTTAATTAACCTTTTCTAATGAACAATTTTTCAAACATTACTCAGCAATAAAAAGTTGAATAATGCTTAGTATTTTCTAATGAACAATAGATTTATTAATGAAAGATTTAAGCTTAAGGGAGATGAACTCTAAAGCTAAAATATAACAAATTAATCTAAAAAAAACATTTCAATAAATATCCAAGATAATAAGATCAACAATTAAAGGCTTTAAAATTAAGACAATTCAATACAACTTACTTAATCAGTGATTACCAACTCTTTTTCCATCCTTCTCTCTCTTTGCAGCATGCAGCACAATCAGAACAATTCGGGAATGGGTTGCCGCAGCCGTCGGGCTGAAGGAGCCGCATCGCCAACACCATCGGATAGCTCCGATTCGGATATATCGCTGGGCACGCATTCGCCGGTGCCGAGTAGTTTGCAGCTCCAGCACAGTCCCGGCAGCATGTCCAACGGGGCCAACGAGGAGAGTCTCAGCGTCGACGACGATAAGCCGCGTGATTTGAGCAGTGCGCTGCCTTCGCCCACCCCACCGCAGCTGCCGTCGGCATATGGTGGGGGCGGTGGAGCGGGTGCTCCGGCTGGATTACCCAACTGTTTGCCGCCGTTCAAGCTGGATGCGGCGAGCAGCCTGTTCAATGCTGGCTGCTACCTGCAAAGCTTTAGCAACCTGAAGGAGATGTCCCAGCAGTTTCCCATCCAGCCGATTGTCATCCGGCCGCATCCGCAGCTGCCACAGCCGTTGGCACTAAATGGCAGCGCTGGTGGCGGCCCTGGAGGAGCACCACATCTGCATCATCCGGCGTACGCGGCTGCGTATAGTGTCGAGTGTGGTGTTGTGGTGCCACCACTGCCGCCCAAGCTGCGCATCAATTCACCCGAGAAACTCAACTCGACAGCGGTGGCAGCTGCGGCGGCAGCGGTGGCCGCCTGTGCAACGACAGCGACAACAGCGACGGCAACGACGGGCTATCATCACAGTGGCCAGCTGTTGCATCGCCCGTTCTCCACATCGCCAGAGTTGAAGCACAGTGCGCCGGAGATCACATGATATCATCAGCGCGTGTGAGGCGGCGGCGGCCTTGCCCCAAGGGTTTCTCTGCACAGTCCCTCCACCCGCTGCTCCCGCTCCTCCTGCCCCTTGCACTAAGGCCCAGCTAATTCAAATTGTTTCAATTTTTATTAAGTTTAAGTCATTGCGTTAGTTAAGCATTCAACTTCGGTTCGCTCGTTCAATTCGAGCGCCCGAAAGCAATAACAACTTCATTTCGTTCTGGCATCTGTTTCCTAAAATAAAGAATAAAAACAAGAAGAAGAACTACACATAAAGTACATAAAGTACAGCTGAGGAGAAATATCGAAAAACAACAGGAATATATAGTATATATATATATATATATATACTTGTATTTATAAAACTTGGTCGCACACTTTTCAAAGATAGTTATTTAAGATTTACGCATATGAAAATCGAATTGGGGAACTGACAAAAAAACAAAAAAAAAACAACAAAAAAAAAAGAACAAAAAAACAACTGAAAATTCAAGCAGTTTTTCACTCTAATTTCTGTGTGTGTACGTATTTGTAAATAGAGTTTAAGTATGCAAATCATAGTGCTTACGTATACATTTAGAATGCAATAAAAACAAAACAAAAACAAAAACAAACGAAATGAAACAGTTAAGAATTTAAATCATTACCGAAAACAAGTGCAATTGATCTTTTTACTTGATGGTTGGGCAATTTCAGCAAGAAAGAACCAAACTTTAAAGTTCGCCAATGGATAATTAAGACTCAACTCGAAACTTATTTGAAGGCAAGCCGAAGAATTGCCATGGAATGGAAATTTTCTAGTACCTATTTAAGGAAATAACTCAAGTAAATTGTTAATATTTTCTGAGTATTTAAAGGGATTTAAGGATTTAAGAAGCCTTTAAAGATCCAAACATTATGCACACTTCAGAGAAATGGAAACTACGACAATTATATTGATAAATATTATCGAATATTCAAATGAATTCAACATTTTTCAAAGAGGACTTTCATGACAAAAAAAAAGTCCAAGGAAATTAAATTTCTTTATTTTTAGGGAAGAGAATTATCATTTATAGCTATTACTAAGGGAATCATACCAAGATTCTTGCATACAAATTTTCCGCTTAAAACTACTAATCGAAACCTAATCAAGTGAAAAGGGTGAAATTATCGAAATATAAAATTTATATATTTATATTATATTACTAAGATATAATATTGCTGAAAGCTATTACTAAAAGAATATTTTTGTGGACATATTTTCCATTTAAAACATATGAATCAGAACCTAAATCCAAAATACAAACTTTTAAAGCTGATGAATCAAACACTTATCTAACTAAAAAATTTCTTTAGAAAAAAATAGCAAAATTTGTTTAGACAAGCTTATATGTTGGCATATGCTGCTAAGTTGCAGCACATTCCGGTTTTGCGCAGTGTACTAGCTGTCTTTGCTTGAACCCTGTTCGGGGATCTGCTATTCTAGCAGTTGATATTTATTTTGAAATAAAATATCAATTTCTGTGTAAACAACAACAAACGCTGACTTGGAAAAAATAAAGGCGAGTGTATTGAAATGCTGCCATCGAGCCGCAAATGCAGCCAGAAGTCAACTGCAACAACAGTGCGTCGAGGGAAACAACAACATCAAAAGCAAAAGGAAAAATCAGCCTGCTAAAAACTGTGGCGTCGACGTCAGCGTCGGCGTCGGTGTCGACGCTTTGGTTGAACACTGGCGCCAACGATGACATGTCCTACTTGAGTGGTTTACTTAGCTGCCTTATGAAAATATCCGTGCTGTGGGCAAACACACACACTCACACACACACACACACACACAAGCGATCACATCAGCAGCGACCCGCTCACCCAGCCAGATCAGTATAAGAGCTAAAACAGCTAAAACAGCCCATCAGGCTGTAGATCCATAAATGACTCTACGGCCAGACGATGGCAGAGGCCACCAAAACTGACGCGTCACTGTCACTCACACACAAATGCAACGCATCATCATCGTCATTATGAGCCCTGGAAGAGTGCCCTGGGAAGCACACATATATCCTATATACGTATTTACATACCTACATACATACATACATACATACATACATACATACATTTATTTAAAAGAGCACAGCAGCCAGCAGCCAGCAGCCAGAGTTTCATATGCATATATACAAATATATTTATGTGTAGAACTTACCTCTGAATGCACTCAGCAAAAACTGTTATCCTAAATTCAAGGACAAATATTTATTAATTAATATTAAATATATTAATATGATTATATAATAATATATATATTATTTAATTCCTACTACTTGGTTCCATTTAAAATTCATAGTACAATTTACTCTCGAATATTTTTCAATTTATATAAAATCATTAAATTAAATATATAAATATGATTTAATAAATATAATATGTATTATTTATTTCCTACTACTTGGTTCCATTTTAAATTTATACTACAATTTATTTTCGAATATTTTTCAATTTATATTAAAATCATATATAATTTTTATAATTGATAAAAGCTCTTTAATTAACAATTTTAAAATGAAAATTAAAATTATTCTATAAAATTCTGCTGCTTTTTTAAAATCGACAAAAGCTCTTAAATCGAACATTGTAATTTTAAAGTTTTTAATTTCTTTAATCTTTATTATTCTGGATTATCTATGAAATCAATTTCAATCAACATTTAAAAACTTCCGTTTAAGAAGTGTTCAATGTTCTTGTTGTAATTTTTATATCTTTAACATTTCACTTAGTTTTAGTTGAATTGAATTTATTTTAATTTTCATTGCAATTTAGTACTTAAAATTGTCCAAGTGATGTAAATAAAAATGTGTTTGACATGTTTTTAAATTAAAAACAATCGTGCTTAAGTTATTCCTAAACAGACTTACAATCAAACATTTGCAGAATAACAAAAATAGGTTTTCTTTAATCAAATACTCATTCTCAGACAGAAACAATCACATATTCACAGCCTTTTTTTTCGAGTGTAGACATATATGCGATATAATCTGTGGCGCGATTAGATGCAACAACAGCAGGCTACAGATTGTTTTCGTTATGTTTCTTTTGGACCGCCTAGATGACTGACTAGTTGTATAAGTGCTTCCTTCTTACAGCCAAATTTCGGGCTCAAATTACAAGGTGAGCGAGAGAGCCATGTGGAAGTTGTCAGTCAGTCAGTCTGTCAGCCAGGCAGCCAGGCAGGCCAGCCGGCGGGCAGGCGGACAGGCGGGCAGGCGGGCAGGGGTAGGCAGTCACTTGAAAGCCCCTGCAATTATCAGTAGCTGGCGCTCGTCTCCCATCAAACAGATGCACACACAAATGTACATATTGAGTATACGCCACATTGTCAGTTAATTTTCGCCTTTCGGTTGTCGCTTGTAGAGTTTTAGTTTTCGGCGCCGACGTTCGTCGCAACGTCATCGTCATCATTAAGCATGATGTGACACTTTTGACCTCATTTTCAAATCTCCCCCCACCCGCTCTGCACACCCGCAACCATTGCCATACTACCTATTTGCCACAGTTTGTGGCAGCCATCGATAGCCGATGAATGTGAACGCATTCGTTTCAATGATTGTCATACATTTTAATTAGCTTTTCGTAGTCTTTTTTGTTTGTGGTGTTTCCATTTTTTGGCTGAGACAAAAAATGGCATCTGGCTGTGCGTAATTAATTTTACACTCTGTCTGCTTGCAATGCGCATTCCAAGGCTATTTACCAATTACAGCAACAGCGGCTAAAACAGCAGCAGCAACAGCAGCAACAGCAACAACAGCAACAACAACAAACAGCAGCTAAAACAACAAACATTCGAGTGTCTCTGCGTCTCTGCTCCTGGTTTTTTTTTATATCAAATTAATGCCTTACCCCGTCTCTCTCTCTCTCTCTCTCTCTCTCTCTCTCTAGCTATCTCTCTCTTCCTTGTGAATCCACTTCACACCTCAAAATGTCCTTTTTTTTTGGGTGGTTATTTCGATTTACATATTTACAAGGCGACTCAATTAGTTAAACCACAAAATGTAAAAAGCCGACTTCGGCCTCAACACAAGTTTTACATTCTGTGTACATTTAAAATTGAATTTATGCACCCTCCAAGTTGCCAGCTTGCCGCTTGCCAGCTTGCCTCTCTCAATTTATTTGGCGTTTCTCCAACTGCTTACTCCAAATCGTTGCCCTCCACAACCTTCCACGGTTTTTGGACAGTGGAGTCCATCGTCATTAATAATTGCAAAATATTCTTGCTTAGCTACTAATTTGAAATTGTTTAAGATTTTCATGTGAAAATGTAATTAAATGTAAAATATCTCATAAATATTGCATTTTCAATTTGTTTTATTTCAATGAGCATAAATAATAATAAAAAAAAACTATTAATGATATTACTTTGACAATGCGAGTAAATATCTCAAAAATATTTAAGTTTGCAAGTGGTTTACTTCAATTTGTGCAAATAAAAAAACCATTAATAAAAGTAATTGTAGACAACAACTCATCTCGGCAAAGCAGGAATCTGAATTGTATAAAATTGGCGATCTTAGAGATTATATAACTTACAGATTCCTCAGTTGTTATGTGCTATCTGAAATCTGTAGTTTAGTTGTTGATAAGAGCTCTAAAAAGATAACATAAAAAGATATTATTTAAATGTTATTTTACACATGCTCAGCACAAACTTAGCTACAAAACTTTGGCAAAAATAGCTTAACACTTCCAATAGGAATTCTCAAAGTTAACCAGGAAATATTGAGTAATCAGCAGTTGAGTTAGCCATTGCCGATGACGAAGTATTTGTTAAATGACTTTTTATACCTCGAATCCATTAGTTATGTGTAAAAAGTGTGTAATGCTTTAGTGCAAATGTATTTAACAGGCAGAATGAGGCATCTCCGACTCTATAAAGTTTATATATTTGTGATCAGGGATCAGCAGCCGAGTCGATTTAGCCACCATCGACAAATTGTCTACTGGGTTCAGGGGATCTCCCAGACGATCACTTTCTAATCATTACTTACACCCTTATTAGCTATTTGATTGCTTTGCGTCACTGTGCCGGCTTATTGGCCTCCCGCGTATGGACTAAAGACAGGGGAGACTGCCAGACAATATACCCACTGCTCTACGCCGATATGCCCTAACCATTTAGCAAACAATATGCAGCAACTGAGTTAAGCATTTGATGCTCACATCTTTAGATAGACATTCGCGGGGGGGAGATGGTGGACCAAATGAACCCCATCATTAAGTGCGCAAATGTACTGTAAATAGACAAACGCGCTTTGAATAAAATTTAGCAAAAAGCCAAAGAGTTGCACTCTTTGTGGGGGTGAATCTGTGCCGCAGGGCGGGGCACAAGGTGTGTGGGGTTCCCAATGCAAATTCCCTGGGCAAACAGTAGAAGAGCAAAGGAAAAAAGAGGCAGACAGCCGCCGCATCTGTGCTGACAATTGTGAAACTGGCGGTCAACGGGGCGTAGAATCAATATGGCAGGGCAACAATGGAATAATATACATAATATACAGTGGGAGCGGGGGGAGGGGGTACTTTTATGATAATTTGGCGTGACAAATTGAAGAAACTTTTAGCATTGTCAAAATATTTGCAGCGCCAAATGCGCAACGCAAACACTTCACACATGCCACACTGCTGCTAAACCCTTTCGGGCTAGAAAAAAAAGACATGAGATTAGTTAGCTGAGAAAACTGCCCATAATGGGCGTGGCAGATGCTGCTGCTCATTAAGGTAGATGGGGGAGGCGTGAGCACTGCTTATGGTTACAGATAATTTGACACTTGTGTTAATTGTCATTGAGCAGCAGCAGTCGCAGCGAAATCCGAGTGAAATACGAGCAACAAACCAGCATTGAAACTGAATGTGCTGCACGGCCCATTGTTGCCACGTTGGCGCGTCTAATGAGATTTGTGCCTCAAGGAGTCAGATTCGGGCGAAAAGGTGCAGGACTTTCATGAGGCGTCGATGCGTAATTCATAAAACCATTGAAAAGGCAAAAAAAAAATAGGAAAAGGAAAAGGAAAAAGGACTGATGCCTCGAGCACACACTCAATCTGTCTCTTTCTGTCTCTTCATCTACACTGAGAAAAATGTGTAAATAATTGACAAAATCACCTCGCCTTAGTTTTCAGCGAGTGGAACATTTTTCATTTCCTAAAAATCGAGCCGATTTTTGCTTAATTTCAGAAATAAACTCTAGAAATATAAGAAAAAATAATATTATAATAATAAAATAATAATAGCAAATTAATTTACCAGAATTACAAATTATTTGTATAAATTAAAAAAATATAGGCCTTATTTAATGATAAATATATTTGAGTGTTCCCAGTCAGATGTTGTTCAAAGTGTAGATGCTGTCATTGTCCTGGCTGTCAGTGCGAACAAAGGCGTTGGACGTGAGAGGCGTGGCTGTTGTGGCTGTTAGGGATCGCTCTCTGGGTACAAGAGGATTCCGTGCTAAAGAGCCCAGTCGCAAATGGGCGAACCATTTGTGGTTTTTCTCGTATCTCGCATCTCGTACCTCGATTCCCAATCCTCGATGCCCAATCCTCGATTCTCAGTCCTCGGCCCGATGCCCGATGTATTAACACAAAAGCACTCAGCCAACTGATTGAAACATTTCCGCTGTTTGTTATTGTTGCCAGCGTTCGGATTTAGAGATTAGAAACAACAACGACAACAACAACAACAAAAAGGAAAATAAAGAAACGGTGCATTTTAAATAGGTTGTCTGCAGAGATCTTTGGCAGGCGATTAGCAATGCCAGACAAATTGCAAATTGTTTTATAGTTATTTGCGAATTGTTTATGCAGCTGCCAGCAGCAGCCAGTCGCTTTTTATATTTTTAGTTAGTTGGTGCAGCTAAGTGAGACTTGTAAACGGCATCAATTTAACTCATTTAACTAAATTGGCTATGCAATTTAACAATTGCTAGACCCCCAAACTGAACCGAAGCTTTTCATCTATTGTCCGCTGTAAAATTGAAAAATCATATTAAATTACAGCACAAAAGCGAAAAACAAGAAAATTGAAGTCAAATCAGTAAGAGGAAAATTGAAAATGGAAAATGGCAAATGGAAAATGGAAAAGATACGTTTATGGAACAGAAATCATGCATTGTGCATGCGGCCCCGATTGAATTATGAATTAATAAAGATGTTTTGCCCGCAGGCAAGATTTGGGTTACACAACAAGTCAGCCCAGCAACAAGGCAGTGGCGTAGAGGTGGAGAGGGGGGTACGCCCGTCTAAACCGGACCTTGTAGTAGTAGTGGTAGAGCAACCCTCTGATATTGTTGCCGTTTTGGCTTTTCAGATTTGCCAAACACAACAAATCCGTTACAACAACAACAACAGCAACAACAGCAACAAAGAGAAGAGCATTTCTGGCTTTTGTCTATGGTTCGTTCGTTGTTGGATTTGGTGTAACTTGAGGATGCACTTTTTGTGCTGCCCCCTTTTTATTATTGAAAGATAATTGGGTTCACAGCGCGCAGACAGGCATGAAGCGTAGCCCAACAGCAAATTTCCACCCAAACTCGCACTCACAATTCAATTGAGATTCAAATTCACTTAGTTCTGAAGCCGGGGTCCCAACACAGCCCAACTCTCATCAGACGTACAACTTATTGTGTTACACGTATGGGGTACACATATAGCAGATAGCACCACCAACATCCAGTTTATCATCATCATCATCATCATCATCATCATCATGGTTTTCATCTGTTAGCGCTTTGACGTGTAAATGTTATCTCTTTTACAAATTAAGCCTCGCTGCATTTTTGGTTTTGAGTTGGGCTCGTTTTGTGGCAGATTTTTACACAAGTCTATTAGACATGCTGCCCCCAGTCGCACCCTCGCCCTAACAGCCACAATCATAGCAAAATGTTTAACAATTAAGTGTAATTTGAACCTGCTGAACTGCTGTCGATGTGGCCTCATCTAAAGTGAATCTATGCACAAGTTGCGGGATCGGCAGAGGTCGCAAATCAGGCAAATGCATATATGCGAATTATGTGGGCTCCATTAAGACTCATTTAAATATGCATATTCATTATTTGAGTGCACAAATGGCTTGTAAACTTTTGAATTAATATTTTAAAGTGCTCAAATCAGAACTATTTGAACCAGATTTCTACAGTTTTTTTCTCTATTCTTGTGTATTTCTCCAAAGACCTTTAAAAAGTACTAAAAGCTAAGGCATTCATCACTTTTGCTATTATTTTTATTAATTTAAAGTTAATTTAAATTTACAAATAGTTCCCTTTGAAAAAGGGCCATTTTAGCTAATATTAATTTTTTAATAAAGATGGAAACACATGAAATATTAATTTATTTTTAAAATGTATATAAATTAAAAATAAATAAATATTTATATAAATATAAAATACTTAAATATAATTTTAATATTAAATATTTATATTAAGATATTCAAAAACTTCGTTCGGAAAGAACATTAAAATTCATTTGATTGAAATTTGAACGGAATTCGCTCGATTGCATTTGCTTGTTGCCCTTACATATTGGCTTGTCCTAAGCCGAGATCTAATCGGTTTAGTTTTCGACCCCACACAATAAATCTAAATAAATCGCTGCACATGCCAAGCCAACAAAAATATGATCCCTGTGCCGGCAGCGATTGGTAAAGGTTTATGTCACCTGAATGCCAAGCTCGGGACTACCAAATAAAATCAAAATGAAGGCACAAATATGCATAGGTATTGATGTATGTATTGATGTATGTATGTATGTGTGTATGTATGCATGTGGCACAAACATATGTGTGAATGATATCTGAAGCAAATCGGCTTAGGGCCAAATAATCGCCGTTTGAAAATAAAAACACGCGCATCATCGACACCACAGTTCGACAGACCCAAGAGCTGCTGCCAATGATTATAAACCAATAACAACAACAGCAACAACAACAGCAACAAAAATAACTACGACTGCGTTGTGGATGCCACAGATTTTGATCGAAAACCTTCGGCTGTCGCATCTATTTTCCATTTGTCGCCTCTAATGACATATTTAAGGTGTTAATCGTCTCATTGAACGTCGCTTCAGTTCGCATCGGGATCTGCCTGCATTGTTTAAAGCCAACACAGACACACATACACATATATTTAATGCATACACTGAGGAAAAAATAGGACATTCTCTACACAAATACTTGTAAGAAAATACTATGTACAAAGCCTACCTATAATCATAGATATATTTTTACTGATATTGAAAAATATAAATGATTGTAATAATAATAATTAAAACTATTTCTGATTTAGCCACAAACAATTATTCACACTTAAAAGCTGTCTTTTAATTTTGTCTTTTAATATATTATAAATCCAAAATTGAGTAAGATTTTATTTCGAGTACTCAAATATGAAATTCTCAATTTATTTTATTAAGCGTTAATTTGAAAAATTATAAAAAAAAAACACTAGAAAGTATAATGTATTATTATAAGTACAACAAATCTTGTAATGAGTATTTTGCACATTTTGCTAGAATTTTAATTTCAGTTTAGCAATTTTATCATTAATTATTTGTATACAACTAAAAGTATTCCATATTGAATTTTAATGAAAATTTTAAGCATTGAGCAGTTAGAAGATTGTATATAAATAGAGAGCACGCATTTTCTCGCAGTGTATGCCTAAGCATATCCATGTGTATGTGGGGTAAATATTGATGTTGCGATTATGCCTATTGATGCATTCACAATGGACTTTCCGTGCATTATCCTTGCCTAGCAATCTGGCTCTCTCTCTCTCTCTCTCTCTCTCTCGCTCTCTCTCTCTTTGTGCCGCTACCCCTGCCAGACAGCTACTGGTGTCGATTAGTTGCAGCCGCTGTGTGCCGTCGGACTCAGTCAATCGTGTGTTTGGCTTTATGGCGCATTATCCCCTAAATCACAAACAAAACTGCAAACAAATTGCCGCTGCAAGCCCAAACATTGCACCTCAGGCTTAGGGCCAACAACAACAACAACAACTGCATTTGGGCCAAGGCATTAGCTCAAAATTGGCAAATGGCCTCAGCTCTAACTGCATTCATGGAAATGAGCCGCATTGCTTCCGACATCGATATTCATATATATATATCTATATATATATATACTAAGCTGTCTAAGGCAAATCCACACGCACTCACACAGATTTGTGCATATATATCCCATAATCTGCAGCGACTGTATGCGGTTTTTCCCACTATTGTTGTTTATTTGTCGCCTGTCATCTGTTAATTGAAATTATAGTATATTATTTATGGAAGCATATCAAGTTATGGCTTATTAATACGCCAAACTCTCAGTGTTGACTAAGTGCTTAGCAGATGCTTTTTTGCACGCAGTCCACAAAAGAATATAACTACATATATACTTTGTATATATATACTTCATTATATGTATATATACACTGTGACTATTTATAGCGCATGCGTATTTTGCTGCTTGTTCAACGGCTGTAAAACCACTGTGCTGCTTGCCGTTAGCTGATTGGCTCTGCCGCCGCTAGCCAATGCGCGCTTAGCAAGCTTGAGCTGCTTGCAAGCAGTTTGGTGAGTGCTGAAGCAAGCAGCATAATTCCCTCAAAGGGAATAATTTGTAGAACATTTCTAAATAATTTCCCAATTTGCTGACAATCTAAATTCAAATTAAAAACAGCTGTAAATGTTTGGTAATAAATTGAAATTGAAGACAGTTCGCATTGTTTTAAACCATTTTTATTTTTAATAAAAAATTAACATGCCTTTTATTGTTTTGTAGCTATAATTATAATTACTAATTAAGTAAATGTTTTTGTTACCTTTCTTAGCCATTTTAATTGTATTTTTTCTGTTTTTGTTTTTGTTTTTGTTTTTGATTTTACATAATTAGATCTATTAAAAATTCAACATGAAAGTTCAGCTAAAAATTGCTCAATTGTTGCATTCAACGTTAAACGTTTTGATTTCAAAATTGCATTATTTTTATTTTTCTTTCCGTTTTACTTTTTGTTTTTGTTTTAGTTTTTGTTTTTATCCCCACCCACTTTCACACTATTTATAACAATTTGATCGTATTCTAATTAACAATGTTTCGCAAAAAGTGTTTAATAATAAAACAAATTAAAGTTATCAACTAATTACGAGTATACGAATATTAATGTTTAATATGCTTTGCGTTTTTGCGTTTTTGCGTTTTTCTAAAATTATGTGAACACAACAAATGAAATTCAATGAAAAAAATTAAACCATCTACAAATGAAAAATAGATTTTGGCTAGAGTAGAGCAATGCAGCTTACTACAGGTATGTGTGTAAGTATGTGTACATATGTATGTATGTATGTGTGTGTGTGTGTGTGTGTGTATATATATAATTATGTATGTGTATTTGTTTTTTTTGTTTTTGTTTTTGTTTTTTTTGTATGTGTATAAAATGCAAGTGCTGCAGGCCCTGCCAAGTTAGTTGACTGTGCTAACAAAATTAACAACAAATTGTTTATATTTATATATATATATATATGTATATATATTATTATTTTTGTTTTTTTAATTGTCTAGCTTAGTGCGAATTAAAAAAAAAATAAACCAAAAGCAAAAACATCAAAAATATTGTACAAATTATAGTTAGAATTAATGGTAAATATTATTATGTATTGTATAACAAATGTAATTATTATTGTATAAGTAATTATTTATTTTAATCATTTTTGCTACTATTTATCAACTCTACACATTTTCTTGTGAACCTCATGGACGGATGTTTAATCTGAAGTAAAAATTGCCGCACAGCAGCTCAGCCGAGGCTGCATACAACCCCCGAGTGACGTCAGCAAAGTAGAGAGGGAGGGGCAGAGGAGTTGGGGGCGGAGTAGCGGTTAGGGGGTAGGAGGAGGGAAATTTGAGTTGGTTTACCACAATTTTGATTTACACTAAAGTTAACTATACGCTAATCAAAAGTTTTCTTTTCTTTTCTTTTTCATTTTTTGTTTTTTGTTTTGTTTTCCCATTTCAGTTTTTGTACAGTGTATACGCAAACGTGCTCGTATCGTATATAGGCATCTAAGGCATAGTTGTTTTCATTTTTCTATATATTTTAAATAAAGTACTCGTACTTTTTTAAATTTCTTTTTTCATTTTTTTTTCTTTTTTTTTTTTTTGATTTTGTTAACCAATTATTTACAACAATTTCGTATCACATTTGCATTTGTTTTTGTTTATACATGATTTATTTGCTTTCGCTTTTGACACAGTGTCGTTTGTTGTATGCAATCTTTTGAGCAGCACTGTGCGATTTTTCTAATAAGTAGAAAACTGACGGCTTTTGAAAAGCGTCGTTCTTCTTGGTGATTCTGCATGTTTTTCTTTTGCGTTTGTTTTTCACATCTTAATTGTTATTGTAAGTTTTATAAGTTAGTTTAACTAGGAGCTAAGTAAAAGGTACGAGTATAATAATATATAATTCTTAAATTATTTTATCTCTCGCGAAGCGCTGTCTGTGTGTGTGTGTGTGTGTGTGTGTGTGTGTGTGTGTGTGATTGATTGCTAAAACAGTGTATCCTGGCTATAGATAAACGTACTGTATATTGAATATATATCTTGTATATATATAAAGGTAGTTATATATGTTTGTATATATGTATCTGTGGTTATAATTAAACTTGTCTTATTTTTTCTTGCTTTTACTGCTGTCCTATTTTTATAAACTCTGAAAAACATAACAAATTGAAAGACATTAGTTATGGTCATATATATATTGTAGAGTATATAAACAAAGTGTGCATACTACATACTATATATATCGCTCATATATATTTATACTCCTTTATTATTACAATGGTCGCTTGAAAATTAATACAAAAAAAAAACATTTATTTTAAATAGTATTTTTGAAAATTCTTCAAAATTGGTCTATAAAAATCATAACTTTTAAAATATTGTCTACAAAAAACATACATTTCTCATTTTTGATATAGCAAAGTTGGAATTTCTATAATAATTATTGTTCTTATTATCATTGTTCACAAATTGGAGAAGCGACCACTCCTTAAACAAATATATACGAATATATATAGTATATATGTATGTGTGTCTAGCTGTCTGGATTTATATATATATATTTATATATATTTGAAATGCCTAGTTTAAAACCATGGGACGCCTTTGAGGCGCCTTGTTGCCTAGTCGCCTAGATGCACTAAAACTGACGTTTTGACTTACGCAAGACGTAAGAACGTTACGTTTTACGTAGAACGTAAGCAAACCTGCCAGTTAAACTGGCTGGAAAATTGTTAATTATTGCCTTTCTTTCTTTTTTCTTTTTTCTTTTTTTTTTTTGTATACTTATCAAATACACAAGACTACAGACTAAAAAATTGCATAATTAACACTACATAACAGGATTTATATATGTTGTTGTTGTTGTTGTTTTTTTTGGGGAAGAGGTTACTTTTGATTTGATTCTAAGATCTCTTTTTAACATATCCTCATCAATAATCATTGTTGTTGTTGTTGTGTGGGATTAGGTAACTACGTAGCTCTCATTGTTGTTGTTTTTTGTTTTGTTATTATTGTATATAAACTTTAATAAACATTTCTTTTTAAACTAGTTGCGTGTGTGTGTATCTAATTCATTTGTTAATCATTGATCAGCTCAGATTGAGCTACACTCGATATAAATATACATATATATATATATATGTATATGTATTGGTTTATGTGGCCGGCAAGTGTCAGTTGCCGGCAAACTGTGGCTGCTATTGATGGCTTTTGCTGAGTAGATGCGCATTGAACTCGTAGACATTGTTCAGCTGCTCGCCACAGATGTTGCACTTCCACGGATTGCTCTCGCAGTGGCAGCCCTTGTGCAGAAAGTAGAGCGTCTCGTCTGGGAACTCAATGCCACAGAAATGGCAGGTGAGTATCTGTTTGCGATTCAGCAGCAGCTCACTCTCCTGCCCCGTCGACGTTATCGTTCCGTTGCAAATGGGCGTCGAGCTGCTGCCATTTGTTGGCGTCGCTGTCGGCGTGCCACTGGCGCCACCAGCGCCACCTGCCGCGGCACTCGCACTCACCGCACTCCCATTCATCATGCTCTGCGGCAGACTCTGCAGCTCGTGCTCCAGCGGCGTGGCGTTCCTCGTGATCCGATTGTTCGCCTTCGCGCAAATGCGTCGCTTTAAATCCTCGCGCAGCAGCGATTTCAGTGGCGAGACCTGTCCAAAGATTACAAAGTTTCGATTTAGTTGGATCTTGTGCATATCTAGATATATAAAACGAGGGTTGCCCAAACCAGTTGCACACAGAAAAAAAAATCGCATGAAATTTTAGAAAATCTACCTAAAATTAAAACTAATTTTTTTCTATTATTGAGAAATGTATTTCTAAAAATTAGAAATACAAATCTTAATTTTTAGAAGAAAAAAAATGTTTTTACTTTCTTAATAAGAAAAAAAATTCGAAAAAAGAAAATGTAAAAGGTCTTTTTTTCATTATCTTTATACATATTTTGTATTATTACGAAATGCACTTCTAAAAAGTAGAAAATTCATTTAACAAATTTTAGAAGAATATAAACTGAAATTAAGAAAAGAAAAATCTTTCTTTTTAGAGATAAACTTTCTGAATTTCTAAAATTCAAAGCGTTTCTTTAAATCTGAAACGAATCGAGAGCAAAACGAATATTTTTAACCTTAATCAGTGAGGTGATTCTGTTGTTGTTGTTGTTATTGTTGGAAGCTGATTCGTTGTCGCTGTTGGGATCACAGCTGGCGCTGCCATTCAGCGACGACTCCTTCTTGTCCACATCCTCCAGCAGCGGCTCCTGCATAAGAGTTGTAAAGTTGTTTCAAATAAAAGAGATATCAGCAATTTGAGATGCTGCTCACCTGCTTGATGGGTATGAGACTAATCGAAGGCGTTATGTGATTCTCATGATGATGATGATGATGGTGTGGATGATGATGTGTGTGATGATGATGATGCTGTGGATGGCTCTTGCTGCTCAAGCTCGTCGCTGTGGTGCTGGATGTAATGGGCGTGGCTTTGCAATCCATGGGCAAATCCTGTGGAGCGCCCAGCAGCAAAGTGTGCTCCTTGAGCTTCTCCGAATCCAGATCATTGTTATTGTTGTTTGTGCTGTGATTGTTGTTGTTGTTGTTGTTGTTGTGATTGTTGCCCTGTAAAGCAGATTCACGCAAAACGCAAATCAGCTGAGCGCTCATAAGCAAAAGGACAGAAAATTGAGGCATGTGGTCAGTGGAACACTTACATTGAACAGCTCCGTATTGACGCTCTCACCGAGCGTTGAGATCTCCACGTGCGGCGTAAGGAAGTGCATCGGTGGCGTTGCATTCTCCAGCGAACGCATCGATTCACCGCTATCACTCTGATGACTCGCCGGAGCAGAAGATTGCTGCTGCTGCTGCTGCTGTTGCTGCTGCTGCGATTGCTGTTGCGTTTGCTGCTGGGATAATTGAGTCAATGTTGGCGACACATAGCTGGCGGCGGCGGCTGCTGCAGCAGCGGATGCCTGCGATTCGAGGGCGAGCAGCAGCGAGGATGTGCCACCCGGACCGGGGTTGTCCAGATCGATGCCGTGACGATTGAAGAAGTGGATGCGCAGCGATTTCATGGAGCCGGCACGATAGCTGCACAGCGGACACGTCTTGACCAGATCATGCTGGCCGACATGCTCGTTCTGGAAGTGGGCACGCATCGCAATCTGACGCTGGAATCCGCGATTGCAGATGGGGCAGTGATAGGGCAGCGTTTTCGTGTGCGTCGTAAAATGCTCGGCCAAATGATCCTTGCGAAAGAAACGCTTCTGGCAGACGCGGCACTCGTACGGCTTGACGCCCGTGTGCCGCATCTTGTGGCGCCGCATATTGGCGCCGTTCGAGAACTTCATGTTGCACACATCGCACTCGAACACTTTGCGTGACGCATTGTTGTTGCTGTTGTTGCCGTTGCCGTTGCTGTTGTTGTTGTTGTTGTTGGTGCCACTGGTGCTGTTGCCACCGCCGCCGCTGTTGTTGCCAGCCGGCGAGGAGCTGGCCGAGGAGCTGGAACCATTGCCGGTGGCATCTTGGGCCTGCTGTTCCTGTTTGCAACTGGCACCGCCGCCGCTGCTGCTGTCCATGTGGCTGACACTCATATTCTCGGGCTCCTCGCTCTTCAGTCGCACCGCGACTGCAACCTGCCCCGCCAGACACTGCACCACATGCAGCAGCAACGTGGCCCGCGAACTCGTCTCAAAGTTGTCGCAACGCTCACAGCGGAATGTCATCGGCGGCGAATGCGGCCCAGTTGTGCTCAGATTCGTTGGCGTCGTCGGCGTCCCAGCCAGCGAACGCGACTCCAGCTGTTCCGATTCCGATGCGGATGCCGAGGCGGATGCTGAGGCGGATACGGCGGCAGCGGCCACGGCGGCCTCCTTCAAACTGCGCAATGCGAGCGCATTGTGATGCAACAGCGCCGCTGTTGTCGGTGTCATATCCACAAGTAGTCCACCACCACCACCGACACCACCGACACCACCGACACCGACACCGACACCGCCACTGACACCACCACCAACCCCGTCCTTGAGCGCCAGCTCCATACTGTTAGATGCTGCTGTGCTAATCGCTTCGGCCATCTGCAAGTGATTCAAATTGATTAGCAATTGATTAGTGATTGAAGTCAATTCTAAAGAATTCAAATTTCAAATTAAAGATGAAAAAAAACAAGAGAACCGACTGCGAAATACTTTGACACCATACGTAATACCAGCTGATAGCAGGTAGCAAAGACCAGGCTGGCTGTAGCCAAGAAGTACCCTCCAAGTTTGCCTTCCTAATTGCGATAGATATAAGCTAGTAAAGTTCCTTCGAAGTTTGGTAAATGTAGCTCTTAAGTTACGGAAGATATGGAATTTTATAAATTTTGGGGGCGGTAGTGGGCGTGGCTGGAAAAAATGATTGAGAAGGTTCGTATTAATCTTCCTTCCAAGTTTGGTAACTTTAGGTATTAAACTGTGGCAGATATAGGCGCTTGGAAATTTTGGGGCGTGAGTGGGCGTGAGTGGGCGTGAGTGGGCGTGGTCAAAAAAATTGTTGGAGTACAATCTTAGTAATATACCATCCAAGTTTCGTAACTGTAGCTCTTAAATTGAGGCAGATATAGTCTTTTATCGTTTTTGGGGGCGGGAGTGGTCTTATCGATTAACACTAACAGGTGTATCGGTTTGGGTAGGCGGAGTGGGCGTGGCCGTCCAATTTTGGATCGAACTTTTAGGGGAGTTACCAGTAAGTGTGGGCGTGGTCTGAAATTTATACGCCCATCCTTGGAGAAGGTTGCCAAGCTACCAAATTTGGTCACTCCATCTTCAAAATTGCCGGAGATATGCGGATTTATCGATTTCTCTAACTCAAAAGCTGCGGAAGATATAGCCATTTGAAATGTTTAGGGACGGGGCGGCGGAGGTGGGCGTGGCGTATGACGATCTTTGTAGGACACGGCCAACAACCTACCTACCAAATTTAGTGAATGTAGTCTTGAAATTGCGGGAGATATGTGGCTTTATCGATTTGTGAATATCGATTTTATCGATTTCCGAGCGCCCCCTAGTGGACGTAGCACTCCAATTATAATACTATGTCTAACGCAAGCACAGACCAGACGGACAATGAACGAACCAATATACTGTAACACCTTCGGTGTCAAAGTATTACGAATATTCAGTGAATGATGAAAAGTGCACAACAGCTGCTGGTTTTCGTTTGCAATTCACAACCCGTTTAAGCAGCGCAGGTATAGAAACTCGCTGAGTGTTTGAATCGGAAGGTTGTTCAAATCATACAAGATACAACCAGAATACAGGTGGTGGTTGCTAAGCCGAAGCTGGGATTGCACAATACGACAGCAATTTAAAAAGCAATCTTCAGCCTAGATGCGATTCAAGTTTTGACCGGCATAATCCATCGCAGGATTAGACAGACTCAAATGAACATATTACAGATTAAGATTCCTATTGAGTACGTGAGCAGATTACCAGGGTCAGAGACTGTTACATAAAAGGGGACTGGACTCTATGAGCGCCCAAAACAACTTGGCCCTGCAGTTGGTAGACAACAGCGCCGCTAATAGAAAAAGGCTGCGTTGACCCGATAAGCTTTATACGGCAAAACATATTTAATATTAGATAATATTAATTTGTATACAATTTTCATTGAAACACTCAATACAATTGCGATTTTTAATATTTTATTTATTAATAATATTAATAAAGAAAATCTCAGCTCAGCTAGCATCAAAACCTAGCAGAAATATTTAAAAGAAAAGGAAAAATTTAGAAGTTGCACGTATATTTTAACAATAACTTTTCGTGTAATAAAATATGCATGGAATATATTCAATTTGTTATATATATCCATTAAATATACATATATATATCGTACATCCACGCATATTTCTTATCAGGCTTGATCCAATTGCAATTTGAGAGAACGAAAACGGTTTGCGTAAATTAAAAGAATATAATAAATAAAAGAAATATGAATAAAGTCCAAGATATAATAGATATATGTAAAAAAATCATGCATAGCTGATGAGTTTGGTTTGGATGTATTGTTAAAAGTAGAACAGTTTTTATACAAAAATTCATCTTTCGACCGATTGTTCCTACGAAAGCAATAAATGAAAAAAATTTCGATATCGCTGAATTTTTGTGCATATGTAAAAAGCCCAATAATAATTATATTGAGTAAGTTTGATTGAGATATCTCGTTAACCAAAAAATGTTTCATACAAGGAGTTATCTTGCAACCAATTGTTCCTATGGCAGCTATAAGATATAGTCATTAAATACAGCCAGATTCCACATAAACTGAGACACTACAAAAAGACAGGCAGACAGGCAGATGGACTGAGCTGACTTGTAATACTGATCAAGAATATGGATCTAGTTCGGCCTGCATCAATTGCAAATTTCTAATACTCAAAAATGCATAAAAATTAGTTAATACTTTAAAGAAAAGTACTTGCACATTAAAGAAAAGTACTTCTGAAACATATCTCTCCCAATTGAAACGCAACTTTAATTTTGAGATTAACTTTTAGAGTAGCTGCCAAATCTGTCAGATGTTTAAGGCATTATTTGAGTGGTGCAATTTCCAAAATGGCATCAAAGTTGCAAGTAATAAACTGAAATCGGGGTCAGCGTCTGGAGACTAACCAAACAGCGGCCATTTGCAATATTTGGTGACTCGAACTAAGCGGCAAATTGGCCAAGAACGACAAGAGCCAAAAAATGCACACACACACACATATATATATATATATATATATATATATATAGATGTATATATACGAATATACAGTTGGGCTGTAACCATTTTTGGGCGGCTGTCGTTGCCGCTTTGCAGCCGACTGTTGGCGGCTGTCTCTATCAAAATACCAAAGTTATTGAGGCCAATTACTTGTCTTGCAGGTGGGCAAATCGACAACAACAAATGCAAACAGCTACACACATAGATACGTACACATACACACACACACAAACACACACACAAACACACACAGATAGAAGTCAGTCAAAAATATTAAACACAAAGCAGAAAACTGAAGCTCAATGTTAAGATGGGTTTTCAATAGGTCAAAGTTAGGATAGTTAATGGCTCAGACTAGAGCCAAAACTAAATGAATCAAAGTGCTGTGAAACGAAGTCGAATCGACACAAGTTTTGGGCCAAGTTAGTTAGTTGGTTCGCTTGTTGCTGGCTGCAGCTAATTTGTGATGCGACCTTGAAATAGTTGTGGCTCTGAATTGTGCATTAGCATTAGTCAGAGATCACAAAAGCCAATAGCCATGGACGATCATCATCAACTAGTGATGCCCCTTCCCCCATTTTGACACACACACACACACACACACACACACATTCATCACATATATGTATCCACATTCAACTCTGGGGCAGGTCATGCAAATTGAGGGCGAGTGGCATTTCATCATTCTGGTTAGGTTATTTTTTTTTCTTTTTTTGCTGTAGGCCTATTTTCAAGTACAAACAGACATATTTATGTAAATATCATTTTAAATACACTTTTGCGCCCTCAAAAAAAATATAAAATATAAAAACGAAAAGATACATAACAGGTTCCATTTATGCCCTTGCAACGGGCTGTATTTGCATTTTATAAAGAAATGTGTTACACTAATGAACTTTGAGATTGAAGACACATATTAATAGTGTTTTATTGTTATGCAGATGATAATAAATCGGAAGACTGAACATTAAGTGTGTATAATTGAGCTGAAAAAACAACCCAGAAAAAAGGAGGTTTTCTTCAATATAAACATATGTTTATACATATTTTTGAGATTTATGTTGTTGTCTTAAAGTGTGATTTTTTGTTTTCAAAACAAATATATTATTTTTAGATCCATGCACAAGAAATGGATAATATTATCAGGCCAAATCAAACTTGTTACAAATATTTATGGAGATACCAAATCTGTTTATTTCTTAGTGGTTTTAGTAACAAGCTGATTTTGTGTTAAAATTATATACAGAAACTATATGATTTAAATAGTTTATTATACTAAAATGAGGTCTCTGGTTTTACTCTGATAAAAGTGCCATAAAAGCCAATTTAATTCAACTAAATCAATAAAAATTCGATCATCATCTGAAACGGATTAACTTTTTCACAACTTTCTTTAAAACCAAAAGAAACATTTCAATTTTTTACTTTTCTTCTTACCAAGCTACAACGTTTAACAATATTTGGTCTAATTGGGTTTCGCCTGATTCTTCCCAATCCTTGTAACAAATATTGAACCATTTTGCATTGGATTTATGTACATAAATTATTAAGTTCATAATGTCAATACTCATTTACATTTAATTATGTATATATTTATTTTTCAGGGTTTCCGCAACCTTTGCTGTTGGATCAGTTTATATTTAAATAGCCCCAGATTTATTATATGCTTTATTTTATTCATTCATTTTAAATTTTTATATTAAATACCGTCTTTTAGTTTTACATAATTTAATTTTTAACTTTTATTTTTATTTAAATTTAATTCAAAATGTATATTTTTGAAAGCTTTTTTTTAAATTGTGAACGGTTTTTAGTCCACATAAATAACAACAAACAATCAATAAATGCTGGAGTAAAACCTATTTTCTTGTCCCACAAAATTTATAAGCTTCCTATTAGCATTATACAAATTCAACCAGCATTAATATAGAATATAAATAAAGGTATTCCAATAGGAGCTAGGGTATTTAAGCTTCGTCAATGCACCTAACAAGAGTTTTCCTTCTTGTTTTCTTGGCTTTGAGTGGAGTCAAAGCAGGCGCTTAGCCACATTAACACACACACAAACACACATACGCACACACACACACGCACACACACATTTAAAGAGAGATATATACAAAGCTGATGTTGCCTTTTGAGTATGGGTAATTATTATGAGGTGCTTTGGGGTTTTTGGTGCTTTTGAGTTATTTTTTTTTGGTTTTTGTTTTTGTTTTTGTTTTTGGCATTATAAATGCGAGCGTAGTTTGGTAGTTTGATAGTTTTGCTAGTTAGCTGCCCAATGGAGTCATTGGGTCAAGTTTTAAATCAGCAACTAGGTCACACACACACACCACATCTATGGTGTCGCCGGCAGCGTCGCTGGCAGCGCTGCCTTACTGACTGACTGACTGACTGACTGACTGCCTGCCTGTCCGCTTTGGGTGTCCCGCATTTGCACTCACTGCTCCCAATTTAGCAGAAAATAAGAAGAAAAAACTACACAAAATATTGAAACTCAAACCGAGGTGAAATAACCAGAGTGCCCTAGTAGCATATGCTCGACTAAAGGATATCCTGTATGCAAATTTGAACTTCTACTGGGTATAAACTGCGATCAAATTGCTTCCTGAATAACTTTTGATTTTACATGTTTGGGAGATAAACATAGCCAAGCAGGAATATAATTTATTAGGTTTTTTTCTTATTTCTTAACTTTAATATGCATCAGGCAGCTACATAATTGTGGCTCTACTGATCTTCGAGATAGTCGCAAAGGAAGTAAGTCATATTTTGAACAAACTAAAAATCTTTGATCGATAAACACATTTCGATACATCTGCTAAATTTAAGTAGTCTAAGATCTGAAAATCCCACTTAATCAATAAACTTAACCTAAGCTCATCTTCATTATTCCCTCTCAACCCATTTTAAATGAGTACAGGGTACAGGGTATATAATGTAAGGAGCTCCTTTGCTTTAGTTTATAGTAGCCCGCTGCCAAAATGAGAGCGCACACACACACTCACACTCACACACACACACACACACACATGCACGAAACGCACGTAAAGCAGTGGCAGAGACATAATTGGAACAATTTAAGAGCCCTTAATGACGTCGACAGCGACGCTGGCTTGTAGGCCAAATGTATCTTTTTGCATGGCATTTTAAAGCTCAAACTCAAATTCAAAAACAAATACAAATTCAAATACAAATTCAAATTCGAATTGGAAGCCGAATTCGAATGCCTGTGGATAAATCACTGCATTGAGGCATCTTTTGTGTGTTCATCAGCATAAATGCTGCTGCCTAATCATATGCAAAACTCAGGCAAAAGCAGCTGGCGCACCAAAACACCAAACACATAACAGATTTGACCTTAACAGCATTTTATCTACCGGTTTTCTAGTGGCATCAAGATGAGGTTAAGTCTCTCTCCCTCTCTCTTTCTCTTTCTGTCTCTGTCTCTCTCTCTCCCTTTTTCCACGCTTATGGCCCCATTCATGGGCTAAGAAATGAGTCAGTCGGTCGATCGGCTATTGCCTTGCTTTTATTTCATTTTATTTGTTGTTGTTTTTACTTCTGCTGCTGCTTTTGCTTTTTGGCTTTTTGCTTTTTGCTTTTGGCTTTTGGCTTTCATCGCTCTGAACCGAACCATTCCCAAAGTGTTCCCCCCAAATAAGTCGCGACTTGGTTTCTGATTGGACTATGAGTGACATGTGCTTTGGCGACGCCAACAAGAATCAGAACAAGAACAAGAACGAGAACAACAAACACACACAGACACACACAATCGAGACGGCAAAGAAACAAACCACTTTCCACGCCTGACACACTTAAATGCTACGTGCTCTTTTGCTACTTTTGCTGCTGCTGCTGCTGCTGTCGCTGCTTTTATTACAGCGACGCTGGCAGCGACGCTACTCCCATAATAGAAAGTGGAACAGGAATTTCCCTCCCATCAATGCCAATGCGGCGGCAGTAGCAGCAACAACTGCCGCTGACGATGATTTCATTTTGGCTTGCAGCAGCAGCGAACAGCGCCCGTCGCGCTCATTGCGAAACACTTGCCACGGCCAACAAGCAAATGGCAACAACAACGTCAAACGAGAAAAGCAGGCAAAAGCAGAAGAAGAAAAAAAAGGCGTAAAAGAAATAGTTCAGTTGGGGGCAGCGTCAAACATTGCTCAGCTGAGCGCCAAGAGCAAAAGAGAGTGCAAGCCAGAGAGAGCGAGAGCAAGAGCTGGCACGTGGTGAGAGTAAAAGAGGTGAGAGAGAGCAAGCAATCCAATTCGAATTGGGAAGCAAGTGGAACATGCGGCATGCATTTATTGTTTATGCTCGGCGCGCATTGTTTTTTATTTAGTTACTGCAGCTGCTGCTGCTGCTGCTGCTGATTTTGCTGCTGCTAAAATGTAAATGCAACGAACAAATGCCATATGGCAGTTGACACACAAAAACAGAACAGTACAGAAACAGTACACAACTTTCTTATTGGTTATTTTAATTGTTGCACAAATTGCATTGCATTGCATTCGATATGTGACCATTAAAAAATAAAACGGTGTGAATTAGTTTCTAATTATTTATGGCCTGTCTCCCGACCCGTTCCGTTCCGTTTCGTTTCGATTCGTTTCGTATCGCACTCTCTTCGCTCTCTTTGGTAAGTGGCACTGGCTGGCGTATAATTTTTGTTGTTTTTTTCTGCTGAC
The DNA here is from genome assembly GCA_035042305.1 of Drosophila glabriapex. Taxonomy (NCBI): domain Eukaryota; kingdom Metazoa; phylum Arthropoda; class Insecta; order Diptera; family Drosophilidae; genus Drosophila; species Drosophila glabriapex. The sequence goes on from JAWNLN010000046.1 coordinate 19,797,675, forward strand.
CTAATTATACGCTCATTTTGATTCACTTGATTTTCTCTGCACACACACACACGCATGCACACACATACACACACATGCAAGTTTCGTCACTGCGACGACAAGTGGAGCAGTAGCAGCAGCAGCAGCAGCATTTTGCGGCGGCGGCCCATTGGGGCAGGCAGCGACCGCAATATGTATTTTTTTGTGGTTACCGGGACGTATGTACATTATTGGGCTTCCCAATAAGATTGTGGTATTTATTTGTTGTACTCACACGCTAATTCGCACTCTATTTATGTTTTGTATCACTTTTCGCTCTTGCGTTTATGTTGCCAACGGCAAATTGCATTTGTTTATGCGTTGAGTTTCGTTTAGTTGAGTTTCGTTGAGTTTTTCTTTTGTGGGTGCTGATCGAAACACCTGCGCAACGAACGCTGCCCACGAATTTCACTACGCGCGAATTCTTCTTTGGATCAGTCGTCGACGACGCGTCGCTTAGATTCCGCTCCCGATTCCGAATTTCGATCCCGTTGCCGAGATGCCGATGCCTATGCCAATTCCGATTCCGATTCCGCTTATTGGCGCTGTCGTCGACGACGCGCACGAACGAACTGAAACCCAAGCAAACTGCAATAGCTGGTGGAAGTACAAAATGTGTGTGTTCGCTTATATATGTATGTGTGTGTGTGTGTGTGTCGCTGTGTGTGAGTGTGTATGACAGCCAGCCAGCGAGCGAGCGTCTCTGGCTGACTGTCTGTCTGACTGGCAGTCTCAGTTTCTGTTTTGTTTTGGGACGGAAATGACAGTGGCGTAGTCGCCGCTCCATTTTTGGCCGCCACGGGACGCCGATTAGAAGTCAGTAAATTAAACTTACAGCAAATTGCAAGTAATTTATTATTTAAGAGTGTTATTCAACACTTTTAATGTCTTTCTAAATTCTATTTAAACCATGCAGCTTTGTGTAATTGATTTTTTATGCAAGTTTAATATAACGCAAAAATATACGTTTCACTTAATTAGTTAATGCTTAACCATTAATTAATATCAAAAACAAATTTTTGAAATATCTTTGATTATATTTTTATATTTATATTATATTTATTTAATTGTAATTCTGTTTTTTTAAACAAGGACAAACACTTTATATCATGACACAACGATCCCTCCAAGAAGCGACGCCACTGTGCAAAGATTTGCCAATCGTTGGCGCGCTCGAGCTCTCAGCCGCAGCAGCAGCAGCAGCAAAAACAAAAGCAACAACAACAAAACGCAGTCGACTGGCGCAAGCAGCAGAATTTGAAATTAGGTCAACAGGTTTAGTTGGTAGTGGGCCTGAAGAGCGCTCTGCGACTGCGGCCTATTCGCATGATAGTAACTAGAGTGTGTTGTTTTTGGTTATTGTTGCTTTTGTTGCTTTATTTTTGTAATTTGGCTGCTGAGTTTACCTACGGTGCGACCTCGGACTGTCGCTACCATCATCCGGGCATCACACGCAGAGCAGCGCAGCTCAGCGCATCTACAGCCAACACCAACGTCAACGTCAACAGCGACGTCAACGTCAACGACAACGACAACGCCAACGCAATGCGTTCGTTTATTGCACCACCACAGAGCAGTTGCAGTTGCAGTTGCAGTTCTCTGCTGTTGCGGGTGTCATAGATGCACAATTTGAGCTTTTTGCACACACACACACACTCACAAACTCACACACTCAGGCTGTATGTGTGTGAATTGAGCACACGGCATGGTTAGAAACGAACTGAAGGAGGAACTGAAGTGTGGGAAGAGGAAGAAGGAAGCGGGTAGCGAGGGAAGCGAGGGAAGCGTGCACCAAGTTGCGCCCGTTTTTATACACAATACCCTACACATTTTCAATGCAAAGGGTATGCGTATTTGGGAAATGTTTGTAACAAAGTCAGAGGGTATTTCAGATCGGTGCTAATAATTGTATATTTTGCTGAATCGTTGTCATTTCTGCACTTTAAAATAAGGTTTATTTTCATTTTCCTTTTACCAAAATCCATAAATTTAGACATTTAACCTCACTTTTCCTAACTTTTCTTAACTACTTTCGAAAATTATCAGAGTATGTAAGCTTTGGCTTTATTTGTCTTTATTCCAAATGCTAAACTCCTTCCCATTGTGAGTACATTAATAAACAAAGGAATTTTTAATTTTTAAACTTTTATACATATATAAAGAGAGAGAGAGAGAGAGAGAGAAAAATATAAATAAGTGCAAATATGCCTTGGTGCAATATCAAGTCGATTACAGGGTATTTTCTCGTATGGCACACTCAACTAGAGCACTGTTAGTTGTTATTACATGCGATAGATCTTTTGCAAGCTCTCGCACACGTTGAATGTGTGTATGTGTGCGTGTGTGTTTGTGCGAGTGTGTGTGTACATTTGGGGGAAATTGTGTGCGTCAGCTTGTGCAAAATGTTGGGAGCGAATTCATGTGCATGTGCATGTACATGTGTGTGTGTGTGTGTGTGTGTGTCACAAATGTACTGAAATGTAAACCCATATGCAGCCAATAAGACAACCAAACACACACACAAACAAACACGCATGTAAATGTGTCCAACTTGAATTTGTTTTCATTTCATTTCGTTGCGTTTGCTTTTTGTTTTTGTTTTTTTCCGTTTTGTTGTCCATGAGACTCGCAGCATGAATTGCTACATACTTCTTAGTTGGTTTCTATGTCACAATCAAATACACAGCACACACACACACGCACACACACACACAGATGCGAATAGGTAAAAAGACAGACAGACAGACAGAAACGAATAGACGCAGTCGTAATGAGTGAGCCGCAGCGGGCAAGCCAAGCAAGCAGCACCTGCAAGCAGCGCAGCAGCCGCACCATGAGCAGATAGATAATCCCAGTAGAAATTGAAACTGGCTGCGGCAAGTTTAGAAACTGGTATAGAAATACACATACATTCAAACACACACACATACATACATACAAATCATACATACATGTGTATAAAGAGGCAATCGACCTTGTAGGAGTATTTTGTCTTGGAGCGCGGCGCACGCCCGTTAACTGGGCCAACGCGATTGCACTGAAATCAGGTGGGCGTGACGTAGGTAAATGTTGGCCAATGCATAAATGTGTATGTGTGAAGTGTATGTGTGTGTGTGTGGGAACATTTTGGAAAGCAAGAAGCAGAAGTAGAGACAGAGGCAGAGGCAGAAGCTGTCGGTACCCTTGGCTGCCCTATAATCCACATTTAAAGTGATCCAATCACACACACACACAAATATTGCCTTTCGAAATATATATTCATACATACATAGATATATATTTAAGCATCTAAAATAGCCACATTGGATTTTTCGTAAGAACAACAACAACATCAACAATGGGCCTTGTGTTTGTTTGTTGCTGAATTTACCTTCAGCGCAGCTGGAATATTTCGCAACAATCTCCGAAAGGCGTTTGTATTTGGCAATTTTCAGATTTTGAAATACCACAAGGTGCATTCTAACAAGAAAATACACACACACACAGACACTGCAGCGCGCTCTCAGCACTCACACACACACATAGACACACACACACACTCACACACTCACAGTGCAATTCTTGGCTTGCTTGTTTCTCAATGGAAGTGTTTGGTGGTGTTTTAGCTTTTAGGGGAACCGGGGAACCGGGCGCAAGGTGCAGCACCAATAACAACGAACTAACCTCCTCCAGTGTGCTTAGCCGAAAAAATTAGATCCGCGCGCGCGTCTGTTGTTTTTTTGGTAAGTAGTGTTGCGTAGCACTTGATTGTTGGTTTTTTTCTGGAGCACAAAATCAGAACACAAAATGCAATTGAACGAAAAGAGCAAGCGCAGCCGAGCAATTGTTAAAATAGTTTAAATAATAAACAACAAGAATGTACAAAAAAGTAACGGACGCACACGCGCTGCCCACATCTGTATGGGCCAAAAGACGAAACAACACTGCCGCCGCCGCGACGGTTGCTCTATTGTTCGAGTCAGCTTCTTGCTGCTTTGCTGCTTGCCTCTCAGTGTTGCAGTTTAGAGCCAGTCCCGCTTCAACTGCGCGCACTCGCTCAGTAAACAAGTCGAAGCGATTTCGACGATTCCTCAAGGCCTACAGATTTAGGCCAAAACAAAACAAAAAAACAAAAAAAAAAAAGAAATAATGTACTACAACACCAATAGTGTGTGGCTGTTTGGAGTCGTGTCGTTCGGCAACGGCCAACGAGTTTGCCAGTAACAATTGGGCCCCCGTCTGCTCTTTTATTTTCTTGCATAAAATGCAATCGTTCTAATTGCGCAACCTTAGTTCGCAATTGCGATGCAATCATGCGAAAATATTCGGTTTAAACTTACCGCCTCGCTGCCAAAGTAAATGGAAGCATTTATCGTTATCGAACGAACAACCGTTTCGGCACACTTGTAATTAACTGCAAAACAAATCTAATCTAAACACATCTCACATTCTATTAGCGTTAGTCCTTAAATCATACATGATTATAAATTAATTCTTACTATCTCGAAATTGTATATTTTCATTCATCGGATTTAATTGTTGTAAAATCATTAAAATTCGAATTAAAGTATCTATAAATAATGTCCTGTATTTAACTGCCTTTATATAAGTTGTAAATTCGACATTTCCACGCCGCCTGCGCCATAAACAAATGCTCCTTGCTAGCCGCTTTGTTATCGAATTGCATTCGATTTATTAAAACAACATATATTTGTGTCATACAAGTAAAGCTATCAACTTGTTGACGAATTTAAAATAAACGCTACTTTACAGCGCTTACTTAATTAATTTCAATTTAAAAAATTAATTATGAATCAATGTTTAAAAATACATTTTTAATCGTTACCGTCCTTTATTTAAACGACTATATTCGATATTTATTTTACTTGCTCGCTTAACAACACTGTTATAATATAAGTGCGTTCTCGCATTTGCAGGTACTGAGGTTGGCTCCGCATTGAAAATTTGTTTACACGTGAAAAAACCGCGATAAATTTGCGAACTTAGTGTCAAAGTATAGTCAAAGCGTGCTTACACGTCTGTGCCGTGTTTTCCCATTAATAATTGACAGTTTTTTAGCATAAATCTCGAATTGAAAATTTACAATTAGTACGCTGTCTGGAGCCGCAGTCAATATAATTGTACTCCATTGGTTTACATAAGAGTGAGAGGGTCAGCTAGTGTGATATTTGCAGAAATGGCGTCGATGTGGTGCACATGGCCAAGCATCAAGACAATGACTCCATTTACACATGCAAATATCTAACAATTACGCCCACATTCTTAAAGCTTGTTCCCTACTTGCATGTAGGGAATAATTTGTGAATAGTGTGTTTGAGTTTTTGAAATCAGTGGCTGCTCAATTTACTTTAATGTACACCATTTTGTCCGGTTTTTTACTCCGCTTTGTGCACATCATTCGGTTTCAATGCCCCCGCTTCAGTGTTGCTAAATGTTACCATGATGCGAGTGTTGTACAATTACACACTCAACATGACAGTTTATTTTTATTGCGTTTATATGGTATATCAATAAAATCACTAAACTTAAAGTGCGTGTGATTTTAAATATTGCATGTATGAATTGCAAACGACTTATTAAGAGCATTCCATCGACTCAGCGCAGCACGGCAACGCTCGCAGCTGGCAACGCTGAACGCGTTTGAAACGCAGTGGCGGCAGAGTGAATGAGACGGCGATATTGTAGTTTTTTTTGACGAAAACCGAACTCAAAGCAGAGAGCAGAAAACCGAAGCGAACAGTCAAAGAAATTATAAATCAATTTTTTGTGTATGCAAAAGCTGTGCACAATTCACACATACCGCAACTAAGGTATTTTTCTCGTCAAGTGCAAGTGCATCAAATATAAACGCACAAAGTGCTTTTGATATAAACTTAGTGTTTTGGAGTTGTTAAGTTGCTATAAAAAAAATGTGTTTCCATAAAATGCCGTTGCGGCGACGGCGGCAGCTGCTGGCTTGGCAATAATGAGCGTATGACAAAGCTTTGTGTGTGATTCCGTGTGTGTATGTGTGCAATGAGCAATGTGACGGAAATGTTGTTATTCATCGCGCAATGTTATGGCTGATATGAGGCGAACTGCTGGAGAACATACAACACAAAGGGATGATCGACAGACAAACTTTGTCCCTGTCCCCTGCCTGAATATTACCCCCCGCTGGACTTTAGTCAATTTGATCACGTTCCGTTACCCTCCCCTCCCCACCCCACCCCTATTACCTGTTTGCGAATACACACCCGCCTCGATGGCTTTGCTATTATTGCTTTTGCTTTTGTTGTTCGCTTATATCCTTCCGTTCGTCTGCAATTCGGTTTTGTTATTCACTCTCTCTCGCTCGCACGCTGTTTAATGCTGCGTTCCACTTTGTACGTGAGTGCGTGTGCCATCTTTGTGCGTGAGTGTATGTGTGCGTGTGTGTGTGTGTGTCATGTTTGTTCACGTTCTTTCATTATTCCATTCTCTTTGATTAAATGTACATTGAACTCAGCTGGCCAGTTAGCCTTTTTTGTTGTTGTGTTGTTGCCATTTTGACCTGATGCTTCTTCGTCTGCCTACCTCCCCATCTTTCTTACTGTGTTCCTCTTCTCTTTATTCTTTAGTTTGCCCCTTTCTCCTATGCGCATATGACACTTGTTAGTTTTTTTAAGCAGCAAAACAGTGGAAAGATAAAAAATGAATTTTGTATGCTGGCTCGCAATAACAAAGACTTGCTTTTCAAACAACTTTGTTTTATAGGTAGCAGGCATTGCCTTTTGTTACTTGTTGTTTACTAAGACTTCCAGTTTAGTTGTTAAGTGCTTTTGGCTCATTTTTTTATTATTTGTATAATATATTTATCCAAATCAAAGTCAAATTTTAAAATTCCGGGCTCTTTCAATCTTTTTGCTTGCAGCTAATTTGTATATACAGTGTACATAGAGATGAGCACACAACAAACTCGTTCGGGGGGCGGCGGCGGCGGCACTCGCACTCAGAAAAAGTCAAATTCCGCTCATATTGGCGGCGGTGGTGGTGGCGGTGGCAACAGCAACAGCGATGCCGGTGGCAACACACATGCCGCAACGGTGCACAAGAAAACCGATGCGAACAAGACAGAGAAACCAGAGAAGTCACAACCGAAGGCCACCACGGAACAGTTGCGCATCGCCCAGATAACCAATAGCAGCACCACAGAGGATCCGCAGATCAAAGAAAAGGTCAACCTATTGCTAACAATGACCCAACGTTCCGAGGAGGAAGTCTGCTGTGCGTTGAACGAGTGCGACTATGATCTGGAGGCAGCTGCCAATTTCTTAATCGAGATTTTGCCACAGGTGCGTTCGCCGTTAATTGATCTAAACGAATTTAAACTAATCCCCTTATTTAATCTTGTTAGGGCGCCTTCGCCAAGTACGAGAAAAAACGGAAGAATAAGGCTGCAAATAGCATTGCCGATGGCGCCGGCGGCGATGGCGACTGGGCAGATGGCAACGCAAATGCGGACAGGCGGGAAAAGTCGCGCAATCGCAGCGCCAATCGCGGTGGACGCGGTGGCACCGACAGTCGCGGCTGTAAGTCTTCCCACGTACACCTATTTTCATTATTGCAGTGCTCCTAAAATTTGTTACCATCATCAAATTGATATTGTCAAAATAATCTTAACATGATTAGAAGAATTGGAGTAAGCAAAGCATAGATTAGTTTAGATGTTGAAAACCGATCGAGTTTCAACAACACTTTAGATATTGGAAAATTGTTCTAAGCAAAGGTTCGATTAGGGTAGACGGCTTAATTAGGCTACGACTGTACAATTATTTTTGTGTAGAATTAGAAGGCATGTTCTTCAAGTGATCACAGTATCCAAAAAAATTACTTAAACTTTTTCATTATTTTATTTTTTAATATAAAAAGCTAATATGACCTATTGGTCGGCTATTGGCCTAGTCGGCATTTCTGCCAATAGACTCCAAGCGCCCTATAATTATTACTGACGAAGCTGTGAAGAATAGGAATCTTCCGAGCACTTCTTTTGTTCCCGCGTGGCATTTGCCTGGAGGAGGTTAGGCATCCTGGAAGGCCCCTTTCTAGTCGATCCATCTAGAACAATTAGCATCTTAAATTATAACTTTAGTAGATAACATTAGTTAGTTGAGATTTGAAAGCATGCATTATGCATAATTCTTATTTATATTTCATATATACATTTTTATAAATTTCTTCGTTGCAGGGCGCGGCAGAGAGGCCCGTGAGAATGATCGCAACATGCGCGAATCTCGTGGCGGCGATCGTAATGAGGATCGCGCCAATGACAACTATCGCGGACAGCGCAACGGCGGCCGAGGCGGACTCGGCGGCGATCGTGGCGGCATTGGTCGGGACGGCGGCGGACGAGACGGCGGCGGTGGGCGAGGCGGTGGCTTCATGTCACGTCCGGGACGCGGCGGTGGTCGCATGGGTGGACGCAGTGGCGGAGCGCGGGGTGATCGGGGCTTTGGTGGGATGCGGAACAATGCGAACAGCGACGATCACCACGAGGTGGAACTGTGGGACAACACCATAGCGCAGAATGCGGAGAAACAGCAACAGCAGCAGGCCCACGACGATGCCTGGGGCGATTGGAACAATGAGGAATACGAGGGCTCGCTGAAGGACAGCAAAGTGTTCACCACAAGCAACCTCAGCACGCAGACGGCGGCGAGTGTTGTTAGCGGCGTTGGCGGTGCATCGTCGGTCACGGTTGGCGGTGAGCTATCGGCGCCACCGGGTCTGGAGCAGCATCATCATGTTGTGGCACAGGGAGGATCTCATCTGGGTGCGTCGCTCGAGGACAGCAGCAGTGGCAGTGCGGCGCAAACGCCTGCGGCAGCGGCGAGTATCGGTACAGTATCGGGCACAACGCCGATGATGCAGTACAGTGCTGCTGTGAGTAATCCGCCGCCACAGCTGCAATCGGTGGTGAGCACGCCGAGCAGCGTTGCGCTCAACTCCTCCTCACCCTATGTATCCGCCAATGCATCCGTTGTTGCTGGCGCCACCGATACATTCTCGGTGGCAGCCAACCTGGTGCAGCAGGTCAAGCATCTTCAGCAGCAGCAGCAACAACAGCAACAGCAGACGCCACTGAAGCCATCGGCCACATTATCAGCTGAACAATCTCAGTATTTTAACTCGCTGACGTCACAGGGCGCAAGTCCAACAGCCGCAGCGGCAGCAGGAGCTGGCCAACCATCATCGATGGTCGGCGTCTATGGCAACCAGAGTCAGGGCGTAGCATCGGCGGCATACACGCCGCGTGGCACATATGCGAATGTGTTTGCCTCGGCGCCTGGTTCGAGTGTTGTGGACACACCGAACAGCAGCAGCGGCGGCGGCGGCGAACAGTCGCAGCAGCCACAGGTGAGGAGGGCAAGGGTCAAGCTGCCACCGCCATCGAAGATACCGGCGAGCGCTGTGGAAATGCCCGGCGATAATGCGCTGAATAACATTGGCTATTTGGATGTGCAATTTGGTGCCATGGACTTTGGCAACGACGACAGCTTCGATGCGCTGCCCGAGAAATTCAATGCGGCCACCATCGATGGTCAACAGCAGCAGCAGCAGCAGGATGACTATCAGACCAAGGCGCAGCAGCAGCAGCAGGCGGCGCTCTCAGCGGGCCTACAGAATGCGCAAATCGTGAGTAGTGAATCCCAATCCAGCATTGCCAGCAAATCTCATTTAAATTCACGCACAGTTACAGGGTGATGCGTTAAGTGCAGCTGGCTATGCCGCGCAACGCTCGACGGCGCAACAGCAGCAGCAACAACAGCAGCAGCAGCAGCAACAACAACAGAGCGCCAATGCGCTGGACCAATTGACCAAGAATGATCCGTATGGACAGCAGGCGGGCAGCGGTAATAATGGTGCCACGCCCTATCAGAATGCGTATCAGAGCAGCGCCGCCAGCAAGGCGAACAGTGCCTATCAAACATCAGCGTCTGTGCCGGGTGGCTACAACAGCTCCAGCTATGCCAATGTTCAGTCCTCGGTGGTGGGCAACAGCTATCAGCCGTCGAGCTATGCCAGCTATCAGCCCAACGCTGTTGTTAATTCCTATCAGCAGCAGCAGCAGCAGGCGGCTGGCAATTCACAGAATGCGACAGGGGGCAACGTTGCAGGCAGCGGTGCGGCAACACAAAACATTCCGATCAGCGGCAGTGGCGGCCAAAATAGCTCCAGGTATGCAAACACACATGCAAACCCACACACATAGACACACACACACACACACACACATAAAAAGTGTAATCCTCAGCTTGCTTTTGTTTTTGTTTTTTTCTATAAACCCATATTAACTTAACTCTAGTTGCTACAGTGGTCGCTGGCCATGTAAAACACTTGAATTGTACAGCTGATGCCAGCTGGAGAATATCGTAGATTCGATTTCAAATGGCATCAACTGAATATTTAGAATTTACAGATAAAGAAAAACTTGGAAATTGCAAACCACTTTCAAAGCTTTTCAAAAATACTCTGTGCATTGAAAGCACAATAGAAGTTTAAAAGCAGAAGAGAATCAAATTTTAATTATTATTAAATCACTTTAATAGCTAGAAAGATTTTAGATTACATAACACTTTCAAAGTTTTTAAAACAGAATGCAAGAGATTTTAAATTGTGGTAGATCTTGAATTATTATATTTAAATATAGGAGATTTTTATAATAGTTAAATTTTAGTAAGAAGACTTTAGAATTCTGTAGAGTGATAATTGTTGACGGTGCTTTTGGAGCGACTACTGTATAACAAGATTATGCAACACTAATATTTAATTTTGTTTATTTTTTTTTTTTGTTTTTTGTTACGTTCTCTCTTAACTCCACTGAATCCCTTTGCTCGTTCTTTTATACAAATATTCCACAACTAAAACGCACACACAAATGCAATAACAGCGCGAATGCGAGCTCCGCCTATCTCACATCGGGTTATTCGACACCACAAAGTGCTTACCAGTCCAGCCAGAGTGTCTATGGCAACACTGGTCTCTCCAACAGCAGCGGGTACGTAAATAGAAATGCGCCTTATCTCTCTCTCTCTCTCTCTCTCTCTCTCTCTCCAACTCTCCATCTCCTCCCATCCATTCCCCATTCCATATCCATCCAATCAACCACAATAATATTAACCTGCCTGAATAGTTATTATACTAACAGAAAATTAGCATTGCATGTTGAGTTGATTGCGTTCAAGCAAAAAGTTCTGTTGTTGTTTAACTGAAGAGTATATTAGAGAAAAAAGAACAGTTAACCTTGTATAAATATATATACATATTCAGGTCATATTTATATTAAGTAAAGTAATCTATTATACATCTGTCCGATTGCGCAAATGTGCATTTAAATTTATTTTATTTTATGGTTAATCGATACAAATCGATTTCCGATAGCAATACAAATCCAAATTTAAATGAGACTTGTTTCTAATCGATAACGATAAATAAATATATACACATATGGCTCATCTGTAGAAATTTTCTCATGATCGGTTTGCGTTTTAAATATCTAAGACCCTTACGCTTATGAATAGATTAAGTATTTGTTTTGTATATGAATGAAATGTAACACTTTTAATGATCAAGAATATCAGCTACTTAGGCATATGGTAAATATAAAGTTAACTAAGATATCAGTCTTATCCAACTTATCTTAAACATAGCACAAAAATAGGACTTGTATTGTAGATGATCAACTATTGTAATCTGATTAGGCAGCAGTTGAGTCTCTACTCTTTATAAACACAACATAATTGCTTGCATTCCATATGTACTAACCAATATATATATATTTATATACGTTTCCTTCCCGTTTCGTTTCGTTTTGTTCGATTTTTCCCTTTGCCGGCTTCTCAGGTTTGCTGGCAGCGCAAGCAACTCGTCCTCGCAGTATAACTTTAGTGCTAGCGCCAAGCTTAAGGATGCTGCTGCAGCCGGCGCTGCAGCCCACTACGACAGGTGAGATGATTGTTTCTTGCCCAGCCCCCCCCCCCCCCTAAACTATCCCCCCAAAACAAGAAAAACACACCTCGCTTGAAAGACGCAAACAACTAATCTGAAACATGTTTAGCCAAATTTGTATTCCCCAACTAAATGCATTTGTCAACTGCTCTATGCTTATTTTTCTTCATATGATCATCGTGATATGTTTCCACGAGCAGTGGCGTGAACAGCAGCAGTGCAAGCACTGGGAACGGCGCAACGGGTGCGGGAAGCGGTGCAACAACAGGTGCTAATAATCATGCGGTCGTTTCTAATTGTGAGTGCCACAATTGAGCAGCTCCGCATCAAATGGATTTTCAATCGATATTGTTAACTGTTCTTCTTCTCTTTGCTTTGATTGTAGCCAACAACAATGTGAGCGGCAGCAGTTCGGCCAGCAGCGTAACGGCTGGTGGCAACAGCAACAACAGCAGCAATGTGGCAGCAGTTAGCAGCCAGGCGGGCGTAAGTAGCGGCGGCGTCAGTGCGTCTAGCGTCGTCGGCGGCGGCGGCGGTGGTGGCAACAATAATGCCGGCTCTGTGGCGGCCGTTGCACAAACGGCTGCCGGCACTGCAGCGGTGCTGGCCTCGCTGACCAACAAGAACAGCAGCAGCAGTAACAGCAGCGGCAGTGGTGGCAACGGCGGCGGCGGCGGCGGCGGTGGCAACGTCAGCAGCAGCGGCGCTACAGCGGGCAGCGCCGGCGGCGCAGGCGTCGGCAGCAGCTCAACTGGTGCTGGTAGTGGTGGTGGCAGCGGCGGCGGTGGCAGCAGCGGCTTGGTGCCCACCAACATCCAAATGGTTAGTCAATATATTCAGGCTGGGGTGCCATACTATCAGCAACAAGTTTATTCCTACGAGGAATTACAAATGATGCAACAGCGAGTGCCACATGTGGTGAGTTCATGGAGAAAATGCAAAATGCAAAATAAATACAACAAAAATAAATACCAAACAACAACAAAAACAACAACATCCAACAACAATTCAATGCAACCATTTAAATCAAACTCGAATTTTGTACAAAACTCGAAAACAACAAAAACAAAAAACACATCTAAAATTCCATCTACTTTCATATTTATCAATGCAAATCGATTGCAATACATGCATATGTACATATATCAATTTATCAATATATATTTAATATAATGTAATGCTTAACGCATTCAGCTGTTGTGCAGCTGTTTTCTCCTAACTGTTTTCTCACAGTGCATTGCACGTTTTTCCCTTAGACCCCCTTTTGTCTGTGTGTCGGTGTCTGTGTCATCTGCCTGTGTGTGCGTGTGTCCGTGTGTGTATGTGTGTGCATGTGTTTGTGTTCGCCACTATTTGTAAATATTATCGATCGAGAAAATTCCTTATCCAAATTGCACTTGATTGTTCTTGTAAACCACAAACGAAATCATAATAAACAAAATATTTTGGCTACCAAATCAATTCCGCTTCCAATCCAATCCTTGCCTCTAATTATTTTTTTTCTATTTGAAATTTGTTGACAAAAACAAACACTAAATCAAAACAAGTAAAGAAAAGAGACAAATCATCGTAAACAATATTTAAAATTGGCATTTAAAAATTCTTACGCTCATTAACATACAAGGAAATATTTCAATTTCGATTCGCTTCTGTGAAGGGAACCTGAGATTTAACTATTTCCAACGCATCCTCTCCACTCCACGCTCATTATAAATCATCATCAACAACATCATCATTATCATTATTACAATCATTGTCATTATAATTTGCTAACCAATTTGTTTGTTTTTTCTTTCTTTCATTTGTTCTATGGCACCGTTAACATTATATAATTGTGTATTATAATTTTTTTTATTTTATTTTTTTTTTTTTATAATTTCTGTTTCGCACACAGCATTGCCAGTCGCCGTCGGCAAGTTTGTGCTGAGATCTTTTCGAGATGCGCTGGCAACGCTGTAACGCCATAACTCCATTACCATTTCATTATCGCAGCTTATCTCGCATAACAATTACGCATTGACCAATGTTCTTTGGAATCTTTTCGTTGGCTAATGTGTATTCTTTTGACTTGCAGCAAGGCTATTATGATCTGAACTACACGTCACCCAGCTTGAATGCTGGCCGCGACAATCTGGGCTCTGTGGCATACTCAACAATGACTGATGGACGCTTTGCGCGCACCGACAATAATTCCAGTCCTGTTAGTAATGTAAGTGTAAATGGTTAGACCAAACCAGGAATTTTAAGCTGCTTATACTTTTAACTGGCATAAGTAACGAGACTAATCCCAATCTTGTTTATTGTAATGTGAGTGTTAATGGTTAAGGAAAGTAAGCAACATAAACTCCCATGAAGTTTGAGTATACAAAACGAGTAGAAATATGTTTGATTGTGTGTTTTATGTGTGCACTATGTAACTCCAATTTTAAACTGATTTAATTCTACTTGAAATATGTCAATATTCGAGCTCTGCTTGTAATGCGGGTGTAAATGTCTAAGATAAATAAGCAATATAAATCCCTAAATAGTTTAGGTAGAAAACTGTTCGTTAGTGTGTTTTACAAAATGCGCTTAATGTAACGAAAATAATTCCAGTTGAATGCGTAAATGGTTGAGGAATGTAAACAATTTAAATACCTATGAAATTTGAGTAGAAAAAATTAGAAGAAAGGGTGTTCGTTTTTGTATTTTACATATGCGCTTCTCAGCTACACTTTTAAGCTGATTATTATTTTATTCGAAAATATAATATAATAAATATATATATAAATATAAATATAAAATAAGCCAAGTTTTGTGTCGAAAAAAAAGAGTAGAAAAATGTTCAATACATTTTTAATCAGCATCACAAGACGAGTATGCTAAGTATTTTTCTTGTTGAGCAATCTGTAGAAATTAATCAGCAATTTGTTTGATTAACTTATTTTAAAAATTTTTCACAGGTGGCTACCACAATGTCGCAACAAGCTGGCTCCAGTGCGCCCATGCTGAATGTTCCTTATGCTTATTTCTATGGTGGCAACGTAATGCCCGGCGGTTTCCAATATGGCACACCAGCCATCTATCCAGTAAGCAGTAGCAGTTCAGAGTGAACTCAATGATTATGAAACTCGTAACAATATTAATATTTATGTGTTGCAGCCACAAATACCGGCGGCAAATACCGCATCCGGTGGCCAGTTTCCAAAGCCATCGTATGGCACTGGCTATGGTTCGAGCACCTATGAAACGCTATCGCAAACAACTCAGGATTATAGCAAGGGCGGCTACTCGTCCAGCGTGAATCAGCAGAGCAAAACGCAAACGGTTTCCAATCAGCCGCAAGCGGGCACCGGCTCCGATCTGACCTCATCCATGTACGGCAAGAATCATGTGGCGCTAAACAAGGTCAATGTGCGTAGCAATCGCGACTGCTATAAATAATGTATACACGATATATTATATTAATAATAATAATTCTTTTCAATTGTGCAGTCGTACGAGAAGCAGAGTTTCCACTCCGGCACACCGCCACCGTTCAACATGGCGAATACACAGACAGCTGGCGGCACCTCGACCCAACCGTATGGCATGTATCTGCCGATGCCAACTGCCGGACATCACAACATGATACATCAGCCCATCCATCAGGTAGAGTACAATTTGAATGAGCAGCAGTTACTGCGAAATCAAGACCATCTCCCCAACAACAACAGCAGCAACCTTCAAGTGGCTGCATCTGAAAATGAGCAAGGTTGGCATCATGTCCAGCATCATGATCAACATAATGAATATGCAGTGTGGGGTCACAATAATAACCAATATATTCAAGATGCTCATAGCGGCTTCTCCTTTTTTGCCGATTGAATGAACAAACAAACCAAAAAAAAAAAAACACTAAAATTTGATCAAATTTTGTCAGCATTTATGATTTAGCAACATTTTACCAAAATTAACAACAATCCTTTACACGCATCACACACGCACACATTAACTACGGATATATATATATATATACATATATATATATTTCGAAATACTTTTGTATATTTATTGTTTATTAACTGTCACGAACTCACTTTAATGCATGTTTCTCCTCGTACCTTCAAAATTTGCAAGTTTTTCCACAACTGCTTTTTCTTTTTTGTTTTCTGTCTTTTTAGTTTTGTTTTCCTTTTTATTTTTATGCTGTGATTGTTGCTGTTATTGTTTAATCATTCCATTTTTTCACCCAATAAAACAACATCCTTCTAACGACATTGATTCATTCCTTATTTTATTCACTTGGCACATCCATCAAAAATTGGCTCCACATTTTGCTACTAAAAAAAAGCATTTAACTGAAAATAAAAATCACAGAACCATCGCAAACATATCTCAACGATTGAAGCGAAACGGTTAAAAAATCCCAATTCGATTTATATGTATATTTTTGTGTTTAAGATATTTAATTAAATTTAACACAAATTAGGACTCACCCATCAGATTTAAGAATAGCACATCTCTGGCTTTGGCTTTGGTTTAGTAGCCTCGTTTAACATGCTTAATTCTACAATCACAAATTAATTGGCAGCTTTTGCAATCGTAGCTAACAAATTTCATTGCTAGAATCAATTATTTGCTCTATGCTCTCACTAGTTTGACTTTAAACGGGTTTCTCCTCCTGGCAAAAGACAAAAAGAAAGAAAGAAATTTTTAAATTGTGATATGCATGAAATTGTTCGATTGTTTGACTTTTTTCTTTATAATTTCCTTTGATTTTTTTATGGGACAACATTAGATGGACGGCAGGATTCATAGCTCATCCCGCCGGGTAAGTTTCCTTTTGTTGTTGTATCAAGTGAATAAGACAAAAAAAAACCAAATAAAAAAACTCCTAATCGTTTTCTATTCTGTTTTGGTAATTGTCAATGTTCTTCTGTATATGTTTTGTATATAAAAAAAACCAAACAAAAAACTAACACATTTCACGCACGCACCTGCACACACACACCCACTAAAAGCAATAACTCGTAATATATTATCTATATATATATATATAATATATGTGTATATATATATAGTATTCCTGTATCATAATAAATCATCATTTTGACAAATTGTTGCTAATAAGAGAAAAGAGAAAATACAAAAAAAAAAAGACAAGTGAAGGGTTAAACCAAACATTATTCATGCATATCACACAGCAGTGTCCATTCAAATACATTCACATCAATAACTATACATATATGTATGTATATATGTATATATATAAATTGTTTATACTGCTAACCCCCTTATAAATATATATATACTAAATATATATATATTATATATATCTGTATGTATATATAGCGAATGTATATATTTTGACAGCTTCGTTGGTTGTTCTTGTTGTTTTTTTTTTTTAACACATTTGCTGTGATTCCCATTTTGCAGGACTCGAACAGTGCTGGACAGCGCCAACAGTCGAGCAGCCAGTCAAAGTCGGCCGGCAAACCGAGTTACCCAACCTCGTATTGGACCGGACAGAACTAGCTTCCGGAGAAGACCAATTGGCGGCCACTGCAGATAACGCTACAGCAGAGCGCCGGCCGATCAGGCGAATTATATACCCTATGCACCAATACAACAACAACAACAACAGCAGCAGCAACAACAACAGCAACAGCAGCAACATCCATTCACATTTATAATAGTAATATCAGTCAGAGAACTTCGTTGCCTATAGCAGATACTACGACCACAATAATATCAACAGCAACAGCAACAACAACTAAAGCGACCACAACAACAACAACAACAACTGCAACAAATCAGTTACTAATGCTTGCAAAGGAGCAACAACAAAAACAACAACAACAACAGCCGCATACAACATCTGAAGAATATCCAATAAGCGAGAAGAAGCATTCATTGGATGTTGCTGATGATGATTATCTATTATATGAGGATGACAGATCATATATTACTTAATAAGAAAAACGTTTTTACTACAAACGCACCGTAAAAGGCGCCGCCGCCGCCGCCTTCTCCTCTTCCTCCTCTCCTTCATCGCCATCTCTATCTACAACAACCACAAGAAAGAAAGAAAGAAAACAATATACATAGAACGTATCGCATGTGCAGATCTTTGCAACTTTATAAAGTATACATAGCCCTCACACACACCACAACACGTATATACACACAACATCCCACATTAACACACACACACACACTCGCATATACACTGAAACCAAAACAAAAAACAAAAAAGAAACAAACAAACATACAGCCAACATTTGCATATAAACTATACCAAGTACCATTTTTCACATTGCATACAAATAATTTACAAAGATAAAAGATAACAATTATTAAATATTAAAGGCGTAAAACGATTTAACAGATTTATAAGCGTAAGATGAAAAAGTATACAAAAAACAAAAATAAAACAAAACAAAAAACATAACGTGAATGAGAAAACACACAACAACAAACAAACAAACAACAAATTAATTATTGTAATCGGTTTAAACTTATGTGTATTGTATAATTATAACCTTAATATTTAAATTAAATACAAGAAAAGAAGATAAAAAAGATACGATTAAATCCAAACAAATGCAAAAACTATAAATCAATTTCGATTGTTTTCATTAATTTGATCTTTATTTTTATTGCGACATTTACAGACTATATATGGATTTGTATTATAACAACAACTACTGGCTATGGAGCAGCTTATTGAAATCGGCATAGGCCGACTCCAGATCGAAGAGGAACTGACGGACTTGTGCCTCGGTCAGTTCATCCGATGCCTGCATTTCGTTCAGTGTACCCAGCCATTTTTCCACCTTTTGCTTGGCATCGAAATCCTCTGGTATCAGCGACAAGCGATTCATATTATCATCCAAGTCCTTAACATCTGGCTGCAGTGCATCCATTGTGTTAATCTGCAGTCGCAACTTATCCATAATGGTAATGAACAATGAGACAATCTCAGCAATGCACTTCGAGGTGTTTCCCTTGTCATCGCGTATCGTAATCGGTCGATCCTCGCGTATGCGTTCCAATGCCGCTGGACAGTCGAGGCGAAATTTCTTGACGAATGTGTCAACCGTGGGAAACTCATCGCATTGCACCTGCTTGAATGCAATCTTGTATTGCACCAGATGCTTGGAGCAGGCCGCTGTATATTCCTGTGGTGTGATGCAGTCCCGAATGTACGCCTTCTCCAGCTGCTGTATTGTGTTTATGATCGCATACAAATCGGCCATGTTGTCGTATTTCTCACGTTCGCGTGCATTGCGAAATAGTTTCACCTCCTCGTACAGCTCGGGGCTTTGGTCCTGCATTGCGATATCTGTTTATATTTCTTTGTTCTTTTATATTTCCGAAAAATATATACAAATGCGAAAATGAGCTCAGATGTATGACGAAGTGCGATAGAAATTTGTTGATATCAAATACCAAAGTGTTATCGATTAGTTCGCAGTGATTCATTTAATTTCAGTTATCGCCAACACAATATCGATTGTGGCGCCAAGCTATCGAACATTTAAGTGCAAGTAAAAAAAAAAATATTAACTCACTCGTGAGATTATTTCAGGTTGGCAAATCAATAATAATAATAATAATCAATTAGACATGAAGGTAACCCTTCAGCGTAATCAAATATGCAAAACCATTCAAATCTTATCAATAAATAATTTCAATTTGTGTTGTTGAACACAGTAAAGATAAACCAAGGTATTTGTACCCTTGTGATAAGCGCTATATTGGCTTGTTCAAACCAATTATTTGAATTACCAATGCTAGTTCAATCCTAATCACACACCGACATAAGTACTTATTATTAGCATATCAGGTCGTATCGATACGGCGTAAAGCGTGCAAATCTTTATACTTTTAGTTTAGTTTGTTTCCATCACGCAATCTCACTAAACGTGCTAAAGTGTCGGTCTTGTGAGTGTTTCTTTGTTGTTGTCGATACATTCCGATGGTCGCCGAAAATGAGCATAAAATTGTAAGTAGTATTTATGAAAAGACCATTGAGTATAAGCATCAGTTTTATCAATATATTACATACTATATATGCTACAAAATGTATGATAACTAAGCAAAGAGGCTTGTTTTTTTTTTTGCCATTTTACCTTATATCAAAATATATATACCTGTAGTGAATCATGCTTAAATATCGATTGCAAAATGCGCAATATAAGTACATACAAATACATCCAATACATACATAAATACATACTAGGTTGGTATAATTACTTAAAAGGGCACAGCCTGTTCTAGTAGCTTGTAGCCTTGACCGGAATAACTGCGTGGCGGATACAAAACAAAAAGGCCCAATTGCATCAGGGACAGTAGGCAACCAAGAAAATTGGGTATCTAAATGGTACATTTATGAATAATTAATACGGCTAATAAAAAGTGGCTCTGGGAATAGTGTCACCTGTATAAATGAATCTGATATTAAAATGCCATAGATAAGCCACTGCAGGCTGACGAAAAACGATGTGGCAATCAGGGGCAGCGGTAAACTCTCCGAGTTCTTAGCACGGATCACATGCACCAGGGACGTGAGCGGTGCGGCAAAGAAGCACACGGTAACAATGCAGCAAACAATGCCTGCAAAAAACCCATATTTATAACTTATGCTAAAAAAATGACTATTTGTGGCCACTCACCCGTAATATGTATCATTTCGGCCGGATCATCTTGTAATCGGTTTGTGTAGACAATAACTGCGATTAGGACAAATAGTACAACGGCAAATTGCTTAACATAGGTTCGTTTATTAATGGTGAATACGTAGTAGATCAGGGTGTACACCAGAAATAATGTTGACCCAATCATGTTGACCATCACAATGCTCTGCTCGTTGGTGAGCACGCCATATCGCAGCCAAAAACTGCAGCTGTGTAAACAAAAAGAGAGAACAACTCGATGTTATTTTATCTACAATCAGACGTAAGTAGAAGAGAACATTTCTTGACTACGTCGACAAATTGTCGTATTTTTGTGGGCTGGTTTGGAGTACTCACGATAAGAAGCCGCATATAAATGGCACGCCAGACGAGTCACCTGTGCTCTTCTTTTGTATGTATTTGCGGCATATCACGCTACATAATTGTGGGTTTTATCATTAGTAATATTTGGCACATATCATTTCAAGATATATCATTTGTTTTTGTCACTTACGTGCCCGACAAAAACTGAAATACAGTGCTGATTACCGCCGTTGTGGATAACACGGAATCATAGGCCAGCGTCATTGTTATCTGAAAATCGAATTATTAGTTATTTATTAATAAATGTTATTAATTAATATATATAATTTACTGGACAACGAACACCGCTACAACGTCAACAAAAAGAACCAAAACAGCTGACTGCAATTAGAGTTGACAGACTGTAGCAAAAAGTGAAATTAGTAGTTATCGATGTAATCGGTTTTTCAATTTTCAACGCAGGCCTAAGCTTTTGAAGCTTTGCAATGTGTTGCTTCAAATGATAAGAGCTTTTGTTGCTGGCTCTGCCGGCGTTGCCATTGTTCTTGGTAAATAAAAGCTCTTGGCTGTCGCTTGCTACCAAAACTTTACACATTAGTCGCAGACGGGTGGCGAGTGGCGCCGCTGGCTTTGGTTGCGTTTATTGGATTGTTTTCTTGCCATATTGTCAATAAATTTCTTAAACAAATTACGTATTGCGGTTTTCTATATATATTTAATGTTCGATTCGTGCATAAGTGGTAATGTATGTATGTTGTTATACAGAACTAACAAGTAAATGCAGATGCCGGCTGCATAGAAAGTGTCATAAAACAGTTAATTGTATAAAAAAAAGCGCACACGTGTTCAAAGCGCTCTCAATTGAAGTGCAATTTGATTTGTTAAAAGAAATTAAAACGTGAGTCTATAAATATGCCCGTCACTAATGACACCGAATCGGAACATTTGAATCCGCTATTTAAGGTCGAAAGTGCGTCGCAACAAACAGAAATAAATCAGGTGAGTAATGCCAAAAGGTGTTGCACATTTCACTGTATCTTTTCTATGCACTCTGCACTCTGTTCGCTGTTCTCTGCTCTCTTTCTATTTTCGCCTATCCCTTACTGTAACACACAAAAAGCTTTGTTTATAACTGAAGATCGTTGACCCACTACTGACTACTCGTATTCCACTTTTAAGACTGCACTTTTTTCTCACTCCTCTTTTTGAAATTTGTTTTTATGATCGTTGGATACATAATCTATAGAAATATATATATGTATTATTCTATTGTCGCTCTTACTAAGTATTCTTTGTATTTACAAATGTAAATATGTGCATATATCGCTATGTACAAGGTCTATTATAATAATGAGTTTAAAAGCTCGCATAAATATCTTTAGTATTTCATTGAGATAAATATTATTTCATTTACATATATATTACATTCGGTTGAACTTTGCTACGCTTTACATTAAAGCTATACCAAAGCAAAAGCAAGATATATGCATTATAAATACAACTACAAACACATACCTATGTAGTATATACAGTATGTGCTGAAAGTATTTGTATATTTAAACCAAAGAACGTTAATGCTTTTCTAAAGTTATAAAATAATGTGATTTTATAACTTTTAAAATATAACCAAAGAAAATTATAAAATCAAACTAAACTCATAAAATTTGTCCCAAGTGAAAGACTTTCTCTACGCACTGTGTATATATTTACTCATTCAGAATTTTAAGCGCTTTTGCGCTTATCGTCTCTCCCAAACAGAGAAAATGTATGTAAATTCAAGCATATATTTATTTTGAGAGTCTTTATTTATATGTATTTGTTGAACTATTTACATTTGTATAAGTAAATTTTTTTCTTTGTGCGCTTGACAAATTTGGCATTGTGTACATTGAATTATCAGTTAGATATGCTTCGGAATTTCTTATCAGTTGTCCCTTTTTTTGCTGACTGCTAAATCCAAGCGGAAAAGCTACATTTCGACATTAATCTAATTAAATTCAATAACATAGCAGTTGTCATTCTCAAACGATTCTCTGCTAAAAATATATGCGACTGATAATAGAGCATCGCCAAAAATAAATCATCGAGTTCGCCGTTTCATCAACTTATATCAAAGGTCACTTAATTAGTGACAATAAATCTAAATAAGAAAATAAATATATAAAAACCCATCCAATGTCGTAAAACAATCAAAAATAATAAAATTCGTTAGAAATATTTCGGTTACTTTTACACGCTTTACTTTCTGCATTTCTCCAGCACTTTAGTTATATATAAAATATTTGCATTTAAATACAGATAAATCTTATCTACACTTTTAGAAACCGCCATGGAGCAAACTGCTGGTGATGGCTGCCTTTGCAACAACACTGGGCTCTGCAGTGCCTGCCGGCTACTGCATAGGTGTCATCAATGCACCTTCTGAGGTGAGTCTATTCCTGAGAATCGATTCTCTAGATTTCTAATCAAATCATTTGTGTTTACTATTACAGCTGATGAAGGTCTGGTGCAATCAAACGGTACATGACAAATATGGCAGCACATTGAGCAATAGCGGTTTAGACATACTCTGGTCGTCGGTCGTTTCAATTTTTCTCGTTGGCGGCGCTATCGGATCGCTAGGTGGCGCTGGTCTTGCAAATAAATATGGCAGGTTCGTTTTGCTAGCTAATCTTCAAGTGCGAATTTATTAATGGTATTTTATTTATGCGTGCCCTAATCGCAGCGTATATGCTTCCAAGAGCGATTAATTTAATTAGTGGCTAGTTGCTGATAGCAGTTTTTTGTTGGGTTTCAGGGGCTATGTCATTTAAATGATGCATATTTAAAATGAGCGTAGATTGCTTAGGCTATCTAAGGAAACTATTATAAAAATAGCGGTTTTTTGAAAAAAGAAATACCATAACTGCTCTATATTCTTGATAGCACTCTATATTTATTGATTACAAAATAGTTCATAGGTCTTTCAAGATTTTCGTATGAAAAATGCTTAGGAATGGTTTCCTTAAATTAGATTGCTTAATTTCAAGTTCTCCAATGGAAAAAATTAGATTTCGAAATTCGATTTTCTAATATATCTGCGGGAATATAAATCCGTACTTGTGCTCTTAATTTAGTTAATACAATTGACTGACTATCCTTCTCCAATAGGAAGACCTGCCTGTTTATCTGCGCCGCCCTATTCGCGATTGGCACTGTGCTCTTCATCTTCTGCCGGGCAGCCAAGTCTGTGGAGATGCTTCTGCTGGGTCGCCTGATAGTGGGTCTGGCCTCGGGTCTGGTCACAGCCACACTGCCCATGTATCTAGCGGAGTTGGCGCCGCCTGCACAGCGTGGCACCTTGGGCGTCTTCTGTGGCGTTGGCGTCACCGGTGGCGTTGTTGTTGGCCAGGTGTTCAGTCTTGCCGACATCTTTGGCACTGCTGAGCTGTGGCATTATGCTCTGAGTGCTTACATATTGTTCATTGTTGTCTGTTATTTGCCCTCGTATCTGTTCCCGGAGAGTCCCAAGTTTCTCTATGTGATGAAGAACGATCCGGCGGCGGCTCGAGCGGTGCTGTTGCGATTGCGTGGCTCGGATGCCAACAAGCTGATCGATCATGAAATTGCTATAATGGAGACGGAAGCGAATGATGATATGCAAAGCAGCAGCTTTTCAGATGTCCTACGCGATTCACGTTTCCTGATGCCGCTCATCATTGTCTGCTGCTTCCAGGGCGGCCAACAATTGTCGGGCATCAATGCGGTAAGTTTTGATATCGTTATACATATATATATATATATATATAATCAAATCAATCACTTGCTAATTGTGTCTCGCTTGCAGATCTTTTACTACTCGGTGTCTATATTCACAAAGGCCGGCTTCTCTGAAACTAACGCACAGTGGGCAAATTTGGGTGCTGGCTGCCTAAATTTGAGCGTCTCCCTGCTGGGTCCATTGCTGATGGCCACCTGCAAGCGTCGCAGTCTCATGATGCTATCCAGCGCAATCTGTTCGATCTTTCTGTTCAGCATTGCTTTTGTTTTGTACTACATTGTAAGATCATTCAATCAAAAAGTTTCTTCTCTGGCCCTATGTTCAGAATAATCGCAATCGAATCCGACTTTATCATTCTCAGCTGATTTTTAATTGTTATTTACTTTTTCATTTCAGGAATCTGTTAGCTGGTTTCCTTGGGCATGCATTGTTTGTATTATGGGTTATTTATTCTTCTATCAGTTTGGCCTCGGTCCCATTCCCTACTTTATTGGTTCAGGTAATGTTGCAGTTGCAGCACTCTGTGGGATTGGCTACACATGTGTGCTAAAAATAATTATTGTAAACTAAACGTTTCCGCCTCTTGATTTACAGAACTGTTTGAGGTGGCGCCACGCCCGGTGGCCATGTCGATGGGCAGTCTATCGTCTTGGGTATGCAATTTCATAATTGGCATGGCCTTTCCCAGTTTGCAGAACGTTTGGGGCGCCTTCGTCTTCCTACCCTTCTCGATTACCTGTGTGCTGCTCTTCCTGCTAACGAAATTCTATCTCCCGGAAACGTTTGGACGCGATCCCTCCGAAGTGGCGCCACTGGTCTCGAAGGGTTTTCGCTCCAAGGTCAAATAGGAAACGGAAAATATAGTTTTAATTAGTTAGTTATTAGGTTAGCATTAAGCGCAATGTTATTATTAAACAATATTGTATTTACTCTATACATAGTTGGTGATTATGCAGAACAAAGTGCCTGTCACGACAATAAGCTCAATCAAACAAATTGAAATGTACAACTAATTGTAGTTTAAGATCTAGTTTTCAAATAAGTCACCCTGTATGGGCTGGTACCACTTTTGTGTAAGGTGTTGGGAACTCTTATCGCAGCACAAGTTCAAGTTAATTGCCTTAAGAAAATAGACCGTAGTTATTTTGCTAATTACATTTATTGCGTTAGCGAGCCGTCAACTAGTTCAATTAATAGGTGCTTACCTAATGGCCTAAATACTCGCATCTCATGATTCATAGCCTAATGAAAACGAAGACTCTTCCAAATGCAATCTGTTATCATAATTGAATGTACTAATAATTGCAAATAAAACACAACAGCAAATCAAAACACTTTTCCCACGCTGGCTTGCCACAATCTCCACAGAGAGAGAGAGTAAGAGAGCGGACAAGTTTTGTCAAGTTTTTGTCAATTCGACAATGATAAGACAATGCCATAAAACATTGTCACAAGCCAATGATAAAAAAATCAACAAGAATGAGAGAAACGGTACTCGTCCAGCAGATTCCCTGTATTCAGGTTTGAATTTAGGCGTGTGGGAGAATTTTAGATAGATAGATAGAGAGAGAGAGAGAAATATGAGATATATTTTAATATTACGAATTTCAAATCAACCAGAATCTGTAAGCATTACTTGTATTCCATAAAAAGAGAGAGAGAATAGACTGTGAAATAGAGATATACCAATAAGAGAACGAAAAATCAGGAGAGAGCGATTTTGACAGAAAGCAAGGCTTAGAGAGAAAGTGTGATGAATTGAGGGAGACACGGAATAATTATGTGACAGAGAGGAATAGACACATAGTACGAAAAGGCGGAAGCGATTAAATATGAGAGGGAGCCAATTAAGAGAGGAAAAGACGAAAAGTCAAAGGGATGGATCGAACACTAATGTTAAAGAGTAAGCAAATGAGAGAATGAGAACGAATAATATGGCGATTCAATAAGGAAGAGAGACAGTGGAGAATACATATAAATAGCAGTTAAGAGAGACATAGAGTGGTAAAGAAGAGAGAGCGATTTAGTTGGAGGAAGAGAGAGAGGATGAATCGAGAGACTGAGAGATAAAAAGTAAAAAGAAAAGGAGACAACGAATAAGTAGGAGAGAGTGACAAAGAAGAGAATATGAGCAAGCGTTAGATATTAAGAGCAGATATGTGATAGACGGAGATAATAAGGTATACAGCAATTAAGAGAGAGGGAGAGAGAGAAAATTAGGGTGTGAGCAATTAAGAGAGAGAGAGGAATGAAAATGGAGCGGGTGAAAGTCCCACCCTTTCTCCCAATAGAAAGAGTGAATGAGAAAACGAGAGAGAATAAATCCTGAGAATCGCATAGAACACTGCTTAAAATGTCATTTATCGTAAAAGAGTAAAACAATAAAAGAAATTTAATAAACGTGTTTCATTTCGCTCATTTCACAACTTGGGTATGCCCGCATTCGCCTGCTTACAATGGGTGCAGGGTATTGAAAAACATTGTCGCGACTTTGACTCGTTGTCGCTGCTCAGACAACTCGACAATTTGATATTTGAAGTAAAGGCGTGTAGACTGACAAGCATCGATCGATAGACATACAAGGCAGCCGGAAGAATCAGTTACGGAATATGGCTGACATTATGGTATTTACGATTTAAGAGGCGGCTATCCATTCTCAGTTTGTGTTTTAAATCATTTGTTTTGCATATGTAAATTGCTATTGCATATTTGCCCATTTGCAGCACGTGAATGATGAGGGCGAGGGCTGGACCTGGCTGCTGTTGCTCATATGTGTGACAACCACAGTGGGCACCACGGTGCCAGTGGGTTATTTTATTGGTGTTCTCAATGCACCCGCCGAGATCATACGCAGCTGGTGTGACGAAGTGCTGTCGGGTGAGTATGACACCAATAGCGACGAGAACCAGTTGAATCTGTTGTGGACATGCATTGTCTCCATCTTTCTGATTGGCGGCATTTGCGGCTCCTGCATCAGCGCCTGTTGCACCAACAAATATGGCCGGTGAGCAAATACAATTATTGCCTCAATTATTTTAAATTGGTTCCAAATCTGCAGATAATATTTTTTTCCTATTAACTCTTGTAGCAAGGGCACCCTGATGATTAGCAGTGTGATCCTATTGCTTTGTGGCCTGCTATTCACCTGGTGTCGTGCAGCCAAATCTCTGGAGATGCTGATGTGCGCTCGTTTCTTTGGTGGCATTGCTGCCGCTTTGATATTTACCGCCCATCCGATGTATTTGCTGGAGCTGGCACCGGTCCGCTTGAGTGGCAGCGTTGGCGTCTTCACCTGCATTGGCGTCACTGCTGGCATCCTGCTCGCCCAGATTGTCAGCTTACCCCAGCTGCTGGGCACCGATGAGAACTGGCCGTATGCCCTGAGCTTTTATGCGCTGCTGGTGCTCTTCTGCATGCTGCCCCTCATGTGCTATCCGGAGAGTCCGCGCTGGCTCTTTCTGGTCAAAGGTAATGCGGCGAGCAGTGCTCGTGCGTTGCGTCAACTGCGGGGCAGGCAGGCCGGTGTGCAGCAGGAACTCAACGATCTGGAGCAAGCGCTGAACATGGAGAGCAAACCTAGCACCATTTGTCAAGTGCTCCGGAACAAGGAGCTCTTCCTGCCATTGCTGCTGGTTTGCACTTTTCAAGCCACTCAGCAGCTAAGCGGCATCAATGCTGTAAGTGTTATATTGGAAAATTACCTTTATTTTATATGCGGTCCGTCTGAATGTCCATCTGTATTTGAAATCTCCATTTCTATAAGAGCTAGCGATTCACAGATTTAATTTTAATAATTTTCTAACCTCTTCGACGAACGAATTTAAATACGGATTCCTGTACGAAAAGTATAAAAATTCCATCAATGTTTCAGCTATTTTTTTCAAAACTTTAACAGTGCGGTGACTGTAAGAAAGTTAAAAAAGAAAAAATTAGTTAGAACTTGGCGGTTCCGATTCCAGTTTGACAACATGCCAGGCATACATAGCAGAATCGGAATTGTTTTTGTTCTTAGAGCTCCACACTTAGTCCCAAATAAACACAATTCCTTTGTTGTGTCTGATTTTTGCTATCTATATATAAATATAGAACACTCTTGGCGCTTCTGCATTATCAGTGCATTTGTCTATTTTAATCGCCAGTTATAAAATACAGAGCTAATTAAAGAATATTTTTGATATATATATTTGACAATTCTGCAGCTGTAAGCTGGGCGCAGGGTATCTCATATTCGAGCACTCTCGACTAATGCACTGTTATTTGCATGTATGTATTTTTACAGATCTTCTTCTATTCGCTATCCATACTCACCAATGCTGGCTTCACGTCCAACTCGGCAACTTGGCTTAATCTGGGCCTGGGTGGCTTTAATCTCGTTTGCTCGCTGCTTGGACCGCTGCTGCTGCGCAAATTTAACCGTCGACCGCTTATGTTCTGCTCCTGCATCCTTTGCAGCCTCTCATTGGCCGGCATGTCCTTATCGCTGTATTTTCTGCTCAAATCGGAGTCCAGTGCTCTGACCTACGTGAGCATCGCATTCATCTTAAGTTTCATCCTGGGCTTTCAGCTGGGACTGGGACCGATTGCGTACTTTATAGGTTCGGAGTTGCTGGAGGATGCGCCGCGTCCAGTGGCCATGTCCATGGGCAGCCTCTTCTCCTGGACGGGCAACTTTCTCATTGGCATGTGCTTCCCTCTGCTGCAGACTGTCTGGGGCTCATTTGCTTTCATGCCCTGCATGTGTGTCTGCATCTTTTGCCTGGTGCTCACCTGGCGCTATCTGCCCGAGACACGTGGACGTGAAGCCAAGGATGTTAGCCCGCTGATGAGCCAAGGACTACGCTCGAAGAACAATTAGATGCATTTATTACGAATTTTATTTGTACATATAGATATATATATGTATGTGTATATTTATTAGTAAGTCGTAGAAGAAATAAATGGATATATTGAGAAATTCATCATTTTAAAAGGACTAGTAAATATCCCAATTTACAGATTTATATGTTTTAACTGTCACTGATTCACTTCTCATTTCAAATCGCCTAACGGTTTTCTTCATTTCAAATCGGTTTGGTACAATCGAATAGAATGTTTTAACTAACGGTAAGAAATGTGTGTATGTGCGAGAGAACGAGAGATGTTCAACGTGCGCTGCGCTCACATTTGCGCTCATTTGCTCCGCTTCTCTCTCACCCCTTTCTCTGATGAGATGATCGCTCAGCCAATTGCGACGTCACAGGTGAAGCGTCAAGATTAGCATTTGTATTTGCCGTCTATAAATATACGGCCGCCAGTGGGTAACAGAACGTTGTGGTGAGCGTTTCAATAGGAGCGGCGGCGCGCATTTTTCTAGTTTCTCCTACAAATGCGGCAGAGTCGGCATTAGAATTCGGCATCGCCTAGTGAAGTGAATTAAGTAATGTACGTTTAAAAATAAAATACTGTGTTGCAGGTGCCAATAATTAAATAGAGCAGCATGAGTGAATGATAAAATAACATGCATATATGTTTGTATATACATGTTTGTAGTTTAAAATAGATGTGCATGGAAATCAGCTGCTAAGAAATAACATCGAAACGTAACGAAACAAGTTGAACTGAATCGCAACAAAAGCAATGACGACAACGCGTTAGTGACGTCACAGCCGGTGCGGCGTGAATCTGGCATCTGGCAAAAGAAATAACACAAAACAGCAATAACAACATTGCACACATAAACATAGCCGACAGCAGCAACAACAAATACTAGCATCCATAAACATACATATAACAAATAGTTATCGATTGTCAATGATAAATGAGTCTGCAATCTGTATAAATACCAATAAGAATAACAATAAAATACATTCACACATAGTCTATGTATATGTATATATATATATATGTAATGTATATATATATATGTATATATACACGTGTATTTATGTATTTTGGCAACTCGATATGCCGGTCAATGCACGAGAAATATTTTCTTTTTTTTTTGGTTTTGCTTGTGGTTTGCCTCACATCAATGTCGGTTCGTCTGTCTGTCAAACGGAATGAACAACATTTGGTAGCCAAGTACATATATTGCTGTAAATAATTATTATCCATGTCATTTGCTTTGCACCCAAACACACACACACGCACACACAAAGAAAGAGAGAAAGAGAGAGAGGATTTACCGCACACTTTCTTCGTTTAAGCATTACGATTTGCGTGTGTTTTCATTTGCATTCAAACATTTCTGTCTTTCTGTTGTATGAATTTAAAAATATTTTTTTCCTGTAGCTTTTGGCACTTAACATTCTACAATATTTTTTCTGTACATTTTTGACGTGGGCAATTATGTACCATATAGTATGATGGAAAAATTAATTATGCAAGTGCCGTTGATTTTGTTTGTATTATGAAGCGAGTTTTTATTCGCGGTCAGCATAAACATAAATACCTTCCTACACATTTACTCCCCTCTGCTATTATCATTTTTATTTTTGTTTCTTGTTTTTTTTTTTTGGAGGGAGCATTGCTTGGCCATAAACAATCGCAGCATAATCTGTGAGGCAATTAAGTTTTTAAGTAATAGTTAAAAGAGCAGCCACTTCTTAGAAAGAATTTACACACAAATTAATACAAAACACATTTTCAGCAATCATACAGAAAATTCCTTCACTTTTTATTTGCTTTTGATCTTTTTTCTTAATGGTATTGATTCGCCTTAATCTGTAGAATATAACAGGCGGCCCATATATAATATTTTTCCCTTTCATTTCATATGGTCGGTCAATTAGTATTTTGTTTGCTTTTTCAATGTTATTATTAGTTTGGGGTGTACAAAAAACATAAGCGAACAAATTCCAGAAACGAGTCCATTAAAATTGTAATTAAAAATTAATGGTATATTAATAGCCATTTATTTTTAAAACGAATTACATAAAATTTCTGTTTTAATTGTTCCAGTCCAGGTTAGTAGAAAAACAAAACACTCAACGGATTATTTTGAAATTTAACGAACAGCTAATTGCATTAAAAATATAAACATAAAGTTGACATAGACATTTCTTTTTATTTTTCTCCCCATTTGATTTTGCCGCCCACATTTCAATTTTGCTTCTTCTTTCTCTCTCTTATTTCTCGTAATTTGCTTTTCTTTTCTGTTTTTTTGTCTTTTGAAAACATGTTTTTTGTTTTGGATTTGGCCAGACTTTGTTTGGTTTTTGATTATCTACGTTTATGTTTAGACTGTTTGCGCTTGTAAATAAAGTAGACAAGAACTGCAGATTGTATTTAATTTATGACCGACCGTCAATTTACTCTCCCCTCTGCCCCCCCCCCCCTCCCTTCGATTTTGCATTATTAGTAAATGCAAAGTACTTATCTATGTTAGGATGCCTGCTGCCTGCCCGTCCCGCTTGGATTTATCCAAGTCCATAAATTTGATGTTCTTACTGGGGGCTTATTAATTAAGAATAGACTCCTCTCTCTCTCTCTCTCTCTCTATCTATCTCCCTCCCTCTTATTTAGCCACGAGTTTCTTTAGATATTGGCATGGCAAAAAAAAAAAATTATACTCACAAATTAGACAAATGACTGTTGCGTGTTGTAGAAGTTTATAAAAATAAGCATCAACATATCCCACACCCACTAAATGAAAAAAGTAAGTGTGTTGAAGACGACATTGATAGACTGTGTGATACCCTACACTGAGGACTCTTATGGACTGTTCTTTATTTGATCGATGTTGTCTGTCTGCCAATACATTATACCCATTGTTGGGCCCATTATTAAAGGGCATACAAAAAGAAATAGAAAACATTTGGCAACTGTTTCGCCACAGTGTCATAGACAATATCGCAGCTTTATGGTTGGGATGTCTCCAATTTGACGCTGTGGCTATGGCATTAGTAGGCGAAAGTAGGCGACAAGTGTCATCATCAGCAACATCATCGCCATCATCATCATCTTCATCATCCACAACCAGAGCAATCCCGAAATGCCACCCACAGACGCAGCAGCCGCAGAAGCCACATCTCATGGCCATTTGGTCGAGACGCTTCACAGACCAGTTGCCAAACGTGTAGGCCCAAAAAATGAAATGAAATAATTCAAAATCATGTATGCTCGTTTATAAAACAACTCAAATCCATAGATTTCAGCGGCTGCTGATGTTGGATGAATTTTTAGAAATTAATTTCTTTGAAAATATCATTAAAATGTCATGGCAAATGAACTACTGCAAGAATAATCACTATTAAAAATGAGTTATGCTCCAAGTGACACAGTTCTCGCCCAAAGAATTATACAAAACTAGATAATCAAAGCACCAGGAACACAAAACAAATAATATAAGCCACATTTCTACTTTTAAAGTATTTCAGCTGAATCAAATTTTGTAAAAATGTGCAAGCTTCTAAAGTATTTCCGAGTCGAACTCACTATAAAAAAAAAGTTCATTAAAATAACACTATTTGTTGAGCAACTATGGCCATAAACATGCCCAGCCCTCAGTGATGGAGAATCGCTGCTATAAAAAGCAAAGATATATATTTAAAAATAATACATAGTCGTGAATAGTTTATCCGGTTCAAAGATTTACTGCCAACTGGGTGCTTTGATAATGAAGCGAGCCTTTTGTTTATCTGACACTTTGTATTTGTTCGCCGCTATATAAAAATATACAACATAAATGTATATTTATAAATATATATATATTTATAAATGTTTTGTTTTGGCAGAAGGCACTTACAGTCCTAATATTTATTGGCTTCAACAGTTTGCAGAAACGAGGCCAATCCAAATCAATGGGCAGGCAAATCAGATCGAAGCATGTCCAGACCACGTTCGAAGCCGTTCTTATTACGCCAACAACAGGAGAGGCCGCAACGAGAGTCTGCTAATTGGGGCACGTTGAATGTGGATGTGGATTTGGATGCGATCGATATTGAGACCGGGATCGAGCCATGTCTTCGCGGCGCAGCTCCTTTCGGCGCAAAGAGAGGCCGGCATTTGAGCGCTTCAAGGATCACTGCCGACACTTTACGGCTTTCATGTTTAGCAATGTTGGCATCATACTCCTAGTCACATTCTATACGATTGGCGGCGCCTTCATCTTCCAGGCCATCGAAATATTCGAATACGAGAAACTGAAGACAGTCAAACCGCATCGCTTCATTGAGCACAATGTGAGTGGGGATTGCCTGAGTCGCATCTGGGAGCTGACAGCTGAGAATATTAGTTTCTTTGATCGGCACGCGTACAGAAAACAGTGAGTAATATTATACAACCAATTAGCATATATATTAATATGGCCTCTCATTGCAGTGTCAACGCTGTGCTGCTGGACTATCAGCGAGCTGTGGTGAAGAAACAGCTACTGGGCCCCGATGTGGATCATCAGTGGAGCTTCTCGGGCGCATTTCTTTACTCGCTGACCGTTATCACGACCATTGGCTATGGCAACATAACGCCCAGCTCCGATTGGGGAAAGCTGGTCACAATACTCTATGCCATTATTGGCATGCCACTATTTCTACTCTATCTATCCAACATAGGTATACCATAACTACATATATACTTAGGAAAGAAAAGAAAGAAATATTCAGAAAAGTTTGCTAGTGTTAATATTTTTGGTTAAAGTTGGAAGTCTGAAATGGAACTTTGATATATATTATATCCCTAATTTTAAATATTTGAATAGATGTCCTTTCAAGAGTAATTTCGTGCATTATATGCTTTTTAGATTCAAGTCAATGTGATATGTTCAATGCGCATTATTTGATTACCTCTGTCAAATTTACAGTGTTAATATTTGTTTAAAGTTGGAAGACTGATGAGGAATTATGAAATGATTGATAAACATTTTAGTATCTCTCATTTTCATAATTTCTTTATATTGCTATTGTAAATATTTTAATATAGTTCATTCAAGTATAATTATTTTCGTTATACAATTTTAAGACAATGATTATCATTTGATTACATGTGTCATATTTACAGGTGACGTGCTGGCCAAATCATTCAAGTGGATCTACTCCAAAGTCTGTCTTTGTCGCATTTGTCCGGGCGTGGCCAAGAGGCGTATAATACGCGAGCGTCGCAAACTGCGTCAGTTGGCCAGAGCAGTGAGTATATTGTGATCTACATATATGACTCGCTTATAGCCTCTGCCACATTTTCAACTCAGCTGGAGCAGCACAAAATGGAAAGCGCGCGGGGCAGCAGCAGCACTAGCTGCTCGAGCAGCTCGAACAACAGCAGCAGCATCAGCAGCAGCAGCAGTACTGATTACAGCAAGAGTTCGGTGGCGGCGTCCAGTGTGCTGGATGTGCCTTATAGTGATTCGGATTCGGATATTGAGCGTGAGATACGCGGCAGCACAGACGAGATAACGGTGCCCCTAACAGTGTGTATCTTTGTGATGGTCAGGTGAGATTAGGACGAGCTCCTCCACAACTCTGTTGTACTCATGTCAGCTTATCAGTTATATACTATCGGGTGCCATACTTTTTGGACGCTGGGAGGATTGGAACTATCTGGATGGCAGCTATTTCTGTTTCATCTCGTTGAGCAGCATCGGATTTGGTGATTTGGTGCCGGGTGATCGTGTGGTAAGTAGATCGCGCACCTGAACTCCAATTTCAGTTTGATTTCAATCTTTGTCCTTTGGCAGATAACCGCCGATAAAGACAAGGTCGAGTTGAGCTTCATTTTGTGCGCCGTTTATCTACTGCTGGGCATGGCCTTAATAGCCATGTGTTTCAATTTAATGCAGGTGAGCCGCAATTGTTATATAGAAGCTAATTTTGCTATATTCGATTCTACTTCTTTCAGGAACAAGTCATTCACAATATGCGCGCTATAAAGCGTGCTTTCAAGGCCTGCTTCCGTTGCCGCAGCTCTTAGCCAATCATTTGTTGACGTACAAAGCCAAAATCACCAAGCACAATATATGTATATAAGTTATCAGTTAGGCCGCTTGCTAGCTTAGTTTAAGTAGTAGTCAAATATAAATATGCATGTATATATATTGCAAGAATGTGTTCCTTCCTTTGTTAATTTATTTATTTTTTGTAAATCAGTTTGTAGTTCTAAAAACAATAATTACAGCTAGTGTAAATTAGATTGTATTACAATTATTATAATAACTATTAATAATAATTATATAAGTATTAGAATTCTAAATACTGCTGCCCGTTGGCCATTCCTCTCGAATTTGTACTCTATAATATTTGGATATATGACTACTAAATGTAAATGAGAAATTAATATTGCATAGATATTACAATAATAATAATAATAATTTTCCCCAGACAGTTGGCGTTTAAACTCTTCTTCCCTTTATTAATCGGGCTTGCTCCGAATTCGTCAATTGCCTTTCTAAACGCTTCTTTTTCGCAAGCAAAGTCTTCACCTGGCGATCTTGCTGCAATGGCGCCACAGAACATAGCTCCACATAGCTGGGCAGGGTCTCACAATACTTCTCCACGCACGCATCCTTGAACTGCTGACATAGTTCACTTGACAGGTGGCTAATGCCCGGGGAAGTGAGCAGGTCGAAGGCGGTCAGTTTGAGTGCCTCAAATTGACGACGCGTTTTAGCCGAAACCAGTTTGCCTTGTATTTTTGTTTTTATAATTGGAATTGATAACTTTGGAGCATCCGGTTGGCTAAGCGTCTTTTTCTGATCTACGATTAGCTTACGGTGGCGCACCTCCATTTTTAAGCGGGGACTCGGCGGCTTTGTAGACGACACTTTCGCCGATCTCTTCTTCTTCGACAAGGGTGACCAGGAAATGGATGCTGTCGACTGCGTGGTTATGTCGCCCTTACGGCGTGAATAGGTACGTAAGGGTGGGGCCATGTGCATAAAGTTGTATAGCGCCGGTTCTGATGTGGTTGCCGAATCTGGTGAACTAGCCGTAGATGCAAGCCGACGACTAAGCGACGAATCTGGTGTGTTTGCAACAGGGCGAAGCGGACTGACGTCAGGCAACTCAGAGATTGGCAGATTGCACGTGTGGGAGGATGATTCCAGAAACGGTTGAGTATCAATAATTGGAGCGGATGTGGGTGAAGTTATCATCTGAGTTGGCCTGCAACGTGTTTGCTCCGGCGTTAGCAGCATTGATACATTCTCCTTCTCGGCCCGCACTGACGATCCGCGTGATGGTGTACTTTTTTTTGTTTGCCCCTGGCTACCGGCCGCATTGCAGCAGCGGTGACTGGGTATGATGTTTTGAAATGTAATAACTCCCTTGATTATCTGCGGCACAAATAGCTGGCTATCGTATCCAATACAATCGACCAGCACAACATTGTTGCCGGACAAAAGTTTAATATTAAATTGCAAAACACCGCTTGATGTTTTGTTCGTCATCATTTGTGTATCAATTGCTGAATTTGTAAGATATACCTTAAGAAATATTTCAAGCGGCTGCGTTGATTAAAAATAAACGAATCCAATATTAATAAAATGAAAAGTAAAAGGAAATTTTACCCACATATACTGCAGCGGACTAAACATTCGCGTATATGTTATGATTTTAGTCGACGGCAGAAATTCACCAATAGTCCTATCGCGTCGATAATCGAAACTATCGAAAATCGAGTGGATTTATTGCTTGATGAAGACGACGCTGAAGCCATTCTATGCATGAAAAATACACATATTTCAATTTTTCAGATTTCATTTATTAGCATTTTTCTTATTGTACAATTCAAATATGTAACGTCTCTATAATTCTGTAAGGAGGTATTCAATAATTCACACGGACACCCATCGCTAGTTTTTTGCTCAGCATTGTATGTTCATGGTCAAAAGAAAATGAAGATGACATCACTGTAACAAATATCGTTTGCATCAATTAACAGTTATTCAATTTTAAAGATGATCAATTTCGGAACGTTAACGTCATTTTAAACTTAATACAAATAATTTGATATTACACCATTGCTTACTATATTTTGCATCAAACCACATTCAAATGTTTTGAATTTTTGCAAAGCTCGAAACAGAGTTGATTTCCAGAAAACAATTGGTTGCCGCTGTTAACAATAACATGTGAACAAAATGTTAGTTTACAGATGGACAAGCAAAACAGTGGAACGCACTTGCAAACAAAAAAACAAACA
The DNA here is from genome assembly GCA_035042305.1 of Drosophila glabriapex. Taxonomy (NCBI): domain Eukaryota; kingdom Metazoa; phylum Arthropoda; class Insecta; order Diptera; family Drosophilidae; genus Drosophila; species Drosophila glabriapex. The sequence goes on from JAWNLN010000046.1 coordinate 19,835,493, forward strand.
TTAAATTCAATAAATTAGTTGCAATCGAAAAAGTCAAATAAAATCAAGTTGACACGGTACGCAAAAGAGCAGTTTATATGTGGCAAATATTATTTTGTAGTTTCATACCCAAAACTTAAAAAAACATTAGAAAATTGTAAAGAGGTGAACACACAAACATATTATTATTGCATACGTGTTTGTATATGTGTAGTTAAGTTTTATCGTAACACATAATTATAGTAAATGTGTTGTATGTGGAAAAATTCGTTTTGAAATGTGGATGATTCATAGCATTTAAAGAAAAGATACGAATAGGATTGGAAAGGTGGCAAGTGACGCGATACTTTTGGCCACTCAATCACCCCTTGCCTCACCCCTGCTCTACATGGCAAACAACAATAAGCAGCAGCAATGTCAAAACACGTTCGTTTCAGCACACACTCACACACATTTAAAATAATAATAATTATCTTATATATAATATATAACAAGTCCATTTTGTACATAGCTAATGCATGTCAAATATAATTTAATCAGAAATTGATTGCAAGTGCGTTTTAGCAGAAGGAAAGTAGCTGTTGTGCGCACACATACATATATGTTTAAGTGCATATATATGTATGTGCGTATTTTTTTGCATAGTATTTTGTCACACTATGAATAGACGCAATCATCATGCAAACACTCAGCTTCAAAATACAAAACTAATCGATAATAAAGAATAGGATACAGCTATCTGTTATTTGGCTTCTCTCTTGCGGTCTTCTTTTTTTATAGAGAAAAATGAAGGTATTTACTGCTAACTGCTGACAACCGCTAAGCTAAAAGAAAAACAAAACAGCTGATTGAACGTATTATCTGTTTGTACTTTCCAACGTAACCAAGATAACGTTGTTTCTTCTGTGTGTGTGTGTGCGTGTGTAAAAGTATTTGCTTGTGACATTTATAGGCGATTTTTACTTTTATTTGTGGACTTTGCTTGCTTCGATCAAAGCGACCTAATAAGACAAATCTGTCTAGTGGACGGCCTTGTTACACCAACATCATCAAGCAATTGTGTTTCCCGCATTAAAATTGAATTGATGCACGCTTCTGAGGGTTTCGTCCGTTCTCTAACAAATTAAATTGATCCAAGCTTCTTCTGAGGGTTTCTCATTCCCTAAAAAAGTGGCATTTAATTGCCGAACATAATATACCCTTATAAGCGACAATTAATCTTGTTCTCTTTCTCTTTAATAGTAATTGAATGATTTATATATCCAAGTACCGATTTCATTTTACAAATTTTTAGTTAAATTCCCTGGTATTTTTCCTAAATTGTTCGTATGTATTTGGTAAATTATAGTTCTTTGCACTTGCAAACAATTTAATTAGCTTTTAAGTTATGCTCAGGGACAGCCATGTCGCGTGACAAAAACATTAAACTCTGTCACAGCGAGGGTATTAGCACAATCAAAGATAAAGTAGCCAGGGCTGGCAGTAATGTACTCATAGCCAGCTGCTTTCTTATCAGTTGCAAATGTACAGATGGCCAACGTATCACACGGTGCGACTTTGTTAGGCGTAAAAAGAAGAAGAGAAGACAAATGGAATTGAATTTTATCCAACGTGTGTCTTCTAGCATTAATTTTGCACTTTTGATTATTTGCAGTGGTTTACTTGCTCGCAACTTCCGGCCGTGTTCAGTGGAAAATGGATTCAGCCGGGCTTTATAATGATGACCCGTACAACTGTTCGGTGGTTGGCAATCGGACAACATTGTTGATCAGTGCCTACAATGGCATACCCGAAACCCTAATATTGAACATCATCTTGTGGGTGTTACTTATCCTTTTGTTTACGATGCTGCGTCATCAGGCGAGCGATTACCGTTTGGCTTTGGTCAACACCAATGGCACCAAGAAGCGCTGGACGGAAATCTTCTATTCGCGTGCCGCAAGCGTTGTGGAACCGCATGCGAGCACATCCACGCAACCCCGGCCCAGTGTTGGCTCAAATCAGTCACAAAATACGGACTTGACGCCCCTTTCGCCCATTCAAACCGAGCCGGGCATATTCAATTGGATACGTGTGACGTTTAAGCTGCGCAAGGAGACCATTTTGCTGCACTCTGGCCCGGATGCGGTGCACTATTTGTCGTTTCAACAGCATTTGATGGCTGTTATGGCACTGGTCACCATCATCTCGGTGACCATTATTTTGCCCATTAACTTTTTACACGGATCCAATTACGATGGGCAATCATTTGGACGCACCACAATGGCCAATCTGAGTGGGAATTCGGTATGGCTGTGGGTGCACACCATAATTACCATATTGTATATACCGCTAGTGGTGCTCATCATGCGACGCTCCTCCGGACGCAATGCCTTTAAAAAGGCAGCAACGCGCACCATCATGATATCCAATATATCCAATAGGTTGTTAAGAACGACAATTGATAATTGACGAATAATGATCATTTAAATTGCTTCTTTTTTTCGTTTTCGTTTGCTTATAGTGACCGCAACAAGACCGTTATACGCAACTATATGCAGGAACTGTTCCCGGATGTGACCATTGAGACGGTCAGCATTGCGTACAACATTTCCCGTCTTTATGTCCGCAATGGGGAGTTTGAGCGGGCGCACGAGGCACGTGTGTATTGTGAGCATCATCGCGATCGGGACACACTGATGGCCAAGCCGGAGGTGTGCTCGTGCAAGAAGGAGAACGCCTACGAATATTATCAGCGCGAGGAGCGTAAATTATCCGGCGATGTGGCACGCTTGCGTGCGTCGACCATGAACGAACCCTTGGACATTGCATTCCTCACCGTGTCCACGGTGCAGGAGGCACAGAATATAGTCACCCACTTTACGCCCGGCACGTACAGGCAGTGGCAAATTATGTTCGCCCCATCGCCAGATGACATCTTCTGGGAGAATCTGAATGTGAACAAAAGCCATTGGTATTTGAAATTCGTTTGCGTGAACGTTGTGCTCTTCATTGTGCTCTTCTTCCTGACCACACCGGCCATGGTCGTCAATCTGTTGAATAGTCGTCCGTGGCTTAAGGAAACTGAATATAAAATTTCACCACTCATATCCGAGTTCTTGCCCACGCTGATGCTGTGGACACTGTCCGCCCTGATGCCAGTAATTGTTTCGATTTCGGACAAATGGATGGGTCACTATACGCGCTCTAAGCAGAACTATTCGATCATGACCAAGTGCTTTGGCTATCTGCTGCTGATGATCCTGATATTGCCCTCGTTGGGCCTGACATCGGCCCAGGCACTCCTCGAATGGGGCCTAACAAATGAAAAGCATCGCTGGCAGTGCATTTTCTTGCCGGATCGTGGCTCGTTCTATGTGAATTATATTATAACCGCTGCGTTTATTGGCACATCCTTGGAGCTGTTGCGTTTCCCCGAACTGATTGTCTACATTTGGGCACTGCTCAAGGCCACCTCGAAGGCGGAGACACCGTACATCCGCAGATCGATATTGATCGAGTTCCCCTTTGGCATACACTACGCCTGGACAACGCTCGTCTTTACCATATCGATTGTGTACAGCGTATTCTGCCCACTGATAATGCCCTTTGCCATGATATACATTTGCCTCAAGCATATGGTGGATCGTTACAATCTGTATTTCGCATATGGACCCTCGAACATGATATCACGTAAGGGTGGCAAAATCCACTCCACAGCTGTCACAATGACCAAGTTCTCAGTACTAATACTGCTCCTGGTGATGGCCATGATATACTGTGTCCGTGGCGAGGACGGCATGGCAAAATTCTTAATTTTAATCATCACGTTGGCCATAACGGTCACGTTGTTCATCTTCATGTCGCCCATCAAGCGCTGTGCGGCTACGCGACGCCCCAGTATTGTGGAAATAGCTGGCCCCGCACCCGCCTATATACCCGATGTGCTGAGAGCACACCCGCAAACGAGCGCCCGTCCCTCGGTGACCGGATTTGGTGGTTATGGATCGGACAATGTATCCGATTACGACAGCTCTCAATATAGCGTTAACAGTGTGGAGGCGTAAGGCGTAAGTCGTCTTTCGGCGAATTTCGTTCTTTGTTTTTGTTTTCGTTTTCGTTTTGGCTAAAATTAGAGTCGCAATTATAATCAATCGCAGATTTTGGCAATGAAATATTTTTGTATAAGATTTTTAATAAGCCGCTGATAACTTTCCAAGTACTGTTAATTGTGCAATAAGCAATTGTGTGCAAATTGATGGAAAATGTGATACCAATTAGCCTCGATGTTTGCGTCTGAGTTCAGTTAAAGTACGTTTTTAAAAAACGTTTCCGGCTGCGCCTAAATCATAAGTGTAATTTGTACTTTGTATATATGCATATCTTTTCTAACCATAATCCTAATTTACCTACTCTTTTATAATTATTTGTAATTTCAATTGTAAATACTAAAGTATTTTTTATCTCAAGTTGATTATAACCAGGATACATATATATTCCTAACTATAGCCACTACAATTTGCAACTAAAATTTCTAACATATATATATATATATATATATATATACATGTGTATTTCTGTACTTTAAGCAAAATAGTTAAAAGACAACAAAACACACGGTACAATATGAGAAATTACACATATTTTGATGTTGTATGTCGGTTAAAAGTTGAGTATTAGATTTCAACAAAATACGCCGTATTTACCTGAAAAATCAGAACTGGACACTAATTTTGTTTATTTACCCAAAAATGTTAAATAAAAACAATTTAGGATAGTAAATGCGGTTCTGATTTGGATACCGATGCAGAATTATGATTACTAGCTTATTAAGTTGAATGCTTTTTAATTCTTGTGGAATAATATTAGCCCAAAAATAAATTATATTTTGGTGGCTTCCCCTTTAAGTCAAAAGATAGCAGGCTGGATATTGATATTTTACTATACATATATAATAAAGTACGGACAACAAATTTACAAGTAATTCTGTTTTATTTATTGAAAAATTTCATAAATAAAAACGATTTAGTTTATGCGTATCCGTTTTACATACGAGTACTAGTTTATTATTTATTTAAGTATTTCTATTAATATTAGCCTGCAAATGTTTAATCTATTGTTATTCGAAGGACAAGTACTCAACATCAATAATAAAATAAAAACAGACCAATTAACAAATTACCAATTCTGTAGTTTGTAAAGTTCATTTTAATGTTGCTGTTGACGTTATAGATAGTTAATATCGTTAACAACAAAACACACGTTTTGCAACATTTTCTTTTGACCTTTGAAGCCGCATAGCATTTTGTTAAATTGAACGACTAATTTTTTTTTAGATAATACAGTACAACACACAAAGAAAACGAATTGCAGCAACTACACTAGCCACCACTTAAAACTCAGTGGGATCGTGTTCGAACTATAACTACAATATGAAATTCATGTTTTCGCAATGTTTACAGATACAAAAACAAAATCTTTCGTTGGACTTGTTCAGATGTATGGTATAATTTCAAGATAAAAAATAACTTTAATGATATTGTGTTCTGAGTTAGTTGGCCAAAAAATTGAATTTCCGCGTATTTATGCCACATAGTTGTATTGATTTTGATTATCCTTGTCCCGCTCCATATAATCCCGATCGATCAGTGACTCGATGCGCTTTTTCAGATCAGCAGGCTAAACGATATTACAGATTAGTGTATATAGATTTAAGTTAGCTGGCAATACGCACCTTAACGGGAAACGTTAGCTGGTTGAACAACTCGGTGATGAGCAAATTGTGGCTTAGCGTTTTACGCATTTTCATAATGCGCACAATGGCCGCATCAATTTGATACTGACGATCCTGAAAAACGCGTTCCTCCGTCGCCTTCTGCTCCTCATTCTATATAAAAGGGAAGGTGTCTAATTTAGTTAGCTATTTTTGTGATTGCTATGCCTGCTTACCGTTTCCTTCATTTGTATTTGATTAATTTTGATGCGAAACAATTTATTGATGAACTCATTATTGAAATCAAATTGATCCTTATCCTCAATGTCGCGTCCCTTCGGTGTCTTGGTGATGACTCGCGCACGTCCGCAGGCCAGCGACTGCAGAGTGCGTCGTAGCTCACCATCCTCAATGCTGGTGGCAGCCAATATCTCCGCGTAGCTCAACGTCGGTTTGTCGTTGAACAACAGCAGCACGAGTCCTTGGAAGAGTGACACCAACAGCTCTTTGGGACCCTAACGAATGCAAAATGCAAACAAAAAGTTAATTGATTAATGATTTTGCATGATCTGTTTGTTCGACAGTCAACTAACCGCATCGAAACTTGCACGCAACACGCAATTGCCCAGTGTTGGCTGCCATTGTAGCTTTCGCCCGCTGTGCTTCTCCAGATAGAACTTGTTGAATATTTGCTGGGGATTGATAAATTGGGGCGGCATTGTGACCTCGGTGGGCATGTATGTTGGCCAATAGCCCATGGTCAGTATGCTGACGGTTAAATCCAGATTGGTCACATCACGATCGTTGCTAAGCGCATGACCTCGAAATGCCAAATTGACATCACGACTCAGTTCCATATCCTTGAACATGCCCTCCAGTTTAGAAGTGAAACCGCCACCGCATTCCTGTTTCAATTTCGACAACATGCTCTTCTCCGAGTCCACCGAGGCAGATTTGCCTACGAGCAAACGCTTGGCCAGATCCTGTCAAAATAATATTGAATTATAAGTCGAGTTGTATAATAAAACGTTGGATAGTTTTAACCTTTTTGTAGAATGCTTCAAAGACGTCCTTGCCATGTATAAAACGAAACAGAACCATGATCTTATCCAACGTCTTTTCCAGCTCCTCGTCGGTGGTGCCTTTATTGCCTGAGCGCAATTTCATATCCACATATTTAGCTGTTGACAATATGTATATAAATACCTATCAGAATCACCAAGTTATTTGTATATAGCAAGACAACATACCAATTAGTTCAGCAGGTTTGTTGGCGCGCTGATTAATGAAGAATTCGAAGGCTTCGCGCAGAGAATTTGTGAATTTCTCATTGTGCTCAAAGCAATTACGCACAATGACATCCATTTTGTCCTTAAAGTCCAGCAGATCTTGCACCATACTCTTGTCCTTCTCGGGATCGATAACAATGGTGCGTCCCTTTTTCTAAAAAGTTAAAGATAATATTAAAAATGTTTGATTAACTAGAATAGTTTGTTTTGTCTTGCCTTGATGTAACCATTGAAATTGCCGCAGAGCTCGGAAGTGCCGTTTTTGACGCGACTAAGTAGGCCATAGAAAAGGGTTAGATCGTTCAGTCTATTGTCCTCTAGAAGTGAGTCAAGGCCCTTTTGCAGAATTGTCGTTAAATGTTCGGCAAGCAGTTCCTTTTCCACATTATATATTAAAGGATGTCTGCACAACAGAGAGCATAATTTAGTTGAGCAAATAAATATAACATGGTTTTTGTTTTTTGATATATCATACTTTGTGCTGGAGTCTAGATAATGCAAGAGACGCTCATTCTCCTCGGCGAGGCGTTTGCTCACATGCTGTAAGTACTCGGGCACCTCCAACTCCTGCATTTTGCGTTGACTCTCAGCCTTGTACAGTTGATTGGTTGCATCAAGGAACTTCTCCTCAAATGCGCTGCTATATATCTGCAGGTCACACAGCATACGCACCAAGCTCTTAAGCAAACCACGATCTACGGTTGCGCCCTGGCGTTCCTTCTCGATGAGCGTTAGCAGGCCGTCCACGGTGCGCTTCTGTACAACGCTGTTCTGGGCAAAGTGTATGCGAAAGAGGTCCAGCCCCATGTCCCATATCGAGTGTATAAGTGAATTTTGCAGCACATAGGTGCGATCCATATATAAAAATATACTACGGATCATGATCATTTGCTGGCAGAATGATAACCACCAATTGTTGATTTTTTCCAGCAATACCTGAAAAGAATTTGACATTATACATTTTTAAATTATATTCATCTGGTATATATATTTCGATTCAGAAGTTGATCTACTTACTAGTTTGTCCATGCTGCCACCAGTGAGCTCCTTCAGTTTGATATTACGTTTAACGTGCTGTTCCGTCAGCTCCTTGAGTTTGGCATATAATTGTGCATCCATTTTATGGCTGCACATATTCACAACGGCCTGGTAGAGCTCCTCAAGAGAATATTTAATGGGCTTGGACAATTGGATGGCGATAACGGCCTCTTCCAGCTTCACGTAAGTGTCCTCAGAATAGTTATCGGGCAGTGTGGGTTTAGCTATGGTGTATTTGAATGAAATTTGTTAATAATTATATTGTATAACGTTCTCGTTATTGTTATCGCAGCTGAATTGCTGCGCCACTTACCCTTGAAGTTCTTAATAACAATTTTTTTAACATCACCCGGCTTGGTGTTGTGTATGGCGCCCATGCGATTAAGAAGATTTGAGGTAGTTGACGCCGCACGTATATCATTGCCATGATGCGGTCCCAGCATCGAAAAGTTTGGCAATCGTTCGCCATTTGTGGACGCTGCCGAATTCATATTTTGGGCGGCGAAGGCGCTTCGGTTTGTTGTTGTTGCTGTTGTCGTCGTCGTCGTTATTGGATTGCAGCTGTCACCCTTTTTCAAACAGGCGGCAATATTCTCAGTGTCGTTTAGTTCAGTCGTATCCATAGGCCTATATTTCTTAGCAGCACTCATTGCTTGGAATGAGAATGAGTGTGTAGTGTCCAATACGCTGGAGCCTTTTAATGCTCACCGCGCTGGCGCTGGACCTCGATTGCTGCTGACCCGTTGACGTTCGCTCAAAATAGCTGCCGGTCGGAATGCTATGATGCACAGAATATTTGTAATTGTTTAACAATCAAAAATTTTCTCTTGTTTTGGCATAAATTTACCCCGTGCTGTTGCTAAACAAGTACGACGATATCGATATATGAAATGTCTTTCGCTAGTTTCGCACAATTCTCGCTGTCGCCATCAGCAATAAACTGTATAGCTTTGGCAAAAGGCACTTTCTTTGTTCAAGTCCACGGTCCTTACTGTGTGCGTGCACTAAAATTTCAGCTGGCGAAGATAATGACACAATATACGCGTTAAATATTTATTTGCACTACTCAACTACTCAACTCAATGTATGTCTTGCAGATTAATGCAGGTAATCGATTATCTATAATCGAGTCACCACCACAATCAAGTCAATGCTTGCGATATTTGCTTAATCGATACTTTTGCGATAAGCAATTTGCATGCTCAGCCGTACAACCAACCACGCTCGATCTGTATGATGAGTTCGATTCGAACCTAGTCCAAATCCGGTGTTTTCCTTAATTATTATTAAAAGTTCAGTTTTGTTTTTGGTAAAAACACAACCTTATATGTATGTATATTTAATAAGCGTTGAGTTCTTCTTTTATTTGTCTTAAATATAATATCAAATATGTTTTATAGTGTAATATTAATGTTTTTGCTAAATAAATACTGAAACGTGTATACAAAATGTAGAGGATGGTGTTTACTCTAAAAAAATGGTATCTACAGTTTACATATACATAATGATGATGTGTGTGGTATAAAACAAAGTCAAAAAAGTCTAGAATTCTTAATGTTGCTCTCTAGACAGCGCTTTGGAATAAGATATACATATATGCATATATATTTAATGTGTGCTTAATTGCTAACAATTTCTAGGTACAGGGGGTTGAAATGTTTACTTATATTTTTATTTTTAGAGTTTTATATGTATTTTTTGTAATTATTTTTTAATATATATATATATATATATATATTTTATTTATATGTAATAGCATTTGGGCTTTAGTTTTACGTTCGCAATTGAGTTAAGCTTTAATCTGAGTAAACTTTTGAATTAACGTTGTTTTATAAACTTTCATTTAAATCCATCAACAGTATTACATAATTTGTGTACGAGTTTATGTAAAGTAAGAAGCCAGACCAGGTCGGCTTTTTTTTGTTTTGTTAGTACATATGTTTTGTATATGTATTTATATATGGCAGCGAATTGTTAAGCATACATCAATACATAATTTCATAATTTTTCGATCCCGTGCAAACGAGTGATGTATTTGATTTTTACAGCAATACAGGAAAGAGTAGCTTTTGAGGACAGCGTGATGTTTTTCGGCTAACAAATAGAGTCAGTTATTTGTATGGTTTGTTTAGTTATAGATAGAAACTATAGGCTATAACACATTTGCAGGACATATTCCGTTGTAAAAGCAATTGAAAGCGGCGCCTACTTATAGTATATGCTTTAGAAAGGATACAATATCAATTGAAATACAGTGTTTACATAAGTATAATAGTATACTTTCAATAGGTGCGCTCTTAAAAGAAATAAATATCAATTATATGATTTACTTTACTTGCATCCGCTTGTGACACTTTTATAGCTTTGTGTGTGCTTACACAAAACAAAACAAAAAAAAAAAATAAATAAATACATTCAGTAGTAATTTTTGTGAATAAAAAAATGTAATAAATAATAAACGGTTTTTCAAAAAACATACACACACACACACGCTCGCTCGCTCACACACATACTTTCAGCCAAAAACACACAGACACAAACAGATTCAGCCACTTAATCTGGCAGCATATGCACAAAACTAACGGGAAACATGCCTCGTCTCCCCGGATGCCCCTCAATGATTCCCTCCATCCAATTCTCGTCGTCGGTGCGCTCATTCAGCACAATTAGTATTTCACCCTCCTTAAATTCCAGCTCATCATCATTGTCCGCCACACAATCGTACAGCGCTCGACAACGCCGTTGTCCATTCTAAATGATCACAATTAATTGAAAATAATGCAAATATTTGCATATATCATTTTACTCACATAGTGCAATTTTGCACCGGTGCCAACAACGCTGGGATTCTTCAATGGATTGTCGGGCGATGAGTTTAGCCTATCATTATCGCTAGACGAGACATTTGATTCGGCGGAATGATCCAGACCGCCGCCAGAGGAGTCCATATCCGTGTGCCAGGACTCGTAGTCGGTGAAATTGGTGGATTGATTGATGAGCTATAAAATGGCAGGCATTATATATCAGTTAGGATCAAAAAACAATTGCAAAGGTTTTGTTGTTTAGAGTTAGTGCAACAAATATTAGGAAACACAGAAGAACAGACGAAATTGTTTGAGTTGTTTTTTGTTTGGTTTGAGTAATGCGCGCATGGAGTTAGGAGAGCTTTTGCGATAATGCACAGGGCAAATGTAGTATAAAAAAAAAACAAAAACAAAAAACAAATACTTAAATAGAACAGAAGAACGGAACAACAACAAGAACGGCAAAATTTTGTTTGTTTTATTTGATTGTTTAGTTTGTTTGGCTCTGTAATTTACCGTTTCCTCGCTGGAATGCTCTAATCTCAACATGTTTTGTTGCTTGCGCTGAAAATTTGTGAATTACAGGAGATACACAGGATACATTGAAAACATTGCAAGTTCTCATCAACTACGACGCGAGCATCCTTTTTTATTTTGGCTTGCCCAGCAGCGAACTAGTGAATGACCCCTCATTACCGAATGCATCTTCATTACCTGGTAATACTCTTGTATGCGGTGTGTTGTGTGCTAGAGATACCAAGTCAAGCCCAAACCTGACTTCAGCAACAACAAAATCTGTGCGCCAATTTCTTGTTACATATTTCTAATTTGTATTTGTTTATTATTTGCTTAACAATCGCTTTTAATTTGACTGACGCGCTGTAAACTACTTTTTTGTAGAGGGAATAATTAAATATATTTCTATATTTATATTTAAAATTGTTAGATATCCTAGAATTAATCATCAATAATTTACTTATAACTCTTCATAAAAGAAATCACAAATTTGAAATCGACTATAAACTATCTTGGAGTCCTGGAATCGAATAGTATTTCGATTACGACATCTCATCACACCTGCAAATCGCGTGAAAAAGGTTTCGGCAACGCATACTTTCTGCATTAAAGGATAATGCAGCATGTGGAGTGGGTTCTCTACTACTAACGTGACCATGTTTATGAAAAAGTATATGGGGCTGTGGTATAAATACAGATTCAAAGCTACTCCGCCAACAAAGTGCAGATTACGAATCGCATTCGTAATGGGGTCGATCTTTTCGCTGCTGGGTTGGTTGTAGCGCCCAAACAAGGATGCGAGCGAACAACTTACCTTGCGTGGCGGCGCAATCGGACCCTCATCCATGGAGCTGATGCTCTCGTTTGACTGACCATTTGGTATCTCGCGCTCTGTGCGGAATGCGAAAATAATTAGTTATATTTAAATTAGTTTTTAAATCAGTTGCTTACCTGCCGGCGGACCGGGCGGTGGTATTTTGGGTCTCACTAGCGCCGATTTGTCCACATGCTTGAGCATGGGCAGCTCTCCAGTGGGCGGCAGCACCAGCTTGGCACCAGCCAAGTGAACATTGCGATTCAGTGACTCGCCGCTGGGTGAGCGCTTATGGCCGAACGTGGTCATTGGCATAAGGCTGCTATTGCTGCCATTTCCAGCAACAGCACCACTGCCACCAACTCCACCACCAGCTCCAGTAGCTCGCGGTGAGCTCTCCACGCTGCGCATGTGGGGCAACGTGCCATATGCCACGTCCATTGATTGATTCTTGTGATTGATGGTGCGTATGTCGTTCGCATCCATGTTCTGCGAGTGCCTGGGCGGATGCGGCAATGTGCCGTAGAATATACTTGTGGGTGCGCCACTCAAAGTGCCGGGCGGCGGTGCAGGAGCAGCGCGCTTCTTCAACGAGTTCATGTTGGCTGTTGACGTGGATTTTCGGGCGCCCGTCACATGCGCCAGCTCGCTTTGCATATTCAAACTGTTGCGAGTTGCACGCACATTTTGGCTACAAGCGGAACTGGGACTAGAGCCACCACCACCACCACCACCACCGACACCGACACCACCAGCACCAACGCCAACATTATTGCCGCTGTTGCTGGCGCTGACAATGCCCAAGTTGTTGCCACTGCCCAAATACTGGCCAACATTCGTGTGCTGTTTGGGTGAGGTGCCAGCGGATTGCGTATAGCTGGGCAGCGTAAACTGGCGACTTGGACAATTGGCAATTGGACTAGAACTGGACTGTATGGAATCGCAAGTGGAGGATCGTGAACGCAACACTGGCGAATCGCCACCAGCAAAGCTGGGTGGACGTGAGCGAGACTTCTATTTGGATTGGAGTAAATAGCAGGTGATGTAAATATTGAATTATATACGGTAAGTTTAAGTTGTACTCACGCGCTCATCGATGACAGTCTCATCGTCACTGAAATCTGTGGAGCCATCCTCGTTGGGCAGATTCCAATCGGTGTTGATGTGATCAAAGGCGCTCTTCTCTCGCTTTATGGCACATTCAATCTGCACATCAAACAAACACACCAATAAATGAAAGCCTCTAAATAATTTGATTAAAAATTAAGCTTACCAGCTCCTTGCAGCTGTTGTGACCCATCTCTTTGGCAATGTCCAGCGCTGTTTTGTTCTGTGAATTTCGTAGCTCGTAGTCGGCGCCGGAGCGCAGGAGCAGTTTCATGCACTCGCGACGATCGTGCAGTGCACAGAGATGCAGCGATGTATTCTTGCCGGTAACATCCAGCAGGCCGGGTGGATTTGTGGCTCGATTCAAGCCATTGGGCGGCATATTCTGTATGAGAAAATCAACAATGTGCAGCGTGGAGCCGCTTTCACGCAGCACGGCCAAATGGAGGGCAGTTTCGCCCGCATCGGAGCTGGGCAAACAGCAGGTGAGATCGGCACCCTCTGCCCACACCTGCAGCAGTTGGCTCATGTCCGCATGGACAATCGCCTGCTCCAGATCGCAGCGCAGATCATTGTCATCGGCACAGGTGCGCATCACATAGCGCTTGGCCACATATTTGGCGCGTATGAAATCATACCGCTCATCCCTGTAAATTGCAATAGAATTATTGAATACGGAAGCATAGAAGAGAGTCCAAAAGTTGAGCTTACATGCTGCTCTCATGACTGAGCTTGCCCCTGCCCAGCTTGGCCTCCATAATGTCATTCAGTGTGCTGTTGCCCATGGCACGTGCAATCAAAAGATTCGCTGTGGTCAGATTGTCCAGCGTTAGGCTCTGGATGCGCGAGTGATGCACACCGAGATCACGATGCACACCCGAGCATTGGATGCAGACGAGGATGCCAAAGTTAAGGCTAATCCAGGTGACATCATTACGTGAGCCACAATCGCAGCATCTATCATTGCCCGGCAGCAGTTGCACATAGCGAATCACCGTCTTCTGCAGCTCCACCAGGCTGGGGCTCATCTGGGGATTGGCATGCTGGAAGGCCTTGGTCAGAGCTTTCTCCTTGCAGTTGACCAGAACAGCCATCCAAGCCTTCTGATCCGCCTCGTCCTCAGCTTGAAAATGATACGGTCGATTGTCTAATGGCGGATAAAGATTTAAATGTTAATCTTGTGGCGATTGGAATTATGTGTGTATGTTTAAATCACTTACAGCTGATTAGATCGAAGCCGCGCTTGTCATCTGGCACCGGTTTAATTTGGCAGGTGAGCAGATTAACTCGCGTCGGTGGCTTTGATTCGTCCGCATGACAAATGTCCAGAAATCCGTCGCTGGTGACGCGGCAGCGTCGCTTCTGCCACACGCGTCGCACCTTGCCCTCGCTCTTCTTGAGCAAATGACCCTGACGCGTGACCCCGTGATGCTTGTCGCCCTGCAGCTGATGTAACGAGTAGCCGGCACCCGAACCACCAAAACCACTGCCACCACCACCACTGCGATTCTCCGACGTGGACGCATTGTCCACCCGCTCAAAGTCCGGTGTGCTGCGCAGCAATGTTCGCAGATCCAGCAAACTGCGCCTGTCCTCGTCCTGCTTCTGCTTGATCACGTGCAGCTTGTCGCTCAGATCGCCAATGTACGTGCCAAAGTGTTCGATCGTTTGCAGTCCATCTTTGAAGTAACTGCAATGCCAATGGACTTCAGTTATATAAATGCGTACACAATACACAGTAAACAACAGCAAATAGGGCAAATGTGCACAAGAGGCAATTACAGTGGCTAGCAGATACCCTGTGCCCAGCTTTAAATGGTATGCTCTGATTCTTTTCAAGTCTATTGGAGTGGGACTCTGAACATTTATAAAAAACGTTTAAAATTCAATTTTATCGAAATGTATCAGAAGGTTTCTAGTTTTAATGCAGAATTAATATAGATAATTTAATTTATTCGGCGATTATTTTTGCCAAAGCTATAACTGATTACCTGGAAATGAATCAGAAAAGTTTTAATGCAGAATTAATACAGATACAAAAGCCTACACATAAAGCTGACAGAGCTTAGAAAAATCCTAACCGAACTATAAATGATAAAGAGTTTGTAAAGGCTTTAGCTGTTGCGATCTCAACCAAATCAATACAAATTTATACCTAATATATGCTGGGAGTTATCATACATACTACATGCATTTCGACAGCTTTAATATGCCCAATTTGAACAAATTTGAGAGTGGCATAGGGTGTACTAATTAGCATTCAGCTCAGCTTAGACTGCGGCTAAAAACTTACTTATTCAGCGCGTGATAATACTCGATGAAATGCTGCAGCAGCTCAATGCCAGTTTTTGTTTTGATGTCTTTGTATTTGAGCAGATACTCGCAGGTATGCAGCTGATATAGGCGACGCTCCTTTTCCATTTCATCGGCAACGACAGCGGCATCGATCTCTGTTCGCACCATGCCCGCCTCCTTGGCCTGCGCCTTTTTCTCCTTCTCAATTTTGATAAATTTGGCCTCGTACTCTTTGGCCGCCTTATCGAATGGACGCTTCATATCGCCTTTGACGCCGCGCAGTTCGCTCTTTAGCATCGAGTCCACCGGAAACATGACAATGTTGTTGATATTTTGCATCTGCCATTGAAAGTGGGACCACACAAGATAAGTTCAGGGTTAGTTTAATTGTGTGTGTTTTATTTTTAATTGCAATTTTATCGTGTACTTTATGCAGATTAGCTGAAACAGCATGGCTTGCGGATGGGTTCGCAATGCACAATGCTTATCAGCAGTGATAAATAACATGAACTTGGCAATTAAATTAAAATTAATATTTCATACATATTTGTTATTATTCAATTACTGACCAGTGTTTTCATCAGCGCACTGAGCTCTTTGGTGACCACAGAGAACTTGAGAAACGCTGCTCCAATGTCGGGTTCATCCTGATCAATGACCTTGGTCCCCAGACGCTCCAGTCCCCGCACCATAATCATTTCATTTTCCACATGATCTATAAGTGGTAAAGTGGTTTATAAATAAGCCAATCGAAATAGTTTACTATATACTTACTTATGCCAGAGTTATGTATGGCTTTGACGGCCTTCTTGAGTTTGGTAAGACCATCGCGATCGAATTCAAGTCGCTACAAGGAATATAGATAATATTTGATTTGAGTTCACTTCACAAGCAATTTAATTTTTTTTGTTCTTCAATTTTGAAGTTGCAAGTTAATTCTATGCATTTCTGAGAGATTTCCCCTTTGATCCCTTGACACTTTTCTCATGCACTAGCATGACTCGTTTAACCTCTTGACTTTTCAATTAAAATTAATTAATTTTATTGAATTAGACACACTGTTGAATGCAGGCAATCAGTGCTTGCTTGTTCTACGAATTTGAAATTAGTTTGAAAACTGTAAAACCCAACAACTTCTTAGAGTTATGGACATGAAACTCTTGTCAAGAATTGATATGTTACGGGTATTTGTATTGAACATGTGCAAACATCTATTAAAAACCTATATCTAAGATTAGATAAACAAGGCGATAGTACGTCAATTTACAAACATAGCAACGGCTAAACCATTCACGATGTAATCACTTATTTTCTGATGGTATAACACCTAAAATAGTGAGTGGGCAGCACGATAAGAAGAACTTTAGAACCTTGCTAATAAAGATTAGTCATAGTATATATGTACGTATAGGTATGTATGTGGTTGTGAATGGTTCATAAACATTTGTGGCATGAGTTGTTGGCGCAAATATTTGGAACGCAAATTGCTTAGAACAATAACAAATTAAGTTGGTCAACCCAACAACTGGTTTCCGTTTCTCTTTCTAGCGACCAAGCGGGTTTTTTTTTCATCTATCCCTCATTTTTTTATCTTTATTCCGTTGTGTCGTGATAACAAAAGATGAAGTTCTTAATAAAAAAAAGGCGAGAAGCCGCCGTCTGGTCAAGTTACTTTTAGCCGAAAACCGCAATATGTTTATATTATATAGCAATGTGGGCTTTGTGCAAAAGCAGCGCTGTAAATAATACACTTATTGTGTGTGAGGATTTAATTCTTGTTTCATATATGTATACATATATACATATATATATATATATAGGTTCATATATGTGAATGTGTTTTTGTAATTTGGGCTATTTATAGGAGTGTGCCAAAAAGACAAAGACACAAATGAAAGGTGTGTCATTTTGGGCTCAGTTCATTCATTTATTGATTTGGACTTTTGAGGCGCATCAGCGAAATAAAATATGAAACATTTAATTTGCTGTCAAACATTTGTCAGGAACTAACACGAAAAACCAATCGTATTAACGTGAGTGACGTGTATTAAAAAGGCAAAAAATTAAATTTAATATTCTGCACACTGGTATCAAATTAAGAGAATGAAACTGATTGCACTAAATGCTAAAAAAAACAATAGCGAAAGATGAAATTGTGTTTCAGACCCGCAAACCGCAACCAAAAACAATGAGCTCTGTAGATTATTACTCATATTTTCAATAGAAGCTTATGTTTATGTAATCCAAGCGCTATTTAGAATTCAGACCAAAATAATATTTGTGGCTGGAGGCCACTGTGACTCGGATGACAGCTGACGGCTAATTTTAGCTAAAGAATTGGAGCGCAGACAAGAAAAGTTCGAAGAAAATGTTCTTAGGGAACACAGCATATAGAGGAATATGGGTGGGCCTATCTATATCTACATATATGTATATAAATATGTATACAAAATTAACGCATTGTGGCAACGCGATTGATAAACTGTGATCGTGTGCAAGCTACATATTCGGTGCATATGGCAATATCTGCTTAATCATACGCTTTTCCGCCCGCACTTGCCCTTATCAGCAACAGCAGCAGCAGCAGCGGCAATGTGCATAGCAATGTGTGTATTTTAGTTTTTTATAGGTTGTAACAAAAGCAGCTGCAGTGACTAAAAATAAAACATTGCATTGCTCGCTTGCATATTGAAGGGGCGGCCAAGTGAGTTGCTGGGTGGAGGGTGTGGAGGTTTGGCCAGCTGCATTGATTTCAGAATGTGCACTTTCATTATTTATGACTTTTGATGGAGGAGGAAGAAACCACCTGCAATTCCCGCCACCGACGACGACGACGACGTCATCGTAGAACAATTGCAAAGTAAAAGAGAGAGAGCGAAAGAGGTGGGAGAGGCGAGAGAGAAACGAATGTTGGGTTCACTTGGCTCAGTGCCAATGCAATGCATTTGCTTTCCATAGGACCACTATGGAAAAAACAAATTTGTTATTTTGTGGGAGAGTAAATAAAGAAAAGTAAATGTAGATGTGTGTGTGTGTGCATGCAATTTAAAGCGCTGGATCATTGATTAGCTACCTTGAACTTTTCCACACGTGAGGGAGAAAGAGAGAGCGACAGAACGAGACAGAGAGCGAGAGAGTGGTTTTGCTTACCTCTTCCAATATGCTAATCGTTTGACGGCAATCCGGCATGCGGGACGCAAATGTGGATGTGGTGGGCGAATTGTAATCATCGCGCGTCTCCTCCACAAACTCAGAGATGCCAATTAATGCTGGCGGCATTTTGATATTGTTGTATTGATGCTTTACTTTTTACTGGGCACACTTTTTTCTCCTTTTGTTGTTGTTTTTGTTTTTCTTATGGTTTGTGGTTTTTGCACACACTTAAGAGCACGACGAGCTTCAAGGACAGCGTATAATAAATGACGACGAGGGACGAGAGTGCAAATGGAAAACAGAAACACGACCCGGACAGCTGCTGCTTTGAGACCAGCAACAAAGGATCACACGACGAGGCAACAGGAATAAGCAAGCAGGATAACAAGCGACAACGTTTACGATGCCTTAATTCGTGTTTCTGTGTGCGTATGTGTGAGTGTGTGTGTGCGTGAGTGAGCTGGGATTGGTGCTGGTGTTGTTGGTGTTGTTGGCATGTACGTCTGTATTGGTGTACTCTTTGCTACTCTCTTCCTTTTACAGCGATTTTCACGTTATTCCTTTTTGATATTGTACACTACACTTTTACACACGCTGCCGTTGCACATTTGATTTACGCACACCACTTTTTTTTCGTGTTTGTTGTACACTTTTTAGGCGCGCCACCTGATCGCCTCATCTTTGCAGCAAAATTTGAGTCGCAGTCGAAGCGCAATTAATGTTACAGTAGTAGAGAAATGCGCCGCGCATATTTACAGTCCGCAACTGTTTTATCACATTGCTAACAATTGTGTATGCTGTCTGGACACTGATGCATAATTACTCTTGATTTTTCACTTTTCACTTTTGACGCGCCTCCGAGCCGGATTTAAATTAAATATTATTAATATTGCAATTTTTTTGGTGTTCTGCTGGCGTCGTCGTCGCGTACACTGTTGTCTAGTGTTGCCCATAGTTTACTTTTAGGAAAGTGCTAAAAATTACCAAAAAAAAAAATACAAAAATTGTACAGCCAACGTCATTTGTATATGATTCAGGGCTGCAAATTATATTGTTGTTCATTATACAAACGAAACTCATGCAGTCGTTTGTGATATATTTTTGCAGAATCAATATTTTAAGTTATTATTGTGATTTTCATCCTGAAAATACCAGCCACAATTCAAATCCGTGAACAAGCTCATTTTCAGCGTTCCGCGAACTTGTTCATGTTCACTGCTTACTGAACAAACCAAGCACACTTTTGCTCCTTGAAAACATAAATATAAAAAATATTTATATTTGGATAATTTAAGTAATATACATTAAAAAGCAATGGCTGGCAAGCGACAAGCGACATCGCACCTGGACCACGAGAACTGGGAGCAAGAGGACGAGCCCGAAGAGCGAGGCACATTTAAAACGGCGCCGCCAGAAGAATTAAGAGCACGCGTTATCAAGAAGGCCACAAGGCGCCAGCCGGCAACCGGCGCAACCAAAGAGGGCGATGTAGTCGACACTCCGCGTAAAAGTGTATTTAGTGGATTTTCAGGTGAGTGCGCATTTTATCGCCGGGAGTTATATTATATTATTTGTATTATGTTGACATTTAGGTTTTGGCAAGCCGGCAACTGCCAGCGCAACTGTCGGCAACGCAGCCGGTTCGCCCTTTGCATTTCTATCCAAACTACCGGCAGTGACTGCCCCGGCAACGGATGCTGACTGCTTTGCGAAGCCCAGTAGCAGCACGGATGTGAAACGTACGCCGCCAGCGAAAATGTTCTCGTTGGACGCAAATTTCCGGAATGATTTCAAGACAAACAATGCCAATGCTGGAACAGCATCATCAACAGCAACAACAACCACAACGACAAGCACATCAATATTTGGCAATACTTCAGCATCAGCTTGCGGCAATAGTACCGCAAAGTCACCCAAGACGTACGTTCCTATGTTTAAGTCGTCGGTGGTATCCGTGGATCAGTCAGCGACAAATAGTAATCCATCACGCTATTCGGCCGAGTATCCCGATGAGGTGGGCGCATTGAATATGGCCGTTGTCAAATTCCTGCAAGAGAGCGTGGACAAGAATCAATATTGCATACTGACACCCGTATTCGACAGCTACGACAAATTCTTGAAGAAGCTGCAAGAGAAGTATGATCGCAAGCCCAGCACCACTACAATGTTTGCATCCACCGTCACAGTTCCAACATCTTCAACTGCTCCACCAGCTGCCAGCGAAAAAGCTGCACCTTCTGCGCCTGCTGCGGGCTTCTCCTTTAGCATACCCAGCACTTCCGCTACCGACAAAAATGCATCTTCTTCACCTGCTGCTGGCTTCATGTTTGGCAAACCCAGCACCACGGCTGTAAGTGCCACGGAAAAAGCTGCACCCGCTGTGGGCTTCTCCTTTGGCATTTCAAGCACCACCACCAACACCAGCGAAAAAGCTTCATCGTCTTTGAGTGCTGCACCCGGCGGTTTTTCGTTCCTTAAGCCAAGCACTCCCATTTCCACGACCAGCTCCAGCGACACCGCTTCACCGTCTCTGATCTTTGATAAGAAACCGAATTCCACCGCCACCACTAGTGGCACCACATCGACCATAACAGCGCCACTGTTTTCCCTTGGTCCTGTGCAAACGGCAAACGTATCACCGACCAAAACGGAGGCAACATCGAGCACAGCTTCGGGAGCCAGCATTTTCAGTCTGGGTGCTAAATCGGACAGCAATAAGGATCAGCTGCCAAAGCCGAGCTTCTTCTTCGGTGTCAATAATAGTGGTGCAGCTGCGGCCACCTCGTCGCCAAAAACAAATGGTTTCATCTTTGGTCTAAAGGGCACCGATGATAAGCCGAGCACATCGGGTTTTACGGGTTTCGGAAAGGCGGACACCGCCGCCGGCGAGACCAAGTCGGCCGCCTCCAGCGGTTTCTCCTTTGCAAGTGCAGCATCGACATTCTCCTTTGGTAATGTAAAACCGCCGACGGCAGCCGAAATTCAAGCCGCCGAAAAGGAAGAAGAAGAGGATAGTCCACCGGTGGTGCAGTTCAAGCAGGTAGAAGAGAAGCCATTTCTTGACGTATATCACCTAATTTAAAATTTATATTCAAATACCCGTAGGTGGTTGAGGACGATGCCATATTCTCGAAACGCTGCAAGGTGTTTGTGAAAAAAGGTGCAGACTACACTGATCGTGGTGTGGGCACGCTGTATTTGAAGCCCGTCAAGGATACGAAGAAGACACAGCTGCTGGTTCGTGCCGATACCAATCTGGGCAACATCTTGGTTAATCTTATACTCAGCGAGGGATTGCCCTGCCAGCGCATGGGCAAAAACAATGTTATGATGGTCTGCCTGCCCACGCCCGAGGAGGCCAAGCCATTGTCCATGTTACTGCGCGTGAAGACCGCCGAAGAGGCCGATGATCTATTGCAGCAAATCAAGAAGCATACAGTCTGAACAACATTCGCTCGACGAGTGCCTTTCAGCTCGTCCATTTATGTTATTTGATCGTTTATATCAACAAATTATGAAAAATAAATAAACACATGAAAATGTAGACGCCTTTATATTAATCATTTATTGTTAATCCACCTCGGACACGATTACCTTGGCCTCGGTCAGTTCTTTCAGG
Source organism: Drosophila glabriapex (assembly GCA_035042305.1). Taxonomy (NCBI): domain Eukaryota; kingdom Metazoa; phylum Arthropoda; class Insecta; order Diptera; family Drosophilidae; genus Drosophila; species Drosophila glabriapex. The sequence goes on from JAWNLN010000046.1 coordinate 19,857,799, forward strand.
CTCACATTCAAGATTGGGATCGAGTCGTAAGAACTATCATAATTGTTGGTATATTGTCGCAGTATATGATTAATACCTCTGGCACAAGCTGAAATATAGTAATTAATACAATAATTCATAAGATGTATTTATTATTATATTATAGTGCAAATAATTACCGATTATATGAATTGTTATTAGCTTTGTGCGACGATTGACATAGGAGCAGGTGCCAGCAATGTAATCGGTGAGAGAAGGATTTGGGCGCTTTGTCTGGTGTTGACCCCTCGATTTGGCCAGCTTGAAGATCAGGGTTTCACCCACATTCGGTAGGTTCGTTAATGGTGCCGCATTTTGCAACATATCTGCAATTATATTCAATGACTTATCTTTCTGCACTGGTACTGGCTGTACATCTGCATCATTGGAATCATCCAAATTCGTGTCATCCAGCACCATAATATCATCTTCTGAGTCGGATGTCAACAGACTCTGCTCAGCAACAGGCGTTGGTTCTTCGGCAATTCCCTGCTCCTCCAGCACAATGGATTTCTCTTTTACTTGACGGGGTGAAGGAACTGGCGTTGATTGTTTCTGCAACGCTTCAACTTCAACTTCAGCTGCAGCTGCAACTGCAGTCGATGATTCTACTTCCTTCACTGACTCATCTTTGATCGCTTCTGCAGAGATTTGCTTTACAGGCGCTGTTATAACAATATCTTCTAAAATTTTAATCGGATCCGATATGCGTGGCAGTTTAAATGTGCGCACCAAATTACTGTGTAGCTCCATTAGCGGACAACGAAACTCAACTTGTGGATCCTCTTTTGTAGCTGGACAGCTCGTCTCCATTGCTGTGGCATTTGCTGTCTTCGTTTCCATTTCATCATCCTGATAGATTATGTGATTATTGGAGCTATTCGTTGCATTAACACCACTCTGATTTCCAGCATCTGTTTTGGTTGTTTGCAAGCGTATTGACTGATTTGACGTAAGAATTTCTTCATGGAGCTGTGTGCTGCTCACTTTTGGCCCTCTCGATTCCTCCTGAAGCTCATTATTTTTTCTCTTGGATTTATTTCTTTTGGGACTTTTTCCACAAACACTTTTCGACTTGTCTGGCTTGGATTGAGGCTCCGTAAATGTTGCTTCATCTTGCGAAACAGTTTTGCACTTCGATCGCTTGGGAAAATTGGGTGTGGAGCTTATATGCTCTATTTCCGTCTCGACTGAACGATTTTTGCGTTTTCTGCTTATTTCAGCCACATTTTGAAGGCTGCGGTCCACTTGATCTTCATCAAAATTTAGTTGAAATACCTTGACCGATTCGACGGCTACGAGTACCTTTATGGATTCCTTTGGTGGCAGATAATATCCATCGTTGGTCAACAAACTTATATTTTTCTATGTGATTCAAATAACCCTCATTAAAATGCAATTCAATTCCAAAGTTCAAAAACAAATTTACCAGTTGGAACAACTTTTGAATGTGATTCTGCAGATCCTTGACATTCAGCCATGTGGCATCAACCAATACTAATGAACAGCAGCGAGCGTCGGTGAAAAAGTTGGATAGATCCACTTTTATGGGCAAATTGTCCATTCTTATGTTGTTTTATTCTTGTTTAAAACAAACTATGAACATGCGTATGTATGCACTGTGCTATCGGCGGCTTATCGATATAAGAAGTTATCGAGTAAGTGCGAACCTTTACCATTAAAAGCATCGAAAAGGGTATAATGTGCGGGCTGGCTCTATACAGAATACTAACTTTTGAAAACAGCTATACATCTTTCATATATAAGAAAGTAGAATATAAGACAGATAGAGAATGGGGATATACAATATTTGGAATATAAAAAAAATGTTTACATGCATTCCATATAGACAAATGTGAGCTTACCGGATTAAAGGGTAACTTTGTTCGAGCACACGCAACTAGTGTATTTTTACTCGCCCAAAGTATCGATACATTGAACATTCCTCGCACAGAAAGCCCTTCCACTTCTTGTATACTACTCCAAACGAAAACGAAAACAAATAATTTCTTATCACATTAAATTTAAGTTTAGTCATCGGATTACCTATATAGACTAAGAATGTGATAATTATTGGGCACAGTTAATCCCAAATAACTCGCACGCGATATTAGTCAACATGAGTAACGGCGAGAACAACAAAAACTCACGCACCCAAAACCAAGGCCAAGGTGCTGTTGATGCCAATACGAGTGGGAGTGCAGCAACGGGAATCGCCAATCGAGCCAGGAACCAAAACCCATCCAGCCAGGGATTGCTAGCACTTGGCAACGTGGAGCAGAGTAAGTACCTCATTTTTGTTTCATTTTCAGCTAAAGATAAAATAAGGAATTTGGGTGGGGAATCTAATCCAAATTGAGTTTAACTTCATTTAATTTACTAATGGGTTATTTTCAAATCCTGTGCAGCTGCTGGAGCAATAGCAACGAAGGCAGCTAAAGAGAAGCGTAGCTGGTTTCATTCTTTGACCAGACGCAAGAAGTCCGATTCAGCCAGTTCGAGTTTAACAGTTGCCGCTGGCCCGCACGCTGTGCAGCTGCATACAAATAATAACAATGAGCCCATGGAGGCAAGTTGCAGCACAGCTGCATCCGTTGGCAACAACTGCAGCAGCAGCAACAACAGCACCATTGGCGGCGCTATGCGCAAGCGCAAGGAAAAGAAAAACGTCTTCACCCGCCTTGGCAAGAAGATGGGCCTAGGCCTGAGTGCCCTGCGCAACTGGCACTCCATGGGCGATGACTGTGACTGCGATGGCGGCACCACAGATGCAATGTACGAATTTCTATCGCCGCCCATTCGCATCGAGCCGCCACTACCATTTACACATGATTACATGCGATTCATAAGTAAAAAGTGGCTAGAGCGACAGGAATCACCCAATGAGGTCATGTACAAGGCATGCTCGGAAATGCTCAAGTATGTGTTTTAGCATGCTCCCATTCCATTCCATGAATCATGTGCGTGACGAATGTTTTTCTCTTTGTGTTTGTTTTTTTTGCAGTCAGGTTTGGTACTGGGGCGAGATTTCGCGTCGCGATTCCCAGCGTCAGCTGAGTGACAAGCCAACGGGATCGTTTTTGGTACGGGACTCGGAGACGAGCGGTTCCCAATTTACGCTCAGCTTTCGCATTATGAACGTAACGCTGCATTATCGTTTGGAATATCGGGATCAATTTTGGCACTTTGAGGAATTGAAATATGGTTCGATTGTCGAGATGATTGACGACATACTGCATCGGTGTACGAACGACAATTTTGTGTGCTTTGTGAAAGTGCCCAACGAGATGCAGCCACCGTTTCCAGTCATTCTCAAGTATCCGCTCAGCCGATATTTGAACATGCCCAAGTTGCAGGATCTGTGCCGACGGGTCCTGCAGCGTCAAATGCCCGTCGCTGAGCTAGCCAAACTACCGGTGCCGGCCCAAATGCTGGAGTATCTAAGCGTTGAGCGTGAATTGGTATTTCAAAGCTAGGCATTACCTTCGGCTGGTATTAGCTTTAATCAAACTGAACAACCAAAGAGGTTAAAAGGCAGCTGGAGAACCACCAGTTATACATAAATACTTTTAATTGAATTGCCTGAATCTTGAAAGAAATTTGCGCGTGTCTTGCGTACTTTTTCAACACGCACGACTTTTTTATATTTGTATTAACTTATTGAAATCTGTACGTTGTTAATTTAATATACTTTTTCCTTAATTAATATTTGTATGTAGAAAATGTAACTAACCGAGAATTAGTATCAGTATCTGTTGAGCTTCTAGAATTATTTTGTCTTTCCTTAACTTTAATACCAAGTCGTAATGTGCTCTGATTTATTAATGCGGACACGGCGTGTTGATTCCAGTAATTAAAGCAATCACGATACGCGTCTAATTCTAGAAGGCCATAAAGTGTTTCAAAGCATTTTCATACACACACATACACACATACACACACACACACACACACACACACAGAAAAGCGATTTATACACGCACAAGTGAAAATTGATACTTTACAGTATATATACAATAGCATACTATACATATGGTAATATGTATGTTTTTACTCTGTATTATCTAAGTATATTTGTGTTCATATATAGAATACACATATGTTAATATTGGCCAAAATTAATCTTATTAAATCGTTTGCTCTTGGGTCCTGGTCAAGTCTGTACGCCTAATTGATATTGAAACTAATTTAAATATATATGAATATGAATATGTGTGTGAAGCTCCCTAAAAGGTATTTATAAAAAATCAATGTAACTCATACATATAATACTGTTAAGACCGCAGCTCAATGGAGCTAACGATATTTGTGTTAAATTTGCATTTGATTCCTAACTAACTCCTGCTAATAGACTATATACTATATGCGTGCATATAGTAATTGAATTGAAATTGAGCAGCATATGTTTAACTATATATTGTTACATTGTGTATTGGCAACGTTTTATTTAACGAACAGTATGAATAATTTATGTTTGCATATATTTTATCAAAACGAAATTAAATTAAAATATATAATTAATGGTTATCGTCATTGCTGTTATCACTTATGTCCAATATCTCCTGCAGCTGTCTTGCCACCTCATCATCGGACCGCTCTAACTTATCATATATACGATAAGCCCTGAACTGCCCCACCTTTTTCCCATCCACATAGTTATAGCTGTAGTGACAGCTGCGACACAAATATGCCGGATCGTGCAACTGCCTGCGGGATTGCTCCACAATGAAATGATAGCTGCGTAGACCGCAAATGAAGCACGCTCGTCCATTCAAAGGGTTGAAGGCGCGTAGAAAGGGATACGAGCTGCTGCACAGGATATGAGGCCAGACGACCTCCACCTGGGAGAACACAAACAGATGCTCGCAATTGCCATGATGCAGATATTGCAATGGTGCGCCCAGACGTACGGTGAGATCCAGAAACCGTGTACTTTCCATCGCAGCAACCTTGAGTTCTTCGTCCTGGAAACCACGTGCTGTGCGCGCCCATTGGAGCACCGTTTTTGAGTAGTCGCAATTATTTGGATTGCGTGTATCATTGTAGAATGTGTCATTGATAAAGAAATAGCCGGGATTTGTATCAAGCACAGGCAGCGGCGCCTCCGGCTCCTCGCTAATATCCACAAACCGTTTGCCGTTGCAAATGCAGGAGATTTTGTCACGCAGCTCGGTCAGATAGTTGCTGCCCAGGCACACGAATTCCTCGGCAAACATTGGACGCTCCAGTTTGTAGCTCCGATGCGCAGCACGTGGCGGTCGATAGAAGCGCACTGTTATCGCCAGATCGAATTGCTGGAGGGACCACATCGGTTTTAGATCACCGTTGGCCAGCGATTCGGAAATTAAACGGTAACTGTATTGTGTGCGTGCAAACGGATTGCCAGGTTTATCATCCTTATGCTCCTTTATTGCCGTGTAGGTCTTGGGCACATTGCCATCTGCTTGTGGCTTTGGCTTGGTGTGCCGTCGCATTTCATTACCCGGTTCAAATACGTTGATCAGGTTATCGTCCGGAGTAGCCAGCAGTTGCAACGAGCAGCTGGCTTCTACATCCGCCGATACCGGTGAATTCTCAGCAAAATAAAAGGGAATATTGTCTGTGTCCTCATTTGAACTGTTTAGCTGGTTTTTATACTCGTCTAGAAATTGCCTTAGGCTAATAGGTGCTAGCGGGGACTCGAGCACGTTCTCCATTATGCTACAAAGGGATACAAAAACTTTAAGGAAATCTGGACAATATTTAATTAAGTAGTATAACTGAGCAAGTGACATGCAAAAAGGATATGCCCAAAGAATGTTAGCTTAGGTTATATAGATCTTTAATGGTTTTGTAATGGAAAGTCCTACAAATTAATGCATAGGTAAATGCAATACGAATAAAGCATGTTCAAAGAGAAATTAAACAACTTCGTTGCGTGTCACGTGCCCAGCTTTGGTTTCGCACATACAGTTTACTGCTCTTTGCCAAATTTGTTAATTGCGTCTCTATAGCTGATATTGAGCTTAAGTGATTGTGATTTAGCTTCCTCCGGCTGCTGTTCCTCTTCTACTTTAATATCTTGTGGCAGGTTCTCAATGTAGACACGCTCGAAACTGATTACTTTATCGGATTTATTCACGTATTTATATTGTTGTCGACAAACTGGCTCATAAAGTGGATCCCCGAATACGCTGTTGGTGTCTTTCTCAAAGAACACATTGGTGCCCAATGCCATATCATAAGATCCTGCAACAGTGCATAGAATTGTTTATCGTAATTTTCGGCTGCTCTAATTTATATTCATGCCGCACCTTTGAATATGTTTCCATTTATTTCGGCCATGGGTGTTTCGCTCTCAATGGCAATTATGCGGATGGCAGCATCCTCGTGCTTCAGTTGATGGGGCGCCAGATGATTTTTAAAGTCGGCGTACACCAAATATTCGGTTTCCTCGTACTCCGAGTCTGAATCGCTCATGGTAACTGGAACGTGGGTACTATTTTGCAGCTATCATAATTGTTTGATATCGATAATCATCGCAGTAAACGATATTTTGAAAGTTCCGTCGCTAAAACGAGGCGAATCTATATTCGCTGCGGGTTTTTTGCGTTGACAAAATTGTTTCTGTGAAAAAGTGTCAGACTGTTGTAAATACAGAAATAATATTAAATTTAATTGCTGTCGTTTATTTTCGAAAGTGAGAGCAAGTTAAACTGTAACAGCTTGAGCGAAAAAATCATCGAAATCAAGTTTAATATATAGTTGCCGTCGGGAGTAGCGTGTTTGGATTAACATTAGGCAGCGGCCATTTTGAGCGAACGCAGAAACGTCAGCAGCAGCAGCGCCTTGCCTTGTATTTTGACGTAAGTGGTGGTTTCAGTGTAATTCTAAAGATGCAAACGTGTACATATAATTTATGTTGTACATCAATGTTGAATGCAATAAATAATTTTCAGCAGTCAGAAAATAGCACCAAATAAAAAGAATTTGGCACGTACGTTTAATCAGGGCATTCTTTATTAATCCAAATTCGCTCTTCCACCACATCCGCCTCTTTGCAGTGAATTGCGATAACGATAACTATCAGAGTACGATAACTACCACTGTAAGCTTTTACGCGACAAAGTTTAGCTTCGTAAACATAAACAAAGCACCAAAGTTCAAAAACAAATTAAAAGAAAAACTAGTAAAATGGCAGATGAAGATATTACTTTAAACGAAGACCAGCTCTTGGAGTCGCTGGATGAGACAAACGGTGAACAGGAGGCTGAAATTGTGACTGAAACAGAGGTAAGTGTTGATCGACATTAAACCAGTTTTCATTTCGCCTTACATGCCAAAAGCACTGAAATTCGCAGAAAAAGCTTTATGGCAAAGCTCACGCAACAAAGCGGCCGCCATTTTCGAAGCGTCTTTATTCACTTCATTTAGTCATTGTCCAGCTTAAACCACATATCGTATTTTTTGGCATTCCGAATTGAAGGAAAGTTTGAATTAACTGAAATCAATATATTTGCTGATTTTACTAAACACTTAAGGAGGAAGGCAGCATGCAGATCGATCCAGAACTAGAGGCCATCAAGGCACGCGTCAAAGAAATGGAGGAAGAGGCTGAAAAAATCAAACAAATGCAGTCCGAGGTCGACAAACAAATGGCTGGCGGTTCAACAACCGGTTTGGCAACCGTGCCGCTTTCACTTGAAGAGAAACAGGAGATAGACACGAGGTCCGTCTATGTGGGCAACGTGGACTATGGTGCATCCGCCGAGGAGCTAGAGGCACATTTCCACGGATGCGGCACAATCAATCGTGTTACCATTCTATGCAACAAGGCTGATGGGCATCCCAAGGGTTTTGCCTATATTGAATTTGGTTCGAAGGAATATGTTGAGACTGCACTGGCCATGAACGAAACCCTCTTCCGAGGACGACAAATTAAGGTGCGTCCCTTTTCTTATGTGTTTTTTTAAAGAAACTAATAACACTTGCTATCTTCTTGCAGGTCATGTCGAAGCGGACAAACCGACCTGGACTCTCCACCACAAATCGGTTCGCACGCGGCAGCTTCCGGGGCCGAGGGGCACGCGTCTCCCGCTCCTGCTGTCACTCCACTTTCCGTGGCGCTCGGCGCGCAATGTAAGGCACATGGCATTTAACCCAGCCAACTAATATGATATGTGCTAATTTCGGTCTGTGTTTCGTTTCAGAAGAGGTTACCGCGGACGCGCCAATTACTATGCGCCGTATTGATAATTGTTTTTGCTTAAATTATAGTAAGGTAAGTTGACTGATCAAAAACTCTCAATTGTCTCAAAGATTATGCATTTGTGATAGGAAAAGTGCTCAATTCGTCAAGGAGTTGATTACTTTTCCATATTCATTATAAAGCTGTATATCCATATTTTATATGTTGTCCGCTTAAAAAAAAAAAAAGAAAGAAAAAGTAAATGCACCAAGATCTTTGCATTAGAAAGTGCACTAATATGTACCATGTACCTCTTAACCCATACAAAGACGCATTTGTGTTTGTCTCCATTTGCAATCCGTTCTTGTAATTTGTGTGCACCTTGCGCCTTTTCCGTCTGTTAATCTTCTGGGAATTTGTATCCTTAACATACTCGTGGATTGGGGGCACTTGAATAACAACAACTATTTAGTTTGATTTTTAACACAATTCTTTAATCCAATCAATATTTGATTTCAGATTTTTTTAATATATAATTTCAAAAAACATTTTATTGCCAAAACTTCTTTGTAATAAATGCAAAAAAAAAGAAAATGCAAGAGTACGCCACCAAAAAAAAAATTAAATATATTATACATGCAAGTAATAACAATAAAAAAATGAACAGCAGCAACGAAAAAAATTTCTAAAACAGGCGCAAAAAAGATGAAAACCAATAAAATGAAAATCAACAAGGAAAAAAGAAAAAAAAACGTAACTTGGCTATAATGTTTTTTGAAGCACCCAACACCACAAACACCCCTTTATCACACTTTTTAATTTTTCTCAAATAAATAATATATATATATACATTTATATATAAACTGCCTAACTAAAAAAAGAAGAGGAAAAGAGTTTGTAAAAAAGCAAAACAAAACAAAAAAAGAAGACAAACAAAAGCAGCATAAAATAAAAAATAAAAAAGCAAAGAAAAGAAGTTTTAGAGATGGCAAAATAAAAAAGAAGATGACAAAAAAAGTAAATAAAAAAAAATTATGATAAAAGAGCTGGTATGGAAAAGATGAAAATTCCCACAAAATAATAAAAAACATCAAAAAAGAACCAAGATTTACATCTTGTTTATGTATGCGAAAAAAATATACATAATAAAATACACAAGAAAATTGATTATATCGAAAAGATGATGAAATATAAACGAATTACAACAACTTTTCTATGCCTTTCCTTTGGGTGGGACAAGGTAGGGAACGCTATCAAGAAAAGAGAGAGAGAGAGAGTGAGAAAGAAAGCGGCGACAATGGAAGCCTACTCAGCTTGGACTGTTTGCAGAGTATATGATAAGCATTATTATATAGAACAACCATAAATAAAGCATGTGTGTGTAAAAAAAATAATAATAATTAAATAAAAAATTCAACTTGGCTTTTAAGCTCGCTATTATACGATTTTTATTTGAATTTCAAGCAAAGTGCAGAATCCAAAGAAATTTATGATCCAAACATTTAATGCTGAACCCGAAAAATGTGCGATGCTTGATGATTAGCTCGATTGCTCTACTAATCTAATTTTTAGATGGCGCTTTGGGGCGCTTAGTTCTTCTTCAGGATGGCAGCCTGGACGAGGGGCAGATTCTTGCTGAGGAAGCACTTGAAGCCTCGATAGGCCCAGGCGCTGGCATTTGACTTCTGCTCGTTCTTATCGGCACACTTCTCAACGTCGGCCTTCAGCGTGGTCTTGTCCTCGCGTCCCTGGCCCAGCTGTGCGACCAGATTGTCAACATTGAAGCCCTTGGTGTCCTCGAACAGATCGAACTTGTTGAAAATGCACTTGATGTAGTTGCGGGTGATCTCGTCATCGGGATACTCAAAGGCCTTGTATTTTGTAATCAGTGCCTCGGTCACCTTGTTGGCGACGGCGCACTCCTTGCGCACCTTCTGCAGATCCTCAGCGGTGCGCAACTTGTACTCAGCAGCGGAAGCCTATGCGGAGTGTTAATTAATGTTTAGTCCTCCAACGAAAGGGCTAAAGGCTCACGGCCAAACTTACCAGGCCAATCAAGGCGCAGAGGAGAATGGCAACGGAGTTCTTCATATTTGCAGGATTCGGTTTTTTTCCTTTTATTTGGATGAAATGAATCGGACTATTTGCTTGATTGCTTTCCCAGAGATAACTAATGATTGACTGCCAGTGTGCGCCGGCTTTTATACCTTCCATATGGGGACCCGACAGAAGAACCGAAGCTTGGAAGAGGGGACAACAACGATGTCGGCTTCATTTTGAGTGGTGCTCAATTGAAGCTCGCTGTCATGCAATTTAAATTTGATATGGAAAATTTAAGTCGGCTTTAAAGTCGCTCATTTTTTTTTTATGTTGATTACCACAAAATTCTAAACAAAGTCACAGATTAATGTTAGTCTTGCCCCTGATTTATAGTAAGTATATATTTTACGCTACACTTTTTCTCGCTCAAATCATTTATTTGTTATTGCAATTGAGCAAATTGTCGAAACTATGCCAAATCAGCTGGCCTAAGCATAATCATTGCAAATACTTATATATGTGAACGATGTACATATGTAGTACCAATCATATATATACATACATTTGTACATATTTCAGCGATATGTATGTATGTAGTACTAATCATAATCGGCTGAATCTCTTTTTGTTCGAGCACAAAGCACAGCTCAACAGATGGAAAATTTTCTATGCTTAATATCATTTGTGGCTCTCTGTTTATGTTGTGTGGGTGTGCGTAAGTGTGTGTGTGTGGGAGTGTGTGTGTGTGTGTGTGTGTGTGTGTGTGTGTGTGTGTGTGGCGGTGTGTATTCGTGTGAGTATTTTATGGGATTGTGAGTGAGTTTCTTCAAATTACAGCAATACAGCAATATATGTTCCTGAGTATTGCACAAGACTATCGCTGGAGTTGAGCTTCAAGCATTGAATATCTTATTAATCTGTTCCTTTTTATTAAATAAATACAGCTAAAATATAATATTAAATTATTATCGAATGCCAAGGAATAAATATAAAATATTTATTACATTTTAGTTTTTGTGTTTGAATAATTGGTTTTTTTGAGTAGGTTCATTTTTATTGGTTACCCCATCTTATCTTGGTAAACCTAGAAAGCCAGCAAAAAAGTTTATGGATTCGACCATTTCATTAATACAAAATTTTAAAACTTCTGATTGCTCAAGAAATGCGTAACTCAATAAAAACAAAAACAATGTTCAATGCCAAAAAATAATTAGCAGAAATATTCTTAAGTTGATTCAAAACAGCTGTTGGAATTTTTTCGTCAAATATTATTATTACTGTTGGGATATATGCACTGCGACCTGTTAGATCTATTATGTCCCCTTCTAAGTCCATTACCCCCAGCTCCTGTACGAATCAAGACATGCATCCCTAGGATACTACATCTTTTCCTAGTTAAGGCGACTCAATCTGCGAAAATGTGCTGTGAGGGTTCTTCATCGCTTTCACAAAGTAAATATAAAAAATATTTAAACGTATACAGAATGCTTGAGAAATGTGTAGTTCACTAAACAAATAAACGAACTTCAGTCGAAAAAAAATGTACTTAAATATTCTTGTGTCGATTTGAACAGCTCATGAAATTTGTCATTCAAAAAACATGAAAACGTATATAGAACAACAAATTTAAAAAATATGAAAACGTATAAATTGTGCTCAAGAAATATGTATTTAATTAAAAATTAAGTACTTTAATGCAAAAAAAAAAGGTTTATACACATTTTCCGTATGCTTTTCAAACAGTTCCGTGAAGTTTGTCGGTTCGCCTCAATTTATTACTCAAAAGAAAGCAATTCTTGGCTTTTAACAATACAGATGTTCCTGTTGACAAGTAAATTGAATGATATTTAATTTTCATTCGCATACAAAACTTAATAGTTCACTTGTGTGGTCACTTCAACCGTGCCACCCTCTCCCCAGTGTCTCTGGCCCGCTTTTGTATGCTCCAATGCTAATGATGATCGCCATGATGATGATGATGATGATGCTGCAGTTGTTGCTGGCTGGCATGGGCTGCTATGATTTAAATGAGCATTAATTGAATTGGCAAAATTACGTTGACAAATACAAACACAATACGTGCATCCATGCCCCATATGCGTTGTGTCTGCTGTTCAGTTCACTAGCCCCATTCCTCTGACCACTCAACTCCCCTCCCATTCCACAAGAGTGCGATATCGTTTATTGTTGCCCATAATCACACACACTTTTTCTACTCGAATGTTCTCACATTTATGTATGCATGCTAGACGACAACGAGCAGAACGAACAAAAGCAACAATTGCTTCTGTATTTGTATCTATGGAAGAACAACAGCAATAAACAAAAAATTTTCCACTGCAATTTGAGTTTCGATTTGGCCGTCGCCTGATTTCTCCGAACTTCTCTGTTTATTCATTGTCGTCTGCCGGCAGTTTTTTCTTTATGTTTTCGTAATAAACAATAAACAAAGTTTTCAATTACGTATAGATTTATAGAAATGGTTTAAAGCATTTGATTTTTATTTGAAACATCATATATGTATATATGTATTTGGGCTAAGCAAAGTCAATTATCGTAAGTTTAAGCAATGAATTAGGCCCAGCATTGACTAAATTATAAGCATTTGTATGTATGTATGTATGTATGTAGTTATATCATTTAACTGATCATCACAAAATCATAATAATATAATAATTATAATCATAAATTAAAAATCACAAGATGCATTTTCATAATAATAATAATAGTATGTCTGTCGTCGTAGCTCAGGAATTTTCAGTTTCAAGCAGTTCACAATTTTATTATCAGAGATACACAAAATAAGTTGCTATAAATCCTTTGCATTGATAAATTCTCATTTTCAAATAATATATATATAAAAAAGAAACCAAAAGCGAATTAACTAAATATATAATGCAAAAATAGGCTAAATCACTTCCTCTGGTTGTTGTTTGCCGTAACTTAAAATGTACTTTAATCCTTCTATACATAGCCATAATGTATTGTACGTAAAAAAGTTGTATTGTTTTTGTTTTCTCAAAATAAGATTTGAAGTTTGAGAAATGAAAAGATTGGTTTGCGAAATATATAACACGATAGAAAGCTTCACTCTAATAGCTGATTATTTGTATGTTTAGTATGTATTTATGTATGTTTATGTTTGTTGTTTGTTGCGATTATTGATTATTCATTTCTCTGGAATGGGTCGAAGTGAGGCCGATTCTGTTTTATTGGGTGCCACCAGCGCCGTGTCCAGTTCGGGCAAATCGAGTATGGGATCGCGCCAGTAGTTGAAATTGGAGAACTCGACGTCCACTTCGTCATGCTTGACGGGCGGAAACAGCTGATCCACAATGTAGGTCATGCTGCAGTACCTGCAAATGCATTCATGGTAAATAATTAATAAACAAAGTATATTTATGTATAAGCAAAACGACAAGAGTTATGCAACAATATTAAACGGTTTGCATTGGCCCTGAGCGCCCAAGCGTATGCAACACATTCTTAAAATGCAACCTAACCTCAAACTATCAACACATAACCTCACAAAAGTGCAACATAACCTCACAACAACTGCCACATGCCACGCCAGAGTTAAAACATTGTATAACAGCAAGAGTATGCACACATTTTATTTGTGTAGAAATATATATATATATAGATGTATATAGATATATTAGTATAATTCCTTATAAATAAAAAAACAACGTTTACTTTATATATAAATATATATACAATACGGACTTGTCAATGTCAGCTCTTAGAACTACATACGTATATTTTGTCGGAGCTATAGCTTTCAAAGCCGGCTCGCTTAGGACTATATCAAATCATATTATTTTTTAGTGGAAGTTCAGGCTATCGAAGCGTGCTCCCAAAAACTAGAAACTATAGTATTTTTGAACTTAACGCTACAACAACTATTGTATCACAATTGAAATTTCACACCCATTTGGATTACGTTTTACTTTTGCTTAGTTGTCCCCAATTGGGTGGTGAGGATAATATTATTTCATTTTTGGCACCACGGTGAGTCATTATGAGGCTCATATCACGATCAACATCAACATCATCATTGGCATTGTCAGAGTCATCATCATCGACAAAATCTGATTCAGAGTCATCCTCATCATTGTCATTATTGTGGTGCTCAAAATCAACATCAACATCCAAATCGTAATCATCGCTAAACTGCAGCTCATCCTCCAATTCATCGTGATCGAATACTTCGGTGCGATATTCGTATTCATCATTGTGCAGCAGCAGCGGAAAGTATTCATCGACCTCAAGCGACTGATTGATGTAGCCACTGTATCAATATATAAATGTGACAACCAAAATGCTTCAGTTGAATTTGTGCACTCTCATTGCGATTGTTTGGTTTATTGTGTGAATAATAATGAAGTTAGTTCCTACAAACACACACACACACACATATATATATATATAAATATATACTTATGTGTACATAGAATGTGACCTAGACTTACAGCTAGCCTTTACATAATGGGGTTAATAACGACTTGGGCCAATTAGCGATATTTATTTGTATTATTTTTTTGCGATTTCGTATGTGGCATGAGTGGCAGCTTCAGACAAGCTTGAAGCCTTAGTAATTGCGAAGACACCAAACACCAAATGTATAGAAAGAAAAGATTCAGATTCAGATTTTGGGCTACTTACGATGACTGGAATGTTTGGGTCAGCTCATGCTTCAGCTCGCCCTTGGTGTTGATGGTGAAGATGCGCATGATAGGTATGCCGACGGCGCGATATGCCCACACATCCTGCACAGCAATGCGGGAAGTAACAATAAATATTTATAAGATATAAGAAATATCAAATGTATTCCGCTTACATTAATGCGATTGCCGTAGCCGGCGTAAAAAGGTTCCTTTTCGGGGAATAGATCACGGATGTCCGACAGGCAGGCGATCTTAAATTGTTCCGGTTTCTTTTCAATAACCTCGCGATGGAATGCCGAGATCAGCGATGTCGGATTCAGCAGCAATGGGCCATCTGGTAGCCTCACATTGCCCTGCCGGATTGAGCGTAAATATTCGCGTGTCACTCGTGACTGGCCAATGGCACGTGCCGATAGATAGAGCAGCTTATAGCCATTCTGTTCAATTTTGGAGAAGAGCTGTGCGACGCCCAATTGGGCCCAATCCTTGCCGACCATCGGCAGAATGTGACCCAAAACATCCGACTTGGTGATGGTGCCATCGATATCCGAAATGACAACCTTATCGTTGTGCTTCCAGCGGAACAAGTAGCACTTGCAGCGCGTTGTGCCCTGATAAGCGGTCGTCACACTGAACTCAATCTCATTCATGCCCTCCTTCAGATTGAGTTTTTTCTACGCAAATAGCAGGTGGTCAGTAAGGATTAGGATATTCCTTTTTTTAAGGTATTACTTACAATGGCCGCCGAGCTAAGGCGCAGCGATTTCTTGTAGCGCTCTTTGGGTTCATCGCTCTTGTTGGAGTTCATAGTCAGCTCCTCAAGATTGTCCACGAGAGCGGAGGTATTCTCGGCATTCACCATCGAATCACTTTTGCTGAGCGTCGGATCGCTTGTGTCCGGCGTATTGGGACGCGATGTTTGTGTGCTAACAGCAGCCTGGTCACCATCTAAAAATGAACAAGTATTAACAAAGGAGAACAAAGGAAAATGTTGTCAGCGCTAACCCTTCTCATCTTTAAGCATTGGATTCTTGCGGATGTAAATGTCTTTGTTGTTGCTGTCCTGATTGGGCACTGCATCCTGAGATCGTCGCCAGCTCCACCAGGAGCGCTTGGTCTGACCAGCATTGTCCTGCATTGTTTGGAGAACAGCCTCCGGTTTATCAAAGCCAGATACTGGAGGCATTGGCGTTATCAGCTGCTCGATGGCATCCTGTCGAAATATCAACACAAAGTTTACTCAAGACTTGCAGTCAGCTGCGTTGCGACTAACGGTCAAAAAAATTGTGACATTAGTCAACACTTACATCGGTTAGTTGTTTCTGGAATATAATCATTGTCATAACAATGGGACATGCAGCGCTCCAAGTGAAGTATTTGCCATTCAGGCGTACAACTAGATTTGGTGATGCGAACATATGTGGATCTTTGCACACCTGTGACGGGCAACAGCGAGGGTAACGGCAGCAGGCAATGTATGAATAATGTTGTTGTTATTAGTAAGTGCAGTGCTGTGTATCGCAGTGTTGTTGTGAGGTGCAATGGTATCGAATGCACACACATACACACAAAACTATCGATAGTTACTCAAACAACGCATACCCCTAACTGGAGCTCTGGCGAGAGAACTATCGATAGTTTGGCAGGCAAAATGGAAATTATGCTGATGATTTTACTTACATCGGGATAGGTTATTAGATGGCGATCGAACATTTCATCTGTGGGTGGCGCACCATTCTTCTGCATGCCGCATGTGGACATGGCCACAAAATCCAAATATCTAGTTAAATAAAAATCGAGTGTGAGTGACACGCTCTTGAAAACTCTGATTTGGCTGCTTGACAGCTAGTACGCACTTCTTGTTCTCTGGCATCGGCGGCATCTGTTTGCCACCCTCATCGAAATCGGAGTCCTGGCTCTTTGGGTTCTCCTCCAGGGAGCTGGGTGAATGGGGCAGACTGGTGCCGTTGCCACTTTCGCGATCCTCATCGCCGCTCTGCGTTTGCTTCGACTCCTTGGCCTTGGGACTGGGGAAGTAGAGGGCAACCATTTCGGGATCTATGCTGCCCGTATCCAGGTCGGATAGATAAATGTCGCCGGCATCACGTTCCTTGCGCAAACGATTCGCCCGCTTCATAAAGCTAAACATGCTGCTCAGCATCGACGTGCGACGCTCCTCGGCGACAAGCTTTTCCTGTTCCGCCGTCGGCAGTTCACCCCACTTCCACAGGGCGGTGTTCTCATCATCGACATTGCCATGGCACTGGCCACGCATCGTCGTCTCCAGCTCGCTGTCGCTCTGGATGGGCGTTGATGGTCGATGGCCACCAACTCCTCCGCGGCCACCACCCGCCGCGCCCATGCTCGACGGTGTGGTGATCTCAGTGTCGCTAAAGAAGTGTATGTCCAGATCGTGACGTGGCACATTTGTGGGCGTTGTTGCCACATGTGTCAACTCACTGGCAGCCGTGACGAGTGGTGCCGACGATGCTGCCTGCTCCTCGTTCGATGACGAATTTGTGTTGACGGAAACGCTGGCAACTATATCGGTCTCATCAATGTTGCTCACCTTCACCGAGCTGAGTGAGACGGTATCCGCATTGCCGGCATCGAAGCCGGCGGCACTGCCCGCGGAGCTGCTCGAGGATGTTTTACGCTGTGAGTTCTTCTTCTTCATTTGCGACTTCTTGCGTCGCTTTTTGGTCTTGTTTTTGGCATCGTCCTTGTTGGTCTCGGTGATTGAAGTCGCTGCAGCCACTGGACCCGTCGGTGTCGTCAACAACATCTCGGGCATCTGGGGCTTTACGGACATTTCTATGGGATCCGTTTGGGATTGGTTAGCCAGTTCTGGTTTAAGTTTTGTGTCTGCTGCCGCCATATCGTCCGGCTTTGACTCGGGCAATTTGTCCAACGTCTCCGATTGCTTTTTGTCCAGAAATAGCTCCTTGTGCTCGGCCCATTCCTGGCGCATCTTTTGTGTGGTAAACTCCTTGCGTTTCTCAACCAAATTGCGTCTCTCCATCAAGAAATCCGTGTGCCTGGAGCAGAAAAGGTAACATTTCTTCAGCAAAGATTCGAATTTGTAATCAATTAAATGAATAATTTTTATACACAATATTTTATATATATTTTATGACTTTTAAAGGTCAAAATATGTATTGATTTCTAGGCGAAGCATTTTGCTACCTGCGGTGTGTGTAGTCCGAGGCCTGATTCTCGTACTTGCTGCCCTCGTTGGCAATCTCCTTGGGCTCCTCCTTCGACAGATCAATGGAGTTGCGACGCGGCATTGGCAACGAGATTTGCAATTCATCGCTAGCGCTTCTAAAAATATGTAAACATGATATTTGATGCCATATGATTTATGGTTTGTGTATAGCTAGCATGGAGCATCTACAACAAATGCACGTTTGTGTTGTGAGGAATAACCTACTTGTCGGCTATGACGCCGCTAATGTCCTCCATGGTGTCGTTGGCATTGTTGTTCAGCGACTGGAGGAAACTCTTTGGTATGGGTGATGTGGCCAAATTGGCGGGCAGCTCTACGCCATCATCTTCGGGGCATTCCTCCACAAAGAATGCCTCGCCAGAGTCGCCCAATTTCATTTGTATATCAACGGGTGCTCCATTTATTTCAATGTCCACCTGCCCAGCAAAAAAACAAAACAATTCCAATTAAAGAAAAGGCGATCTTTTTCTATCCGTGTATCCTTTGTGTACACTTACCACCTTTTCGCGGCTGCGCAGCACGCCCAGCTTGCCGAAGCGCACATGGAAGGGCGAACATTGGAATTCGCCATCCTTTTGCTCCACGACGATCACATCGATGGCGCCGGTCAGAGTGGCCGCATTGATGTCATTGTAGAAGTCGGACAGGTTGCTAAACACGCGTTGCAAACTGTTCATCTTGAGCGCAACTAGTTAATCGATATACACACGCAAGATACAGCCTATCGATAACGGCTTGAATTGAATATTCACACACACACAATGCGTAAATATATATATATATGTGTGTGTGTCGTAAATTGATCTTCGATTTGTTGCAGTGTGCTGTAAGTGCAATTAGTAAGCAGTCATTTTTATTGCACTTGTTATTTAGTCGTCGCTCTTTTAACGAATTTTACCCTTTGACAAGCTGTAAAAGGCAAAAACACAGAGGTTGTCATAAATTAATTTGCTTTAGTGCCATTGTAAAATATAATATAGCTTTCGGTGTTTAAAAATATCCATTTGCGACATCAAACAAGAGACCGTTAAAGTTTTTTCTTTTCTTTTCTAATTCTTTTTGCTTTTTGCATTTTGCATTTAAGAAGAGCGACACGTGCATTAAGAATATCCGCAAAAAGAAAAACAAAAACACAACAAACAACATAAATAAAATTTGGATATTTCTTGTTGCCAAGCGCTTTCGTTTGAGAAGCTTCTGTGCAGAAAGTCAAGGTGATTGCATTCGCGAATGCAAGAAAAACAACAAATTACAAAGAATGATTGTTTTTCTTTGTTTTTCTGTTGCCTAGAAGCACACAAATAATGCAAAGCGGGGGGGATTTTTGGATAGACATGCATGTGTTTGCTTAAGTCATATTCGAGAGTTGTTTGATATATGTAATTGCATGTTATGCAATATTTGGTATACTAACGAAACTTGTTGTACTTGAAACAGTATATAAGCGGACACAGCAATAACCTGTGAATTGCTCAATATTTGATTTAAGAATAAATAAGGGCATGACATGAACTTTGCGTGAAAACAAAATGATATTCAAGACTCAGTTTTCATTAAGTTCAAGGCACACACCAAAGGTAGACAAACTCTACGCAAGGTGTAACTGTAACTGTTGAGCTTTCTTTCAGGGTTGTGCAAACATATGCAACTGTTATCGATAAAGATAAGATAGTTAATTTTCCACACAGCCATCAAAAGTTAGTCAGTGGCGTGTTTACACTGCTTGGGTGTGTGTGTGTGTGTTTGTGTAATAAACGAAATGATAAGTTAAATCGAACACAGAAACACACGGACAAGTTGAAACATGAACTTATTACTCATTTCGCATTGCCACTGGAAAATATCACGCGATTTAATCAACGGCACACACATTTAAAATATACAACTGAATATGAATAAAATTTTGTTTTTTTGTTTTTAACAGGCCTGTTCGCATTACCTGTTCTAAAACTCATAATAAATAATCTGGCAGCCAAGCATAAAGGTCAATGTACATACACATAATTATTTGTTAAATTTTATCAAAGTATTTGATGCTTATTGGTGTTTGCTTATCGCCAAACGAAAATGGTTCAAATATTTCCTGTTTAGTTCTAAGTCTTGTACTTTGTGTAGTCGAGATAAGACAATGTTCTCCATACTCAATTATTATTTTTTGTTTTGTTTTATCAATTTGTGTCTGCTATTCCAGTTATGACTATTTATATAACGCAAAGTCCAATCCAAAGCGGCGCTGGTTGCAAGCAAGTAAGACAGACAACACGCCATCTGTCACGCGTTACTTTCACCTGCAAACAAACGCAACGCGCGAAAAGCCTAAAGCATAACAAACGCATAAAAAAGCTCTCCTCGTTTGTTGTCTTTTTTTTTTGATGCAATCCCAGTAAGAGGGAAAGAGATATACTGGTAGGGGGAGGAAGGCAGCAAGTTTGCATTTCGCACAATGACAGATAATGCGAGGTAGCAGTGGAAAAAGATCTGCACGGCAACAAAAACGGAGAATGTCACAAATGAAATGAAATGTTCGAAATAACACCAAACACTACAACAATTGACGTATATGCTCAAAATTTAAATGTTTATATTTATTAGTATTTATTGCTCGTTTGAGCCAGCAGCCTTAGTGAATTGTGTTGAGTCACGATCAAAGTCCAAAAAATACACACTCATTAAATAATGCAATAACGCTACACAAAACAAACAAACGAACACAGGAACAAAGTCTTAAAATATTGCTTGCCAAGAAAAATCACATTGAATTGCAGACGTTTCTAGTATAATGGAAATTTTATGTGACCGTCGCTCTTTTCTACCTTATTCCTTGCTTTTCCGTCTTGGGTTTTCTTTCACGAAAAACTAGCAAGCCAAATCTGCCCCGCTCTATTTCTGCTTCAGTGTGACACTTGAGTTTGTTTTCTTTTTATTGTTGGTAAATTATCTGTTCAGTTAAACTCAATGAAATCTCTTTTTGTTTTCTGATAGGGTTATTTTTCTTTCGGTTCAACTTTTCAACTTCTGCGCTTGCTACTTGCTGTCCGAACGACAGCATTAACACAACTGAGCGCTCGGGCGACTGCCTCGTCTCTTTTTAGTAATTCAAATGCGCCAAAGCTAATTTAATTAAGCACCTGCCTCTGTGTGTGTGTGTGATTTGGGAGAGCGTTCAAAAGAGAGCGAGAGAGCCGAGAGCACGGTGCGCGTCTGACTTAAGAGTAAAAGCTTTGGGGTCTCTGCCTGTTTGACTGCTTCAAGAAACCTGTAAAACCAGTAAGATATACATGTAAAATTTGATATTCTTTAAATTGGTTGCTATGTCTGTAACTGGAGCGAGCAGCTGTTCGAGCGTTATACTTTTCCCTCTCCCTCACGCTCACTGTATCTTATGTGTTTCACACACAAGCATAAGTTAATAACTGTGTAATAACAGCTGTACGCTACTTGACGCTGCGACGGCGGCAGTAGCAGCTGTTGTTTATGCGACTGCTGTTGCACTTTGTATATATGTATGTATGTATGTATGTGTGTGTGTGTGTGTGTGTGTGTTTACAATTGTTGTGATGTCTACGCCATAATAACAATTTCATTGTCAGCTGCAGACGGTCGCATGATTTTTGTGGTTGCAGCACTCATTCGTAAGAGAGCTGAAACTCTTGAAAGCTTTCTCGCCGAGAGACAGGAAACGTCTTTCTGTATGCGCTTGACATATTTACGTACGAATTTATTTATTTATTTATGTATGACTAGAATTCATCAACATATTTAAGCGCAAGAGTCGAAAACGCACGTGCTCATGGCCATCTACACATACGAAAAAAAGCAAAAATAAAAAAACCAAAAACAAGTTGAAATATATGCCAAATGAATTTGTCACAGTTTTTGCCAGTGGAATCTTTTGGTTTGTACAAATTGTTGTTGATTGCCAAAATTCATCAAAATGATAAATACTACACGTATACACTGAGCAAAATCTAGCTAATAGTATGTCTAAAATACACAATAACTTACCAAAAATAAACAAATGCAAAATAAACGTACTCAACACACAAAATACAATATCAATAATTTAGATTTATTCATACATTTATATAGTAAATAATAACTAAAGAAAGAAATGCATAAATATGTACATTGAACAAAAATTGTACCAAAATAATATTGCATATGAACTTTTCTTTGTTTGTTGTTGTTGTTCCTTTCTACTTACTACGGTTTTTGTCAATTTGAATGCATATATATAAAATAGATATAATTATAACAAATACAAATTAATTGGCAAATGCAGGCATACAAATAAATATATGTAAATGTTTGTATGTGTGTAAATATAAATGTATGTGTATAAATATGTTATAACTAAGCTCTAGCAATTAAACAAAATAATAATAAAATAAATGATGAATTATGATTCTTTTTTTTTTGCATAGTTTTTTTTCTTGTTGTTTGCATTAGCTAAGCGTTTTATTACTTGTCTAAGAACTCGAACGAACTCGAAAAATGCAACAATTTTGGATAAGGATTGAATAGTTTCTAATTGCTTTTGCGACGCGCATCGGTTATAGCACCCCAGAGTTCGATGATGAAATCATCGGTGAAACCGAAAGATTCCAGATCCGAACTGTCGATGGCCTCGGCAAAGTCCATGGAATTGGACTTGTTGTTGCCCAGATCCCAGATCTGGGACGCCAACTCCGTATCGTTGATGCCCATAAAGGATTCCAGCAGATTGTTAATTGCCTCCACGCCCGCCGTCGTCGCCTCATCGAATTTGGCCTCAATCTGGGCGTTACCATTCGCCTTGAAGCGTAGCGTCTCCTTGCCGCTGCCATAATTGCGTCCACCATTGGCGCCACCGATGCCGCCGCCGGAGCTTGAGGCACGCGACTGGCTGCGCGGCCCGATGCCCTGGAAACCACTGCGCACCGGCTCCACTAGGCGCAACGTGAACGTATCGCCCGTGGCAATGTCCTTCAGCATGCGTGCCACCTCGTAATGCCGCTTGCCCACCATATTGACACCATTCAGTTTCTCGATGTGATCCCCCACCGAAATGTGCTCGATGCGGTCAATGATGGAGTCATCCTTGATACGTTTGATGAACGCATACCCAGCTCCATTGTCGGTGATGGTCAGCCCGAGGGCATCCTGTGTCTTAACAATCTCAATCTCCTTGGCGCGACCCTTGCGATGCGCAAAGATAAAATCATCCAAGCCAATCTGACCGCCCAGCAGACGTGTCATGTCCACCTTGTGCGAGTTGAGGGTACAGAAGAGTATATCCTCCTCGGATATATCAAAGCATTCGGCAATTTTCTTATACAGCTCACGAACACTGGCGAACCCGGTAATTAGACCCGTCGGACTGCCGTGTGCCAGCTGACAGTGGAAGATTAACGGCGGCTTCTTGTCCAGCTCATTGTTGTTATTCTGATGATGACCATTGTTGTTGTTGTTGTTATGCATCATTGTGGATGTCAGCGAGGAGCGTCCCTTGCTGTCCTGGCTGATGTCGCTGTGATCCGAGGAGTTCTTTGTTGATTTACGGGCAAAGAGTGGCATCTCTCCGTTCTTTCTTTTCCGCCGATCAGTTCTCTTTTTATTTTTATATATAGATATACAAATGTTTTAGGTTTTTATCTGTGTGCGTAGAAGAAGATTGTGGTACTCGTTTTTTGAAAAGTTCGAAATTTTGGAGCATTATGATGTGGTGTTAGCTGTTTATTAGTTCCGTTCCCATAAGATAGTTTATTTATATTTAGGTGTGTGCGTATGTACAAATGTAACACCAAGAAACCATAATTATACCCTGTAAAAATGGTATAGCGACATTGTGCAAATATAGGACAACAATTTGATTCGAACAAATTTTGATATGGCGGTTTTTAACTACAAAATGAATGGAGATATATTCTGGTACTTTAAACTCAATAGAAAAACTCAAGTCTATAGGGTAGCTGCCAGTCGAATACTTCTGATTAGATTACGCTTTCGATACAACTTTATCTAATCTTTCTTCTCTTTACTTTTGTTTAAACACAATTTGGTCATAAATGAGTTGTGAGCTAGAAGTGAGTCAACGATCAAAATGCTCGCATTCAAAACTGACATTTCAACTGTAAAATCAATCTAACAGGTCATATCTATAAATATAATAATTAATTAACTTTTGCAAGTATATTATTAGTGGTGCATCATTATTATAGATTGTTTTGTTGTAAACAAGGACATTCTTTGTGCCGCTTGATTCAAAAGTGAGGTTAAAACCGCTTTCAGAGTTTTTTAGTTCAAAGAAAAGGTTATCGCAGCTTACCCAAGGATTAAATTAATTAAATACAATTTAAGATTTAAAATCCGCGTTAATATACAGTTTAAATTTCCAATTAACGATAAATCGAATGTCGCGACGTAAAAATACACAATGAAATCGAAGAAATTAAGAAATAACTGGCCGCAAAAAAAAGGAAAACCCGTTGTTTCCACTTGATAAGATTTCAGTGTGTGACAAGCGTGTGATAAGAGCAGGGAGAACGGAAGAGAGAGAGAGAGAGAGAGAGAGAGACAGAGTGCAGAGATAACGTTTGGTAGAGTGTACCGCAAGTTATCAGCGTACCGAAACCCTAAGCCGAAGCTCATTTATCAGCTGTTTCGCTTGAACACAGTTCTGTTACTTTTATCAGCTGATTCGCTTGCACACAGTTTCGCCATCCGATCGCCCGCACGCTTTTTCTCTTCTTTTAAAGTGTACTGAACGATAATTGCAAGATGTGGCCAGATATCACAACTAAAGCGGCCTATCGCCAAATAGGGGGAACTTTAAAGCTCTTTTGCTCAAGAGTGGAACTTTGTTTTCTTTTTTCTTTTTTTACGTACGATTCTTTGCGGGCTGCACTCTCTGTGCAGTTCGTTGAAACGCTGGTAACACTTGGAAACTGTTTGGAAATGCACCAAATTTTGAAAAACTAAAGCCAAACAGATTTTTTTTACGAATTCAAGCATTAAAAACAACACATGAAATTTAAAACAATGGCTGACAGAACATTTTGTTTACTCTAAATTTAGCTAATATGAGTAAATAGTTGTGAAAAATGTTCGCAATTTATAGAAATTAACAAATTTTAAGGCGTTGCCGACTGGCAATAGTTTCGCAAAGACTACACCTGCAACATTATCACAAGTCTTGCAATACTTATTTTTTTTTTTTTTGCGGTAAGTGTAATTCTAGCAGTGTATCTATAAGTAGTGCTCTTCACTAAACTTTGATCGTTTTGTTCTTGTTTGCTTTGCTTTGGTTTGTGGTTTCGCTTTCAACTTTGTTTTCACCTTGATCGTCTCTGATTGGGATGTTTTATTTAATGACTTTGCAGAATTATTTGCATTTAATCTCGGTGTATTTTAAATATCCGCCTTCTATAAAATACAATATGCAAAATCTTAAAGTTCATTATATTAAATTAAATCAAACTTTTAACTGAGAAATCTGGCCAGTTTATATATTTAATATTCAGCGACAACAAAAAAAAAGAAAAGAAAATCAAGAGAGGGAACTTGAGACGAGCCCCTTTTAATTAGCGACGACACGAGCGCATATATATGTCGAGTGTGTGTGTCTGCTGCTCCCGCAAACTAAGATACACATATACACATATATATACACATACTAACATATGTATATATGTATAGTTTATACGCATATGTATCAATTTGTCACATAACCGGCTATTTCTAGCTGAGCATAATAGATAACCCGGCGAATAAAGAAAAAAAAAACAGAAAAACAACACGCATCAAGGTCGAATTAGTTAAGCTTTGAGTGTAACGCGTGTGGCACCAGTATCCGCACCTTTCACACCAACACTAATGCAACAGTAGCCGCATAAACTATTTTGCAAAAATACTACGCAGTTGGGGTTTTTATAATCAAAATGTATCGGCTCTCTATAAAGTGGCCCCATCAATTAACAATTAATTTTGGCTTGAAGGATCCTCAAGGTCAATATCGAATTATTTCAAATGATGCACAATGAGCATAGAAATAGGTCAGTATTTTTGGACTATTCTCTGATATATTTCAAATCCGTCAGATAATTTTAATTATAAAAAGAGGTCACAAGACAAATAAAAAAAAAATCTATATTTTGAAGAATCGTTATATCCAGCGAAAAAAATTAAAATTTGCTTTTTAATAAATACATTGAAATATGAATAATTTACTACCTTTTTAATCAACAAATTTTTTTTACTTTAATAAAATTGGTTTACAAATTTCTGCCGAATGAATTTTAATAAATACATAAAATAAATTAAATTTTGTTCCCACATTAAACACATATAATAGTTAAACAAAAAATAAGGATATGGTACTTGTCAGTCATAAACAATAACCAACATATCTATTATGTAATTTCAAATAGTACATTAATCACGAAATTGTCATTTGTTTTTCTAATTATCTCTACAGCAATGACGTATGTGAATAACAAAATGAATTACGCCGATTGCAGACACGTGTATAGCTGTTTATCTAGGCTGTGTGCATGTGTACGTGTATGTGTCTAATATCACTTGTAATTTGCACTGCACTGCGCGTAAACAACAAAACAAAACAAACTAAGAATAAAAACAACAACAAGAAGAAGAGTAAATCCATTTCCGCATACGCAAAGCAGCCGGTTCTAATCACACACAAACAAATGTAAGTTTACATGTATTGCTGCTGTTGATGTTGTTTTTGTTGTATGCTTACTCGCCCCCGATTGGTTGTAATTTGTGGGCCCGACTCGACTCGCGTAAATTGTGGGCAAAGAATACATAAATATACATACATACACACATACATGCATACATGTGCTTACTAACTGTATCCAAGGCGCCTAATTTCTATATCTGCGTTTGGTGTAAACAACAAGAAACGTAAACAACAACTTTAACAGCGCGTGGGTTATTTTATTCTTCGAATGCACCAACAACAATAATAAATACATATATTTTTCAGATATCGTGTGGTGAACAACAATGTGTTTATCTATCAAACTATAATGCACAATGTGCATTTGCTTTGCAATGACTCATTCTGACTGCATTGCAACAAGGAAGTGTGAAACTCTACAGATAAGTAGAGGGAGTTTTCTCTATGTACTATAAGTATGAATTTTCGGTTCTGTAGTTGGAGTTATATTTAAGCTGGTTTTTAAGGTTTGTGGACGTGATCTTGAGAAATGCATAATACATTAAAGCTGGAAAAAAAGCAACATAAAAAACGTATCCAGTATCATGAAACACAATCAAATTTCTTCAAGAGATCTAGAGACATATCATTTTTCAATATTTTTTTCTCAGAAAATATACAAATTAGGTTGGTTAAAGTTGAGCATTTGCTTAGCTAGCGGTTTTTTTCCAAATGCAAAACAAGCTAGAAACTATTTACATATCTTATTATCAACTCTTAGAGTTACATTTTTAGGGTATAAGGAAAAATGAGTAATTCTTGAAAGAAACCAAAAATAGACGAACGCATTTTCATTCATCTTTCGAGCTGTTTGTTTTATTTTCTTTAATGGTTTTGCACTCGAACAAATGCGTTGGTTTGTTGTTGTCTTGCCACGAGCTGATTTTATAATAACAACAAATACGATGCCGAACCGATATATATATATATATATATATACATACATAGACCATCCATACATATACAAATAAGAATTTGGCAGAGAGAATTCCGCATCGCTTGCGTATTGTGTTATCGCAAATACATATGCATGATATATATATATATATGTATATGTATATGTGTATGTAGGTAAGTATTTAGTTTATAGAATAGTGCGGTGTGTTTTTCTAGTTAGCTGCCTCGTACGACAACAATAATAATAATAAAAAAAAAAACAAAAGAGAGAAGGTATTAGAATAACAAATCAAGGTTATTTCATGTTGCGTATAGAGTCAGCATTATTATTATTATTATTATTATCAATCAGGCTCTATCATGGATGCGAAAGGTGCTTGCAAAATAATATACACTCAATTATTGTATAATCCAAGCCATATAAGTACTACTATACTATATAAGATGTTTTTATTGTCAATTGCAAAACAAAACTTTAGAGCGTCAGTAAAATGAATTTGTTTTATTGTTTACATACACAGTGGCAGCATTTAAAAGTAATTGAAAAACTGTTTACGTGAAATTTGCATTAACAGCTGTGCAACTTAATTGCAATTTGTTTGCTTTAATTGACGAGTTAAGCTGAAATTGTTAATGCACTTTGAATAGGCGATCTAAAAAGGTTTATATAAATATTACTACATATACATATCTTTTATATAGCTTATTATTTATTGAACAAAGGTTTGCTTGTTCAAGTTACTGTTGTACAATTGAAAACCTTCAAGCCTTAAGGTTAAGTATCTCTTTTCAATAGTTTTTAACGTCAACAAAATGAACCCAATGCTTAAAGCAAAATCTATAAAGAGAACTGAAAATATTTTGCATGGCCTCTCTTTTAGTTTGTGTGCTCTTTAAAAGCTTTATGCAAAAGCTTTAGTGACACAAAAGCTTTGTGCAAACTTTGTGGCACTCTCTGCTCGCCGCTGATCGACTGAACTTTAAAAAAGTTCGATATCATCATCATGATTCACAATACGTTGACTAGGTCAATATTTGGACGAACCGTATGGAACTGCTAACGGTGAAAATTAATTTCAAGTGATTTCTCGCTAAAATCGCTTTCAGGCAAGCGGAAAAATTACCAGATTATTGGGACGCTGACCGACTGCATTGTGAACTTATTTTATAAATGAAAATACTTACAAGCGAACTAAAACATTTGTGGAAATAAATGGAGGTATTGATGACGTTTGCAGTATTGTGTGCCATTTTTATACCCTGTAAATATTTCAATTGTGTAGAACAGGTGTGATTGAAAACGAGAGACACATTGGTTATCAATTGTGTTTCTTATTAATGGATTAATATATTAATAAATTTAGTACATATCTGAGATTATTAGAACAATAGAAGTGATTTATCAATGTATCTATTGGCAAAGGTTCTTTCTTGATTTAGGATATTTTCAAGTCGAATATCTCTCTTTACCAATTTTTACGTGATATTTGTTAGGTCTGGATATATACTATATACACGTTTGGGTCATTCACACAGATGTTCATACATATAATTTGTTATTCATATTATTGCCTAACATTCAATGTATGATTCAGTTTTGTGCTTGTTTTTTGGACTAGTTTGCCAAAAGAAAAAAGTATTTACGCCACAAACATACGTCTCTCTATATGTATCTTTTCGATATTATGGTGCGTTGATCCGCTGATATATTTTTATTTAGATTTATTTGTTTTCAGCTCTTGTCACACATCACGTTTTTTGTACGTTGAGCGGCATTTTGTCATTATTTGCTGACATGTGAGGATAGCCGGTAAAAAATATGAAACAAAAAAAACGTGACTCTGATCAATGTGCATACTTAATTTGTAATTTAACTTGGTGTGCATCTCAAGTGCATTGAACGGATATTCGATGCAGCCGAAGCACCCTGTTTCAGCAGATGAAGGCTTATAATGTAGAGCACACACACATTGTTATATGTGTGTATGTGTGTGTGTTTACAAAAGACTTCAGGCAGTTTTGAAAACATTTAACCGTTTCACCTCGCTGAACTTGGCGAGCACGGGGCAGGTAATTTAAGCAAACAACAAATTCAACGAGTTCACAAAATAAATCTACAAGCTATATAGAGAGCACGAAAAAAAAATAAAACAAAGCTAAACCAATTTGAATCTATGGTTAATGAGCGCAAGATGAAAGAATATGAAATTTTTGTTAAGGTCATTAAATGTCAAAGCAACAAACAAAAAAACACGTCAGATGGCGCACACAAAAATGTGGGAAACGAAATGTACATAAATAGATTTTATGTTTAAAGTGCATTCAACATATGCTTGCCATCAATTATGCATTTTAGGTAAATATAGCAAAAATAACAAATACAATGTGTTATAATTTTTTAATATTATATTTCAAAATAATCGTTTTATATTTATGCCTATTCAGCTGCTTAACATAGATTGTAAATTGCACCAACAGCAGCAATAACATTTTCAGCAGTGTTAGCAACTCTCAGTTTTTGAAATAACATAAACTGTTAACATAACAGCAATAACATTCGGTTAACGTTATAGCGCGCCATATGCTTATGCAAATTTTAAGTTTTACTGTTATTTTTTTTATGGCAAATTACTGATTACTGCCATCATAGAAGCTTACAGAGCGCAGCCGCCATGGCAACGATTGAAAGGAGAGTGAGAGAGAGAGGGAGTGGGGAGGATCTGTTATTCACAATGGTGTTGGACTTAATTCTAGAGGGGCGCGCGTGTACCGGTTCATAATATGGTTTCTGTATAGTAATGTCACGCAAACAATTTACATAAATGACGTCGCTTCCGCTTTGGGGCAGGCGCAGCAAGGCGCAGCCAACAAGAACAGATACAATTGCAAGTAAAGTGTACATAAATGCAACAAAAACAACGGCCAACAAATGGAGGATGGCTGGCAAAAATACGATCATAGAAAAAAAAGAAGCTCGTGCAGTGGAGGATGAGAGAAAAAGTGTGGCAAAAAAGCAATTGTGTCTGTCTGATTGGATTGTTTTGTGCGGAAGTGAGAAAGCAATCGATAAAAAAAAACAATTTTCAAAGCGCCTGCCAAGACTAACGGCGAATGTTTGTGTTCACCAGATAACAGTCGAGATAAAAAGAGAAGACAAATACATATTAAAACCATATACACATTTCTTTTTGGTTAAAGCAACAAACCCACTAACCAACTTCACGGTTTGTTAGCAATTTAATTTGCCTACAAATGGTTGTTTTTACTATTTTTTTTCGGGAGATTTCTTTTGGGCCACCTGGCCAAGTAATCATTGCCTGTGCTTTGGGGCACGCCCTCCCAAAGCTGAGAATTTGTTTGTTAAAAGAAAATGAAAATTGTATGCGGCGCCGTCGCACGTGTTGTCAACGCATTAACAACAACAAATTAACACACTTAACGCTTTGTGGCCAGGTATTTCAGAGGAAATTGTAAATTAGCAAATAATCACACTTATTTGCATTTTATGGAAAGTTAAATATGCTACAAATGATTCATTTTTCATTGCGAAGTCCAGTTGAACAGTGAATCAATAATGGCAACAACAACCCCTAGAAAAACCACCCGGCAAAACCCAGTGCAACATAACCTCAAAGCTAGAAATTGCATGTCAGAAACCGCTTGAGGTAGGAAATTGCTAAAAAAAAAACAAATACATATTTAGCTATTGGGCATTTTTGGGGGTTGTTATGAAAAATCGTTACCATACAATGCTTGTTGGTAAAATACATATACATATATTTATTTCTATGCATGTATGTATAAGCATCCGGTCATGACATAAGCATTGTGGGTGGTTGACAACACTTGCATACAGGTGATACTAATTAAATATCCAGTTTGCTGCATTAGGTAGACACTGTTCCATACACACAGCACAGCTGTAAATTGACGAGAAAAGTGCATTAAATATTTTTATCGATTGTCGCTGTTGCCCTTGTCCTCGCCCTTACAGCAGAGCATGCATCTCTTTCGCACACACTTTTCTCTCTGTCTCTCAATCTTCTGTTGTTGTAGTAGTAGTTATTTCTGCATTAATACACAATTGAATTTAGTAGTAACAAAATGTTAGTAGATTACAATTAGATGTGTGTGCTTGCTTTTGTTATGAATCAGACAAAAGGCTGACGAAGATGTGCCATCACCTTTCACTTTATTTCTATTCGTTCGAAATTTGTTGTATGCATAAATAGATCTATTGTTAAATGGGATGCGGCGCCAGATTTGAACAATCAATACAAGCAGACAAAGTTGAAGCAACGAAAGTAGAAAATTGTCTACGCACCTGTCAATGTCAACGGCACCTACCGCTGCTGATTCCAGGCTGCACTTGCCTGCACTTTGGGCACAGAAAAGCACCGTAATGAGCAAGGAAAGCGGACATACGAGACCAGGTTTTTGTTGTTGTTTTTGCTATCGCTTCTGTTGTAGTTGTTGTTGTTGCACAAACACACACGCACACATTCAATTCAACACTTAAGCGAAATTTCTTTCTTTCACCCGACACAGACTTAACTGGTTTTTTTTTGTTTTCTTTTTTTTATTATTAACTGCATCACCCGTCGATCGTATTTGAGGAAAACACTCAGCAACAACTTGTAATTTAATTAGCACTATTTGTGAGTAGATGAAAATCTGCAATTTTCGACAACTGGCACATTAACTATTAATTCTACTGCTCTCAGCAGCTCATTTTTCACTACTGTTTGACCAGCACGCACACACATTCAAAGTGTCGCCGTCGGACCAGTCTGTTTTATTTGTTTTAGAGATGTAAGTGCTATAACAAAAAAAACATCGATGCAACGATTATTGCCACAGCGATTGTTTCCGAATATATTTGAAGTGTTCTCTTATTCAATATATCGATATTAGGCGTTCAAAATTTATACTCTGTTCTGTACTCGCCTACCATTTGAGAAATTGCATCAGCTATGGTTGTACTACTTTGTACATCGATATATTTGCTTCTAAACAAAGCTATCGTTCGATCGATCAGCAGTAGTATCGATAATAAAACTATTTATTTGAATTTGGGGCGCGAAGTTGTAGATATTTAAAACTCCCCAGTACAATGTATAAATATCACACCGATAATGTTCAATTTAATATAATTTTATTTAAAAATATACATATTATTGTTGTAGTTATTTTAAACGCTGGGAAGTTGTTTTCTGGCGTTGAAATGAGCAGCGAAGAGGCCAAACAAATCAATTAACAATATAGAACAAAGATAGTTATATAGAAGAAACATAAAAATTGGATAAAATAAAAAAAATGTATAAGTGACAAGTTAGTGTTGTTATCAGTATTGTTGTTGCTCGTGTGTACAAGTGTAAATATATGGGAAGAAATTAAGCGATAGCTCAGCACACAGAACTTAAGGTCACCGGAATAATGCTCATGTCATTTTTGCAGCTCTCGACACCACAGCCGCATCGTTCTCATGATTCAAGCGGCCAATTGTAATGCCCTGATCGTCGCCCAACTCATCTTCATCCTGCTCGGCATTCTCCAGCTGCTTCTGGCGCTTCAGACGCAGTTCAAAAACCTCGCTGATGGCATCGCGAAAGCAAATAAAATTATAATCAATGACGCCCTGCCGATTGAAATTCTCTTCGCGTAGTATGCAGACCAGAGCCAAAAACTTGTTCACCTCTCGCATATAGAGTATCGTATTGTTGTTCAGTTTAATCAGACTAGAACTGCCACTGTCAAATGCAGTTTCCTCGGAGCTGTGGGCAATAAACAGATAATATTTACATTTAAAATTCCTATTAATATCCCATTGCCTACCTATAGATGCTGGAGAGATCGATGACCATATCGATCATGTCGCAGCATAGTTCGTAGGCTTGCATGTCAACTGGTGATGAATCCGTTGCTATATAGATTTTCGATACGACATCAAAGAGAAATGCTTTCTCAATGCCAGAGTTCTGTTAAAAATTGTAGAAAGATTTAATAAATATTTAATATGCTAAGAAATTTTCAACTCACTGGTATGAAAATGTTTAACAGATTCTCAAGCGTCGGCAGCTGTGGTATCAGCTTCTGCACAACTTTTGAGAATGCCTCGAATATTGAGTGATCATATATCGAAGTCAGGTGAAAACTTAGATGTATCTGATCGAGGCCCGCCTCGCTAAGGTCATCCGATGAGCGCTGGTGTATATCACGTTGTGATTCCATTTTAGAATCATCGCTGATGCCATCAACCTATGGGAAACACAACAGCTGCATAAATGCAATAATGGCGATAAGAGTTTCATATCTAAACACTCACCTTGTGTATGAAGACCTCGAATTTAATGCGTGGATTAACTTTATATGCCTTGATGACCGTATTCTTGAACTTGGTCAGCGCTTCATTGTAGTCGTCCTTGGCATCAATGACGAAGACGAGCGCGCCACAACCACCGAATATCATATCCGAATCGAATGTGGGCTCAATGAAATCAATTTGTCCTGGGAAATCCCAAATTTGAAACTGTACAAAACTGGAATTGTTGATGTCATCCTTAACAATTTTGCTCGTCGATTCGAGGAACAGCGTCTCATTTGGCGACATCTTATGGAAGACGACTTTCTGTATGGAGCTCTTGCCCGACCGTCGCAGACCCATCAATAAAATGCGCGGTTTTGTTTCGCTATTGCTCGATGCATTTGGCTCCAGTTCCAAACCATCCTGATCGTAGGCGCCATAGCCAAAATCTTTTGGGAATGAGTCGACGGGGTAGTCTTCGTCTTCGTAGCTCTACGGAAAGCATGGAAAAAGCTTTAGAAATGTGCTTTTTATGCTGTTAGAGATAAACGTTGAGCGGAATTGATCGAATTGATAAAGGCGTTGAGTTTAGTTTACAGTTTACAGTTGAAAGTGCCATTATCATTGGACCGCTCATCTCCATGGCTATTTTTTATGGCTTCTTTGTTTGCTTACCATGGTGACGTAAGCGTGCGTTGCCTGTGCACGGCTATTGTTTTTTTACATGCAGTTAGCTGTGCGCGTTGTTGAAATTATAAAAGCCAATGAAAGAATTTAATTTAATTTGAAAAGAATAGCACACAATACAAAAACTGTTTCTTATCGGAGACAAGGTGTGTACACAACAGCTGAACAACAGCTGATTATCAGTTATTGGCAAGTGTGTGCACATTTGCTGCGCAATTCGTTGGGAAAATACCAAATTATTATTGTTAGTTACTTATTATTTTGGTTTTTAACGCATCTACTTGTTAGTTGTTTGGCAATAAATAAGCTGAAAAAAAGGAAAACAATTTACGAAACATATGAGTTGTAAATTTAAGTTACACAATTAAACAAAATGTGCTTGTGTTATTTTTAGGGAGCCCGTTTTAATGCATGCGGTCACACTGATTGTGATCAAACTGCAGTTTAACCAGTCTCGCAAAGATTTGCGAATTTGTCTTGTTTTTGACTAGTTGTAAATAAAATGGCAGCGCGGGGTTTGTTGCTGATGGGCCAATGCATGCCCTGCATAAAACAGAATGCCTCCAAAATACGCATACGCCGCATGGAGCTGGACAAAAATCTGAACATGGTTGGCATTTGCATTGTTTGTGTTTTCTGATAAGCATGGAATTTAAATGCATATATTTGTTGCAGTACTTTAAAAAGGATACGTTCTTCTTTGCCCACGATCCAAAAAAGTTGTGCAAAACGGGCGATGTGGTGCTGATACGTGAGCTGCCGGAGCGCATGACCCGCCTCATCACACACAATGTGGAAAAAGTCGTCTATCCACTCGGTGACATAACCGATCCCATTACGGGCAAGAAAGTTGTGGTCGGCAAATATCGCGAGGACATCGAGATGGCCAATCAGCTGTTTGGCAAGTCAGCGAAGGGCTTTGACTATGAGAAGGCCCCGCCACGTGGTCGCCTCGAGGGCAGCAAGGACTTTACGCACGGCGAGACATACATTAAATACCATGAGGATGGCAAGGATCAGCCCTTTGCCGTGTAGCCTTGAATTTAGCTAATAAATGTTTATTTAAGTAAAATAAAAACTGACAAAAGTTAATTTTACTAAATATTTTTATTTAAAATTTTCGATAAATGTTGATGCATTTTGTTTTTGTTTTTTTGTTTTGTTTTTGTTGCTTTATTTTTGTTGTTGCAATAAGATGCGTTTCGATCCGTGCCATAAATTAAATTGTTAACTAATCACAATCTCTTACGATGCTAAAGTTGTACTGGAGTATAGGGTTCGCCACATGGGCGTTGTCATCGCATAGTTTTTGCTGCAAGCACAGGAAATATATTAATATATAAATAGCATATTTAATAGTTATGCTCGTACTTGTTCCAGGTCGGGACTGGCGCGCAGCATAAAGTCGCGCAGAAAGTTGCCACGATTGGGTATGTCCAGGGCGAGGATTAGCTTGTTGTTGCCCAACTGCTTGAGCACCTTGACCCAGCTGCTTGGTGGCGCCTCATCCGAATCCTCGTTCAACTGCGCCTTCGACTTATCCTCATCGCTGCAAATGGACCACTGCAGCGGCTTACTGGAGCTGAAGCAGACACAAAAAAGTCGATCATTTGTCGATATTTGTTTTGAAACATCTTCTAGATTTGTGGCACCAACCTGAATTGCAGCTCCAAGCTGACTGCTTGCAGATAACGGGACACGGGCACGGCATAGCTCACGTTCAGGGAACTGCCCGAGCTCGGGCAGAATTGCTCCACATCGATGGTGTAATTGTTTTGACCAGCCAGAACACAGCTAGAGATGCTCCAGCAATCTGGCTGTGGCGGCAACGGTGTCATCATTGTTGCAACTGGAGCAGCAACTGGCAGCTCTACATGCCCCGCTGCCAGTGATGCAGTGGCTGCTGGTGCCACGCTGAGCACCGTGTAGAGCGCTTCATCCTGATCGCTGCTCGCAGCGGACGAGGATGAGCCATCCGTTTCGGTGGAGAATTGCTTGGTGCGCGCCACAGTGTTGTGGGAGCTCTTGCCATGGTAGACACGGGATGCAGGGGCCACATTGCTGCTGCTATCGTTGCTGACAGCAGCAACGGGCTGTATTATCAATATATCGGCATCCTGCTCCTGCTCGGCGGACGGCAGCTCATCCTCAACGTGCTGATGCTTCACATTGGCATCCACATTATCCACAGCAACTGCAGCCGGTGGCAGCTCCACAAAGCAGGTGGACTACAAAAGAATGTAAAGACAATTTCTTTAATAACAAATGAGAAAGGGATTGCTAGAGACTGATCGACTTGTCCATACCCTGTACTCTCTAAATTAATTTATTTAAGTCTAAGCACCCACCTGACAATTGTCGCTGACTGCTTCATCGCCATTGCACTCGGGGGGCTGGCCAAAGAGCGGCGTCCTCAAACTCTTATGCCTAATCCAATCCAGACTGCGTTGATTGGCCGATCTTCTGCCCACACTGGAGTCCCGCAGACCGGGATACTCGAAGCCGAAGAGTGCCGTTATGGGATTATCCACCGACTCCGATTCATTGGTGTTGCTCAGATTCTGTAGATCCAGAGCATCGACGCTATCCTTGCCACCGCTGCTGTTGCGCAACACAGCCGGCGGCGGCACGTCCATCGCCTGGGAGAGTGTGCTCTGCGGATGACTCTGCTCGGTGCTGACCTTATTGGTGGTCAATGCCAGATTGGCTGTGGGTGGCGAAACGGTTTTGTACACATTATAAATGGCTGCATCGCCCGCGTTGAGCTTGCGTATGGCCTGACCAGCAGATGCAACCGGTGCGTTATCCACAATGGTGCTGGGAATCGTGCCCAGCACCACAATCTGCTCATCCAGCTTGGATGATGGCTTCAATGGTTGTTGTTGCTGTTGCTGTCGGAGTTGCTGTTGCTGCTGCTGTGCATCCACATCGATGGAGTTGTTCTCAAAGTCCTGGGAGAGTGGCGCAATTCCCGCTGGCTTCTCCGAAGAGGAGCTGTCCGTATCGTTGCTGGATGCAGCCAGAATTCGACTCACTGTGCGCACACTTTGGAGCAGCTTTTGTGCCGCCGCCGCCGGACGCAGTGCCTCCTGGCTAACTGGCCACTTGGACTTGTTCTTGCTGACAATTGTCTTGTTGTGGTTGGTGTTGTTGCTGTTGTTTCGCGGCGCCGTTGTTGTGATCCGTGTGTGTGGCTGCTTGGGCAGCGCCAGATTTACCTGCGGATTGTTCATCACAGCCGTCAGTTCCTCCTCCTCCTGCTGCAGTTCATCGGCCCCCTCAATATGCCGCACCGTGGGTCGTGTGGTGCTCGCCGCAAAGATTAAGCTGGGCCACGATCCGTGCGTTTTGTTCTTGAACAGCGTCTGCCAGCTGTGCTGAAAATTTAAGCGATCCTCGTCGCTGAGACGCGTCGCCGACGCATCCGGTCGAAAGAGGCGACTGTCGCCAAACATCTGAAAGCCATCCAGATGCTGTTGCTGCTTGTTGTGCTCCACAAAATACAGCGTAGAAACGGCTGCCAAGCTATAATCGATTTTTAATAGATTTGAATGTATATTTGTTAAAAGCAGTGCTTACCAGGCTGCCATAATAATGATCAGCATGAAGATAATGATTTGCATTAGGCGACTGGAGCAGATCTCGTAGCCATCGTTGCTGCGATTGTTGGGCTTCTGCTGTGGCCGCGGCGGCAAAAGGCAGCGTGGCTCGAGCAGATCCTTGGCACGCAGTTGGTGGTT
This sequence comes from Drosophila glabriapex, assembly GCA_035042305.1. Lineage (NCBI taxonomy): Eukaryota > Metazoa > Arthropoda > Insecta > Diptera > Drosophilidae > Drosophila > Drosophila glabriapex. The sequence goes on from JAWNLN010000046.1 coordinate 19,896,270, forward strand.
ATTGTGATTGGTGTTGGCCCGTTCCAGACTCTCAATGCGCGACTCCAGCGACCCGGTGACCTTGCACAGCTCCTTAACGGCCCCAATGTTCTCCATTAGTATACGATCCTAAGTTAAAAATGGTGTAATAAAATTGTGTTTATAGGTGGTGTTTCACTGTTTCTTGTGTTTAAAAATTTGTTTGCTTAAGCTTAACAATTGTTAAAGTGTTTGTGTTTTGAATTGATTACTGAGGCGTGGGTTCCCCAGATAGAATACAAACAAGAGATTATTAAAAACACATAAATTCAAAGTTGACAGTTTTCAAGTGCAGCGTTAAAAAGGTGTGACCATGAAACATTATTCAATAGTGTGAACGTGTTCAACACCGGCAGTTACTCAAAAAAAGTCCTTCGACCAGGGCTGTAAGTAAGTGTGACCATAAACGATCACACAAGTACTTTAAATGTGGGGCGGGTTTTTTCAAAAAGTACCTTTAGTAATTAATCGAGGGGGAAATATTTGTGGGTAATAAAAAAGTGCGCAATTAGAGTGACCATATGCTAAATTTTTAGGCAGTTATATTTAAGCAAATCAATTTTTAAGTATTCTGATTTTGTTTTTACCTTATTGACCAGCAAAAAGTTCTCAATAACATTTCCATTGGGCAGTACAACGCTGCCAGCCTCTTGGACCGCATCCGGTATAACCTCGCGCACCTCCTGCGCTATGACGCCGGTGTCAACGATTTCCCTTGTATCGCTCTCCCGCCGCAGACCGGAATGCACGGCATATTCCGGCTCATAGCGATAACGGACGATGCGTATCTTTTGCATATTGCGCAACTGAACCGAAGTATCCAATTCGGCGATCTCCTGTTTGGCGCGACTATCGCTGGGCTGGACAATGTGGCCGGATACCTTGAGATTGCCATGTACGACAAGACTCTCGTCTGGGCGATCTGTGTTGATGCCCACGCGACCCGCATGGAAGATGGACTCCTGCGTAATGCCACGCTGCCAGACCAGATCCACATCGGACTCAAATTGGCCGGGATTCGAGGCGCGCACAATGATCCGCTCGCTGCCATGGCTAACGACGGGAAAGTGGCCAGATGTCGTGTGCACGTGGAGACCGACAACAAGCTGAAAGAAACGCTGCTCCGGATTTGGGCGTCCCTTCTTCCGCATATTATTGTTCGTTGTCTCCGAGAAGTGCAGACGACCCACGGTTATTTTGCTGACAATATGGCTCTGGAGATCGATACTGAAAGCGAGAATAGATATATACATATATATATATATATATATATATATATATATATAAGATAGATGTTTGTACTTACGGTACGGGATAGAATGGCTTCTTGGAGCGATCTGATTGACTCTGCTCCACGCGTATCGTTTGATTGGGCGCCTCGAATTTGACACCATAGAAATGCAAGTGGAAGGATTTGATTTTCTCCAGGCCGGACGGTGTCTTCACAAATTTGGCATCGCCCTGCAGACGGGCATGGCAAGTGACCTGAAAATGGTTCTTCTTCTGGCACACATACGCATCATCCGAGACGCTGAAATTGAAGCCCTTGTCCGCATCGACGCGATAGTAGATGACGGATAGCTCGTGCAGGTTTTGGTCGCACAGCTTGTGCCAGTTCTCCGGCTGGAATTGACTGAAGCGGATGCACTGAGTCAATGCCGGATCACCGGCCTCGCTGCCCGAGCCAGAGCCGGAGCCACAGCCGGCAGCCGCATTGCTCGCCGGCCCATCGAGGCTATTCTCTGCCTGCGAATTGATGGCGGACAGCGCCGGCGAAACGGAGGCGGAACAGTGTGAGTGGGCGGGTGTCTTGCTCAGATCGTGTTCACTGGGACTGCTGCTGCTCGGTGCGATGGCAATGGCAATGGCATGATGTGAACTGCGCAACGGACTCATTTGCAAGCCCGGATCATGCGTGGCCATCGGCCCGAATTCCGGACAATCCAGCTGAGTGGACATCTTCCGCTTGCGCGACAATGAATGCACCGGAGTCGTTGGCGTTGAGCTGGTCAGCGATAATTGACTGGTGCCAATTACCTGAACCCGATCACCCAATCCCAGTGGCGAGGTCAGCATACAGGTGGACATGCTGGATAGATTTTGGTAGCTGCCACTGCCATACAAAACGTGTCCATTGTCATAGTGCGGAAAGGGCAGCGGATCCTGCGGCAAGTTCTGAAGTTGTTGGTGCTGCAACGGCATCAATTGTTGCTCGCAGTTGAGTTGTTGCTGCTGCTGTTGCTGCTGCTGCTGTTGCTGCTGCTGGCAGAGCAAACTGTTGCCGATACCCGTTTCATGCTTCACCCTCACATCTTGCGCGGGGGCAACAAAATGATGCTGCTGCTGCAGCGGCGGCGGGGGTGGTGAAGTAAACTGCAAATCCGCTTGCAACATTTGTTGTTGTTGTTGCTGCTGTTGTTGCATGTTGCCCAAGCCGGTATAGATGAGCTCCCGTCCGTTCAGTGCATGCGTTTCCCCCAGCGGACTGTAGGCGGGCTCCGATCCCGAATCCGGCGGACTCTCGGGCAAATGTGCTAGTGGCATGGCCATTGCGCTACCACGACCCGTTACCAGCTGTGCATCCAGCATATTCATGGGCGGCGTGTGCGGAGCTTCCAGCTTCGAGATGCCAACAACATTGGCCAGCTCCTCATTGGGATTGTGGTTGTGATTGTGGCTGTGGCTGTGGCTGTGGCTGTGTGGTTGTGGCGCCTCATCGAGATTCCCAACGCCGGCCGCTTGCATGAACAAATCCAATGCTTCATTGTCAATGCCATCCATAAAATCGGGGCGAGCTGCAACAAAAGGAAACCATTTTAAATTCAAATAATAAATATATATATAAATTAAGCAAATAATATCAGTTTTCTTAGGCATACACTTGCAGACTGGATTTAATCAAATAAAATAGTAATCCAATTTTATCTTTATACCAATAATCTTCACAGAAGATAACAATTAAAAACTAAAAAGTGCTCACAAATTAGATAATAACCCAAACTTTGAAAAACTCGACCTGAATTTTAGAATATTTCCAACTAATTATTAAGAAAGCTTATTGGATGGTTGAATCTTTCTAAAAACCTGATTTATTATTTTCTAAGTTCCAGTTAGATTATTTTTAATATTTAGAAAATGTATATCTAATTTAAAGGGTGTTCTCCATATTTTTTTATATTATACATATAAATTATTTAATGTTAAAAATTAAAATATTAATATTTCACATTTACTTAGCCTATAAATTAATTTAATGTAATATCAAAAAAATAATTTAAAACGATTTTACGGCGACTTCACACTGAACTATTCGAACTCCAAGGCAGACTTCAGTTATAGCAGTCAAGAGAGCAAATTTTATGACTATTTTAGAAATTTTTACTATTATTCAGAAATATCTTAATGAAAAATAATTTATTTTAAGAAAATCATTTTCGTATATTTCGAATTTTATGCTAAAAGCCAGAACATTTTTCTAGTTTTCATTTGCGCTGAAGTTTCTCAATGAGCTGAAGATTTTAGGGCTCTCTAATTGCTCTCTAATCCAAGTTAGCTTAAAGTTTAAAACTTTAACTAAGAGACAAGTTCGATTAATTTAAGCTACTTTATTGAATATGCCCAGAAATTTTACGAAATTAATGTTTGTTATATTTGCTTTTAAATTAAATTAGAAATTCATATACATTCGATTTTATATTTAATTTAAGTTAATAATATTGTTATATATAAATAACTGCTATTTATGTATAGTATAAAAAATTTGTTTTACATTTAATATAATTTATTTTTATTTTTATTTTTCTGTGGAGACTTAAACTTGTCAAACATTAAAAAATAAATACAATTTAAGTTATCGTAAAAAAATCAAAAATATTGCATTTAAAAAATATATTTCAAATAATTTGTTTTTATTTCTTAGGTGTTTCTTTGTGGATTAAAATCGATATTAAATAATTTAGAATTGATGATTGGCATGTTTTTTCTACAACTTATTCAAATAGTTTAGTTAGTTTTATGACTGCAATTTGAAATATATATTTAAATAAACATGAATCAGACGCACAGATTGTAGTTCATATTTTTTAGGGGGCGTCAATACATTGTACATTCATTTCACATATATATATATATATATGGGTACATACATATATGTCTACGGGAAATGTACATTTCTAATGAACTAGAAAACTAGTGAAACTAAAAACATCCGACTGATAAGCAGCAAATATTTCAAGTGTTTGATCGATAAAAGCGACTCAGTTGGATTTATGTGCCAACAAAATTTTAATGACAGCTTTAGCAGTTTATGCAAAAACAAAGTAGATACACACAATCACACACACCGTCACACACAATTACCATTTAGGGTTTTGGGATAATCCATAATACGTTTATTTAATCACTTTTTTATGTTGATAACTTGGAGATTGTTAGCCTTTAACTAGATGATTTGAACGCGCCTTTCGGCCAAGCGCACACGGTTAGCACTAAGAGCCAAGTTAGTAGCTGCTAGCTGCAACAGCATCGTAAATTGTTAACACCAAACGTTGGTAAATGAGATTCGATAAAGAAACAACAATAACAATAACAATAACAACAACAACAACAACAATTATCTAACGCACATGTGAGCGCACATGCGGTTGATGCACTTTTCACAACTGGCTGAGCAGTGAAAATGCGCTTTTCCAATTGTTATATTTATACAAAAAAATAAAAAATAAAACAAAAACATACATAAAATATAATAATATTAACTACTACTAAAGGCAGAAGCTCGACAAGTAATTGAAAGCGAAAACGAAAACGAAACCCAATTAATAATAATAAAGAAAAATAAAATCAACTAAAAACTAACTTTGTTTTTGCAAGTGCTTTGCTCAAATGTTTTTACAAATGCATTGACATTATTCACAAGCTGTTTTCAAGCTGCCAAGCCAAGTCTTTGTTTTCATTAGTTTATTTTATTAAGAATATTATTTCTTTTTGTTTTTAGCACGCGCTCAAACGTCAAATTCGTTGTGAAATTTTTGTGCACTGCCAGCAGCGAAATTCAATCAGTGTGCAAATATTTGAGGCTTTGCCTTTGTCCTGTGTCCTGAGCCAGTTTTATTGATCAAACAATGCTTTAGCTCCTCGTCTCAGCAACCAGGCGACATTATTTAGAAATGTGTATATATGCAATATATATATATATATATACGTATACTTATTTATATAGGTATCTATAGGCATTTGTGTGCTGCACTTGTATTTGTCTATTTGGAGGGTATAAGACAAATTTTGTTAAGCATAACAAACGCCGACTGCTACATCAATTTATTTTATTTGCCCATCTATTTTGGTAGCATTTGGATTTCGATACCCTCAACCCATTGACAATGGACAAAAAGGTTATAATGAAGTTGTTCCAAAGGCGTCTTCTAACCCATATAATGTATATATGCATATAATTTTTAAAATATATACGCGGCTCAACAGCAGAGTCTATCCATGTCCATCTGTTCGTGTCAAAGACTATAAGAGCTATAAACTTCTTGTATATAGATCACAAATTGGGTTAGATTTATCGATAACTCCACCCGATATGCGCTTATCGATACAAATCAAATTCCGATAGCTATAAAAGCCAAAATTAGCTATAAATTGCCTTCCAATTGAGCATTTCATTTACCGCCTTTAAACAGCCTAAGTTCATTTGGCGTTTATTCGCTTTAAAAGTTTCTGTTTTGAGTGTTTTATTCGTTTCAACATATTTGACCGCTGAATCCAGGGTATCTTTTAGTCGAACTTTCGAGACTAGAGCATTCTAATATGTTGTTGTTAGTTGTTTTTTTGGCAGTTTGGTGGAGTGGCGCATATTTTAGAGACCAGCCGAAGGACAATTTATTCACTTTTTTTGATAACCTTGCCAGGGACTATTCTAATTTTATGGACATGTATCTGCCAAGCCACAAGACTACTCAATTTTGAAGATTGTTTGATGAAATATTCGTCAATGCTAGATAAGAATATAAAATGTGCCTTTAAAATAAATTCTCTTTTTGATTTAATTATTTTCTATTATAAAGTTTAAATTATAAATTTAAATTCATACTCGTCGACTCAAATATATTTCTAAACTTTAGATATATATTGTATTATATATTAAGGCATACTTACAAAAGTCCGGAAAATCAAAATCCATATTCATGTCCAAAAATAGTTATCCAATAAATGTTTAAACTTCAGTGGCATTATTTCAATGTGTCTTCGGACTACCGCATGATTTCGATTGTGATTCTATATATGATAATAAAACAAACACACACATTACAGAATGCCAGTCATGGATTTTGTTATAATAATTAGCTTATTGTTTATTGTTTATATTGATTTCGATTGGCACAAACGTTTTATTAGAAAAATTGCAATTTGATTAGCAAAAAAATAGTAATGCAAAAAGCGCTGAAACTTGATTTATTTTTTTATTATAATTTTTTATTACTATTGTCTCAGGTTAAAATAAGAGTCAATCACCAATTCTGGTTTTCTAAAATTCCCGGAATCTTACTGCACTAAACAACAATTCGCTGTAATTTATTGTATTTTAATTATACATTTGGTTGACAAATTGAACCGAGTGGGTTTTGCATATCTTAAATAATTTTGTGCAGTCAGCCTGATAGGACAATGACGTCGCAACTTTTGAGAGACATATGCACTTGACGGGATATCTCACTTCGACTTTGAACCACGATCAAAAGCGCAAAATTCCAAAAGCCGAGATAAACGCATTCACATTGCCAGCTTGTATCAGCAGCAGTTTTCATGCTCATAATAAATTCATTATTTACATACAAATTGCATCAAATGTAAGCGCATTTTTCCCTACAATTACACATGAGGTTAAGAGCAGCGCTTCAAGGTTTTTGTTTCACAAACAGAAACAGAAATTATTAATAATTAATAGTAGTATTATTAATACGAATTGAAAGCTATAGTAAAATATATTAAGTCAGCTATTAATTAGATGCCACCGCAGCGCAGCTAAGTATGCAACAGAATCAACATATTCAAAATAAATTTTTGCATGTGAAATCTACAAGATACATTTATATATATATATATATGTATATTTTATTTTGAAGTGATTAAGTGTTTTAATTTAATATTTTGTTTTTATTTGCTTTTAATTGCGTTTTAAGTGATGCGTTTGTTGTTCTTGTTGTTGTCTGTCTGCGTCTGTCTTCTTATCTGCATTGTTGTTGCCTTTATTTCAGACCAATTTTGTGGCGCAATAAGATATAATACATGATAAAGGGCGGATATTACATCCGTCGGATATACATAACGGATATGAATACGAATATATGAATATATATATATATATATATATATATAGACATTTTTGACTGGACTCTTGAATGGATCCGTCTGGCCAGCGGATGTGAATAAATACGGATTTTTGACAATTTTTTTCATCTGATGAAATTACTTTAGCTGACCTTCTGAACTTTGTCTCTTGGTTCTATAAATAAAAATTAATGTACATGAATTTTTGAATATCCTCTTTAAGGTGAGGATTTAACTTTAGCAAATCTTGTGAACTTTCAGAAAGTTTGAATGGAGTGAATGAAGACATATGGATCTATATATAAATTGGGGCTGTCAATTACTCTGCCAATTTTATATATTTCCTGGCACTTAAGTTGGTCTACCACACAAATGGAAAACACAAATAAAGCTTGCTCGGAATTAAGTCAAGTCCTTTTCAGAAGTATTGAAAAATTTGGTTCCAATTAGTTACTTTAATTAGATGCAATTTACAACCAGTAAATAAATTTCCTTAAATATGTTATTTAATACACCATTTTTTAAACAGGTTAAATAAATTTTAAGATAAGCTTATAATAAAATGAACAAATATTTTAAAATTTTGCTAAAAGGAAAATAATCAAACACAAAAATAATTAATAATTTAAATATATATGAAAAGATGGTCGAACACTTCTTGCAAGAATTTTGTAAACTCTGAACAAAGCCAATCTCTTAAGAAACCGTCAATAAGTCTATTTGATTTTTGCCGAATGTCAAGAATATATAAAATTTGATTCACGCAAGACCTTTTACCTAGAAACATGTAAGTATGTAAATCTTTTGTAAAGGGCCTCAATATAGAACGAATAAAATAAAACAAAATACAAAAAAAAACCCCAATTCAATGTAGACTGGAGACATTCTTCTGGCTTTTGCCACTGACTGTAGTCTTCACTATAGTTGCTGTTGTTGCTGTTGTTGTTGTGGCATTCATTGACGTTGCTTTTTGTCGTGTTGTCGCAATGATTTTGATTAAATTAACGCTTCGACTCAAACGTCGCGACGTGCTGAGATATGAATATACATTGTATGAATATGTTTGTGGATATGGATATGGATATGGATATGGATAGATTTGAGCAAAAATTCCCAAGCAGCAGCCACAATAAATGCCATATGCATGAAAATAACTCAAGTGATTTGATTTAGTTTGACGCAATAGCCAAACACAAACAACCACAAACAGCACTCAAATTTCTTAAAATATTTAACAAAAAAATCAGAACAATGACAAGAGTTTTTCTTTAAAGAAGGTGCTCAGCATTTATACAATAAAAAAAAAAATGCAGAAACAAAATAAAAAAAATTAAACAGACAGACAGAAAACCTGTAGTTGGTTAAAAAAACAGCTGCTGTTGTTGTTTTTGTTTTGCGTTGATTAAGACGGAAGTTAAAGTCAGCGGTAGTTTGATTCTGTTTTGTTGTTGTTGTTGTTGCTGCTCAATTGGTTGGCGGATGCTTTTCCTTGAACCACAAGAACAACAACAACAACAAGAACAACTGCAAACGCTTTTGGCCATCTTCATTTTGTGTGGCGACCAATGTTTGATGCTGCTGTTTTTTTATGCATCACGCCTCGAAAATATTTAGCGTTTTATTAGCATTGCCATAAACCAATAAAACCAACAACAACAACATTTTGCATTGAATTAAGCTGCCGGTCAAAGCTGCACGAAAAAACCACAAAATGTTTAAGCCATAAATCTTAAAAACTGAATATTCAACGCATATTTGCAATTGCTGTTGTGCTAATTGGCGTTGGCATGTGATTTTGAACAACATTTCAATTACATGCGGATTAGCCGAGCGGAGAAGAGTGCTCTGCTTAGCGGCCCAGAACACAATTGAGTTGAGTTTGTGGTTGTTGGCCAAAACGCATGATTTCAATTTGTACACATGTATGTAAATAGTAGCAGATAGTCTACGAACAAATTCGATATAAACGTGTATCCAAAAAGACGACAACAACAACAACAACAAAAACTTATAAAATCAATTAGCACGTGGACTCTAAAGATTTAATCCAATAATGGACTTCCTTGCGACACCCCAAACAGTTTGGACAGATGAAGATAATACAATCAAGCCATGAGATTCAATTTTAGTTTCAGGGCCTCGACGCAGATGCGTCATGAGGCCTAAGAAGCAGCTAAATATATATAATTATAGATATGTATATCATATATGATTCATTTGTCATTTATATAAGTATTTGTTTAGGCCAGTGACTTGCAATTAACATAGTTACGTTAAGTAGATGAAAGTATATATACCATATAGCAAAAAAAAGATTATTTTTTTTATTTTTGGAAAGTCCAATTTTTGTACATTTTGCTATCTGAAAGTTTGCTGGGAAATGATGCAAAACTCAAAGAATATAATTTTCCTACTTAAACTATATAACTGATGTTTTTCTTTGGAAGAATTAGCAGCACGTACTGAAAGTTTTAAAAGCCGACGGCTTAGCAACAATACAATTTGTAAAACAATCAAATGCTTAATAATCCGTTGCTTGTCAGCTTTTCAGCGTTGCCATATTTTGCAGCATTGATTAAAGCTGTCTTAAAGCGTGGAATAGTTAATATGCACAGCTTGATAAAACGATTCTATTAATATAATTAAAATGATAAAGTTAGAAATAATTGCGTATAAAGCATACATATCTACATGTACTTTGCAGAAATCCGGTATTATTCCATTTAGAAATGAATTATTTGCTGCTTTTTTTATCAAACACCAATTGGAAAAAAAATAATAATCTAAACGGATCTGTAGAAAAGAAACTATGCTAAAAGAGCAGCGAAGATTGGCGGCACACTCTCTTGTGTTTTTTTTTCATTTACCCTATTATTAAAAACGTATATCTTTCTTTTTGCTGTAGTTTTTTATTATTATTTTTTACAAATTATTTCTGCTGCGCTGCTGTTGCTGAGGTTGCGGCAGCGGCTTTGAAACTCAACCAACCGGTTGAATTTTTATGTCTTTTGCTGATATTCAATGTATTTGTTTTTGTTGTCGTTTTTGGCTCTTTTTTTTGTATTGTTTTTGTTGTTTTTTCTTGAGCTATTGGCGTATGGGGATATGTTTTAGTTTTTTGTTTTGCGCATGGCACAGGTTGAGACGGGCGATGAAGTACGCTATACGCAAATAAGAAGAAATCGACAGCAATAATAACAACAACAACAACAACAACAAAACTGAATAGAAGAGGCGCTCGCCAAACAGGCTGAGCTTTTGAGCTTGGTTTTTGTTTTGTTTGACTTCAGCATAAATTAGGTACAACGTGCAGGTGGCAGGTGGGCGGCCAGTTTACACGACGATCTCCCGAGACCTTAAAGATGTGCCAGACACCAACAACAACAACAACAACAATATCAACAATAGCAACAAACAAATTCGCTTTGCATTCTTTAACAGTTGTTGAAGTTGAATATAATATTAGCTGAGAGGTAAGCAATGTACGTGGCTCTATATCAGTATTGGTGTATTGCTGTATTGGTGTATTGGTATGCAGGCAGTCTATCTCGCTCGCACGCCTCCTATCTCGCTCTGTCGCAGAGATTTGTTGTTTTGAGCTGATGCTGCGCGAGTTTTGCGTATTTTTTTGGTGGGAGTTTCATTGTTGTTGTTTTTTTTTTTGCTTTTTTTTGCTGATAATTTGCACATTTTTAGATATTAATTCAGAGTCACAACTGTGAAAATACAATTGCTGCATGTTTGTGTGTTTGTACAAACATGTTTATATTAGACACACACATACACATGCTCATACGCACTGTTGCTGTTGCTTTTTGCCCACTTCGCACACATTTTATGGCTTTTCTTAAAATTGCAACAATTTGCAGGTTTTCCACCAAGAGTCTATATTACTTTTGCTTTTATTTTCTCCACTGTGTATTATTTGTGTATTCTTTAGTTGCTTTCTCTCCATCTCTCTCTCTCTCTCTCTCGTGTTTTGCATTTGAATTTAATTTATTGTTTATTATTATTGTAATAACAGCATTTCAATTCGCACACTCACACACTTACACAAAATTTCCGTTAGTTTGACGCTAATACTTAACTGCAATTGTTTACGGTTATTTAATCGCTATTTGTGTGTTCACGCTTCGTATACGCGATATACGAATACTAGCTTATTATTTGCGTGTGCCTTTTCGCTTTTGTTGTCTGCTTGCTTGATTTGATTTATTTTATTTCTCATTCGCACAGAGCGCGATATCTAAATCTGTTAGAGTGTGGACAGCAACTGGGCGATCATGCGCTCCGTTCGCTGACTCTCCATCTCTGCTTAATGAAGCTTAGCTTCGGCTTCGGCTTCGGAGTTGCCACAGCGCCCGCCAACTTTTGCGCTCATCTGGCAACCTCACGCTCACTCGCACATGCAGCGTACGAGCGATAAGAAAAATAATGTAAATTAAATTATGAACTAGTTGTAGTAGTAGTAGAGGCAACAATGGGGCACAACAACAAGCCACATGTATTCGTTACTTAGTACAAGCTGTCGGCCGTCGGCTCTCACGCAATTAGTGGGCAGCCGAGCGCTGACACAAATCCGGCTTCGGCTACGCTTGAGAATTCTCGAGAGTGGCTGGCTCACTTCGGATTAGCAATGCTCAATGCTCCCAATGTATTTTCACGCCTTTGCCTTTAGCTGTAATGCAATACATTTATGCATGTATTTATGTATGTATATATGTATGTATGTATGCATGCATGTGTGTACTGCAGTTAACCCATCAACGCATAGTTTCAACTTTAAATCACTTAATGGAGCTGTTTGTTTACAAGAAGTACAGACAGACAGATAGACAGACAGACAGACATACATCCATTTTGGGTAGATGCTTTCTCTGATTGAATTAATACGTTGATTTATGTAAATTACACTAATTCATATTACTCAATTTGCTATTTAATATTCATTGCCTGACTACTGAGGCGACGTTCTCGAGTTCTCTCAGCCAAAACGGTATTCGTTTACTTCTGGTAAAAACTTGATATTCATCGGTCGTCTTGTTGTTATTGGAAATGGTTAAGATTTATGATTTATAGCCTTAAAGTGAAGCCAGCTTTTGCTTTGAAGTTTACAAGTATTTAGTGCCTTTAAAAGTTTAAACTAAATATAGAATGGAAACAGTTAAATTTGTACGCTCTTCACATATATTTTTGTAATTAAGATTAAGAAAAAAGGCCATATTTAATGTTTGAGTTTAACAAGCGAACGAAAAACGTTTATTGCTTTTAACAATTTAAACTTTAGTCAATGAGGATTAGGCTAGCTCGGGGTCAAATCCTCATTTTAAGCTAAATTGAAGGCCTTGGTAAGTTTATCCAATAATGCTGGATTGTTTTTGGGGAACTTCTTAATTTCATCCATGACAAAAGCAACCACTAAAAGAACAGAATGATAAATGTAAACAATTATTTTTTGCAAAAAGTTCAGGACTTACATTTCTTTTCCTCCTTTGACATGAGCATGGCGAGAATGGTGAACTCATCATTTTTGCTAATTTCCAGCAGCACAGCTGCTGTTGTTGGCTCCTTGTTGGGCACATAGAAGTCATGCAATGTGCGCAACAGATCCGCAAATGTGTCCGGATCAAAGCCAGCTCCAAGTATTTTGCACAAGTTGGCAATTTCAATAGATTTCAAATAGTGATATTTCTGATTTGGCGAAAGTTCCTTCCAGGTGATATAGAACTGGGCGGTGCCGGTCGGAGCAGCCGGAACGTGCTGCAAAAAGATCGTATAAATTAATCGGATTCTTTGTAGAAACACATTATATATATACCTCCATTGAGCTGACTTCAGATTGATTAACTTGTGGTTGGGATACAGTTTTAGTATTTGTAGTGTTTAATGTAGTAGTTAGATCTAGTTTCTCTACAGCTTTGACATTCTTCTCGGTGCCTTTAAGTTTTGCTGCTTCTTGGCGGGCAGTTGCTACTTCCACAATTTTTATATTTTTACTGGATTCTTCAGGTTTTATGGTTTGGAGAGAGGCAGTTTCGAGAGGTTTGTCTGAGGTTTTATTGGCTTCTTTTGACTGAGAAGAGGGTTGCTTAGTTTCCTGAATTTGAACATCTAATTTTTGTTTGGTTTCCAAGGGTTTTGACTTGTCAACATTTTTCTGTGCATTTGCCTTTTTCACCTCCTCAAAGGGCCCACAATTGCTGTTGAAAATCTTGTCAATTTCCTCATCCGTTATGTGCAATTGCTTGGGTTCACTTTGATTGGGTCGGGGCGAAACTATGTCCACAACGGGCAATCGACGCATCGGTTTCTGTGAGCGCTTGTAAGCCGGCTTATCAAGTGGTAAAATATCAATTAAATCATCACGTGGTGCGCTAAAGTTGGGACCATTTTTGGTAGCTGTAAAATAAGTGGCAATTTAAGTATGATCTTATTGGTATTATAATGACATAAATACCAAATTTGCGTAAGCGTTCATTGATGCGTTCCAAGCTGCGCTTGGCCTCATAGTTCTTGGGATCGATGGCCAGAACAGTGGTGCAATCCTTCAGAGCTTCCATATTGTTGCCCAGTGATTCACTCGCTTGCATGCGCCGATAATAGGCCTTCACGCACAGCTTGTCCAGCCCAATGGCGACATCACAATCTTCAACGCAGCTGTCATAGCTGCGAAAAAAAATAAAATAATAAATATTTTAGATTAAGTTTACCCAAAAAAATTATAATTTCATTCTACTCACATTTCCTGCTTGAGATAACACAATGCTCTGTTTATGAAGTATACGGGATCATGTGGATAGACCTCTATGGCTTCAGTGTATGCTTCGATGGCTCGCTCATAGTCCGATTGCTTTACATAACTATTACCGCGATCCTTGATATCATTCGCTTTCTTGTGCTGCTGAGCCACTGCATCTGTGGGCAAATCCTGCTTCTCAGTTGGCGTGCTTGCAGCTGAGCCACTGGCACTACCAACATCCTTGCTTGGTTTCTTGAGCGTCTCCTCTGCCTTTGTCACATGACTGCGGACTGGCGCACTCTACATAAAAGAATAAGCATAAGTTTCGATCTCGATACAAAAGAAAATGTTTTACTCACGTTTGGTTGGACGGTCGGAGCGGGAGCATTTTGCATTGCTCGCTCCTTGCTTTTGATCTCCTTTTCCCATGAGTATAGATCCGAAACGGAGCTCTGATACTCGCATGCATTTTGGCGCACTTGCAATTGCAATTCCATTGCTTTCTTTTCGCCGCTCATTTTTAGTTGTTTTTATAAATTTGTTATTTTCTGAAAGAGCGCAAATTTTTTTAGCGTTGTCATGACAGCGCTAAACACTTAACATTTGCTGCTATGTTATTAGCAGCGCGCACTTTATGTTTTCTTGAAAATTTTTGTATATTGTCAATAAATTGATTTAATGAATACAGTTTGTAGCGCAATGTTCTCAGCGGAAATGGTTTATTGTATAATGTTGGTTTGGATAGCAAATAATTGAATAATGGTAACCGGCGAAAAACGCTTGAAACGGAGCCTTACACCTGGAAACTAAATGACAACAGAACAGCTGTTTCTCAACATATCGATGGGGGGTTGGTGTAATGCCATCGATAGGTATGCGTTATATCGATAGCTATCAGCTACAACAGTTTTCAGCACTTACTATTTTTGTTTGCGTTGGGAAACCGGATGGTGTAAAAATTATTTGTTTATTGATATACGGCTGCAGTGATAAAAACACAATTATTGGGACACAATTAATATGCTGAGGCTACCAAGCTTAATTGTGGCCGCCGAAGCGGCCACCAGTAGACGTAAGTAGGTAACAAGTGCGGTAGTTGTATTAGTTGTTTGTTATATAAAGTAACGTTTAATTTGTTAATACGCAGTTTTGCCAACAATGCAAAATGGAATACCAAAAAGGAGTCTCACTATGAAGTGCTGAATGTGAGCAATGATTGCACAAAGCGGGACATACGAAACGCCTATCTCAAACTCTCCAAACAGGTGCAACATGTGAAATTAGCTTTTCACTATTGCTTATTGCTAATCCTTTATTATTATATTTTTTATAGTATCATCCAGATGTAAAGTCAAATGCCGCAAATGCTGAGAAAACGGCGCGTTTTGTGCAAATAACAGAGGCATATCAGACGCTGATGAAGACATCGACACGCAAGGATTACGATGCTAGTTTAATCTGGAATCCAGGAGGCTCTCGGGAAACAATTCAGCCCTGGGAAGTTAGGACCACTTATAGCTCGGATCCGGGCCCCTATTATGGCATAAAGGGCATAAGTCGCGTCTCAAACTGGCAGGTGGCTTTATTTCTAATATCGCTGGGGATTCTAGGCGCGTTCTTTGGATTCAGTTCTGCCAAGTGAGTGACAAATTAAATACTGCAAATACAAATTAAATACTTTAACTATCGCCTTGCAGACATTCGTTTGAGCTGAACCGTCACGTACAGGATGAAATCTCAGCGGAGGCGAATTCTCATCATGCGGCTGTTGTCGCCGATGCACAAAAATATGGCAATCAGGAGCAGGTGCGACGCATGGTCGAGCGTCTGGCCAAGGATCCCTTGGGCCAAATTGTAGCCAAATAAATATTAGCTTGTTATAAATTGTTATTTGTAAATTTGTTGTATTTTTGAGAAACTCTTTAGAATAAAAAGTATAAGAAATGGATAATAGCCCAAAATTGTTCTTGTTTACTCGTCTCTTATAGCGATTTCTTCTTGGGCTTAGAGAAGATCCATCTCTTGGATGACTTTAAAGGGTTAATCAAATATGCGAGCTATCAAAACTTGCAATTGCTGAAGAAAAAGATCAATACCGATTGATCACTTTAGGAGCTATCAGTGGCAATGTCACAGTTGATGCCCTGATAAGTGGTATTCTTATAGCAATTGTGCCAAATTATTCCATGGTGGCTGTTGGTACAATAAATGTAGAACCTGGTAAGCAAATAACTCGCTGTATCATCTATCAAATATATTATTTCTAATTTCTATTTCTACAATAATTAAAATGGTGTATGGGGCAATAATTGGCAATAATGTAAACTGGTTTGACCATACTCAAAAAAGTCAAAATGCTAATTCGTCCTTCAAATAAATGAAAATCAAGTAAATGTGTAAATAAATAAATAAATATGTAAAGAATGTGTATTCTAATTTTGAATTATTACATGAAATTAGTAATTTTTGATTGAAAGTATAATATAATATATAATAAAGTAATATATAAAATGAATTACAAAATTCGTCCTATTTCTACTCCAAACATATAATCCGAAAGTGATAATATCTTGAGTAAAAAATATGACTTCGTTTGATATATCTTAGGTATTGTAATTGAGAGAAAGAGCATCTTGAGAATATCTTACCAAGTAGAAGTTTTACTTAATTTATAAACAAGAATTAGTTACTTATTTGCGAACACATATCCATAGTTCTCAAATCCATTATATATATATATATATATATATATATATATATATATATAGATTTGACTTGTAGTTTTGATCAAGAATATATATATATATCAATATACTTACTTGTGCACAACATTATTACACCCTATTTCCAATTTACCTTGTTAATGGTTTCAGAGTAAAAACATACCTTAAAAAACGTCTGATTTAATTTGTATTTTTTAAACTATTTATTTTTTCTTTGAGCAAATTGGAACACTTAAAATAATGTCGCGTCATGCGAACCTAATTACATAAATATTTATATAAATTGTACTTTTTTTCTTTTCTAATTTTTTGCTACTAGATTAATTGAAAGCACATCAAGAATGAAATGAACGCACGATACGCAAACGTAAAGTATATATATATATATATATATATATCTATATATATATATAATAATAATAATAATATATATATATATATATATACATATATATATTTGTACATATATATAACCCGCCACCGATTCTACAAACATAAAAATCACATATTTTCAATAAAATGCATAATTGCTCGGAGAGTTTACAGCATTTACAATAAAGACTTTGGTTTAGTGTTGACCACCTCCTTTACCAGCATGGAAACGCGCAAATGTGGCTCGGCTGGCTTGAAGACAACAACACCATCCGGCTTATAGTCCGCATACTTAAGCTGGTAGACCTCGTGGAAGCCCAGCTTCTCCATGACCCGCGCCGAGTAATGACTGCTGCAGAGGACGTGGTAAACGTTTATCTGATTCTCACGCATATACTCGTAGGCTCGTTCCGTTAAACGGCCTGCAATGCCCAGACCACGATAATTGCTATTCACGGAGAGGATTTTGCCGTCGAGTATGACATTCTCATTAGGATACAAATCGAATATGTCGAACTCCTCCTCTATGTGGTCCATAAGACCGAGTATCTTTTTGAATTTGGGATGTTCGCAGTCATCGGCTGCCTTCTTAGCTGGCTCATCAGTTGGCGACTGTAAACAGTAAATCAAAAAATTATTAAAACATGTAAGTTGAATATGTTGCTAGAACTATAAAGTTATATTTATTTATAATTAAATATATGTTTCCTTAATATACGACATAAATTTATTTATTGATTTCATAACTAAACATTTTTATTTTTTTATGATTATAATATCATAAACAAGATATGATTAAAATAGTTAGGCAGATTCAAATGAATGATAAATCAATATAGAAATTAGTGTTAAATATATATATATGGTTTTTAGTTAAATGAATTCTCCACTTACTGGTCGCCGCATAAGTCCATTGATGAAGACGCCAATGATTTCGCCATTGCGGTTGACCGCTTTATATGAGCAATTGTCCTTGAGTGGTTTCACTGAGAACTGTTCCAGTTGATAGCACTCACCGAGTTCAAGAAATTTATTCATCGGTTCATCCTGAAATTAAGATATTTATGCTAATCAGTTCGCAATCAAAACGAAACAAACTAAAAAAAAACAAAACCCGATTCGCAAAATGAATCAACTCGCGCAGCTTGTTTGTTCTTTGTATTGCTGACTGTTGTTGTTTGTTGCTTAAATTTTTTTTTATTACATAGATATTTGGCAACCAGAAATTGGTGCGCACCGCGCATGCAGATCAGGTTCTCATCATGTTTCCACTAATCATGGCTGGCGAATCTAATATTACGCGACAAGTATTTAATTGACAGATGAGATTGATTGCATTTATGAATTGCAAACAATTTGTTTTCTAGGCAATTACGCGACACGATTAGAATTATAATAAAATGATTTATGCGCGCACACTTGCCAATTTCAAATCTTTCCGATCGGCATAATTTTTTTAATTTATTGCAATGCAAAACGGAACCGAAGTCACTGTCAGTCAGTCAGTCAGTCAGTCAGTTAGTCAATCAGTTAAGCAGTCAGTAAGCCAGGTGTGGGCTGCAAATGTGATTTGTTGATTGTATATTTGAGATGTTTGCGTCTTATTTTATGGTATTTTAATTGGAGTGGAAATTGGTCACGCCTCTTATGCAAGTTTAATTCAAAAATATCGCGATATTTTAGTCGATTGCAGCAGAGCGAAAACGGTTCAAAGTCGTCATAAACATGACTTCTTTAAACTGGTTTAGATATAAAGATATGCGTTGATTAAAAAAAAAGAGAAGGTACAAAAACTTAAGGGATTTCCCTATGAATCAGTTATCTAAAAAGCAAGGATAAGGTTCACTAACTTGACGTACTCAGAGAACATAAAACAGATGCAAAATAAACAAGTTTAAATACCCAATGCATTCATTTAACTTTTTAATTCATTCAAGTGGGATTTTTTGAATTTATTTGTAAGCTTCACGAAGCTAATCTTGCGCTAATGCCACTAATTAATATTTATAAGAAATTTATTAAGAATTTTGGCTTGGTTTTGACTAGTATCGAAAGGCGACTGCACATGAATCACAATTTGCATAACAATAGAGTGCTGGGACATACAAACCGAAACGAAAACCTACCTTAAAAAAGAAAGTCTTTAGCATGGTTAGAATTGCCTCAGTGTCCTCCGGCTGCACCAGTTCAATGGTATACGGGCATTCCGTGTCCGCTGTTGTTGTTGTTGTTGTTGTAGACGACATATTGAGCACGTCCAATTTCTGAGTCAAACGGGCGATCGGATATAAATCGTTCAGCTGTAGACGAAACAAATCGTTAAAATTCACTAGCAATTCACATATAAGCGTAATAGTTGATGTATATAGTATATATATATATATATATATATAATGTATGTATATTCCGTATGTCTAGATTTATTATCGTTATTTATGGCTCTTAGATGAAAGCCAGACATTTTAATTTGCAGCACATGTGTTTTTCCACGACAGCACTTTTCACTTGCATTTCCATGACCATTACCAATTTCATGGCCGGCGGAAAAGCGAGCAAGCAAACAATATTTTTATTTGCTTTTCATGTACACTTTTGACAGATCGCATAAATTATGGTCCTACACTTAATATTTATACTTGGCGTAAATGACGGAAAAATGGAAAACATATCTGTTGGGGTAAGTGAGGAATATATAGTCTTAGCCATTAGTAACTTGACAGATATATAACTTTTTAGGGCTGCTCGAAAGCTAAATAATTGGTTGAAATTGATTAAATATTAAATAGATGCTTGTAATACCCTTTACTATATTATTTTATTAATTCTATGTTAGCATTTTCAATAAATATTGACATTTTTAGTTTTAGCTGAAATTTGTTCTAACGTATATGTGTATATTTTCAGCATTTAAATTTTTAGATTACAATAATCACAAATATATATATAAGTAAAATAATCACTTATAATTCAACAAAATAATATTTGAATATTATTACTTTATTTAAAGTGGTTAATAAAAACTGAAAAATGTATAAATTTACAGTTTTAACTGGACTTTGAGCACTATTTATTTTAGTTTTCCTTTCAAATTTTGAATTTGTGTTCATTTTTTTAAGCAATTCGGTTTTTAAATTACAGTTGCAATAAAATTAATTTTTTTTTTTTAAATTAAATAAACGTAAGTGAATGTTAAAAAATGAATGTGCAAAAAAACCAATTAAGAAATATAAATAAAGAAACTCTAAAGATATTTGAAACTATTAGGAAATACTACAAACTATGCCTAACTGTTAAATCTATTGAGTCTTATTCATATGAAAAGAACGTGTTATTTATTTAACTAACAATATGATTATATGAACCTATTAGATCAATAAGCAAAACTTTATGACTTATTTGAAGTATGAATTTGTGCTCAATATTTATTTTTACTGTTAGCATCACACTGTTAATGTCAAATGCACTTATAAGCCAACTATCTAAATGCTAAGAACCCTATTCTCATATAAGAGAAGGTAATTTTAAGCAATTGGTTTTATTCGTAGTTTTAAGAATACTTCTTATTCAGTTCATTGAAAAACCAAGAGCAACAATGTTATTTCAAATATTTGGCAAACAATTTGATTTAATTGCAGTTGCGGTGCGTATTTAATTTAAATTGGCATTTCAAAGCACCAGCCCCTCAATTTATGCACATGCATATATATGTAGTACTCAATTTAGAAAATGTTTACGTTATCATAATTCTTCTAAGCTATTATTGGCTCACACACCCTCTATATTTATGTGCGCGTCTTTGGCACTGAAAGTGGAACCCACGCAAACGGGGCATGTTTATAGTAACGATTACTATATTTACGTATTGGGTTTGGAGGTCGATCAACTACTACAACTACTGTAGGGTATCTATGTGGTATGCCACACTTACCGCACATCTGGAGTCAAGGATTCGATGATTGCTTTGCAGCATCGGCTGCTCTCGCATATTTTCCACCTCCATATTGATGTTTTTTTAGTTATTTACTTTATTAAGAACTTTTGATTCTTTGTGTGATGCGTGAGAAAATTTTGAAATCAAAAGGAAAATACGTAGAAATTTTTGTTTTTGTTTTCAACAAAAAATTATTAATTAATTATTGCTTTTTGGCGCGCGCGTTTCTGTAGTATTCTGGTTGGTTCTGTTTTTGCGGCGTTTGTTTATTTGCCAGCGAATTTGTTATTTATTGTTGTTGTTTGATTTATTTATCTGTGCCCCTTTTTTTCTTCGAGCACATTTGTATAGCTAAAATTATCAACAACTGACAGTTACAAATACCGCTAATTTTTAACACAATTCAGCTGATCACAGAATCAAACGAAAAAGCGAAAACAACACATTTGATTGAAGTGTGTTGATTGAGGTCCTTTCGGACGTGTATTGTTGTTGTTGGTGATTGTTGATTTGCCTCGCGGCCTTTAGCGAGCTTTAGCTTCCCTTGTGCAAACAATGAATGCCAAGCATCGCAGCTGTTTGCACTTTATATACTGGGTGTTGGGCAGAGTAACGTATACGCAGTGTGGTCTGAACCTGAACCCGAACCCGAAACGACTACAAGCCAGCCAGAACGTGAGAGTGCGATAGCAACCGAGCAAGCAGGCAAGAGTGACAACAACAATAACAATGGCAACGTAGGATGGAGAAGACGGCGAAATTTATTAAATCTCTCTCTTTCTCTCTCTCTCTCTCTCTCTGTCTGTCTGTCACTCTCTTTGGCAGGCGGTGACGACTGGATCTAGTTCCGTTTGTTGCCTGCTGCCTGCCGATCGCAACTGAGCACGAAGCATGAGCATACGAATGGCCGGACATAACAAAAGCAAAAGCTAAATACTTTTTGGATACTGCTGCAGGCAGCGACGCAAGCAGCGGCGTAGGCGCTTCGCTTAATTCTCTCTTTGCAAAAAACACACAGCTGTTTGTCTGTGTGGGTGTGTATGTGAGTGTGTGTGTGCAGATGAAGGTATTGGCAGAGATAATAAGAGTAAAATTTGCATTTGGTGTGGGTTCCACACGAGCGGATTAGGCAAATTAAGCAAATTGCGCTCGTATATTTCACTGTTAAAAGAAAGCTCTCTCTCTCTCTCTCTCTTTATTTATCTCTCTCTGTCTACCTCACAGCTGTTGTTTGGTGAGGCTCATAGAACGAAAACAGTGACGGGAACTTGGCGTCGTGACAGGTTTGTGAATGGCTATTGTTGATCAATCAAAAAAAAAAAAGGAAAAAAAACGCTGCTTTCCGGCTGCCTGATTGGAGTTGGCCGGAAGGCTGGAGGTCAACTTTTACCGGTGCGTTCTGGTTTGAGGAACCGTTTTGAGTAAATTGAATTTAGTACATATGTCGTTTTTGTTAATTGCACTTTGAATATGATCATTAATTGTATTTAAGTTGAATGCGCCCGAATTGTGCAATGTATGAAAGTAACTGAAAATAATTGCATATATTATATGTAGCAAAAAAAAAGGAATTTTTGCGAAGCTAACAGATTGCATTATTATGCAAACAAAGCCATTCTCAATTCCACTCAATATGGTCACCCATACCAAGCAGTTGCTGCTCTCGCAAATATTTACGGCCTGTCAATCGGAGGGGAGAAGATATGTATGCAGATCGACTGCTATCTGCTATCTGTTTATAATATAAATACGCTCCGCAGAGGCAAACAGAGCGCATTTCACAGCGACGACAATTCTCGAGATGAAGGTGGAGACGGAGGTCAGTTGCGTTGGGTGTGTTTGCATTAGCGACAACGATGACGACGACGGCGACGACGACAGCAACGACGTCGTCCGCACTGCTTCGAGTGGCGTTTTTTTTCTTTTTCTTTTTTTGTATTTAATTCTTTTGTTTTCTTTTTTGCTAGCTTTGTTTTCGATCCCAGATTTTTGTTTACATTGACGGTCGTGCGCTCTCGTCAATTACCCGACAGCTGAAATAAAAAAACTGCCCGCCAATTGCTGTCTGCGCATAAATTGGTTTAAAATATTTATAAATATTGTTTATTGAGTTGTATCTATTTTTTTTGGCTGCGACACGTTGGCTTATTGACTTTATGCGCCAGAGATTTTTAATGATTATTTTCATTTTCATATTTTTTTTATACCTATTTAATTATTCTGATTAGCTACGTTCGCGCTTTTTTTTATTACTGTAATAGGTTGTCGCCGATGAGCACGTGAGTGTTATTTATGGCTTGTTCATATCTGTCATACAATTATATATACACTCATGTATGTGGTTTTAAGTTAGTCACATTGGAAAACTCAATACAGCTCTTGACAAATTTGCGGTTAGCCTGTGCGCTGAACTGAACCAGTTTTGTTATAATTTGTATTTCTGTTGTTGTTGAGCTGTGGAGTTCTTAATTTCTTAATGATTGTGCTTATATAATATATATATATATAATCAAATGGCCAAGCCTTCTCTCTGCACCAAATCGGCTTATTGTCTTTCATTGTGTTGCAATGCATGCTGCTGCCACTTTGATGTGGTCAACTGCAGGTGTTAAGATCTTATTCATGGCTGGGCTTCAGTTGCCTTAATTAAGTTAATGTGGTTACAAAATTTTTTGTGTTTTGTGCATGTCATCCATGTGGACATCAAATAAACAATTACTATTACTATTATTAATCATTTTTGTGTTTAAACAGGTGGCGCATTTTTATTACGTATACGTTACTTTGCAAAAGCCAAGAGGCAGAGACACATGGAAATGATTATAAAAAAAGCAGGGAATAGGAAGGAGAGAGAGAGAGAGCGGAACCTTTGGTCAACATTTTTTCCATTTCCCCAACTTGGTTAAAACTCAACCGGTTTTCAAAAGCAAAATAATTTTGACTAGAGTTTGTTATCTATTTTAGGAGTACATTTAAAATTAGAAAGATTATTTTTTATAGAGAGAAAGAGTTGAAGTTTGAGACCCATATTAAGAGGGATGACAAGAGAATGAGTCTTATAGAGAAATAAAAAGGAAGGTTACAATGAGATTTACAGATAGATGGAGAGAGAGTCTTACAGAGAAAGAGAGCAACACTGAGAATGAAAATGGATGTGAGAGAAGAAGGATGAGGAAGATATACCAAGAGATTTGAAGAGATCGAAAGAAATAGAGAACCTTAAAGAGAGACTTAGATCTATAATAAGATAGAGGAAGAGTGAGAACGAGACTCGAAGAGATAGAAAGTAAGAGGGAGAAAACCAGATACAGAAACTTATAGAGAGATATAGAAGAAGAGAGAGAAAAAGTCTTATAGAGAAAGAGAGAGAGAGAGAGAGAGAGAGAGAGAGAGAGTGATTCTGAACAATAACGGTGATATTTGAAGTAAAGGAAAGTTGAAAAGTATGAGAAATACATAGAGAGCATACGACGAAGAGTTCCAATTCAATATATTGCTAATATGAAGCATACGAGTGACAGTTTTTTTCTAATAATATATTACAAATATAAAAATATTACAAAAAAAAAACGAAAGAAATTATTATCCACTAAAACGTGTGATTTATGTGTGGTGTGGAAAGTAGTCTTCCAAATATACTGTACAATGGCAGATAAAATTTAGAAAAAAAAACTGTTTGAATTATTTAACAAAAATACAAAGTTAATACCTGTGTAGAAACCCGGTGTTAAAACCAGATAGCATGAGATTTGCAACAATTATTTTATATTGTTGATTATATCATAAGAAAAATGTTAATTTAGAATTCGCATTTTAAACGTGTTAACGGGGAATTCTGCGTATATCATAAAGATTTTCAAGATATGATTAGCGAATTATTTAGGTAGCCAGTTGATATGGGTTTTGAGCAAATTCCAGCTGGCTTCTGACTGCTCCCAAATTAGCTTGCTTATGCGTTTCACAAATTTGAACATTTCTAGGTTTTTCACTGATTGCGTAATCATTTTAGTTGCTCAATTGTGAACGCAACTCTAATTTGGGTTTCTAATGCGGCCATAAATTGCATTGTCTGAACAATTCGCATGCAAATTTTCATACTCATTTTCATTTCGAATTTCCGCATGATTTGCTGTCCCTGTGTGTGTGTGTGGGTGTGTGTGTGTGCTATGTTTTTCGCATCGTCATGTGACTAATGAGTTGCGAGCTATACAATTTACGACTTCAACACCCACTTCGACGGAGCGACTATTAAACTATGTGTGTATGATTTATATATTTTTAATCACATCTGTCCAAAGTTTGTGGCTCGTGTTGGCACGTAATTAAAAGCTAGCTGCCATTAATAGATATATACTGATTGCCAAGTTGTATATGTTCTGCTCGCTGCGACTCACAGTTCGTTGTCTTAACTTTATTTTAATTATTCAGTTAGTACTTCAATCATTCAATTTTCAAGTTGTGCCTGCAGTTTTAATTTGAACATACTCTGACTGGCACACGCTTAACGTCGATCTACCGAATAGTTTAAATGCTTTGCCATATCCATAATTATTAAGACATTAACAGTGTTTAAATGTGCACTTTGAGCAATTTGGTTGAGCATTGCATACAAATCGTAGTTAAATAGCTAACACACTTGCCGACACTCGTTCAACCATTAAGTTTTTATTTTTACTGCACCCGTGAGACACTTATTATTATTAATCGTTATATCAAAATTCCATCAGCAGTAGTAAATTGAGTGTATAATATGTAAACACAACTTTTGTGGACACCCTGAGAGAAATAGAGTTGAAACTTGGAACACATACTAGTCTGTGCCCACGTCAGACAAAGTGTAGAAATAAAAATCGATAAAAATCGAAAAAAAAATCGATAATCGCGAATCGATAAAGCCACACATCTCCAGATTGGGTTTGTAGGTTGTTGACGATGAGCTTAAAATATCGGCATATATCACCACCAGGCCCCCGCAGGTCT
This sequence comes from Drosophila glabriapex, assembly GCA_035042305.1. Classification (NCBI taxonomy): domain Eukaryota; kingdom Metazoa; phylum Arthropoda; class Insecta; order Diptera; family Drosophilidae; genus Drosophila; species Drosophila glabriapex. Next base: position 19,922,368 of record JAWNLN010000046.1, read on the forward strand.
TCCGCAGTTTTTGAGTACGCGCTGCCAAATTAGGGAGGGATATTACAAGTATGCGCCTTTAATAACCGATAACAAATTTGTACGGCCACGCCCATAATCGGCAATGCCGATATTTCGATCGATAAACGATTTTAAAGATAGAGTGACCAAACTTTGGAGGTAACTTGCTGGTAACCTCCTGCAAGGATAGGCATATATTTTTGGACCACACCCACACCCGACTCCTCCAGGAACTACCTGTTATCAACTGGTATTACGTATGGTATCAAAGTATTTCGCAGTCGTTCGCTCTTGTTAATATATGATTGGAGAGTGGTGAGAAAGGTTTTTAGATCATGGGAAAATAAAGCCAAATTGTTTAAAACTGTAGAGAAAATATAGACAAAGAATGAGTCTTAACGATAGAGACAGAGTGGAAGCGAGAGAGCTAATGAGATAATGAGACTTATAGATGAATAGAGATGGATATATAATTTGTACAGTTTCAGAAAAATTTTAACACTCTAACACTTATTTGTGTGCAAATAATTTAATATTTCTATTAAATGAATGCAGTCGCGCTAGAACAAAGGGTACTTAATCAAATAACTCAGGCAAAGATTGATAGTTACAGTGTTTCAGCGATTGAAGGTCAAGCATGAAGCTTGACATATATTAAATTAACTTGTTTCCATTTGTAACAGTATGCAATTTATAATTAAATAGAAGTATGCAAATCCGCTTGCATCGAAAGTCAAGTTAAATTTGCTGATCGGTGATTATTAATTATTAATAGCTAAGAATATTATATATATAGTGTTAAATTAAAACATGCTACTGTAAAAGCAAACAAATCTAGAAAATTTAGCTTTTGTGATGCTTCGACTAATGAATACTCTCAAAATAACTAAACTAAATGTTAACCAAATGTTATCAGTAAGCAGACAATACATTTATTGTCTTCTTAGAGATGGTATATTAATTAACAGAGCATAACAACAGAATGGTGGATCACTATTAATCACTGTTAACTGCTGTATAAATGAGTAACGGACCAATTTAATCAGTTACCACTGTTAACAGCGCAGCATTTGAGGAAACTTAGTGAAAGATTAATGGGAACCTTCCGAATCTATTTCCATATGTGTGTTAACAAACAATTAATTTGTCGTTTACGTCAGACATATGCATAGATTAATATATATGGCATATTAATTTACCATAAATCATTATTAATAAATAATCAAGTTTCTCTACTGGGAAATACTTTTTACACTTCTGTGTAAAGGTGTGTGGCGAACTATTAAGGTAAATAAAGTAAACTTATTTAGAGTCGGAAATATTCCAGAAAATCATATTAGAGGGCGTGAAAAGACTATTCGTTCCTAACAGTTATGTCATAAATTAAACAAAATTATATAAAGTCTATAATAAATGTCTTATTACAAGTTACGGACCGTAAATTGAAGAATATATAAAATTCTAGTAGCAAGTTGTATAAGGCCTGTGACTTTCCGACAGGTGTGTAACTGTATTTGGGTATGTATGTGTGCGTGTGTGTGTGTGTGTATCTGTGAGCTTGTGCTTGACAAAGCGGAATTGATTTGTCCCCACACCAGAGGGTGTGTGGGGGGTGTAGTGCCGGACAAATGGCCCACGGTCGGTTGGAGTTGGAGTAACCGCCGTCTCAGTCGATATTGTTCGTTTGTTGGCTGTTGGCTGTTTGTCGTGTGTGGCTTAAAGTCAACATTAAATGCTGAACGTGACTTGAAATTGAAAGCATTGTTGTCCTCCGCCGGTGTGAGTGCTGCCGCCCACAGAGCGCTGTTGCATGCGACTCCGATGCATTCATTGGCAACAGGCCAACTTTGGCAACTTTTTAGTTTTTAGTTCTCAATTAAAAAACAAAATAGTAAGAAAAAATAAAAGTTTATCTTAGGCATGATGAGCATTAAATACCCTTGTAGACCTGCATTTTTTTTGATTTATAAGTCCCTTAAAAATCATCATCATCGCATTATCTCCTGTGTCCTGTCTATAACAAAGATTAACATATGTCAAGTCAAGATTGCCTCAAAGCTGAGGGAGTTTCTCGAATATATTATATATATATATATATATATTATATTAATCAAGAATAAATATACTTAATGGAGACTTGTCCTTTAAGGCGTTGAATATCTGAAACATAAACATAATAAAAAATACACTCTGCAAGGGAACAAAAACTTGGTAAACACCACAGTCTTATTAGCGTGCACCGTGAGTTAGTTTCAGTGGGTGTTCATTGATTCTTGGCCATAATTATCTCCGCCCCAAGACGGCAGCATTGATTTTTGTTTTTTGTTCGCTGTTTTTTCATTTGTTGTTGAACAAAAATTATAGCTCACATTCTAAAGACATTAAAATGCTTTTATCTCGCATCGATGTCATAATAAAATGCACGTTTGCAGCAATAACTGCGACCATTAAACTATTATTAACAATAAATGGTCCATTCGATCTGGGTGCTCTTGAGTGGATAAACAAAAGTACCAGTCAAATCCAGCATTAAACTTGCTTATTCAAAATCTACTAGCGATTTGTTGTTTTTTCTTCTTTTTTTTTTTGTAGCACATGGAAGGCAATAAAAATTCATTAGCGGCTAGTTTATTAAACTGCACCCATAATATTCAACAGTCATACGATATACTCTATGTATATATATATATATATGTATATTACATGCAGGGGAACTGTATTTCCATAAACAAAACAATTTGATGAGGGAACCTACAAAATGTGTGTCATCTCTCAATAGGCTTGAATTATATCATTGTTATTGCGTAGATAAACGGAATACTCTATAATATAAACTATTTGTACTGTGCTCCTAGTGCATTGATAAACTTTAGCTAATAAACTTTTTTAGTTATTCAAGTGGGACGTCAAGCAGCTGCTGCTTTCTATCGATATAAAGCTGGGCAGACAAGCCAAATATCTTTAATTTGGCTATAATCAAAAATGATGTAAGCAAGTAAAAGCCTTGGCTAAGAATATATTTAGAATAATGACCGGTCTCTTGACAGGACATTGTCGACTCAGAACTCTGACGATTTTTTGACAATGAGAAGGAATCATTATCATAGCAGACTGTGTCGTCTTAGCCAGAAGAAGATGTAGTATCCTGAGGAAAAATGTTTTAAACTCGATGGAAGTAGAAACCCTCAATCCGAAAAATATTCTAGCATTCTTGAAGCAATTAGGGTTGATTTAAGAGCTGCGGGGGCACAAAATATTAAGTCCCTCCCCACAATAACAATAATATAACCCTGACCTTTTAAATTCATATTATGTTTTTATATCTTTATTGCATATCCAATTTGGCATCACATTCACACATCTGACACTAAACGGCCGCATAACTATATAAATATTACCATCAAGAAAGTTTAACAAAATGTAATTTGGCTGTCAGTCGTAATGCATAAATTGGCGTGCATTTTGTGCGAAACAAATCTACATAGAATAATTTATTCATTGTCGTATTTGCATTTGCATTTGGGGTAGACAGAGCCACAGAGCTTGGAATAGGATTACGAGAGCTGTCAGTATCAAAAGCAAATTAAAAGACACAACAACAAAAATCAAATAAGAACTTTGTAGTTCAGTGAGCTCAACGACGAGATACCTTCAAACCAGCTGTGAAATATATTACTACAGCTCTATTTTATTATTAGTAATGTAAGATTGCAAACGTAAATAGTAATTCAGGGTATGTCAATAATATATCATGCTAAATTCAATATCAAATGGTAGGCTCTGACTTTAAAGTTTTTGATTTGATTGCTATCGGAAATAGATATGTATCGGTATTTGGGAAGTGGGTGCAGCTATCGGTTAAATAAAATAAACAAGATATGCGCTTGGTAATAACACTGAGCAGACAAGTTGTTTGCCTTGTGGTAATAAATAACTTTTATAGCAAATTTTATATCTCACTCTCTTAAAATCTTAGATATCCGTGTTTGATCGAGAATATATATATATTTATATATACTTTATGAGGTCGCAGAAGCTTACTTCCTGCACAACTCCAATATATCCCTTTTAAATATTTTTCATGCCTCGGACATGCATAAAAATCTCACCATGCAAAACTGCATGCTGTGCGAAGTGGTAAATGGAAATGGATGTGCTGTGTAAGAGAGCTTAAAGCTCAATTAAAATGGAATGCTGCAAAAAAGAAGGATAATTCCCTATATATGCGACAGTTGCTGCACCAGTTGAAAATCTGTCGGCCATTGTTGTTGTGGCTGTTGTCGCTTTTGCACAGATGCCAACTCAGCGCCAGCTAATCTGGCAGCATATTGCCAGCAAAACTCGCATGCAATCTCCTCCCTCCCCGCAGGAGCGCTCACAACCGACAACAATACGCATACGCCACCCTGCACGCCCCCAGGCACACAAAAGCAAACAGACAGCAGCTAAATTGTTGGCAGGAAGCCAGCGAGGCAGCCAGGCAGCCAGGCAACTGGCGCACACCACTGAGCAGCATCGTCATCATTGTCGGGAACATCATCATGATGATAATTCTCTTTTTGCCGCTTGGCTGAAGTGCAGTAGCAACAAGCTGCCTCGGGACTTGCTTTTAATACCCTGTGAAATGCTTCTCATCAAGCTGCCTGTAACAGTCAGAATGAGACATCTCAGTTCCTTAAATAAGTCAATCTAGAGAGCTGTAACTTTTAGTGCAGATTTAAGTACTTTATCGATGGCTTATCGATAAATATCGATTTTAGCTTCGCTTTGAGTTAGGAATTTTTCATTTTGTCCAGGTTTACTCTGACTGAATGCATATTGTTTTTTTATATATATGATTCAATATTTGTGTGTTTAGTACGCCAATCCCAGCATATATATACACATGTACAGCGTACTGTGCAATTTCAATAATATTTATGCAGGGTATCTCCACGTTCTACTACTTGTTGTTATTTGTTCGCTGTATTCTGCCCGTGTTGTTGGCGCCATTTTGCTGTTTGCCTTTCCTCTTGTAATAAAATGAAATCCGGCATGCCGTTTCCTTTGGCGCAGCTGCTGTTGAGTATTTGTTGCTGATGCTGTTGTTGTTGTTGTTGTTGTTACTATTGCTGTTGTTGCTGACGGTGTACTAATGATAATGGCATTCAACAGAATAGACTCCTGGCTGCTGGCTGGCAAGTCCTCGACTTGCTACAAAGTATATATTTTGCATTTAAATGCTTGAAAATTCAACAACTCAACTGGAGGGAAGTAAACTTGATGCTCGCTGGGGAGCTGATTCTTCAGACCCATCCACGACCCCCCGTACCTCCTGAGGGGTGTCCTGTTGACAGGCAACATGAGCTGCTGCTGCTTGTCTTTTGTTGACAGATTGATTTTGATGTGTTTTTATTGTCATTGTTATGTTTCTATCACGATGGCATCAGACAAGGACCATCAGGTCCTGCTGAATACTGATGCTTGCCTTTGTTTATTGTTGCCACATTGAAGTACCTCTGAATTGGCAAACATTTTAGCTTAATTGGTTTTTGTGCCAAAAGGCGCTTAAGCAATTGGATTATACCGTTATTTAATTGGACTTGTATTAATTGTTCCGACTCAATGCATATTTGCAAATCAGCAAAAGGCAGAAAGCAGACCCATAATAAATCCGAGGAACTGAACCCATTTGTATCGCCTACAAAACTTATTCAGACTTTTATATGCAGACTCATTTATTTAATTGCATGATAAATGATTTTAAGCATTCTGCTGCCATTTTGCCAACTGTGTGCATATTTCACAGGCCACAGAGCAAACAGCCATTTATTCGCAGAAGCCTTGGAGTTCCTTTCAAACCAAGTTTCGCCCGTCATTTTTATTAATTTGCAGCGCTCGAAATGCACATTGAAACTGGAATTGTGCTTTAAATAGCCTCACAGCCTTTATTTGCAATTTTCATTAATTTAAGAAGGTCTAACAGATGTTCATGGTCCTCATGCTTCATAAATTTAAAAATGTCCAACACATTTTGCTGCCTTTTTCTGTTATTTTAAGAAATTTGAGAAGGTCCAAGAGATGTCCATTCATTTTGTAATAAGATATTACTTCATAAAGTTTGCACTTACTTACTTACTTACAACTCAAGTGAGGTTTAAAAATTTAGATTTGATTTTCTTTAATTGTAAATAATGCGATAATATTTAAAAATATGACGTAAATTTCAGTGCTCTTAGTCGATTTTCATGAATTTGAGAAGGTTCAACACATGTTCATAACTGGTTTAAAGTTTGCACTTTAATAAACCCAAGTAAAGATTACAGGTTTTCATCTGTGATTCACCACGCGTATCTAATATATCCCATGAATTTCGAAAATACTTCATTGAGTCATCAAGTCATTCCTAAGTAAGAATTTTATATAATAAGATAATATTTAAATATATTTTGGTTCAATCAAATCTCTTTTAAGTTCAGCTTTCTTTTTTCTTTAGTAATAATTGTATTTAATACGATCATATTTAAAAATGTTTTAGTACTGTCGAACCTTTGTAACCGGAACTTGCCTTAGTCAAAATGTCTGTAACTTGAGACCAATTAAGTGGTCAAATGGTCAAAATCGAACTAGTTACGAATATATAACTCACTTTAACACCCATTACCTCTAAAAAGAATTTAAGTAAGTTTTTGTGTTCTTTAATATGAAACATGAGTTGGAGTCTCTTAAGTTTATATATGGAAAACAAGAGAAAAGAGTTGATCCAATTACAGCTTTGTCCTTTGGTCCCGGAAGCCAATTACAGTTCGGAATTGTCATGACTGCATTTTATTTGACACACACGCAACCTTCATGCACACACACACACACACTGAGAGACTGCCCTCCTCATCTGTCATTTATTTGAATTCAATTACGTGGGAGAATCGTAGAGGGAGACAGGCAATGAGCAAACTGGGATTCGGATTAAGCTCCAGCATTTCAACTTTGTTTTTGTGCCGACCAACTTTATTGAAGCGTGTAAAACACAACAAACTCGTAACATGAAATCCAATCAAATCGATACAAAAAAAAGAAAGGGACAGGGAGCGATTCAGAGACGAAGAGAGAGAGAGAGAGAGAGAGAGAGGGCGAGCTCAAAAAACTGGTAGGGATTGGGGTTGGGGGGCGTATACGCAACTCGAATACCAGTCAATGTTAAGGCTGGTCAACTGGACCTGGACTTGAATATATCTCTTTAGCAACTGGAATTTCTTCTTTGGCCCCCTTTTTTTGCTGGCTCAAATCAATTGAAATAAATTCCGAGCGTGTGTGGTTATTTGTGTGTGCGTGCCTTGTATGTTTTTGCTCTGATTTCCAGACACATATATATACACATATATATATAAATATGTATTTGTTGTTGCCCTTTGTGTTCGGTCTGAAGGACTTTGATTTTCATGGCTTTTACAGCGTACGTGCGGATTTTATTACCACATCTGTGTGGTTTGCACATTTGTCGCATTTTGTAGTTGTATCTACTGTATGTGTGTGTGTGTGTGTGTGTGCTTGTGTGTCTGTGTGTGCTGTCCTGGGACTCTAATCGAATGTTTGCGTGCTCAACTTGTTTAATTTGGTCAATTGTCACGACCTACTCACCGCAGCTTCCCCCACATCTCATTTCCCACTATTTGGCATTTAATTTCCACTTCAATTCAAAAATTAAAGTAAATTTTGTCGATTGCAAACTGTGAACTGTCCGTGCGCTTAATGCTGGTAAGATTCGCAATATTTACCATATGTTTGAAAAACTTTATTAAACTTTACCCAATTTTATGAGAAACATTTTCTTATCAATAGTATTGTTTAGATTGTATAGAATAGTCGTAAAAATGACATTGGTTATTATATGAACAACTGTGTACCCAGCCTGATAACCACGCAATCAGCTTTAGATTATTTATTGAAAGTATTTTTAAATTAAACATACAATTTCAGTTGGAGACTATGAACTCGCTTCCTGTCTTGTGCTGATAACACTCGCCAAATTTGTTCCACATCATAAATGCATTTGTACTTTCTCGTTTAGTTCTTTGTTCTACAATAGTTTTTAATTTAGCGAACTTCATTTTTCCAACGATTTAATGTAATTGGTTGATTTAAGTGCATGAAGATTTATATTTGCAATATATATTTCTAAACCAACAAAAATCGTTGCTTCTTTGCTTCAGACATTGTTTTGCTTGTTTTTTTTTAGCATACTATAAAACTATGAAAATATTTAAAACATTTAACACATATTTATTAAATGTCTAAAAAATTCGTAAGTGAATTTGCTGCTTTTGCTGTAGACGTCCGGCGGGTCAGACAATTTTTATTCTTTTTATAATTTGATTTGGTCGCTTGCCAAAAAGTCTCGTAATTTTGGGGGCTGCCATTGTGTTTGTGTTTATATTTTTGCCGCATTTAATCAAGTTCTCGACCATATAGTTACTTAGCAGGGTATTTTTGTTTGCTTTTTATATGTGTCTTATTTTGAACAGAACTTGGCGGCAAATCTAACAAACTGTCAAGGCGCCACAAGCGAAAAACACATGTACATATTTATGGCAATAAATTAGTAAAAAAAAAATCAGAGCATTTCCCTTATGAGCCAGATGCATAAATTAAAAAAAAAATCAAATGCGGTGAGGGGGGGGGGGGGGTGAAAAAACTTACGCGCTAAAATTGGCTAATAAATGGTCGCCTCCTTCCGCAACAAATTCCTGTTGTGATAGTTGTTGTAGTTCTCGTATTTTGTATTTCTTGTATTTTTTTTTGTTGGCTTGTGTCGTGTTTTTGGCAATTGGTTTAAATTTGTGCGCCCTGTTGTTTTGTTTTTTTTTATGTTATATTAGTGCTTATTTTAGCGGTTGACCGTTGGCACGTATTAACCACGAGGGCAACGCATTTGATACTGAAACCGAATTGTTGTAAACAAACTAATTCAACCCCTCGCATTGGTGAAGTGTTGTGCGCCCCACTCAATTTGCCGTTATTTGGGCATTTGAAACACACTCAAACTGGCGACACGGACAACCCCAAAAGTGCGATGGAAACATCACAGGGCGCTCGGGCTCAGAAAATGTTGAGTTGCGTTGCGATGCGATGCGACGCGGAGAGCAAAAAAGTGCTAAAAGCTGAGCGAGCTTTTAACTTTTCACTCGAAAGCGGAGCGCGACCGATAATAGCTGGGGGCCGTTGATAAGAAATTGTTTGAGTGCATGTCCATAGATATAGAACCGGCTGTTTGCTGGCACGTAAGCAAAGAAACACTTAATTGCGATAAGAGTTTGTTAAACAAACATCAAGTAGGCATGGTGCGATACTACTTAGTTCTTATCATTTAGCAAGAGACAAAATTTGTCACCCAAATTACCAAATAGCTCTTATTATATAGTCAGCATAAAAATAAGAACGACACTGTTATCTGTTATAAAAATGCTGCATTTACAATTCATTCATTTACTTTACTTAATGAATACGCGGCAAACTTTCAACGTACTGATGACAGAATTATATCAAATGTGCTTACCAATTTATGATTGCAAAAAAATGGAACAAATAAAAAACTGATGCAACTGCTAAACTTCAGGTTCAACTTCAATGTGAACCAGAACAGAAAACGATTTCACAGATAACAAAACACTTGAAATACACATTTATTATGTAGCATGCTTTTAAACAGATTTTCTTATTTGTTTTTGTCGTCTCAGCTGTGAATTGAATCTGTAACGTTTTTGGCGCCACTGAATCATAGTGTTGGCAAATGCGCTGTGAAATTGCCATGCAGACTTTGCAGTATTGATTAGCACTGGTTTAAATTTTAGATGCACGGCAAACGTCAAAACGTTAAAAAGAAATCGCGTATAACTGAATGAAAATAATAATTGAAAAGTAGCTGTGCAGTAAGGCATAATGCACGGAACATACGCTGGTGAACAGCCAACAGATTTTCAGGCAGCCACAGCTGCAGCAGCGGCGGCAGCAGTAGCAGCCGCAGCAGCAGCGGCCGCTTCAGCCTCAGCGATGCGAACAACAGCTGAGCAGAGGGAAATGGATAGGGAAAGGGAATCGAATAGCAATGAACCCGATGAGTGGAGTTTGAGCGAATGTGGATTTGCTGATAATGATGTACAGCGAGCGATACGCGGCGGCAGCGCTGCCGAGGATATTACACAATATCCAATACATGGTTGGGTGGATGTCACACAGGAGTTTCACGATGCCTGCGCCGAGCTGCTGCCCGGCGAACTTGCCCAGGATATGCTCTTTGGACTGTTCGAGGCCATGTCAGCGATTGAAATAATGGATCCGAAAATGGATGTGGGCATGGGCTTTGATAAGTTCGATTTGCCGCCGCCATCCTTTGAGGCGGCCGTTGCGGTAAGTATACAACCAAGTAACTATTTAGAGAAAACCTGAGCTCCTTAACACCTGTGACTTGCTTTTTAGATGGGCGCCATTAAGCTGGACGGACTGGAGCCAGCGGAACTGATTGGTATCTTTGATGCTCTGTTTGCCTGCCTGGTGTCGTGGCTGGAGGGCAACTCAATGGATCAAGTGCTATTCACCTGCCTCTATTTGCATGCACCCTCACAGATTCAGGACAAGCCGCTGCGCTGCTTTTGTATCGCTGTGCGCAATCTCATTGTGGTAATTAAGAACATCATCATCTTGGCGGCTGTTAACGAGGAGGAGGATTTTCAATTGTATGGCAATTCGGCGTTATTGGGTGCGGAGAAGGCACAGCCCTCAACCATAGCTGGTCTCTTGAAGGATGTGGAGGATGAGCTGGTGCGCAAGTGCAAACAGTTGCCAGCAGCAGCGGAGAATCAATGTCTGATGGCTGTCGTCCACAGATTGCGCTTCATGCGCCACATCTTTCAGGCCATTTACCAAGTGGAGCTCATGGTGGGCGCCTCGAGCGCCGAGGAGGCGGTCAATGAGATATACAAGAATCTCAATGTGGCCTCCGAGCTGTTGCCGCTAATCAAACGCACCATTGATCGGGGCACACAGCCTGTCGAGGGTTGTAAGTAGACCGTAGGGTTTGATTTTGATATCAACGTATTAGTTACTCAATTTTTATGTTTAATTTATTGCAGCTGAGGCACCCAATCCCATGGGCTTCTCGCCGCGCATTCATGACCGAAGTCAGCCACCCACATTTCCGCGCAGCATCAAGATCCGCGAGCGACCCGCCAGCTATCAATTTTTAGAGGAGATGGTGGCTCGTTTCAAGTACGCTTGCAAGGTGATCCGCTACAAGGATTACTACTCGGCGCTGGTGGGTAACACGAGGAGAAGAAGGAGGAACGAGCCACATTAATTGTATTTCCGATTGCAGAACTTCTTCATCGAATATAGTCGCAAGTCCGGACATTGCATCCTCTCCCGCAGCGTGCTGCAAAGTCTCTTCAGCTCGAGCATTCGCCTCGCGCATGGCAAACAATCGATGAAACAGTTTTTGCGTCATTCGGTGATGGTTTTCAATTCGCCACCGGTGCTAAATCCCAAACATCCGGTGTCGAGTGATCCGAAGGTGGTGCAGCATCTGGAAACGTTCTTTCGCTATTGCATCAATATGAATACGTTCAATCAGTTTATACGCTTGTGCGGATTCAATCGTGCCCGGCAGCGCGATAAGCTGGCGCATCTTATTGAAAATTTTGATCCGCTCCAAGTGGATGCGGCTCGTCTCGACTCGCTGATGAATCAGCTGGCCAATGAGCGTGCCATGGAGGGCAACGAGTCGCATGCGACGGCGCTGAAGCACAGCACATACTTCTCCACCTGGGTGCTGTACAATTGCTTCCGCGCCATGCTCATCTATCTGATGTCCGGTTTCGAGCTGGAACTGTATGCTGTCCACGAGTTCCTCTATATCTATTGGTATCCCTATGAGTTCCTTGTCGGATTTCTGGTGTCGGCGTTAACGCGCACAGAGAATCTATTGTTGGCCCAGGAGGAGTATGCCGAGCATCAGAGCAGGATTCAGTCGAACAGCGGCGGCGGCGGCTCTGGCAGCAAGAATCGCAAGGCCGCCAAGCCGAAGAAGAATAAGAAACAACAGCGTCCGTATCGCCAAGAGATCGTCTACTATCGCGCCCTGCTCAGCCTGTGCGGTGGCATGTATAAGGCGATGGGCGCCTTAACCAAAGATGGACGCGTGCGTCTGCCCATGTCCAAGTTTGATAACGAGGAAATTCGCTACAATCGACGCTTCTCGCCATTTGTGCCGCTGACCAGCCCTCCACCGGTGTCCTATGCCGAATTCCGGAATATACGCGATCACATGATGCAAAACAGCGCCGAAGATCTGTACAGTTATGCGGCCAAGTATTTCGATCAGGCACGCAATGTCCTCGAGAGCATACAGAATCCCGAACAGGAGGTCAGTCGGTCAAGCATTATTCCACATCTTCACTCTGTGGCTAATCAAAGAAGAGTCTTTTTGTTTTCTTTTTTAGATACTGGACCTGTTGCAGATTGCGCGCACCAATTTCGTGGTGATGAATGTGCTTGGGCGTGGCCATCAGAAGGAGGTGAAACGTCAGCCAGAATTTGATTTCTCCAAGCATAGCTATTTTCCCATTATCAAAATTAAATGACCCCTTTTATGCTGAGATCGACCCCAATCCTTGTCTTAGCTTGTCGTCGTATATATATATCTATATATATATATATAAATCTATATATATATATATATATATATATATATATATATTCTTTATCTAATTTGTTTCGGCAATTGCAAATAAAATTGGTTAACTTATTATGTGCGAAAATTTGTTGTTCCAAAAACATACACACGATCAAAAAACATCAACATGATCTTTTGTTGAGTTTTACTTTAAATTGGAAATAACGATACGAGAATAGTAATTTAGAAAAGATTTTCAACTGGAAATGGTTAAATCTGGATCTGAATTATGTGGAATTCCATTTTGTTCAAGATCTCGAACCAAAATTTATACTCAGTTTAAATAATTAAATAACTAACTTTCACAAAACGTATCCTCAAGAAAGAAAACAAAATGTTTTCAAGTTTACAATGATGAATATTCGATATCCTTCTGAGCTGAAAATAATTAAATTGATTTGGATATAAAAAATAGTTTGTCAAAGATTTGCACACCTTATAATGTACTTTATTATTTATAATAATATATTACATTTGAGATGGTTACGCAACAATGTCCTGTTTGATGATATGTTCCTCCACATAACCATCAATTGGACAACTGCGCGCACATGTGTACACCGCCAGGATGCCCCAATCCAAGCGCTCGTCCTTGAGCAGCGTCAACATTTGTGGCATTATTTGGAACTCAAATTGACGCACACCGCCACAATGACTGCAATTGGGCACAGCGGCCAGCTGGCTGGCAATTGTGTTCTCGACATTAGCTATCCATAGCGGTGAGCCTGCTCCGCTTCTGTAGCGTATTACTTGCTCCGGATGAGCGGCAGTCAGCTGCTTGAAGTGCTCAAAGGATTTATCCTCTGCGGCAGTCGTGCTGCCAAAGTATTTATCTAGCTCCCTTTCGGGAACATCGCTCAGTTCACCAGTTTTACCATTGGCCGACAATTGCTCGAATTCTGCTAAGCAAGTCGCTTCGTCCTTATGCGCTACAGCACTTGGTTCACTCGTCGGATCGCTCTCCACGATTTCATATTCGGGAAATTGCAGCTCGGGCAGTGCTTTGTTAGCAGCGGCTGCATTGTCAACGCCACAATTGGGTTTGTGCAGGGGCCAGTGGGCTCGCTGATGAGTGGAGGAACAGTAATTGATGGACTTGCAGCGACTACAGGTGTGCGGCCCCAAACAGCCGCAAGCGGCACACAATTTCTTCAGGCTGTCGATGGCGGGCTGCAAGATAAATGAGTTAAAAGTTACTTGAAATGAGGGCTAGCAGTGTAATCTCTTCATACCAAGGGCTCGCCTTCCTCCGATGGGCTCTGATCCGAATAGAATCTGTTCTTCAGCGGCAGCTGTGAACGCAGCACTTTAAAGTTGCTGTAAGAATAAAGAAATATTTAGTATACTCCATAAATCTATATAAAGTCTATAAAGAATCTGAATCTGCCCTCACTTAGGCTACTTACTGCGCCTTATTGGGCTGCTGGCAGTCGGTATTGCGACACAGGAACACATAAATGCTGCGATGGAAATTAAATTCGTCCTCCTTTGGCGCATAAAGCTGACAGAGGAATGCCTGTGGCGCTTGGCATTGCTGGCACTGCAGCTTAGCTGTCGCTGGCAGCGCATCCAACTCAAGCCAGGCGGGCCGTCCACCCAGTTTGCTGGGAAAGTAGCGATTGCTTAGCCAGGCCGTATTATCCACTTGTTCAGCAAAACCCAAATCGACAGCCATTTCGTGTTTACCTTTTTTGTGTTGTCTTAGCGCGTGTTGTGCACGCAGCCCTGGCGAGTATCGATAGGCTATCGTTGACGGCAGCCAATCGATAGTGGCAGTGCTGTGAGCGTACGCGCGAAGAGTGCTGTTAAGCGACAAAGTTTAGTTTGCTGTGAAAATGACACGACCACAACGCAGCGCATAATAATAATAATAATAATAAATATTTAGTTGTGTGTGATAAAGTGCAAAGTGAAATTAATACACAATACGTCGCTGAATGCATTCGCATTTGTGTGGTAGCCAGTTAAAGCCGTTCTGCTGCTTGTAGCTGCTGGAATCCGATCGATGTCGATAAGTGTGCAGCTGCTCGCTCTGTAAAACAATAACAAGAAGCGGAAGCATTTCAGTTAGCTCGTTTTGCACGTCGATTGGGTTGATGGTTGTTGGTGCGCTCTCCGTGTGCTAAAAATAGCCATTGAACCACCCACGCCAAAATACAAAAAATAAACGCATTAAATTCGGCAAGCAAACTTGAGGCAGTGTGTTGACTTTAACAGCGATGCAGATGCACAGAATTCATAAACAAGTCAGCAGCAGCAACAACAACAGCAAAAGCAACGGCAATGAGGAATTTCTGTAAGTTTATTTCCGGTTTTGATTTTTTTTTTCCGTTTTTGTGGATAAGCTTTACAGTGATGCTGCGTGCTTTGTATATATCAATGTGTGTGTGTGTGTTGCTAAATTTAGTATTGCATATGATAGGCTGAAAATAAGAATTAGAACACCCTGCCGTAAACTTTGCCGGCTGCGAAACTAACGGGACACTCACAAGCACACACACACACTTTTTGTCACCTTGCCAAGAAAAGTGCTTTAAACTGTTGCGTCAAGTTCTCACTGCACGATTGAAACGTTAAATATATAACAAAAAAGAAAAAAAAAACAAGGGCTAAGTGTAACACACACACTGTGTTCATATTGTCAAAATCAATAAAGGCCCAATATAATCTGAATGCTGTAAAATTTGATGTTGCGTTCTCAATGTCGTCAATGTCAATGAAGGCTGTTAATTAACATTCATTTGAGCAAGCATGTGAAACGCTTGAGCAGCAGTAAAAACAACAACATAAGCAGCAGCAGCAGCAGCAGCAGCTAACGGCATAACTAAAGCTTGTGTTACTTTGCCTCTCACTCCCACGCTAATAAGTGTACGACATGTAGTTTCTTTATTTACGCACATGAAAAAAGCTCGTCTTATGGCTTCAGAGTGAGAGAGAATCAGAGAGAATGCAGCTCGTGACTTTCTAGCGGTTTTACTGATCAAGCCCGTTTGTTTTGTATTTACTTGATTTTGATATTATGCTCGTCTTGCACTTGATAGAGTTGTTATTGATTTTTATTTTGCTGTGCTGTTCAGCACTGGTGCAGTAGTTAGACTTGCTCTTTGTTATTGTTGTTCTGAGCGACATTCGCTTGGGTCTTGTGCATTGCAAAACTTCAAAGGCTTTTGTTTTCTTATTTACTGCAGCTGTCTTTGTTTTTTTTTTTGTATGTTTTGCGCTTTTTACACCTTTGTTTTCTCTCCTTGTCCCACACGCTGTTGCCCGGGCAGCTTTTAAACCGGTCACTTTCTGCAGCTTTAGTGTTGTTTGTTGATTTTGCTTCTTCTTTTTGTTACCCATCTCACGTTTCATGTTGCAAGCGTTGCAACCCCTTTTCCCTTTTCCCTTACCTCCGCACCCCTCTCCACTTTCGCTTCGAATGAACTTTGCCTGCCTGGCCTCATAAAATATGCAAATTAAAAATTGCAATTGTTTTTCCAACTACTTATTAAATGTAGAGCAAACTTTGAGAAATGCATTTCAGCTGTCAATCATATTTTGTTCAGCTTCGCGGTTTTACTTCATTAGTGCACATTTTAGTCGCTGTCGTTGGCTTTTGTCATGAAAATCATGAAAACCTCTTGCAGCAATACGGGCTGCCAAGGCTAATATGATTTCCGCAAGGTTTATAAACTTACTCACCAACCACCCACCGCCCACTACCCACCACTCTCTCACCTTATCAGCGTTAGCATTGCATTCGCTTCGAAATTGAATTTGTCAGTGTTTGTTACCAGTTTTATGAGCCAGACAGACAGACAAATGGCCGAGATGGTTTGCATGTAAAATATTCTCAGATCACTGGTGCAAAAAATGTTTCATCGAGTGACTAATATTGTTTTAAAACCCAGTTGACAACCTTTCGAGCAGCTGTGCAAATCTCAACAAACTTTATCAGCTTTTACAATGCGTATGTTAAATACACTGGAAAAAAATTGATTGGGTGAATAACGACTTAAATCGATAAGCCGATAGGCAAGCTATTTAAACATCTGTAGTGTTAGAAAGCGCACAATTATAGGGGAAGCACAAAGAGCAATGTGAAGAAACGAAAAATGATCTAATGCTCATTTCCACGTAGAAAACGATTGTTTCCCTGTTTATTTGAACTCAATAAATATTTAAAATATGATTTTTGAGTCAGTCTAAGTTAAAAAAAATTAATTATCAAATTAGTAAGCAGAAAAATCATCTTTAGTTTTTGCACTTATTCAATATGCATGTCAACTTTTAGTCTTTTTTCCCCGCCTACACCTCACTTATATTTCATAATATGGGTAAATATATTACACTTTGCTAAGCTGTTTTACTCGTTTTCTCTTGGCACACAGTCAATTATTTATTGATACACTCATCTTACCCCATTTCGCAGTGCAGCGTCATAGCTTCATATAAAAATTAAGTTTATATGTATAACAATTAAGAATGCGTTTTATTGATTTACCGAGCTGTTCTTGTTGTTGTTGTAGCTTTCGGAAAGCGAATCTAATCGTAGATTGCACATGCCGGTCCTCAGCTGATGTCCATGCGGTGTGTCCGGGTGGGTGGGTGGTTGGTTGCTTTGGTGGGTTGGAGGGGTCTACTCTGATAAGTATTAACTAACAGTCATTATCGATGTGGCTGGCATTGCTAAAGGCAAAGGCAAAAGCAAAGGCAACAACTAGCAAACATGTTGCCATTGTTTACTCTATCAGCAACGTAGACACAGTTCTACAAGCATACATTTAAATAAATACATACATATATAGAGCACAGTAGTTACCCAGTAATATGCACAATGCATAAACTTATGCTTCCTCATATGTAAATTGAAAGAACAATTTCAATTTATATTCAAAAGTTTTTTTTTTTTTTGGGTAAGATATTCCATGGAATTGTAATTATCGGGCGACCACTGTACGCTTTGTACACATTCATTGTTTGTGTGTTGAGGGCCGATATCTCGAGCGTGCGTCATGCCGGATGGCGTTTGCTCTGCGTTCCAGCGTGATTCATATGCCAAAGTCGGCAAAGACAGCCATTTGGGCAGGCTCTGCATTTAGAACTGGCCCACTTGAATGCGGTGCCTGAATTGCTCTGCCTTCAAAATGTTATATGTATGCTGCCTGTATGCATCTATGTATGTAATCGTTAAGAGCATTGCGCTTAAAAATCAATAATAGTCTGTTTTTCAAAGATGAACACAGCCTTGAATACTTGAATATTTGATTGTTGTTCTTGCTCTTGTTGTTGTTGTTGTTGTTCTTGCTGTACTCATTTGTCTATCGTTGTGTTGCCTTGCAGGAGCGGCCGTTGCATTGAATGAGTGTCCTTGGCGTTGCTGCATGTCACGCCACGCCACCATGTCCGATTTTGTACCCTGCGATTTACTACCAGATCTCTGGGAGGAGATACTGCGACGCCACTGGACGTTTCTTGAGACCGAGGAGAGCATCGAAAAGATCGAGGAGCGCAAAAAACTTGAGGGTAAATGCATTTAACTTTGATCATATGTCTAAATCCACCTAAAACTTCTCGTTTCTTCTTTCGACCAGGTTGCTTGAAGGAGTTCCTGTGCGTTGTGCCGCATGATCGCAAGTTCTTTCTTCCGGAAACGGGGCATGTGCTGCGCAGGACCGTCTGTGAGCTAAACGAGTTTACGGCACAGAATGCAATCGTTGGCTTCGAGGCCATCAGTCAGTATGCCAACAATCTGTTCACCAAGCCCTGGCGCAAGGAATTCCGTGTGCTCAAAGTAAATGTCTTCCATATAATATATAAAAGGGATAAGTCCATTAGAAATTTATACACACTTTTGTCGCGAAATGTGTAACGCAATTTTAAATGCTATATGTTGACATATTGTGTGTCTCTATTAGCAATCCATATTCGTCTGTTTGTCTGATAACTATTTATATAATTTAGTCAGTTCGACTGTAAATTTGCTTTCTCTGTTTTCCCTTAGCTTATTTTCCTAATCTCTGTCTTATCAAAATGCCACTCATGCAGTTAATCTATTTCAGATTATTATATAAAATAGTTGTGATAGAAACATGTAGCTTGAAATTATTATTTAAAAGAATTACTTTATAACCCTTCAAGATAACATTGCTAAAATTCTGAATTGGAAAGCTAAATTATACTCGCTAAAGTTATCAACTTTGGAAGGTTAGCAAGCTTCGGGCTTTATCATAAAGAGCATACTGCTTTAAGTCATTCAACTGTTATCTTCTGTGTAATCTAATGCTCTGGCTCTTTCCCTGTATAGACTTACTCCGGCTCATATCAGCATGAGGTTGAATCGAATTTGATTGATGCCGATCGACTGTTCCTGGCCATGGGCTATCGTCGCATTGCCGAGGATACGTTTGTGCTGGAGGGACCCATTTGCCCCGATCAGGTGACGAATGTGTCCCGTGATGCAATGGCCGCCTATGTGGAATGCCAAATAATGAAGCACATCTATGCGGGCTTGAGTGCGGCGGGCTTCAATTGCAGCTGGCAGGATATATTTCATTTTCGGGAACGACACGTGGGCGGCACAACGCAGTCCATCAAGGAGCTGGCCTGTCGACTGCACGAGAAGCGGCTGCGCAAGGAGCAACAACAGCAACTGCATCAACAGCAGCAGCAACTCAACACGGAGAACACCTACAGCAATGTGGCATCCAATCGCTGTGATGGTTGCACTGTAGAAAAGCCTACTCTGCCGCCGTTAACCGCTGCCTGTGCTCTTCATGGACATGCAAATGGCAATGCGAATAGCTGTGCAATGCATCCCGCCGCCGTCAATCATCACGCCCCGCCCACGAATCTCAACTGCATGTATCAACAGCAGCAGCAGCAGCAACAACAACAACAACACCAATCGGCACTGATGACGCACTCGCGCAGCCTGGAGCATTATCAGGAGCCGGTGCATGCGGGTCTGCCGCAACGCCGTTCGTTTGATCAGCATCCCAAGGATTGTGCGGCACTGCATCAGCATGGCCATTTGTATGAGACGCCCTACGATTGCTTGGACGGCCTGAGCATGGGCAGCAGTGCCTCGTATGCGGCTGTTGCTGGCGCTTATAATGCGCCCGGGAATCGATATCCGCTGCCCTACAACATCTCCAGTCAGCTGAATGCCACGCCCTATGCCACACCGCTCGACCTTACCAACAATGCGAATATATATGCGAGCATTGGCAAACAGCAGCAGCAATCGCCTGCGGTAGTGCAACATAGCTGTGGCTATCATGGCGGCCAGTTGGGTGCAGTTGCTCGTCATCAGGCAAGCATGCAGCATAGACAGAGCACCTATCCGCCGCCGGATCATCATCTAATTGACTTTGATGAGCGTGCCCAGCTCATGCAGCATGACTACAACGACCCGCGTCTCTACGAGCAACGTGTCCGACAGCCGCAGCCGCTGCAACAGCAGCAGCACCAGCAGGGAATGCGCAGCCAGACAGCCAAGCATGGCAATCTGTACGCACAGCCACGTGATGTGATGGGGGGCATGGGAATGAACTATCCGGTTACCAGCTACGATCTGGCCATGGCCAATTTGCCAACGACGCTGCCGCAGCCTCAACCACAGGATATGTATGTCTATGCGCGTCCAGTGCCCAAAAGTAGTCGCATACGCGCCCAGCTCGAAGGAGGCGATAATCAACGGGAGCCCATTATGGTGAGTGTGTGAATTGGTCATCAGCATTTACTTACTAACTGCATTTTGCTGTGCAGCAGGAACCCCTGGACAATAATCGGAAGACGACGCACAAGGAATTGAGAGAGCGCATAAGTCTTACGGCAGGCGCTGCCGATGGTCGCCAGCAGCATTTGCGGGGGACTGGTGATATGAACATCTCGGATGGCACTAGTTATGAATCGGCGAGTCTGGATGATTTTGTTGCCTTAAGCAGTGCATCGCCGCCGCTGATGCCCAAGGTGCAGGAGGGCGTTGGCAGTTTCGAGTCCTGGAACTATGTGTTCAAGAATCTGGAACGCTCTGGCTACTCCAAGGATCTAGGCGATCGTGAGGATTTGCTAGTGCAGAGCTTGGATCTGGATTCACTGACACTTGGCAATGGCGGCGGCGGTGGCGGCGGCGCTAGCGCTCCAGTCGATAAGCGACGGCCCGAGACACAGCCAGCCATTGTGGAAAAGTCGCGCACGCTGGAGAAGAAACGTGAGCCGCGTGTGTTGCCAGCAGCGGTGCCGGCACCAGCGCCAAACACCAGCAGCAGTCCGAGTGTGCGAAAGGTGAAGTCAGCCCTAAAAACGGCCACCATTGACAATAGGCCATCGGGCAGCGGTGCTCGGAACAGTCGGAGCAGCGCAACGGGCGCTGTGGCCAAACAGCCGCCGCCAGTGTCGACGCAGCTAATTGTGACCAGTCCGAATGAGTGGAGCTGTCGCTTCTGCACTTTCCTCAATCCGGATACGAAGCGCATCTGCGAAATGTGCTGTCGCAGCAAGGACTTTAATCTGGAGGCGGCTGCGAATGTATCGCATGCATCCTCCACTTGTGTCTAGAAGGCAACACCAAAATGTGCACATATACCCCATATAAGCAAGTACAGTAGTCGCTCGCAAATTGAAACTTGCTAATATTAAATACAACAATATATATTCTTGAGTCTACAATTTTGATTTTGAAACCATTTTATGTTAAAATATCTGCTGTTGAAAGCAGTACAAGTTAAATCTATATAAATCGTGAAATTGTAAATTGAAAACATGCTCGAGCGATTACTGTATGAATATATATATTTATATATATAACTGTTCTCTACACACCACGCAAGTGATATAAACACAGTATAGAGTTTGGATTTATACATCTGTCTATATATAGAACATATATATTTTTTATACGAAAAATTGTCATTACAACTGTGTGCATGTTTATAGAAAGTTCTCTAGTCTTATAGCATCTACGATTTCAATCACAAACCTCAAACCCCCTCTCCGCCCCCAACCCGTTCCCTAAAAGCAAAACAAAAACAAAAATGTATAATGAAATTTGTACATAGTTACACACAATACACATACATCATATATAAGTAACATTATAATATTATGAATTATGTTTTAAGTTTCGATTAGACTTGTGTACACATGCTTTAATTAGATTGTAGATTTGTTTCCATTTGTTGTGGGCGTCGCGTTTTGTTGCAAATGATGTGCCTACAACTCGGTTTGAGCCGTATGTGTGTCTGTGTGTGTGAGTGTGTTTGAATGCCAAGTAGTAACTGTATATTTGTGTGTGTGTGTGTGTGTGTCTGTGTGAATTGAGTGCATGTGGAATACTTTAGACAACTTTGTACATTTTGTGGTTATATGCCAAGTTACATTTATAATATTCTGATATACATATATATTGGGAAAGCAAAGTATATTTATTATGTGTATATATATACATATATATTTATTGTATACTTGACGTAACTTTTCATAAATACCTTTACTACATACAATATATATATTTATATATATATATTGTATATATTCGATTCAACTTAAACGCAAAGATCGAGCTAAACCAATGGAAACCATACAAGAAAAACAACAAAAAGGTAAAGGACGAAATACAAAAGTAGAACTGAAACACTTTTCACTTATATTTTATTAGCAGCTCCCGAATACAATATTAATATTATGCAATAAGAGTGAGAGACAGCAACTAAACAAGCGTACATATATGTATATATATATATGTAAGTATATATATCCTTTCTATACGTGTATATATATATATATATATATATATATGTGTGTGTACATAGCTTTTGCCACATAATCTTTTGTTTTAATGCCCACCATGCCACCACACCCAACGCTATAAAATAATATAAAAAAAGATGCAAAACACACTTAATTTGTTTGTTAATTGTTGCTAAGAAAAAAAGTTGAATAAAGCCCTAAGCAAAATGAATAAATCATATTTTTTTATATAAACACTTACGCAAAAAGAAAAGCAAACACAAAACTTAAAAAGAAAAAATGTACCTTTTGTTTAGTCGGTGTCCTAAGTAGCTAATGTCAGCGATTTATTTAACTTGTTCATTTATTGCTCCCCTTATGTAGTTCAAATTGTATCAGTTGAAATTAGCAAACTTTAAAAACCATGCAAGTAAAAAAATTAAAATTAAAAAACAAAAAAAAAACGAAAACAATCAACAGTTAAAAATTCGATTTTCAACTTTGCTAAAATACTAACTAAAATGTTAAAAACAAATTACATACAAATTATATTACATACTAACAAAAACTAAACACAACAAATATAAATGAATTTATAGGCAAAATCTCTTCCTAAAAATCCCAGCAATAAATACAAAAAAAAATATAAATAAAAACAAAACAATTTGAATTTTTGAAAAATAAAATTGAGAAAAATATATAAAAACACGTCTGTGAGTTGTGTTTCAAAAGTTTAAACATCTTGTAGATTATATTTGTGCATTTTTTATAGAAATTTTTAAAGTTTTTAATGAGGCTGTTGAGCTTGTTGCTGTTGCACTTGCTGCAACTGTTGGTTGCCAACGCCTACAACTATTGCCACAATGCGACCCATATTTGTGATACGAGAAACATGAGGCACTTTATATGCCACATGGATACCGAGCTGGTGAGTTCCTTCAACTGCCGAGTTTTCCATGAAACCCACAACTCCAGCGTCTTCAGCGTCCATTGCTCAACAAGGCCAAATATGTGGCCACCATTCCAGATACGTTGACATTGCGTACACTCATCCTAGACTATCATAATGATTTTCGCCATATGCTGGCTGGCGGTGGTTTGACCACCAATAGCAACGAGACCTTTCCAGCCGCCTCTCGGATGCGTGAACTCATCTGGGATGAGGAACTGGCGCACATGGCGCGCATACACGCCTCCACAGTATCCTTCAAGCATACCATGTGCCGCTCCGTCGTGCGTTTTCCAAATGCCGGTGAGGCTTTGGGTCTGGTCTTTGCGAGTTCAACGAGACGTACCATTAAAGAGCTGCTGGACTTGACGCTGGTGCCCATGTTCGAGGAATATCGTGTTGCTGAGGACCCCGACAACCTGGTCAACGAGTTTGACTCCTCCAAGTAGGTTTTTATGAAGCTGCATTTACGCATATTATCATCTCACCAGTTCTTAGCAGATTAAATATAAATATCTATAAAAAGAAAATCTAACAAATAACCAATATCAAATATTTATGCTTAAAGTAGGTTAGTGTTTAATGACTCTTTGGTTTTTTTTAGGCACCAGGTGGTTGCTCATTTTACGCTCCTTGTCAACGATCGAGTCTCAAGAGTGGGCTGCGCCTTTGTTGTAGCTTCGGGATGTGAGGAAGAAGCCCGCGAAGGGTATGTTTGAAACAACTATAATCACAATTCCTTTTATATCCTGTACCCATCAACAGTGTTTTTTAAAACATGTCTGCCTGCCTCATTTTAGAGACTATCTTTAATAATTTATAGTTGGAAATATTAGCTCTTGAATGACCATTTATTACATTTTGTCGAAAACTTTCGGTTCTTTCCTGAAATAAATTCAGCCTTCATTTTAGAAAATCGCCTTGAAAATGTTGATTTTTAATTAGAAATGGATTTTTTATTTCATATCTTTTTAAATAGAAAATATTTCTAAAAAGTAAATATGCAAACCCTTATTTAAAAAAACCCTTCTGAAATTTAGAAAATAGTAATGAGAATAAAAGTAAATTATATTTATTTATAAGCTTTATCAAATAAAACTAATGTTGAATAAAAACGTGACAAAAAAATTAAGTCACAAGACATTTTGTTCCAAATTTTATAAAATAGGATACAAAACCAAACCTTCCGTTTAAGAAAATACCATAAAAATGCAGTGTTTTATTTTATGAGTGAGGATCAACAAACTCGTTTTCTGTTCCACATTTTTTGCGTATATCTTAAAGGTTGAAATAGCTCCAGATTTAATTATATTTTTAAGTACAGCTATTGCTTCTTTTTGACCTGCCATTACGACTTCATGAATATGGAGAAATCGTTTGTATATAAGACGGGCAATCCGGCAAGTCAGTGCTGCATTTGGAGAGCCCCCTCCAAAAGCAAAAAGTTCAGGCATCTTTGTGGCAACTCGGGATATATATTTCCCATGGTAAGCGTGTTATTATCTCTTTTTACAGTTGAAATCATTTCGTCTTGTTGGCAGGATCATGGCGAATTGGACCAACATCAAAGCAATTTTAATTTAGAAAAATGTTCCTAAGTATTCGAATTGTAAAATTGTATTATTATAAATTGTAATTATAATTGGATAATTATTCTTTTTCTTATTTCACAAAACGAATCCAGGTTAATTTTCTTTTTTTATCTTTCAAGATCTGTTTGTTTGTGCCTCAGCATACAAACAAGAAAAGGGTGAAAAAATATTTGTATTTGAAAAACGTTAACTTCCTTTACCCAGCCAGACCAATCTAAATTGTCCTCGTAGATTGGGAACTAGCGCGGATCTTGCGTTTTTGGTTCATTGATTCACCTTGAATGCCCATCGATAGAGTTGTCCTTTAAGACTCTGCAATTATATGGCCCAGCTATAATTATTTTCCTAATAAAGTCATTACCTACTGTTTGATCCATCAGAAATTAATGTTTTATAATTTTAGATTTTCTCAAATAGGATCTCATTGGTGATTTTATTGTTCGACCAAGCAGAAAATTTGTTTTATCCGGAAAATAATTCATGTATAATTTTTTATAATATATTTTTGAATAATTAATTTCGTCTAGTTCGATTGATACATAAGCAAAATATTTTTAATTAATATCAACTAACGGCTAACAGACTTAGTCGGTTTTTACATTTACGAGTGTAAACAAATACTTTTTGAGTTATTTCGGTTTCCAATCATATATATATATATATATAAGACTGCGCGAGTAATGCATTTTTTTGTTGTCTTAGTTCTGAGTTTAATTCTGAGTTTTTATTTGCCTCGTTTGCGAATGAAACCCGCTTGCTTAGATAGTATTGGAACATAAGTAGTTATTGTGGCAATTTTGTTCTGAATGTTGTGCTTAGGATTAGGATTCTAAATGCTGTTTTTAACAAAATCATATAGATATATGCATGTATCTGTGTATATAGCGCAATATAAAAAAATCCATTGAAAAATACCGAGACCATACAAAATATCAGACTAAATATTTACGCTTCGTTTTAAAATTGTCAGCATATTTGTAATTAAAGTTAACTTTGTTTTCGGTCTAGAATTCCATTTTTTTTTTTTTGCTTATCTCATTTTTCCTTTCGTTTTATTCGATTTTTACACTTTGTAGTTTCGCAGCACAAAAATGCCAGCTGTACTCATTGTCTGATTGCTTAAAGTATGGTTAAGAAGATTTTTTTTTTTGTTTTTTTGTTTTGTGGTAATGATAATTGTTTTAGGGGTACGTAATATGCGTAAGATTCGTACTACGTATTCCTAGGGCACAGGAATGCCTCTTGCAGTTGCCTATTTTGCATATCTATTTCGATTTGCCAGCTACACCATAATTCTCCATCAATTTAGAAAAATACATACAAACACTTCTCTTCTCTTCTCCATACAATTCAAGCGGTTCTAAAAAGCCGCCATTTCACATAATTTGAAAATTTTTGTTGTTGAAAATGTTGAAAAGGTCGGATTTTAAATTTTAATTGGGTTTCTAGTTATAGTTATATATAAAGTTGTTTAGCTTATTGTTTAAAATGCCTCAAAATCAAACCAAATATCTGAATGTAAAATAATTTTTGCGTATTGAATATATTTCAGCTCTGAAAAAGGAACACATTCTAGGATATTCAAAAATTTGCAAGGTGGGTTTTTTTTAGTTTTTCATTCTGCAACACAAAATGCACTTAGTTAAGAGATCCGATTCATAAAACTTCTCAAAAAGTTCACCAATCCTTCTACACCAAAAATATGGGTGAACGCCTTCTTTTTTTTATGTTTCATAATTTTTAAAGCCACTAAGGCTGTTTTCTCGAGTAATTGAATATTTCCACCTAATTCGCAGTGCAACATTATATTAATTTTCTACTTCATTTTGTGCAAAACAGTTTTGTGCAAATAACGTCAAATTGCGTTGGGCTTAATGCCAAACATACTCGTAGTATATATCTTTTGCTTATAGACTAGGTTAGCTTTTTCATTTGGCTTGTCTAGAAAAACATTTTGCATTTACATAATAACAATTTTTCAGCAATCATTTCGTATGCAAAAAAAAAACAACAGCTTTCAATTCCCTTACAATATCTGACAGCCAGATCCATGCATAACCTCGCTGATAAACATGGGCGTGCCAGCTCCCAATCCTCCATCCGTTTTCTGATGTTCGTTCTGTAGGATTATAATAATATTGTTAATAAAAAACTGCACTTATATGATAGATCATATATATATATATATTATGAATTTTACCAGAAGCAATTGAATTAAATTTTATAACTAAAATAATTAAAACATTGCAGAGTGGATTGTAAATGACACCAAAGATCACTTCTTGTTGGGGGACTATTTTATAATAATGAATGTGCCTTTTAAGTTTGGTAATTCACTTTAAAATTTGTAGTTTTTTCCAGGAAGTGAAGGTACTAAGTTCCTTACCAACTTTAGCAAGAAGTTCTTTCAATTTGACTTCAATTCAACTTACATTTCTAATTATCGATCCTATCAATTTTCTAAGTATCAGTATCAGTCAGTATCAAAGTATAAAAATTATGGCTTTAGATTCGAGTCATTCTCAAAATGTTCTATATTTTAAAAGAGTTTTTCATTTCTTTAAGATTGTTGGAAAAGCAACAAAATTGAATATTTTTTTAAATAATTTCTTTTTATATTCATATATAAATTTAAATTTCAAACCCCGCCAAACTTTTCCCTATAAATATATTTAAAACTAAAAATAAAATTTTAAATAATCACAGAATACCCTGTAAATGCTCTACATTCAATAATATAAAGTTTATACTGCAAACGATTAAATTATAAATTTGGAGAATTTAAATTATGTTTTCTTCCCCTTAAGTATCCACTTACATCATCGAAATCGCAATCGAAATAATGACTTTGGCAATCCATGCAGCGGCAGCTTTCGGACATTTTACAAGTGATGCCCCACTGTTTGGCCAGATCCTTGTAGATCTCCTTGGATGTCTTGTTGCTCATCATCTCGGGCGTCAGTAGACAATTCTGCTCCTGCTGCTGTTGCTGCCGTCGACCACGACGAGATCTAGAGGCCACTGAACCGGATATAGAGCCAGATGCACAGCATGCCTCATTGCAGGCTTGGGCATTACTGTTGCCCGCAGCAGAGCCATTGGAGCAGCCAGCTGTACGAAAGGGGAATATTTAATGACGTTAGGAGTGAAGCGGATTTTCACTTACCCTCGTTGCCATAGCGATTCAGTAGGGGATCATAGAAATTGTGGCGGACTGCTGCATTGCTGGTGCTCGGCTCCTCGGTGTCCTCCTCCGATTCGAGCCCCATGTGGTGGTTGACCTGCTCGCTGCACTGGGTGCACTGCTCATCTGTGCATGGCTGCTGTCCATCGCTGGCATCGCTGCAGGCGGCAAACAGATTATTCTGCTTGGCACGCACCGCTGCCATTTCGGTTTCCAGCAGAAACTCGTTGACGCTCAGCGTGCTCTCCTCGTTGTCGCTGTGCACCAGCTCCAGCTCGGTGACGCCCTCAATTTGAGGATGCTGTGGGTGCTCCAGCTCCTCCCCCTCGTTGTTATTGTTGTGACTGCTGTTGTTATTGTTGCGAGTGCCACAGCTGCTGTTGTTATAGTTCTGCTGACAGTCGGGATCGTTGCAAATGCTATTGTTGCTGTCGTTGTCGCTATTGTTGCTATTGTTGCTGTTGTTGCTGTTGCTGTTGCAGCTGTCGTCATTTAGGGTCAGCTGGTCCAAAGCGGCGCTCAACTGAGCAGCGCTCTGCCGCGAGCTATTCGCCGAGCTGCGTCGACTGTTCTGATTGGGCGTGGCACTATTCTCCGACGACAGTTGACGCTGCTGCTGATGCGACAGACGAGTGTTCTATGTGCGTGGGTAGTTGAGTAAATTCAAATCAGTATGTGAATACACTCAAAAAAACATGTACTCGGAACTTGGAATATTGCCTTTATTTGCACAAATTTCAGTTAAGTTTTTTTTTAAATTTTAAAGTAAAATTGTTCAAATTGACCTTTCAAAAAGGGAAAAACGTTTCTTAAAATCATTTAAGAAAGACAATTTCTTATTTGCTGAAATATATTTCATTAACATTAAAACTATTTCGAAGCACAAGATACTTTTATGGATTGTCGTTTGCAGTTTCGAGACATTTTAATCCTCACTAGAGGATGAACTCCCTTAAATGCTTTCCGAATTGATTAATTTTTAAAGAGGTAGAAACTATTTCGGTTTTTTAGTGTCATCTCAATTTTGTGTGCTCTTTGGCAATTCTGGGGCACATATTTTTTTATTTTATACTTTGAGTGTGGGCATCACCGCCTCCTTGCGCTGCACTTACCTCTTCTAGCACATACTCATAAGTAGGCGGCGGAGTGGTGGGCAAGTTGCTGCTGCTGCTGCTGCTATTGAAATCAGCTGCTACTTCACTGATGCAAGGAGCTCGACTCTGGTTGACATAGCCTGCAAGATTATCACATGTGTGTTTACATATTGGGTGATTTTTCTTTATTTTTAGGAGAAGCTGTCATGCATATATGTTTTTACTACGCATATAACCAAAATATTTTAAATAGTGGCATTAACTTAAGCGAACGGGGCATCGTTAAAGTTCAAGTTATGGGACATTAAGTAAAAGAAAGTGTATATTAATAAATCTAATCTAATATCACATTTGATAACCAAGCAAAAGAAACAGTACAAATATTTTGATATTGCTATGAACTTTTGCAAAGAAATAGCAGAGCCAATAGCACAAATTTCAAATAAATAAATGCTAAATTGTAACTGACTGAGCTGAGTATAGCGAAAGAGCATTAATTGCAGTTTTCAGCTATTGTCTAAGTTGTTGCTCTGTTATTATGTAAAGATGTTTTTTATTTAAAAAAAAGTATCACAATTTATTTTATGAGTTTGTTATTGCTTAAAAAATCCTTTTCGATTTTTAAAAATTGTTTAAATAGAAAGGAATGGAAATTAAAAGTATATTCATATATTTATTTTCTTTTGTAGACCATTGGAAAATGGTCCGTAGAAATTAAATAAATTAAATTGAAACGCTAAAAATGCATAATGCAATTTCGAATTATGGCATGGTTATAAATACAAATAGTAAATATTCAAGAACATTTTTAAATAGCAAAATCAAATTATTTTTCTCACATAAGTTCTTTGCCAATGTTTATGCATAAATATATAATGAATGTACGCCGAGCAAATGTATTATGATTTAAAAAAAAGCGAGTTGTTAAAGAACAATTTACATGCAAATTAAAGACGTTTGAATACAAAATTTGGCTTTTTCAATAATGTACAGCACAATCAAGCACACATATGAAACAAATAAAGCGTCTGCATATGAAAATTGAAATAGCTGTGAGGCTATTTTTTTTTTTTTTTTGGTTTTTATCCATTCTTACCCATACGCAAACTGTTGGTATTGGTGGCAGTTTTGCTTGAATTTGGTGGCAAGAGCAGCTTTCGTTCGCTCATTGAGCCGAGACTGTTGCAATCAACTGAATCAATGGTTGAGCTGCTTGTACCAACTGCCTGATGTTGTTGCTGATTTTGCTGTTGCTGCTGCTGCTGTTGTTGTTGTTGTTGTTGTTCCAATTCCTGTTGCTGTGTGCCCAATAGTGCCTCATTCACAGTGGGATCCGGATCATTCTCTTGCGATGTACTCGTGCTCCGTGAGCTGCCCATGCGAAACTTGAGTTTAAATGGCGCCATTTTTATGGGAATCCTATCAGGACTCTGAAGAGTTTTCCTAATTCTTCTCTGTTTATTTTTCTTATTTTTTAACGGGTTATCTTTTTAAATGCGCATTTGATGGCAACGGTTTTTTTTTATTTTTACTTGAACAACACTGATGCAAAGTATGTGATGGAAGAGACAGAAAAAGACAGAGAGAGAGAGAGAGAGAGAGAGAGAGACAGAGAGAGACAGAGAGAGACAGAGAGAGAGAGAGAGAGAGAGAGAGAGCAAATAGAAAGAGTTTACAAATGAGAGACACACAGAGTCAGATTAAAAGTTCAATCTGTAGTTTACCACAATAATTACTGCTTAAGAGGTGAAAATTCAACTGATACAATTTCACAGCTTGACAACCATTAATATTTTTAATATTTAATATTTTCCACGTTTAAGTTACAAAATTATGCGTTGGGTTTTTACTTTTTGGTTTTGTGGCTCATGCAAATTGATTCAACGTTAAAATATTTCAAAAATATTACAAGAAAATCTTACCTGTAACTTTAAACGGCAATGCTGGTAAAAATCACGAAAAGCTGCAAATAAAGAAGAAAAAAAAATAATTATAATTGACCTTATGCATTTAATTAATCACTCTGATAAGATTTCTTGTGCTGCAAAATACGATTATCATTGGCTTATTTTTGTTGTTGCTGAAGCAATGATTAATGTGAACCGACAGGCGAAATAACAAAAACACACATACACTAACAAACATGTCAGTGCACGTGTCAGCTGTCCCACGTTGCTCATTGTATGTGGCACGTGCTACATTGCTCATACGCCCCGTACTCCGAGCACAGTGCACATGTGTTGTATGTTTATTAATTGCTTGAGTTTAGGCCACCAAATCAGAGCACACACCGTACATGTCCTTGCCGCAGAAGCACACACACACACACCAACCCACACAACACCCACAACACACCAGCAAGCCTCACTTAATGCTTTAGTTTGTATAGTTGTTTTTTAGTGCGCGACAAGTTGTAGCCAAATTTTAAGTGCGCGCCAGTTTTGCTTTTGAAATGCAGCTTAAGCTTAAAGAAAATATCAACCACCACCGACCATCCCAAGGGCCAACGCCCAGCATATGCCTCATTGTCATGCAGATTACACAAAAGCCACTTAACGCTTAGAGCGCTCATCTCTGAACTGCTGGCCTACTATATAGTAGACCTGGTTATTATTATGCTTGTTGCCACCACCTGACACCTGGCAAAACAACAAAAACAAAACGAGTTGAATCTCATTTCCGTGGCGGTGTGTTGCAAATTGGTCGCTTGCCTCAGGTTGCCACAGTTGCCACATTCATAGACACCACGGCTTTGCTATAGAATTGAACTACACTCTGCAAAAAATATAAGCCAAAATATTGCTGAGATTAAAATCTAATAGAATACTAGAAGTTCAATACTCTTATGCCTTATGGACAATAATGAGAACAAATTATTTACTTCAACTTATTTTTTATTTTAAAGACCAATTCTGCCGTGCGTAAAAATACAAACATTTACTTACAAATTTCCAACTAAAATAAATTTATTTATTTATTATTATTATTATTATTATTATTATTATTATTATTATTATTATTATTATTATTATTATTATTATTATTACGGCGTTTAGTCGAACCCCGCTGCTTGCATACTTTTTCTCGGAGTGTAGAACATAAATTTACAAGAGTAAAGGCTTATTTCAAGAAATAATTCTACTTCGAGTAAACGCAAACAATTACCTATAAATTTTACCAACTTTCTTTCTAAAATTCAGAAATTTATTATAAATAAGTTTGCTCTGAGTGTAGAGCTAAAATTGGCTTTTAAATTCTAAAGGCTCAAGTGAGTGTCTAGCATAAAATACTTTAAGCTGTCTGTCAAACAGTGAACAGAGTTATAGGCGTGACCGAATATATATATTTTAAGCTGTTCATATTTGCAGGCAATAAAATTCTAATTGGTATTGACATAATAAGCACACAATACTTACCGTGCTGCCGTTTCTGAATACATATATTTATTTACCCCAACACTTTGCTGATTGCATGCACACAAAAAACGATTGTGAATTTCAATTTGTTTTCGCTTGTGTGTGTGTGTGTGTGTCTGAGTGTGTGTGTGTTTGCATGTGTGCATAAGCCAGACACACACACACATACACACGCGCAATCAATTCTTGAGCCTGACAAGCAATGCAACATAAATGGAAATCTCTGGATGCGCATTAATAAGCCCACACTGAATGGTAGGCGGTGGGAGAGCGGGGTATATTAAGCTATAAATAATGTGTACGTCCAGCTGGCTAACAATTAGTCCTTTGACTATTTCGGTAGCATTCAGCCCTGAATTTGTGCACTTTATAAGTTTCAAGTGTTTCAAGCGACAACTTTCACTTGCCACACATTGCCTTGAGGCATGACTCAACTTCTCTCTTTTTCTCTTGCTTTCGGGCTTAATCTATTAATGCCTTTAACTGGGTCACAGTTTCAATTTGGTGCATTTGACAGCCTAATAAAACATACATACATCTGCTCGTCTTTCAACTTTTGTAGTTTGTATGCTGTATAGAATATTCTATGACCTGCCAAGCAACTTGGATTTTTTTCTTTTACATATGTGCATTTCCCTTTGTTGAGCAACATTTTAATTGTAAGGATTTTAAACTTAAGATTATGTTTTAAAGGCTGTCAAGTTCAGGGTAT
The DNA here is from genome assembly GCA_035042305.1 of Drosophila glabriapex. NCBI lineage: Eukaryota > Metazoa > Arthropoda > Insecta > Diptera > Drosophilidae > Drosophila > Drosophila glabriapex. The sequence goes on from JAWNLN010000046.1 coordinate 19,955,732, forward strand.
ATATTATTGGCAAGTTCGTTAATTCTAGAATGAAAAACCTCAAATTAATTATATTGCCTTCTTACTTCCCATTTCTTCCACATTCCTGGTTTTATATTGAGATTCGAACTATTGTAATACTTATTGTATAAAGCTGCATTTTTTAAAGATACTGTTTACAAAGTCATATTTTTGATTAGCTGATTATACCCAGTTAGTTCAAATGTCGTTCAGAGTTATCTGGAAACTTTGCAGATAATCTTCTTTTAAATCAAATAAGATAACTTTATCATAGTTTATTTCCATTTGTTATGACTGCTTAAAAGTATGTTGTTATTGACAAAAAACTTAGTCCCTGACAATAAATAAATTGCAGCATGCATCAATATAAAAAAAGAAGCAGCACTCAAATTTTGGACATAAGTACAGGTCATAAAATCAAAATGATGCTTTTAGCCATAAAAAGAAAAAAAAAAAAGAAAACTGCGGCAACTGTTGCATGCAATCAAATTGATGGCTTTGCATATTTTAACAGTCCAAAGCGAAATTAAATGGCTGCAATATGTATATATATTTATTTCAGGCATTTAATTTCGGTTGTGTGTGCGTTGCGCTTGAAGTCAAAAGGCAATTAAAGGCTCATCGGCAGAATAATTAAGAAAAAGTGGAATTCCATTTGTGCGTCGCTGCTGATAACATGCGGCTTCCACATTAAACAAATTGACAAACAAGTGTCCTGGCTCAGGCATGTGTCAGAAGGCTGATGCCGAATGGTGATCAAACGCATTAGTATTGGCCAATTGATAGCCTGGCCATGGCGTCATCCAGCAGCGAAAGCGAGCAGCGAGCAGCAAGCAGCGAGCATACGGCAACAGGACAGGACAGTAAAGAAAACGCACACACGCAAATTCATACACCCGCACACACCCACACATTGTGAAGTGAAATTAACACAACGCAGTAAACAGAGAAAGGCGAAACCGCAGACGGAGCAAGCAAACAAATAATTTAATGCGTGGGTGGGGTGGACATTGATGGGTCCTGTTCGCTAGGAAAAGTGATATCGAAGTGAGTAAACATTAAGTGAATGGCCATGAATGGGAGTTCTGGACGCGCTGCTATCAATTTAGTTATTAATATGAAAATATATACATTTGTGTTTTGTGTTTCTATTGTCTTGGAGCGATAGGAAAAATCGAAAAGCACACATATGACACAACCTTGAAGCAAAGTGCAATTGTCCTGCAATTTTGTGTACTTACCAATCGTGTCTCAGTTACGGCTACAACTGTAACTGTATTTGTATTTGTGTGTGGGTGTGTTCGTTGTCTGTCTGGGTGCCCACTTATTATATTTATAATTATTATGATTTTATCTCTTTATAAACACAATTGACTTTCAGTTATTCACACTTTTTTTTCAGCTGTTTTAATTGAGGTTTTTTCGTTTTTTTTTTTGCTTTTCAAAGTACTTCCAACTCGCTAAATTCTGCCACAGACTGTCGAAAGTTGCCTTGGGACACAAGCTTTTTATTATCCTGTCGAAAGCTTTTATTGAGCTTGTTCAAAGCAAAGCGCATGCGCCTCGTGAGCTTCCGGCGTTTCTGTCCCCAATGTTTTGCTTCGTTTCATGCTTTGCCCTTCAAATCCTTGCACTCTTTGCTTTGTTTCGCAGGTTCGCGTGAATGAAAATTAAAAGCAGCCTTATTGCTTAATATGCTTAATGCAAACTGAGAATTTACAAAGGACAAATTGCCGAATATACAAATATGACCTTTATGCCATAACGTGTTTATTGAAATTAAATCAAAGCTATATTGTATTTGAGGCTTATTTAGTACATTTTGATTGCAACTAAAAGGTGTGTACACACTGCGACTGCTATGATTTTTGGCGGGAAGCAGTAAACAAAATTAATGAATCTGAAGATTGACAGCAATTTCAGCTTCACTTGTAGGGTAAATAACTGATGAATGAACTTATCTTTTATATTACTAAATATGAGTTATTTTCAAGTTACTACAAAAGCAATGCGACACTCAACAAGTTAGCAGACAGGCTGCCTGGGATCTTGTCGATCTACTTAAATGCTTAAACGCCAAGGAAAAGGTAAACAAATGTTTAATTTCTTTTAGCATAGCTGATATTTAATTAACTTTATTACATTGATTAGCTCCTGCTGGCCAAATACTTTTGTCGATTGCCTCTGAATGTTGGCAGCTTTCGTGTGCTGCGGCAGTTGCAAGATCTAAGAATTCTGACAGCCACAGAATATATTTGCAGGTAACCGAAAAAATATACTATATTTTATATAATCTAACCAACTAATAACTGACAGCATCGAAAATGAGGAACAATTGCAATTGATTTTAATTGAGTTCCTGGAAAATCAAAATGTGCTTCTCTCCAATCTATTCATTTCAGCTCTTTATGGTGAGTATTTGGAACTTTAAAAATAACAATAATTATGAATTAATTAATTAATGGTTCTCTCCAGATTCATTAAATACTTTGAGACTGAATAACATTCTCGAAAATGCTTTGCGGCATCTCTTCAGCGCTCTTGCTGAGAATCCAAAGATCAGCCATTTAAACTATGTGGATTCATTGTGTAAATCTCTACCTGGTACGTTCTATGCTCTAAGTGAAGCATTCTAATATTGACTAATCCTTTAATTTTGTTGTGCAGATGATGTATTAATCAATGTGTGTTTGCAAATGCATTTGAATATACTATTGGAGTTGTATGAGGTTGATGATGTTAGTCTGGCCTTTAAGCAATTTAGTACTTGGATTAACGAGGGCGTCGATGAATTTATCTTTGTCAAGCGCATAACGGGAAAAGTAATTATATGACATATATAGACTACAGATAAACTTTGACTATACATTTCTGCAGCTCCTTGGCGGTCATCAGCAGGAAGCCTTATCTTATCTATTCAAATTATCTACGGCTATGAATTTTAAGCAATGGAAATTCTATCTGATTTTGGTGCAGTCCATTGCCAGTAGCTGCAGTGCTGAGACGAGCACATTTATTAAAAGTAAGCATGGATGGAGTTCTGCATAATATCTAACAATGCTGATATATCTACTTTCCTTCAATAGAATACCTTAAGAATCGTCTACAGCACGTTGCCAGTTTGGGCTGTCAATTTTCGCTATTGCATCTTCTGCTCACAGCTCGCGCTGCTGCGGCAACTACGATGAATATTGAAAAGAATTTGGATAACTATGCCCAGTGGTACAAGCAAAACATCGGTGAAATGTCCCATGTGCTGAGCGCGGACCATTTTCAATCAGTATTAAATATTCTCAAAGATTCCATTCATTATGAATTGGAAATTGATTATATTGAGGTGAGCAAACAATTTTTTGATTTTCCACATATACATTTTAAATAACTATTGTTTAGATTCATGCCGCGATTGCCATCGCTCCTGGCGGCAAACTCGTCCAGTCCTATAAAACCAATTGCAAGGCGCATTTATCGCGCTTAAAAGCTGCCAGCAAGCAAAAAGATGGTAAATAATTATAGCAATTCTTTACATCTATTTTTACAATTTCTTCAACAATAAAATAAAAAATTAAAGCTTTTGGGAACGTCCCTTGCCCGCCAGCGGTTTATTGCGTTCATCCCAAAGCGTAACTCCATCACAGGCACAAATCCGCTTAAAGTTCTGCAATATGCCAGCCGAACGGGCAATAATGCCGCACGCAATTCTAGCCAATAAAAGGAAGTTCATTAGTATTAAACTGGACTTCGCAGATAGGATCGAAGCTTTACTTACCTCTCCCCTGAATTCCCATCAATTAGACTTTGTTTATTGTCACCGCAACCCAGGTCGTCTGCATTGGCAGTTATGACCACAGCACGTCCAATGATGTCCCAAATCTCCAAGCTGCTGTCCACAAAACGGAATGTTGCGCGGCCTGTATCATCCGCACGTATATTGCCCAAATCTCCGGCATGTCGTTTATTTTCCGCCGCATCTGGGCTACCGTGTGGCGATTTACGTGGATTGTAGTGCTCGCCAACTGACGCACAGCCCTCGGATACATCTCCACTCTCGTGTATGTGAAAGCCATGTAGTCCGGGCGCCAATCCATCCACGACGCCATCCACAACAACGCCAGCTTGCTTTGCAGTAATTGTGGTGAATCGCACTGCGCCCTGCACAGGTGTCCGGTCAACGACACAGCCTGTTGTATTGACAAGTGCTACAGCGGATTCGCCACCAAAGCCTGAGAGCACAGCACGCCGACCGGTGGATTCGATTTTGTCCTGCACCTGCACCCACGGCAATGTGGTCTGCACAATTACGCGTCCCTCGATCGCATCGATTTCGACATGACCCAAGCCATCCAGAGCTTGTCGCAGCTTATCTACGTCCGATTTGTCATTTTTGCGTATTTGAACTGCAAACTCAATCTAAGGATTTGTATTAGTGCCTCTGTAAAATAAGCCTTTTATTATTTATTACCTTAGTGGAGTCCATTTGCGTTGCTTAGGGACAAGGGTCCAAAACAATAATAACAAAAATGATGTGCTATCGATGTATCTATAGCATCGTTGGATGACATCGATAGTTAAAATTCTAACTTCATGCGATGTACAATTTATATCGATATTTAATGAAATGCACGAAAGTAAATAATTGCGAATAAATAAAGAATTGAGTTAATTAATTTATTTAATTTTAAGTACAGTCTGATGCGAATGAGACCAGAACTCAATAACAAAGGTCAAAAGTGTATTTTAAATGTAAATTAAACGAGTTTTATTAAAGTTGTTGCTTCATGAGACGAAAAGTAAAACAGTTTTTGAGTTTGTTTTTCTTTATTTTTTGCAAATAATTGAGTTTAATTTACCTAAATTTATTATATTGCACCTTAAATTTATAAATATTTACAAATATGTACAATTATCAAATCTATGTTCTCATTCTTAAGTATAGTATTTTATAAAATCACACATTTTCATTTGTCCATATGGGAAGCACACACAAACCCTGGTCTGTGTGGCCCAGAGTGGCACTGGAATATGCTGAAGCGGCCAACTAGTTTCAGCACAAATAATTTCACACCATCGCTGTGGATGTGGTGTGTGCTCGTGATGTGGACGGTGTTTGCTCCAATGAGCTGACTGCAAGTCTATTTTCAGCAAGATGCAGGTGCGGATCTACCTCGGAATATGGCGGCGCCGGCAATGCAGCAAGGCAAATCGTAGTAGTCTCCATAGTTGGTGTTGGCGTTGCTGGAGCTGCTGCGGCTGTTGGCGTGGTAAGATTGCACATGCGTATCACATCGTCGTAGCTTGGCAAGTCCTTGTCATCCTTTTCGAGCTGCTCGCGTATGCGTGTCGCCTCCGGACTATTTGGCTCAATAAAAAATATATCGTTGAAGCTTCTGTGATCGCGTCCCTGCTCCACATTGTTCTGCCGATCTGCAACACAGGCAACATAATTCCAAAATTAGTAATATATGATAAATATATATGTATATATATATATTTATTATAAGCAATTTAATTTGTGTACCGAGCCGTTGACGCTGAAGTTGTCTTTGACGATTCAATAACATGGATCGGTGTATTCGCATGGCCAGCTAACAAAACGAATTTAAAAACAATTGACTGATATGCATATATACTGTCAAATAAAAATGAATAATTATGCGTATTAATTACGTATATTAGCTGGGTTACGACGAGAATGGCAAACAGGAAGCCCAACGACACCACCAAATTGGTTGTCAAAGACATTTTGCGTTTTAAAGAAACTGAATTCGATTCAATTCACATAGCTATAAACTAAAAGAAAAACGACGAATAATAACAATAATAAGCAACTTGAGTGCCGAGTGGCTAAAAAAACCAAAAAAAGCGATTAGATAAACCAACGCCTCTATATTTGGCACACGTTACCATTTTGATTTGAATCGCGATTAAATTGCCGTTGCCTTTGCCGGCTTCGTTGGCACCTGGGCGGGCAAATTTTTGCTAGCTTTCGATTCTCGATGCGCACATAGAAGCAAATCAGTGGCAGACAGCCGAAGACCACAAAGATCACAATCACAAAAACGCCCAAATGGAGGCCAAATTCTTTGCCAAAGTTCATGGCACACTTCGATTTCTATAGGAAACTATATGAACTGGATTCCGGCGCATACTTTTTAAGCACGCCCGCAACAGGCAACCGTACGTTGGACACTAATCAAAGTTTCGTGTATATAGAGAGAGAGAGTAGGACGAACGATATGAACACACATACATACTTATGTATTTGTCGCGGCTTGTTCAATTTTAGAGATAAGATTGTTTCCATACAGCCGCACACAATAAGATAAACGCTGTTACTAAACTAAAACGCATAAGCCATACGTACGTTGTACCATAAACATACATACATGCATACATTGAAAAAAATATAGAGAATTTTATTCAATATTCAAAAACCCTTGATTTAGTTCACGCAATAATAATTTTTTCATCTCTTTTTTTTCTTATCCGAAAGTACCTAAATTTAGTTAAGTCTGATTTGTATCTTTTTAGAAAAGAAGCATATAAACATGTTGAGGCATTTCTTAAACTTAAACATCATATATTAAAAAAATAAATCAGAATATATCAAAAACCTAATTGCAAATAATATATACTCTTATGAGCGAATTGTACTTGAAAAATATATAACAAGATAGTAGAAAATCATTTGTGCTTGAAGTAAGAATAGAGTGTTTTTATCAGTGTATCTGTACCTACAAGTCACATGGAACATGTGGAACATGAATCACATATATACAGAGCTTCCAGCACAACATAGTTAATTAACCAAACGATCTGTCTTGCACTAATACACACATAAGCTACTCACTTTGGGATCTGTTACCATTGTTGCGAACTGAACAACAGCATCGGATAATCCAGATAAGCGCACACTAACAAAATAGAAATCCAAAATTTGAAAACCGATTGAGACCAGCATGACGGACAGGTTTACCTGCAGAAATATATAGGATAAGAGGCCAACTAGCAGAAGCAGTATAAAATATTGTGCTCCGGCTTCCATTTTGCAGCAAGTTCAGTTAAAGACTAAATCTAGCTTATCAACAGCGCTGATATGGGCAAGGTAATCACGTCTTTATCAAAGACACTTCAAGGCACACATATTGTCCACATATTTTTATTTTATTAAGTACATACCAAGGGATCGTTGCGCACGAGCTCGCCGACTTATATCCCGATTATTGGTTGAATTACCGGATGAAGTGGCATGGCAGTTGAATATTAAATGATATATAACAGTCTTGCAAATAAGGGAAAACTGGATTAAAACAACTTAACTACAATAACCTTAACTACAGACTTTACCTGTAAGCAAACGTATAAAATGGGCAGTACAAAAACCATAAAAAAGAAAAATAAGAAAATAAGGAGAAACATTTTGTTAGACACAAAGAAATTAGGAAGCGTATGAAATCCGTCGGGTTTGAAAAGCCACACAGCACTGAAAATGTTCTACACCCAAATGCAGAGACAATCTTATCAGTCAATAACATTCTATATATGTATGTTCAATGGCAGTATATAAAGCGCAGTAATTCAATTTGGATTGTGGCAAATAGCAATTTCTATTGGAATTGGTAAAGTTTAAGGCCGCGATTAGATTACCTTATATATATATGTATATATTTGTGAAATGAATATCAACCAAAATGATATCCTTTGGCAGTTAAGAGGCGACCACAAATACCTTCTCGTATTGGTTTCCACAATACGTAGCAGGCCCAGACGCCAAAGCGCAAACAACAGCAACAAATCGCACACGATAGAAACAGTAAAAAAACACCCGAAAATATTGATATGACATCACTCATTGTGTTTTGGAAATCGAGTTTAAATATTAAGATATTGATGGATTGTTATCGCTTAAAATTCGGATATTTTTGTTGCCGACACAATCGCATTACTCTACACAGAAGCCGGTAGTCAACTGATTGAATTCTTTTGCTTCCCGCTTTTTGATGCATCTTATCAGTTCAGTCATAACTGTATACGAGTGTATATAATTTAGGCAGTTGTGCTCTCTCGTGGCTTTGTGATAAGACACTCGATTTACATTTGATTAGATAAGATTTGCATCATTGTGGGTAAATCGTATTGCACAAGAGCGTCCAAGAATATGCTACACATTTAGTATATATGGTAAACAATTCACAGCTCAGCAATGAAAACAAGAAAAATGCCCAACAAAATAAATATCCAGACTGGTGCGGAAACGTAAATGCATTTAATATTATGTAAAACATGAGCTCATTATTCGCTGGGCAAACACAGTGTAGTAATAAATCTATTACGGACTTGGCCGAAACAAGCCATTAAAGTGGACAGCTTTGAAACAATTACGCCACAAAACCCGGGAAAACATTTTTCACATGTTCCACCAAATTATATATGCGGCTTGTGGGATTGAGTCATTTCAATGTCAGAAAATTATAGACGGGCAGTTGCTTAAGAAAAGTAATTTAATTATTTCGTTATCTATGACTAAACTGTTTCAATCTCCTCTTGGATAGAGTTGAGTTTATTGCTTTATTTGGGTTTTGGGATTAAAACAATTTGTATTGCCAAATGTAAATAGCAGATGCCTAAGAAAGGTAATTCAATAGCTTTCAAATTTACTTCCTCCAAGTGTAAAATCCAATATATTTTCATTCCTCTTAAATAATGTTAATAGGTGAATTCCTTTTTGAAGGAAAGACAAAAGCTACAGGTCATTTAGAGGCTATTGGGCGGATATTCAAGGTATTCTTACGTTTTTAATACTGCTTTGTTTATTGTACTGTAATCACATAATGATGAAAGCAAAACGCGGGCTGATTTTATCGCTCATTGTTTGACGTCATTAATAATTTATAACTGAGATTGCTAAAACTGAAGCAACATTTGTATAAAATCTGACGCGAATTAAACAAAAACAAACTAACAAATATAAATATGTTCTTAAGAGCATTATGCTTACGCAAATTAGAAAGAAACCAAAAAATAAAAATAAAAAAAGATAACATAAAAATAACATTTCAGTGCTCCAGATTAATTGATATCATATCACAATAATTTGAATCCACATACGCAATAAAAAACACAACAATGCCGATAGGGTTATTGAATGTTTGGTCAACTCTTCTGAATATGGTGCTCACCTGCGACCGTTTCGACTGCACTACCGGATGGATCAACGCGTATTGTGCGCAGGACACGGTGTGTTAAAGTACCACGCCCGCGCCGCAATTGTGATGTGGGCTGGGGCTGATCTGGGACAACAGATTTGCGCATCACACACACGCAAAACAACTGCAACAATCAAAGGGTGATGGGAGGACCAAAACTGGGCTAAATGTTTAGCAACTTACACGAATTAAAATGCACAAAATGACAAACAAAATCACATACACTATATAAATACTAACATCGACGGGCATTTTAGCAAATTTATTTTTTTGTTCGACACGGCCAAGTAACTTTTTTATAATGACAAATGCGAGTGCAGAACTCAAAGCGAACACATATTGATAAATTAAACCTTTCGTCTTATCAACAAATTGTATTTACGAGATTATTTATATATGTATATATATACATAGCGGTTATGCTAAGATCTCTTGTATACACATTGATATATCTATATATATATATATATATAAATTGCTAATCATATTGGTTACATCGTTATTGCATATGATCGGGGTTTTTTTTTTCGAAAAGACACGAGTAGAATTTAATCGTTCGATCAGTATATACGCACCCGAGCTTTCCAGAGTATTGTTGTGTTCCTCCAAGTTTCTTTTGCGATAACCACTAAAGCACAACTAATGGAAATTTCAAATGTACTCAGTTTGAATTTTGAAATGTTAAAAGCAACTTACAATAACCACCAACAGGAGTAATATAAATAAATAGAACAATTCGTTGAGGTACATTCTTTCTGGTATTTCGCACACACCGTTTGGAGTACGAGGCGAGTAATGATTGAACTCGAGAAATTGGTAAATGGACTTAAAGGCACTTGCGGAATAATAATTTCTAATGTTCACAAACTAATTGCGATACCTTATCTTATCAAATGAGCTTCTACCTGCATTCACTGTGTTTGGTGTATCTCAGATTGTGGACTGTTTCCATATTTAGTTTAAGCTTAATCTTACCCTCGAGTGCCATGTGCAACATCATTTCACGACGCAGCAGGACGCGTAGATTCCATTGAGTCAACTTAATCCTGACAAACAGATAACACTCCTTTAGGTAGGGATATGAGTTGAAAGCCAGTGCAATTGAACTTGAGGCTTACCCGCAAAATAAGTGCTACAGCGATTCCAATTAGAATGCCACAAAACCAAAACTCCATGTGCATTTGTATTGTTATATATTTGTTATATAATTTTGTTAAATTGGACTCTTTGACTTGTAACTCATTACAGAGGAAATCAACTACAGATCAAAACTGTACAGATCGGAAAAAATCGTCGACCAAGTTTATATTCTTATACTAGATTGAACCAATTTAAATCAACTGCTTTGTCCTCATGTAAGTGCTTGATATGGTTTTATTTTTAACTATGCTTAGCTCAAGTTCGTAATTTTAGAATCAATATTGGCTTTTAGAATGCAATCGTTTTATCTCTGTGTAGAGTTTAAAAAGCACTCACCAGCCTCGCGAACTAGAACTCTGCGACACAAGGTCCAAATCCGAAATGGTCCGAAATAGGTCTGAGCAACAAATAAAACTTCAGCTGCTTAGAGGTTAATCAAATGAATGGGAATCAGCTTACCCGCAAAAGTATGAATAATACTAGCAGAAAGGATGCGTAATAAAACCATTCCATAGGATCCATGGTAAAACAACGAGAGTATAAGAAAAATACGCACTAACAGTTGAGCGAACAACAGGTGAATAAAAATGAGGATGGGCATAAAACGAAATCCAGCCGCCAACGATATAAAATCATAACAACCTGTAGACTGATTACTGCAGTTAATGTCACTATTTTTAGATATTATCACTGTCCGTTTATCTAAGAGCGCTTACCATTTGAATCATCCAAGTACCTCACGCCGCTCAACACTGGTTCGTTAGTAGTTATTTTCATTTTATTAATAAAACGTATGAGTACCACCTTTAAAAATTTAACGGTTTTTGCTACAGATAAATTGTTCGTCAATCAACGAGGCTATATCTCACCAACAGAAAAACAAATGTAAGTATTAGAAAAATTGGTACCAGCACCCAAAACGTAAGGTTCGCATACATTTTCTAAAAAAAAATATATTGTTCCTTTGTATAAATAAACGGTAAACAAACGACATTCGTAACCTAATAACGACTAACAAAACATAAAAGCCTATAACAATACATTTCTTCATTGTTAATTGAAAAAAGCTTCGTTATCTAATCTAAGCTTGATTTCCATTTATTAACTGAGTAAGCCAAACGGTTAAGAGATAAGCAGCATGTAAAATATGCAAGTTTGCCAACTCAGATAAAAACAAATAATAATGGAGTAGTTAAGTGAGCTCAACTAAGAGCTACCCTGTACACAGCTCTTTCATTTAGCATTCTAATTTTATTACCAAATTTCCAATAAACATTTATGTATGCTTGCGTCTACTGATGGTAATGATATCAATATGCAAACAGAGTTTGGGACATAACTTGAGTGTTTATTAATCGATATTAATGAAATTTTAAGTATACTATCGGAAATCGATATGTATCGGTATCAAATTGGACAAAATTATCAACAAAATACAAAATATTGTAACAAATTTAACTGCGAAATCCTTTGATAATACATGCAGTAGATATAAGCTAGTAACGTTCCTTCGAAGTTTGGTAACTGTAGCTCTTAATTGACGGGAGAAATGGGATTTGGAAATTTTGGGGGCGGGAGAGGGCGTGGCCGAAAAAATTATTAGAGAAGCTTCCTAGTAATCTTCCTTCCAAGTTTGGTAAGTTTAGCTATTAAATTGCGGAAGATTTAGGCTTCTGGGAATTTTGGGGCCGGGAATAGGCGTGGCCAAAACAAATTTTGGAGTACCATTTTAGTAATCTACCTTCCAATTTTGGTAACTTTAGCTCTTAAATTGCGGGAGATATGCTTTTATCGTTTTTGGGGGCGGGAGTAGGCGTGGTCCAAAATTTATTTTTCTGATTTTTTAAGGGTGTTACTACTACAATATACCTTTCATATTGGGTGACTCTAGCCTTAAAATTGTAAGAGATATATGGTCTTATCGACTTACACTAACAGGTGTATCGGTTTAGGGAGGCAGAGTGGGCGTGGTCATCCAATTTCTATCGTTCTCTTAGGGATCTCTTATGTTACCTGTAACATACGTTCAAAATTTGGGGACTCTAGCTTACAAAGTGCGGAGGATTTGTGCATTTCAGATTTATAGGGCCGAAGTTCTTAGGGAAGGCTGGTGCAGGCGTGGTTTGAAAATATAGATGCTGATCCTTGGAGAAAGTTACCAGCAAGTTACCTACCAAGTTTGGTCACTCTATCATTAAAATTCTGCAAGATATGCACACTTATCGATTTACACTTTCCGAAATATCGACATTAGCGATTATTTGCGCAGGTGTGGGAGTGGGCATTAAAAAGTGTTATCGGTTCTTAAAGGCGGCTACTAGTAATATACCCACCAAATGTTATGACTCTAACTCAATAGCTGCGGCAGATGTAGCCATTTAAAATTTTAAAGGCTGGCGGGTGTGGGTTCGACCGAGATGGGTGTGGCACATGAAGGACATATCCAACAACCAACCAAATTTGGTGACTCTAGCCTTAAAATTGTGGGAGATATGTGGCTTTATCGATTTTTCGATTTCGCAGACCCCTAGTGGACATAGCACAGATCAGTATGTGTTTCAAGTTTCAAGTCTCTATAACTAAGGGTCTCATAGAGACTGATAGACTGACAGTCAGACAGCATGACGGCCATTGCACAAAACTAATATACTATGATACCTTCGGTAGCAAAGTATAAGAATTGAACTCCGCGATATGTGGGTAGACGAGAACTTCACACCAGACGGTCACACAGACGGTCATATCTAGATAGTCTCCGCTTTTCATCATAGCTTTAAATTTGAGGCTGTAATTGCTATGATAGTCACGAAAGAGGGGAAGTTATCGATAAAAAAACACTATATACTTTGGTAAGGATAGACGGACATGGGTAGATCCACTCGGTTGTTAACAACGACCTCGAATATATATGCGTTATGAGGTCGGAAATGCTTCATTCTCCCCGTTACATACTTTGTCACATAACCATTATACCTTTTTACCCATTCGCTAATGGGTGAATGGTACAAAAAATGGAGATACCTGACAGTGCTATTTTTTGAATTTTCCTAGATGACAACTGATTGTCATTTCGTCATTTTATTGTTAGCTTACCGTAAGCACGAACATTTCGTCTTCTGTTTATGACATGTCTGATATATTCGTCAAGGAAATCGTCTTTTCCAAAAGTGTTATACAAATTCTTTGAATGTGTAAGGGATTTAAATAAGATATCAAGAACTTTTAGTTTTGCTTCACGCTCACCCATATAAAGAACAGTGCGAAAATCATTAGAAATGCCAGCAGAATAACTTCCATTGTAACTAAACTCAATCAAAGCAAAAAATAAAAAATAAAAAAATACGACTACTTGCTTTGACCAACTAAATGCGACTGAATTATCTCCAGCTAAGCGAGTTCATCTGCTGATCAGTTTATCTAGAAAAGCTTACCGTTGTTTGGAACACCTCGAGTGGATTCGCTTGTTCTCGTGGCCTTCTTACAAGCTCTTGCAATGAACTTGAAAATTACAAAGATTCTTATCAAAAATTGTTCGCATTACGACACTATATACACATGTAATAGCGGCTCACCAGTATTATAAATATTACAATTAGCAAAAATCCAAAGGAAATATTCCAATGCACAGCCATTTTGAATACCAAATAAATAACAAATGCGCGACAAACTTCCTTGACAGCTGATTAATGACTGCACGATTAGGATTGTCGATGAATGGTCTAGCGGTTATCATTATCTGACGGAGTCGGACGTTCTTTTTTTAAACCACTCACTCACAGCTTATCTAATCAAAATGAGTGCCAAGAAGGTTCAGGGACCCACAGAACAAAAAAAAAAGTACAATTTATTATTGTAGATGAGCAAAGAAATTGGTAAGATGATAATCGCTGTAATAACTTTAATACCAATGTGGTAAGCAGGGGGAGACAGGTGGGGGGACATCTCAACTTTGCACGGACATAAAGTGGTTTAGATTAAAGTTTATGAGAAAGTTATAATTCGGCCTCCCCTTTACAAAATTCGGGCATCCCCCTCCCCCTTGCTTAATAATAACAAATAAAGCAGACAGCGAGAATTAAAAAAAAATTGTAACTAACTACGCTAATAAAAATATAACTAAACACAAAATAGAACATTTCAATTAATACATTAAAATAGAAATACTAAAACAAAAATTGTCGCATTATCTTATATCAATTATTATCTCTTATCTGAATGCAGTTTGTTTGAAATGCAAATTGACTTCTACAGACACACACACACACACACACACACACACACACACACACACAAACACTCGCACACCCACTTCTCTTTTAAAAGCTAAAATCACGGCAATTAATCTTACTTAAAGCGAAAATGAATGCCACTATTTATTTTACGACCTAACTGAAGCGTTATTAAAGTAAGAAAAATTAGTAAAATCGAGTTACAGGTTTAAATACAAATTTTTAATTTTTTTTTTTTAATTTTAGTAGTAATTAAGCTTACCATTAATCCTATGACGCTTAGCGTTTGCATACACAACGCACACCAGCTATAAAATATAATTGTTAATAATAGTTAACGCAATGAATTAGCATAATTTTTACCTTAATCAAAAAAGAACAAGGCAGTATAAAAAACAGTATGCATATGAATAGACCAATTGGCATTTTGAGAACACTTTCGCTGGCCAATCCTTTACAGCGGCAATTATGAATCAAACTGAAGAATTCCAATGCACAAAAAAAAAGGAAAAAAATAAAGAAATATGTCTGTGCGGAAACAAAAAATAATTGCGATAAGCAAACACTTTATTTTGTGCGTGTTATTTTAATCGTACATTTGAGTCTTATCGGGTAAATTACTTATAACGCAATCCCACATCTTTGACAGCCCCCAGATATGTGTATGGTATGGTATGAAGCCTTTAATTAAACGAAACTTTTTGCCGTAATTGAAATACTCGTTATAAAGGTCACAGATTTGTAACAAAAATCCAAACAAAACACAAAATTAAATACAAACTTCAAGTTCAGAGCAACAGCTACAACAATTGACCCATTTAATAAACCAAAAGCAATTACAGTGAGCTGCACAAATAATTAGGGGGCAGCTGGAAAAAAAAGAAACAAAAACAAAAAACAACAAAAAAAAAATACTTGCTGAAATGATAATGTGATGAATAATAAGCAAGCGCTTGGGAGAGTCTCGGAATTAGAGGGCATGCCGCTTCGAATCCCCAGCAAAACAATGGAATTTGTAACAAAATGCGAATTTCTTGCAGTCGTTGTTTACAAATCGTCAATGGAACGCACGGATTTATGGCCAGACCGGGGGGACAGGGAGATCAACGCCTTGAACTGATATTAATTAGACCGCATAGCTGAGTATAGCTCAGCATTTCTTTTGTTGGCCGCACCAATTGGCAACGCCTCACAGTCTGCCATTAACAAGCCAACCAGCCAGCCAGCCATGCCCAATCTGGAGGTGATATTAACGCATTCACTCACTGACGACAAGTCGCACGCTTCATGGCTCTCAACGCTCCAGATTGGTAACAATGAATTAATCCCTGGGCGTTGCAATTGATTTTTCTTTTTCTTTATTTGGTTTTTTTATTTTTTTTTTTATTGTACAATAACACAATAATATTGAAATGAATATACAAAGCTTATGCAAACTTTATACACGCAGCTACGACGATTTTTATTTATTAATTTTAACTGCAGCTGGTAACCTTTGTACATATTTTGTACATAGCTGCAATCCATATTTATCAATTTTAAATATTACTCTGGAAGTCTATTAAACACTTTTAACTGTATACAGTTAACATAAAATTAAAGATTTATTTTTGTCATTTTTTCTACTCATAGAACTAGCAAATAGAATCAGTCTGTCAAAGACTTAAAGCCGACAAAAGTAACTCAAGTTATAATTCAGAAAGTATATTTATATAACAAATGGCTGTGATTTTCTAAAAACCACCTCCGGGGTACATTATTATAAAAGGGTATAAAGTATTGTGCAAATTTATGTAATAATAATGTATATATTTTTTTGATCACGATAAACAGTCGATTTTGCCATGTCTTCTCTATGAACACAGTTTGTGCTTGTGAATATTTTTTTTTGGGTGCAAATCAATTTAAAGGGAAATTTTACAATAAAACTATTATTTATTATATTATAAATAAAAGCTGGACTCCGGGTATATCGTAGTGGAGCTCACTCGACTACTTTATTCTTCCTTGTTTAAATATAAAAAAAAGTATTTTGTTCATTTTTTCTATTCACACTAATTTATATAAGTAGAAATGTTAGCAATTTAATCTCAGCTTGCGAGGACTGCTCTCCGTTGCAGGATCAGAACATATCTAGAGGTAAATTAAAGACCAAGATCACAACTGGAAATACTAATTATTACTATCTAAATTTACTCAAATAAGATAATTAATATCGCTCACAACTCACTCGCTGATAGGCTAAATATCATTGCTGAATCAGCTAACAAGATCACAGCTAAAGTTTAAGCAAGTTAACAAAGTTTAAGCTCACGGCTCTATTTCAAATTAATATTCACTTCCTTCCGCTTCACCTGATAATTAAATGTGTGAGCAACTCATGGAAAATCATTTGCATTTCTTTGCACGGCCCCCTAAGCGCCCTTCTCCCCGACTCCGCCTCAATGTCAAGTTCAAGCCATTTCCGCAAGACCAAATATTGCACTGATTTTCGTAAACCAAAACCAAATCTTGATAGCACTTAACTGATTTGAAAGAAGAAAAAAAAACTTACAAATCATGCAGCGCACAAGTTCCGGCTGTTGTTGTTTTTTACGGTCTTTAAGCTGGTCCATTGTTCAGCAATGTGAAATGAAAATTCCCCAATGCTTGGTGGGTGTGCTGTGCTGTCAGTTAAGTCAGTTAAGTATGTTTAAGCATATGGTGGTATGAATGTCTTTAATTATCAGAATCGAATAAAAAAAAATAAATAAAAAAAAACCAAAAAACAAATACACACCCAGCATAATGCCAACGAAATTGCGCACAAATTAGACAAAAATTACTTAATCTAATGCTAACTGCGTATGAACAGCTAGCTAATTTAATGAGCTGCCAGCGCCCATAACATCCAGTTCTCAACAATGTAATTAATTTCAATTCGCCACTCATCGGTGGAGGGGAAAAAAAACCTTGAACTTCAATTTCAAGCCACGGGTGTATTTATTAGAACGTTCACAAAGATCTCTCGACTCAGTGATCTTTGTGAGTTACTTTCGCTTTTGTAGGCTACAAATAATACATAATAATAATAATAATAAAAAGAAACGAGCAATTAAATCATAATCGTAATTCTTGTGAAACACTCAAGACCCATCAAAATGAAAGGCGCTGCCAGCCAGTTTGTGATATAATTTTAACGTATTGTGTTTTGCCCAGCAAAGTCGAGCATTAAGGCTAATTGGTTGAAAAACAACACATTGTTAACAACATTTCTTTGTGACCCCACTCTTAACATTTCTCACTCGCTTCGACTTGAGCAGTGTGATCATATCATAGCCATAAGCTCTTCAATTCAGAAATATACATTATTATTTATTATTATTTATTCTAGCGCTACAAGCTTAAGACTCAAAGAAAAGAGTGCATTAAAAATAGTAGTGAAATTATAAATATAAATACCGCACAAGCAAACAATTTCTTCTAAGAATTAATTTCTATGCTTTAGAAAAATGTTATTTTATAAAATATATAATTTGAAATTTCTAAATATCTGAAAATAGTAAGTTGTGAGTTGCGGGTTCGAATCGCTGTAAATCGTAGTTTTTTTTAAATATGGAATTGGTTAAATCTTAAAATATTAATGTTTAAAAATAACTTAAGCAGCAGAAAATATAATGTTCGATTTCTGTGTACACATTATTATATGTTGAAATTCGAATATTTTTCCAACGTTTTACATTGGAATTAAGAAAATAAAAGCCCTGGGTGTAAGGAACACACAACCTTCCCGTCTTATAACTATGCACATTCTGAATAATGAGGATTTTCTGAAATTCAAGTCGATTTTTTTCTAAACATAGCATATGGTTTTAATGCTTAAAGCTAAATAATATAAAATTAATTGTGTGGTGTCTAACATTTAAAAATGTACTTAGTTGTTATTTGAAATACTCTTAAAGTTGTACTTTAAAATAAATTAAAATTTATTTGGCATATTTATTTAATTTATAAAATGGCATCGCTTCCCTAAAATATATCACTTGAAAAAATCTATTCAACACTGTGATACTATTATTAAACAAATAACAAACAAATAAAATTCGAAATACTTAAGCTGTATTGCTTAAGATAAGTATCTACAACATTTCAAGCGAGATATATTTTGGGTCTGAGAGCATAGTCAGCTAATTTAAATAATAAAATCATAGCCTTTTAATAGTAATAATAAAATAATGAGTATAGATTCAAAGATAAATGCTTGGTGCATATGACACAAAATGTGACGACCTATAAAAATCACAAATTAGTAAATTATTCCACTGCCTGTTTTTGTAATTGTTTGCTTACATCATTTTAACATGGTGTTAACAGTGTTATTAACAGCGCTTATGACAAAAGCAAAATTACCTAAAAGACACGATTTCCAGTTACTGAAGAGTACCAAAGCAGCGACCCGCTGAACATTGAATATTTGTGTAATTATGCTTATTGTTGTTATTATGGCAACAATTTCGAATTGAACCTGACCGTCTGAGCTGGCTGAGCACACAGTTATGAGCCAACCGCAGTCATTGTGTGACAATCAAAAACGACTTCCTCAAAACAAGCCA
Organism: Drosophila glabriapex; assembly: GCA_035042305.1. Lineage (NCBI taxonomy): Eukaryota > Metazoa > Arthropoda > Insecta > Diptera > Drosophilidae > Drosophila > Drosophila glabriapex. The sequence continues at coordinate 19,974,899 of JAWNLN010000046.1, forward strand.
CCGTTTAGGCCTGTCTCTTGACTGCAGCAACTGCCACAATCACAATTGTGGCCAACATAATGAATTTTCTTTTTCATTTTTTTTTCACTTTTTTTTCACTTTTTTTTTGCGATGCTTTTGTGACTGGCAAAAACAAAATAAATGTTGCATAGGAATATGATGAATATGATGTTGAATTTGAATTTGAGTTTGAATTTGAGTTTGACTGTTGACAATCCATTCAAATGCAAATGATATATTTGCTGACTAATCAGCGCAAGTCAGGCAAATATGTTTATTTATCATGCATCATTATTGAGGCAACAACACCAACATCTTTTTTGCTGGGAACTATTTTGATTGGGTGCAATTATAATTTGCTGAATCAAGTCGTGAATTTCGATGCGGTTGCCGCCCTGTTAGCCACTCAACAAACAACTTTTATTTTTACTATTAGTTGATTATTTTGGAAATATGCATTAAAAAGAAAAGTTAGCGAAATTATGTGAACTTGTTATATCACCTGGCCAGCAAAGCAGCAAGTAGACAGCAAGAGACAAACAAAATAAAAAGCAAAAGCTAACGGCTCTTAAAAAACTGCAACAGCAGCAAATGCACTTTCTTTGCGTTACGCTTCTTTGCATAGGCTCGTGCATTGCCAAATCGTATCTGTAATAAATATATACACATATTTTATACATCTCTATATATCTATATGTATATATATATGTATATAAATATTTATTTTGTATATAAGACAGCTGCGGTCAGTGTCCATGTCTAGACATTGAAAGCGCATTGAAAAAATGAAATGAAATGAAATGAAATGCTTGAATGCTGCTTAAGAGATTTTGGTTCAGCAGCTTAATATTGTGGCAAGTGCAACGACAAAAGTTCAACAGACGAGGCAGCAACTGCACTCGCCACCTCCACCTCCACCATTCACCATCACCAGCACCTCCGCTGTCTGCTGCTGTATCTCACATTTTAGGCGTTGCAGCATTGTAAATTAATTCATATTAGCAAAACAAATGCGATGCTCCATAGTATATATATATATATATGTATATATATATATATATTTAAATAAAGTACTACCTACACATATGTCTAGCTACCAGCGTGTTTCTGTGTGTTAGCTTTTAGCATTTCATTGGCGTTGAGTTGTTGTTCAGGTTTCGCGGTCTGTGGGAGCATCACTGCAAACCGGCGCAAATTATATTCAAGCTAAAAGAAAAAAAATAGAAAAAAAGCAAGAAAAAATCAAAACCCACAACAACAACAAAAATAACAACAACAGTATGTAAATACAGGTAAATAAAAAGTCGCGTCTCGTCGCATTGCACGAAGGCTGGGAAAATGAACACAGCACAAATGTTAATTACGAGAATATCTTTTAACTAGCTAAGCAGATTGCACTTAACTTACATAAAGTATCTGATGGATGCAAATGCTCAATGCTCAAATATTGTTTGTGTGTTTGTGTGTGTGTTACTTCACAACAAATAACATTTGATGACTGTTGCACTTGGCGTATGCGTTATATGTGCGTTTAACCAAATCCAGTTTTGATATGATACGAATGAGAGATATGCAACTTAGGAGCACATTATTGGAATCAGTAACGATGTTGGCAATTTTGTGATTTGCTAATTTCAAAGTTCAATTCACGAAATGCAGAATATTGTTAATTTAAATTCTGGCTCTAATAATTAAATATTGCTAATAATATATTCTTAGAATGAGTCCCTTTTAACTGAAGTTATTTTGAATTAACGGAAACAAACATCCTTAAATAAATTTTATTGTCTTCTTACTTATAATTTTAAGGAAAACAGTCTTTATTTATAACTAACTTTTAAGAACACTTTCTAGCTTTGAAATTGTTTTACTAATTGCTTTACTAATTGCTGCTAATATTATTTTTGATAAAAATAATTTTACTATCAATTCAAACTAATTTTGAAATAAAATATAAACTAGTTATAAAAAAACGCTTATATTTTGTGTATGAGTAATAAAACAATATCAACTGAGGTTAGCAATAAAATAAATCACATTCATTAAATTGAAATAAAATTGATTAAAACACAAATGATTCTCACAGAAATAATTTTCTGGCATTCAGATTTCCAACAATAACATGATATCACTGATAGATGTCGACCAATTAGAAACCCAACTGAGTCAACTAAATATCTCTCATAGATTGCCACTCATATATTAAACATGACAACAATTGTGAAAGAAAAACACTCAAACATTGAGCTAAACTTATGCTGAACAAAAAAAAAAAAAAAAAAAAAGGTTGGCCAGGCAGCTAAGTATGGCTAAGAGCGTTGGCTAAGAGAAACAACGTACGAAGATATCTTGCCACTTGCCACTCGACGAACTCTTTGGAGCCAAGTTGCGCTCGCTGCTGACTTAGGTATAAAACATAAACACGCTGAAGAAAGCCATTCATTTAGTTGTTTGAGCTGGCGTGAACCGTTAGTCCAGCAAGTAGCAAGAGGCAGCAGCAACAGACCGCTGTGGCATTTAGAGTGCAACATATAGAGTGTATATATATAAAAAAAAAAAAACATATATTTCCACAACTGTGAATAAGTCAAGTCAAGGCTTGTATGTGTGCACTGTGACCAAAAATTTGAGTAACTTCTTTGTGCTTGTGAGGGTGTGTGTTAACTGTTCTAAAACACAGAACTCAATTGGATAACAAGAAAATAAACTTATTAAATTCAAGGAGCTGCTGCAGCCGCAAAAAAGAAACACAGAATGCAGTAAGTCAATGTCTCGTAACTATGAATCATACAGTTCGGGGCAAAGGAATTCGTGTAGCAGCCGCAGTTTGTAATTAACGTTTTGTATTGTTTTGGGCTGGGAATGCAGGGCGGGGTGGATAGGTGGGTAGAGAGCTTGCCGATGGGCTTAAGATTTGTGTCGCTTGGCAACCACAAAATATTCTTTTCAAAGAAATATTTCAAAACCTAGAGCATACGTAACTGTAACTGTGCGACTCTTGTTGTTGCTGTTGTTGCTGTTGTTGTTTTTGCTGTGGTTGCTGGCGTGTCTGAGACCTTTTTCTGGCTTTTTTTGTAGTTGGCGTGGGAGTTTTGCTTTGTTTGCTGAGCTGTTGTTGTTGCCTGTGGCGCTGACAATTCAGTTGGACAGCCACAGAGTCGTTTTTGGACGTCTTTTAGCTGTTGCCTTGGCTTATTACCTAATCGCATTGTCTGCCTGACTTCTGAGTGCGCCAAAAAAAACTAAAACAAAAACCGCTTAGTAAATAGCTGCGGAAAATTCGTATTGAAATGTTTACTCACTTTGCGTCAATCAATACGCTTTTGACTGACTCATTGCCAGCCCATGGCCAAAGATTGCATTTCGACGTGGTCAATAAACACAACAAAAAGAGATCACACAATCCGATAGGTAAAATTGCACAATTTGTCGGCTTATGACAATCCTTTCTAAAAAGGCGTATAAATTACTTAGTGTGCATATTATATAACGCACCTCTAACTGCACTGAAATTGTATCGCCATTTGAACACTCACACACACATGTGGCGTATACGCAATGATTCAATAGTTGCGCGCGTTTGAAATTACAGTTAGCCATTCGTACGCACAGCAATGCGTACAGCCGTCGACGGCGTGTAAATTGCGCAGACAAGCTCTGGGCGAGGCCTGTAGGCCATTTACTTACAAACCAGGTCCAAAGCGACATGCCAAATTGTATACTTTTGTTAGGACGATTAAATCTTAACCGTTTTTTTTTTTGCTTTGGCGTTCGCAATTTGTGGGGTGTGTGTTTAATGCAATTAATAAATTGCCAGCTAGTGCCGCCCCAAAATTACAATTTGCCTTGGCTTGGAGATTCCCACAACTAATCTTCACCCTAATGGCGAAGGTCACACCTCAAAATGGCCAACACAAAGTGTAACAAATTGTTTTCATCTACTTGCTTCTTTTTTTTTAATGTGAAACGAAACTAAACTTGAAAGAAAACGTTGCACATAAAATTCATTGTCACGCAATTAACATCCAAAAAATAAAAATAAAATAAAAAACAACAAAAAAATAATTCACAAGCTGGAAAAAATCAGCGGATCGTGGAGATAGAAAGATAGGGAGAAACATTAAAAATGCACACGCACATTAATGTTGTTAAATTTGTTGTAATTGTAACAGTGCAATGTAATTTATTTTCAGTTTTAATTTTTGTTTTCTCCTTTTTTTAGAGCTGCTAACGAGCATTGTGCATAATTAACCAATAAAAATAACGTACTTCGAAGCACTCAAGGCTTAAGTGAAAACAAAAGACTTAGGCAACAAGCTCGGGGGTGTTAAATGGCAGCTAATGGAACTGTCAAACAGCCAGAGACAATTGAAAAGTTGGTTTGGCTTGGGTTGGTTAGAGAGAGCTATAAGTTTAACTAGAAGTTTTATCAAATGAATGATATAATACAAAAAATAAATGGCAGCTAATTGAATGTATGGGTTTAGTTTAGTTATTTAGTTATATTACAAATATTATTCATATATATATGTATATATAACAGTTACTGTAATCAAAGACTTAGGCAACAAACTTGAGTTATACTGTCAACTGTCCGAATTTGCAGTGATATATAATTGGTTGAAACAAAACTATTTTCATCAAAGACTTAATAAAGAATTTTAGCCATAAGCATAGATAAAGGTTTGTTAAAAAAATATGACAATAAGCAGCTCTGTTTTGTTTTGGTTCTACAAAACACAAAAAAAATTAATGGTATTAGTAGGCAAATTAATTAATAAAGTAATGTTTAATTAAAACAACTTAGACGATAAATTTGAGGGTCAAATGTAGCTAAACAAATATTTGTATTTTAAAGACAATTTATTTTACTAAAATAAGTTAAGCAAACTAAATGTCAAAGAATCGTGACCACAGGATATCTGAGAAGAATTACTGAAAAGAATTAGGCAGCAACATAAAGTGTTAAAAATCAGTCAATAATTATCTATAAGCAGATGTAGTAAAATTGAAAATAAATGAATTTTTAGTAAAATAAATTTAATTTTACAATTCGTCAAGTTTCTCAAGCTTAGCACTCGCCTAAATATGGAATCAACTTCTATTTCATAATCTAATGGAAACCCACATGTATTATGTCACAAACACACGCCCAACTTTTAAGGAAATCAAAGTGTATACAGCTTTTTGACCAAAATTATAGCAAGAAGATGAAAAACAAAAACATGACAGAAACTCTGCTATGAAATTGAACTGGTAGCCGGGGAAACGTGTGCATAACGAAACCACTTTTCCTTCAGCTGTGGTTAGGAGACAACAGGCAACAGGCAACAGACAACAGACAACAGACAACAGACAAGAGACAAGCAAAAGCCATCCACATCCACAGCAACAACAACAACATCATCAGCAACATGAACGCATCGTTTCTTGGCGTCCATGTGATGTAATGTGGTGCTATAAAGCCAGACATCTGGTTTGGCATCTGGACTAAGCAAACAGCAAAGACAGAAAGATACCGAGGTGCATGCAACGCGAGTGCTGCTCCATTTATGGCAGACAGTGTGTGGCCAGTGTCTGTCTCTGTGGCATGCAACAACGCATGATTATGTGGAGCACTAGGAAACGTTTTAAGCGTTCCAATTTTTTTTCTTTTTTGGTGTGCAATCCAATTTTTTGATCAAATTGATGACTTCAGCTAATGACTTACCCAAGGCGTCACCGTTTGATGGCTTGATGTGTTAAGTCATCCCGTTAAGTGGTTTTGCTCCAAGATTTGCGTATAATCAAACAGTAGCGGCAGCATTGACAATGCAACGGCAGCAACAGCAGTTGCAGCTGCTGCCACAAGTACTTAGCTCACTTTAAAGTTCAAAGGCTCAAATTGTGCAAAGGCCAGCGACAGGCAGACAAGCCGACAAATTGCCAGCTAGAATTGCTGAAACAAATTTGTCGTTTGTAGTACTACGAGTATTTTCGCTGCATGAACAAAAAATAAAACACACACACACACATTCATTGCATAAGCATTCGGTTTATTAACATGCCGTAATTAGCGCCGCCTTGTAGCTAACGAATGGCCATTAACAGCAATCCCCGCAATCCACTTCAACGGACACATCGAAAGTAAAAGTTTGACGCGGATTTGTTTTGCTCCAGCTGATATTATTGTTATGGCTGCTATTGGTAACAGTTTTGCTTTCGACGCAAATAACTCAATTAAATGCGATGCACGTAACATTGGCCAAGCCAAAACCGTCGGTCACCGTTCGGCCCCCAGTTAACTTGGTATCTTGTATATCCACTACTTTGGATGCGTATGCGCCGCCGTTGACATTCAACAAAAAAAAAAAAACTGGCCAAATTGCAATCTTTACTAAATGGCGCTCAAATTGAACCCAACTGCTTAAAAGTGCGCAACAAAAAAAGCATAAACAAAAAACCAGCAGCATCCGCCGCAGCAGTCGCAGCACATCTTCATTTAATGCCCTTTCCAATGGTTGCCCAAATATGACAACCTCTTTAAATGGACTGTGTGTGTGTGTGCGTTGTGTGTTTTTGTGTCTATGGATTTTGGTTGACCACCTATAATTTAGTAATATTTTATGGTTTATTGATTGCAAACCAATTAAATTCATATTGTCAACTATTTCATTTTGGTCTTTAAAAGTAAAAAAAAAAAGAAAGAAAATTGAAACTAAATAGTTGAAAGTTAATTATAGCCACAACTTTACTTTTGAATTGATAAAACTCTGCAAATATATTTTTTAACCACTTGTTACTTGGTTTCTGTTGATTGGTCTTGAATTTGAATATTTTGCTTGCTTACAATGATTCCTACAAGATTCTAAAACTTATCCCAAATGCTAATGCACACTGTTGATTCGTTTAAAAAGTGATCAGTTCAATTAACATTAAATTTAACATTAAAAAAGAGAGAGTTCTGAAGTGATTTAGATCCAGATTATCATTAAAGATTAACGGAAACATCTATTCCATATTTGTCTGATTGGGTGTTTTTCTGGTTTTCTAAATCCTTGCAATAAAAGTTCGACGAGCATTTTACATTTGAATATCCTCTCATTTATTATATCCTCTATTTTATTTTAATTTTAGATTAACATTTTTATATATCTATAATCTTTTCGATAAATTGTGGACTGTTCTTTGTCTATATTAAATATATTTAAATTAATTTTATAAATGTCTAAAGAGAAACTTATAGCTTAGAATTCATTTCTAAGAATTAACTTCGAATATATATTCGCTGATTTTCTTATAATTCTATTCCAAATTATTTGAGATTTACTCCACAAACGTTAATTTAACTTAATCTGAATTCATATTTTAAACCCAAAACTGTATCAATTGGTAGCTTCAGGAAGAACACGAAAATAAAGTAAGTTTCTGCCAAGTCGGTCAAAGATCTATGTATCCTAAGAAGCGCAACAATAAGTCGACCTTCTGCGCTCGACTAACTGCACTTCTAAGATGAAGCTTTCGACTCCCAGGTCCCAGATCGCAGCGCGCAGCGCCCAGCTGTGCCTCTGGCGTCTCTCGCCTTTACCTTATAACTCGTTTCTAGCTGGTAATGTCTTTGGTGGTGTCTTGCATAACGCGTCGCTGGGCTGCCTTCTTTGGCTGCAATTTGGCGGCATCTTCACTGCATCTTCTCTTTTTGCTGTTATTGTTGTAGCTGTTGTTGTCGGTTTGCTTGGCGAAAAGGTTCGCGTAAAATCAAAATATTTTTCCCGCGTTTTGCGCGCATTGAGGTTGCCACAAAAGTTTCCCATATCATAAAGTCTTACTTATTGATGGCATGTCTTGGTTAATCTGATTGCTATTGCTGTTGCCATTGCTATTTGTTGTTGCTCACTTTTTTGCCTGCTTGCAGACGCAATCGATGCTTTGTCCTGCTACTGGCCATGGGCCTGTGTGCCTGCGTAGCTGGAGCTGCCACAGGTGCACCCACTGCGACGGCTACCACGGAAAAGCCAAAAGGATTCTCGGCGCGTTCATTGGATGTGAGTGCCAACGGCGATGATGATGATGAGTTCGAGACCCAGGCACAAACTCACTTGGCTTACAGGCAACAGCAGCCACTGCAGCACCAGCAGCAGCAGCAGCGACCCCTGTACGACTACAGCGAAGAGGATCAGGAGGAGGCACCACGTCAGGTGTACATCAATCGCAACAACGGAAAGCAGCAGCAGCAGCAACAGCATCAGAACAACTATCTGAAGAAGAAGCCGCAGAGCGCGGAAAGCGAGGAGGAGGAGGAGGAGGAAGTCGAGGAGCCCGATCGTCTATCCACGCTGCTCAGCAAATCTACCTTCAGCTGCACGGATCGCAACTCAGGGTAAACAATTGTGGAACTTTTTCATTGTAAATTCTATAAATAATGGTTTCTGCTCCTTAGCTACTATGCGGATGAGTCGCTCAGCTGTGAGGTCTTCCACTACTGCCAGGAGAGCCAGAAGCACTCGTGGATCTGTCCCGATGGCTTTACATTCCATCAAATCCATTTGATATGCATGCCCCCATCGCACGACAACATCTGCAAGCAATCCTCCAAATATCACATTGTCAACGACTATCTCTACAAGCCCATCAATCTGCAGGAGCATCAGAGCAAACCGAATGTTACACTGCGCTACTCCGAGCGCTATTTCCCCGAGAACTATTATGAGCACGAGCGGTACGATGACGAGGAGGAGGAGGAGGATGTACCAGCGCCCAGACCACGCGTCCAGCACCAGCCACAGCCACAGCAGCAGCAACGTCAGCTCTATCATCAGCAGCAGCAACAGCAGCCGCAGCAGCAGCGCGTCCAGTATCAACAGCCGCAGACACAGCAGCAACAGGTCGTCACCCAGATCCGTCACCAGCCACCAACAACAATTGCGTATCGCAAGCCATTGCCCACGACAACCATACAGCCACAGATTCAGCCACAGCTGCAATTGCATCAGCTGCATCAGCATCAGCAGCAGCAGCAGCAGCAACAGCAACAGTTACATCGTACGTTGCAGCAACGGCCGCAACCTTTGGCGACCACTGTGACACCGGCGCCATATCGTTTCTTTACGGCAGCGCCGCCACAACTGCAGCATTTGCATCAGCAGGTCTATCGTACGCCCGAGGAGATTAACATATCGCTGCAGCAGCGTCGGCCACAGGTCTTCATTGCCACATCGACGCCACGCTACTATGAGGATGAGTATCTGTATGAGCGCCGGAAGTGAGATTGACGCCGAGTGTTGAGAATGTAAGCCGTGGCCAAACTACAAAACTGGTCCCAAAAAAAAAAACAGTCTTTTTTGTACATGGAGTTACCTTAGCTTTAAGCCTGTGTCCACTCTGTCACTACTACAACAACAAAAACAAAAACAAAACAGAAAACAAACTTACTTACGTATATAGTCCCGAAATTTAGCGCAAGTTTTGTATGTACCTTATTTGTAATAATTTAATGTCCTGCTAGAAGAATCATCCGCCTTCTAACTCATTTCGTTTAATAAACAAGCATTAAGTTTAAACAACTCGTTATTTATTGTATGTCAATTTCCATGTACTGATCAGCATTGGATAGATGCACTGCTTGTACCTTGGTGTCCTCCTCCACCACATAGTTGGGTCCAATGAGACAGTTGGTCAACACTGAGCCCCTCTGTACATGCGCTCGATGTCCAATAATGCAGTTGTTGATGTTACAACCCTCCTCCACTATTGCATTCGACATGATGATCGAGTTGCTTACAATATTCTTCGGATTCACAACACAATTCGAGCCAAAAACGCTGGAGCTGAGCGAGGTCTTTTCCGACAACTTGGCATTGTCGGCCACAATGATTTCCTTGACCTGTGTTGATTTCACCACAGCACCGGGTGCAATCAACGGATGCGTCTCGCCGCACAGCTCATTCCAAATACCTGCCAGTTTCCTATTAATGGCCAGAAAACTGAGCGTGGTATTCACACGTACGCCAATCGACTCCTTTGGAGCTTGTATAGCAAAACAGCGCACAACATCGCCATGGTAGGGATTATGCGACAGCGACTGATTGAACAGCGAAGTCTGTGTCAGCTTCTCATCCAATGCAGTGTGCGTTACATACTTAAATAAAAGTAAATCGAATTAGAAGATTATAAGTGGATATGTAGAAGAAGGTTGTTACAATTAAAAACCTACATGCAAAATGTTATCCTCGGGCTTTGTAACTACGTTCAGATCAGAAATGGTGTCCTGGCCCACTTTTTTTGAGCGTCTGGCTTGTTGTCTCTTAATGAGATGTGGCAAAAACTCGCCCTTAAATGTCGAGATGTTTTCCTTCTGCAAGAAAGCAACTTTAGTTAGTCATAACCCACAGAAATGATTTGATTTTTGTACAAACCCTGTGCAGATAGCCGATCACCCATTTCTTGAGCACATAGATATGTGCATCCATGAGTCGACCATAGACATCCAGTTGACCCTTGTTCTTGAGCAGATGCCGCTGTATGTTCAACGTATCCTCACAGTCACTGGCGGCGAATACAAATGCCAAACGCTGTGTGGCCGGATGAATACCAATAATGTCCCGTTCTGGCTTGTGCTTGGTCTTTGGACCTGGCATCACCACATCCGATTCGAAGCCACTCTTGAACAGCAGCAGCGTCAGCGAAGCATCGTCAGCGCGGAACTTATTGATCAGCGGATATAAACTAACATTACTCACTATGTCACAACTCACGACGAGAAAGTCCGACTTGATCCTGGAAGTTTATAGAGTTTAATACTTTTTTTATCGCGCCCAATTTTTGAAGTAGCCCTTAAATTCGCTTATATGTTAATAATATAATACCACTGTAGTCACTTACTTGTCGTATATATAGCGCAGACTGTCGGCGGTGCCAAAATCGCTATCGCTAGGCACTGTGGCATAGTCAATTTTGAGCTTGAGTGGTGTACGCTCCAGTGCCACCTGAATCTCCAGCTTATCCTGCTCCAGCACAACAACAATAACCTCTGCAATACAAGCAAGCAGTCTTAATAGTGTGACGAAATCACTTTCATACGTATGTATGTACTAAATAATGTTACCCGTGAAGTTGTGTTTGCTCAGCAGGTTGAGGGGATACCAGATTAACGGATATGGTCCCACGGGCAGTAGACACTTGGGCGCATCGCCCAGCACTTCGGGCAGGCGTGTGCCACGACCTGCAGCCAGGACAATAGCTTGAAATTCGCAGCTAGACATTTTGATATATTTTCCAAATCAATTTAAAGTCAAAACCAACACGCGTCCGCACACAGCTGATTGACAGTGTATTGTCCAACACTGGTGTCAAATGGGCCATATGTTTTACTGTCACATGACTGCATTTGCATTGTTTTTGCAATTGTATAAAACAAGTCAGATGACCTTTTTTCCATTAATTAAAATCCTTTATTTTTAATGCACTTTTTCAGCGGAATTAGAACAATTTTAGAATTATGAACAACAAAAACTTTAATGCATGATTTGAGCGCTACATAACTACAAAATGGAATACAATCATTTCTTATTGGAATTAAACTACATACTTTAAGCTTACAAAGTTGCCAGCAGCTAAAATTGTACATACAATAAAAGTAATTGTGTGTTTTAGTTTTTTCTCGGGTTTAAAATGGAAACAGAACGGTATAACAATAACGTATTGTCTGGAATACATATAGACAGACTAATGGCGTGGTTAATACTTAGAAGAGCACATCATCATCGCCCTCATCGAGTATATTCGCCTGCTGGCGCACATCGATGCCCTGCTTGAGGAGCTCCGCCTTTTTGGCATCTGCCTTGATGCGGGCCTCCCGCTTCTTATCCTGTATCTTCTTCAAGCGATAGAACTCCTCACGCTCCAGCTCATCCAGCTCCGAGATGATGTAGGACAGTGTACGATCAATGCGCGGTATGATGACATGCTCGATGGCATTCACACGACGGTTCGTGATCTTGATCACATCGTCTAGCGTTACGAACGACGTCTGCAGCGAGGCGAGCTCGACGAGCAGCTTCACCGCGCTCTGGTAGTTCTTCTTTAGCTTGGCCAACTGCTGACCACCGCGAGCCAGGCCAGCCAATTCATAAGTATCGGCGCCATCCTGATAGGACTCGAAGACGGGCAGCGTAACGCCAGCGACGTTGTCCTTTTTGGTGCGTATCTTGATTTGGGCCTTGGTCACGTTCTGCAGCACCACCTGATTGATGTCGCCGGACGTGAACTTGGCCTCGGCCAGCGAGAAGGCCGCCTCTTTCATAATCTCGCCCATCAGCGTTTTTGTCTCAATGATTTTGCCCAGAATCATGCGGAATCGCATCTGCAATGCATCCGCTTTTTTCTTAAGCAGACCATGACCTTTTTGAGCGCCAGCGAGACGGGCCTTCATCAACATTTGAGCGCCACGCGACGGGAAAATCGGTAATCTATCTTTGCCAGACATTTTACAAGTGTTTCAATCGTTATGTGGGAAAGGCTTATTCGATTTTCTACTGCGCACCAACGATTTTTCGCACCCGTCAAAGAACACTGAAAAACTCCAACTGGACTGGATAAATTTAGTGTTGGTAAGCTTTCGCTAAAGAGTTGTACAACGAATCATGCAGTGTTGCACATGACAGCAGGTGCTGTACAATGCATTTGAAGCAACAGTGCTGTAAAACACGACATAGCAACAGCTGTTTTCCATAAACTGTAAACAAACCGCAGCGATATTTTTAAATAATGCACATTTTGCAACGATTGTTTTGCTTGCCAGCAACAACACCAATACACAGCTATTTGCGTTACTACGCCAAAAGACCAAAGTGGGCCATGACAAGCAGTCGTCGCATGGTGCACCAGGAGCTGTTGCGTTATGTAAATCCCTACGCACGCATTAATATCAAATCTGATATATTGGTGCATGTGGAGCCAGCCGATGTCCATGTGCACACCAACGGAGATGTCATCATAGCCCAACTGCTCGGTGGTGCAGTTGCCAACAGCAACGCCAAACTGGATGTAGATGTCGTGGATGATGACAAAGTCGTTAATGTGCTGGTCAAGAAGCTAACAGAGCAAAGCTCGCAGTTTAAGTGCCTTTTAAAGATTCCTATTCGCGCTGAATTACACATCGAGGGAGAGGCTAAAGTCTCCGTACAGGGCATCAATGGTGATGCACTAAGGATCAAGGCAGTCGGTGATATAGTCACCGAAAATGTGCGAGCCACACACATTTCACTCTTCAGCGAAAATGGAAACATCAGCTGTGAGGGCACACTTCTGGGCAAGTGCACTGAAATTGAGACTCTAAATGGTGTAAGAAGAGGAATCTTATGTCTTTTACATATTTAAACACAACTCTCTGCTCCACAGAACATCAGTCTGGAAAAGCTGCAGGGCGATAGCTTGACATGCTCCACACAGGCGGGCGACATCAACACCGACTGTTGTTATGTGGAGAAATCGAAATTTGAGACGATCACCGGACGCATGGAACTGAAGAATGTGCACAAGACGTGCGAGGTGTATGTGCATCAGACGGGTGCCTTGAAGATGAGTGAGTTAATAGGATTAATGTATTTGTGTGTCGGGTATCATTAAATATATATATGCTCGTATTTCAGCTGGCGTTAATGGCAATCTGAATGTGATTGCCAAAGGCGGCAGCCTGCATCTCCAGCTGTCCGAGCTGAATGGCAAAAGTCAGATTGTGGCCCAGAATCTAGAGGACGAGGCCATCATCAACATATCGGAAGCCATCGAAAATATCAACATTAACGTTCAGGCCTGTCAGGTCAGTCTAAACAATGAGCTGGAGCATGTGTCGCATGCGCTAAGCGAGGACAAGAGCAAATTTCAGTTGACCAACGCAAATGAACATCATTTGGTAATCAGCAGCACCGGAGAGAACGGCGTGCGCCTAGGCAAACAATCCTGGATGGACACAATGCGTCGAAAAATGAATTTAGGCGACGAAGCTTAAGCAAGGAGTATTTCTATAAAACTGATCAAACATCTCAGAACTAAAGCTCCATACACAAAAGGAAGTTAAAAAGTCCGAGTGGCTAATAAGGGCTTCAAAGTTATTTAAAGTTTTTTTTTCTTCTATATATATCTATATGTATATATAATAAGTATAAGTATGTATTAATGTATGTTTGTATTGTGTGCATATATGCAACAATGTTCAGTCCAGTTGTGAGTATTATTTGGCTTGGCCAGCAACTTCATTTAGAACGGCGCTCAGACGGAGCTGTGCGCTCTGCAGAATCACATCTTCATCCTGTTCGACCTGCAAAGCAGCTCGTAACATTTCCACCCTGTTAACGTCCATTTCTTGCATATCCTTTACTAGAATGGACTCATCCGCGCGGATAAGCATATGCCCCAGCAGGCGCAACAGCTTAAAAGCATGCTCTTCGTACTGCCAACGGGGCTCGTCCTCACAAGCCTCGAAATCGTTTTCATCGTAGTCGGCATAGTCTACAATGTGCTTGCTGAGAATTGTCCAGATGCCGAGCAAATGCACAAACGCATCCTTATCATAGAAATATTTGAGACACTACAAGAGAAGATTTAGAAATGGGATTTAAAATCGGTGAAAATTCAATGAGATATTAGCGAAATTCTTACGCTGCAAATGTGGGCCAAGTCCTCGAGGTACTCCTCCTGTCGCTCGCCCAGTGGCAGCAGCTGCATGGGCTGCTGCAGGAATTGGAGGATGCGCGTCAGACAATACATGATGCTGACTGCATACAGATTCATGGATGACTGCGCCTCGGGCAGCTGCACCAAAATGGTGCATATATTGAGGTAGGTCTGAATTACTTCAACATCGCAGTTGATTTTTGGTATGCTTTGGGAATCGTCATCGCCATCATCATCATCATTATCATTTGGATTTGCGACCGGCAACTGATCACCAGCAAGACCATCGACTTCATCTGCCTGCTTTTCCAGGTCGTCGCGCATGAGGCGAATGAATGCATTGTTGACGCCATCACAGAGCTCCTGCACCAGGAACACTTCGGCGAATGGCTTCAATTTGTTGTTCGACTGGGCGTTCTCCTCCTCCACCAGGGCGCAGCTGGCCAGCACACCATTGATGGCTTTAAGCGCTGCGATCAGCAGTTCATCGCTGACCGACTGCTGCAGTATGAAGCCGAGATTCTTGGCGGAGCTCTCGCATGCTGCAAAGCAGGTGTACCAATCGATGGCCAGCTGCTCCTTGCCGCTGACCACATGCGCCATAACATACTGATAGATGCGCATCAGCTGGAGCAGCATGCAGGTGTCCATGCAGGTGCACAGCTTGAGCAGCAGCTCAATCCAGTCCGCATTCGCCGTCAGCTGCTCGACGCACTCCACCTGGGCGCACATGTTTCCCAGCAGACCGGTGAGTATCTCATAGAGACGCACATCCTCACTGCCCGCGATGGCAAACATAATCAGCTCGATGGCATCGCTTTCCAGCAGGAGTGCAACCACCTCCGGCGACACAGACATATCCCACACCTTGCACAAATCATCCTCCAGCTCCAGCTCCAGTGTTGATTCCGGCTTCTGCTGGCTGAGTCGTATCAGCGTCTGCAGTATGAACTTCTTGCTGTACATGGTGTCGCCGACAGCATCAGCACGCATGCGTTCCAGTAGCTCCTGCTCATCGGCAGTGTCCGCGGCATCCTCATTGTTTTGATTTTTCTGGGGTTGGGGCGAATTCGACTCGGACTTATTCTCAGTGTGCTCAGCGTTGTTCAATTCTGGTGCGTCCGAGTCATTTGATTTGTTTTCCGACTGCAGAAGCAGTTCGTTTTCATTGCCAGCCATGGCGGCAACACTCTCCCTTTCAGCACTGTCGACATCTTCTTTGGTCATCTTGTCTGGTATCCAGAATAAGTTCGATCGAACGACTGACTAAACTCGCCAAATGAACTGGGTCAACGCTTGTCGCTCAACTAGTTCAATATCCGCACAGTTTGCTGTTAATAGGAACTGTTGACGAACACTTAATGGTTGGCTGTACCGCTGTTAACGATGGCGGCTTGCTGCTGTTATTCGATGCTTTTCAAAAATCCAACAAGAGTGCAATTTTAAATTAACTGCTTATTGTGGCGGCTGCCAGAGAGAAAAACTAAGCAATACAGTTTATTTGAATTGGATTACAAATATACAATAAGAAGCCCATGGATCGATTGGTCATATATAACAAATTTATTCTAAACGCTGTCGCATAATAAACACATCCAGCAAATGAGAAATGGGTATTTCAGTTGGTTGCTGCGCTGGCGGAGGAGCAACATTGTTGCGATGTTGCGGAAACGTGGGCATCATGCGCGGATCACAAGCTAGACAAATATAACAACTCAATAGTAATAATATATATAAATATATGATCAGCACTTACGTTGCGGCGGCTCTGTGAAATATTTGTAGTTCAAGCATTCGGCAGCCGTGGCACGTGTGCTGGGATTGTAGAGGAACAAGAGATTGAGCAGATTTCTGCCGGCTTGACCGAGCATTTGAAATTTGGTCTTGAGATTATTGTAGGGCTGCTGGCTGAGTGTAAAGTTCTGCAGGGCGGGCAATTCGAGGTAGCCGGGCCAAATGGATTCTGAGGGGGCGCCAAACAGTTCGATAATCATGTCGAGCTGCGCAATCTCAGAATTGCCCGGCAGCAGCGGTTTGCCCGTCAACAGCTCGCCGAGAATGCAGCCAAAGGCCCACATATCCACGGCCGTCGTGTGCGTCCTGGCGCCGAGTAAGAGTTCCGGTGCACGATACCACAGCGTCACCATTTGTGGCGTCATCGGCTTGGCTGGCTTCCCATACAAACGCGCCAGGCCAAAATCAGCTGTGTAACGAGATTAATTCATTTATTAGGTATACAAAATGAAGGGAATCTAGTTGTGGACACTTGCCTACTTTGATACAGCCCTTGTCCGTCATCAGCAGATTGGAGACTTTGAGATCTCGGTGTATTATATAGCGCTCATGCATATATTTTAGGGCACGCAGCACCTGCAGCGTGATGCACTTCACTTCGGATTCGGTAAACGGCTTCGACATGTTATCCAGCACCGAAGCCAGATCCTGCTCACAAAAGTCCATCACAAGGAAGATGCTGTGCGATATTTGCATGATATTTAAAAAACAATCCAATAATTGGCAATTCCAATTACCTGTCCAGGCTCTTCCCCACAACAACTTCTCGCAGCCGGACAATGTTCTCGTGCTGGCAGCGCTTTAGTATCATTATTTCACGCAGCCCGCTGACCGGCAGACCATCCTTTTCCTGATCCATGCGAACCCTCTTCAGAGCAACGATTTCTCCATTGCGTGTGTCGCGTGCCCGATCTAAAATATATTATAATAAATATAAATTAGTACGGAAACGAGAGTTTAAGGAGTCGTCCACTTACAGACAATACCATAGCTGCCCTCGCCCACGCGGTTTAGCTTTTCAAACTCGGACACGGGACGACAGCGTCCATACTATAAAAAATACATACATACATATTAAAAATAAATATTTTTGAGCCCTCATTTGGCATACCACATTTTGTTCCGGTATTGGCATGGGGGTGCCGCTGTTCTTAAGCGATATGAGGAATCCCTTCCGCGTTATGGGTGCTTGAGGATCCGGCGCCGGATTTGATTCCACATCATTTGATTTTGTGCCGCTGGACATGTTTATTTACCTTTTGGCAAATAATTCTCGAACGCCATGCGAACAAAATAAAACAGTATCGATACTCAGCGATGCTGCCGAGAATGCCCAGGGCTGCATTAAAGTTGTCGTCAAATGGCGCGCTTACAGTAAAGAATTTAAATATTTCAAAATTATCATTTTGCCAAAGTTCCCCGTCTTAATTATGTAAAAATATGCATATGCATTTCATAATAACGGCTAATTCATCATAAATTTGAGTTGGGTGCGTAAAAACAAAAGTGACTAGAAAATGCACGATTTATGAAAGTGAAATTGGGCCAGACTTGGGCCGCCAGTTTAAAGAAATTTTGTTAGCATTTCATTTCAAATGCATGCCTCAGACATTAAAAATCTGATTGACTGCCTAGTAGCAAATGCTTTTGTCAGCTTGTCTATGGCTACGCATGTGTTAAAATCGAATAGCGAACTCCTCTACTACTAATTATCACCCTGAACTTGGTACGTACAACAACAGAAGAGTAAAAAACAACATCTTTGGCGCTAATATAAATGCTGGGACCGGCGTCAAATGCATCATCAGTTCTGCAGCAACTGTGCAAGTGATACAAGATACAAAATAGTGATTTACCACATTAAAAACACATACGCAGGAAGGATTATACACTCCTGAATAAATATAATATGAATAAAACCGCTATTTGGTATGCGGCTGTGCTGCTTCTCGTTTACTTCACCCTGGTCTTCTGTGAGGAAACTGTCGAAAATGATGAAACCCAGTTGATGGATCCAAATCGGTATGCGGAAATGGATACGGAAAGCTTACTGAACGCTGGCCGGGAACTGTTGGAATTTGAGGGGCGCACTCGTCGCCATCGCCATCGCTTCTGGTGTAAGCAAAAAAAAAAGAGAATTATTTTATTAAATTTTTATTATTTAATAGTAGTTCAGGCGTAACAATTAGCACAATCCTAATGGTAATTTCACCCACCCCATTCTAAAGTATGTTGCTGATAACAATTTGTTGGCACAAATACAAAATGTTATGCACCCGCTAATCAGCACTTTAAGACTTTCTTTCGAAAGTTCACAAACATCAGACGGATGCTGCTGTTTCCCTTCCAATTGAAGAATCACGATGTGTCAACGATTGTGTTCCAATAACAATTCATTAACACTTTTCACTTTCAATCTGGGCAATTGTAAATTGCCGTAGATCACGTCCACATAATAATCCCCACCATAATTCTGTGTCGTGTCCAGTGAAAGTGATGCATTGCAGTTATCTAATCGAGTGATTTTATTATTATTGTTTTATATTATTTACAGTGCGTCATTTGTGGCCATTGGCAATTGCCTATTGGATTAAGGTGAAAGTGGTTGTTGTATCGTTCTTTGTGGGCAGCGCCATTTATTTGGGTCTGCGCTACCTCCGGCCAAATGCCCGGTGTCAAGAGGTCATCCTGGATCATCCGTAAGAATGATGAAGGATCAACATCTTCTGCTGCAATACTCACTTTATTTTATTTACAGTCCGCCATCGTTTAGCCAAGATCACATTCCCTACTCGCTGGATCATCATTCGGCTCATGAGCATGAATCCTATGATGCGCCTTCATATGATTCCAGTCCCTCGTTTGATCCCTACTCCAGCTACTCGGGATACTCATCCAGCTCGGATATTATCTCTGATATACACAGCGATTCACCTTCGGGACCAAGCGGACCCAGTGGACCCAGTGGACCCAGCGGACCCAGCGGAACCTCGGAAAGGCGTCGTCGTGGCAAACGTAGCGTTCTAGATGAACTGGATGAGCAGAAGGAACAGGAGCAGCTGGAGCACGAGGAGCACGAGGAGCAGGTGGAGATTGTCGATGAGGACATTTCTGAGAGCGTTGCACGCCAGCGGCCCGCAGAGGAGCAGTAAGCATCTGTTTCATATCAATTTATAATAGTTGTGTATAATTTAATTTATACATTTCTGCAGAATTGCTGAATTTATGTTTGCGTTTCTGGGTCTGGATTCGAAGGCGTGTCGTCGCCGCTTCGTCTGCGAGATGGAGTTCCGCTCGAAGATCAATCCCCTGACGAGCATGGCGTTCCGCATTGTGGGTCGCGGCTTCTTCGAGAAGTACACCAACTCACGCAATCCAATCACCAGAGCGACCAGTTTCCAGGAATGCGCTGCCGCAAATCCCGAATGCATTTTTGTCGAGAACACAGAGCCGGAGCCGGAACTGGAGCCAGTGCAGGAGCACACTGAACACGAGCACGAGCAGGAGCAGGAGCAGGCTGAGCAGACTGAGTTGCCAATCACCGAGGAGTCGCAGAATGAACTCAACTTGAAGGCGGAACGGCGTCATGCGCAGCGGCGACGCGGTGATCGCATGCTCAGCTCGATTGCCGAGCACATTTTGACCCAGTAGCAGACGAGTGTATTGTATTTTATTTATTTATTTAATTATTTATTTTAGCTATAAGCGTGATGAAAATGAATCTACAACAAACACACACAAAATAAACTTGCCTCAGCTGTTAAACAAAATTAAAAATGTGTGTTTTTCTTCTTGATTTTCCATTTGGCGGGAAATGCTAAACAAATCTCTCGTTATTAAAAAAGTTAAACAAAACCGAATACCGATTGATGATGACTAAAATTGTAGCAGCTACAAGGATGACTAAATCTTTTTCACCTTCCTCTTTCTGATGGCATTAATCTGATCGGCCATTTGCTCGATTTCCCGCTGATTGATCGGCTCGCTCTTCCGGACACTCGCCTTGCCCTTCTGTCGCTGGGCAATGTCCGCGGCGACGTCGTTCACTTTGCTCCACACAAAGCTTAGGAAATTGACGGCCAGATCCTGCTTGAAGAACGCAATGGCCACCAGTGCGATGAGCACCAGGGCTGATATCGAATTCTGATTGAGATCCGCTTCGGTTGCCCGCACCTCCGGATTAAACTCCAGCTTTACATAAACGGAGCTGCGGTCAGCCACAAAGCTGAACGAGGGCAGCTTGTAGACGTAGGTCTTGTCTGACAGTGTCGATTGCAGCTCCACCACATAGCTCTTGCCGTCGCGTGGTATGCGCGGGAAGTACACCATAATGCCGGGATTAAAGCTCGACTTGGGATTTAGGGGCGTTGAAATGCGCTGCGAGAAGACCGGTGAATCGGAGGCACCATGCCGATACATCACAATCCTCAGCGTTTTATAGTAATCATTTTGCGAGGCCATTATCCGTGCCGTAATGTCCACAATCTTGATAGGATTGATCGCAATCAGGTTGATGTTGCGCACATCCTCGTTGGCCACGCTGACCGTATGTCTCTCGGGTATGGAGCGTTGCACCCTCTCCTCATCCGTCACCACACGCACCGTATAGGTGCAGCCCGGCTGCAGTCCACGTATACGATACTGGCCATACGGTTCACTGGTCGCTTCCTCCATCTGATGCTGGCAGCTCTCACTGGCGATCGCTTGCACATTAACCTCCGGGAAGGGATCACCATTTAGCGATGAAATTGTGCCAAAGATGGAGTACGCAAAACGCTTGCCACTGCAAAGATAGTAGATGTAGATAATATAAATATTTATTTATGGGAGCCAAGTTTGACTTACGTTAAGATAACTTGTATGGTTTCGCCATCCTTGATGTCAATCATTTTGGAATTCGGTTCAAATTTGTATTCCTTCATCATCGGACGCAAGAAGTATTGGGATGGCGACAGTGAATGGAAATTGATGGCACCATTGTCGCCAGTGACCAAATTCTTGCGATAGCTTTCACCGCCGCTAAGCGAGAGCAGCACACCACTCAGTGGCTGGCCGGCCTCGTCCTGCACAGTCACCTCAATCTCGCACAGCTTGTGGGCACTGAAAGAGTTCGACTGGCGATTATAGGCGCTGAACACATACGATTCCTTCTCGGCGCTCAGTTCAAACTTGAGCGTCTCATCGATGGGTGCAAACTTGAATTCACCTGTGACCGAGGTGAATGCGTCGATTGGTTCACGATCTGGCTGTTCGGGGAAACTGAGCGTAATCTTGGCATCCTTAATCGGTGGCACCACCTTGCCGCGCAGAATGAGACCACGTGTGCCCACAAAATTGTAAGCAATATCCACACAATCGCTGCCGCCTACCACCTTTTGATGCTCGGGTGCAAAGAGCAGCACATCGCTCATTGGCCTGACGGAGAGGATCTCGTCGGGTTTGAGATAGGTTTCATAGCGATATGCGTATTTGCCATCCACCATGTGTGACTCGGCTGTGGGCGTTATTATCTGCTTGCCCAACGCATCCGATTCGATAGCCAGCCTAATGGAGTCCGCATTTGGTTCCGTGGACAGAACACGCACTCCCATCTTATGCGCAATCGCGTTCACAATCAATGTCTGCAGCTGATCCGGCTCAGGTGTAATGAATTTACTGGGCAGCGAGTCGTCGTAAAGGTGACAGCCCTCCAGCTTAAAGTCATAGCTGCCGTATTTGGATACACAGAACGTGTTGACGCCCGACAGAATCTTCAGTGTCTCAATGGGCGCCTTGGGCTCCGAGGCGCCAGTATAGTGCACGTAACGCATCTGTGAAAAGCAGAGTTCATTTAGTATGCATAAAGTATTTGAAAACTTAAAAACATACAAGAGCACGATGGCTGGAAATGATGGAAACTTCATAGCCCTTGTGGACGAATGGTGGCGCCTTCTCCTCGGCGGCGGCCACGTTGAGAAAGACGCGTGTGGACTCGTAGCATAGATTGGCCTGTGGTATTGTAATCTCATATGGGCCGGGCAGTACATCCTTGAACACATACTTGCCACCTGCAAAGAAGAGTATTTTATGAATGAAAAATCCAATTTAAATGTTAAATAATAATTACGATGAGCCTTGGCCATCCATTTGTTGTCCGTCGGCTGGCCGATGGCATCCAGGCCCTGCAGCGTAATCTCCGCTGATGTGCAAGTGTCGGTGGCATCTGGCAGGCATTGCAGCTCGCCACGAATCGTGGCACGCAGCTGTGAGAAAATAATGCCATCGATAGGACCATCTCTCACCTCGAACTGCTGCTGCACCGGGAAGAATTGAATGCCGCTCTGCTTGTCCAACTCAGTGGTGAGCACCTCAAAGCTGTATTTGCCACCGGGCAGATAGGCGCACCAGCTTCCGCTGTCGGGCTTCGTTGTGGTCGTTGTGTGGAATGTGGAGCCCAACTTCGTGATGCCCACCACATATGACTTGCTGGAGACTACTTTGCCGCACACCTCGTAAGCCGCTGGCGCAATTATTGGTAGCGTGGGTGTCGAGATTTGTATCTTCACCTGCAGCGATCCAAATTGCAACTGTGGAAATTCGACATCAATGTTGTAACTGCCCGCTTTGATGTTCTCCAGAGTATAGCTGCCCATGGCATCCGTGACGGCCACTTGCTCATTGTTGAGCTTCACAATGGCAGACTTGAGTGGTGCACCGCCGGCGGTGGTCAGCACCTGACCAGTGACAGTAAAGCCGCTGATCCTGAACTCCTCCTTCAACTGTAGCGTGTCCTTGCCAACTTCCACTTCCAGGAATGTAGGCGTCATATGCAGTTTCAAGCTCTGATTCTCATTGATGGCGAGCAGAAAATATGTACCAGTGGGCACATCCTTGAAACTATATTCACCCTTCTCCACCACGGCATAACAAGCGGCAGCGCTCTCATATTCATTGTTCAGCTTATTTGCGGGCGCATTTGCCGATTTCTGGCACCTGGGCAGCAGCGTTTGCTATGCAAAGAGAGAGAAATATATAAAATATTAATATATATAGGCAAAATTATGTTGTTATGATGTAACCCGAAAATCTGCAAAGTCAAACTGCAACTCAATTTTATATGACTACTCACGCCCTTCTTCTTGTAGAGCACAACGGCAATATTTGCCGGCAGCTGAGTGCTGGCATCGAAGCGTCCATTGATATCGAAGCCGGAGACAACCAGTGAGTTGGCCGGCAATTCCGTGTTGCCGCTAACAACGACCACATTGTGCTCCGCCTTAGCAAAGTGCCACTTAGAGTGGGTGGCGCGCACCACATATTTGCCGGGTATAATTGGTGTGAAGAAGAAGACGCCATTGATGTCCGTTTTCGTTCGACGAGCGTCGCCTTGGTCGGATCTCAACTCCACATCGACGTCACGTGCACCGCTGCCAGTGGCCAGGGTTACTTTGCCAGTGATGCCAAAGCCCTTGAACACGAAATTAACATCTTTTCCCTGACTGCACACGTCACTTTTGCCATCAAAGTTGAGCTCGACGTGTTCGGGCTCAAAACTCCAGCCGGGTGGCGGGGAGATGCTCAACAGATATTCCCCCTTATCATAGATGGGCAGAAAGTAGTAGCCATTCGAAGGGGAGCAGTCAGTTTTATCTTTAAGTGAGCCTTGCTTGGTTAGACTGAAATCAATTCGAATCTTATCAGTAATTTATGATGTTCGTGAAATTTTCATTGACTTACAGTTTTATTTCCACTTTGGAGAAGTCAATTTCGGCATGACTTTTGATAAAACCGCCACAGCCGATTACTTCGTTTGACTGTGCATAAATTTGATAAAATATATTAATTAAAATTAATATAAAGCCGGAAAACTGCCTCGTCGACCTCATTTTTATCGACCTTAAGCTTCCAGCTGAAAGTGCAGAGCTGTCACCCGCTGCACAGGTTTGAATAGAAAAGATATCGATGTATCGCAACTAAACTGTGTGATACTGGGCACGACAGTGCTGACGATAGTTGGCTGGTTACTCGATATCACAATAACTCACCAAACCGACGACAATTGGCGCGTGGCGCAATCTGAGGTGGTTTTTATAAACCACACTTCGATAAATTGATAACCAATGGTAATCGAATAAATATGTTTACTGTTAGCTTAAAATTTTATATCAACCGTTACACAAAAACGACAAACAATTTCCCAACAAATTAATTGTCATTTGCAAATGTATACAATTTGTATGTCTGTTCGAGTGTTATTTGGATGCCACCAATGTATTGACATTGAAACCATTTTTGATTGCTGCAGAAAATAAGCTTGTCAGATATTAATTATCGCAACGAATTTTAATTACGCTGTACTACGCGATACAGCAACAAGTGCGACTGCTTGTCTTGTCTTGTACACATCAGCATGAGTATGTGTAAAGCGATCTGGCAGCCAGCAGCAGACAGCACAGAGATACAGATAAAGCTTGCTTGCGACAAGCGTCAAGTTGTTCGCAAGAAATTCATTTCAGGCATCGTTGAGCTGCGGATTGCCTCCGCCTATAAAATTTGACCGATGTTCGCGCGATAAATGGTCGCAAATAAAACGCAAGCAAACAATATTGAATGAAATACATATGTACATGTTTCTATATACATATGTATGTACTTGAGACGACACAGACAGAATAACTGTAAGCTATAAAACCAAGCAATTGTATAAAACGGCTGAAGTATGCAACATTCAATTGCCTGACATTGACTTTGAATTGCGCTCGAAGCGTTTTTGCCCTCGCTGCGATCTATATGAATATATGTATAAATATATATATGTATATATATATATATATATATATATATACATTTATATATATATATATACAGATGTTTTTTAGTTAAGTGCAGCGATAAGCGAATCAAAATCAATTTCCGGAAGTGACCAAGCTGCTTGCCACATGCCTGGCGCCAATTTTAATGGTCGGATTTTCTTTATAAATTTTTCGCGTGCCAGTTTTTACCTGGCTACCTGTCGCCGCCATCAATTCAAAACTAATTAGCTGCTCACAGACGCACAATGACAGCCAATGCATCGCTTGCATTAAATCCACCCGAAAACCAAAATGTGTCTGGCAGTCGGGCAGGCAGACAGTGTGTCGAGACGACGACGGTAGCCGCATAGCGTACATTAGTTTTATGGCCGGGCATTATTCAAATCTGAACTCTCTCAAAAAAATATGCCAGACTGTCGTCGTCTTGGCTGTCCATGGCCAGATAAGACAGTGTCGCATTGACTAAGTCATAATAAATATCGTTTTAATAAGTAAAACACAACACAACACAAAAACCCAGAGTTCATTTCGCCGATTATCGCCAATGGTCATAGTATAAATATATAAATAAATTTATTTCGAAAATGCTAAGTTACTTCTAATTAATGTGTTAATTTTGCAATTCTGTTTTTGAACCCCTATATTGTGCAGTGGGTTATCGCAAAAAGTCACATGAAATCATACAAAATATATTTTCATATTATATATATACATATATATATATTTTTGGGGTGTGTTTTTGTGATCGCTAAACCGCTTAGACTGCTGCACATGTCAAAAAGCAATCAATATAAGTACATTCATTGCAACCCCCTTAAAACAACAAATAAAAGGGAAGAAGGCTAAAAAAAGGAAATGGAAAACAAAATAATTAAAACAAGCAAAATTGAGAACTGCGCAAAAGTCAAAGTGTAAACAAACTGCACTGTTAGTAATTTAACATATGAAGCTGTTCCCAATACAGCAGCAGCAGCAGCAGATCATGTCCAGGCAGCAGCAGTAGCAGAGGAGGTAACGGCACCCCACAGCGCTTGCCAAAATATTTGGCAGTACGCTCCGGTCTCGTTCTCGTTTCTGCATGCGGAGAGCGCGTGCCAATCCGCCACGCTCTCTCTCTCTCTCTCTCAGTGCTGCTGCGGCGCCGCTCAAGGCACTTTGGCAGACTCCGAGTGAGCGCTCAGTTGAATGCGAGTCGTAGATGCAAACAGACGTTGAATTCTAGAGCGCGTGCGTACCAGCCAAAGTTTATTTCTTTGCCACATAAATAAAAAGATAGAGTCTAACACGCGCGTGTTTTCCACTTAAATATATACTAACAACGACAAGAAAAAAAGAACAAAATTTCGACAAGATATTTTATCAAAAACCAAAAAAAAAACAACTGATAAACGACACCGTAAAAGAATCTTCGAGTACCCAGTGTATAGTGTAAAACTCGTTTATTTTGCAAGCAATTCTCAGTAAATTGCAAGCCAATTAAAAAAAAAATATACATGTAAAAAGGCAGAAGAGAAATACGAAACAAGAAAACCAGCAAAATCTTCAAGGGCTAAGTGCGCCAGTTGTTGTTGATCTTGTTATCGTGAGCTTAAAGTGCACTTGACAGAAGACAACAACAGACATTCCACCAGAGAGACAGACAGTCGGAGAGAAAGAGAGAAAGAGAAAGAGAAATCCTAGACGCCGTGTCTGTCTTCAGTTGAGGGCTTGACTAATTGCACGATTACATATCAATTATGACAGCGGAGACTCTTAAGCCGTTTATAACACCGACGAGTGTCGCCAATGGTTTTCCGGCCAAGCAGTCAAGCGTGACGCACTCTAAACAGAAAGCCCGACAATTGATACCGATTGTGTTGAGCATTGTTGCTCTCGTGCTGGTTGGCTGTATCCTGATACTAACGGTAAGACGCATTTATGCACGCGTTTTATATATTTATGAACTTAATTAGTCACATTTACTGCATTCTATTTGAGTGCTTATCACCAGCTAAAGAATTTAATATACTAATAACCTACGACACTACTAATGTGGCTGTCATAGAGTTAAACTTTATGCTTACATTTGAATTTATAATTTGGTAAACGAAAAAAACAAAAGAAGAAACCCCAAAAAGAATTCAAATTTAAATTGAAATCTATAAAGCGTATTTTACGATGCGTGACCGTCAGCCATTTGGTTTGCACACCATGTATAACTATAATTTGGCACAAGCTACACCTAATCCGAAGTACATATGAAAATATACATACATAAAAATATGCGACAAAATAAACATAGATACATATGTACGCACAAAATGAAATACATAAGTAGGTAGCATGTGTGTTTCCAGCAGCAATAAAACCCGTCTCTGTGTCGCCTCGGATCAAAAACTGAAGCGTGTCTTAACTCAAATCGGTTCCTAATGATGATCATAAAGCCAAACAAGCCGATGATCATCATAACAAAGAAAGACAGTTCATGGAGAGAGGGAGATGGCGGATTGCGGTAGCTGACACAGAGACTCGCCGGCGACTATAGCTGCTGATAAAAATAAATATATTTATTGATACATATATAGATATATATATATATATATAAATCTTGTTGCCACAGGCTTGGAAATAACATGCTCAACTAGGTGCTAAACGATGAACTGTTTGAAGTTTGCTTGTAGCTCGTTTTTGTTTATATTATCTTCAGTTTTGTTTATTTAAAAATCGAACGAGCTACACAAAAATCTTAATTATGCGCTGTATCAATAAAGCAGTTAACAAGGGAAATATAAATTACAGTCGAACAAATAGAGAAACGTTGTCTAAAATACATGCAAGCTTCGCTTCGAAGATATTTTTATATTAAGTGCTCATGCCAGAAGACTTCCTATATTTAGGATCTTCGTACATAGATCCAGTTTAATAACAGAGCAAAGCTGTCCAAAATACATTAAAGATACATTTGAAGATATTTGAAATCCCATAAAGTATTTATATATATATATTCTTGGTGCTCAAATCCGAAAACCTTAAATAACTTTGGAAACTAGAGGACTTCATTTCATTTTCGAGTATAGATCAAGTTGAATGTATCATATATGTATAACAAAACCTAAACTCAGTTCACATTTTTCTTTTATTGAGCCATGCAGTTTAGCAAAAAACAGCCACGACAATTGATAATTAAAGTCTTATCGCTCGCTTTAAGAATTTGTATTATGTAGTAATAAATGTTTACTAGCTTTATCACTACCATGTCTATATGCCCTATATACACGCGAAATAAGTTGACATTTTGCTCTGGATAGTCAGTATTCTGATTTTTCAAATATGTCACTAGAGTAGAACACAAAATTTGCATTGTATGCAAAACTTGTGGTGGATTAAAGTCTTTTGCAAGCAAAATTCCCAGACGCAATTCGCTCCAAATGCGCACTTCATAAATGATTTTGTCTACTGAATCTTGGCAGCTGCAGCGGAAATAATACAATTGACTTGTAAATGTTTTTTTGGGATTCGTTTCGTCTTCGTCACATAAATCTTTGTTAAGATTTTAATTCGATTTTCCTGTTGCAGCCCAAGAGACGAAGAGCGATTGGTATCTTTGACATTCTCCAGTTGATCGCTGGGGTGACCAACTCAGAATCGAGGGGTGACCCTCATCAGCAGTGGTGAAAGTGGCAAAAGTGTTTTGGTTTCTGTTTTATGTTTTTTTTTTTCTCTTCTTATTTATGTGCTGGCGTAACGAGATCACATTACGATGTTTCAGCTACCAATAAGATTTATGTTAAAAGGCCTAATGGGAAACTCGTTTACATTTGGTTATTGTCCACAAAGCTGTCAAATTACTAGGGATGGGGGACAAAGTGAGCTTTAAGTGTTTGCATGTGGAGCATTAAGTGAGAGGCAAATGAAATCGAATATACACTTAGCTCATACACTGAGAGAATATACACACAGCCGAATAATTAGTCGCACAAGTTTTATGCTTTACAAATAAAAAAAAAAAAACATTTTTCTTTCTATAATTAAGATAAATTTAAATATGATGTCCCAAGTATCCCAAATAATAACTAGAAATTTTCGCTTTGGCATAGGTGCAAATATTAATTATAACCAACAGGGCACTCTTGTTGTGCAAAAGATTCTTCATTTATTATTTATTGCCTAATTGCACTTGCTATTTCTGGCCGTGTATTGAACATTGGCCTTGTGCTTAAGCTACGCTTCTCTCAAAGCCACACATGTTTGTGTGTGTGTCTCTCAAGTGTGCTGCTTGTCTTTTCACGATCAATGCACTGGCTTAATTCAATAATTTCGTAAACAAGTTCCACGATGTACTCATAATGTATGCACACACAATCACAACAGCTCAATATGTATGCATGTATGTATGCATGTATGTATGCATGTATGTATGTGTGCGAATGGCTTCAAAATTCGGCTAAAGCTATATAACTGGCGGACATAAGGTTTATAATTTAAGCGAGTCAAGAAATAAAAGAAAGAAAGAAATACTTATGTATGTATGTAAGTACGGTACGTATGTATGTAATTATGTATGTATTTATGTATGTGGTGATAGGAAAAGGCGCTGACAGAATGTCATATTGAGCAACGCGTCGAAAGGTTGCTGCTGCTCGCTCAGAATGTTAATGATTTATTAAGAAGATTATGCGCCGCGACGGCGTAGTCCATATAAATACCTACATGCATATACACATATATACACACATACATACATACATTTGTATGTATGTGTGTGAATATTTCGACTAATCCATAAATATGTTAAAGGGTAGTTGACATTTGTTCTAGTTCTGGAAAAATGTGCTGACATTCTTTAAGGTTGTGGATTTATGCGAAAAAAAAGGAAAAGCATAAGAACTTTTTAATGTTTTTATTGTTTGGGGTTTTATCCAATTCATGCAAAAAGCTTGAACCAGTTTTGCAATTAGATGTGTTGTTTTTAATTTAATTTAAAGTTAAATCATAATAAGTCGACGTTAACTAAATAAATAAGACCACTGCTAATAAAAAAAAATAAAATAAATAAAACTATGAGGTCCTAAAACTTTTCTGTGATAACTCAAAGACAACCTTGCAATTTGCTCAATTTATAAATAGGAACCAATTCTAAGTACTAACATTTATTTTCTTTACTTGAATTCATTTTACTTTGTGCCATTTTCTATTTGGGAATCTTAGCTCAGCTTGTACAATTTTTCTTGTTTTTGCTGTTAAGCTTAATAAATAAATTTTTGCAAAGGAAAAAAGTGTTACAGAGTAGTGCTTAGTCGAGCAGCTATAGCCACATGATGATTATTTGTTCATCTATGCTCGTCGAAATCTTTCAAAGTCTTCATATGGGTTTTTTTGGTGTCAAAGTTCGCCGTTTGGGATTATGTGATGTGTTTGCTTTACCACCTCCTATCGCTATAATTAAGGCTCATTAATATAATTGAACACAAATTTAAGATAAGCATGAAATGACTCAAAAAAAAAAACAAAACAAACTGGCTTATCTCTTTCAATTTGTGCCACATTTAATGTACTTTATAGAATATGTAGTTTATAGAATATGCTGTGTTTAGCAATTAGCTTTTACTTGATAGGCAAGAAATGAAAAACACTTTTATCTTTGTGCTCTTTAAAGTGGCATACAACATACATGTACAATGTATATACATACATATATATTTCGATATTTGTTGTTTACATTATCATTTTTAATGACTTCCATTTGCTTGATTGAGAATAAACACATGATCATGCTGTGTGTAGCTGAAGTTTGCTCAAGTGATCTCCGAATGAACATATGACGCAGGCATATCCAAAACTGAACATCTATAATATATCTATGTATACACATATATTTCAGATCTGGCAGACGATGCACGTGCAGAACTTGGACAGAGATCTGAGTGGTCTGAAACAAGAAATGTATTTGCTGCGACAAAGACTGGGCATTAAATATCTGGACGATCTGGCGGAATTCGAAAAGGAGGTGAGTCCATAAGATTACTTTAAACATTTTCACTTTCTATTGCATCACTTGAAAAATGAAAACATTATATATACACAAATCTATCTAAATGGGACACTCTTATTTATAGATACATGTGCTGAAATTCAAATATCTTATGAACTTTTTCCTAAATGAGTGATTTTGTGGTAATTTTTTTAGAGAACACGCAGTTCATCACTCTATGAAATATTTTTCACATCATTTATTTGATATACTTGACAAATCGTCTGGTCATAAAAAATAGCTGTCCGAAACTAAAGCTCTTAAGATAAAACACCCAATTAATATTTAATAGACAGTGCCAAAAAACATTTTTGTTTTTTCATAATATATATTCATTTTTTCACACTTGAGTTATTTACTTTTGAAAATCCATTTAATTTTTAAGGTTGAATAATAAACATTCAAGGCAGTTTATAATATATATAGTTAAAGGAATTCAAAAACTATTATTTCGATCTTTGTGCGCATCTATATACTATTAATCTGATTTCATCAATGACATAGATCGTTTCAAGATTTATTGATGTGCATTTTGTTTGTGTGGCAATCTATATAAGTATAAGTATATAGTATATGTATGTCGGTCTGTTGATTCTCTAGAGAGTTAGGGAAGGCGCCAGCAATTAAGACTAAAGCCAAAAGAGACGAAATGTATATTTATATAGATATATATATATTTATAAATATACATATACATTTTTTTAAAAAGAGTGCGCGTATTTTTAAATATGAAATCACAAATGGGATTTGAGAAATGTGCATTTTGAAGATAAGTTATGGTCACGTACTTGTGATTGACCCAAAAGCCAAATCGTAAAGCATCTATTTCGTTTTCCACATTGCAGTATACGACTCTGATCACCCAAGATCCCAACAAACTGGACGATATCGAAGGCGAGGAGGATGAGGACGAAGAAGATGATGATTTCGACAATTACAGCGAGGACGAGGATGATGAGGACGATGAGGACGGTGGCAGTGACCGTGCCGCCTACGAAGATTATCTCGATATGATAGAAAAAGAAAAGGAAAGCACTCAAACGACTCCGCAAAATAACAATGGGGAAACTGAGACAGATGACTCCACATCCTCGACTTCATCTGCTGCATCCAACGATGATTTCTTTGGCGATTTCACCAGCTACAATGAATCCAAAAAGAAAAGGGCACGGTAAGTTATTTGCCGATATCTGCCATAAATATCGCCCTATAATTCTATCTGAATACAGCAAATCTCGCTCCATTGCCGTGATGCTCAATGAGTTGCAGACCAACGATGTGCCACAAACGACAAACAATCACAGCCGGACAGATACACAACCAAAGGAAAGGTAGGCAACCAAGTTAGGAGAAATATTAATGTTTATTTACTATATTTAAGATATAACTAGCTGGTCAGCTTTTGTTTGTTTAACCTTACTTTTATTAATATATATAAATTACACATTTTAGTCCAGTCGCAAAATGTAATTTTTTAATTCTGTACAATTATAATTTCAGCAAGCTTTGATTTTTCTTAATTCCAAGTTTCATTGTTTAAACTCACTGTTACATAATATATATAATTACATAATATATATAAGTCCCGAAAGCTTTAATTTTTCTTAATTAACTATCACTTTATATTTCTAAAATTGTATCATATTTTTTTTTTTTTAGTGGAGTCATTTCTGATGTTGCCACAACCCAGCCGCAGCTAAGGAAGCATCGCCAACGATCGCGACAAGGTCGTCAACGTATTTTGGTGCGCAAAGGTTGGTATTAACCGTAGTTGGAATTGGCTATATACATATTGTCATTGTGCGTTTGTTAACTTCCAGGCGAATCTCCTGTTTCAGCGAAATCTGCCGATTTATATGCGGGCAACGGACACACGGACTCTGCCAAGCCCGCTGCACATTTCCACTTAAATCGTAAAGTGCCGCATCACAATGCGCCGATACAAGTTGGCTGTGAGTATTTGAACTCTAGAAACCATATCTAGAGTTGCAACTAATTTGCTTTTATACACAGCTTATCTGGGTGACATGTATGTGGGGCATGCCACTGCGAGCAGTGATAATCCATGGCAGCAGCACTTCAGCGTCCATAATGGTGTTCTAACTGTCAACCAACCGGGTCTTTATTATGTCTATGCGCAGATCTGTTATAATAATACACACGACGAGAATGGTTTCATCATCTTCCACGGGCACAACGCATTCCTGCAGTGCTTGAATACGGTGCCAACGAATATGCCACATAAGGTGCACACGTGCCACACCAGTGGACTGATTCAGCTGCAGAAGCACGAATCCATACATTTGCGGGATATTCATCAAGACCGCGTTGTGACGCTTAGGGATGCCAATAATCGTAGCTACTTTGGCATCATTAAGATTTAGACACATCGAAAGCTGGAATGTGAACAGCTTAAGCTTTATATCTTAGTAGTCTCGACTACTCGTGAATACGAACACAGCAAAGTAGATGATTAGTTGTAGCTTAGCTTAAGTTATATTATATATTACACATGCATATATTCATAGACTAAATACTATCATGCATATAATACCATATTTATTTTGTATATATACGATAAATAATTCTGAATGAATTGCCATAATAAAAAAGTTAATCAACGAGTGTACATATTTACTTGACTTACTATGCTTTCTAGACATATTGTAATTTTAGATCAATTAGCTTGGAAATATGTCCTGGTCAAAAGTTTTTTTTAATCTTAACGTATACCTTGAAACTTTTGAATTTCGATAAATAGTATTGCGATAGTTGGTATCGCATATGTTATCGATCAATGCTATACACGAACTACATCGATATTAAATTAATTTTAGTGTCATCCCTAATTCTAATACACGTGCGGCTTAACAATTATTCTGTGCGGCTGGAATTTCTATTTAACTTAGATTCCAAAGGAAATTGATAATTTTCTTTACCGTGTAGCTGTTCCTTGATTGTCGAAATGAGTGACGATGAGTCATCTGATGGTTTGGAGGAGCTGAAAGAGCTGATGGCCGTTTACGCCAAGCATGAAAACAAGTCGGACACAACTCGGGCGACGCCGTCTGATAAAAGAGACGCAGTCGAAGCCACGTATGTGGAAGTGCCAACGGAAAAGGTGGTATTCGGCGACAAGCAGACGTTTCTCTCTAACTTGGCCAAGTCAGTGGGCAAGAAGCGCGCCAAGCACGAAAGCGAAAGCAAAACAGTCGCCGCTGATAACGATGATGAAGAGGAGCAGGAGGAATCCGCCAAGAAGCCGAAACCGGCGTGGACAGATTCCGATGACGAGGACATTCAGTTGGGTGATATTAAGCGTGCCACAAGGCACACAGGACCCCTGACACACTTGCGCAAGGACAAATCTTACAAGGAGTATCTCACGGCACGCTTCCAACGCACCGTCAGTCAGCCAAAATGGGCAACGCTCGGGACGAAAACGCAGCACGCCGATTCCGATGATGCTGACGACGCCTCCGAGGAGGAGCCGCTGCTGAAGACCGTTGGCTTCATCGACCACAAGGCCAAGTCGCACGAGCTGCGACCCACAAACTTGCAATTCAAGCGGGCTCGCGATCTAAATCGAGCCACATACAGCGAAGGCGTCGTTTCCAGCATTCAGTTCCATCCGACGAGCACAGCGGCCCTGGTCGCCGGCGAGAGTTGTCTGGCGACCATCTACAGCGTCGACGGAGTGAAGAACGAGAAGCTCCACAGCATACGCTTCCACAAGTTTCCCTTGACCTGTGCACGGATTACGCCATGCGGCACGCGTGCCTTCTTTGGGTCAATGCGACCCTTCTACTATTCCTACGATCTGCTCGAGGCCAAGGAGACCAAACTGAAATTGCCCTCCAAGACGAGCTGTATGCGTGTGTTCGAGGTCTCCCCATGCGGCAAATATATCGTGACAGCTGGCAAATTCGGATCGATCCATCTGCTGACGTCGCACACCAATGAGTTGCTGCACAGCTTCAAGCAGGAGGGTCCGCTGAAGGACATGTGCTTCACGGCGGACTCGCAGCGACTGCTCTGCGTCGGCTCCAATTGCAATGTGAATGTTTTGTCGCTGCGCCAGAATCGCATTGAGCACAGCTTCATCGATGATGGCTGCGTCCAAGGCAGATCCATTCAGCTGTCGCCCAATCAACGACTCCTGGCCACCGGCAGCAATGAGGGCGTTGTCAATCTGTACGACTACGAGAGCATCTACAAGTCGGGAGCACCGCAGCCGGAGAAGCGTTTCATGAATCTGCGCACAGCAATCACTGACCTTCAATTCAATCACACATCCGAGCTGCTCGCGATGGGCTCGCGCCTCGTGCCCAACGCCATAAAGCTGGCCCATTTCCCCACCGCAACGGTCTATGCCAACTTTCCCAATCAGCATGAGAATGTGGGCTATGTGAACACCATGGCATTCTCGCCAAACAGCGGCTATTTCGCTATCGGCAGCAAGGGCAAAAAAGCGCCACTCTTTAGACTTAAACACTTCAAAAACTATTGAATAATGATTTGTAAGCAGAACGTTTTTAAATGGTATCAAAAATATAATCTAAAATGTTTTGGTTTTCTTTTCTTGTTTCACTAAACTCGTAGCAATGTCTGCGAATATGAAATTTATTTATCATTTATTGAATTTGTGTCAAACAGCTGTAAAAAGGCTAGATGATCAGCTCTAGCATTGCAGGAATGCATCTGCCTCTTACTGCTATTGGTACTATTCACCACGGCTAGAAACTCACCTTGCCCAAAAGCTTAAATCAGTTGGAATCTATTTATTTAATGTCAACTAAAGTCGGTCGACACAAAAAAAATAAGAAACATTTATAAGATATCTGGGGGTTGCTTAAATGGAAAATGATACAACACTTGTTGCTTGTTGGGGAACGCACAGGAAATTCACAAATTCATGAAATAAAAGACGTAATGAGTAAGTTTGAGTAAGTAGCGGAATCGATTTCACCATATAGTGAAAACACAAAATAACACCTAGTTAAGGAGGGCAAGTTTAAAGGGAGCCGTCTGTCGGCGTATGGAGGTAATGAGCAGAAAATAAGAAATTCTGCAGAGATTCGTATTCCGGAATGGAACGCACAAGAGAAGGAAAAATTATTTTGGCTTGACTGGCTTTATTGAAAGTGTATTTCATGAGACTATCGAAATGATCCAGAAGTAAACCTATGTATATCATTTGCATTTATAGCAAGCACGAAATAAAGTGATCTCCGTTGAGTAATTACAAATAGAAAAATAGGTTTTATTCAAGAATTAATTTAACTTCTTTTAAATGTTTTGATCCTTAATAAGGGGCGCGAAAGATGTCGCGTTTTTGGGTCTCGTGTATTTTGGCGATGTCGTCGAGTTTCTTGCAGATGTCCTTCGATTGGGACTCGACCCATTGCAGCGAGTTTATGTGGGCGTTGAGTACCTTGCCAATTTGGATGATGGGATCGGTGCTGTCCTGTCCCTTGTTGGCCTCATTCAGATTGTCGATGACCTCCTTGAGGTCCTCGGACATTTGCTTCAGCTGTGTGTCCAGATTCTCGACCATCAGGTAGGTCTGACTGCGCTCCTGATCGACGCGCGGCAGATTGGTGAACTCCTTCTCCAACGGCAGCAGACTCTCCTCCAGCTCCTTGTGCTGCGTGGCAATGAATTCCAGCTCCTGGTCGAGCACCTGTTGATCGTTCTTCACCTTTTGGACGGCATCGTTCAATTCGATGATCTTCTGATTGTTGCCAATGAGCAGCTTGTCCCACGCATTTATCTGTGTCGCCTGCTCTGTAAAGACCTTCTCTTGCTCCTCAAATTCCAGCGTCCATTTGTTAATGTGCTCCTCCAGCTGATTGTATGTCAATTGCGATGCATTCAACACTGCAGCAGAATCAGTGGTCTTTGTCGCCGTGCTCAGGTTGGCAAAAGTGCCAACGCCCACTGGGGCAGCTGCGGCGCTGCTAACAAGCGGCGCTACAGCGGCTGAAACGGGCGCTACAGATGAAGTGCTTTTCGCTGCCATCGAGATGCCGCCAATGAGTGGATTTGCTGTGGGTGCAGGAGCAGCACCAGCAGCAGCAGAGGATGCGACAACTGCTGTCGTTGCTGTTGTCACCGGCTGTGACATAAATCCACCAACTGGCAATGCAAAGTTCATTTGTGGTGTGTGAGCGGGTGCAGATGTTGCTGCTACTGCAAAGTTTGATGCGGTTCCTCCGAGACCGGTTCCAAGGCCAGTTAATGGCGCCGCTGCTGCTGATGCCGCTGCTGGCGAGCCGAAGCCGGTGAATGGTGGCGGAGCGGTCTTCACACTGTCCGCATCGCCACCGCCCAAAGTGGGAGCTGCTGCGGTAGCTGGTGCGGCAAATGAAAAAGTGGGTTTGGCGGGAACAGCGGCGCCGGGATTTGCAGTAGCTGGTGCGGTGTTCAGGCCAAATGAGAAGCCAGGTACGCTGGCTGCCGTTGTTGTCGTTGGCAATTGGAATGCCATGTTAGTTTTACCGAGCGTTGCCAAATATAACGCAAATTTAATAAACTAATTTAATGCACGCCGCAACACGCAAAGCAAGCAGATAGCAGTTTCGATATCGAATTTATCGATTGTTGCACACTGCAGTGTTGCAAAACCTTGACACACATTTGGTATTTTTTAGCGCCAACTCGTTGGGAATTAACAATAACAAATACAATCGCAAATTAAAACGCCCGCGTAAATCACAACTTACTAGTATTAATTAAATATGTTGGTATTGCACAATATACACTTAAGTGTTAATATTTCGTTCGTATCTGAATTGTTTTGATTTGTGAATAGCACCAAGAGGTCTGTGTTGGTATCTATAAGTGACTGATAAAAAATCATTTGGGTCAAGAATTTAATTACTGATTTTTCAATTTGCCATTGAAATTTTAATTATTAAGCGCCATGCACTTCATGCAACTACATTAAACAGCAAACAAAAAAAAAAAGAAGTTAGCTGATATATTTTCGCGTTGTTTCAGCAAAATGTTGGATAGTGTAAAAGCCAATCGACTGAGTGCCTTGCTCTGATAACCTGGCGAACTTGCGCGACGTAGTTCAACCGATAAGGAGTCTTTTGAGATTCCCTGCTGCGCTGCTCAGTCAATGTTTGTCTGCTCTTCAATTCACAGTTAAGAACCACCCGCTTGCCGCCTGCATGTCGTTACGGGGCAAACAGCGTTATCTAAATTGAAGCCGAACTATATAAAAACCAGTAACTGCTGTCCAAACAGGTTGCATTTCGAGTGCACGCTCTAAGAAGCAAGTTCAGAATGTTGTATACTCTGGTTCCACTGCTACTGCTGCTCCACGAAGGATTGTCCCTCGACAATGGCCTGGCACTCACGTAATGTTTATAACATATACAATTAATTTTTAATTATTATTGTATTGTTGAAAATAACGTCAATTGCAGACCACCAATGGGCTGGATGTCCTGGCAACGTTTCCGGTGCATAACCGACTGCGACACTTATCCGGATGAGTGCATAAGGTGGGAGGAGGTGGAGATCTTCTCTAGAAGATCTTTATACATGATACCTACTCATAATTATATATAGCTAGATCGATAGCTATAAAGCTGCACAAAATACTTTTATTTTCCATATAAATCACCTATATCAATTTTTATATATTTCACTCCCATTTTAG
This sequence comes from Drosophila glabriapex, assembly GCA_035042305.1. NCBI lineage: Eukaryota > Metazoa > Arthropoda > Insecta > Diptera > Drosophilidae > Drosophila > Drosophila glabriapex. The sequence goes on from JAWNLN010000046.1 coordinate 20,013,819, forward strand.
CGAGCAGTTATTCTCTCGTCATGCGGATTTGCTGGTTTCGGAGGGTTATGCTGCTGCTGGCTACGAGTACGTTATTATTGATGATTGCTGGCTGGAAAAGGAACGCGATCAGAAGACAAATAAATTGGTTCCGGATCGCAGCCGTTTTCCTCGTGGGCTAAATGTGCTCGCTGACCATGTGCGTAACTGGTGTCCATTTTAAATTGGCACCCATTAATTTAATATTTTTCAATGCGACAGATACACAACAAGGGTCTCAAGTTTGGCTTGTATCAGGACTATGGCACAAATACGTGTGCCGGCTATCCGGGCGTGATCAATCACATGGAACTCGACGCGCAAACCTTTGCCAATTGGGATGTGGACTATGTGAAGCTGGACGGCTGCTATGCGAATGTCAGCGACATGGCCTTGGGTTATCCAGAATTTGGACGACTGCTTAATTCAACGGGCAGACCAATGGTTTACTCCTGTAGCTGGTAACAATGCAATTAGTTCTTTCTACTTAAATTGTAACTGAGATTTTGTGTGTGTGACACAATCAAGGCCTGCCTATCAATCGGAACTGAACGAGTTGCCCGACTTTGAATCGTTGAAGAAGCACTGCAATCTGTGGCGCAACTGGGATGATATTGATGATTCCCTGGAATCGGTGATGCAGATCATGGATTACTTTGGCAAAAATCAGGAGAGCATGCAGCCACATGGTGGCCCCGGGCATTGGAACGATCCCGATATGCTCATCCTGGGCAATTACGGACTCAGCTACGATCAAAGCAAACTACAAATGGCCATTTGGGCGGTGCTTGCAGCGCCACTAATCATGTCCAATGATTTGGCCTATGTGCGACCAGAAATCAAGGAGATACTACAAAATCGGTGAGTCACATTCAATTCAAAGTAAATGCCATTACTATGATTACTACTCTCTCAGGGATGTTATTGCTGTCAATCAGGATCCGCTGGGCATTCAGGGCAGACGTTTGCTCTTGAAGAACGACATTGAGGTAGTTATTGAGTTCAATTGTTATTCTTTGCCTCATTCTGCTAAATTGTTACTACCTCTTTTTTTATTTTTGCTTTTGCAGGTCTGGCGAAGACCGATAACGCCGCAGACCGATGGTAATGAATACTCCTATGCGGTGGCTTTCGTCAGTCGCCGGACGGACGGTGCTCCCTATAGCATCAAGTTTACACTTAAAGAAGTAAGAATGCTGTAGTCGAGTCAGCTCGACTACTATATACCCTAAGTAAAAAGTTATGCATACTCGAATGTAAGCATGCGGAAAAGTGCTGCAGTGTAGAGTACAAAGGCAGGAAAACAAATTAAGCGCTTTTATTTCTTCATAAGAATAAGGAAAAGAAGCTGCTGATACTAGTGAGATCAATCAATCAGAATGAGAATGATTTTTCCAGTTAATCTGAAATGTTTCAGTGAACATTGTAAATCTATTAGAAGCCTCTGCATTCATTTAATTGTGGATTTTATTGCCATCGGAAAATTATGTGTAAATGTATCGATATTCGCGAAATGTGGAAACTTGTCGATCAAATGAAATAAGCTTGATCTGCTAGGAGTATAGGCCGACTTATATTCTAAATGTGCGAGTCTCTGCCCCGATCGGTTCCACTGTTGATTCTGATCAAGAATATAAACACTTTATGGGGTCAAAGTTGCTTCCTTCTGCCTGTTGCATAAAACTATTATATCCGTCTTTACCAATTTCGAACAGGTAGTGTGATAAGCAATTATCTTAACTATTAATAATATAATTTATTCACTTTCAGTTATCGCTGAAAAATAAGAATGGCTACGCCGTAAAGGTAAAAAAATGATAATCTGTTTCTTCACTTTAACTTTAATTAATATTTTGTCTTTCAGGATTTGTTCGATTCGAATAGCAATTTTGGCGTCTTTCAATCGGAGAGTTATTTTAGTACACGTGTCATTCCCAACGGTATTTATTTAGTTTGTCTCTTAACTAAAGCAAAAAGTAAACTAATTGAAACATTTTCTGGTTTTTTAGGCGTCAATTTCTACAAGTTCACAGCGCTGTGAAGCGAATTTATAGCTAAATAAATAAATCGAAAAATATATTCATATTGAATTTGTTTTGTTTATTTGCATTTTACAAACAATTAGAATATGCATTTTGCATATTATGTTGCATTAATACAGTGTTCTATTGTAAATTTATTAGGCGTAGATTTAAATTCCGACACTAGTTAAAAAACGAAAGTGATGATATAAATAAAAGTTGATTTCATAAAATGACAATTAACCAAGTAATTGAAGTAAATATTGCAGGAAGAGAGATAGAGAGAGTGAGAGAGGTAGAGGCGTCCATATCCACCCAAGTTAAGAAGCTAATGTTTAAAAAACAGTCGAGTCGAGATAATTCGACTTCGTTTGATCCATTTTAGCTTAAGCCTTATATCCGATCCGATGTAGATAAGTAGTATGAAAGTTTATGGTGAACTTTATTATTATTGTCAAGTTTTAAGTAGTTCACCGCGAGCAGGGAAGGGGAGAGGGGAAACCTTTTTCTTGGGGGAATGGGGATGGGGAGGATGGGGGCTAGCTAGTGTACACCATTGGTGATGGTGGGGGTGCGATCGTAGCTGCGTCTGTGCAGCGCATCCACATCCTTCAGGTAGTAGGTGCCCGGCGACAAGGCACTGATGCTGCCCGTCGGTGTATATGGCGCCGCATGATTGTTCCTCTCGCGCACCTCCATTAGGGCCGAGAACTGCTCGGGTGCGATCTTCTCGCGTGCATTCAGCAGCGGCAGCACATAGTCCAGCTTGGCCACAAACTTCTCGAAGGCCGTCACATCCTGGGTGACTTTGATGGAATACATGGAGGCAGCCAGACCGGAGCCATAGGAGAAGACACCAATGCGCTTGCCAACCAGATCGGCAGCTGGTCCATCAATTAGCAGCGAGACGAGGCCGGAATAGACCGAGGGCGTGTACATGTTGCCCACTTGATTTGCCAGCAACAGTGACTTCTTGGTCTTGGACGCAAATACCTCGGCGGACTGGGTGAGGAACGCCTTCTCCACATCCCGATCAAAGTAAGTGCTCTCCAGTGTGGCACTATTGAAGCGCTCCAGTCCAGCAAAGTGCTCGAGACGCTGCTGCTCGCTGCTCAGCAGGAAATCGTTGAAGCTCAAACGACCCACAGACTTCTGGACCAGTTTGCAGAATGGCGTATGAAACAGGATGGCATCGAAGTTCTGGAGACCCCGTTGGGACTGCTCCGGATGCTGTTTCTCGAACTTCTTGCGATAGAGGCGATAGCAGATGTCCAGTGCCGACAGATAGCACTGAATGGATAGTTTGCCATCGACCGTCGGGTACTCAGAGCTCAGATCCGGTTTGTAAAAGTCATAGGCATGCTCCATGTGCGTGGCACGCAGTCCCCTCTCGAAGATCAGCGGCGCCTGTGGACCCACCAGCATGGCGATGGCGCCAGCGCCACCTGTTGGACGCGCCGCCCCCTTGGCATAGACGGCGATGTCGGCACAAACGGCGAGCGCATAACGGCCATCCCAGCTGGATGACTCGATCCAGTTAAGGGCGTTGAAGAGGGCGGCGGTGCCGCCATAGCAGGCATTTGTGGTATCGATACCTTCGATGTCGGTGTTGCCACTCTCCGCAAACAGTTGCATCAGCACCGATTTCACCGATTTCGATTTATCGACAATCGTTTCGGTGCCGACTTCCAGTCGACCAATTTCCGTATGCTTGATGTGATGCCTCTCCAGCAGTCGACTGACGACGGTCAGGCACAATGAGTTGACATCTTCGCGATCCGAGCAGAAACCCATTTTGGCCTGGCCCAGGCCAATTGTGTACTTGCCGGCGGATGCGCCATCGAACTGTTCCAGTTCCGCTTGGTCCACATATTGCGCGGGGAAGAGCACTTCAATTGCGCGTATTCCAACATTTTCTGGCCAACTGCTCGACATGGCTATTTGATTATATATTAACTAATTGCTGTGTGTTTCTGTCTGTTTTCCTGAGCTCTGCAAATAGTGTTTGGTTTGTAAACATTATTATTCGATTATCATATTTGGAATGCACTAAGAAAATAAATGAATGAAATTCCAGTGCGCTTTGTGTCGTCATAACTTTCACCTCTTGAATATTCTGCGCAATCAGAAAACAATCGTTATTTAATTTATGCATATTGCTTGCTGTTTTTTTTTTGTTTTGTAAGTTGGGAAACACTTAAATCAACATTGAATCGGCGGCATTCAGGCAATGTAAACCCAACTGTTGCACGCTCGAGCTACGCTGACCATGCGCCAGCAGCGAAGTCCACGTCGACAGAAGCAGCGACAGCGACGGCGCTGTAATTCGAATTTCGATTTCGCTGTGAGCTTTTTAGACACGCCAGCTTTAAATGCGAACAGCAGACAGACCGACTGACGAACAGACAAATTGACTGACTGACAGACAGACGGGCGGACAGACAGCGAGTTGAGCATTATACCTAAAAGCATTTAGCAACAACAACAACATTCAGAAAGAAGCACTAAAATCAGGTGGAGAAACTTTCACCATGTTGTGGAACTTAACTTAAAGAGAACATAAAACTGAAGAAGCAGCAACAACAGCGACAACAACTAAGCCAAGTCGCAACAATTTTTTAAGTTTGCTTAAAGAAATTCTACATTTAATAGTGTTATTTTATTATTTAATATTCTTCTTTCTTTTGCATTTTTAATTTAATTTCATTCATTGCATACCATTTTTCAGTTACAATATCGAAACTTTTATTGTGAAATCAAATTTATATATATATATTTAAGTTCATATATATAGTATAATAAAATCGGACAGCGTAAACAAAAGTAAAACCTGATTATACATATAGTGCCAATTCTAATTGATTCTAATTAGACGTGATAAAAATATCATTAAAAAAAACTTGCTAAATATATTTTCACACGCTTTGCATTTCATTAACAAACTTTATATAAATCTCTTTCTCGCTTTTTTGCTTTGTTTTTGGGGCTGCGATGGATGGGTTTCTGATTGGTTCAGGTTAGGTTAGTGGGTTATATTTTAAGCGGGCCAATATTGTATAATTGATAAGAAGCGCGGCCCTTCCCATAACCAAAACAGTGTCATGTTTACCGTTACTGTTAGCACCTGACACAAAATCTCAAATACCGAAACCGTATTTTTTTTCTTTGGTTTGTCTGTTTTCACTTTTAACGTTTTGTATTTGTTCGTCGATCGATTGACTAACTGAGTTGCTGCTTGCCTGCGTTACGCGTTCCACACTCGAGCGAATATCTTTGCAGACTGAACAGCGCCGTGTTAACAGCAGCAGAGGTGTATGATCAACGGCGACGCCGACGCTGACGTCAGCGTCAGCAGCGACGGCGACTGAGCAGCACTTATGGGGTGCGCTGTAAGCCAATGTCAAATGCCTTGTGCATAACAAACGGTGCTCGATGAGAAAGAACAGTTGTCTTTGTAAATTTCTTAACACTGAATGAAAAAAAAATGCTTTAGCTTATGCTAATTTGGGTATTTTTTTTTTTTTTTTTTTTGGTTTTACCTAAAAAGCTATTTATGGCTTGGTTACAAAGATAACGCAGAGCATGAAAGACGAACTTCTAAAAAAAAGCGCTGATCATACGATTGCTGATAAGCGCCCATTTATGACCGAGTATTGCCGACTGCTGGTCGGTAAAATATACAAAGGCACAGCAAGGCAATATCCGACATCGACACTTGAGCTTTATTGTATGCCCATTATTCCAGTCAGCTGAGGATTTAAGTGTGAGCGGGTTCAATGTTATGGAAATGCATGCGATGTTTATGCAATAAGGAAGACATACAACCGACATGCAGACAGACAATCGGACAAACAATTGCCTTGGTTTATTTATAGATACTGGAGAGATAGTTGTGTGGAAGTAAAAACTGCCAGATGGAAAGCGCTCACAATTGGAATGGGAATGTGAATTGTTGCGCCAATGTATACACAACAATCCATTCAGTTAATTGTTTGACTGTGTGCTTCGCTGAAAGCTACTTGAGTCATCGCTAAATTTCGCAAATAAATTCAACTTTTTGTATATCGGCCAAAGGTTAACAAAAAGGTCTTTAAATGCCATAATTATAGAGCACGTGTACCTTTTGTAATGTACTGCAATTGTACTATTATGAAACAGCTAACAAAAACTGATTTGTTTTTCTTTGTTCCAGAAACTCTAACTTTGGAGACAATTGAGACAAATGGGGCAATTAAAGCAGGGAATACATTATTTTTTTATGGTTTTTTTAAATGGCTTTCTTATGATTAATTCACATGTTAAGTTTTAAAATAAACACCAACAGCGGCTCATTAAATTCCTAAGTAGTCATTTAGCCAAAATTTTTTAACAGAAGAATAACTTGTCTGCTTTAGTGGTGCACACTAATGGAAAATCACTAGCATTCACTTACAAAATTCGGTATGGTATTGCGACGTTGTGTGTGCCAAAAAATAGGATTAACTAAACTAAACTTTAATAATTAGGCACGCACCGGAGTCGCCTACATAGAGACCGAGCAGTGTGTACACACAACTAACTGACTGGCCTGTAAACAGCTGTTTGGCACAGTGTCTGCATATCACGTGTATGAAACGATATATTATTTATCGACTATCGTCACTTATCACGTGAATCTCATGTGGAATTTGTGAATTGTCATTTTTGTGTTGAGTTTCTACCAGAGACTTGTGCTCCGTTCGTACGTGCATTGTGGGTGGTGCGGTTGTGTTGCTTGATTTTCTAATACATTTTCAAAGCACAAAATCAAAAACAGTGTCTTTCTATCTGCCTGAAGTGTAGTAGTGCCGCTTAAATGTAAGTGATTGCGCCAACAAAGCAACTTCAACGTTGCAAAAAAAAAACCGAGCCGTTTTTTGTTGCTTGCGACAGGTCTGCTGACCTGTTATCAAATGCTCAACTGTACATCGACGTGAGAGCAACAGCAATGCAAGTGCCTCAAAGTCAAATTGATGCATTGCAAAATGCATAAATCTGTGTGTATAAGTGCAAAATGGAAGTGACCCTGAAAAACTGTTGCCTCGCCCGCTTTTTCAGCGACTTTGGGTCGCAATGCAAATTTGGTTGCATATGCGACTTGTGAATTGCAAGTATAATTAAATGACAAGAATTCGTCTGCGGTGTTAAATGGAAAATATGTTGGCAATTAGCTAGTTAGTTTGTTTTTAAGTTGTAAAAACCCGTGAGAAAAAGAAAATATCGATCGAAAAGCTGTCATGTGACTGTCACACGAACAGCTGACTGTGCGCTCTGAACTCAACACGCTTGTGTTTGTGTGCGTGTGTGTTTGTGTCTGGGGCCGTGGTGAATAGCCGTCGGCCGCTCTCCACGTTCTCTCTCTTTTGCTGCCTGTTATTCTCTAATACTGCGTAAACAAACTATCAAGCTGTTAATTTTGAAAAATCATTTTGCATGCTCATATTAATTAAAATTATGAGGTCTTCCTAGTATTCATATACAAACACACATACATATAGATGCGTCTATGTTTTATTGACCTCTTGCCACAAGGACTACACATTAAATAGTGATATTGCGTGCCGCAAAGACCTTGACTCCGTTGACCAGATATAAACGGAAAGTCAAACATGCTTTTAGACAATCGTACATATTTGCCTAGCCAAAAAAAAAAACAAAACACAAGTGTCAGCAGCAGAGCGACACGAAAACAGCTGCTGGGTTTACACGACTTTAAAGGCTCAGCGAAAGGCGACATTGAAAATGCCGTTATTTTATTTTACTGACACCATACATTATTATTAATTAATTTGGGGCGCCCACCCGCTAACAACAGTTACAATGTTCATGTGTGTGTGTGCCATTACCATCATCACAGTTATTTTGTTCTTTATTTTGCTTTTCGTCATCACATCAGCGAACATTGCAATTTCCTGTGTAGAGTCCCTAGAACCGTTACACTACCCACACACATGCACACACACACACACACACACACACACACATACTTGCGACAGCCGTTGGCCAGTCTGACTGGCGACATGCTCGCTTGTTTTTATTGCTGCTCTTTTTCCTTTTTTAGTATGTCAACATCATTTACGTCTGTTTACAGTTGGAGTTTATCTAACAAACAGTGTTGCCATCTTGATCAATTTTCAAATTAGATTTTACAGTTTGGAAAGTACTTATATTATTAAATTAAATATGTTCTTATAAAATTACGATAACATTTTATATGAAATAGTTAATTAAGATCCAAGTAAAACATGTTGCCTTTTGCTTTTGTATAACAAACTTTTTTGCGGTGGGGCACTGTGAATGATATGCTCTCCCTCAGGAAACATGGAAACACAAATACAAATACAAATACACTTGCATGGAAGCATAACTGCCTCTCCCCCCTTACGCCCTGCTGCCCTCTGTTGCCGCCTAGTGATTTGTACAAAAGCAATTTAGATTTCATTGCTAAAAATAGTCACGTTTTGTTGTTGCTTTTCCCCAGCGGTTGCCAGGCTCATAATTTTTGTTTCCTGGTTGAGGACAATGCACTGCCTTGAAAAGTTGTTTGGAGTTGTTGTTGTTGTTGCTGAGTAAGGATAGTTAAATGGTGGCAGGGGGGAATAATGGTGATGTTGCCTGCTAACATTATTGGGGATGGTCAGCAATGGAATCGGTTGGCAGTTTGTTTGTTTATTCTTTTTTACATATGTAAAAAAGTAGGAAAAATTATAGCCACAAACGAGTGCTGTCCTTGAGCTTAAAATTCGTATTCTTAACTGCTGATCGAATATTGAACTTATATTCAATGTAATATATTCTACATTATTATTATTAATTTTTGATAATTTTAAGTGGAACAAGAATTATTCTGAATGAAATCGAAAGTGAGCACAGTGAGTTTTTTTGTTAGAGCCCTTTGAAGGCCAACACGACGTTATGTAATGATAGCCACTACTGAAATGAAATTGACCAAAGTTAGATTTGTATCTCCTGATGATTACTCATACGCTGCTGACCTTACAGCCAGTCAACAATAACAGGAACAACTGCCAACATAGAAGAGCAATGGTGGCGACACTTACCAAATTGAACAGGCGGCTTGCGTGACGGCTGCTTCGTCATCGATTCCTTTTGTTTCATTCGTCTGACTGCGCCTTTTCAACAGCAACAGCAACGGCAACAGCAACAGCAACACACAACGGCAGCAGCAACAGCAACGGCAACAGCACAACAACAACAAAAAAAACGCAGCCATATGGCTGGCAGCAGTGTCGGCGCCAAACAGTTCCAACAGTGCTCATTTCGCGTCAAGTCTTCGACGAGTGCGCACGTTTACCGCACGCAACGCGAGTGTGTTTTCAAAGTTAGTCAGAGTCAGAGTCGTAGTTCAAGTTTTATTTATTTATCTGCCAACTGATAAATAAATAAAACAATGCCCAAAAGTCTGCACCTCATACAGATTGAGAGGCTGCTGACAATATTGTTGAAACGCAAGCACTGTTAGGATAGTAAGTTCAAATATATATTTTATATATAATGCGCACACATTGCGTATGGACTTAGACAGGACACAAGTCTGCCTGGCGCCAATTGTCTGCGCTTTGTTGTCTGCCAGGCGTCCAAAAAAAAAACCACACACACACATACAGTGTGTCTCCGGGTCTAATGAAATGCATATTGAGGGTCGATTTTTAATTTTAAGCTGATGAACTTATTGGGAGGTCAACAATATAAATTTTATGTCATTTTCAAGTATACAAATATGTAAAGACTTTAAATCACTTCTGTCTAAATAATATATAATGCATAAATCTTAAAGCAATCAATTAAATTTCTTTGAACATTTTAAGAATATATCTTTTGTAAAAATTACAAATATGATTTAAAGATATATAAACTGTTTTAATATGCGGAAATTCATAAATTCATAAATTGTAATTTGAAATTTCTTTGCTGCAGCTATCAAAATGATGTCCGAATATTGGATTATCTCGGCGCCTGGCGACAAGACGTGCCAACAAACCTTCGACACGATGAACAACCTCACCAGCAAGCAACATAGTCTATGCAGTAACTACAAGTTCCATATACCCGATCTGAAGGTGAATACAATAGATAAACTCGCACTGGCTTCTACATTTAATTAACTTGTGTATTTTTTGTGTGGGCACCTTTTAGGTGGGCACCTTGGATCAGTTGGTTGGCCTGTCCGATGATCTGGGCAAACTGGACACGTATGTGGAGCAGATAACGCGCAAGGTGGCCATGTATTTGGGGGAGGTGCTAGAAGATCAGCGCGACAAGCTGCACGAGAATCTGCAGGCCAACAACAGTAAGTACCAGCTAAGAAGCACAATTATTATTATTATAATTAAAATTGAGTTTTTAGCCTAGCTTAGCTTAGTTTAGTTCAGTACAATTGCAAAACTTACAGTTAGCGTGATTAGTTATTTCTTAGCTGATAGTAGCGAACAATTTATATCTATACATTTTTTACAAAACGGAATGCTCTGAAAAAATACATTTTTATACAAATATACTCGTATAGTGTCTCATCTCTATTGTTTTCCACAAACTATTACTAACAAACAACAACAAAAACCAGAACCACTATCACATTAAACTACGAATAAATCCCTTTAAAAATAATAAATATCCACAATAAATATACATATATACACACTACATATATTAAATAATACCTACAGTCCCCCCCCCCGTCATATTCTTCTACTTCCTGTGAGACTTGAGTATCAGCAAGAATTGCTAGAACCAACAGATACGAGAGCAAAATAGCTTCTGAAATGTGGAATGTTTATGGTTGGATGCAATATCTATATATATATATATTCACATACATACATAAGTACATAAGTATTATGTCTCCTGACAACTCCTTCAGTTTGACTAACACTCCAACAAAAAATCTATTTTTATGATTAAGATTTTCAGCTGAAAACTTGTAGGTTTTTTCTTTAATTATTATGTTGATATGTTTTTTTCTATCGTTTCTTCAATTATTTTTATAAGTTTTCTTTACTCGTTTTTTGGTTTTTCCTTTATTACTATAATTTTTTATTTCTGAATTAGTTATTACTCTTATGTTGAAACTCATGCGCACAAATCATCAATCACGACCAAATAAAAGAAATGATATGAAAATAAAATTGATAAATGTTTTACAATAGTTATATAGTATATATATATAACAACAATGGAACTAAAGTTCAGAACTGTAAGAAAAAAAGAAAAGTGAAGAAAATTTGCGTTGTTTATATTTTATGTTGCATTTGTTGTACATCCTCTCTAATAACTATTCTACCTATCCACATGCACCACATGGCCAATACTCACACAAACATACATCTAGCTATATAGTTAACAGCAAAACTAAAGCCAACTCACATTAACACACACTCAAACACACAGACACAACTTGAAGCAGGCTCGTAAATACAAATCCCCCAAACTGATCTATTCTAAAAATCGCTAAACTCTCTCTCCGAGTGCCAAACACTTTGTATATTTTACATGAATTCAACTTAGATATTGTTGTACATTTTTATTTTTAATTTTTAATATTAAATATCTTTTTCTTCTTTTTTTTAAATTCTGTTGTGAAAGCCCGTTAGTTTTTAAATCACTAATAAAAATTGTACTAATCTAAATAAAATAAAAAAAAAAACCAAACAAATTCTTTAACTTGCAATCTTATGAAGTAATAAAATTATAAAAAAATGTATATCAAGAATTTCATGAAGCATTTAGTATTTACATACATTCTTAAATATGTTCTACTCGGGCTTAAAAAAAAGGGCGCGTGTTTTTTCTTTTATTTATTTTGAGTTGTCTTCAAAATTTTTAGTTTTCTTTCTTTGTTTTTTACTTTTTATTTTCTTACAATTATTATTATAAAATGCGTGCGTGAATAAAAAAATATTATTATTTTATTTTAAATATATACATGTACGTGTGTGTGTGTGTATGTGTGTGATATGTGTTTGTGTGTGTTTACTGTGCTGTTGTGTGAGCCATTCTCTTGCCACCCCATATAAACATCGCATACATAGTTTTCTGTGCTCTCTGCTCGTATACAAAAAACACACATCTCTATTAATAATATTTACAATGTTAATAACTGTACATTACCTATAACTAATACTTTATGCACCTGATCTCATGCTCACTCTGTATGTGTACATGTGTGTGTTCGTGTGTGTGCTTGCGTGCGTGCGTGCGTGAGTGTCTCTGTTTGTGTTGTACTCTGTGTGTGTTTTGCCATTCACATGTTTACCTCGCTTTTTTTAGCATCCATTTGCCGTAGCTGAATCGTATTGAGAAAAATTCGTTAAAAACAATAATATAACGCTTTTACACTGTACAAAAACAATTGATTTGATTTGTATGTTTTACGAAATGAATTCTATAAGCAAAATTTTTGGACCAAATCATCAAATGAGAAAAATTGAAGAGACAGTTTTTCTTGCAACATTCTTTCCACTGTTGTTCACGAAATTATATACATTTGTATATTTTGATTATATTGATTTACAAAAAAAAAAAAAAAACAAAATTATATCCACTCATGAGTTTGAATATATATATATATATATATATGTATATATATATATACGTATATAAAATTTATTATTTTCGTTATTGAAAATTTCAGTTCATCTCCTAATTTATTACTTATTATAATTTTTGTTTACTTTTTGGCCTTTGTTTCATAAATCTGATGGAGTCGCGAAAGTGTTTCGTTCTTCCTTTATTTACTTCTTTTTTAGATATCTAGGGTTGAACATGTGGCATACCCCCAAAATGTATGCTATAGTTTTTAAGTTCATGAACAAAAATGATTTCTTCTCTATGTATGTTTATTTTTTTTTTAACCTGAAATCTGAATCTGAATCTGAAACCGAATTCCAAATTGCAATTAAAAATCGCACTCAAAAATCAACTGCCTTAATTAACAAATCGATCGACAACAATTGGACGAATCCTTATGCCCCATTTTGTGGCAACAACAGGTCCTGGCCCGCCTGATGAAATCATACCGTGTCGACATCACAATCGCCTGAAGCATCTGAGCCTGCGCCACCAGCGTAAACACCAGCACACGCACCACCAAAACAATCCTTTACACTATCAGACCCAACATCACCATCAGCTGCCCGCGGATCTCAAGGGTAAATGCTACAACTCAACAAAACCAACAGCAACCACATTAACTACCAGTTGCAACACCTCCTACAATACGCATGCAGCCTCCGCCTCCGCCTCAGCCTCAGCCTCCGCATCCGCCTGTGCCGCCTATGCCTCAATCTATGCCACGCCAGCTCGAGCCAGTTGCAATGTTTGCCATTTGAGCGGCGGCAGTCTAACAAATTTATCCTCAACGCACGATGAGTCTGAGCGTGATTTTGATTTTGTGATACCGCCGGCGATCTGTGGCTGCGACGAATGCTATGCGCTGAGCAGCAGTTGCAGTGTCCTGTCGCCGCCCAGCGCCAGTGCCACAACCAGCACACTAATGGCCGATGAATGCTATTCCCAGACAGCTTCCTCCATGCTGAATGCGACGCGTTGTGCCATTAATACGGTGACAGCCATTGCCACTGGCACCAGCATGGGCACAGCTGCAACAGCTGCAACTGCAAGTGCAGCAGGCGCAGCAGCAACAACACCAACCACATCTGCAACAACAGCACCAGTAGCGGGCATAAAAACAGATGGAGCATCTTCATCGACTCTTTGCTCGTCGGCTTATTTCTCAACGTCGGCGCCAACAGCAAGCACGGCTAGCTCCTCGCACAGCATGTCGCGCTCTAATAGCAAAAAGCTGAATAACAACACATGCAGCATAAACAATAACAAGCTGAGCTTTCGTAGCAGCAGCAGTCACATCAGTCAATTGCCACAGCAGCAGCAGCCCCAACAACAATCACCCAAGCAGCATCTGCAACAGTTGCAGCTGCAGCAACAGCAGCAGCAGCAACAATCGCCGCCGCTGCTGTCGCCCACAGACAAATCCTATTGCGATACGGATGAGGATGTGGAGCTGGACGATCCAAAGAGTCCGCAAAGCGCCTCCTCATTATCCGAAACGTTCGACTGGTGGTTCAATAAGCCGAAGCGTAACTCTAAGAAGTGCAGGTATCTTTTATCATCGCATTCACTTATCTCTGTAGAACAGTTGCCAAACAAACAAAAAAAAAAAATAAAAATACACAAAAAAAAAAATAAAAATACACAAAAAAAAAACAGCACCACCCGAAACTCTTACCAAATGCCAGTCATCCAATCACTCCAAAAGTTTGCAGTCATACACAGTACACATACAGACACCCACACACACACATCCACACTGAATACACTGTAAAAAAAACGATATGACATATATGCACCTGCTTTGCTCTCTCTCTCTCTCTTTCCTACTCTCCCTCTCTCATGCATAAATCTTTGATTTCATTAATTAAAAGGATGAACCATTCAAAATGCAATAATAATGTATTTTCTTTTTTTAAATCATTCACGGCATCAACTCACATTCCACTCATCGTCAAAATAAAAACACCAAATGCACCTAAAATGAACACTAAACACCACACAAAAATTACACTAAACTACACACAGCAGCGCACAATTACAATCACAAACACAAACACAGATGCAGATACAATCACAAACACAAGCACAGACACAAACCGAAACACTTACAAATCCAAAACCAATGACATTTTGGCATCAGACATCGCCCACACCGCGCTCTAGTTATCGCTCTTTCTTCAATTCTCTTGCCGATCAAATTTATAGCAAACGTTCTACACCGAGTCAATTAAATATAAACAATGGATTTAATTTAACACCAACTCATAGATCGTCTCCAGTGAGTAGTTGTTGTGGCAGTAGTAGCCAGGGGCGTTCCAGTCCAGACACGGATCTTGCCGAGCCGCCCGAATTTCCGCTGAGTCCAGGTTAGCATGCCTGGCTATATATACACTATACATATATATATATGTATATATATATATATATATATATATCTGATATGTATATATGTATTGGTATAATGGCCCTTGGACGTTGCTTTCTTTCTTTTTCGTTTTCTTTCCGCTTTTCCGTTGATTTTCCTTCTCATTTTCCTTACCTTCTTATAAGTGTTATCGTTTTTGCAGGAATCACTATTACTTGATGTACCCACTATTTACCCACTATTTAATTATGTATTTTCCAACACTACTATATATTTCTGACCCTCACCAACACCCCCCAGCAAAATCTGAATATTGTTTTTGCTTTCGTTTTGTGATTGAAGCGTTTGGATTGGTTATAACTGTTATACGGTATATATATGTGTTATACACCCGACTACAGTTGAACACCGTACCACCAATAACAACAAAGTCCCAAGTCTTTTTGTGTTCACTTCTCTATCTCTTTCCCTCTCACTTCTCAACTGTATCTCTCTTCTCTCTTATATATACTTATAAATATATATATTTATATATATTTTTGCGGTTTTCTTTTTAATTGACGGGCATTTATAATTGATGTATAAATGTGCTCCCTTATTTATTGATTTCTTTTCTCGGTTTATAAACACACCAAATTATTTGTAACAGTGTAAAAGCGAATATGTTGTTTTTTCAGTGTACTGCTCACCAAAAATGTTGTTCTGCTGCGCAATTATCATAGCCACGATTAACGCCGATATACATTAAGCTAAATAATACACACACACACACAACACACACACACACACAAAATGTGTTTATTTACAAAATGAAAATGACAAAATACTCGAGATTATTTTAATTTATATTATCTACTGTAATAGTTTATATAATTTGTATTGTTTGCCATTACGTGTCTAAACTTAATCTTACTCAATTAACTTACAAATAAATACCAAATACCAAATACACAAAGCCACACAAATCAGCTAACATTTTGTGCCGTTCAAAAATGTTTGACGAAAGGTACTCGTTATTCCCCTATAATATATTTACATAATATAGCAATATACCAATTGTTGTTGTGAAACGAAAACACTTTTTGTAGATCCTCCCCAAAGTATACTTTGCACCTTTTTTGCTTTCTAGAATTCGTAGAGCATCCAGTTGTGTTTTGTATCTCATCGCTTGTTGTATATTATTTACTATTATCTATAGCATTTGAAAGCAATTCAGTGACAATTATATACTTAGATTATTGAAGCATCTTTAATCTTTATCTATCATATATTATTATGTGCTAAAATAAAAAGTTTGCAAGATTTTCCGAATCTTGACCGAAATCTTTACGTTGTATATTAGAATCGCAATTCCTTTTCATAAGAAAATAAATTCATATTACGGAAATGACTTCCACTAAATATAAAAAATATTTAAAAGAATTAAGGAAAACTGAATCATCTATTTTATTTCGATACTTAAATTTATATGACTAATTTTAATATTCCAAAGAATTGTGAAAGTATCCTTAAGTAAACAAATAATCAATCAACTAATAACTAATATAAGAAATCACAGCAGTAAAATGCTGTGATTCAATGGATGATTTAAGGAGTTTATACAGATTTGAAAGATGTGGCCAAGAAATTGGTCAAATCCTGTCCCTGCACTGAATTGCGGCTAATTTAAATTATTTACATTTAACTGAATAATTTTGAGAAGGCTAATTGCATTTCTTAAAGCCTTGTACATTTCATATATATATATATATATATATATATATATATATATATATAAGTTAATTTATTTGTTGAATCATGTTTGTAAATCTAAAGCTAAATGTGAAATGGATTTTGAATTTTGCTGCTTTTGTCTGTGTTTGCTTCTATGTGTGTGAGTGGATGTGTGTGTGTGTGTGTGTGCGTATGTGTGTCTATTATGGACATGTTTGTATATTTATCTATTTATCTTATCTTATCTGATACTTAAAAGCAATATTTACTACTCACATAACTTTGTTGTTTATTTTTTATTCATTTATAAACTAACTCGGTTTGTTTTGTACTAAAAACAATAAAAGGAAATGATTAAACTTTTAAAGTTTTAGATAAATTACAGTAAATTTTATAATTTCTATTTTCTAAATTTGATAATGGACTAGTTTTGCTAGTCAGCTACATAAAAATGAAAGAGTTTGTCAATGTTCGAGTGTAAACTAATCGATATATTCTTTGTACTCGATAAACAGCCGATCTGCCTCAGTATTTGACTCGTTTCCAATGGGATATGGCCAAGTATCCGATCAAGCAATCGCTGCGCAATATTGCCGATATCATTTCCAAACAAATCGGTCAAATTGATGGCGATTTGAAGACGAAATCGCAGGCCTACAACAACCTGAAGGGCAATCTCCAGAATTTGGAGAAGAAGAAAACGTAAGCAACGAAATCATTGAAGTTAATCCGAATTAAAGCGACTCGACTGACGCATAACACTCACTCTAACTCCAACACAAACAGTGGCAGCCTGCTGACACGCAACCTCGCGGATTTGGTCAAGAAGGAGCACTTCATACTCGACTCGGAGTACTTGACCACGGTGCTGGTCATTGTGCCAAAGTAAGTAAAGCAGAGAGAGAAAGAGAGAGATGTGGGGATGGGCAGAGAGAACATTAGCTTATGTCATTTGTGTACACTCCTTTAGAGCCAGTGCCAACGATTGGTTAGCCAATTATGAGAAAATCACCGATATGATTGTGCCACGTTCATCGCAGCTCATCAAGGAGGATCCCGACTATTGCCTCTTCAATGTGACCCTCTTCAAGAAGGTCACCGAGGAGTTCAAGCTGCATGCTCGCGAGCGCAAGTTCATTGTGCGCGACTTTGTCTACAACGAGGAGGAGCTGGCGGCGGGCAAGAACGAGATGACCAAACTGATGACCGACAAGAAGAAGCAGTTTGTATGTACCACAACTATAATTTTAGTTTATATAATTTCGAATGTAATTTGGATATGTCTTAACTTCTCCAACAGGGTCCACTGGTGCGCTGGCTGAAGGTGAACTTCAGCGAGGCCTTCTGCGCCTTGATACACGTGAAAGCGTTGCGCGTGTTTGTGGAATCCGTGCTGAGGTGCGTCCTCATCATCCCAATGCGTATTGATCAATGAACAATCTCTTTTTGGTTATTGCAGATACGGCCTGCCCGTTAACTTCCAGGCCATATTGATTGAGCCCAACAAGAAGAGCGTGAAGCGTTTGCGCGATGTGCTCAACCAGTTGTATGGCCATTTGGATGGTGCATCCGCTGGCGGACATGTCAGCAGTGCTGCTGATGTAAGCTAAATACCATTGTTGTTTCCCTGTTTCGCCAACATTTATAATTGTTATAATTTCATTTACTCAGAATGTGGACATACCCGGTTTGGGCTTTGGTCAATCGGAATACTTTCCCTATGTGTTCTACAAGGTGAACATCGATATGGTTGAGCAAACAAAGCTTTAAGGGGCTTATCTCATGCCTCTGCATCGCACACACACACACACCACCACACACACCCACAAACAAAATTAAATATAAATAATCCAAAAAACAAAAAAAAAGAAACCAATTCAATATGCAAATTGTATTCGGCACAGCACCCAAAATGGGGCGCTGGCCAAACTGAAAATTAAGCAAAAAAACAAAAAACAAAAAACCCAACAACAAGTCTATCCTGCTCATAACTAGTAAAGCATATAGTTAGAATCAAATACAACAACAAAAACAAAAATAAGCATCAGTTGCCACGCAAATAATAACACGCAAACAATTAATAGTTTACTATAAATAATTTTAGTCATTGTTATATAATTATTGTTGTTATTTATGTTACGCGTTCACAGAATTCCGTTTCCAACTTCAACTTACTTTCGACGAAAATGTTAAGAAACCCCCTCCTCCTCCAGCGCGTAAGAGAAGCAAAACAAAATTTCACAAAAAAAAAATCCAAAAACAAAAAAAAAATCCAAAAACAAAAACCAATTTCAACTTATGCGAAATATATATAAAACTGTATAACATTTTTTTTTTATTTTTATTTAAAATTTTTTCTGCTTCAGTTTTAAACAGTATTTTGTTGTTCTCTATTTTTGTTCACTCCTGTTTGTTTAGAAACAATAATTGTGCTTTGTTCATTACGATAAATACATATTTAGTAGAATGAATGATATAGAAAAGTTTTAACACGTAGCTAAAATTGATATATACATTGTCACTAAATGAACGAAACTTTAATTTGATTTTTTATTAATACAATAAATAATTGATAATGTGTTAAATACCGTCTTGTTTTATGTGCCTGTGCTTTTATTTTCCCGGTAACTGTGACTAACAAACTAAACCAACTGTTAAGCAAACTTAAACAAAAACTAAGCCTATAACTTAAGTGTCGCAAATAGTTTGATGCACAACACAAAATGGCCCACTAAAAACACCGATGCAATGAAAAATTCCTTTGGAAATACAAAAACCCAAAACGAAAGTATTCTATTTATAAATGTTGCCCAAATATCGAGAGTTTATTAACGTGCATGTTTCGCATAAGGAAAAAAATGCCAACGCTATGATAATGCTGAGAAATGTTTTAAACTATTGCATTAAAGTAATCAGAAAGATAATGGTCTACTTCGAAATGTGGCTGATCTAAGCTGAAGAAGCCACAATATAAATAAATATATACACACATACATTATCTATACATACTTGTACCCAACTTGTTCGACATTTTTTTCGTTGAATTTAAAGGAGAACTTAATGCACTAATCTAATGAGAAAAGAACAATAATATTTTTATGTAAAGTTTAATGTGTTTTCAATATTTGCTACAGCTACAACAAATCTAAATGTTTAACGAAGTAAGAAAAACAAAAAGAAGAGAAAAACCCCCAAATTATTATAAAAATGAGACAAATGCAGTATCTTATAAACATATATATTTTAAATTTATGCATTATACAAATATGTAAATGTCAATGCGTTATATAAGGTGCCGTTAAGCCATCCTTGTAAATAATTATAAAGAAAGAAAGACATTCCAACCTTGTTTGTTTTCACTTGTCAGCACAGCTGCTCCAAAAACTGGGATACTCTAAATATAAAATGGAAATAGCTCAACATGTATCAAAGTGCGTCGACATCGACATTTCTTTAATTTCTTTCATTACATTACACATTACATTACAAAATGCTAAGTTAAACTCTGACTATAGTTTAAAAAAATAAGTAAACTAAAGGACTTAATACATATGAATTCTATGGTCTAAAAATGCTTCAAGTCCGATTCTATGCTGGCCACAGTCGTGTGCTGAATGCGTTGCATCTTCATGGCGGCTGTGGCACCCACCGCCTGCTGCAGAATATTGGGTGGCTTTGGCTGATTCTTGTCCGCCTCGTACTGTGCCCGATGCAAACGCTGCCGATGCTTGTACATGTTGGCGCTGCAGAAGAACGTCATCGGACAGTTTGGACACGTATATAGAACCTCGCCGGTGTGCGTGGATGTGTGCTCCTTTCGAATCGGGTGGGGGATTACTTTATTAGTTGTGGGTTGATTTGAATATGTTAATTTTCAATTGGATGATTACCTTTAGTTCTTGCGGTCGCTTAAATGCCTTATGGCACATGGTACACTTGAACTTGCGCTCGCATTCGTGACTGTGTAAGGGAAAAGAAAAGGATTTTACAATGGATATTATGGATATGGGAAGATGTTTATGCATTACTTGTGATAAATATGGCGACGCAGAGCGCGGGCATTAGGTGAAACCTTGCTGCACACATGACATCGATGCTCGCCGGCGCTTTCCACGTGAATGCTCTTCATGTGCTGCTTCAGACCGGTCATGCCTTTCAGCCAGGCACCACAGATCTGGCACTGCTTCAACTCTGGCTCCGGTCGCGGCGTGTCCGAATGCATGAGCTCCTGATGCTTTTTCAAAATGATTTTGGTGCGCATCTGTTTGCCGCACTTGTCGCATATGATTATCCGTTCTGGATCGTGCATGGAGTTCATATGATTCTTCAGCTTGCGTTCGGTCAGGAATCTGTAAGCGAATAATTTGCGAATTAATATAATTTTACATCAGATGGAAGCGGGGATGTTTTCTACTTTTTATTGCACTCTGTGCACGTGAATTTGAATTCGGATTTGGGCACATGTTTGTTCAGCTTATGGTACTCGATGGCCGTTTTGCTGGTGAAGACCTTTGAGCATATTTCACATTGGAAGGAGAGCTTGGCCATGTGTATCTGCTGATGCGACTCCAGATGTCGTGAGTTTTGGAATGATTTCTCGCAGGTTCTGCACTTGAAGTGATCCGGATTCCAGTGCACCAGCACGTGCTCGGCAAGCACCTTACGCTGCGTGAACTTCCGGCCGCAGCAAATCACATAGCCCGGATCTACCTGATGTGTGAGACGATGATGTCGTTGCATTTCCGTAAAATTATGGACCAATAGATTGCAAATGGAGCACGGCAACACATCGTTAAAGAACTTGGCAATGATGCCATCGAATTCCTCTTGTTGCTTCTTGCGCTGTTCCTGCTGCTCGCGAGATTTGCGGACTTTCGGCTCCGCCGGCTTCGTACGCTTCTTGTATTTCTTGGGCCGCACTGTCGTCCGCTTCGGTATGATAGCGAAATCGCTTTCGCTGGGCTTGTCCGTCGTAAAGTCGGAATCGTCATCGCTCTCTGAACTCTCCTCATCGCTGCTATCTTCGCTGCGCGCGACACCATCATCGAGTTGGCTGGAGAAATCCTGATCCTGATCATCGTCGCTAAGATCGGCAAGTGGTTCTGCTTTTAAATCTGCATCTAAGTCAACAGTTGGTTCAGCTTGCGTAACATTTGGCGAGTCCTTGAGGATTAAGTCTATTTTACGCGGTCGCCCGCGACGCTTTTTCGGCGCCTCAGCGGGTATGGCCGAATCCTGATTGCTATCTTCACACGCCTCCACACTTGGTGCTTCAGCTTCGGCCTTGACGCGCTTGCGCAATCGTCTCACCGGAGACGCATCAACATCCACCGTTTGCGGTCTGGTTGTGCTTTCGAGCACCTCTATTTTTGGCAGCTGTTCCAGCTCATGCTCCTCAATCTTAACCTCGGGATAGAAGAAATTGCGACCGTTCTGTTCGACTTGCTCCTGATTCTGTTTGGGTGCCTCGCTGAAGTTGCCCTGCGTCAAGGGATCATCCTCCATGGGCAGCACCTTCGCGTCCTGCATCGAACTCTGTGCGGCGCTGACAAACTCGTGCAGCGCATTGAATGCCGACACAGTGCCCCAGCAGTGTGAACATATCTTTCGTGCACCCCCCCTGCTAGCATCTAGCTCCATGGGAAAATGCTTGTTGATTATCTGCACCACATTCAGTTGTGCGCCCTCCGTCGAGTAAATGTCCAAATAGTCGTTCAGGGTGAGGGCATTCTCCTCCAGGCACAGCACGCATGCCTCAGGCACAGGTACATCTAGTTGGAACAGAGTATCAGTACATATACAATTTTCTTTATTTGTATTTTGTTGTCTTACCCATGCTTAACTACTTAATAGGTATGCATGTAGAATCTCATTTATAAAAATCACAACAATTGGCGGCTTGAAATATAATTGATTTTCATAACGCCAGAGCTGAAGCGTGTAGTCCTTAAATACCTTCGCTGAATATTATTGTTTTAGAATTGTTTCTTTTTAAATAATTAGCAATTTTATGTTTTCTTGCTGAGGCAACTTGTGGTGGCCAACCGATAGTCGACCGATAAGTGTAGTGTTGCGAAATGGCATATTCAACAAATTGGTTCACAATGGAAAATTAATCAGCATCGACAATGGCATCGATAACATAAAGCCATATTGAGTATAAACAGTTAATATTTATGCATAAAAATAAAAAACAGCTAGCAAGGGGTGAGTTGATATAAAGCTGGAGCGTTGCCATTGCATAAACTATGCCAATTTACTATTTACAAATTGTGCATCTTGCATTGCAGGTGAATTGTAGCGAACTTCAACAATGTGACTCGACTTTCCTCTGCAATAACGGACTTGTTGGAATTAACAAAATGAAGCTTGATTGATTGATTGAAGTCGATGTACAGACAGTAAATATTTAAACACACCCAGTGCTTACCGATCGAAATCTATATGCCGTACAATGTCGAACAAAGAGGAAGAGGTAAGATTTTATTTCTATCACAAATTGCAAGTCAATCTCACAGTAACATTTTGCCTTTAACATTTCTCAGGTTACAAAAGCGAAATACAGCGTGTTGCAAGATAGGAAAACATATTGGTATACACTTGGTGAAATTAGGAAAGCGGCCATATGCCCCAGCTGTGGCAGTACCACTGATAAGTTTAAGAAAAATATAACAGCGCACGTTAAGCGTTGCTTTAGCATTAAGAAGATCGGACCCATCTATCGACTACATGGATATGTCGAATGCAAATGCGGACTTTTACTTGCCGATAATACCAAGGCACAGAAACTGCATGTTTGTATGGTAAGAGAGCATTACTAGATATATATAATACACTAAATCACACTCAATTTTGCAGGGGGAAGTTCCAGCATTCGAGCCCGATTTGTCTTATATGAGTAAAACGGCAGCGCCAACAGTTCAGCTGAATCGGGAGCTGCTGCTGCCCAAGCCCTGGATACGAAATTTCGTCTCACCATTTAAGTTAGATATAGAAAACATTCAGGCGAACCCAAAGACGAAGCCGCGTGTAAGAAATTTCGAGATGCCAGCCAGCAATCTGGAGCCGCAGAATGTCAGTGTTTACTCCATCAGCTCGAGCAATGGCACAATTTTGATAAAGGGACAGGAAAACCGGAATGTCCTGACGATAAGAAAACGATTATTGCGATTACCCCGCATCAAAGGGTACGCATCTAGTTAGCAGCGAGTCTTTGTATAGGTTTCTACATTTTTGCAGTTTCATTTGGAAAATTAACGCTTTAGTTTGTATATGTAATAAATAAAAAAATCATTTATTATAGATGTACTTGTAAAATTGGTTTACAACTTATATTGCTTAGCTTTTTTTTATGAAATACAATTATTTGCACAATTACAAAATGAAACATCAAATGCGACAATATCTACGTTTGTATAGTTTTGTTTAAAGGTTATGCATTAGTTTTGTATAAGTAGTAGTATATTGAATAGTTTCTTTTCGTTTTTTTTTTTGTTTTGGGTAAAAATGTCTAGAAAACTACCAAAAAACTGGCTAAGAGTTCAGCTGTATATGGTTTTTGTTATACATTTTATTTTGATTCACTTTGTAGTTTCATACACTTAGTCTGTGTGGCTGGGCGGTCCTAGAGTTGCTATTCTATAAATTTAGGTCTGTCTATATCCACCTTGTGGTCCTGTCTGCTTGGTGGAGTAAAAAATTTGTGTTGTGTGAGTTTGTTAGAATGTTAGAATGAGATAGCTAACCCTAAAAATCTACTTAGCGGAAATGTTGAACAGAGAAAAGATCTAATTTTGATTTAGTTGATAAAGAGATTTTGATTTGGCGTAACTGTATAGTATGTAGTGTATATATATATATGTATTTATGAAGAGAATGCTAAAGCGTGTTTATCGTTTTCGTGCTACAGACAACAGAGATTTGATGTATCCAATTTATAGATTGCACAGCTATATATTATATACTATATACTATATAGTATAGTTGCACCGAGTGATGTAGAAAACATAAGCCGTGGATTATAACACTGGCTGTGCCACGGGCGCTGGCATGGGCATGGACATGGTCTTGGGCATGGCTGTCATCTAAATGCGTTCGGTGACGTAGACTTTGGCGGATGCGGGCGCATTGGTCCTCCTCACCGCAAAGGTAACGATAATGCCAATCACGATCAGGGTCAGTCCCATCGCGCTCGTTATATAATGCTCAATGAGTCGATTTTCCTCGCTGTAAGTAGTAGAAACATGTTGAAATTAGTGTTTCTATATTGTTTGATAAGATATGCCCGGAAAGTGTTGCTTTTTAAGGCAATTGATTAGTTTCATTTGCAAATATTTTACACTTTGTTACTATTGATTTTAATTATTTACAACTTTCAGCTAGGTAAACATAGTTGCTCTCTAAACTTACCTCAAGCTGGGATCCTTGGCAGTTTCGCGTTCCTTCTCAATAATACCGGTGACAGATGTGGCAATGGCCAGCCAGAAATTGGCCAAACCCATGCTGGCGTGAATGGGCACCATGGCTGAGCGACAGCTATATGTCTTATTTTCACAGCAGAGCATAACCAGAAAGCTAATGAAGAACCGTATTAACACAACATTGAATAATCATGATAATAAAAAAGAGCTCACCTGAAGAATCCAATTACAAATTGCAGCACAAACATGCCCATTGTCACGAAACCCAGCCACGAGTGCAGACTGTAGAAATTTATCTTTTGCAATGCATTGTGCGAGTCAAAGACTGAGAGGAAGCCGAGGGCGATGCAGGGTATCGCAACGGCATGAAAGAACATGTGAATCAGTTTCACATAGATGTGTTTCACGCAACGGCACAGCCGATAAATTAAGATAGCTGCAATAGAGATTATTATGTTACAGGCAAATGTCAAAACTAATATAATATGACTCTTACAAAATCCAGAGAGCGTTACGAAGCCGGCAACCATCAAGATGGGATGCAAATTGAACTGTTGCAGGGGTCGCTCCGACCAGGCAAAGCCACCACGGTAAAACATTACCCAAAATAGAGTGAGTATTAGGACACCCACCAAGAGTATGGTCGACAATATGACAATCAGCAAGTATTCACACCAGGAACAGCAGTTCCAGGCATTGTCCGGATCCTCCTCATAGCGTCTGTAAATCGAAATTGTGACGTTAAAAAATAGATAAGAATTATAATAATTTTTATATTCGATTACTTTGATTTATTATTGCGAAACAGCATACGATTAAGTTTATGTATAAAGCTTGCATCAATCACATCCATCTTAAGGCTTGTGTTTTATTCAAGCTAGAGCTAAATTTAACAAATATTTCAACTTAAACCACATTTTTTCACAGTGCTAATCCAATTAAATGTTAGTCTTTATTACATAATTGCAGCTCGAGTCTAGCAATTTATCATACTGACTTTCTGAGTCGTAACTCTGTCCGTCTGTCTAACTGTCTTTCTGTCTCTCTGTCTGTCTGTCTGTCTGTCTGTCTGTCATAATTAGGTAAATTTCTCTTGTACTAATTGTGGGTTGAATGCGCTGCTAATCGGCTTAATTGATTTATAAAGCAAATATTTACAGCGTCACAAATTGAAATCACTCTGCGAGATTAAGAAAGCCCGCAATTATCTAATTTACCCCGGCCAAATGTAATTACCAGACCCAAACTCTATCTTCGTCTTTATATCTCTATTTTTACCACACAGTCCATTGAGGCTGCTTACGTATTTTACAAACCCATTGAAGCAGCACCGAATTCTGAAGCTTTGAATTTGTTAGGGATTACTTAACCTCTTTGCAGTTTTCTTTCGTGTTTCTTTGGTTTTTAATATGTAATATTGCCCATTAAAAAAAGACTCAAATAGTTAAAAATTAAATACAAATTTGTTGTTAGTTTTCTACATAGTTTGACAGCTAAAGAAAAACTTATAAAGCTTGACTTTGCTTTACTTTGGTTTTACAAGAGTGAAAGGTGACTAATATGACGACTGATTGGTTTCATGTGCTTAAAAAACGTATTCGAGTTTTCACTAAATACCAGCTTCAGTGTTATATATATTAATATATGTATCGAGTTATGAGAGATTGGTTCCATAGAATTCGGTATTCCGAGGTATTTGAGAATTTAGAATATATAATGATATAAAGAGAGAAATTAAGCCGGAAAGTTGGTGTGATGGAAATCTGATACTGAAAGAGTTCGCTTTGAATATTACAATATTTTCAGTTTAAGGAAGATTATGTCTAGAAGCCAATTTCTTCTACTAGATGGAGTCTTATATTCTGCGAGAATTCACTTCAAGTAAAGGTTGAAATCCAACAAATTCATTAGATTTAAATAACTCAACAGTTGTAAAATTATACAAAGTAGGCTAATCTGTATTGAAAAAATACATTAAATTGAAATGATAGATTGTTTTTATAGAATGAGCAGAGATTCTAAACTTAAAAAAAAACTAATATCGATTTCTTATATTTGTTTACACTGATGTCTAATAACTGTTGAAGATTTTGAATAGTTCTTAAAATGTTTTAGTCTTTAGATAAAGGCTTCACTATAACAGCATAAATTTGTAATATCTGTAATGATTGATTGACAACTACAACTGACTAAGTTTTGTAGGGATCAAGAGAGTTGAAAATGCATTAGATTTTTCATATATATATGATGCTCTCAATAAAAATATAGCACATCTGTAACACGATGCCAATTAAATATGCCTCAATATCATATTATTTTCATCATACATTGCGTGCACTGCTCATATAACAAATGACAAATGAGAAATGACAAATGCCAAATGACATTTGATGGCTATATGGCGATGATCTCAGTGCCGACAGAAACATGCATCATCATAGCCACTTGTGAGCAGCTGTGGTTGCCGTCCAGCGGCTGTGTTGGTTCTCACAGTGGTACACTGCAGCCACAATGCAAACTCAACTCAAAGAGCAGCTGTCAAAAGTAAACACAGACAAACCGAAACACCCAAAGCAGTGGCTGTATAATGATGGGTTGGTGTTATGGTGTTATGGTGGTTTGGGGAGTGGTGAGTGGGATGTGGGATGTGGGGCAACGGCTCGCTGTTGCTGTGGTAATTAGGCGCATTGCTGTCGGCCAGCGAGCCGCTTAATCATTTCCAAGTGCCGCACTTTTGAACGGATTTCGCTGCACTTGAAATGACAGAAAACAATTCGAAACGAAAGCCAAAACAAAATTATTATTTAAATTAATAGTGCGCACAGCTAAGAAAATGCTTACTGAGCTGATAATGAAAGCACCAGCCACTAGCAATAACAACACCATGTAACATTCAAGTCGAGAGTCGCAACTGCACGACTAGCCTTTACCCTGTACACAGTCCTTGTTGCCTAACTGTTGTAATACACTTAAATATGAATTGGTTAGCAGCAAGAGCAACATAAATATTGCTCAGCTGTTGCTACTGCTACGACCTATCACAGAGCAATAGCAATAGCAGATCCAATAGCAATAAACTGAAATTAATGCTCTTTTGCTCTGCTCGGCTCCATCAAGAACAACAGGAAATACATTTCCATTGTGCTCTCAGCAGAAAGAATAAAAGCGGAGGGAGCCGAATTATAGATCTTGTGCTACTATTAATCATAAAGTAGATGCTATTGGAGATGCTACCTAAGCTGCTATTGCTATTTGGTTATTTTTATGAATTGTTTTAAGTTAAAATATTAGTTGTGTTACTCTTCACAACTTTTTATCTTTTGTTATCTTTGTTAACACATTCTTTTTGCTAATTTAGAATTATTATTATTACAGCTGATACGGAGACAAAACAATGTTATATTTCATGTTTATATATACATCATGTCACCCTCTTCACACAATTCAAGTGTGTACAGGGTATTAAAACAATAACTTATAAGCACCATAATTAAGCACGCACTTTCTCGGCAACAGAGTGGCAGGGGATACGAAGATTGGAGACTGTATTGTATCACTTGCACCATTTTGTAATAAGCGCTTTAATTAACATGCGCCAAGGCATCCCGAATGGGAGTGTGTGTGTGTGTGAGTCTCTGACCGATCGACCGACTATGCCCCACTGAGATGTTATTTGTTGCTGTTGCAGTTGCTAGCCTGACAATTTCATTAAGCGCGGGCAGACGCCGAGGCAGACCGCAGGCCGCGATGTCAATGAACGTGGAGCGTTGCAAGTTGCAACAAAACAAACAATTTATATATATTCATATATATATATATACATTCATATATGTATGTGTGTGTGAGCTGCTGTTACTGCAAGCTGAGGCATTTAGCTTTCAACACATTGCACAGACCGCAGCGGGTTGCCTGGGCAGAGGTGGGGCAGTGTGCGGCATCTAGCTGAAGTAGCCATTTGCTTTTAACACACATTTCACTTGCCAGCTTTGGCCCAAGTGCAACCAAAACGCATAGCGATCACAAATAAAGGGAGGAGGCGAGGAAATGTGGGATGGGGGAGGGGAAGTGGTGTGGGCATGCTGCATGCAGCTGTGTATCTGTGTATCTGTGCATCTGTGCATCGCTGTATTTGTAGCTGCATCTGCATCTGTGTAACTCTTTCACTTTTTAACTGGCTGCTGCGCCATGGGAAAATTTCGCTGTCAGCTTTTGCTTTTGCTATTGCTGCACCTTGGGCTGCGGCTGCGGCTTCGGCTTCGGCCTGTCTCAACTCGTTTTACATAGAGGCAGCGACATATGGCATGTTTTGCCGACTAAACCTGAACCTGAACCTCGCAATAGCTGTTGCAACTATAGTCATATATAAATTGCTATTTGTTGATTTAATGCCACTTGCTGCTAATGGGTCAGCAACAACATTTTGAGGCTGTTGACACTGCGCCCACAACAACAAAAGCAACAAAAACAACAACAACATCGGCTACAACAATTAATGCAGCAGATGCAGACATGACTGCAGACTTGGCCTGGCTAATGAAGCAAAACGACAATCCAAAGCTGGCAGTTCTTTAACAGCAGCAGCATCAACATTTTCATAAAGGCGGCGAAAGCAGCTTCAAGTTTTGAGCTGCAATTAATTACCCACAAATACATATAAAACTAAATATATTTATTAGGATATTACTTTGTCTGTCAATTCTACAGTAGCATTTGCATTTTAT
Organism: Drosophila glabriapex; assembly: GCA_035042305.1. Taxonomy (NCBI): domain Eukaryota; kingdom Metazoa; phylum Arthropoda; class Insecta; order Diptera; family Drosophilidae; genus Drosophila; species Drosophila glabriapex. The sequence continues at coordinate 20,043,685 of JAWNLN010000046.1, forward strand.
GAAATTATTATTTACCAGATATTAACTTACTTTTATTTTCGAATTTATTCTTTTTAGTTAGAAGCATATATAAATTATTAATAATTGTCAAATTTTAGAGGGCATTAGAGAAATTTGAATTCATCAGAGATTAAATTAAAAAAATATATATAAAAAACATGAATATAAATATAAAATACAATAACAAAATTAATTGAGACTTTATTTTCTAAATATATCTAATTATAGATGAATGAAAATATGATTTAATTAAGTTTAAAAATTGAGAAATTCAATAAGAATTTATATAAAGTGTATATAAAATTTAAAACGAACAAGTAAGAATCGAGAGGTCGACTAGGGGATATACCGAACCCAGTAGTTATAAACATTAAACCGATTTTGACACAGGTTCTGTAAAGGTTACGAGAACTTATATCTAGCTACAGACAGACTGACCTGGCTAGATCGACTCGGCTGTTGATACTCATCAAGAATATATAGGTGGCTTATGGGCTCGGAGTTGCTTTGTTATGCCTGTTAAATAGTTTTGCATAAGTCCGTAATACGCTTCCTAACCATTAATATTTGGTATCTGACAAGGTATTTACCAGTCATAATCTAGGTATTTTATCTCTGAGCATACGATAAGATCATGTGATGGACACAAGAGGTACAATTGTATCTTGATGTGTAGTTGCAAGCATTAATGCCATAATTAGACCCCAGTTAGAACTAGTCTTTAGGCATGTATCTTGCAGCTAATGAAAACGGGCTAATTATGGACAAAACTGGGGCGCGACTCATCTTAGCCAAGAATCGAGGTGTGCGCATCAATCGAGTCGGCTGCATCTAAGCAGATGCATTTGTATCTGACAGTGTCAGTTTTATTAAGTAGGCGATTGACATGCACGAAACACACAATTCACAATTCAATCAAGCCACCAGCTTGTAATGTGGGATGTTACAAATTACACAAGTAACACAATTAAAAACTTCAGCAAGTATGAAAGTATGAGTGTATGTTGCATGCAACTAAATTGTAACCACAATTCAACGCATGCATAACGACAGATACTCAACCTAAAAGAGAATGAAGAAAAACAGTGTATATCCTGCGGGTTAATTATGATGAAGTGCGCTCAACGAAGCCTAGCTATACACACACAAACACACAAACACACACAGACACACACACACACACACAGGCACATACACATAAGTGAGGGTATCTGTGTGAGTTAGTTTTGCTTTACAATGGGCGACAATTGTTTACTGACGATGTCTCGGGGAGTTTCAATTGAAACATTTTCAGTGCACCGTTTTGTTTAAAGAGGCAGTCTTATGTTTCGCCTGCATGTGTATTCGTGCGTGTTTGTGTGTGTTTGTCTGTGTAATTGTATCTTAAAGATACAATCAAATTCGCAGTACTTAAACTCGACACGCAGCCACAGTGTATGCCAGCCAGTTGGCCTGCAATTTATTCATTGAATTATTGTATTTATTTCTACATATTTATAAATATTTTTCGCTTTTTTTTCGTGCTTTTTTATGGAATTAAGAGACAGGCCGGGCTGGCTCAGTGTATCCCACACTCAGAAAAATGTATGCTCCATTTCATAAATCAGCTCGAAAGCTACACATTTTTCTTGCTTCTGGAAATAATTTCTAAATTATCGAAATAATACACTTAAATTGGAAATGCTCTTCTATTTATCAAAAATATATTTATAAATAATACTCGACTTCTATGGTAATTTACACATACAAAAACAAAATATATCATAAAAAACTTAACCTGGACTTAAGAAAAGAAATAGCACTGGGTTTCAGAAATACAAAATCTTACGTCGTTGAAATAAACTTTCTGAATAATAAGGTAAGTCACCCTTGGCCCTATGGCGGTTTTCTAAAACTCAGTCCGATTTTTTGCTGAATGTATCTCAGGCGGCATTTGTACTCATGTGTTGTAGCTACCCTCAAGTCGAGCATAAATTATCAATTTAAATGAACTTTCATACATATGTATATAGTTGCTGAGCATGTGGTTTCTGATGCTGTGCGACTGCGTACATTTGAGTGAGAGTTGGTCTATAGAAGTCTAGCTAAAATAATACAGTTTTTATTAATACATACTTCCCCCCATCAAAAAGCATGATTTAAGTTAGCATCTAATCTGAGCTGAGAATTTATCTTTGGACGACGCACAATGTGTGAAAATGTGCCACAATTAGCAGTAAACCTTGAAGAGCACATAAACATTCTAGACATACATATATAGCTTTATTAATTGTAATTAATTACTTGATTAAACATAGGGGATTATTTAATGCACAACCCTCGTCGTGTTGGACTTACGCTGTTGTTGTTCCACCACGCGGCATTTTGCCCAAATGACGATCACGCATTTAGGCGAATTTATTTGTATTTATTAAATTTGTTTCGTTTTTTTTTGGTTTTTGGTTTTTGTTTTTACTTTGAATACTTTCGAGCACGGCGTATACGCAACGGATACGTCACTGAGCTAATTTTCTGTAAAGATCGAGCGTTTAGTTTATGTGCGAAAAGAGCTTTCGGATTTTCCCACAAAAGTATTTACAAACAATTTCTGGGTTTGGTTCTCTAGAGAATACAATGTAAAAAACATAATAGAAATTATATAGATACGTGGAGATTCGTGACAGTATATTTGATATATACTATAATCAATCAGATAGTAAGAGCAGCGTATTGCTAATCAGCGCGTTAATTTCTCAAGAACAAAAAGAAAAACAGAATTATATAAAAACACTGAGCAATAAAAAGATGCAAATGTATATTTGCAAAAGATTGTTATCTATCAGAGAGCATTTAATTTATGTGATTGATGTGTATCTGTATGTAAATGCGATTCTTCTTCGTTGCCATTTTCTTTCATTTAGACAAGCAGAAACTTTCGATTTCTTAATTGATAAACAATGGCTAGAATGGTGTAACGAGCATCTCATTGATATGTTCGGGTATGTGTTCAGGTATCTATTATAAGCCGACAAAAACACTTTCTATATAACAGCGCAAGGTTGTTGTTTATATTGTGTTGCCTTTAGTTCTGTAGCGAAACACACAACACTTAAATCAACACACACACATTTGTTATTATTTGCTTCTACACACGATATTCAAATAACGGCCGGCAACCACAAACGATCCACAACGAATGAACCGCAGACATCAACTGAAAAATGATGCGGGAATTTCTGTTGGGATCAACCGTCCAGAGAAATGGCTGCATTTGCTTGAGCTTTTACGGTTTTTTGAGGGACGATAAGCTTGCAGCCATTAAGTATATTATATACATAAAAGTTGATAAAACATTTTTAAACATGCTTTCTATTTATTTTTTAACAAATATTTAACAATTAATTTAGCATATTTAAAATCAACGTAACAAGTTGGTAATGTTAAAATTGTGTTAGGCTCAAAATGGCACTGTTAAGCATGTTACGAGCATGTTAAGTGTCTTTACTTGTGCGATCGAGCGAAGACACAAACCAGCAACAAGCTTTAGTTAATTTAAAAAAAAATTCCAGAAAAAGTCGAAAACGATGTGATTTCTGTTGAATTATGTTTATAAATAAAATAAATATAATACAATTGTGGTAATGAATTCTAGAAATTCGGATAACTTAAGCAAATATTTCACTCAATAGCTGGTTAAAATAACGGATTCTAAAGCATTTCTAAGTGGCTCTAACCTTGGTTAACTTTTTTTCCACTGCTTTTATCACATACACCAGATAATAATATTAAACGTGAAGTGCATTTAAATAGCGCTAATGACCTTGATGGAGACAATGTGAGCATATTTTGAGACTTTAGATAAGAGATTGCTGAAATTATGCAAATAGTGTAAATTATTTTAATGCGACAACTTGATAATAACTTGAGAGCACTGATATCAAATATGATATATAAAATTATTAACAGAACAAAGGTAAAAAAGTACATGCTGATAACTCCATATTAACTTCATACTTTATTAATAGCAATTTTCTTTTTTACACATACATAAATAAATGCGTGAATGCTTCGGTTAATAATTGTGCACATGAACATCAATCAGAACAACAGCTGGGAACTTGTAACCAAACGCATGAATAATAAACGAAGTTTGTAAATGGTAAACGAAACGAGGACAATGCGAGTAGGTCGGTAATTACTGAGAGTATACTGGAAGAGATAGAGAGAGAAGGAGAGAGAGAGAGAGAGAAAGAGAGAGAGCGAGAGAGAGAGAGAGATAGACAGACTGACAAACCGTCGACAAATAGAAACAAAAACACACCCTGCTAATAGGTGGTCATTACCCACAGAGTCGAGAGAATCACGAGACGGCAACTCCTTGAAAATGAAAGGGATTCTCGGCATACATAGTTGTCCTTCGTCTTGTTGTTGTTGTTGTTGTTGTGTGTGTGTGTTTTTTTTTTTGGCTGAGAGCGCGCCCAGAAATTACACTTCAAATCGAAAATGTGGTTCAAAGTTGAAGCCACAAAATATGTAGGTAATTACACGAGAGTGTGTTGAGGCAACAAAAAAAAAAAGGATACAAATAAGGAATAAGGATGTCACGCACGCGATCAACTGTTGAATGTGTGTGCGTGTCTTGTGTGTGTGTGTATGTGTGTGTTTCTGTGTGGCCACATTGTGTGTGTGATTTGCGGACACAGTCATATTAAAATAGAATTTACGACCCGTTGGGTACACGGATTAGGAAATTGGCCAACAAACGAAAGGAGTACGGACCAAGTAGGGCGTGGCTGAAAATGCTGTGCATTAATTACGCTGCGTATACGTAACATTTGGGGCTAGCTATTGAAATGTAAATGTTACACTTGGGCCATTAGCAACGATTAATGCGTAATAGTAAAGTTTTAACGAGCGACTATTTTTTTGATGACAGCTCCTCCTCGCTGGCGAGGTCAAGGCACACTTTTTACTCAGCTACCCAGTTAAACTCTCGGGAATTAAGGACGGAATAGCTTGGTATGCCAATTGCTGGCTAGACAAACGCAAATTGCTGCTCTCTCTTCCTCTCTCTCTCTCTCTCTATCTCTCTCTCTCTCTCTATCTCTCTCTCTATAACGCTATATCCCCTTCTCTCTCCTTCTGCCATGTGTTTTAGAATTCGGCGTGTGACACAATTTATTTAAATATTTCGTTTTTTTTATGCACAAATGTGCTGGGAATTTGTTGAAATTGCCTTGATTAGATGATGGGGCAAAGCGAGACTGAAACAGAGCAACAGCAGAATAGCATGTGGCAGCTTCATCAGCAGAAGCCACAAATACTTATGTAGATCTCCAAAGACAAATGCGCAAAACATTGGAAATACACATGTTGTGGCATTTACCCCGCAGCTGGATGAATAGATATATTGAGGGAGATTAGTTTTATATACACTCAAAAAAAAATTGCTTTCCTTTTGCCTTCTCATACATGTGTACATAAAATTCTTACATTCGTTTTTTCTTACTTGTATTATTATTATAAGTATTTTAAGATATTACAATTGTTAACATTTAATATAGCTTATAAATTCTCTAGAGCAGACATCTGCAAAACACTAACAATAACAGAAGAGAGAGCAAATTTTATTACAATTTTCTGAATTTCTAAAGTATTTTTTCTAAAAATAAGTGTTTGAATTTTTACTTTTTATACATATTTTCTATTTTATTTCTCAAAAGTAGAAAAAAAGCCTTTCTCATATTAAGAGATTTGTTTTCGTATTTTTAGAAATTATTTCTAAAACCCAGATAATGTATCTAGTAGACTTTAATTTATGGCGATTTTCAGAAATTCCCTAAGTGCCTAAGTAGTGACCATCAATCGCTGAGTTCACCAATCTCTACCATAGTATTTATAATACAATCAAATCAATACACTTATTTCGTTTGTTGGTTATTTCTTAGTATAAAAACTAATTCTTGAATTTTTGTAATTAATTTTATTTTACTAAGATAATAAAGCTGTTCAGTACAATAAAGGAGACAATCTTTTAATTTTACAAGCTTTCAATTTAAGTGTTAGTTTAAGTATTCAATTTGGCTAACATAGTTATAATAAACCCAACAATTTTTCAAGGTCTAAATAAGAATATCAGAAGCATTTAGTAAAGATAAATTTATTAAATAGGAAATAATCGAAGGGCACGGATTATGCCAATTTATTCATATTATAAGTTTCTTTTTAAAATATTCAACTGCAAAGTTATTTTTGAATTTTTTTTTGAATAGCACACGGCAAGGAATATTATGAATTGATGATGAAAATAAGCTCAACTACTTAAAGATATTTAGGGATTAACAAATTTTCACTCACTTTTCATCGGGGGGCGGTGGCATTTCAATGCCATTGGGCGTGCCGGGCGGTGTTTTCTCGTTCTCCATGATGGCCAAAGGGGGCAGGGGACTCACCGAATTGCTATCCATGTGCAAGCAATCAATTTTAATAGTTTGGCTCTCGCTGACTGTCAAAAGAAGAGAGTTAGTGCCAGTGTGTGGGTTTTTGTGTGTGTGTGTGTGTGTCTGTGCTATCAAAATCAGATGCACAACTTCAAGCGAACAGCAGCAGCAACATTAAACTACGAGGCTGTGTGCGAGAGCATAATTTGTTTTTTTTTTGCTTTCATTTGAAGCTCATAAAAATGTTTTCCATAATATTTAGTACCAGCTAAAATCGGAGTCTGAAGTGGCGAACTGTTGCTGACAGACACGACGGACGACAGCAACTGACGGAGGAACTCAGAGAGGAACTGATGGAGGAAGTCAGGGTGGAACTGACAGTGGAGCTGACTTGGATGCTGTGTGGGGGCGAAAATCACGGCCTGACTGTGGTCGGACGGCTGTTTGCTGGTGATGAATAGCGGCGCCGTTATGTGCCACACTTTTCATTACGTGCCTGCCACATAAATAAGTACACACAGACACACACACACACACACACACACACACACACACATTTATGCATATGCATTAGTTCTGAATGGCGACTGCAATCTGTGGCAGATTGTTTTGAATAGGTTGCAATGCGCTTTACGCACGCAGATGAATATGCCGATAACTGATCCGCTTTTTGTCTCTCTTTAAATGCATACGTCGTATTTATGCTCATCTGGCCAAGCGCAATATTTTTATGCTTCAAATGGAAATTGAGTTTTATTTTCGGATGTGCACAAAAAAGAAAGAAAGAAAGACAAAAAACAAAAAAAAACAAGAAAAAGAAATGCTCGTCATATGTGAGCTGAAGGTAAAAGTGCTGCATCAACATATTTGCCAGAGTGCATTGCACTTGAGCTGCAGTCAGACGAAAACAAGCCAGGGTATCATTACTTTGTGATTAAGTTTGTAACACTTGGCAAAACGACGGCTTTCTTAATGTTACAGTTTATGCTTATACTTGGCTAATGAGTTCAACTGACTTTTCTTTTGAATGATAATGTTGATTAAAGATTTGTTTTTTTAGACAATGGGAAACTCGCAATGATAATGGAAAGAAAGATTAATTTAACTTGATTTGAAGCTTTTGATTCTGAAATATATAAATTCAGTCTAATTGCTGGTAGCAAGAATATATTCCTGATTTAAAAATATTTTTTTCTGGGTACTATTAGGTCGAAAAAGATTAACTAATAGCTAACTTTTAAAGCATCTATACTATAGCTAAGTGTATCTAAGGAACTGAACTGAAAGATTTCTAAAAGTCTACGAAAAATCGGCAAAAATAGGCAAAATCGGCCTCGAATTTAAGAAAATTGACCAACTGTTCGCGCCAAGAGTAACTCACTTTATTAGTCAGAAAGTATATTTCTATAAATAAATGTCTAATTCCCCGGAGTACTTTTAATTTTAAGAATCTTTTGTTCGTATATTAACAAATTATTTCTCCATATTAGAAAAACTTTTTAGGCTGATTTCCTAAAGTTATGTGTAATTTTTTTTCCTGAGTGTTAATACGGAATACGGAATTTTTTGTGTACTTTAATACTTTAGTCAACAGTTAGTGCAGGGCATCCATGTGTCGGTGTGTGTTATTTACTTTTGTTTGTTATTGTGCGCTGTGGCAGACGTAGTCGACGTGTAAAATTGACTATCATACGTCCGACTGCGTTCTGGAGAATCAAATCGAATCGAGTCGACTCGAATCGAGGAGAATGCCAATTTCCGACAGCGATGTCGCTTGTGTGGCGCAGATTGAGTGAGACGCTCTTCCTGTAGCCCTCATCTCCCAGCACTCCCCCATTCACAAACACACACACACACAAGTGTAAATCGAATAATTATACCTAAGTACAGATATGTTCTATTTATTGGCGAGTTCATTGAACTCGACCAGGAGACATTTTGATGGACACTTGAATGTATTGATAGTCCACTCAACTTGCCTTCAATTTATGCCTTCGATTTGCATAATGGACATGTGTCCATTTCTCACGCCCTACTTGGACAATGGACAAGTAACACAGCTATCCTCGAGTGTCCTTTTCAAATAGACATTTCCATTGTTAACGTAGCCATTCCATTATTCTATTTGTGTCGCAACACTTTACCAACTTACAAATTGTTGATAATAATACATTTCGTTATTATTTTTATACAAAACAGCAAATTTTGGGCACAAAGCCACTATTTTGACAATAATCAACTTTAATTCTATCCAAGGAATGGGTCTGGAATTTTCCTCTTTAGATATGCTAGTTTTTAATTAATTATTTACTATCATAAGCTAACTTGACACATCCCAAATATATTTTTTTTTTATATTTGCCGATTATCCTACATCAAACACATTAAGTATTTTTGTTTTATTTAATCCATTTAAATTCATAAAAAATTGGAAAATTACTTTAGATAATGTATAGCTGGAGTAATCCAATTGGAAGCCTTTTTAAATATCTTGGAAATAGTATTATATTTATTATTGACTACTAACACTATTTGACCATATTCGACTCAGGGGGTATTTCAATTTCCGCTTCTCTATAAAACCAACAAAAGTCTCCAAGATATTCATCTTTAGATCCACATCTTTCGAGAGGAAACCCCCACAAATTCTCTGTTGCAATTGATAACTATTTTGTTGCGTGCGGGAATTTGAAGATATAGCAGCTGAAGCTTATTGCCTGATGCCCTAATTATTCACATTGCCCACATGAGCGCACAAAGCACAAACCTTATATCAGAGGAGACCCCATTTCAGTGTAGGAAACTGCACATTATGCAATGCAGCGTAACTGTTTCCGTATCCGTATCTGAATACAATATAACCAATTATGACAGAAACATACAGCCGAAAATGATGTTTGGAAATGTTTGCCGGATGCGCATTTAAAGTTGCATTTGTTTCAATCTATAACTGTACATTAACCAATAATTTATTGGCTCCAAAATGAGCTCCAATATTTTAAGCCCAGGAATTAGTCTGCGGTTTGGTTGACTATATATTCTGAATGAAAACAGAACTGAATAATCCGATTAAATACTTTTTCCACTTTGTTTTTCCTGTGCTATCAGCAGATTATTATTATTTATTTTTTTTTGAGCGCACACACACATACAGATACAAAGAGCTTTGGTCCTTTGGGACGCTATCAAAGGTCCAGGCAATTGCTGGTGTTGTTGTTGCTGACGCTGCTGCTGCTGCTACTGCAGTTGCCAAACAATACAAATAATCATTCGTCTTACTATAACCTACCCCAAGTTTTTCTACAGTGCGCACAAAAGCGAAAGACCAATGCAATTGATGTTGATGTCTTACTAATTATACGAATTATGTTTCAACAAATGCATCAAATCTTCACTGATTTTATGGTTCGACAGTTGCGTTTCACTTCCGAGCTCTGATTTATTTAATCATTTAAGCTAAATATGCAATCGCACGATGCGACAGAAAGCCCTGAAACGCAATCGAAAAACTCAAAATCCCGCAACGCCTGCTCGCCACGAATGCTGCCAACGAACTAAATTTGTTGCCGGCAGCAAACGACGAACCGGCCACATCGAAAAATGTTTGTTGTTGTCCGAACAGTCGTTCGGCGTTTCGGTAGAGCCAACTTCGTGAGTCGTGCCGTCGCTGAACAGTGGGACAATAGCGATGAAAAATGACTGCTCGCTGAAGGTCTGCTGATAGGTAGAACATTTAAAGTGTACCGAAATTATAAGAATTTGTCTTAGATATAAAAAACTAGTCACAAATCCATTTAGAAAAGCTTCTTTACAATTTCGACTTTAAGGAGTTACATTCTTTTTACAATTTAAAGTATTTTGTTGGTATTCTTCTACTTTCTTACTTAAAAAAACATTAAATATTGAATTCATTTATTAGAATTGTATTTTTGAGATGTTACCCTATGAATTAACAAATTTGAATATGTACTCCGCTCACATTTTAAATAAATTAATATACATTATGTAAGCAGATAAATACATAATGAAAAGTTAATCCGATTTACAAAATTTAATATATTTAATAAATATGTGATTGTATGGGACATTCCTTTCAAGTATAGTTTCATTTAAATAAATAGTAACTGAAATGAATAAAATTAAACATCCACCTGGGATTGGTGTTGTATTGGAAATTGAAGTAAAATCTCTTCGATTTCTCAGCTGATTAAAGATACTGCCATTAAAGTTTTCATAAGTTTTATTTGGTTTATGCATATAGACAATGAAAATAAATTAGGAAACTAAAACACTTTCAATTGACAATTGTGTAATAAGTACATATAAATTCACAAGTCACAGTTAGAAACACATGTATAATTATTATATATCATAGCTCTGTTATTGGATTCACAATGGTATTTAAATACAATTTATTGTCATTGGTTGTTTGAATAGTACTATCTGTATTCCAGCACAGATCTTAGAATGCTTATCTAAAATCCTACAAGTACAAATGCCGCCTTTACTTTTTCACTTTTTGACCAAAGAAGCATATTTATAATATATAAGTAATATTTTTGTATATATAGTAAAAAGTACATATGATATATGGTATGTATATTGGAGAGCTAACTAGAACTGTATATTAACTAAATGATTAAGCAAATAATTTAAGCGAGATTCTACAGGTATGTATATATATATATATATATATATATTTGTTGTCGATGCGCCGCTGTTTAGAAACTGGAACGTATAGTCTAGAGACCCGGCTTGGTTTTGTCCACGCTGGCCTGGCTACCTGTGCTGCCCGCCTCCGAGGATACGGGACTGTCGCTTCTCTGCTCCACTTCCTCGGGCATGGGACTGATGGCGTCAGTGCTGGCGCTCTCTGTGATTGTGTTGCCGGGTAGCTCCTAAAACGAAAATCAAATTTTAGTTGTTTAAATATATATATAAATAGGCCTTCATTTTGAACTCACCTCATCGGCTGCGGTTTTGGTGGTTACCGCCTCAGTGATGCACTCCTGGGGCGCATCCTGAGCATTCTCGGCCCATGTCTTGAGGTAGTCCACAACACTGGTGTGATTAAAGTTCTCAGCCTCATCGACGGGCAGATTGCCCCAGCGATCCTTGGGATTGTGTGGCACATGGCACTGTTCCAACAGAAACTTCACACACTCCAGATGCCCCTCCGAGGCGGCCAAATGGAGGGCAGTGCGACCATCATAATCCGCCAAAGTGATGTCCATGCCAGACAAACGATGACGTCGCAGTGCGGTCACATCACCACTGGCCGCGGAAAAGAGCAAGTTGACTATGGAGAGGCCCTTGGTCTCATAGCGATGCTTGCGCGGATCCTTCTTGTTGGACAGATGCTTCAGATTGTCGTACCGATGGAAATTGAACATGTTGACCAGCTCCTCGCAGAACTGCAGACCACGGACCGTATTGCCCAGATGATCCAACGGTGGCGACCAGGCAAAGATGCCCATCACATTCGGGATTACCAGCATCATGCCACCACTAACACCTGACTTGGCGGGCAGGCCCACCTTAAAGGCAAACTGGCCGGAATAGTCGTAGGTGCCGCAGGAGTGCATAATGGAGAGCACATCCCGAATGACCTCCGGTCGCATGACCTTCTCCTCGGTTGTGGGACAAATTCCGCCATTGGCCAGACTGGCGGCTATCACAGACATGGACTCGCAGTTGGCCTCCATGGAGCAGCACTGGAAATAGTAGTCCATCACCTCCTTAAGATTCGTGTGCTTCGGGAAGCACTTGTTCTCACGCATATAGAAGCCCAGTGCGTAATTGCGATCCGCTGCCTCCCGCTCCGAAAGGAACACGGCGTTATTGAAACTAATATGCTCGCCGCCGGAGAGACGCTTAAACCAGGTCATGGTATAATCAAAGATCTCCGCAGAGGTCATGTCCGGCTTCACCAAGGCGTTCATCAACGAGCAAGTGAGAATGGCTCCAGCATTGATCATTGGATTGTGCGGTTTCTCTGTGAAAGATTTTGAGTTGGAGAATTGGTCATAAAGAATACAGATGGTATCAATTTGAGCTCAACTCACTGTTCTGATCCAGCACCAGTTCATTGAAATTGCGTCCACTGGGCTCCTGGCCAACAAAGGAATGCACCACCTTTGGACCGAGCTTCTCCAGCGCAATGGCATAGGTCAGAGGCTTGCTGCAACTCTGCAGTGTGAAGGGTACCTCCACGTCGCCAATGGAGTAGCGTTGGCCATCCACGGTGCAGATGCTGACGCCCCACGAGTTGGGATTATGACGAGCCAGTTGCGGAATGTAATCGGCCAATTTTCCCAGTGTATTGCTCTTGCAGCGATGATAAATATCCTCAATGTCCTTGACGAAGCTCGAGAAATCGGGTATGACAAACTGTTGACGGAATGCTTTGGCAATCAGCACAATATTCGGTGAGACAACGCTGCAAAATATTTGGATAGATTGGTTAGATTCTTCACTAGAATTAGAACTAGAAGACGCTGCTTTGTTTATATTTTAATTAGCAATTTCATATCACAAAATATTCTATAAAATATTTGTGCAAAACAAGTCTTTGATCATTTTCTATAGATATGCCATTTGGTACTTACGCCTTGAATGTCTCCCGATTGAGATGCTGCGTCTCGGCGGAGGAGCCCGTCTCATAGTTGTTCAGCTTGTGCACCTTCTTCAGGTTGTCCATGAGCTCACGCACGCGTGGATCATTGCGTCGGATGCCCGTTGTCTTCAGTCCGGCCAGGAATTTGCCCATGGATATGAGGCCCGTCTCCTCGCTGGCGAACATGTCGAAGAGTACATCCTCAGCATTGCGCTGCTCCTGCTCCCGATGGCTGTGTGTCAATAAATAAAAAAAGATTGCAAAATTTCAAATATTTATCACACATTTTTTGGGGCACAAACGAAGGCAGGGGATTTTTTTCGGTTTCATTTCGAATACGAATATTTAGCATGCGTATGTGGAAAAAGCAAAAAGAAAACAAAATTCCAATATTTAATACCAAAAAAAAATACAACTAAAAACTGGTTTCGGGGGAGGTGCTAATTGGCTAAGAAACGTTGAGACTTGGCCCAAAAGTCTGTCATGGACACCAGGGTGTCTAAAAATAATTGAGCATTTTTTTTGTTTTTGCTTTTAGAGTAGCCAGATTTGACCGTGTCAAATTGATTAAAATTCGAGACTTCATTCGGAAAAAAATCTCAATTATCAAAATATTTGTGAGATTTCAATTAATTTCAATTTAAAGGCGATTCCAGTCAATTGAAGACACGACATATATATAAGTGGGTGTGGAGCTACAATATATAAATCAACTATAAGCAAAAAGTGTGGTTTATGGGTGGATAGAACAGATACAAATGTATATATATATAAAATATATATCAACAAGCATTAAACATAGCTATAAAACAATTCAATTTACTCACGGCCTTATTGAATAGTAACGTCGCTGAATTCTAAGGGAATAAAATATATATATAATATACATATATATCAAGTATATTATATAGACCATAATGGATAATTAAACATTGCCATATGTTGTGCAATCAGCACACAAATCAATATCAAATTGAGAATTATCATTATCATAATTGGAATATGGGAGGTGTGTCTTTGTTTCTGTTTCTGTTTCTGTCTGTGTTTTGTGTTTATTTTTATGATGGCCCCATCGCAGCAGTCATAAATGTGCAACACCCTCGATCTACATACATATATATATCCGAAGGCTCACTCATTGGCGTCTAATTTTACCTGATTATTGCGGAAATAGTGCGCACAATTGTGCCGCGGCGATTCTGCAGCGAGATGCCTTCAATGATCTCCTCGATCATGGCGGCCGTCTCCGAACAGTTTTGCTCTTTGTCTCGCTTATAGTTCTCCTCGCGCTGCTTGGACTCCCCATCTTCGCTCTGGCGCTTCAGTGCCTCAATTTCCTCAGTTAACATCGTGGCGTATGCGTAATACAATATATATTAGGACTCAAGCGCTCGAACGTTGCAGGTGTAATGAAAACAACGCTCAACTCCACCAGCATTTTATAGATTAGCCAAATGTGTGATTTTTATTACGTTGGCTAGAGGGGGGCTGGCCAACAGATGGGCACTCAGACACAGATAGACAGGGAGCAAGAGGCACATTAAAAGAGAGAAAGAAGAAGCACAGAAGAGGCGCTAATTTCTAAATCATGCCAATAAAATAAACTAATTAACTCCCCTTTCAATGCGAACGCCAGCGTGTAAACACATAAAGCGGCAAATCGCTTTGTAAGTAGAATACCAGTAGGGCGATAAATGGGCCTCCAGCGCACAAGTTTATCTAATAATATCTACTAATGGTGACAATATGGATATCAGGGATAGAGGTACCAAAATTAGCTACCAAGAGATTCAGTAGGTTAACTGAATCTGGTTCTTCCACTAACTTAAAATTTGCCAAACAAATTGTAAATACATTACAAAATATTCTTGAAAAATATTATATTATGATGTGCATTAAATTTGACCAAGGCATACAAAACTTAAAAAAAAAAATTGAATTGAGGCGAACGAAATTATTGCGCATTAAAAAATGTTTCTGAAAAATATTATATTATGGAGTGCGCTAGAAATTGTCAAAAACTTGCAACGGGTAATAAGAAATTATTTTCAAAATATTTAAGATTTAAATACTGTGAGAAAAGAATTTAATGTACATCAGAAATAAATTTGCTTACTGGTGTTATTAAATATTGAATGTAGAGAAAACTAACTTAAAATGAGCACATTGAGGCAAGTAAATTGGATGCACACTTAAAGATATTCTTTAAAAATATTATATGTGATGCTCAAAAAATATTCTTTTGCGAGGATTAAAACAAGAGAATTTCAATCACTTGGCTAAATCAATATTTCTGCGATTTGTAAATATTATGTGTATATTATGTGCCCTTAACATATTTATAAATATTTACTAATTTGGCAAATGCTCAACAAATATATGAATAATATTTAATATTTCGAAGCCAAACAAAAATATATCTATTATTTTAAGCTGATAAGAGAACAGTTTACTCATGGCAGTTTCCACTGTATATATGATTTGGTCACTGTCTCGTGACTGGGCATGATTCTTTCACTGATTAGAGTCGCTATCAGCTGCAGTTGGAGATCAGATAGGGTTGGGTGGGAACTTGCCTTTTGACTGAATCACTTTTGCACTTTGGCCACTTTTACCTGATATACTTGGTTATCACTTTGATGAAAGTGGCCTTTTGATGCTTGGTGCAAATGCCGGCAACCATTTCGCCAATGATATTCGCATCGATCAAATCGGCATCATCCTGGATTCGATCGGCACTGGTGCTCGCCTCCTGCTGTTGCTGCTCATCCTCGACCACTTTGGCTGCATTCTGCTTGACGAGCTGAATGAGCTCCTCGCCACTCATCGACTTGAGGTCGTCGAGTATCTTTTGGCGAATGCTATCCTTAAATTCTGCTGCCTCCTCGGGCGTATAGCCATCTACTGGCAGTGGTGCCTGTTCCGTTGCATAATGCAACAAGCTCAGACTACGTTCACCCATCTTTTTGGTTAAATTTTCAATAAAATTTCGTTTTTTTTCATTTGCACAGCTCTAAACACTTGTGGCCCGAGTCCCGTCGATGCCGAAATGAACGGAACATTGATGGGGCAACAGTTTTATAGTTGGCATCGCATACGGTCATCCATATATGTGGTGCTGCTGGTGGTGGTGGTGGTGGTGGTGGTCGTGCTGTATGTTTTGTGTACAGGGGCCAAAGAATTGAGCGTATTTCGATCTTATCTTCATTTAATAAACGTATGTTAATTTATTTTTATGCCCCCAGATTGCTGTCAATTAGCGCGTATGCGCGTGCAGAATAACACATTTTATCCGACCTCCAGACAATTGCTGGGCAAACGGAGAGCTGATTTATAGCATAACTTGGAGGATGTAAATATATAGTCGATATGTGTAGAATACGTGAGCTCTAGTTGAGCCTAATATACAAGCGTATTATGATGAAACGGAGCACAGATTTCTAATTGAACTTCATTTGTCGAATAGATCTGTTTTTGGCTTATCAATTTACTTCTCTCGAATTGAAATACATATATCTGATTTGTATTTATATCCATTCCCGATATTTGTAAATTCATGCAGCTCAGAAGAATTTAAGCAGCTTAAATTCTCTAGCATGCAGTCCATTCTCCATATTAAATCGATTTTTAAACGGCACACAATATTGATTATAAGTTGATCTTTATTTCCATCAATTGCGCAATAAATTTTCTCTATTATTCGAACTATAAGCTGGGTATATTCTAGTCCGTCTCCTTTGCAGACCTAGAGTCAAAGTCCTTGCATTCTCGCCCAGTTGATTTCGAGCAAAACACAAAAACAGATCTAATTCTGTTTGGCATGCATCCCAAAAGCAAAATTTGCCCACAATAATAAGGCATGCAAATGTGCAAGGTAAATATTTTTGTGAAAATATGTTTTGAATAATAATCCGAAATGTTTTGAAAATCGCTCACAATGTAAATTCGCTAATTGTGCAAGTTAATATTTGTAAAATGGCATTTTATAAATAGAAAAGTTAATTGTGCAATTTCTATAAAAAGGAACGAAACTGTTAATTAACTGCACACTTGATGCAACTAGTTAATTAGATCTAGTTATTGGCATTACCTATTTAAGCCGTTTCGCGTTGCAAATTGCAACGTGGCAAACTCCACAATTTGCAGGGGCCAAATTTAAATCTCAAATATTTTGTAAATCAGTGATTAATTGTTGCTGCGAGTGCGTTGGTGTTAGTGTGAAATTGTGCAATGCATATGTGTGTATATACTTATGTATACAAATCGATAAGCCACTCCACTTACCGTTTAGCATTTTCATCCCGTTGCGTGGGTCCGGAGCTGGGATCATAAAAGGATAGTTTGCGATTGGCGAATACCAATTCCAACAACGGCGGTGTTCGTAGTTTTTTCTAGAATAAATACACAATTATAAGTTATTTGTTACTTTATTGAGCACGTCTCGTTAAATATTTTCCCAACTCTCTTGGGACTGGCACACGTAAAATTATGTTAAGACATTGTGACATTATCAACTGCCTTGTCTATCAATATTTACTGACTAAACAAACCGAATAAATATATAAATATATATATACCCATGCTCACATATGCATAGACATTACTTTGTGGCATATTTATTGAATGCCCCTAAAATGCTGCCATAAAAACCTAAACTGGTCTTTACCTGTATTAACTGAGTAACTGGAATAAGTAAACTCATAATTCACTATAAAAAAAACGCAAGCGTTCTTCAACAACGCTTAAACTCACAAATTTTGTGCCAGATACACTAAATGATATATGCCAGGTTTGCTATGATTCAAAAATAAACTGAAGGCTGAGTACTTTAAAAAGTATTAAGAAAAGACCGCTGTTCAGCGCAACCTAATAAATATTTATTGAGACAATGATTTTAAATACCGATGCGGATACACAAATTGTCTGAAGGTTATTATCAATCAACTAGAAACTAATACATTATAGTTTCTAATGAATTTACCGCTTTGTTGAGCTCTTAAAAATCAACTAATCATAGCACATTTATAATTTAAAGTAAGTTTTAGAACTGTATATATAAACATACTTCTTTCGAACAACAATATTTATAACTATTATTAATAATTTTACTATAATTAAAATTATAAATATATGTTTTAAATATGTTTATTGCTGGCTCCAGCTCAAGAGTTTTTAATTATTACTCAAATATATATCAAATTCAAAAACCTGGAGTCAGCAAAAAATATATTTCAAGTGCAAAAAACCAAAAACAAGCTTTATATATTGTTATTAATTATATTATTATAATAAATTATTATTTCGTACACATTACGAGAGAATTTGATTACACATTAAGTAATCTTAAATGGAACTAAAATAATTTTAAGAACTATGTAAAATATATTCACCCTTCTTTGGAACAATAATTTTGATTATTAATATCTTTTTTTATAATTGTGTTATTTTTCTCCAAAACTAAATAAGTGCTTTTATTATTCAACGAAATTGTAATTCCTTAGAAGTGTTTGCGGCTTAATTAAATAAACTTGCAAAGTACTTTGAACTCTATAAACAATTGGATGGGACTCTCTATTTCCGTTATCAAATTAAATACGCTAAGAGATTAAGCCATTCGTGACAGTACAGAATAAGTTCTTTAACCGAATTCATGAATCAATAATCATTAAGAGTAATTGAACACCTGCCCCCGGCATTAGCTATTCGATTACACCCATGGACTGACCACATGACATCAGCCGGCCAACGAGGCAGATGCTCTTCACAGTGTTCAGGCTGATTGCTTGACGACAGCGGGACACCAAAATTGCTAATTGATTCGCCAAACAATTGATAAGAAGATTTTAAATCAAGCGAATTCCCAGACGAATTTTTAGTGGAAGTGCTATTTGTATACGTACCACGACATGTGTGGCTAGAGGGGAGCTCGGCCAACAGAGTCATGTGAATAGCAGATAACAGCTGTGGTTACTGCGGTGTTGACTGTGCAAATAAGTATGTAATAACAATAAGACTAAAACTGCACCAGCTTTTTTTTTGTCAGCTTCCTAAAAAAGTAATCGTTGTGTTTCAATTTGCATGGCAGCTTTCACATATGAAATGAAAAATATCCGCAAAGACTTTTGACGCACGAAGCCCAAATACAATTGAACTTTATAAATAAATATCCAGAAACAACAAGAAAACAAATACCTATAGCAAATATCCCGTTGTATATATATATGTATCTTTTATTTTTTGCTCATAAGTTGCATCTGTTTATTTGATGCTCGACTGTCTGAAATACCCACATTATCAAATAACAACATCAGCCATGTGATGTGCTGCGTGTGAGGGGCTTGTTTTTTGCCGGCCCACAATAATTAACATACATTTCACATACAAAGCGTATAGCTGTTTATGTGTATATATATGTGTATGTATGTATGTACCTATTTGTATGTAGCTTTGCTTTTTATACCTAAGAATACAATTTTTTCCATGGCAACGAAGCGAACGTGGCGCCGCATAAATGCTTCATTGCGTGGTAAAAGCCAGCGATGGTACACTTGGGAATTCTTAATAGATTACTGGGCTTTATTTAACTGCAATTTTATTCGAAATTTGTATCTATGTGTTGTTAAGGATATTCAAACCAAATACGTCAAAATTATCTTTAAAAGTTATTCTTTTGTATTCCTTTTATTTTTATTTGATAATATACCAACTACAAACGTCAAAGATGCAAATGAACATATAAATTGACATCTTTGACATATATTGAAAAATTTATTATTTCATTATTTTAAGAATATACAAAAGAATAAAGATTTAAACTAAAATATTTTGAAAAATTATTTAACTTGAAAACATATTCGTTTAAAGTTTATTTGCCTCATTTTCTTAGGTTTTCTGCTTTCAGTATTTAAAAAATATACATTTTTAAGCATTTTTTCGCATTGAAAATAAGAAAAAACCAATGAAAAGAGATATTTGTAGTTTTCTTGACTAAATGTGTGATCTCTATTTATAATTCTCTGCTCTGCCTCTCTACGCTTAGACGATTGCTTCCAACCCTAAAAAATTCGCTAATTTTGAAGAGAGCAAAAATAATCCACATGTTTATATCTTCGAACGTAGGCTAGAGCATGTGTACATTCACATACATGTGTGTGTATGTATATATATATATATTTATATATATATATATGTATATATATACATATGGGATTTATTTGAGTTGGCTGTGATTACTTTTTGTGACATTTTTCTCGTGACTTTGGCATTTTTTGATGCTGTATGTTAACACATCTGATTCATACATATATTTCGTATATGCTCACATGTACATATCAACAACCATTAATCACAATCCATTCACAAATCACATTCAATGTCTCGGTCAACTTTTCGACCTATATTTACGGTAGCTTTAAGAATGTAGCATCGTAAAGATTAAAGTATGACAAATCAGATAAAATAAAAATAAAAATCAGATCGTCAAGCAAGTTATAAAAATAGTTGCAACGTAATCATTAATTTTCCAGTAAAATTTTCCAGAAGTCATCGCTTGACTAAGCAGATGAGTACTGATAAGATAACAAAAACTAAAGTCCATGAAACATGACTTTTATTATTTTATTTTTATTTTTGGGGGAGCATGAAATTTAATTTAATGGTTATCTAATGGAACACTTAGATAAGAACCCCATGGCTATCTGAATACAATGTTATTCAAATATACATGGGGTAAACTTTACACCATATTTGGAAATCCATTTTTCGCTGCTGTTACATAGATAGAATTTCACGTAATTGTTTTGCGCGTTAAATGAAAACATGGGAATAATTATTTGAGGAAGTAGCTGTGTAAAAATCAATACTTATGTGATACAGTAATATAAAATGACGCCTGTTGTTGCTGTGTGTGGGCGGGAGGGAATAACACCCACCAATCAGCTGTGTTCCATTTTATTTTTTGGTGGTGGATTTGCTGATGAACTCACCTCTATTGCGATTTTGTGCTTGACCTCGAGTCCCGTATGCCTGAATTTGGCACGTTTCAACAGATCCTGCTCACTGTAGACATCCACATCGATCTTGCTGCGCTTGCCACTCGCATCCTCCACGTCGAGAGATGTTGCCGATGTTGCCTTTGTGCGTTGCACCCGCACTAAGCCACTGACTGGCGACACCAGGCGACACTTTCCGTTGCTGCTTAGCAAGCGCAGATTCAGATTCGCAAGCGTTGGAACACCCTTAAACATTCTCACAATAAACGCAACTATTGGAAACCAAAATGTATGTGTGTGTGTGTGGTGGTAGTTGTAATAGTTTGTGTTTGACTTTCTCGAATTAAAACTGTAAACTGCTTTTCGGCTAATGGTGTATCTCGTGGTTGGCAGCGTGTTCCACAGCTCTGCACATGCGTTCGTTCTCTTTGACTACTCACAAGGTACTGAATGCTAAACTCATAATCAGTTTCAGCACGCCGGCAGCGTTGACGACGTCAGCAGCAGCAGCAGCAGCAGCAGCAGCAGCAGCAGTAACAGCAAGTTTTTGACTTCTTTCACATTTTTGTGCGTGGCAATGGTTGACGTGTGAGTAAGCAGCTCGACCTCGCATCGGATATGCGTAACTTAAGCAAGACACGAAGCGGAGCAAAGAGAGAGAGAGAGCGTTAGCGGGAGAGAGAATTATGTTTAGCGTGGGAGGTTTGCACTCTCATTCTCTCTCTCTATCTCGTCACTTGACGAGCCCCCCAGTGATGTCACTGCGCGCACATGCTTATGTTAAAAATTAAACTTTATTCAATAAATTCATACAACGACTAAGAATCAAGATAACAGCCGAAAAAGAGCTTACTCAGTCTGCGATATGACGCCAAACAGCGCATACATCAGCTGCAGATAATCCTCCTCGACCAGCTGCACCTGCGATAGCTCACAGTAGCCGGTCTCCGTCGAGGAAGGAAAATGTTGTAGCTCGTTGACCGATGGCACATCCAAATACAAACGTTTTCTGCTCTCGGCACATGGTATTTCTGCCACGTCGGTGGACAGGCCACGTGGCGTAGAGGCAGCCATGGGATTGGTTACTTCACTGGGACTCGGTTGATGCTGATGCTGTTGTAGATGCAGTCGCCGCACAACATTCACCCGCAGCTCATTGTTGGTGGTGCTGCTGCGACGCACAACCTCTGTGCTGCTGCTGCTCCGCTGCTGGCCGGGCCCATGACGCGTCGCATCCGTTTGCTGGAACTTGAGCAGTCCATGCTTTCGTCGCACCCACGGACAACGCGAGTCCCGATGATCCACAATCACCTTGCGCCGCACAAACTCATGAAAGCTGAGCAGCTCACTGCTGATGTCGCGTCGCACAATCTGCTTCCAGCGAGGCTCCAGATCCGGCGAGCGTATCATAAAAATGGTCTGCGAGGCAACCAACATCAGCAGATGCTCCAGCGCCACCAGGCACAGCTGGCCATCCATATTCGAGAGCAGCTCGTTCGACGGACACGTCGCTGTCGATATGGATTGCGTAAAGCTGCGCTGCCCTCGACTCGTGCTTCCGGTTTTATCGCTGCTGGACACCTCCGCGCCAAACTCCACGTTGGGCAGAACATTGATAGGTGCACCATTAAATTCATGGTTTTGCTGTAAAGCAAAAGTTGTTATTTGTTAATTACAAAAATTAATATTCAAAATATTTTATCAAAAATATGGATTTTCGTTTTTTTTTGCCAAATAAACGGAAAATGTCTTTCGGTGTGGAATATCTATCTTCAAATTAAATTTAATAAAATGCTCTAAATATACGCTTGCAGATTTGCACATTTAACAGCTTTAATTATGAATAATATGAAAGATTTAACCCAAAACTCTATTAACCACATCTGGAATACAAACCCACTTTAAAGGAAGTGACTAATCATCTTTGTCAAAAATACAAAAAACGTTTGTATTATAAATTTGAATTTCCTATGAACAACCTGGTATCATCAATTATCACTCGACTTGTCACCTGGCAGTCAATTAACACCTGATAAATTTCGCCAGTTCGAAAACAATATTTAAGCTGCTTTGAGGCAACACAAACAAAGCCTGAATATCATATTACCATGTTGAGCGCCTTGACATAGATGGTAACCATGTTTAGGACCATGCCAAAGGTGAGCGTCAAACTGCTCTCATTCAGCTTGGGCGCACTGAACTTGGCATCCAGTATGGGATGCCATTTGTGTGGCTCATAGTAGCCGCAGCACAACAAATCCAACAGATCTGGCGTAAACTTCTGCAGCGCCTTCACACAGTAGATAATGATATCTGTGAGACTGAAAGAATCATTATTTAAAATTTAGTTGTATTTATGAAGAATTCCAAGACTCACTCGTTGCAGGCATTGATAATGTCGTCATCGATGGCAATGGGATCCGTGTTGCACAGTTTTTTCAACTGGGAGCGTCGTCCGGCGAGCAGACACTTCAAGTTGCGCTGCTGATGGAACATGGACGAGGCATGGCCCATTAGATTCTGCACCGCATTCTGAAATTATTGACACATTTGGAGAATTAGTTTATTTAGCTTATGTGTGTACAGAGATTGACTCACCATAATGTTGAAGAGCGAGGAGCTGTGATCCTCCGCCCACTCCTTGTGATGCTCCGTCAAGCTGGCGATCAGTGAGATGGCCGCCTTGATTAGCTGCATGGCTTCTGGCTCCAGCGATTGCTTGCCCAGCAGCAGCGAATCCACCAGATACACCTCATGTATGCCCACAAATTGCAGGGCCTGCGGCAGGAAGCACTTTTTGTGCTTGTCATAGATAATGTTGACCAGCTCAATGCCGCGCGAGTAGATGGGCCACCATTGCTCGATGGTCCACACATCGCTGCTGGCCTTATTGAACTCGTATCGGGATTGGAGTAGCTCCCGCGGCGGCAATAGTTTGAGCCACAGATACTCGCCGACATCGCAGTGCAGAAATTCGCTGGAACAATTGCTCTTGGCGAACACAATCAGCACGTCCAGCAGCTGGACGCTGAGCACCTGTTTGCTGTGCATGGGTAGCGTGTAGGAGACGCAGTGCAGCAGACGCTGAAACAGGCGCACAGACACAAATGGCAAATCCCAGTTGACAGGTCCCTCATTGTTGAAAATGGTTGCGACTGCCTTGAGAAGATTGAGGCACAAGATCAGCGAATTCGAGGTGGTGGCTAGCTTGCCAGTGGTTTCCACCGGCAGCAATGGCGACTGCGGTACTATATTCACGGATTTCTCCATACTTTGCAGCTCCGTGCAGATAATGCAGACCACAGAGTTGAGGAAGCGCAGCGCAATGGAAGAATCTCGGATCAGGAGATTTGAATAGAGATGCGCACACTTGGTGATGATGGCCAGGCACGCCTCCTTGGCACGCTCATGCAGATCCTCGTAGCAGGCGCAGATGCGGGTCATCAGCTGCTGCAGCTGATCCATCAGCTCCTCCTCCTCCTCGCTGCTGCTCGTGTACGCTTGCTTGAATTGCAGCAGTATAAATATGTAGAGCTCCGCCAGCATGATAAAGGGACGCATATCCTCTAAGTAGTTGGCACGATCCACCAGCACCGTCAGGCACTTTTTGGCAAGCAGCTTAAACTGCGCATCGGGTATGCTGAGGAACTTGGGCTGCTTCTTGAGCAGGATGATAATCAGATCCTTAAACGATTGCAAGCAGCAAATCCAGTCGGGTAGCTCATCGCTGGCGCTCTGCACCGCTGGCACTTTGGGCATATCGAAGACATAGTTCAGCCACTGCTGGAAAGAATCGCGCTCAAAGAACTTGGTCAACACTTGACGCAGCTCATCCTTTTGGCTCATGCCCGTGCTGTAGATCTCAATGGACACAATGTTGATGAGCTGCGTGTAGACACGCACCTGTGGCTCGGCCGTGGATTTGGCAAACAGCGATGAGCAGAGCTTTGTCCAGAATTTTGGCTGCTTAAGCAGCTCATCGACCAGCATTTGCAGATTGTGCTTCCACAGCGAGTGGAAGATGTTTATGATTTTGCGGGGCAGTGCCTGCTGTACGGTGAGCGGTTCCGTCTCCAGCGCATCGAGAAACTCTTTCATGTAGGTCACGATGCTATCGCCAATGCTGGGCGTGCACTCCTTGCCGAAGAAGGAGCGCTTCTCGTGCGCATAGTTCACCTTGAAGAAGGCCTCCGTGACGCCCGGCTGCTTGGCAATGCACGCCTCCACAAGCTCCAATATGGCTATCTTAATCGAATCGCTCTCCAGCTCATCGGGCAGTTTCTGTATGAATGTTAAACGTATTTGATCGGCCTCCATGTCCAAGCAGGCCAGCAGCGACATGTTGAATTCCAACGCAATGCGCTTGAGCAGTCGACACGAAACAATGGGCAACCAGCGATCAAATATGTTGCTCATATAGCTGCACACAGTGGGTATTATGCGCAACGTGTCCCGCTGCTTGGGCTGCGTGTAGATCAGAGCCTCCAGTGGCGAGAGTGTGTCGGCGGCGTACACATGACTCTTGAGGCACAGCACCTGCATGAGTATTCGCATGGAGAGGCGCACGAGCATCATGAGTCCATGTGGCTGCTGCTGCATCCAGTTCGTCTCCAGCTCCATGGTGTGCTGCACGTACGCATTGCCAACGCCAACAAATCTGAAGAGAAGCACTCGATTAATAAGGGTTTCCAGCTGCAGCTACATATATATATATATATGTATATATATAAATCTACCTCAATAAAATTAATCCATTGTCCAGATTGAGCAGAGAATAGACGCACACATTGAGCAGCAGCTGGCGCTGTTCGCATTTGACATCGTTGCTGCTGCCGATGATATCAAAGAGATCGCAGATTAGGCTGAGCACCTCAAAGTATATCTTGTTCTTGTCCAGATGCGACTTGAAGTGCCACGTGTGCAGATGAGGAAACACATCGCGCAACAGAAATACCAATCCTGGTATCTCGACTTGAAGATATCGATTGCGCTTCAGCTTTGTGTAGGTGCGCAGAAAACTCAAGTAGGCCAAGAGAAAATCGTAGCGTTCCTTCTTCTTCTCCACATGGTCGATAACCGAGCCAAGGAATCGCGACTCGAAGTAGGCAGCGCTGGCAAAGAGCTTGTAGTCGTGTAACGACTGATTGCTGGTCGTGGGCAATATGTCCATATTGCTGATGCGCATGAAGATCTCCTCATCGACGAGGGGCAGCAGCGCCGTGCAGACATTCAGGCAATTAGAGAGCAGTCCAACTGGTGGGCATTGTACGCTTTTAAATTTGCTCAACAGATCGATGCACATCTCTGTGGGATGCACCATTTCAGCACTGATGCCCTCCACGGACTTGGTGCGCTGCACAGCCAATTCCAGATACTTGAGACCCGCCTCAACGCGCTTTATGCGTTCATTAGATTCAAAGTCACCATGAAGCTGCGCCTTCTCGCGCAGCAAACAGTTGATCTCGTGATGCAACGCATTGAAAAAGTTGACGCTGCAGCGGAAATGCATATAGAAGCCGTTTGTATGCTGCACAGCGGTGCAGCTGGTGCCAGCAGGCAGTGTAAAATCGATGCGCGGAAAAGGCTGCATTACGCTGGTCAACTCGTATTCATTCGCGTCCAGCTCCTTCACCTTGTGCTCATGCTCGTCATAGAGCAATGCGAGCATTGGTAGCGATTCCAACTGGCTTTTGATCTTTTCAAAAGAAAATAGAACACATTTGAGTCTGAGAGTGGTTTTTAGAAGCGATGTTAGCTTACATAGTTGCCTTGGCCTGCTTTGCTGAGCGCCTGAGCTATCTTGGCCAAGTTGGTGAACTGCAATGGAAAGTTCTCCAGCAACGAATTGTACAGTGAACGTACGCCATCCTCTGGAAATTGTAAATTTTTAATGGGTGCAGGTAGGGGGTTAATAGCAACAACAAACCTTCCCGGGTGCAAAAATCCTTTGCCAATTGTGGCCAGGAGAGCAGCTCACAAAGCAGCTCATAGATGCCCTCGTATCGGGCACAGCTGCCATCGCCGTCGAAGAGGTCACACAAGTAGCTCAGCTGATTGTAAATGGTTTTGCGAACAATGCGCGACAACAGGCTGTCATCGGCAAACATCGCATTCGTGACAATCGCGTGGAGTTGCACAAAACACTTGAGTTCGACGGCTCGTTTGCCTAGTTGGCGGCAGCGCAGCAGACTGGACGCATCGTCGGCATCGTTGGTGCCACGCAGCCGTAGCATCATCCATGTCAGCAGCAATGGGCCATGTTCGGGACGATGATGCATGTTCGTTATTTCGCCGTGCAGATCTTTGATGAGCTGTTCGATTAACTTGGCATTGTCGCCCGGCTGCTCAAAGTCCAAACACTTTAATAGCAACACCAGCTCCGAATACATTATATTTTCTATCAGCTCTTTGTGATAGAGGTTGTCCTTGTTCAGATGGTTCTGCAGGTGTCCAAACGAGTGCTGCTGTATGGTGGCAAATAGCCGCTTGATATGTTCCAGATCCATAGGCTTATGCTCGCTGAGCAGCAGAAGAATGTGAAGCACTTCGTTCGTCTCGCGTGCATTGCGCTCCGACCAGTTGGTCAAAATTGCGGTGCAGTAAAAACTTTCACCTGCCAGCAGCTTGCGCGGCGGCAACTCATTAATCAGACTATCTAATTGATTGAGATATGAGTCGACAAGGCGGGGCAGCGTCAGCTTGTCAACAACCTCTCTGTATTCATTGTGGTATGGATGATTGGGCACTTTGTAGAAAACGAGCACATTTTTTAGTATCTTCAGGACAATCATGCGCTCCAGTGAATAATAGTGCCTGATGTCCTCGAGCAGTTTCATCATGTTCGTCTCGTTTGAGATGAGCTGAGTTAGGAGGCTGGCAGAACCGCGATACTCCTTGGTCAGATAATAGCATAAGATCTCCCAGCATTGAGCCGACTCCAGGTTGAGCAGTTCCTGCAGTCGCACCGTAAATGGCAACAGTTTCTCCTGTTTCTTCTCCTTTAGCAGTGCGGCCAGCTGCACATTGGAGGCACTTTTTGGCTTGAACTGCAGCACGCCGGCTTGCAGCTCGGAGCAGACGTTGAGCAGCTCCTTACGCACTGTTCCCCTTGGCGTCTCATAGTGTATGCCAGACACCATTTGCCACAGTCGCTTCCAATCATAGCTGTTAGGTGGAAGAAGCATTTAGCAACCGTTGAATACTCTATTAGTGCTACTCACATGACACACTTTTCGACGGCAGGCATTTCTATATATTATTACTTAATAACTACACTACAATATGATCAGATAGATTTATTATATAGCTTGTATTGTTTGACAACAAAATTCACAATTTTTAACAACAAAAAAGAAACACGCGCAATTTTGATGCGTTTAGTGCTGGCAAAATGTCGATATTTGCCGGTAATCGTTAGGTAAAGTGGCAACGCTATGCACGAATACATCAGCTGCTCGGGAACAGCGTTGCCTGACATTTCAAATGGGTAGAAAACTTAAATACTTCTTGTACGTTATAAAATCAAGTATGCGAGTCCTTCTGCAGTGGGTTGTGTTATAATGGTGTAATATATAGATTGTATTAATGAGTGCCCATAATTAGTAGGTTTATAAATAGAAAGGACGACAAACCAGATGATAAGGATTAGTCCTGGGTGAGTACGTTTTTATAAATCTAATTTGAATAAATGACAACTATTTTTCAACTGTATCTTGCGCTGCCAACTCGCTAAAATGGACCGGCAGCCGTTATAACAACTAATGATGCAAGCGGCGAATGCGTTCAATAATTCGAATCGTTTTGAGAATTTTCTGACAGTGTTTTCGAACGTAAGTGATTTAAAGTTAATAGAACGTGCAAGTCAAATAAAATAAAGTCAACATAATTAATAGACTATCTGAAGACTTGGGCAAATACAGAGGACCAAAAAAACAAAAATACATAATATATTGTGGACAATTAAAATCAAAATAAATATGCACTGGTTTTGAGAACATGTGTTGTAGCTATTAATATATGTATAACGTTGCAGTGTCTAGTTTACCTATTAAGCTCTAGATTTTTTTATGCTTTGAAATATTTATGAATAGTGCGCAGATGCTGAATAACTCATTCCACCATTAAAACAAGCAATTACAGGTTGAATAAAGTGTTTGTTCTAGATACTTCACTATACTAATCAAAATAAATATGCACTGGTTTTGAGAACATGTGTTGTAGCTATTAATATATGTATAACGTTGCAGTGTCTAGTTTACCTATTAAGCTCTAGATTTTTTTATGCTTTGAAATATTTATGAATAGTGCGCAGATGCTGAATAACTCATTCCACCATTAAAACAAGCAATTACAGGTTGAATAAAGTGTTTGTTCTAGATACTTCACTATACTATGGACTAGCCGCATTGCAAGTCACTCATAGGACACAGCTGCCGCAGATCTGAGTCCAGAGAGACAGCCCACAAAGACAAGAGAGCTATGAGAGCGATGGCGCACGCGAATTGTCTCAGTCTGCTTGGAAGCTGCAGCAAGCAAAATATCCTCGTTAGTAATAGAAAACTATTGAGAGCACGCAGGTCTAGTTTAGAGGCTGGCAAAAAAAAAAAAAAAAAATCTAGTTAAATCATAAAAGTAAAATGGCACAAATTATAATCAATGAGGCCAATGTTGCAACTAATAACAATGACAGCGTCGATGAAAATGAACGTAAGTTAATAATACATTTATATGCATTTATCTGCGTGCATTTGTGTGTGTGTGTGTGTGTGTTGTAATTTGAAAGCATAGTGTGATTAGCTTTGATTTGATTCTGACTCTGATTCTGAAGTATGAGAAAATGTGTGTATCTGCTTGAGGCTGCGGCTGCGGCTGCAGCTACCTATGTACGTATGATTGTGCGTCAGCAGCCGCAGCAGCAGCGCTAGCATCCTTGCAGCTGCGGACGGTAACTAGGATGCGGTGGCCTGGTGGTGGGTGGTAAGCCAAAAACTGAGAGAGCGCCAAAGCCACACACTCACACAGAGATAGAGAGAGAGAGAGAGAGGGAGAGCGAGAGAGCAACTAAACAGTTAGAGAGAGAGTGTGCAAATGAGAGAGTTGTCAGCGTTGCCACACTGCAAGAATGCAACAAGTGTAATTTTTAGTAAATTTCCCTTTTTGCACTTTTTACAGCCTTTCAAATCAGCGACGATGATTTGGATGACTTCGACGACGACTGCCTGCTGGAGGAGGCGGAGACAGGTGGCATCAATAGCATTGGACGTGGTCCATACGAACGCGCA
Source organism: Drosophila glabriapex (assembly GCA_035042305.1). Lineage (NCBI taxonomy): Eukaryota > Metazoa > Arthropoda > Insecta > Diptera > Drosophilidae > Drosophila > Drosophila glabriapex. Next base: position 20,073,992 of record JAWNLN010000046.1, read on the forward strand.
TGGACAACGGAGGCGACACGTGCACTCATCCACATTCGGGGTCCGATGGAGGGCAGCTTCACCGAGGGCAGACAGAAGCGGACAGCGCTGTGGCTGCACTGCACCCGTCAGCTGCAACGGCTGGGATTTCGGTACAGCGCCGCCAAGGTGCAGAAGAAGTGGCACAACATCCTTATCACGTACAACAAGAATCTGAACAAGAAATATGTATCGGGCTATGTGCACTGGGAGTTCTTTGAGGAGATGTTCAAATACTTGCAGGGAAAGAAGGCCGATTTCGATATGCAGCTGCAGCCGGCGGCGGCGGCGAAGCAAAAACAGCAACAACAACAACAGGCGCCACAATCGCAGTCGCAGTCGCAGCAGCAACAACAACAACAACAGCAACCACCACCACTGAAACCGATTTCATATCAGAATTCAGTGACGCCAGTGCTGCTGACGCAACCAGCACAACTGCTGTCCGGGTGTCAGGAGGCACAGCCGTATATAACGCCCGTGGATCAGGTGCTGCTGCAGCCGCAGGTGCAGCTAGACACCAAGTCGAACGATGAGTTCGATGAGGATAGCAACAGCTTGTCGGAGGTGCGTCAGCCCAAACTAGAGTACGATGCGGATCAGACGACCAGCACTCCGCCGGATCAAAATGATAGCAACGAAATGGTCATGGCGCCCACCAGCAAGCTTTACGAGCAGCACTCACAGCTGGCGGATGATGCCTGGTGGAAGGATTACTTTGAGCGCAAGCTGGATATGGAGCGTGAAAAGATGGAGCTACAGCGCAGTTTGCAGCGCGAACAGACGCAAATCCAGAAAATGTCAATGGTGCAACAGGAACGCATCGAGCGCATGAAAATCGATGCCATCAACAGTCTGACGGCCACATTGCAGAAACTCGTCGAGGCCAAGTGCCGGCGCGCCTAATCCAAGGTGATCACAGCGAATCATTTCTCCTTCAGTATTATTTAAGTTCCATGCATATCCGATATGCATTCGATGTGTATAATCTCGTATAACTCTCTGTAAATACAATTTGGCCAACACTTGACTAGCGGAATCTATTCGTTTTCGACCAAATAATAAATCAGTTTTAAGTATCTTCAATTATCTGGGATTGTTATTGTGTCTATCACTATGAACTATAGCAAAATATGTATTTGCAATTTAATTTGATTTTATTAACATTTGTATCCTATATGTGGTTAAATTAATTTCACAATAGTCTTCAAGATAAGTATACATAAATGTTCGTATTTTATTAATTTTAATTAAATTTCACTGAAAGCGTTTTTAAAGTATTTTTATGTGGTTTATAAGTTTATATTTATTTTGTTTTCTGAAATTCTTGTATAATCTTAAATTAATCTTAGTATATTTCTCAATGTGACATATTTAATCTTTATATTACTTTTAACTTAATTCCGAGAATATTTTATATTATTTAACTGTATATACTATTTTTTATTCGATTTCTCAATATTCTTTAATATGAAGGTTATCTCCTTGGAGTAGTTTCTAATTTGTTATATGATTTGTAAGTAAGAATTTATTTTATATTTTTCTTCTCTGAAATTTTCTTATATTATTAAATTAATCTTATTATATTTCTCAATCTATTTTTTGTATATTATTTTAACTTAATTTTTAACCGGGTATATTTGAAATTATTTAACTGTATATACCTTTTCTATCATGTTTCTCAAGACTCTTTAATTTCCAGTTCTCTATTATTTGTACTTTGGATATTATATATATATTTTTGATATTCTTGGTTATTATTTATTTCTTTTATTCTAATGGACTCGTTACAGCTGCCAGTTGACCTCCAGTAAAGTGGCAATCGAAGCGTGCGTCGCTTGCAGCTGCTGCAGGCCATAGCTGAGGCGCCACAGATCTGTGGAGTAGACCAAACACTCGCCTTCATTCAGACGCAGGCTGAGATTGGGACAGCTGGCCTCGTCGCAGGGCTGCTTGGGTTGGAGACGCCACTCAAAGTGGCCGCTCAGCTGCTGCACGAAGATGAGGCCACGCACAAAGATCTCCGTCTGGTGGCGCGCCACATTGTGCGCCATCAGCAGCCAGCTGGAGTAGTAGGGCTCCAGATGTCTGGGATAATAGTAGGGTCGGTCCGAATAGAGACGCGATGCTTTCACGGCTTTGGACTCGCAGTTGCGGAACTGCAGATGCCAAGCAGCTGTTGTGGGAATCTTCTGCAGTGCAGCATCCAAGTTGAACAGTTGCCTCAACAGCAGATTGCTGGACACATCGCAGGGCTCACTAGCAAGCAGATCGGGCGCCTTCTCCAGGATGCGCACCAGCAAATTATCTAAATCCACTCGCAGCTGGCAATCAGTGATGATGACGGGCAGACCACGTTCCAAATATTGTGTCTCCAACATGGAGTAGCTCACATTCGAGCCAGTGGGTATGCTCTCTGTGCGGGTGGTGCAAGTGCATCCAAAGATATCCATTATAGTATCAATATTAATTTTTTTGAAAAGATCACAATTTTAAAATACGTTTTAAGAAAATTGTACATTTAATTAAAAACTAAAATTTAAGTAATAAATTAAATAATATGTATTATGAAGTAATAAAATTTAAATTAAAAATGAAAAAATTAAATAAGGGATATAATAAATTCGGGATAGAAAAATGTAAAATGTTTACACATTTATCGGGACGATTGGGGAACCCCAGAAAAACCCAACCAGACCAAAAAATTTAAAACGTTGGCAGTTGAATAATAAGGTACGTAAATCTTTGGGGAGGGATAAATAAAGAACGGTACATTGAGTCAGATAGAAAATATAGGAAAATCTCTGAAACTTTTGTTGTTTTTATAGAATTTTAAACATTTTAAAATAAATTATTTTATTTATTGTATGTTAATTATGCTTGTATGTTAAGTAATTTACAGAAATTAATTAATTTTATTGAAAATTAATACCTTCTGTAAGATCTTCTAATTATTTGTAGAGATTATCACACATTTCATAGAAATTTCCATTATATATTTATTGGAAATTTTAGTATTTATAGAAAAAGCGATTTTAATAATTATTATGAAATATCAATTTGACAACAGTATAGTATAATAAATTTATTATTTAATATTGATTTAAATTGTTCATAAGTCTTTAAACTTGCTTACCCAATGACTCGCACAGCACACAGTTCTCCCAGAGCGTCTCGTGCCTGCCCAGACTTGGCTTTGACGGCTGCTCCTCTGCCCCACGCTCAATCAGACACTGGGCATTGTAGTAGGGCGTCCAGTTCCAATAGGGCAGCAGCTGGATCAATAGCAGGCGGCCCACAGCGCTGGCTGTCCAAGCACAAGTGTCGCAGTAGCTCCACAACAGATAGGCCAGCAAAGCGGGTAGCAGGAGCCACTGCGTCCAGCGACGCAGTTGCTTCAAGCGCACATGCCAGACAAGTGGTTGGCATATGTTGCGCATTTCCTGCTCATTGAACTGCTGTCGTCGGCACTGCTCCAGGAACTGCTCCAACTCGCGCTCAACAGCTGCCATGTCCTTGTGGCTTGCCTGCCAGGATGCGAATGAAAGACAATCGGGACACTAACTGTCTTCCCGTTCGCCTGAGTGGCACATGCGCTCGATTACCAATTTCAATGTGGCAAATCGAATTTTCTATTTCATTGAGCGCCCAGACGTGCAACACAAAGATAAGGACCACAAAGGATGTGCAGAACAGAATTAATACAAGTTGCGATGGAGTTAGTTAAAGTTTAAGAAAGTATGTACACAGAGCTCTTGAACAAGATGTTTGCCGTACTAAAAAGTATTTAACACTAGTTAAAAAATTGAATTTTTTTAAACTTTACTTTAAGGCTATTAATAATTTGATGATTTTTATAGCCTTGCAAGATCTTATAGAGTGTATTTTTGACCAGCGTCAATAACCGAGTAGATATAGACATTTCCATTTATATATTTCTATTGAAACTAGTACCTTAGTCTTAGAGCTATCGTGCTGAAACTAGACATGTATCCGCTGTGGCGTTCCTTTGTTGAAGCTGATCGGATCGGATCACTATATCATTTAGCTGTCATGAGAACGATATTCTTGTAGGAAAACCTTTTTGCTTACCAAGTTATCCCCAATAAACTCTTGTTAACAAAATATTGTCTACATCGGACTACTAATTCATATAGCTTTCATGGGAATAATTGGTCCACAAACTGTAAATATTCTTTTCAGATTTTATTCATATTTTGGAATGGTTAAGTTGAAATATGCTCAAACAAATGTATACTAATATTTTGTTATGATTACTGGGGTAGTTGGCTGTTTGCATGTTTTTATTTAGGCTGCTGACTTATCTTCGCTTGAGGGACGACGTTTTGGGGATTTGCAATTTTTGAAGAATTCGCGATTCTCACTGCACTCCGGGGAATTGTTCCAAATCGTGGCCGGACAGTTCTTCATTAAGTTAAAGTACACGCAACCAGTCAAGAAGGCGGGACTGCGTGGACACATAGATTGACTTGGTGGTGGAGAGGGGCGTGGACGATTGCCGAATTTGTCCTTGAACTCTTTAGCCTTGGCCGCACACGAGATGAAGGCTTCTTTAGTCACGGTCTGTAGCTCAACATCGTCCGGAATGGTAAGCTTCAGGTAGTCAGCTAGCTTGATCTCATCCAGTTTGTTGTCCTCGTAGAAACCGGTCTCATTGAAGATACACGAAACCAAGCACTTTAAAAGAAATCGAATCATTAGCTAAGATCTGTTGGTTATGCTTTGTACTTACTTGTTGTTGGAAGATTCTGGGATGATGATGATGATGATGATGATGACGATGCCTGCCCTCGCCGCTCTGTTCGTCCGACATAGGCGGCTGTTCTGATGGTGTTACATTATACTGCTGACATTTCTCATTCACTTCGACACTGATGAATTCATGTATGGGACAGCATTTCGTTGGATTCACCAATTTGGGTCGTTCAGTACAATCCACATCGGCGCTGCTTGCCACACTCTAATTAATTAATATGGATTACATATTTAATTACGACTTAGCGTGTATTATAGCCACTTCCTCTTCAAAACAACACACACACACACACACACACACACACATACACATACCAAACAGAGCCCAATAACGAGCAACAATTGCTGAGATTTCGATATCATGTTCCCTTTGCGTTTCTAGTCGGGTTCCAATGGAGCTACTGATGTTTCTTCGAAATGATTTACCATTTTATACCTGTTTTTGTTCTATTGCTATAGCCCAAATACATATGTACACACGTGTGTATACATTTTGTTTTTTGCCGACTATTATATATATATAAAATGATTTTTTTTGTTATAGTATTATTCTGTCCGCCTAATTAATTCAATTGACATACGCTATTTATTTGAAGATTTTTTTGCAGATTATCTTTCGAATATTAGAGGCAAATATTGATGCCAGGTTGAATAGATTTGAATGGATTTTTTGTTGTTTAATTGTAAATTGTGATTAGTATTCAAAAAAGCATAGTAGACTTGTCAATAATGCGGTGAAGTACAAATAAAATAGATAAATTAGAAATGCTTGTAGACTAATTGGGATGTACCACAATAATTAGAATTAGTAAAAAACAAGTTCACTTTGGTTTTCGTTTTTTTTTTTACTCTCACTTAAACTAGGTTGTTTCAATTTACGAATTATTTCAACCATAAAGCATGGAACATTATATAAATAACATAATTATAAACAGAAGCGCTAAATGGTCCATACAAATGGGTAAACAAATTAAATTCCACAATTATGCAAATTAAATTTCACAATTTTCAGCTCGTATTTTCAACTCGTATGATTCAACAAATGTTCAACTCGTGTATGCTCTAATTTTAATTTCGATAATATATACAAAAAATTAAATAACAATAGATAATCATTTTTGCCAATGTAAAGCATTTGAAATTCACATCTAGACTTATTTGCCAACAACCTCGGCCACAGCAGACTTGGCAGTGGGGTATTTGAACTGGTAGCCCGAGGAGACTGCCCGCTGGGGCTGTATTCTGGCGCCGCTCAATAGAAGCGCCGCACGTTCCTTGCCAAAGATGGCGTGCACCATGAATTCAGGCACGTTGAACAGGCAGGGACGATTTAACGCCTTGGCAAATTCCTATGGCAATAGAGTACAAGGATTAGCAGTTAATTTGCGGCAGTAATAAAATCGAAATCCTTACCTGCGAGAAGCTCTTGTTGGTGGCTATCTCTGGAGCGACGGCATTGAAGGCACCCGTTTCACACTTCTCCATCAAGTGATGTATGAGCGCACACAGATCTTGCATGTGTATCCAAGGCATGATCTGATCCCCGCTGCCCATGGGACCACCCAATCCAAGTTTAAAGGGTAACCATATGGACTTGATCATGCCGCCATTTCGTCCCACAACGACTCCACTGCGCACTATGGTCTAAAGAGTGTCAGTGAAAGGTAATTGAAATTCAACTTTATATCGCAGAAACTTACACACTTGCAGCCCTGATCCGTGCTGTCTGCGGAGCAAGCGGCCTCCTCCCAGGCCAGACACAAGCGGGACATGTAGTCATAGCTCTCGCCCTGATCAGCCTCTGTGTAGGTCTTTGTGGCCGAGGGACGATAGAGACTCACACCACACACATTCACAAAGGATTTGACTTGGGGTGCTGATTTGATTGCACTACTCAGCATTTTGGCAGAATTGATGCGAGAGTTCCAAACGTTCTGCTTAAAGCCCGGAGACCAGCGTCTGGACGGATCCAGTACATTCTGACCGGTTGCATTCACTACTCCATTCACGCTGCTGGGTATGCCCTGTTTCTCCAGCTGGTGCCAGGTGATCCGCTTTGGGCCGGGCATCCGAGAAATAACGGTCATTTCATGACCCTTCTGGGTGAGATGTTTGGCCAGATGTTGGCCAATGAAACCAGTCCCGCCACCTGTCAATGGGTATCTGCTATATATCTGCATTATATTGGGTCTTTGCTAAGCCTACCTATTAATGTGTGCTTGGACATTTGCACGATTTGTTTGTATTTTTGGCAAAGTCAAATGTTTTATAAGCGTTTTGTCTTCTTCTTGTTTACATAAACAGCTGTCCTGCCAACTTGTGGCAATGCAACAAGTTTTTACTGTACGGCAACTCTACATATTACTGCTGCCAGACCGTGAGAAATACTTGTAGTGCTTTTCAGCACCGATGCTCAGCTTGAAAAGTTGAGCGCCAAATACGTAAATTATTCACACTTAAATAGTAAAAACATTAACAGTTTAGCTCTGGGTCGTAAAACTCAAGAGAAACTTACTTGAATATCGGCTTGAAAGGTATATCGACCACTGGAGGCTTTTAGTGTCAACGAAAAGTGGCTCTTAAGGTGCGATAAGCGCCCGTAATGTTTATAAGGGACACATGCATTAAATTGCTGCATGCTCTTATCTCATTGCGTTAAGCGTTTAAAGTTCGACAAGGCACAAGGGACATGCCACACAGACTGGTCGCAGTAAAAGTGCAAACTCTGCACAAAATGCTTTTATAGCACAAGCAACGCTTTCTTCAATCACACACAGACACACACACTTGCACGCACGGGCTAATGGCAAGTTTTGACGCTGCCGGAGTGTCCGGGGAGGAGTCAAGTTCAAGTGCAGCAGACATCATCCTTTGGGCGTTGTGCGGTGTTTTGTTTTCGGACCAAGTCATTGGAAACTCATTTGCATACACATTGCCAGTATTAACTGAAAGGGTATGCGACAAAAGGGGGACAAGAGACTCGCAAGGGGTTGACAGTATATACATATACATATATATAAATATGTGTGGACGAGACATGGGCGTACTTCGGTCATGTGCCGCCTTTTTGTGCAGTCAAATTTAATGCCTTTGAAGCGTTAGAAGAATTTGCATTAATCGCAGCAATTATTGCGCTTCATTGAGTGAAAATGAAATAAAAGAGCGTTCGCGCTGCTAGCCAGCCATAATTATAGCGTCTGCGCCATTTTATCTAGTTCTGCAATCAGCCAACGTACACGAACAAAAAAAAAAAATGGAAAAGGAAGAGATATAATATTGTAAATGAGCGTGTGCTATGGAAACATAAAGGCCAAAAATTATATGACGGCTGGGGGAAGCTGCTGCAGCGATGGTCTTTAAAATGCTGGCTTAAATTTTAGGGAACTGTCAGCATTGAGAAGCAGTATTGTGATTTAACGAAAATAGTGAAATAATACGCATTTTACTTATTTTTCAAATTTATTCTTCATGCATTCAGTTAAATTGAAATTAAATGTTTTGCCTTTATTCTACAAATTAGAAAATGTTATTCATAGTTTTTTTTTGTTAATTACAAAATTAAAAATAAGTAAATTTGTTTAAGCTAGAGTATACTATTTGCACTCTTTTTTAAATAAATTAAGTGAACTACTTATTCAATTTTCTTTACTCTCTTTAAGAAGAGTACACTCCCCAGTTTGTTAATGCAATAAGGGTTCTTTCCATAAGAGCGAAAAACTTTCTAGACAATAAGAAAATATGATTGCCGAATGCAAATACTGTCAAAGTGATGGACGAACAGTGATAGCAACAGCAGTGGCTGGAGTTGGAGTGCCTACAGGAGAATGATCTGCTCTTGCCACAAAATTTGAGTGGCAGCAGCAGCAGCAGCAGCAGCAGCAGCAGCAGCAGCAGCAGCAGCAAACTGAAAAAGTTTTTCGCCTTTGTGTGTGTTCCAGCCAGCAGACATGCCACTGGACTGCTGTTTGAGTTGCACTTCCGGTGGCGATGCCAATATGTACAAGTGGCAGTAGCATTAAAATACATACACGAACTGTCTCGTTACTTATGCTTAAGTGTAAATATGTATGATGACAAACTTCTTTGTTTGCCACCATCGACAACAAACTGACGGACTGACTGGCTGTCTGACAGAACTGTCAACGCCTCTCTCTCATCACTCGTCTCCCCAACAAAGTTGCAAAGTCAATGGCAGACACACACACACACACACAGAGACTCAGAGAAATCTGCATATGCACAGTGTGAGATGTCTATCGGTTTTTGAGTTCTGCTTCTAGAATCTCATAAATGCAATTCCTCTTTTGTTGACTTGATTTGTGCAACTTGCTAGTTTGCTAGTTGCTGTTGACGTGTGGGTGTCAAAAATCTCCAAGAGGAGCAACTATTGTATTGTGTTTGCTTGCACAGTGTGTGCAAGCATTAAATGTACCCACAACAAATAATTGAAGTTGGGGCGTACTTCAAATTTGATTTTAAATGGGATTTTTGGTTTAAAAGTAATAAGATTAATTTTTAAAGCTTAAGTTTTTATACGAAATATTTATATTATATTATCAATTTCTACCGCGGATAAAAGGCTTTCCTTGCGCTTCATTAAAATCTAATATATTTTGTAGCTTTTGTATAAAATATTTAAATTATATAATTATTTTATTTAATTTTTTAATTTATGGTGTTCCATTATATGCAATATTAAATATGGTAAATTTATTAGATACTTAAAAATAATAGTTTCTTAATTAAATATAATTTTTTTTATTTGATAGTTTAAATTAAATAATAAAATATATTTTACTTTTGGAAATAAATTATTTTCATGGTTCAAAACTATACCCAAAAGTGTTTAACAAAAAAGCGATAAGCAAATACTTAAATTTTCGTGCAGTTTTTATAACTGCTGTAATTTTTCAAAACACCACACTTAAAATGATTAATTTCTCAAGCAAATTTATATTTGTGTATTATAATTTAGAGTAAGAAATGAAATATATTTTACTATTGAGAATTAATTATTTTCATAGTTGAAAATTATACTTATACTCAAATTATACTCGTGCAGCTCCAATTGCAGTGAGCTGTTATTTGCCAGCAGTCACTGTAAGTATGGTTATTTTTAGCAGGCACTATGCCTTTGCATTCGCACACAATTTTGACAGTTTTATGTGTGGAGCTGCGGCTGCTCGGTTTCTTGCGGTTATGTTGTGTGGATTACTCGTGCCGTTGCTGTTGCCACTGCAACTTGCAGCCACTCTCCGTTCTGCGGCTCCCCTGGCTGGTTGACATGAGCAACGTTGCTGCAGCCCGCCACTTATTTATCTGCCCTGCTCTGCACCGCTGCACCGCTGCACCACTGTGTCGGTGGTCACTTCAGTTGCATTTTTTGACATTTCACTGCATTGCGAATGATGTCGAATGTTGAATTTTGAGTTCGTCTCGGACATACGCACATAAAACTGAACTCTGTCATCATTACGAGGAGGGGAAGGGAGGCAAACTAGTTATGCATGTTTGAGGCATTAATAAAAGTCACATAGCTGCTGACACTAAGTACCCCAAAACTGACTTTTGCCATTTCAGTGAGAGTTGGCATTTTTGGTTTATAGATTTGTGGCAGAGTCACAAAAAAAAAACCCATTTAGGCGAAGCGAATATGGTTAAATTTGTGGAAAACTAATTTGCGGGCAAGAGTGCGGAAGTGTTAACTTGGCTTTCTCATAGTCAAGGGTTACGACCAAATGGTAAATAATTGAATTTTCATGGCACACATGCAATATGCCACCTTCAATTTGCAACAGGCGCCAATTTGGTCAGTTAATGCTTTTTACACATTCAACTTTTTGCGTCTCAGTTTTTGCCAACTGCGATGGTTGCGATATTCGTAGTTTTTGCGACTTCTTTGGCGGGCTTTAAACCAAAGTTCAAAAGCATCATAAACAATTTGTGGGGCACAGACAATTTGTCTGCCATCAGCCAAAACTGGGTCAGACTCAACGGCGACTCGCGAGTCAAAAGATGCCGTCTTAGTGATGCTGCTAGTGTTGCTGGTGGTGGTGTTGGTGGTGGAGTTGGTCGTATATCACTATGGAGTAATAAGTCACCTTCTTGGATAAAACTTAATATTCTCTTTAATTGGATAGCACATGTATGCTATAAGAAGAATAAGCTTCTCTTATTTAGTAATTATGAACTTGATAAATGAGATGACCACAAAAATGCTGGAATAAATTGACTGAATTATGAAATAAATTCATGGGTTTAGATTCATGTTGCTCTTCACATTGATTCGATTCAGATTTCAAGTTGTGTTGATGAAAGTCGAGTTTTGTATAGCAAAAACTAAAGCAAAAAGCTATTAAGATATTATTGGAAGGAAAAAAACTGTTCCAATAATTTTTGATTTAGACTAATTAAATGTGGCATTTACTTAATATTTATAGAATTTATTTGCAATTATTTTTTGTTTTGGGTTCTGTGCCTAGCCTGTTAAGTTTTTAATAATTTGTCGTATATAGACAAATACTTTATTTTATTTTATTTGTACCAAAAACAGTTCACAATTTGCAAAAAAGAACTTAAAAAGCAAAAATGGACGCTGTGAATCTCCCCCTGGAGAGGGATACAAATTAAGTGGATAATTAATATAAATAAATAAAAGCATTATTTGTTTTTGATTAAGCTTTTGATTATTTAGAGAACAAATTATATGTGTATATATTATTTGTGCCAAAACATGTCTTGTGCGATTTTTTGCTAGTCGACTATATTTTTCGCGAATATTTTACTTTAACTTCAACTGCTATTTTTTCCACAGTGCACAGTCATCTGCAGACCGACTCACTATCAGCACACACACAACACGCTTTTTCCATTGATGACTGCGAAAAGTTCTGCAGCTGCTGCTGTTGTGATTGCTGAGGTAAGAGAGAAAAAAAAACAAAAAGAAAAGAAAAGAAAACATTAAAAGCAAACAAATAAAGTGGCAAGGAAGTCGCCAAGTCGCCAAGTCGCCAAGTCGCCAATTCGCCGAGTTGCGTTTGCTGCATGTGGGTCAAAAGTCGCCCGCCAGCCGAAAACAATTTGTCACATCAATTTTTACAACTTTTATCTGACTTTGCTTGTGCTTACCAAGCCCCCCTCAAAGAAAGCGGAGTTAATGTGCTAGTTGCAAATGGTCTCGCTCCTGCATCCTGTGCACTAATGATCTCTGCCCGACTATATTTAGAACCTGAGCAAATTATGTGCTATATATGATGATGATATGATATGCTCCCCGTCAAAAGACAACTTCATTTGTGCAAAGAACTTCAAAGTGCCGACGCTTCGGTTCGCTTAATGGCTTTGGCAAAATGGCAGAGAGGGTGGCCCAATGCTCTTGGCCAATGCGGATGCAGTCGACAGATTTAAAGGATCTGCTGTCTGACAGCTTCTTATATAGATCAGTCACCCGCCACTGTCTCAATTGCTGCTGCTGTAGATCAAAGGCTTAAATAACTGATTAAATTTCAACTTACAATTTGGTAAAATAATTGGAATTTCTCTTTAACAGTAATCTATTTAAAAAAACTCATCAAATTAAGTAGCTGGGAATTGAAAGATATTTTTAGCGGTTAAGTTAATGCTTTGGTTGGTATCGGGCATAACATGTGATTAAATTGAAACTTTAAGTATATTACAAATATTATTTTATTTACTTACTCAATTTTAGTAAAAACTAAATCTTTCTAGATAAATCTGCTGTTTAATACAGAGAAAAAAGATAAATTACTTCTTCTTTCATGTTTATAGCGAGTAATGATAATCTTTGCTATGATTAATAACTAAAAATAAGATAAATAACTAGAGCAGTTTTCTAGTAAGATTCTGGATAAATCGAATGTTTAATGCAGCACAGAAAACAAGCTAAAATTCTTCGTTTTCTTGTTATTATTGCGAAGTCATACAAAATATAAATAACAACATGAAATCTTTGCTTTGATTGATAACTATAAGTACGAAAAATAAGTGTAGCTGTTTCAAAATGAAGTTCTAAATAAATCTGCTATTTAATGCAGCACACAATACAAGTTCTATCAATTTACCATATAAAATAGCTATGATTCGATTGATAATAAATTCCAAACAAGGCATTTGTTTTCTACATTAATTTCTCTCCAGAGGCAAATGCATTTGAACAGCAAATTAAAGCGATTTCCTCATTACTATTCATTCAGTCAGTGCATTCACGATTGTATGCAGTGAGCAGAGAGCAGCGAACTTTTCATTTGGATTCGTTTGATTCATTCCATTCGTTTACTGGCCAACTCACCTACTTTCCAACTAACTTGTAAACTTGTTATCCATCAATATCGTTAACCATGTGAGCAGCAGCCAACATCAGCTTTAACAGCAACGCCAATTGAAGAGTCATAAAAAGGTAGAAAATTTTCAGCATTATACCGAAACGAATATACACTAACAAAAACTATTTTAATTAATCATAATGTGTCTGTTGAAACAGCTGTAGAAAACAATCAATCAGCAATTCGCAATGACTCAAACTTCTTTCGCTAAAGGAAAATCACGTTATTAATCAGGAAATACATATACATAACAGACGATTGTATCTTTCTAAAAATCAAGGATTTCCTTTTCTTCATTACAGTGTATCTTTTACCAATAGTTAGAAAAATATACGTATAATTTCGAGGATGATTTTTTTTTGTTATATGACACAGGACACAGGACGCATATATTATTTTTTTTTATTACTTATATAGTTATTAAAAGTAAGCCTTTTAATATTTTACATAAACAAGTTTTTTATATGGTTTATCAATTCATATAATTTTATTTAAAATTATCTTTCGATTTTACACCGATTTGAATCCGTGATCCGAGACTCAAACAGAAGAAGGGATTTTTTTCTAAAAAGCAGGGCTTGCCTTTTTTAATATTTTCAAATACTTTATATAATTAAGAAATTATCTCTTAGAACTAGAAAATATTTCTATTTGATTAATTTTCTGTTAATTGCATACCTAAAGAGCTAGCTAATATGCCCTGCTGAAAAACTAAAGTGTGGTTGAGTGAATGGACAGTAAGTTAGCTGGATCTTATACATGGAGAGACTCGCTGAGCACCTGCAACTCATGAAACTAAAAGTGGCGATATTGATATTGATATGGCTATAACTAATGCATCGATTGCAGCCAGGAGGCAACAGCCATACATTGTTTACGAACTGGGCTAACTACTTTTACTTACACTTCGTTTTTAACAATGGGGCTTAGCACATGTGCTTCATTTTGGTTGCAAGTGGGGGAAAAGTAATTTGTGCTTGCTACACAGAGAAAATAGAAGACAAACTCAAATCAAAAAACAGACCTGCTTCGGCATGAAAATGATTAAATATTTTTTTAGAGCTATCATAAAAAATTATGTGTAATTGTTGAAATCAATTATAAAAACGAACTCTTTGCTTGAAGCATAGGCAAAAATGAACTTAAACATTGCCATCATCAATCATTTAGAAGCTGTCCAGATAAACTTCTCTGAAAAAGAATCGAATTTTTTTTTTTTGGAGCAATTTAAAATGCAGTCGTGCTAATTGCAGCTGTCTAAAAGTAGTTGTCCTGCCATGACCTGAGGCATTTAGTTGATTAAATAGTTGGCAAACATGGCAAACAGGCAGCTGTTTGGCTAACTGGAAACTGGTCCTATTGGCAGTACCAGCAAAATCCACGTACAATTTACTTTAATTATTTAACAACTTTCTTGCACGAAAAATGACAAAAACGCCACTTGCAATTAACAACGTGCTGCTTGCTGCGTATCCTGGCTGTAAGCAGCTGAAAGTAGCTGAAAGGAGCATGGAGCTGAAAATCGAGTGAATATTTCACACCTGCTGCGCCTGCGCTACAATTATTATTGGTAACGAAATGGTAATAAATACAATAAACTGGAATGCCGGCTTAAATTAATTAGGCTTTTAATATTTATGTTTTACATATACCCTTACCGTAAAATGATTACGGGGTATGCACTGTCTTCGCCCACTAATTGATATAAGAATCGAAGAAGTTTCGTATATTTACTGAATTTCCAAATATCTATATATCTTATAAGATATATTCTTTAAACTAAATATATGTTGATTGCTATGAAAATATAAAAAAGTTGTAAAATATATAGATAATTATCACTCACAGTTTTTAAAAGCAAAGTTAAACAGTTCTATAATCGCATATCACACTTTAGATAATTAAGTTTCTGGTTTCTGGTTTATTGTTTATTGTTTAATTTTAAATTTAATGACCATTTACGCTTCTCTTGTACATCCAATTTGGGAATACGGTCTGTACAATATTAGCAAAATCAGATTGGATTGTAGATCTATACACCGACGGACCCCTGTTTTTGCATTCTCTCCCTAAATAATCATCTTGCCACGTATTATGATTGCAGTTAAATTACTAAATGGTGAAATTGATTCCGCTACGCTGTTGAGCCACATTTATTTTCTAAGCCCACTCTTCTCTTAACCGTTGTAATACTAATAAACTCTATTCAGCGTCCTTTATTTCACTTAGAACTCAATTTTAAAATTTCTATTTCGGGCATCACATTTTTTACTTATATATTTTTTTATTTTTAATTTAAAATTCACAATTATTACATTTTATTTGTAATTTAATATAATTTATTTTTGCTATTAGATGGCGTTAAATAATTTAATAAATAAATAGGAATTAGTGCGGGTATATTTTGGTCGCGCTCTCAACTTTTGTCCAACTGCTATGATTTGCATTTGGCGACGACAAGCATAAAAGCCACCAAGGACAAGCAAGGCGACTGAGTAGGGAAGGACCTGCCGAGGACGCTTCAGGTTCGTGCGTTCGGGCAATTAATAACACAAAAAGGTGACCGTAAATCTCCCGAGCTGACATAAAGCGGCTGGTGGTGCAAAACTGGCTGCAAAGGGTGCAGGATAATTATAAGCATGTATTATGAATTGTCAACGGCGAGCACAAGAATTAAATGTTGCCTGACATGTGACCTGCTCCCACCTCACCTGCCCCTCCTACATGCAACGCTTCAGCAACTTTCGAAGTGTGTCCCAATCTTAAATAGGTTCCGCAAAAGAGTTGCTGTACAATATATAATTAACTTTCATTTTGCTCACATTTTATAACTTTCATAAAAAATAAAATTAAAAAATAGCAAGAAACATTCAAATTTTACAATCATAATAAGAGTTTTGATAGATTCTTGCTTATTGTCTCTTGGTGCTTTACATATGCAATATACACCAGCAGCATGCCAGACTCAAGGAGTTAACCCACATTTAAGTTGCATTTAGAATGCGTCAGCACACAAATAACCCAATTCCCCAGGCATTTCGAGCATAAAAGGGGAGAAAAACAATCGAGATTTGTTCATGCAGAAGTTTGCATTGAGCTTCCTTTTGTAAACAGCACATTTTTGGCCTACACTGAATGTTGAACAATTCGAATTTATGTTTGCGGCTGCGTCTACTTTTAACTACTTAAAATGCTCGAGTCGAGACAGCTCGACTAGGAGATACTCTAAGCCCGGCAACTAATTACACAGTAGTAGTTTGTTCTGTATAAAAGTAAGTTTATTTCACTGTATAGGAATAGTTATCGATAGTAGTAGATTAAATTATATAAACTCGATCTGTCTTCTTAGGGTTCAACGCATAACTATATTCCCAAAACAGTTTTGAACAGTCAGAACTTTACCAAAAGTGATCCAATTTTCTAAATCAGTTCTTTTGATCATGGTTCGACCTTTTAGTGAATTCTACATTTAAAGTTGATTCTTGTAAGAAATGTGTATTAAAATTATACTCCACATTTACAGTATAAACAGTTCGTGTTCTTTCGAGATTATTTTTAATGAAAATACTCAAACTTTGAGGAATTTTAATGAAAAGAAATCGAACTGCATTTCACATCAATATTCATTACGTGCAGGGAACTCTTTTGTAATGCAACCAAGGTGCATGGCCCATAATCCAAATGTCTTTTTGATTGGCATATTGATGTCAACAGTGAAGATTATGCATTATGACGTTGTCATTTATTTTTGCATCTGTGGCATCTCATTCTTGCGCCTACTCAGGGGCATGAACTGATTGTTGTTGTTGTTGTTGCAGCTGTTGCGGCTGCTGCTACTACTGCTGCTGGAAGCGAGACGACTTTCACCATTGTTGTCGGGCCAACAGCAATCAGCCAATTGACTTGCTGCAACTGAAAATTAGTGAACCGTTAAGAAGTAATGTGCACACAATTCAATGCAATCAGATATTGGATATACAACACTTTTGGGAAAGGGTATCAATTGCCATGGAGCGGGATTTTCAAAAAAAGAAAAAACAAAATGGAAAGGTATAAATCAATGTGCATTTTTCCATTGCGTATTTTATGCTGTTTTGTAAATTAGTTGCTGTGGCCTGCTTGGCAACTGCAGCTGCAACGAGCCGCACATCCGCAGCAGTCTCCTCAATGTGGATGCCACCAGCCCTCTTCGAGCCCCTACGCAGACATGGCACACTTCCAACGTGGCTCAGTTGGCTGCGTTGGCCAATGCGACATAATTAAAATGCAGCATAAATAAACACAAGCGATGATGAATTGGCCAGGAATAGGGCCAGGGACTGGCCGAGGGGCTGCGAGGGGCTGCGAGGGGTGTCGACATCGGAAATGTGCGTTAATCCAATTAAATGCGCAATTTGCATGTGCAAACAGCAGCAGCAAAAAATGGTTATTAATTAAAATTGGAAGCGCTGACTGCAATTAACAATAATTTAAAATAATAAGCAAACAGTTGGTATAAAATGGAAAGAATATTGTAATGGGGTATGGGTAATTGGCAATTACAAACTGTAGCTTCACTGTACCATTATTAAGGATCATTTCAGCTGTGGCAACTGTTGCTGCTTGCCCCACGCACAAGTGCACTTCATTTATGCAGCTTCATATTTGGGACAACGTCCTCGCTGCGACTTTTGGCCAGCAGTTTGCTGTTAGTTTTTGCTGTTTCCCTGTTTATTTATTTGTTTGTTTATTTGCTTGTTTGCTTGCAATGTTGTTGTTTAGGTTGTTCAACCCGCTGAGCGTTTTGGCCACAGTGCCAACTGCCTACGACGATATGTTGTTGGTGAGTGTAGTCACCATTTTATCTCCGTCTCTTGTTTGTTGCATTGTTTTGCCCATCAGCGGTTGCCAGTATTTAACAGCCACTTCTCCCTGTTGTGCACACAGTGCCAAATCAAAGCCAACAGCAGCTCCAGTGGCGGACACGTGCCGCCGGATGATAACACGCAAATCCCTGCAAATAAACTGCAGTGTAATGTAAAAATTCTCCAAGCGCTGCTACACTCAGAAAAAAATCATAGTGCAAACTAGATATGCTATTTTTCTATATTTCATAAACATTTGGAATAATGAAATATATTTCTAAAAGGTACAATGGAAATTATTATTTTAAAATAAAGTCCTTTCTGAAATATCTTATGGATATCTTATTCCAAAAAAACCCTGGCTTTTCTAAAAACAAAATCTTTATATTTTTCCTAAGTGCATGCACTCGAAGAAATCTAAGTGGAGTATTTAAGCGAATGTTTGAGCAGACTGTAGAAGTTAAACAAAAAGAAATCAATTATTAAATGACTTTATACAATATAAGATCAACAAAACATGCAGCTGTTAATTTATGCACATTGAATGTTCAGGAATATAATTTAATATAATATGATATTCATATTATATGAGCTATTCAATATACGCATAAGTTTGAATTCCAGATGAGCCTTTGAATTTTGCAATTGCTTAGTTAGTTTTGTTGTGTTTTTATAACTAAATATATACTAAAGTGAGATTATTTTATAGATACCATTAGCATTTTGAATGAACACAAGTCGAATTATTTCGTCTTCCAAAATGACGGATTTTTCAATTCTTTACTGCAGCAATTAATATATATTAAAACAACAATTTTTGTTTAATCTCATATTGATTGATTGACCCAGAATTATCTCTCAGTGTACATACACTCGTAAAGCACACAGCAGTGTAGCTTCAGCTCCCCAGGGGAGCGATTTCGAACAGCAGTTAGGCGCATAACATGAGCCATCATTTAGTAGCTGAGCGAAAGGGGGAGGGTGGTGGGGTCACGGGGGTTAAAAACGTGTATAGGATAGGCGGGGGAGGAGGTCGGGGTCGGAGTGTGGATGGGTTGTTAGACATTTACCAAAATTTAACTTGTGCAATTTGCATGGGCCGCAAAGTAAAAGTAAAAACCGATACTTTTGTCCCAACTTTTTGAGCCATAAAGCAGCAGCAACAAACCAGCAACAAACAACAGCCGACAGGGTAAAGGGAGAAGCACCAACCACAATGGGGATATACAGGAATAATAAGCACGCGTCCTTTGTCCTGTGCACGACACACATTCAGCAAATGTTGTTGCAGCTGTTTCTGTTGTTCCTGTTGCTGTTGTTGTTGTCTGGCTGTCGTCTAAGCTGGCAGCAATGCAAACAGACACGTGCAACACCCACACGTGGAAGGGAAGGCTACACTCAGAAAAAAGAAACGTTTTACCGCATTTTACAGAAGCGAAAGTGTTACTCAACTAATTTGTAAAAGGTATATAAAAGTACATTTTGGAGATAATACTTCTAATTTCTAGAATGTTTTAAATGTTGTTACTAATATTATTGCTAATTCTTAGTATTTTAAGAATTCAAATATACATACATTTTAGATAGTTTTTAAAACAAGATAATTTAATTGGAAAAAACTTAAGCAGCTTAGAGAGAAAGTTTCCATGCTAATTTCTGAATTTCAGAAAGACGTTTTTCTAAAGTAAGGGCTTACATTCCTACTTTTAACAAATATTATGCATTTTAAAACACATATTTCTAAAAATTAGAAAAAAACCTTTGTAATTTTAAGACAATGTTTCGTATATCTAGAATTAATTTCTTATAAAGAAATTATAAAATAATAAAGCATTTTTCTAGTTGTGTCACTTTTATGGATGATTTTGTTCTGAGTGTAGTAAGGGCTTGAGTGGGGTAACATGGTGTGGCATGGTGCTTGCATGTGCTAATGATGGATTGTTTACAAGAATTTCAAGTTCCTTTCGAAACGTTTTCTAATAGCCACAGCGTGTCCTTTCGCGTATTCTGCTGAGGGGCTTCTTGGTCTTTAAGTTGTGCAACCCCTGCAGCTAAAAATTAGCATAAGCAACTGTGTATATTCTACGGAACTACGCCATAACTCATACCACATACGCTTCCACATTCAGTTCGAATCTGACAATTTCCGCCAACATTTCAGCAGCGTTCTGTTGCCAGGATACTCTAGCTACTCTAGCTGTGGTTTTGCCAGAGGCAATGGGTTGGGGTTCCCTTTTGGGCACGTGATTTCATTGCGACAATTAATTTTGTGCAGCTCATTAAGCACAAATTTTTAGCGTGGGGTTTCCTTTGTGTTGCTTCAAAATACGTTGTTGAAAATTTCCATTTTTGGCTTTATGCGGCAACAAATTGAAGTTAACTGTTTGGGATTAAGGTTGAGTTTTGGGTTGCCTGGCTGCCTGACTGCCTGACTGCCTGACTGCCTCTATAAAAGTTAATGGCCTCGCTAGATAGCTAATGTGCGCGTCGGACAAAGTCTGTTTACGGGTTTACTGGTTTACGGGTTAATGCTTCGGGCCAAGATACCATTTATTTAACTACGCAAATATTTCAAAATTGTGTTTGCTATTCAGTCACAATAGGTGGGTGATTTGAGCTGTGCATATATGCTACTAAATACGTATTAAGAACAGTGAATATATTATCAGCGTAATAACTTACGGGCTGGGGGAACAGCTGCCACCTTCCTCCCTTACATCCCAAACTGTACGTTGACGCAACAAGGTTCAGTTTGATATCCTATGAAAAATATTCTACATTCGGGCATATAACTGATTTCAAAAATATAAATAAATAAACATATTTATTTTAAGATGTTTGAATATAAAGTTTTGTATTCTGTTGAAACAATTTAATTAATTTCCTATTAATCTTATTAATTATTTGTATTTTTTTTTAATTTAGAGTTAAATATAAGATTTTATTATGAAATTTTATTTAATTATTTTTAGCAAGTAAATAAATAAATACATAAGTAAATGGTTTCATTCGACATTAACATTTTCCTTCTTTTTATAGAATATTTTTGTTTTAATTTTCGACTTTAAATTTTATTCGTTTCGGATATTAAATTCATTGAAAGAATATATATGCATTTTTTTGATTAGATTTTTAAATATTCGTGAAAAGCAACATGAACTCAATAATTGGAAATTTATGTACTTTATGTGCAGCCTGTGTCAGTGTTGCTTAGATCTAAAATATTTAGGCAACACTGACAGACTGCCAACTAAGTCGGTATGTAGCACTGTAAATTTTTAACAAAATAAAAATCAAATCAGTTTTGTATTAAATAGTTGTGAATCAAACAAGATGGTGAAGCAAAATAAGAAAAAAACCAAGACAATGAATGAGACCGAAGCGACGGCATCGGTCTCCTCCAATGAGGACAGCAACGAGGATGCCAATGTGAATGTGGATGCGGATGAAGTGGAGGAGAGTCCACGCAAACGCAAAACTTTTAGCTCCATAATCGACGAAGTGACCGTCAAATATGTGCAGGAGTTGGCCAACGTGTCCAACCAGAAGGAGGACGACCAAACGCGATTGGGTGAGTTGAGAAAGTGACAAAGTATAAACTCAGTTTGTTACACCCACATTCTGTTGCCCATTCCAGAGCTGTCTAAGCTGACGCCGGCAGAGATGTACTGCCACATACGTCAGCTGGAGGCAGAACTCTTTGAGCTGAGCAAGCTCGAGGCACGGGAGCTGTCTCGGAGCGCACACCTGCGAATCTTTAGGAATGCTCGCAAACGCGCCAGCAAGTAGTGGTTTGGGTGAATTGATACTGCGCTGTATATCAAATAAATGTGCAGCACATAACTCCAGTAAATAAGTAGCTGCCATCTGGGCACATGTGACTAAATCCGCTTACAGGGCTTAATTTCCTGGCTTTGTAGTTTCGCTTGTCTATTTGGTCAGCGGACATTACACATCCGCCCCGGGTCCGTATTTACTGGCCTGACCAAACACGCAAATGCGCAACTAATGGCCAAGGGAGTTGTGGGTGGGGGAAGGGCATAGTTGCTGGACGGGGCATCCAGTGCTGGGAACTGGGGACTGAAGCTCATCGGCATTGGAGCGACGCATCATCGAGAGTTTGGCTTAGTGCCGTTTCTGCTTTGTCTTCCTGTTTGTGCCTCAGTAAGTAGCCCAACTCTATCCCATTAGTAACTCAATTCATTGCAAATAGTTGGAGTTTATTACAGTGCTCGCCCACAAAAAGGGAATTGCTTCAGCTGTGCAGTGCTTAATTAGAGAATAATTCGAATGTCCCAAATAATTGAGTTTAATATGCACTCTGCAAAATTCAATAAAAATTGAAATTACAATTTTCTGTTTTGCTTCACATTAGCTAGTGACATTAAATACAAATTGAATTCAAATAGCAATTATAAAAAGTAATTTATTCGATTACAAATTTGAAGAAAACCGCTTGGAAATGCGACAGTAATAAATTGTTTAAGGCTCCAGGTTTAATTTTCTCCTCCCTAAAAGTGATTGCCATTGGATCCTTCACTCTTGGGTAGCTCCCCAGTCTTGATGCGACTAATCTGTACAGCTTTTAAGTCCGTTGAGATGACAATCCTTCCGCTGGAACCATAGAGACGTGTAACTTAAACTTAACTTGAAATATCTTTGATTTTTCAATTGCATGAAAATTCCTTATTTTTGTCCAAGCTGCCAACTGCCAATTTTCAATGTTATGCAGATGACCAGAGATATACTATTTGTTTAAGAAAAATGTTTTACTGACTTAAGTGTATCTAACTTTGAATATTTAATTTGTATTTCACAAATTCTCAACACAATAGAGCCAAACATCAGAAACTAGTTAGTAATAAATATTATCAGAAACAAGATTATTTTTAAGACAGTTCAAGTTTTGCGAGTGCGCACTGTAATTGGAATTTTACTACATGGATTTGGGCCAATTCTTCATTTCCTGTTAAGGCCAGACTCGATTCAGACGCTGAGGAGCTAAGAGTGTGCTTAAGTTGATTAAATTTCACGCGATTTGATTCGATTTTCAATGCGATGTGAAACCGCAGATACAAAATGCAGCAAACTCCATTATGCTAAATAAACAGGACGAGCCCACAAATAGCCTAACTGCTTGTCATTTATCAGCTAACCCAAACCAAACGAAAACTGCACGAGATTTTTTGGGGTTGTGCTCGTCCGTTAACAACTTCCTGACAACTCTTTGGGGGTTTAACAGAGAGGTGGATGGGGGATGGTGGATGGGGGAGGGGAGGCTAGCTTGTTTAGGTAAATGCAGTCAGAGAAAGAGTCCTTGTGAAAAGTAAATGTTGTCGCCGCTATGGTGTTGGTTTTGGTGGTTTGGCGGCTTGGTGGTTGCGGGTGCAAATGGTTGTCATCTTCAAAAGGATATCTCATCATCAGTTTCTGCTGATTTGGGGTTTGTCAAAACATAGCATTAACCCCCACCTCAGCGCATCTGACAACTGACAGGCAAAACTGAATGCAACATGTGTCCAGGATTTGCTTTTGTTAATTTTCCAACCCCCGATGCAAAACAAGCGCGCTTCTAAGGGTTACTCGTCTAAGGGTAGCTTTCGCCTAATAGAATATGCTCATTATGGGATTTGTGCCTGAGTGTGTTTCAATGTACATAACTCAAACTAAATGATTATAAATGAATAATCATAATCGAAATGGAATGTCGCACACAAATATTCAAATCTAAACCGTGAAAGGATTTAATTTAGTTGAGTGCCACGTCGCCGATTTGCGTCTCAGCCGAAAATTGTAAGTTTGGAGCTGTGTCTTAGGAATTTTGAGTATGGAGTATGGGGCTGGAAGTGCGCAGTTTCTCTTGAATATAAATGAATCGGGTGAATGTTTGACTGAAGCTCTGTATCTCTGTGTTGTTCTCAGGCTGCAGAAATATGTTTGCCACATGAGCTGCAATTTGCTGTCTGTTGCGACTTTCTCTCACGTTGCCACAATTTACATTCACAATCGTATCCAACAAGTGAGAAAACCTTTGAAGCAATGCGGTTGCCCAACTTTAGTATACCTTAACCTCAGTGACTTTAAATTTGGCTCAAGGAATAATACAATAATTATTTAGTTCCAGATTGGTAAAAGAATGTTAAACATGAACATCTCGCTGATAACTAGACAATATTTCTGTATTTTAGAAATAACTTCTAAATATATGAAAAATAATTTTCTTAAATATATTTTTATTTAATAGAAAATATTTTAGTAGAATTGCAAACAATTATTTATAGCGATTTTTTATAATTCTTAATGGAAGACAGATAAAGTCTACAACAAAATCGAATGTTTGAAAATTAAGTGGTAATATTTATATAAACTAATGTTGAATGGGTGATGAAAAGATTAAATAAATAAAAAATAAATAAATAAAATTTTTTTTAATCTTTTATTTATTATTCACATACATATATTCTTGGATTTCTACAGTAAATTAAGTTTATGTTAAATTCTACTTAATAATAAGTTACGAAAAACTTCACAATTCTTCGACTTGAGTAAACTGCTCTACAAAATATGTATATCAATTATAGTATTTGCTATAAGCCGCCAATACCCCACAATTCTTATATAAGTGAGGGTATATCAACTAATTGTCTTCTGCTGCAATCAATTGTGAAGCAATGGCAAAGTTCACTTTGTGGTCGGAAGCCACCTGGAAGCAACTTTCTGGCCAACACAGCGTGTTAGTTGCTATGTGTGAGTGAGTGTGTGTGTGTGTGTGTGTGTGTGTGTGTGTGTGTGTTGATGTCTAATTAATGTGTGCAGCTATTAGTTAGACAAGTTGTGCGTGGGAGTTTTGTTTTGGCTGCAGCTTCAGCTGCACTTTGCATTGTGGCCCTTCTGCACTTAATTAGCTCTTCTCGGCAAGGCAGAAGATAGATTTAATTACAGTTAATATCAGCTGGTGCACATTGTATGTTAAGTTATGCAAATTTTGACATAACACTGTCCATGCCAATTATACGAGTAAATTTCACTTTATGGGAATTTCATTCACTCAGCTAATTGCAATGCTCTGCGGCACATTCATAACTCATTCGAAATGCTTTTATTTATGTTTTATGTGTACTTTGCAATCTAATGTTTAATGTGCACATTTGAGCGTTCATTCGCCTCTTGGATGCGTTCTTAAAGAGAGAAAGAGAGAGAGAGAGAGAGGGAGAGGGATAGAGGGACAGAGAGCATGCTGGCAGGATTCGAGCGTTGTTCTCTTCTCCTTTTGTTGTCTAGCCAAACGGGGCAGCAGACACAAAGAAAGCTCGTCTGGGTCTTCAACTCCGATGACTCCAACTCCAACTCCGACCGAAGTTCGAGTTCGCTAAACTCCAAAAAAAACTAAGCCAAGTTGTTGGCCAAACAAATAAACAACAGTAACAACAGTAGCAGTAAGTGGAACAAGCTCAGCTGAAGGATATGCTGCACTCCACGATGAAAATCTCATTAAATGCTGATTTGGTAAATATTAATTCAATATCAATAGTAATAATAATAAAAATATGAAATAAATTCAATTAAATGTAAAATACAATTAAATATTTATGCTTAACTTTAAATTAAAAAATTGGAATAAATTTATTTCATTTCTTGGCGTATTTAATTGCAAAATTCGATCAACATTTGTTTCATGGATGGGGGAAAACCCAGGAAACTCCAATTAGAGAAAAACAGTTAATACACACATTTAATCCAGTATCCACAAGATGTGTCACAAATATGAAATCATAGGAAAAATATTGTTAAATATATGTGAAACCTTTTAAGAGAATCATAAGCCAAAATCAAGAAAAAAATATTTGTAAGCAAAAGCAAGCAAAAAGTTATTACACAAATAAATATATAAAGCACATAAAAGAGTATCTCTTCATTGTTTATTAGTCGATTAAAATAGATTGATTCAGCTATAAACTTATATGTTACAATATACAATAGGAAATCGTCTTAAAATAAAAATCGACCTGAAAACTATAAAGTTTTTCTGGACTTTATAAATAATTAATATTTAGAATTTCTTAAAATTACAAAGTATTTTTTTCTAGTGTTTTGAATATTATTTCCTAATAATAAAAATAGTTAAAAAAAAAAATAGAGATGCAAATTACTATTTTAAGAAAAATTTCTGTCTTTAATTCAGTAATAATTTCGCGATTTCTGAATATATCCAATATTAAAAGATTAAACAATGCAGTAACCAAAAATAACCATTAATCAAATACAAATAAGAATTCATTTGAATTTAATAAAGTCTGCTACTTTCCCTAACTTAGTTTTTAAATTGTTTTAAGAATATCAGAACAGAGAATATTTTTTTTTTTTTGATTATTTACTGATTTATTTGTTGATTTCTAATTGGAATAAAAGGAAGTTTCTGGACAAATAGAGTGCTAATAGAATGCCGCTTACTCTACTATTGTATATTTACAGAGTATGCTTACACACATACACACACACACACACACACACACACACAGACGCACACGCAACAAGGATAAAGCATTTGTAGCCTTTCATCTGCTTAACATAAACTCTCGCTCAGCCACCCTCCCAGCCTGTCCCTCTCTGCCTGGCTTGAATTGTACGGGGATGTGACTGGCAGCCAGGGTATCCTTGGTGTTAGAATGTAGTTGTTGCTGCTGTTGTTATTTATGCTCTCTATGCCTCCCACCTGTAGGCAGTCCGTTAGTCAGTCTGGCAGTTAGTCAGTTATTCAGTTAGTCAGTTATTTGGCTACTTTATTATGCATCTTCCATTCAGTCTATTCAGTTATTCCATTTTCCATTTTCCATTTTGCAGTTTGAAATTGTCGCTCCATTCCAAACAGCTCACTTGGGCGCGATTAGACGACGCCTTCAACTGAAGACTGGCAATGTAGTTTGGGGGTGGGGGTTGGGAATGGGAGAGTGTGGGAAGGGGGGCGGGCTGGGGTGGGGTTTCAGGTTAAAAAACTCATTAGTTGGCAGGGCGGAAATTAAATGAAATCCTATTAGAAGCTCTATTTGCTGTGCGGCAGTTGTGCGCTTAATTTATGTGGCACGCATTTATTATTATTATTCCACGCATTTCACATTTTCAGCACTGAATCCTAATTCTAATTATGATAGATAGCCACCGACCTGGAGTGGTGTGGAATAGAGTCGCCCAGTGGCATCATCTTGCAGCTGCATTCCGTCACTTGGCCCGGCTGTCAACGCAGAACTCGACGAATCCGCTTAATAAAGCAGTCGACACACAAAAATAGCAGCGAAATGCACTGGCCAAAATAAAGCTGATAAATCGAGAAAAAATAGAGAAACTGGATTCAAGAATTTTGAATTGTATTTTGCCCAATCTTTAGTTAAGAATTTAAAGACCAAGACTGCATTTGTGATGTGTATTTCAAAATGAGAATGACAATGAGAAGTAAGCAAAGATTTTGATTTTAAAATTTGATTTATAAGTTAGTTTTAAGTAATTAAAAACTTGATAATTAATTTAGCTTTTATTTAAGTATTTAAGTATTTTAATCAATTTTCAAATGAAACTGTATCTGTTATAAAATTTAAGTACTTAAATTGCGAACTAGAATGTGAATTACATATTTTAAGTACAAATATGCCATTTTTTATATATTTATTATTCGATTTAAGAATATTTCTTTATATGTTATTAATTAATAGTTTTTTTTTTTGTAGTGCAGTTTTAGGCCCTTGGAGGGGGGCGTCTTTTAACACATTGCTGATCAAAAGCTGGCAACCGCCTTTGATTTTGCTATATTTTGCCATAGCCAGCAAGTTGCACTTCCGTGTTGCGTGTGGGTGGTGTGGGTGGTGTGGGGTGGTGGTGTGTAAACTTCCCTCTTTCATGCCACTAAAGAGAAGATTTTGGCCCCAAAATTAAATTTGGGTAGCATCAACAATTTGGTAAATGTTAACTTTGCTAATTTGCATAAACCGCAACAACCGCCGTGGCTAAAAAGTTAAGCGGACTTTTCTCCATCCCTTTCACCCAAACAGTGAAAAAATATACCATAAAAAGAGATGGAAAATTGCCGGCAAATGCAATTTTCGAATAGGCTAAAGGGGGACTCATAAAACCTTAACACTCAAACCGACTATGAAAATACCCGCACCCAATTCTGGGGAGTAAACGGAAAACAAGTGATTTATAAATAATTGCAGTGGTTTGAATAGTTGTTAATGTAACCAAATATGAATTATTTCGATTAAAAAACTCAAGTCTTGATAATCGTATTATGAACAAAGTTCACAAGCTAAGCACATATTATATAATACTTTAAAGTGTTAAATGCCATTTATTTTCTCAAACTTTTTTATTCATCAATTGAATTATTTACAGAATATTTTAATTATTTTGACACAATTCTTAACTTTTAAATATTATAATATTTTAATCTTCCCGTTTATCAAGCTGCTGAAACAATTTTCACAAAATTATTCTGAAAAATAGAACACAATCGTTCTAAATAAAACAAATTTTCCGTTTAATTTTTTTCTTAAGTCCTGCAAATATTTCCAGTTTTTAGAGCGATTTTTAGCATACCCTGTTTGGAGCACAGAGTGCCGGATATTGAAGACCACGACCAACTGACTGAGTGTCTTGCTGGCTGCCAGTCTTTTTAGCCTTTTAGCCTGCCAGTCAGCCTGGCGGCCAGTCCATTGCTGTCCTGGCCTTTTCTGTGTTGTCCTGTCTGCCCGTATTTGAGCACAGACATACACATAAGGAAATACATATATATATATATACTATGCTAGGCGACTCACTTTCGGTTTCGCTGTTTTTGACTACATGGAGATTTTTGGGCCGGGCCTGTTCCGTAATCCCCAGCAAACGCAGTTAGACACGTGCACGACGTAGTAATTTGTATATGTGTGAGAGAAAGAGCGAGCGAGAAAGAGAGAGATGGAAACAGCAGAGTGGCCGCAAATTGTAATGCAATGTTGGGACTCCCCCAATCGTAGCTGTTGTTCCTGCTGTTGCGTTCCCTGTGCCGGATGTCTATGCGATAATGATGGATTGTTTACAACAATGCAAAGGTTCGAATGCGTCAGTCCAGACTTGGACCGACTGCAGCCCACTCGAGTGTATCCTTCTCTTTTTTTGGGTTTGTATGAATTTTGAATAAGTTTTTGGCTAAATGATTTGATTGGAGCTAAGCGAAAGGGAGCCCAAAAAGCGAAATTAGCTCCTAATGGGATATGAAAAGCAAATTACGAAACATATTCATTGTTGAATGATATTTATTAAGCAAGGATAATAGAATTAAAGAAATACGTATCCGAGATCTTCGTAAAAAGCTATTATCAATTTAATTTGATATTTTAGAAAATTAGATCGATTGTTTTACAAAATTACTATTGCAGAACTTGCAATAAATATGAATCTACATTTACAGATACAGACTTAAAGGAAGAAGTATACCAAATCTCAACAAGTACCTACTAAAATTTTATAAAAATATAAAAAATACTATTGCAATCTAAAATATTCATTTAAATTATTATATTCCCATTTTTAAAATCATTTATATTATTTCGTAAAAATTGAATTCGGCTTGTTATAAACATCATTACTTTAAACTAACAATATTTTATTTCACAGATTTTTGTGAAAAATATAACATTTCAAAAATTAAAATTATTCATCGTTCAATTCTGCGAGCGACCACTGTAATGACTTTAACTTTAATGCATTTAAATTCAAAACACATATAAACACATCTAATACCAATAAACCCAATAACAACAATAACAACAACAGCGAAGCGTGACTGCTGCCGTCTTATACGCGCGTCAATGACTCTTATACGAGCCACCACCTAGCATGCAGTAGTAGCAGCAGCAGCAGCCGCAACACAAAAAGCCGGCAATAACAGCAAGAACAGCTGTTTATATACGGCGAATTGAGCAATGCTGCTGTCACTGTTAACAGTTTGTCCGACAGTCGCTCGTATAAGAGCCACTGTTAAGTTGAAGCATAATTTGAACATTTTCGACTACAGCCAATTTAGTTACTATTGAGTGTTCGCCGCGTGCGGTACGAAGTTGGTGGTGCATTTCGCCAGCGTTAATTCTTGATCGAGCCGATAAGCGTGTGTGTGCATGTGCAAGTGTTAGTGCTGTGTGTGCGTGTCAGTTGAGGTTTTGCAGCCGAGAAATTTACTGCAATTGCTGTTGCTGCGACTGCATTACAATTATGCGATAATTTAGATGCGCCGCTCTCAAAACTGCAGCAGTCGCGTCACTGTTATTGCTGTGTTGACAGCTGCCGTCCAACTTTGGCATCTCTTTTGTCTTTGGCTGCGAACGCTGCAAGCGACCAATAAATAAACAAACAACAAACACAAAGAGAAACACACCTGCTGCCATCAGTTGTGCATTCTCGTCTGCCCCTTTTTTCGCCGGTTATTCGCGAGTGTTTAAAATTTTATGCTCAACTATTTTGCTGTCACCAAGAAGCGAAAAGCGAAACAACGAAAAACTCACTCAAAGAAGTGACCGCTAAATGTAAGTTGAGAGTGCACTTAAATTGAAGATTATCCAAGTTCAATGACTGTGGTTCTGTGTGTGAAGTGAGTTTTCTAATAATGGGTTGTGTTGTTTTTTTGTTGTTTGAGGGAGCTGATAGCTGATAAGACAGCCAGGCGACATTTGGCCATTTACATATAATTATCTGGTCGCTTTGAATGCTAATATGTTAATTTGACAACATTATCAGTCAGCAGCAGCTGCTACACATACGTACACATAGTGTGTGTGTGTGTGTGTGTGTGTGTATGTATGTGTGTGTGTTGTGTGTTTTCGTATTGAAATTTAAATTTGGTTAAGGGCGCGTCTGGCATTGAGTAGTTTAAGAAAGTGTCGCAGTTCCCAAATGAACTTGTCAATTGCTCAATGATTGTTGTCGACTGCTCATTTCTTTCTTGTTGTTGCTCTTAATACCCTGTGAATCAGTTAACAAGGGCGTATATTGTGTAGGGCATGTAGGTTTAGAAAGTAAATAATTTCAAAATTGTTTTCTGATCAGCTAAAATGTTTAATTCAAATATTATTTGGCGAAGAATATAGGGCAAGTAAAGTTTATAAAGAAATTGGCATAAAAACTTAAAGAAATGTGCTTAAAATTGTCCTACGAAAAACTTGAATGCGTTTAATTTAATATTGAATGTGTAAAATTGCAAATTATATAAGACTGCAATGGTTAAAGGCAAACTAATCATATATTGAGCTCAATATTCTATAATATATATATAATATATAATATATAATATATATATATATAATATTTGTGGAAAAGTTGTAAAGGGAAAGTAAAAGTTATAAACTAAACTGCAATAAACACATAAGAAATTGTTTTCTTGTTTTATGAAAAACTAAAATGCTTAATTCAATAACAAATATACTTATTCGTTTAATATTTTTAATTAGAAATGATTACGGGCAAATAAATCAAATTTTGAGCTCAACATTCTATATATACATATATACAAATATAATTTGTGTTGAAATTTGTAGCTTGCACATTTTTGCCACGTTCATTTTTAAGATCGGCGCAAAACCTTTTGTGAATAAACTTGTTTTGTCATTCTTAGGTCATAACCCAAATTAAAAATATTAAAATTTGTTGAAAGACAAAACTGTTGGCATACAAAATTCATAAATTAAACAAAATATATGCAACAAAAACAAAGTTCAGAGCTTATACATATCTCAGTTATTTACATAAAGCTCTTATGAATTTTAGTCAGTTTTTCTAAATTTCAGCACATTTAAATTTGGATTTCATTGCAAGTTCATTTCTATTCAGAAGCAAATAAATCTTTATCAGTTATCTGATATTTTGCTATGATATTGCTAAAATATAAAGTTTGTAGATATATGAGTACTTTTCATTCAGTTCTCCTGAGTTATAGGCAACTTTATTTTTATTAAGTTTCGCATATTTAAATTCGGCCATTTCTTTTCTATTAAATAATAAACAAATGATTTTATGAATCGTATTATGTTTGATTAACCGCATGATTATTGCACTCAAAAATGGCATACAGGGTATTCTAATGGCCGTGGTGCCTCGTTAATGTGTATAATTTCATGCTTGTTGTCAATTTGGACGGCCTGCGGCGCCTGTGTGCAACACGAGCAATTGGAGTGCTTGTGGCGTCGCCTTCGTCATCGTTATCAGGTTTTTTGTCGACGTAGTCGCTTCCGATATCAATTGCTGATAGTGACCCGGCAACGGCAATAGATAGCATCCCTCTCTTATCATGCCCCGACCTGGTGAATGTTGCTTTTGGCATTCGCTTTTTATATTGTTGCACATACTACAAAGCGATGCGAAAGCTTTGCAATGGCACACAATAAAGGGGCATATTTATTTACCAGACAAATATTGATACACTCAAAAAAAAAATAAAAAAAAGAAGAAGAATATAATAATAATAAAATTCGCTGAAAATGTACACATAAATTGTATAAAATGTGTACAAATTATTAACACTCATGATTAAAATATAAATACCGGAAATTTGAATATATAAATAAACAAAATAATTGATAAGACTGCTAAAATGCGCCGATTCTGCAAGGCTTAAATTGCAAAACTCACAGATTAAACACATGAAATCAAAACTCAAAAATTAATCTACTGAAAACATAATTATATAATATTTAAAATAACAGTTTTATAACAAATTGTACACAAAAGCCATGAATTATTGTTTATTTTAAAATAACAACGTCATAAATAAATTGTATATTCTGATTATAGCCATGAAGTACTTTTTAATTTTATAGCACACAAATATTCTGCAATATGTAATTATCTTTGAAATATTTATATATTTATATATATACTCTAATTTAATTAATTTCTCTACGGATTCCCACTGCACATCACTTGTTTCTTTACGTGTATTCAGACATTTATTGTTTTGTTGCTATTAATAATTCTTTTGGGGTGATTTTTAATGCTGTTGTGCATTGCGAAAATACTTCAATTTGTTCGTTTGCTTGCACAATTTTCTCTTCTGGGTCGTAACAGTCGTATGGGTAATAGTATTACGCATACGCCACATGGCGCCACGCTGATAACTCGAATTTGGAATAGGTTTCGCCTGCCTTATGGGCACCCGATGATTGTGTGTGTATTGAATTTCATTTTGTCATTGATTCAATTAATAACAGTGCAATGGCTCTTTTGGCCCAGCGCTTTCATTTGCCCATTTCGGAATTTCGCAACGTTTGCCATCGCCATGAGTAATGGTAATTGTAATGGGCCTCTCGGGTCCAAAGAATATAGAGTTCTTGATAAGATTAAACGTCCATTAGATTCCGTGGAAATTATTAATGAATTCAGCGTAAACATTAAGAATGTTGCCGTCTCTCATGGATGACTTACTGCACATCAAAACTCCATTAAATATTCGTCAACTTTCACGGAAATTATATATAATTATATAAATATATATATATAGGTATTTATTTGCTGGAACTTGCTACTTCAAGAATTTCGTTTGTCGCTTAAAGCGTTGACAATTTCTGTGTTTGTTACGCGCTTTATTCGCTGTTGCTGTTGTTTTCGGTTTGGCTCACTTACACTTTCCATCATTAAAGCCAGGCCAAAATGAAAATGTCACGGCTATCGAGTGTTGCCGTGTCGTATACGTAATTATGCAATACTCGCCGCAATTTCTACAAGTGAAATAAAAAAATAAGGAAAAAAAAACAACAAACAACAAAACTCGACACCAACGCTCGATTCACGACAACAAACAAACATAGAACGACATACGACAGCAATAATATCTAGCATTTTTGGCGTTTAACTATGGTTGCCACAACAATCATAATGGGCAGGGCCTAACGCCCACCCATCTCTCCTGAGGGCAGTTTTTCACGCACGTGCTGCGACCCGGCTGGAAAATACGAGCATTAGCACTGAAAATGCCAAATGCGACTGGCATACGAATTTAAACAAATTGCTCAAAAGCTGAATGCCAAATTTGACACGACTTTGAAATACTTGCACTCCAAATATTTAGTTGTTAGTCCATAGTACTTACAATAATTATTTGAAATAATAAATGGATCGAAATTTATGTAGTTAGCAGACATTTCTACTTCCAAAGTTGTAAAGAGTTACGATAAGAATGGTTTTTTTAGTTGACATATTTATGAATGCACTCCAAATGTTAAGATAATAATCAATGATAATGATTTAGGAGGTATTCATAAAAGTACAAACACTATTTAAAATGGTTATTCGATTGTGAAAGAAAATTCAAACTCAATGATTAACGTCAAAATACCCATACTAAGCATTTATATTTATACTTATTTAAATGCTAATTTAGCAGTCAAATTTTCTCCCAATTTAGAAAAAGTTTACGAATAGAAATATTTTTTGTATCTATGTATCTATGAATGTATTGATTGAATTTTTAAGTTTTAGTAAGTATTATAATGTTTTTCTCAGAATTAAAAATGAATAATCAATCGCATCATTTTCCGTCTGATAACAAAAAACAGAACTCTTGATTAGGTCTTGCTAAACGAATTATCTCATTTAAAGCTAATTTTCACAGCTGCTTTTATACTATTACTTACCAGTCGTAAAAGCTGACTTATAAGTTGGGCACGGGTATAAAAAGTTGTTTAAAAAACAACAAAACGAGTCAAAGCAATTGACAAAACGAAAAGTGACCCCTCGAGCGGGACCGGAAGAAAGGTGCGCCTAACTTGGCTTCAACGTTGGCTGCGTGCGTGCGAGGCAATGTAGACATGGAAATGTTGCTACACATGTTACTATCGTATTTTGTGTATATATAAATAAACATATATAATGCATGTGCATATATAGGTTGATGTTTTTGAATTAGCATAATAAATGAAGACATTTTGACGGCAGATAGAAAACACAATGAAAAGCACCCAAAATCAAATTAAACGCCGGACACTGTGACAACTTTTAAGCCAATTAGTGAGAAGTCTCTCTCTCTCTCTCTCTCTTGCACACACACACCGTCAAAAGTCTGCAGCAGCACAAAACTGACTAATCTGAACGGAAAATCTGCAACTGAAATTACAAACAACTGAGAAACTAAATATGACAGAACTAAGCTCATATGAATTTGGGCACAACGGAAAGTGAGGTAGGGATTGAGGGTTAGGGTTGTCGGGAAAGGACTGTGTAATCAGGGCACAAAAGTTGTCTCGTGCTGCTGGCAAATAATAAATAAAGTCACAGCTAGGCCCAGGCTTATGAATGCCAATTGCCTCAACTCATAGAAACAGCTCGTATGTCTATGGGCCATGTCTATTTATATGACTATTTGCTACTATTTGCATAGGCGCCCAACGTGGAACAGAATACTGAAAGAACACTGAAATAAATTAAGTGTAAATACAAGTAAAGAAAAAGAAATTACTGCGAGTTTGGCTCACGAATTTTTCTGTATTATGAGTATTTATTTATTTATTCTAGTGATATAAGCTTAAAACCTATAAATTATTAATCTAAAACCAAGTAATTTAAATAAATTTAAGAAACAAAAGTATTCTTGAATGGAAAACTTGTTTTCAACAATCTCAAATTAAGAATATGTTCACCAAAAACGTGCTTGAAAATGCAAAGTAAAAAGCAGAAGTGATAATACTTAAATTGTGTATGAAATATTTATATTAAGCACATAATAAACAAGCACACATAAAAATAAATTCATTCTGAAAACATTGTTGCCAATCTGGGCTCACGAAAGTTTCATTCTTGAATGCAAAAGTTAATAACAACAATCTCAAATGATGGAAAACATTAAAAAAAGAGCTTGCAACTTCAAAGTACGAAGAAAACAGTCATTGATATTGAATGAAGAATGAAGTTAATATAAAAAACATATTCTTAAAATCTGTGTTAATTTGTTTGTACTGTGCTGAAGAATATTCGATTTCTACTCACGTTATTTAGCAATTCAACTGTCTTTGTTTGTTTTTTTTTTTGAGTGTACTCATTCATGATTATCGCAGTCATATGAATATCTAACTGCCTGCCTGGGAAAACGTTACTCCAGAGTTTCAGTTTCAGTTTCAGTTTGAGTTTGAGTTGACAATTTAAGCACATCAGCCATAACCATATCTCATAGGGCTGCTCGTAAATTTGTGGAGACTTCCCCGGCACAGAACCCATTAAACGTACCTCTCTAGCACTGTCTCTCTCTCCCCCCTCTCTCTCTATTTCTGTCTTTTGATAGGGTTTGTTGTTGTTGTTGTTGTTTGTCTGTTGTTTTTTTGGGGACCCGCAAACCCATTTTGTAGACACGCACTAATTTTGATATTCAAACCATGGAAGTCAAGTGTGCAAGCTTTTTGTTAGTTGGCCAACATTTTGTTGTTGTTGTTGTTGTTGTCTTTGTTTGTTGTTGTTGTCGCGGGGCACGTTTCGCATTTTATGGTAATTTCTGAGCATTTAAATTTTAAAGACAAGCGCAAGGTTGGCTTTTGACACCTATTTCTCGGTGTCACAGAGCCGCGTAATTTGTCTTCTATTTTATGCCACAATTGAAATCAACACTTATTTTTTCATATTTTTAGTCGAACCATACAATTTTATATCTATCTATCTATATATATTTAGTATCTTTGTGTAGGTGTTGGCAGTGCGTAATTTAAGCAACTTGTTCGACTGGTTTTCGCATAAGCATCGTCACCATCGACGTCTGTGATAATCGACAAAGTTTTTGATTTTTTCGCCGAGAATATTTGTCGCCATCAGTTTTGAGTTTGTTTTTTTCTTAAAGCTGTCCAACTGGTTAGCCATCTAACTGATTTAGCCGATGATATGTGTGTTAAGACTTGCTTTGTTATTTTTGTTGTTTATATTTGCCATTTTTGTTGTCAGCTGAGCACTTCAGTCTCTTTATGGACAGCCACTTCCGTGTGCGAATCGAATCGTGAGTTTGAATCGCCTGGGATCAACTTGGCACTCATAAAAGCTTACCAACTTGGACGTATAGCAATGTATCCAAGAGCTGACAGCATGTCTCGTATCTTTTTCTATGACTTGTCATTTTGGCATAAAGTGTGCTATTTAATTAACGTACTCGTAATTAGCTTTACAGGCGTCGCGGCATCAACATGTCCATTAGGCATAATAATCATATTAATAGTGCTCATAGAGGTATCTAAGTTACATTAGTGAAAGTCTAAAACACCATTAGGGAAATTCGTTAATGGACTTGCAGATGTTTTACAAGACAACTGAATGTGTTAGGAACTATTAGGAACTTTTTAATTTTAGGTATAAGAATATGCAGCTTACCATATTATATTTTGTGCTTGTTAACCAATTATTATGAAATTGGGGGTTAAGCTAAGATGACTTGTTAAAATACAACATGTGTGTACCAAAAATCAAAACCTTAGCTATCGAAGGTATTCACACACCGAAGATTATATACCCTTCTATATCGAAATCAAATTGCCGACCGATTATTGCAAGAAAATTCTCCGATATTCATAATTTTTTATTAGCTATATATGTATATATAAATAAATAAACGCAGCATACTTTTATAATCAGCTCGTGTACTTATTCATTAAAATGCCTTTAACATGAAAGCTATGCAATATAATAATGCCTATTCTCAATAATATTTAATGCTTAATGCGCGCTCATAATTATACCAGTCATCTTCACTACTTCTACATCGCTGCTCGGCTACACTTGGAAAAAATTGGATTCAATTTGAATAATCAGCTTAAAAACTAGAAAAATATTTGCATTTTTAGAAATAATTTCAGAACATAAAATCATTCTTACAATTTTAAAGGTTTCCCCTATACGTTTCTAAAGCCGTTGTTTTAAGAAAAAATGCTCTCTGATAGGGTCACTTTTTTTTAAATAAAGTAATATGAATTTTTAAAAATATGTATGTAAAATCTTTGAATATGTAAAATGCTAATATCAAAAAAAGGTAATGTTACAGTTTTGTATAAAAAAACACAGAATGTGAATTAAACATATATTTTTTTAAATTTTAGAAAGAGTGCCCTAGAAATAAGAAAAGAAATCACAAGGGTTTAAGAAAAACGCAACCTTTAGTTTTTGAAATATTTTCTATGAATAACAATCGGAGTTTCTAAAATTCGGTTCGATTTCGTTTTGCTGAGTGTACTATTCAATACGAGCAACTCAAATACAACTTAGTCGCTTAAAGTGGCTGAGCCGCAGGTTCTCAGAGTTTGAGTTGAGTTTATGGTTTTGGTATTTACGCTAATTACTTCAACAAAGCGCGGAGCGAAGCGAGCTATATCTGCTGTCACAGCTAGAGCATCAGCTACAGCTACTTGCCACAGCTTATGCGTGGCATCAACAGCAGCAGCCGAAATTTTACGACCGGCAAATAAAGTCGAAAAACGAATTTCAATGTTGGCCAACAGAGAGAGAGAGAGAGAGAGAGAGAGAGAGAGAGAGAGAGAATGAGAGAGTCGGAGAGGAAGAGAGAGAGCGAAGGAAAGAAAGCAGCTGGTGCGCCCCCTGGCTACTCCTTATTTTATCGGAATAATCTCGATGCGCAGCTTTTGTAGATATGTTTTTGGATATACAATAATGCTAAATTTGGGTGGTTGGGGTTCGGTGGTTTCGGTGGTGCGGTGGCTGCCTTGGCATAGTTATGCTGACGGGCGCACTTTATCGGCCAAAGTAAAAAACCATTTACTCTAGATAAGACTCGACTGATTTATAACGATGGCAATACTAGTTAATGCTATATGGGACGGCGGGAGAGGGGCGAACGGGCGGGGTCTTTGTGGGTGTGTCTCTTATTTGTTTTTATATTATACAAATTTACATGGCTTATGGGATGACCAGGCACAAACTAAACTTGTGTAAACAACAAACAACTCAGAGTTAAATAAATTTAATACAACAATATTCAAATATATTTGTTAGAAAAAAAAACTTATTCGTTTTAACAATTACTATTTTTCTCACTTATATACGGATAGTTTTATAATTATAAGCAACTTTGAATTACGGTTTTATGATCTGGGGAATTTAGAATTGATTGCTAAACTTTCAGCGATAAAAACTTGTACAAAAATATGTGAAATTTGGTAATTTGTTTGCCCGAGTTTTATTTAGAAGTTTTGCGTGCTATTTTATTGACAGTTTATGTGGAGGGTATAGGGACAGATTGTAGTTAGCCTTGTTAGTAAAAGTATTGTCCACCTTCCATCAAAGTTTTTGCGTTTTATTGCAAAAAGTTTGCTTGTTTTTTGATTGCATAAAACTTTTGTTTTTGCATATGGAAATATCAAGTTGAGCACTCGATTAAGTGGCAAGTTGTGAAACAAACAAAAAAACAGGTGAGTAATGAGTGTGTGTGTGTGTGTGTGTGTGTGTGTGCGTGTGTGCGTGTGTGTATGAGTGCATGTGAGTGCGACGCACCTGCAGTTGCTGATGCAAAAGTTCCTCTCTAATTGGATACATCATAAACAGCGATCATTAAATCTGCAATTAAGCCGAATCTTCACACAACAAAATTAACCCATAAGACACTTCAGCCAACGCGCTGACAATTTTGCGGCTTTTTTGATGAACACACAATAAAAAGAAACAGCGCTGGGAGTGCATGACTAACACACACACACACAAATTCACACACAACACACACCAATGATGAGAGCGAGAGGCGAACAAAAACAAAACACATCTTTTGGGTGGTCGTTTCCCAGATTTATGATTTGTTTATTCTGCGATCTCATTTTCGATATTCGCCGCGATCGTTACAAATACCCGACAGCAATAGAAAATAAAGGCCATTTCAGTTATTAAAATAATAGAGTATCTTAAAAAGGTCAGGTTGTGTATAGAAGGAGATTAATATTATAAAGATTAAGATTAATATTAAAATATTTTAAAAACAACTTGAAAAATAAT
The DNA here is from genome assembly GCA_035042305.1 of Drosophila glabriapex. Classification (NCBI taxonomy): domain Eukaryota; kingdom Metazoa; phylum Arthropoda; class Insecta; order Diptera; family Drosophilidae; genus Drosophila; species Drosophila glabriapex. Next base: position 20,113,950 of record JAWNLN010000046.1, read on the forward strand.
AGCTATTGCAATTAAGGTTAAACGTTTGCAAAGGTGAAAGATTAAGCTAAATATTAAGATGAAGATTTTTGCATTAAGATTTTGCATTAAATTTAACATTTATAAAAAAGAGTTAAAGATTAAACAGTGTTTGGTCTCTAATAATATTGAAATAGAATAAAAGATGTTCATAACAGCAACAGAAGATGCTATTAAAAAAAACTATTCATAATTAAAATAAAAGCGTAAAGAGTAAAATTATACACTCAAGAGTGTCAAGCACTAGAATAATTATTGCTTTGGCAAAACACTTCAGCAACTAGAAAAAATTAAACTTAATGCGATTTAGAGGGTGCAGATGCACTATATATTTATATACATGAAATTCGAGGTCAGTCATAATAATACACTAATAGAATAATGAATACATTTATACTCATATTCCCTGAAAAAAGTTTAGCACTGGGAAATAAATAAACTTGTGATAAATCAGCTATTAGTCTTTCATCAAAGTCAAGGTGAGTATTCAGTAATAATAATAAAACAGCAATGAATACATTTACAGACTCGTAACTGCGAGGCTTTCAATTGCTGGGTACGGGTATATCAAAGTCGAGGTGCATTTGCAACACCACTTTCTAACTTGTTGACTTTTAGTCACGCGGCGCAAATCTTGAGGCATGCGAGGCAGCATTTTGTTTACTGTCGGCGCGCGTCTTTGGCGACATTTGCATTCAGCAGGCAGCTGAGAGTGGATATATATCTCGTATATATATATACAGATGTATATATGTGCACACTACTCCTTGGGAAGACCAAACACAACTGCGCTGATTTTTGCATTGAAAAATTCGCTGTCAGCAGCAAAATAAAACCGCTGCATTGGCAGCTGGCGAGGAAAACATTTTTAATAACTAAAAACTGGTGATTTGTTGTTGCTTCTTGTTGTAGTTTATTATTGGCGAAAACTCATAAATGTGCGTGAGTGCTGCGTTTATGTTTAATTATAAAACAGCAGCCACAGCAGCCGCAGCAGCAGCAGACTCAACTCGACGTCTGAGACAAGCGGGCGCTATTAAAGAAAGATCCCCAGATACGAGAAGTAGTACATACACTCAGGCAAAACTCGCTCTGAAATTTAGAAAATTGTCACACATTTGTCCCAAAGGGCAGCTCAGCTTATTATTCACAAAGTTCGGATCTAAAAGAGAAGGTATCGAAAGTCTAAAATAGTTGTCAAGAGATTTCGTTAGTATTTTCTGAATTTCAGAAAAAATTTAGTTAGAAATGTTTTCTATTATTAAGAAATATATTTCTGGAAAAAAATATAAACAAAATACTTTCTAATTATATGAATTTATTGCTCCCTTTTAAAAATTATTTCTAAAATAACAAAATTTTTCTTGTGTTCAGCTCGATTTTCATTTTAAGGCGATTTAATAATTTTTGATCGATTTTTTCTCAAGTGTATGTGCATGTAAATATGAATACGAGTATATGAGAATTGTACGTCTGAGTTCAAAATGCCACAACCAAGAAAACAGCAGCTGCTTCATTTATGAGCATCCTCGTATAATCCACATCCATCAGTTTGGTTCTTGCCCAAGTTTTCGACGTGCCCAAATTGCATTTGCATTCGAGTTATGTGCGCTAATTTCACGTTATGAATTTTGTATTTCGCACATTTGCGCATCGCATTTTCTTGCCACGTTTTTCATTATTTTTTTTTGGTTTTGTTTTCTTGTCTGTCTATAACTGAATGCAAACTAAAAGTCGCTCGTTTACTTTTGGGATTTACTTAAAAATGTAAATTATTGGCAGACCAGCCAGCACTAAATGGGTTTGTCTACCACCCAAGTCCCACGCTCTTAAGGAACAGAGTGATGACTGTAAAACTCAAGTTTAATCCTGCAATTAGCGCACCCAAAACACAAAACTTGGCAAACTATTTGAAGTTCTTAAGATGTGTAGCCAAAAACTTTTTCTAAGCTCTAAAAAATAGGAATAAACTGAATATACAAATGAACCAAGAAACTTTCGTTTGACAACTATCCAAAGTAAAGAAAACAAGTAAAGCAAACCAAGAAAGTTTAGTCTTTGGTTTGTGGAAAACTTTAATAATATTAATGAAAATACATTTTAAAATTTACATCTCACGTTGACTTTGATTTTCCAAAGCCACAGCATTCGCTTCTAGAATAATAGTGCATTTTTATATTGCAAAAATTACTTCGTCAATCTAGAAATTAATCATTTTGACACTCTTTTCCCTGGTAAGTTAAATAAAAATTTATGTTTGCTTTGAATTAGCCATGCAAACTGGGTGAAATGGTTAATTCAAGTAGTAATCCCTTCGCCCCCTTTCAATTTACATTGCATTGTGTGGAAATAAGTTAGACTCTGTCATAATGCGACACAAGTCACCAACAAAATTCACTTGTCCACTTTTTGAATAGAGCAACAGCAACTGATGCAAATTCCATGGCATTTAAGTGACTTGTGCTCCAATCTTGAGTTAGGCAACTGATCGCACTGGACAACAGTACAATTGGAACCACAGCGCTTTGTTATTCAATCCCGAAGAATGGGTGTGGGTGAGGATGGAGGGCGAAGGGAGTGGGTGGAGGGTGGAGTATAATCAAAATGAAAGTAATCTCCGGGAATTACGTCAAGAACAGCATTTGCCTGAGTCGCTTGGGCCAACTTATTGTTAGATTCTAGTTTACTGCTATGCTTAATATTCAACTTGATATTTTTTGTTTGTTTTTTTATTTGGGTCCACTTGAATTTCACTTAGGCAAACCCAAGTTGCCCCGTCCCCACACCTACACCTTGGCCCCGCATCTGAGTATTCACTGTGCTCTGCGTTGTTTTGCGGTGGTAATTGCACGCGCGCTGAAGCGTATCGTATGTTGCAGGTTTCCGTTTGGCTGCTGCCGGCAACTGGGAGAAACGACCTAAAATAGCGGCGCAACCAAATGCGGAACATGAGCCGCGATTGCAACAACAACACCAACAACAAGAACCATTAACAACAAAAGGGGTTGGGGCCTCCCATCAATATTGGCCGCGACAGCTTTTGTTGTATTGCACGAATGGTACGTGTTGCAATCTCTAATAGATACAAGCAACAGATACAGCTATATCTACAACAACAACTAAAGCTAGATGCACTCAGAAAAAATCGCCATCAATTTTAGTAAATCGCCATGCCCTTATCCTTATTATTCAGAAAGTAGATTTCATTATAATTTTCTAAATATCGGAAGGGTTTTTTTTTTTGTTAAAATTAGGTTTTACATTTGTACTTAAGGAATATTTTCTAAAATATGGGAAATGTTTTTCTGGAAAATTGAAAAACAATTTTTTTTTTTTTAATTTTTGTATTCTATATTTGGAAATTATTTCTGGGCGATTATTACTTTAAAGAGATTTTCCACATTTCTATTTATTTATTTTTTCTGAGTGTACAGATACAATTGCCAGCGTGCGTGAGTTTTGTGCGTTTGTTCTTCTTTCACGCTCGTTGCACCGGCCAGAAACTCCGATTCAGATGCCAACTCGATTCTCCCTCTTTCTCTCACTCTCTGTTCCTCTCGTTGTTGTTAAAACATGTTCTTTGTCATGCTTGCTTTGTGGCATAGCTGCCTCTTTCTTGTATACCCTGTACTAATTGAAAATGAAAATGTGATGACCAAAAGTTTGAGTTCTACTTTATTTTACAAGTGAAAATATTACAATATTTCATATATCCAATCTTCACTGTTTCCTCTCCTTTTGTAGATTGTAGAGAATTGTAAAGGTGTTGTTAATTATTATTAAGTTGTAAATTTATTTTAAATGTCTTAAACGTACAACAATAAAGCATTAACTGCCTCGAATTTTCGCACATATATTTTTATATTTAATTAATTGTAGTATTAGTTGTATATATATGCATTATAAAATGAATAAATAAATCAATATTTGTCTATTTATTTTTTTATATTTTTAAATTTAAAGACGATCAGCCACTTAACACAGAGCTTAATAAGAAGAAATTTTCTTATGTGTAGTTATCTGAGAAGAAGAATAATTATGGCTATTTGTTGGACACTGGGTATCTCTTAGTTTGTATATCTCGCTCTTAGGACTTGCTTGTTTTTCAATGGACATTTGTAGCCATTGTAACTGAATCAGAGCCAAGTGTATGGCCCCTGCGCCCTTTTGGCCCCTATTCCATTGGCTGTTAACGAAATGCGCCATTAGGGCGCAACCGTGCATAATTACATCTGTGAATGTATCTGTATCTGTGTATCGGTGTAGCTGTGAACTGCGCCCCTCGTTTCTTTTCATATTTCTTCTTTTTTTTTGGTAACTCTAATTACACTCGCTATGATTGATGTTTGCTCTGGGATTCTATAGTTCCCAATTCCGCTGGCTTTATCATGCTTTTGAGCGTATTTCGTAATTATTTTTTTACCAGGTTCTTGCAGCCACTTGCTTTGGGAATTCCAAGCAACAGCTGCACTCACAAAATTTCGCCTGTGCACTTGCATCAAATTGAAAGCTCATAAATCTTGCCGCATCCATACTATATATACTATGTATTCGAGTTTATATATACCACAAACGAATGCAGCCCCGGTCCGACCCATTTTAATTTGTCGCTCGACACGTCAATTATATAAATCGCTTGTATATGCTTGAAGTATGCTGCTTGGTTCGCAACATTCCCAAACATAAATAAGGGCAGAAGCAGCTCAATTTTGGCATAATGAATCCAAACTACACTATCTGTTGACTTGACTATAAATGCACAAGAATAAAATGAAGAAATGGTTAAGTGTTCTTGTTTTTATTTTTTTATATTATTTTATTCAATGTGGATTAAAAAAAGTTTAACAAATGTAATAGTTTTAATTAAAGATTTAAAAAAATGAATAATATTAATTAATGTGTGGATTTTTTAAATATGCACAAATTAATCTCCAAAATAATTCATAGTCCTTTTTCTCTCACAATTCAGATTGAAGTGATTTTATAATGAAACAATAATATTAACATAAACATTGTTGTAATTTTAATCGGGGAATTTCATATTTGTAGTTAAGCTAAATATTAAAGAGTTTCTTTTCGATAACCATTTTCAGCCCAAGCTCAGACCTAAAAGGTCCAAAATACTTCGTGTTTTGTAATACACGTTTATTAGCTTTACAAAATATAGATAAATATATATGTGGCTTTTGTACTACACAGCACAATAGCAAACAGCTTGTCCCACTTATAATACCCTCAACAAAAGTGTATTTAACAATATTTACGAAAGCCGAATATTTTGTTCAGTCGTTTTTCTTACATTCCCTTGGCTGAAATGCTCACAAAATAAATTTGAAAATAATGTGTGAATTTCTCTTGGCTCGTTTCAGCTACAACAACAATAAACTGGACGCCCAACAACAAGCACATAAAGAAAGACAAATTGTCAATGGCCAAGTGAATGCATTCAGCACCCGCTGCCCGCTGCCCGCTGCCCGCTGCCCCTCAATCAAAATATATGTGTGCGTGAGAAAAGAAATGAGCAGCTAACTTTTTTTTTGAGGAATTAAAGTGGAATAAGGCCAATTGGCAGATTATTGATTTCTACAAATGTTTATACTAGTATTGCACACACGCACACACCTACAAAAAAAAAAAAAAATCTAGTGATTGCATAAGACTCGAAAACGTGTTAAAAAATAAAAACGAAAAACTCGAAAATAAAAAAACAGTTGCAGCTGCCGTTGCCGTTGCGGCTACTTTGGTTAATTGATTTCTGTTGCTGCCGCCTGTAATGCCAATGCAATGAGGCGTTCCAAAGCCAACAACAATAATCACAATAACAATAACAACAACAACAAAAACAACAACTTAACGAAACAACAACAATACAACAAAAACTGTGCGACAATTGCGTGCGCGTTTCGGGCGCGTTTTTTTGCGCGCGCGTTTTTTAATTAATTTAAAGTATTGTTGTTTGCCCTTTTTGTCAGGCGTGAGTGTGCGTGCGTGCGTACTGTCTGTGTATGTGTGTCCAGCCGGAAATCAGCAATTTAATTTACAATAAGACGCTTTCGAAGGAGCCCAAGTGGAGCAAAAACCCATAAAAAAAAGTAGCCGAAAGAAAAAGCAGCCAAAATGTTCGCGGGCATCAAAAGAAGACTGGCACGCAAGTGAGTAAAACCCTCTGCCTAATTCCCCACTCTACTTAAGATTACGTTATGCCACTCTTTTGTCAACCATTTGAACGGCTTTTATTTTATCACAGCGCGTCCCTTTCTATATACCCTACCAATTATGTTTGGAATATGAATTGTCTTGTTCGTTGATATCTTAATATGGTTTTTGTTAATATGACACTTTTGAGAGATTTTCTAGAAATTATCTCAAGTCTGAAAATCCTCTGGATAAATTGAGTGATTATCAATTTACTTAGCATTCGTTTAACAATATTTAGAGCAAGTTTTGTTAAAGCATAAATCTAGTAAAAATAATTTAAATAAATTTCAATTAATATTAATTTCAGTAAGCATTCTATTAAAATATTCAAGTATGCAACACTTGGGTATATAAAACAGCCCAAAATATTTATTTGTAGGGCATAAGAACTTCGACCTTCTTAGAAAAAGCTGGCACTCCGATGTTTATCAATGTTGTCCCTTCGGTTTCATGGCCCAATTCCGCCGTTAATGACTTTCGCGATAAATGTCAGCGGGGGCACGGGTCGCGTTGCTTGGGCGCTTTTCAATTTGCAAAAAGCGCCAAATCGGACACAAAAAATAGCACGAAAAAGGAAAAGAACAAAATGCTTTTTAACAGAATATCTTGTATACTATTTGTCTAATTAATTTTGTTGCCCAGCTTGAGGCTGGTATTGAAACTTATTTGCGCAGCACTTGATACGCTTGAATTGGGGGACACCTACAACGACCCCCTCGTCCCTTCCCCTTTCCACACCGCTTCATTCATGGCAGTCTGCAGAATTCACTGCTTTTGACATTGAAGCTCATGAAGTTTGCTGATTTGTGCAAATGTTGCACGTTTCGCCAACAACAATCATCATCATTCATCATTCGGCGTCATCATTATTATAATGATTTTTTTACTATTATTTTTCGAGTGGTTTGCTTTTTTTATTTTTAATTTTGTAAATGAGCCAATTAGCTTAAAATCTTTATTATTAGCTGATTGCTGGCCACGAACCGGTTTTGGAGTTTATCCATAAGCAAAATTGAATTATCCCACAAATTGATGGTTAACTGCCTTGCCGCTTATATTTTTTTTTTTTTTGCAAGTAATTTCCAACCTCTTTCGCCTGCCCAAATTAACTGTTCGGCGTCAAAACATCATCCTCCTATCCCATCCATTGACGAAGCCTATCCGCACTCTGGAGTGCCATAATGAACATTTTCGTGGGAAACGTAATTTCGTGAAGTTGTGAACCGATGCCGAATGAAAGCTTTAGAAAGTTCCAAGCGAAAGAATAGACGCTTAATTGTTTGAAGTGTGGGTGCAATTGTGGTGACCAAAAGATCATTGATCAAGTCAAATTTGAGACGAACATAGAACTCTTGAAATGTCTTATGTTATTACAGAATTATTTCGAACTCTTGAAGTCTCTTCAAGAGAATTATTTTGATAGGCGGAATCATGTATTTCTTATTCTGAGAAATAAATTATTTATTTATTTGTAATCAATGATAATCGGCTTTCTGAGCTGCAAGTAGTTTCAATTTCTTCAGGTTTTCTCTTACCTCTTGAATATTTCTAAATGTCCCATTAATTGCACAATTTAAAATTGTCCAGCCCTGAAAACCTTTTAAGTACAACATTTATTAAATCTACTCTTAAAAAGAAATTGTATAAACCTTACTATTATAATTCTTGTATAGCAACGCGATTTGCCTAATTAAATATTTAGCTGTCTTGAAATATGTCTTATTATAACAATTTAAAATTGTCTAGAAATAAGAAAGGTTTTTATATAATTCAAACTTGAAAATGTTTTAAATATACAATTTTTCAAATCTCTCTTTAAAAGTCATATCATAAACTTTACTTTCACAATTTTTGCATAGCTATCATAATTATTTGAACGCGTATTTCAACTTGTAGCAAGTATATTATTTATTTATGTTTGTTCCCCCAATTATGCTTCACTTTAGAGTTTATCACATGCTCCAGTATTATCTACCTACGTAATTCACACACCCACTCTAAAAATGTTGAAAGTCCAGGGTTTGTGTGGCATGGCTGACAATGACCAGTTTTTTTGGTAGCTGCGGCTGAATGCTTGTCATGATGTGCTAATTATTACAGAAAAGTGCAGCCAAATGCCTTTTAGCACTTAACGTTGACTGGACCCACTCCCCTTAACTTCATCTTACCTTGACAAATGCCATCGAACAACAAGAGCAACAAGACACTTTGTGGCCCAGGTGCTAAAAACACCTATGCAAACAGAAACCGAAACTCGACTTCAAGCCAAGGCAGAGGCCTATACTATTGGAACTTACCACTTTTGAAGGTGGCACTCTCATCTGCATAGCCTCTATGTGTAAATAGACACACACAAACATATATATGTACATATATATATATGGATTTTGACTTGGGTTTTTTTTGGGGGGGGCCCACACACAAATTTCATTGGAATTAAACGCTTAGATACTGCAACGCCTGCGATGACTCGCAATGGGGGCGCGGCGCAGCACATGTGGCAAGCGTGACTAAAGTTAGAAAAGAAAAAAAAAAACATGATAATAATTACACAAAAAGACATAACACACTTTATTCAAACATTAAACATTAGACAAAGTTATGTGGGCAAGCAGCTAAAGTGCAGCCACACCGTTGGAGGCTGCAACAACAACAATCTCCAAGCCCCCACCCCTCTTGGGAAAGCTGATGTCTTCTCACGCATATAGAAAATTAGCACTGAAGAAGAAAACTGAAGCTTAAGTCACGCTGCAATTGTTGCCCCGCTCGAAGAGTCGAGTCTGTGGAGTGTATCTATCCGCAACGTATAATTACACGCATCCAAGTTACTTGAAAACTAACATTTATTGCATGCCTAATTATGATTGATACGGGAGAGCACAAAATGTGTTGCTTTCGACTAAAGACATACCCGGGACATAGTATAAATATATTTTACCCACGCTTCAGATAATATCTTAATTGTATAAATGCAAAGCATATTTCTTCTTCACTTGTTTGGTTTTCATGAAAGAATTCAATAATTGAACAGAATATTTTATTATTACTCATATCTTTAAAGAAATATTTCTTTATTCAGTCAAAAACATATATAAAAACCATAAAATTTGTATAATTTTCAGGTGGATTTTAATTTTTGTGCAATTTTCGAACTATGTTAAATTTTCTCCAACTGAGTTGTGTAAATCTTCAAGATATTTTAGTTTTAGACTGAAACTTCAGCCAACAGTTTGTATACCTTCCCCAAATACCCCATGGCTGCGGATATGAGAACAACATCCACAACAACAAGAGTTGTTGGATTTGGCGCCATTGTTTTTAGTTGTAGCAAGTTGTAGTTATGTATGCCTCAAGCGGCGTTTTCCATTTTGTGCCCATTTCGCCTTGCTCTCATTGTTCTGCGTGTGGCTGTTGTGCGTGTGTGTGTGTGTGTGAAGCGACTTATCAAATGTATCTTTTTCAACAACTGACAACTTCTGAGGCTGCACACTGTGCCACTTACATGGTTGGGCTTACGGGTTAAAAGGAAATGTGATGCAACAAAGCGTGCGGCTATGGGAACTAGCAGTAACAGCTACTGAATGTGTGCAATAGACATGTATGTACATGTTTGTGTATCTGTATCTACAGCGTTTGATAGCCTCGCGCTAATTTCAAGCTAAGATTACAACAACAACAACAACAACAACAAAAACAGAAGACAGAAAACTGGGGCTGCCTGTTGCAATTACCGGATATGCGCAGTTCTTGATAAACTACACAGCGTACATAATACATGCCGCATACCGCATAGCACATACAACATACAAAATACATATCACATACAACATACAACATACCACATACATATTTGTATTTTATGCCCTATCGTAAAGTTTTTTGGGACTTTTGCCTAATTGCTGTGTGGCATTTCGAGCGTACGACATTTGATAGGCTTGAGGGTAGCATTGACCCATTATTGTGTCATATTTGCCTGGCATGGTGTAAACAACAACAATTTTAAGGCTGCTTCTTTAGTTCAAAGTTCGTTTCCCCTCAGTAAGCCCAAGACAAGCACATCGTTTGTTAACGCTTACAAAAGAGGCTTACGATGTCTGTCTGATCGATATCAAGATACAGCACACTCCATCATTTACTACAGTGCTCACTGGGATAGAGACCTTTTTAGATTTTATAAGTGCCTCGAATTTAAAAATATTATTAATATTGCAATGTTTTATACATATAATTTAAATAATATGCAACTCTTTGATAAATACACTTTTCGTTCAGGAGTTGAATTAAAGTTTTATTTACATTATTCATAAAAATAAATATAATTGAGTTTCATAAAAAAAAACTATGAATGAAATCATACTTTTCGAGCATGCAAATAAAATTCAATAAATAATCGTTGTAAGAATCATTCTCGCATACTTTATACAAGCTCAAAATCGTTTACTTTTCACATAAACTTCAGTTAGGAGTCTTCAGCAGCTAGAATAATGTGTGAAGTGTGCTCATTATTGTGTTATTACTGTACTAGTAGACACAATGAGCGAGCTCTTTACCCAGGAGCTGCCTCTTGCAATTGCTTTGTAAGTTTGGCTCCCTTTTCCACTTGGCTGTCATAAATGCGCCATTAGAGCTAACAACGTATTTTCAAACTTCACTTAGACAACGCACCCACCACGTCCACCCACAAATCTCTGAACCCACCCCTCTACCCCTTGTCGCATTCAGTGCACACATAACGCACACACAAAGAAATGAAATGCCATTTTATGCATTTCAAGTGCGTCGCCGTCTGTGCACTATCTCACATCTAAGTATCTGAATGCGCTTGTGTTTGTGTTTGTATCTTTGTATCTTTGTATCTTTGTCTGTGGCTTGTGCCCGGGCGCATCCCGCCCCCCATCCTTGTGCCTGTCTGTCCGTGTGTGAGTGAAGTGTCAATTCCATCATGAACCAAAGTGGCGCACATATCGCATAACGTTTTCACACACAAAAGGGGCGACAATCCAAATCATAAGAGAAAAATTATTGACAATTTCTCAAAAACCAAAACGAAAATAAATATGAAAAAAAAAAATGGCAGCACGTCAACAGTATTTAATCGAATTCCACATACACTAACAGGCCATTAAATTGCGCATTGCAAGCATTTAAAGTGTAATAATTTTGCACATAAAAATTAAAAGGCAACTCAACAACAGTCGACATCTTTGATATTTGCCAACATTATTGTGCGCTTAACAATGGTGTGTTGTCCTAATATATATGTAAATTTACCTAATAAAAATAATGTGCACTTTATTTGTCACACACGCAATTCACACAAAATAAAATCTTATAATGCATTATTTTTATCGACGTTGAGATTTGCGCTTTCCAAATGCAAACAGCAACAGCTGTTTTTCTTCACTCATAATTTCGAAAGCAGCTGTTTTGCAAAGCTTGCAAGTCGTAAAAAAAACTGTTATAGATCTTTGTTAAAAAAAAACTTAGAACAATGTTTTTAAGTAGTTATTCAGATGTTACACTAATTAAAATTTTGCACGAATCAAGCAGGGTCTCAATAACATTACTATAACAATAGCAAAAGCTGTACAGCTCTGCTCCTGTTCTTTCTGCTGTTGCTACAACTACAGATAGAACTATTGATTTGAGAGCAGATCAATCTTTGTATAGCTCTTACTGCTAAGGAGTAATATCTGAATGCCACTCGTTAGGTAATAAATCATAAACTTACTTATTTTTACAGATTATAGCAAGCCCTTTTCATTAATCTAGTGATGTAAATTTGTAAAATTAAAATCAGTTCCCTTTTCCATAGTTTTTACCTTTCAAAAGATAATCGATCAGCGCAAAATTAATCGATAGCCGCCAACAATTAATTGTTTCTCCTTATTAGCCTGGCTGCTGCCAGCGTCTTGATAAACTCAAAGTAACTCCAAGCTAGTGTATACAAAGTGAGCACAACGAATGCTTCAAATAGACGTCTGTCTTCTCAGCATTTTGACAGCAAACACGCTGCACGCAGTTGCAGATGCAGATGCAGATGCAGAGTCAGAGTCAGAAAAGCAGTGCCTCATTCGAGAGATGCAGATACAATGCGAACACTACGGCTACGGATTCAATTTGGGTGTGACAATTGCAGACGCGACGCCATAATGATGAATACCTTTTTAATGAGCAGCTGACATATGAATATGTATGTGAATACATTAAAGGAGAAGGGGTGGCTGGAATGTCAACCCAGCCAAGCAATTTATTATCGTCGGCATTCAGTCTGGGCTGAAGCAGCCAAATTAAGCGAGGGTATTATTACATTTTGTATATGTATTTCAATCGTAAATTGTTCAACTTTGACGCGTGGAATGACCCTAACCTACCCAAATAGTTGCTCAGTTTTGTTAGCTTTATTACCCTCTGACATGCAAAGTGCGTTTTTGAAATGCCAACGATATACACATTTACACGTACAATATGTGTGTGCACACACTCTGTATAGAATTTTCATTATTGCCTGGTTTTTTTATTTTTTATTTTGTAGCAGTTTCGTACTTGTTTCCTAATTAAAAGTTTGCCCTTAACGTTGGGCTTAAACGCAAACTTGTTCTTGGCCAAAACACGCCCAGTTACCGACCCGTCAAGAGGCTCTACCCAAAAAAAAGAAACTTTTTGGGGCACTGACGCGGTTTACAACCAGCAACAGCAACTCCTACAGTGGTGCCTCAAAATTGAGAACGTTTTGGTGTCACAGATGACACTTATTAACTAGAGAAAGTTATACAGTAAAAATGTATTTTTATATTGTGTAATTTTTTAAAATTTTCCAATTTCTACAGTCGAATTTTATTTGAAAATTGCACTCTGTAGATAAGTCCAGCTAATATAATAATTTTCCGTATAACGAATAAAAATTACTGTTTATATATTGCCGTGCTTTAAAATGATTCATTTGATTTTCTTAAAATTTATAATTCGCAAATAGTTCTAGGAGTAGGAAATATATCTTAAAATGTTATTAAAATGTCAAATTTTAAAATTGGTTTTTTCGACTCTCAAAAAATGTATTTGCAAGTGTTCGAAAACAGCGAAGAGCAATTAAAAATAAAAAAGATAATTATGCATTCTGAACAATTTTCGAGTGTGCACTGTATTATGGTATTTTTTCCCCCCAACAGTTTGTTGATAAGTTGAATTTATATGGGTGTGAGTTTATGGCAGGTGGACGTCACACACATATACAAATACATATACAAATACATATATAAAAGGCGAATTTATACAACAATAGACTGTGAGCGCGTTATCTATTTGAGTGCGGAAATGGCATATTGAGGCAGTGTTTATGGGTCATCAGGGTGCTGGCCGAGTTAGGCGAGTCCCCAGTGCCTACTTTGTTCGCTATGTTAAAAAAAGAAATAATTAGCATAGCAATGTGTCCTTGAAGGCATCCAACTGTTAACTGATAGCGACTGATAAGTGATACTGATGTTGCCTTTCCGCTTTCAAAGCGTCGCCTTTGGCACAATGCCAAGCGACGACAACGAACAACAAATCTGCATGCAACGTCTGTGACGCGTCGGCGCGAATGTGGCATGCAAATAACTTTCTAAACTGATGGCTGCACCTTGACGGCTTCCTTTCATATACATACACACACTGTAAATATATGCAGACATATGTGTATATAAATACATGTGTACACTTGGAGAAAAATGCTGTTACAAATTGTTGAAGTACAGCGGAGATTGGCCTGAATATTTCAAGTAAAATTTACGCTTGCCTGCATTTTAAAACAGTTGCGAAATACTAATAACAAGCAACTTTCTTACTTAAATTAAGTGGCAAACGTTATTTAAATTAAGCTAACTATGTTGAAATTACGAGATGTTATCAGAACTGATTTCATAATACTTAAAATAAGCAAAATATATCTCACTTTGAATTCTCAAGTTCTTGGTTTAAGAAATATGTTTGCCTGCTTTAAGAACTGTTTTAGAATGAGAACAATCTTCTCTAATTTTATCCAAGAAAATATCATTTTTATCTCTGCTTAGGACTTGGCACATTTAACGTTCTCTCAACGTTTCTCGCTCTCGTTCTTTTTTTCTGAGTGTATGCATATAATCGACGAGAATGAGGTGGGCTTGGCCTGCGAGTTGTAGTCAATCAGTTGAGTTTTTGAAGTGTTTGGCCAGGTAAACACAAAGTGTCCACTTGACTTCCGTTTTGCTGATTGCTTCATATGATGTGGTGCGCCTTTGCTCGATTCCCCGGAATCGCAACTCTACTCAACTCCAAAACGTGACATGTGGCTGACGTTCCAGCGTTCGATGTTTGCAATAGTTTCTATTGCCATTATATTTACTGTTTTTCTTCTTTTCTGCGGTTTAATTCAGGCATTTTGATATTTACATGGCTAGTACTCCCTTGTTGCTGTTTTTCTATTTGCATAAATATTTACACAAAATGCCAACGGCAAACATTTCAATGTGTCATTGGGCTCTACTCGAATGTCAATTGCCAGATTGCACGATAGTTAGTCAGCCAATAAAGTTCACATGAACATATCAGATTCAAGTGGGTAACAATTTCTCGTTACAATTGCAATTGTTGGTGAGATCCCATTACGATCAGCCAGCCAACAACCATCGACGTCGCACTCAATTATATGAATGTAAATCTTGTAGAAGCCTATCTTGTTGGATTTCCTGTTCGTCGTCATCGATCGACGCAAGCCGCAGCACAATTATGTGATTGTTATCGGATCGCTTTTTGTATATATGTACACCATTTTTACCCATAGTAAATCTTTCTTTTTTCTTCCGCTGTCTTATTATTTGTTGTTTTTTTTTTTTTTTTTGGTTGGCGCTCATTTTGTCAAATTATGCAAATTTCAAGTGTGGGCTTCAAAATCAGTTATGGGCAAGAGAGGAGAGTGGATGTGGATGTGGAAGTGGAAGTGGGAGGCAGAGAGCGAAAGAGATGCCCCATACAGATTTGGGTCATTGATATAGCTTCGATGTGAGCATCAAGTCAACACATTGTCAGCGACAAAAGGAGTGTTGAAAATGAGATGCAACCCAAAATAGCAATCAACAACACACTACTCAAATTTCTCATTACATTAATCACACCCACAGGGCTTCAGTTGGCCGAATACAATGAGAACAAGAAACCAATAATGGTGTTCTATTGGCAATTGCCCGACTACAAGATACTCTCTATATACATTCGCAGCTAATTAAAAAGTCTTTCTTCTTTTAATTAATAAATAACTATTTTAAGAATTTTTCCACAGCTGAAAAAGTTGTTTGTCTAGTTGAGATATCGATGAAAAAAAAAACAAATTAACTTGATCTAAATTTGACATATGTAATTATCCAGTCCAAATCTTCATTCTCAGCAAAAGTATAATAGGAGACTTGGCTAGCTGGAGCAGAAAAGGTTTTTATTCTAGTAACCGATAAAAAAAACTATATATAAGCCACTTCTACACCTAAATTCCATGTGCTAGCTTAAATAGCCTTGCTAATTTATTCTTAGCAAAAGTATAATGAGAAACTTAGCTGCAGCTGAAAGGCCAATTTAATGAAAGGGCCTTGACGCTGCTGCTGCTGCTGCTGGAGCTGCTGGAGCTTTTAGGCCAACAGTCAACTGCCAACTGCAGATGCATCCTTTTTGGCTTGTTTAACTTTGCTTCACACTTTTGTGCACGCAGTAAACGGAGAGCCCATTTGAATTGTAAACAGACTTGGACACGCCTATTTGGGTTATGCTGCTGACTTTGCAGTTGTTGTTGCTGTTGTTGCTGCATGGAGTATTAAATGCATGTGCATGTGCTGTAGTTGTTGTAGCTGTTGTTGTTGTTATTGTTGTTGTTGTTTTGTGTCGGGTTTTGTTTCAAGTCTGCAAAAATGGGTTACTGCCGGGGCCCTTTAGAATGTGCAACGGCGCGTTGCAGCGCGGATTTATTATAACGGAAGCAAAGCCCGTTCGCTCATGAATAAATTAACAATTGCTGGCAAATTTGCATACACATACATGTGCCCCGAACTGTATGCCTCTTTGCTATATTGTTCAATTACCATAAAAGGCCAATACTCGTGCACCATTTAATCGATCTTTAGCCGCTTAAATGATGCAATTCACAAATCACAAAAACAATTCCCCAACGGGTTAGACACAGTAGCGAACGCTTTGCCGGGTCACATGCCACACAGTGTGTTTTGTTTTTTCTTTTTTTTTTTGCTTGCCTCAGGATGCTGTTGGTTTTAAATCTCTTATGTGTCCACATCTACGTTCATGTCTCTGCCTGTCTGTCTGTAAGTCCATGCATCCATGCATCTATGCATCTGCGTGTGGTCAGTGGCCGTTGGAGCGCCCACGCCCTCTTTCTAGCAGGGGCACCCACAAGCATACTGCAAACAAGCCACGAGTGTGCGGTCTGAGAGTGCTCGACTAAGTGAACACCCTGTCAGCAAGTCTAAAGTGATCAAATTTCTGATGTTGTTTTATGATTCCATTTCGTCTGCACTTAAGTAATTTAACATTCGAATTACTCATGGGCTTGTTATATTATTGTTGATAGAGGTTTATACCCTCATAGAAAATGATTTATCTATTGTTGTCTATTTTTAATGATTATAGCTATATCCTAGTCAAGTCCTAGTCAAGTTAAGCTGTGTTTTAAGCTGCGTTCTTAAAATCGAACTGAAATTTAGAAAAACAACCTAAAATTAAAAAGAAATGGTTTCTAAATGTAAGAAAAAGAATTGCTTAAATTAGTACGACCTTTTTTCGATTTTCCAGAAATATGTTTCTTATTAATAGAAAACAATGAATGAATGACTGCCAAGCGTTTTCTTGTTTCTTGTTTCTGGGACAAATCACATTTCAGACTATAGTGTACAATTAAATATTGATCTAAATGTGAACCCTTCAAATGCTGTATATTAACAGGGTATCAGAACTGCATACTATCCCGTCTGGCTGCCTGGCTGCATTGGCTGAGAGTTGGACACTTGGTTAGTTGGACGACAGTTGGAGTAACGTTGGGCGTTTTCAAGCTTCGATTTTCAATATGCATGACATGAG
The DNA here is from genome assembly GCA_035042305.1 of Drosophila glabriapex. Lineage (NCBI taxonomy): Eukaryota > Metazoa > Arthropoda > Insecta > Diptera > Drosophilidae > Drosophila > Drosophila glabriapex. The sequence goes on from JAWNLN010000046.1 coordinate 20,131,254, forward strand.
GCGGGGACGGGGGCAGAGACAGGGGCGGGGGCGGTGGCGGGGGCGAGGTCGGCGGCGGTGGATGTGGCAGCTTTCGAATAGCAGTCGAAAATTATTGCAGAACTGTAAATTATTTGCACTGTCGACCTCATTGTCAGCGCTTTAAATATTTAAACACTCTCGCACACACACAAACAATCCACACACACACACACACACACACACACACACACACACTTACGTGCATTCTGTATGGGCGTTTTTGGGCAGCTTTTCATGGCAGTCGAATTAATTCAACGCGTTTTATGTAAATTATACATTTTGTTTGGGTGTAAATACTTCAAAATAGCCAGTAATTATGTATTAGTGTATGTGTGTGTGTGTGTGTGTGTGTGTGTGTATTGATGGGACTACACACAAATTTAATGCAAGTTTTAATTAGTCGACAGCAGTAATAAAGATTTAAATATAAATGCTTTAATAATGCAGCATTAAATCTAGACTTTTATATATTGACTGGTTAAGCTAGTTAAGATTTACATATGAAAGCATGCATCGTTAAACATTTCTATAGACTTTTTATACCCCTGTAAAGTGTATTTACATTTAGTGTCGCATGTGTGTGATATAACCGCAGACACATGTGAGAATTTCTGATACAATAGTTATATGCACAACTGTGGAATATTTACTTAAAAACTAAATCTCAAACTGGAATCATTAAAAGCATATTTGTATAAAACGAATCTTTTAAATATGTGTGTAAATCGAAAATTTTTTGTATTAAACAAAAAGACGTGTTCTAAACTTACGAAAAATAATACTTTAAGCTCAGGAAAAAAGTAAATGTGGGCAGATTAATTCCTGTCTAGAAGGGTATGGAATCTTCGGCTAAAGACAACCGTTCTTTTGATTGGAAAATTTAATTGGACAATTAACTTTTTGGGTCATTTGCTTTTTTACATTGAACTTATCTTGAGAGTTATATTAGCCAAGTGCCATAAACAGTTAAAAAACCACTTGGTATTTATACATATATATATATGGTGTATCTATATACAACAATGCGGCTTAAATGAACAACCCCCAATTACTGCTGAAGCCACAACGTAATTACATTTCATAAATCGCTGTTAAGGGTCGCAGTTCAGCCTCAGATCGGTCAGTTGAGAAGTAAGCGCCTTATGCGGCTTATTTGTAGTCATTTAAAAGAAAAAAAGAAAAGAAATTGCCATTAAATGCAAACTGAAAGTGCTTCCAGCTACTTTTTTCTTATATTATTTTGCTTCATTCTCTCTCGCTTCGCTCTCTGTGCAATATTTATTTTTATGCCAACTGCACTGCCCATTGATAAGCGCCGGACACAGAAAGGCGTTGGTGGAGTGTAGGGCAGGAAGTGGGGAGGGGCTGGGACGCCAACAGCGAAAATTTATGGTCGTCACATAAAACGCATAATCAGTAAACGAATGTGCCACAGAAGAGTGCCGGATTAACCGAATGACCAAGCCGAGGAAAGAGGAACAACTGACAGCTACTCCTCCTCCTCCTCCTCCCTTGAACCTTTACTCCGCCCACTTTTGAAGTTGAAATTATTGCGCGCTTGACGAATGTGCAACATTCAACGATAACAGCAGCAAGCTGAAATATATATAGTTCCATATATTTATTCCATATATCTGTGCTTGTTTGCATACTTATGTGTGTCAGTGTATGTGGCATGCTACCCTTACCAAATGACGAATTTAAGGCATATTAATTTTGTTTGGGGTGTCATCTTTATTAGCCACTTATATTTTAAATAAAAACATTTTGCTTGATAGCGACTGCAATACATTTCTCGAGCGATTACACCACTTTTCCTAAAAGACCTCGGACTGCTAATGATTCACCAATTTAGCATAATCCATTCATAAAACCCATAGTAACTTCCAGCAAAAGATTCAAAATTTATTAATAAATAATAAAAAAAAAATAAAATTTAATTGTATATTTTCAATATAAAATCCAATATTTGTTATAAAAGAATAGTATTTATTCTTTACTTTAACTTTAATCAACCCAAAACTAGAACCAAGTGCGGATGTGCAAGAGTCAAGCATGCTCTTTCAGCATTATACAGATACACATATGTGTGTGCACACACACAAACACACACACACACACATCATTATAATAGTGTATGCGTAGTGTGTGCACTCTTTATTGTTTATGTGCCAACGGAAGCAAAGTTGATGGGAATGCAAATGCTTTGGCTGTTGTCTGCCTCCAGGAGCGGAGTGGAGTGCCGGGGACTGACTGCACCTTAATAGGAACAACCAAACGAACCGCTCCGTGCCCGGAGATTGAGTGTGAGTCACGGCTGCTAAATTAGATTCCTGAAGTGCAATGTCTGCACTATGCACCTAGCAAGACGTACGCTATTTCACTGTCAATTGATTAAACGACAGAGGGGTGGATAGCGGGTATTGGTGGGGGGTTGAGGTAGGATGGGAATATATAAGTTGCATATGCAATGTGTCGTTCAGTTTAGTTGGCTTTTAATTAAAGCACTGAAATGCCATTAGTTGGCCTTTTTGACTTTAGCGTTGATGAGGCAGCATTGATGCCGCCGCACTAATTAAGTTTGCCACAAATGTGTGGCGCGGCAGGCAGCACATGATGAGTCACGAAAGCAAAGTCCAGTTGATAATTGGCTAGCTTGATAACAGTTAAATTGATTTTGATTGCTTTATTTGATGATCATAAATCAAAGGCGCATAGAAATTCTGCACTAGGCACGTGGGCAGCATCATCAGCATTTTAGAAGCAAAGTGAGTAAACAAAAACTGGACGCGAGGCAACGTTTTTGACCACTACCCACTTGGTCACTGCGTAGCTACACTGAAAAAAAGAAAATAAACAAAGCAATATAACTAAACATAAACATATATAAAAATAAATATAAATGCGTGTTCCAATTTTGATAACGAAAAAGCATTCAGTTTTTGGCGGGAGGCCAATTTTTTGGTATAAGCCGAAACGGAAAAGATTACAAAAATTGGAGCACTCCTTATAATCTGCGGCTCAGTTTTAAATAATTGAATTAATTAAGTCAATTTGTCCAAGCCCAAATTTTATAGAATAGCAATTCTTTTTCTAAGTCAAAATTATCACTATTATTTCAAAATTATTTTTAAAATGGCTTAGTTGTAATAAATTCTTAGAACTTCTTATCAGAAAATCTTATTTATCGCAGTGATTTATTATTTTTCTTAGTGTAGCAAGTGCAACTGCAACTATCCGGACAGCCGGACACGAAACGAAACGAAGCATTTTGTGCGATTTGCTTGTACGATTTTTCAACTGTCCATTTATTTGACTCTAGTTTGCAGCGGTGGCCGCTAAAGAGAGTTGAGCGTTAGAGTTGGCCAAAAACTGGATTGCCAGGCAGTTGGTGTAACATGTGGCTTGGCTTGAGTGCACGCAGCCAACTCGAAGGCACAATTTGGCCACAATCGTTGAAGCTGGAGTTAGCTGTGGCTTGTGTGTGCTGTGTGCTGTTGCCCACTCGAATGCCTTCAAGTGCCAATTTTATCAAATTATTTGCACTTAACTCGCAAATTCAATTTGAAAATAACGAGCAAATTGTTGTTGCTGTTGCAGTTTGCCGTTTGCCGTTTGCCGTTTGCCGTTTGCCGTTGTTAGCAATCGGGTTATGGCCGACATGTGCGCACGCTATAACCACTGTCCACAGTTTGCGTCTGACGTGCAAACTAGTGCAAGCTAAGGATATATGTATTATCTATGCACGCATATTCCTTGCGCCTGTCAGGGCATTTCGCAGGTGCTCTGGCCATAATCGATATCTTTGTCAGCTAGTTGGCAATATTGGGTCACGTCAACTCTGCTGCAGGGTGGCAACGCTGTCAACTCTTATTGGGCCACAGCCAAAGGCACAGTGGTATTCTCTGATTTCACACCACAGCTCACAACTCGCACTGCAGTTCAGACTCAGATTATTTGCAGGTGCAATAATCGTTATCTTGTTGGCAAGCCTTACGTTCTTATTGAAACACAGGCACACTGGTATTAAGTTCTCAATTTCTTATTATTGTTGTTGTTTTCTTAACATCGAACTGCATTCATACCCAACTTTTATGCATAGTTGCAATTTATGAAATTGTGGGTGATAATATCAAAGAATATTCAAAATATTCTTCAGCTAGGTAGAATTTCTTTCATTTTCGAAATTATATTTTTGTTAATTTTATTTATATATTTGAGTGACATCCCGCTGATTTACACAGTCTCTAAAGTAGACAAAATGTCGATATGCATTTCTACTTTTTATAACTATTTTCTATTTCTAATAAATGTCTAAAAAATAAATAAATATCCTTTTTAAGACATTTATTTTCGAATATTTAGAATTTATTTCTAAACAGAAGAACTGCTTAGAGATTTTAGGGATATTTTCCAATTTGAGATGATTTTTTTTAGAGTGTACGCTCACTTTGCTGTTACTCGTCTCCTGCAACGTTAAAATTCTCAACCATTAAACTTTGTTTGTTTTTTTGTTAGCACATACATATTAAACTATTTGCACCCAGTTAGTTGATTAAACTATTTGCACCCAGCTAGTTTTCAATTTCATCAGAACTTTTGTATACTTATGAAGCAGTGTGCAGCGCATTTTGATAGTATTATTGACTGTGTGTGTGTGTGTCTGTGTGTGTATTAAGTTGTGCCTCAATTGTGGCACTTGGAGATTTGTGTGTATTGCAACACTTCGCTCCAGATTAGCGGCTACGAAGCTTTGTCGCTTTGGCCAGCTGGGCCAGCTAAGGCAATACAATAATTTTGACACTTCTTGGGGGTGCCCGGTGCCGATTATGGGCATTGGGAAATACTTCAGCAATGTAGCTTTACGCGATAGCTGATACGATCTTCAGCCCACACGATCTACGCTTTTTTGAAACTTGTCGAGCCAGTTTTCACTGCAGACACAGCGGCTGCAGTTTTTGGTTGTGACAAAAAATTAAATGTATATGAGCTTGTTGAAGGCTGTTGCTGTTTGTCATTAATCAAACGCAATATTTTCTTTTCTATTTTTTGTTTTGCAGACAAAACGAGAAGGATGGCGATGAGGATGACAAGGACGATGTGCATGATATAATGCCGCCGGCAAACTATATACAAATCTCACAGGGCAAAATACAGTTGGTGCATCAGGCGCGCTCGCTGGAGAACGAGCCAACGCTGACCTTGGAACGTGCCGGCGATAAGGTGAGTACAGCAGTAGATAAACTCTTCGTTACCCCTAGAAGACAAAGACCCCTCTTGGTGCTGGTTCACCTTCGCTTGCTTGGGTAAACACATAGTGCTTTGGTAGCAGACCCAATCCAATTATACAGATATTATTAGAGTAGCCCATAAACCCCACCACACCATTGCCATTTTTATAAAGCCCCCTCAAACTAAAACTCACACAGCTGTAGCTTGACCCAATTTTAAGCCACTTTCCCGCACCCGAAGGGAAATACAAAAAAGCGCAGGTTTTTCGCGTGTCGTGTGAGAAAAATTTGGCATGCAAAAAGCCTGTGAAACAAACACCTCTTGAACCCCACACAGTCGAGGCTTCGGAGGAGAACCACTTGAACTCGTTAACGAGTGCCATTCAAAACACATCACGCCAGCGGCCCAGAGATTGATGAACTCCCCGTCCTGAAATTAAATGAAGCCAATGAATGCACTCTTCACATGCAGTTACAATCCACTGCTAAAGTTTCAACCTGAATCGCGATCTTCTTCGCGAAAGTTTTTAAACTGCGGCGCGTCTATCTCTTTCATGTGTCTGACTAATAAATCTTGTGAGAATGCTTCTGAGATAATCCATCTGAATGGAGTAAGAATTTAAGGTGGAAATTATGTATATGCATTTTGATTTGATCTTTACATTGATACCATTGTAACAATTTTAACTTTTACTAATAGAGCTGTGGGGTTCTGTGATCTCTGTATTTGAAGATACTCTAACTGAGTTTATTTATAAGCAATCAATTACTTTAAATGCTGTGGTTTTTTTTTTGAGAATGTTTATTAGTTTTAGGTACTTACGGTAATGTTTATTGCTGTCATTCTTCGTATTTTTCATTGATTTTTGGCTTATTATTTCATCTTTGAAAGATTAATTTTAATCCAAATTTTAAGTGATCTTTAATCTTCTAATTGGCTTATAATATTTCTGAATCTTTGGAAACTAAAACTGATTGATGATTTGACTGATGACTGATTTCGCTGAGAGTGCCAACTGTGCTTTGGATGTTTAAGATTATTAATATGCCACTGGCTTGACTTGGTATCTTTTATATATTTGTATTAAACCTAGGCCTAAACGTTCTTAAGTGTAAGTAACACCATTTTACGTCTAACTTCCATCTACGTCTAACTTTAATAAATTTGAATAACTTTACATCATAATATCAAAATGAGACGTATTCCTCCGGCGATATTGGAGAACTATTACTCAATCATTGAAGATCGTAAATCAAACAGTTTAATGATGACATCCGAACCAATTATTATTTTGTATTGTTATGGTCTAAAACTTTAAATTAGCCATTATTGAATAGCAATAGCAGCTTAGGCCTTGAGCTCTATGAATGTTTGCTTTAATTTACATGTTTAACGTTTTCATAATTTAATATTTCATATTTTATTGAAGAATTCTTAAATAAGATAAAGCTCCTGGCTGGTGAAGGGGCAATGGCCATTAATTTATAATAATATTGTATGACTTTAATCTGGTTTTCCCCCGCTCGAAGTCTTCATTCAGAATCAGCACCGCAACATGCGTTGCATTCAAAACAATTCCCGCAATCGCTATTATGGCTTGAAGTTTTCGAGCTAGTTTTGTTTTGAGCTTAAACTCTACTCTGCACTTCCCATGCTAACTGGTGCTTGGACTGTGCTTGGTTTCTGCTAAGCATACCCATAAGTTGGACGAGCGTTCCATGGCCGTAGTCGCAGTCGTAGTCGTTACCACGCTGCTGGCTGCCGTTCACCGATCACGTTGCGACTTCCGTGACGCTTTAATAGCGCTAAGTATGGCGCAGGCGCGCAGCCAGTGGAGTCCACTTGATTTATGGGCAGCCAGTCAGCCAGTCAGCCAGCCACAAAGACACGTCCATTCTAAAGCCACATGGCCAAGGCCCGGCTCGGCTCGGCTCGGCTCGGCTCGACCCATAAGCAGCTGCAAATGAATCCGAGCTGCGCGCAAGAATCTTCTATGTAAATGCTTAGCAGTGAGATGCTGTAATGTTTCCCAGAAAATCTACCAGCCTCTTTCTTTTTATACACTTGTAAAGAATATTGGCACTTTTGTCGTCAAGCTTGTAACGCATTGAAGAATACTTTTCCGAAGAAATAGCACTCTTATCAAATTATAGCTTGAACAATGACTTTGGTGTTAGTTTGTTTATTTGAAGAGGTTTCCGTACATTTTTCGATTTTTTATTAATTGTATAAACATTCTGCTATTTTGTTTTTTCGCTTTGATTACATAGTGAATAATTTTAAATATTTTTTTCTTAAAAACCTCCAAAACCAAAAAACATTTTTGTTACGTGATGTTTTGAGTTATATTTTTTTATTTTCACATTCAGCAGCTGTGTTAATAAACTTCTAGGAATGAACTCCTCTTATAAGGATATTGTTGATATTTTTTCTTCCACTGCTATATATTCTTGATCATAAATACTACCAAGATAACCGAAATAAAGTCAGTAACTTCTAGTTTTAACATTTCTAACATTTTTTTGGAAATAATCATTAACAACAGAGGAACAATCGGTCAGTCTCTTAAACATGTAATGCAATTTAGATGTAAGTAGTTGGACTCCTATCTTAAAGGGTATATAAGCTTCTGAATGCCTAACTCTGCTGTATTCTCCGCTTCCCTCCCCCACCCTCTCCCACGGTCTATGTTTGTGTTGCAGTTGGAGGTTAATTGAAGCTTCTCCAAGCCAAGTGTGCAGCTGTTTTGGCTGACAGGCTTTTGAGGCGCAGACCGCACGACATGAGGGCAACAATGCGTGTATCGATTACCAAGCATCACTTTTCTCGGACCAAAGGAAAGAGGGGGACACCCACTCAATCACACACACACACACACACAAACACACACACAACAACTCTGGTGACTGCTCGCAAATTCGCTAAATGGCATCTTGATTATGCCGTCGCATATGTACAATAGACCTGCGGCTGCTGCTGCTGCTGTTGCAGCTGCTGCTTGCTGCTTGCTGGTTGCTGGTTGCTACTGCCTCCAGATGCTGCACTGCATCCTCGCCCTGTTGTTTTGTCATCGTCAGAATCCAGTCACGTTCTACGTCTGCGGTTGCAGTTGCAGTTGCCGTTGCAGTTCCATTTTGTGCGACGTCTGATTGAAAAAGTTCATTGAACGTTGTGCAATTTATGTGGCAACGTTTGCACTTCGTTCCCAGCCCCATCCTCAACTCCACCTCCCCCCTTTGTGTGTGTGTTTGTTTGTTTGTTTATTTCCCATCGGTTGGGCTCGCTTCGTATTTGGTTTCGGTTTCGCTTGCACTCAGCTGTTGCTGACGCTGTTGCAGTTGTAGTTGCAGTTGCACATGCGCAGCATACAGGAGTCGTTCTCGTCTTTGTCATGTATATGTTTCCATATAAATGTGTGTGTGTGAGTGTGTGTGTGTGTGAGTGTGTGCGTAGCAATAAAGTGAGTTATATATGAATGCATATTTCTAATACCCTGTAGCCATTAAAATCTTTAAAAATTTGTATAAAAATGTTATGCAGTTAAGCGCAGATTCCTTTGTGTGTATTTAAAATGAAATTTAACAAAATACTGAAAGCAAGATATTTTGTCCGACTTCTATTCTCTTATTCTCTTGTAATCATTTCGTATTTTCTGCACATCTTCGGATTCATTTAAATAATAAAGACGTCAAATATGGAATTCAGAGCACAAAATTCGTTTAAAAATGTTTTTTAATATTCTATGAAATGCAATTGAAATCTGAAACAATCTATATAAAGTGCTGCAGATATTTTTTCTGGGTATCTGCAAGTCATATATATTTCATTTTGTGGCTTTTCTTTTTGATATACATTCGAAATACGATGGAAGATGTAGTATATATGATTTATAGAGTTTACATAGAATGAAAATAATAAAATATCCGATTTTGGTTAGGGTATAAGTGAGTCGACTACCAACTTCCAACTTGTTATGTTCAGCAGATTATTACTAAGCATACACAGTTTGCGGATTCTAAATAGGTTAGACCCGCATTAGTATTTATCAAGCAGCACATTTATAACAAAGCGAACCCATTGCTCATGCGTGTATATATATATATATATATATATAGATGTAGATATATATATATAGAGGTGTAAATAAAAAATGGACTCCACTTAACCCACTCGGCGTCTGTGTAATTTCCTGCCACAAATCATGGCTCATTCTTTATAGCCAGGCTCCTTGTGAGTCTTAAGAGTATTACACACACACAGCTGCATTTACTTATGGCACTTATTAATTTGTTTAACACCAAAAGTGGCCAACAAAAACCACTTTGTCAATTACGCAAAAAATCTAAATATACATATGTCTCTATATGTAAAATATAAATATTAATTTTTCCATTATTGTTCTTTTTGTTTTTCGGGCTATAACCATATAATTTTTACAACTTCCCCAACTAATTTTTAGTGTTAAAGAAAAATGTTTTTACGATCCGCCAGATTGTCGGGTGTCTCTCCCCCTCTCTCTCTCTCTCTTTCTCTCTCTCACTGTTTTTTCTGTCGTTGTTTTTAGCATTTGTTTTTACGATTCCATTTAAATTTTGTCGAAGCAACTTTGTCAAGCGCCTGAGTCTAGACTAGGGTTAGTCAGCTGCCTATGTCACTAAAGTAAGAAGCATATATGCCCAGTACATATCTTTAACTCCAAGTCCAATTATGAAACTGTCATTCCCACTTCCTGCTTACCGCGCAACGCCCACGAGCCAACTTCGAGCCATATATGCAAGTATTTTTTTTATATGCGGATCCATTGTGCTTTTTAGTTGCTACCAACACCAAATTCATAGATCGACCGCCTCACAAAAGATCTGTTTTTTTAAGCTCTTTTACTGTTGTGGTGCTTGGTGCGGCAAGTGATTTCTTTGTTCGTGCCACAGTTTGTTGCATGCCACTCTTGAGTGAATTATTGGTCGTGCACACCTGCAACCAAATTGCTGCCAGGCCTCGCCCCCCCCCCTCTCCCCCCCCCTTCCACTCCCCCACCCACTCTCTCTCTCTCTCTCTCTATTCCTGCTCGCTCCTCGTTTGCATCGCGTGCGGATTAAGCAACTTTATTGTTGTGCATTTTGGTCAAATCAGAAAAGAAAAAGAGCAAAACCAGCTTAAATAAACTCACTGATTTGGTATTTGTGCACCTTGAAGCCATTTGAGCAATCACAAGCTCGTAAATTAATTTAAATCGCTTCACATTTCAGTCGGCACCTTTTTCAAGTCAAAACAGCGGTATTTTTTTCTTCTTTTTTGATATATTACAAAATATCTATTTATTTTTTCTCATGTTCCAATTAAAGCTAATGCTAGTTGACGTAGTAGTTAAATTAATGTACGTTATCTCAAGCTGGTGTCAATGAAATGTCGAAATCTGCTAACGTCTGATAAGTTAACAGCATTTTAATGACGAGTCGGCAAATGGTTATTTACATAGTTAATTTTCAGTTGCTGTTAGATAATATATATATTTATTTTAATATATATCTTATGCTGAAAGTTTGGCATTTAGCTTAATTAAATCTAATAAATAAAATATTTAAAAGTTAATTCCTCATAAGAATATATATTTTAGCTTTTTCTCATAAGAACAGAATTGAAAAGATTTCTTGATGCTGACAGTCTAAATTATTATATATTTTATGCCATACAAATCATTGTGTATTAAATCTAAGAAAATCTTTTATAAAACAATTTGAATAGATTTTTTGTTGCTGCTAGATTTTATAAAATATATTATATGCTGCAGTTTTTGGCATATTAAATGTATTAAATTATTTAATAAAGTATTTTTAGTATTTAAAAGTTAAGAATTGTATTAAATTATTTAAGAAAGTATTTTTAGTATTTAAAAGTTAAGAATTTGTATAGATTTGTGATAGGATATTGGCTTATATAATAACTCGATTTGTATTATTTTATGAGACTTAAAAGAGGAAAGGAAATATTAACTATTATAATAATATTAATTATTAAAAAATGAAAACGTTATATTGGATATATATTTACATATTTAAGCTTGATTTTAAAACTGCAAATATATATAAAGACATGTATTTAAAACTTATACTCTGTGTAGATATATTTCAAACAAATATAATCTTTGGTTATTGTTAACATCCGCTTATTACGCATACGCCGCCTTGGTTCCACTGGTCATTTATCAATACACACACTCACACACTCATACACCCACTTTAGCACATTCAGTTACATACTTATGCACCAACCGCTAAATAAAATGTAGCTTTCTGTTTTTGGAAGGGGAAGTGATTTGCTCAGTTATCGTAGCATTTTAGCCATTATTAGCTATTTTAGCCAAATGCATTTGTTCTTCAGTTTGCGTCTTTTCTTTTTGTTGTTTTTGCAGGCATTGTTGGAAAAGCGCTTGATTGAGGTTGAAGGCACTCTGCTGCGTTTGCAGGAGCAGTTCCACAAAGTGAGTATTCCCAAAATAAAGACCATGCCCCTGAACAATCAACACCCCCAAACACATCCGCCAAGCAGCCCTCACACAACGGATATTGTCAGCAATATACACATCTTTTGCATTTGGTGAAACCAAATTTTAATTTCCTGTGCGGTTACTGGACATTATATTTTTGGGGATGTCGAAAGGGTCAATTCTGCATTGGAGCATTATTTTCAAGTTTTGACCATGTGATGTCATTAATCGGATTGTTGGCATTTCGCTTGGGCTCGTTTGAGCTCTGTGGTTTATGTGGTCAACTGTGGGCTGGGGCATGCTTTGCATATGCCACACAGTCAGACGAACAACAATTGCTGGTAACAGCAAGGTCGACTCGGTTTGGGACCAGTAATTAAAACTTACAATCTTTAATTACATGCTGCCAAAAATTAAATTATCAAAACAAGGCAACTGACTCTTAACTACAATCTCTGGCTCTGAATTTGGGTCAGCCTCTTAATCTTTTGGTATTACCGCTGCCAAGTTGAGTTGTCGCTTACTTAAGCCTTGCTTTTATTGTATACTCTGTAGGCGTGGAAAATCTGTTCAAATTTATGATGAAATTGTGCAAATGTGCAGTAACAAATGTATTCAATTATTTTGCGTGAATATCGAACAAAAATTATGTGTTGAACTTTAAAAACGGTTTTTATTTAAATATATAATGATCTGTTCAGTTTGAAGCAAGTTTTGCTGGCGGAAAATTTTGAACTTTCGAATTTGTCAGAGAATATGAATTTCATGTTTCAAAATCTGGAACCAGGACCATTATTTATTCGGGTAAATTGTATTATTTGGCTTTAGCACATAAAAATACGAAATATATACGAATCTGAATTCGTTTGCTTTTTTAAATCACAGATCAAAGATTAAGTATTTTCTTTTCAATCCGTTTTTTGCTATTTTATTTTTATATGCTCCAATTTATTTTCTTTTTCTTAATGCTGTCATATGTATTATAGGATAAAGGGTAACTTCTAGTCTTGTACTCTAGATAATTTCTCTGATTTTTTTTTATGGGTCTAGAACGACTTGCTTAACACCTTTGTGCAGCATGAAACTCGAGAAAAAATCTCTATCTAAATGGCTCATCTTGAGGCATCTTCTTGTGTTGGTGGGGGGGTGGTTGGGTAGCTGTAGTTGCTGCTGCCAGTTTTATGGCCTAGGCATACGCATTTCCGGCTTTAGGTAATTGAATTTGATAACAGACTCGAAGAATTTGGCTACCCAACGTAGTAGCCAAAATAAATGGGCAACGAGTTAAACGCACAGCTGAGTTTATGGTGTGAAAAGGCGCAGCGTGTGGGCCAAACAGAAAAAAAAAGGAAAAAATGGGCTCAAAACATTACGGACGCTGTTGCTGCTGCTGCTGCTTCTGCTCCTGGCCAATGGATTTCCGCAACGAAATTGCTGACGCCCGGCCACAGGAAGCGGCGGAGACAAAAACTGGCAAGTAGCAATGCGAAGGCGAGGGCGAGGAAGGGGGCGGGTGCGGGGCGTGGCTCTTACTGCCTTGGCTAAATGTTCTATTCTCTGCTTTTTGGCCTGGCGCAAAAGCGCAAATTTACGAGCCTTGGCAATGGCCCACCCCCCGCCAGCTTTGCCCTGACTGCCTTGCGGCTTGCAGTTTGTCTGCTTCTCGCCCCAGCTCGTTATCGCTGCTCCAAGCTCTCAGCCTCTGCCTCTGCCTCTGCCTCTGCCACTGCCTCTGCCCCAGCCTCCGCCTCCGACTTTTGGGCTCATGCATGGGAATCCGATTACTTTCGCCGTATGCGCATTCTTCGTATTGTATGCCCTTGCAGTGGGTATTATGAAAATGCCAAGCATTTGAGTACACATCTCTTAGCCGAGAAAGCTATATACAAATATGTTCTGGATTAGCATCAACAGGCAGACCGACCAGTTTTAAAACTATATTAATTAAACTACATGTTTAATATAATGTTTATTTATTTTAGATTGATTTACTAAATAGATTGAATTACAATCGACGAAAAATAATATCTAATGTATTTTTTAAAATAATGCTGAATGTTTGAATATATAGATTAATTAAATAAAACAATTTTGTTCCAAACGTATTAGAACTTAATTATAAACCAAAGTGGCCATTATTAGACCTATTGTGCTATTTTTATATAAAGTAAATTATGCCCTATGGCTATCATAGAACCTGTAGCACAAATATTCAACTCTTGCTGAAAAAAATCAACATAATTTAAAATTTACTTGCTTTATTCGCATAAATATTAAACTCTTGTTCAAAAGGAAAACTAACCAAACTCAGCAGTTGCCAGCTTTTTTGACTTTTAACATATTGACAGCAACTTTTGAGCAACAGTCTAATATAATGAATGTATAATATAGCTTACCTGTTGTCTGCTAGAGCATCTCAACTTCGACACCCCCAAAAGAAGCAAATCTCTTCTTGTTTTTCTCCTTTTTTTTTGGTTCGACTTCGACATTTGGTGGTCGCATGAGATACATGAGCTACCGTTTCCTCGACGTCTGCTGCTCGACAATATTTCTGCACTTTATCTGTCTGTAAATAACGATTAACTATGTTTGCTGCCAAACTCCAGAGCAACCCGCCCCCTCCCCCTCCCCCTCCACCAACTTAACAGTGGCACTGTCCTTTGGTTTCACTTAGACGCTTTTGCCGCCTGCCTCTGGCCTGCTGCCTACTGACTGTGGCACGCCTGCTGGGTGTGTGCTTTATTGTTATTGGCATATCACTGGCTCGACAACAACAACAACAACAACAATAACATCATGCGAAGGAGGTGGTGGAGGAGTTGTAGCTTGTAGCAGCAATGACAAGTAAGCCCAAAAGTGTGAATGTTGCAAAACGTTGAGGCGCTGTAAGCGAAACCGAGACCGAAACCGAATCCAAGACATCTTTGGCTGCATGGCCATGTGGCATGCAATAAATGGCACGATTCAATGAATATCCATCTTATGATTCGCCATGCCTCCTTATCAGCATCATCTAATAATCGTCATCATCATCATCATCATCGTCATCGTCATCTGCTTCTAATTTGAGCAAGTTGCACAGTTTTCATATAGGGAGGGATTTCTGGGCACTTTGTGCGAGTACTCGCATTACTTCTATACGAAATGAAATGTAATTGATTCGCATCTGATTACAGCAAGTTGACTGCATACATACATATATAAATGTTTACATATATATTACTGCATATATATCTAATGCACATTATCAATTGACTGCACAAACCACAAACTGTTGGCCACAAACTCAAATTTGTTTCGATACAATAATGATTTATTGATTATTAATATTGTATTGCAAATTATACATTGATATTTTTCATTGATTGCAGAACTTGTTGGCCATTTAGAACTAGTCAATTCGGTCTGGAATTAAACATAATAAATTATATAAATAGGTACATCTAAATTATCTGAATAAAAAAGAATTGATTTATTTGCGTCATCTATATAACAATTTATGTTATCTTTGTTGAACAGTTTAAACTATTTATTTATATAATGTCGACAAAAATCAATCAAGAAGAAAAAATGCAATCTCAGCGGATATTTATACAACAACATTTAATAACTTAAGTCACTGTATAGATGTGTTAAAAATAAAAAATTTAAGTATTATGAATATAGCTTTAGTAATTACATAAGCGTAATCAAGAGTTTTTACAGTCAAAGCTTGAATTACGAATGGTTTCGGAGTGATATGACTAAGATACAAATATAGAACCAATATAAAAAGAGTTCTTAAATTGTTTGCACTTGTTCAACACATTTTTGAATGTGTTCTTAAATCGACGGGGTGTTACTTCCACTATGGTGAGGTTTGTAGATTTCTTAAAATACATAGTTATAAAAAAAAAGCAAAACCCATATAGAAAATCCACTTCAGCCCTAAAAATCGCTATAGCTTATATCTCCCGATAACTGGGAACCTTCTTCAATTGGTGAGAACATCTTCGCTCCACGCTCTGCTCCCAATAACCTAGAAATTTTGTAAGTATTTTCGAGGCACACCCAGCCACTGCCACCTCACCCACAGCCACAAAAAGGGTTCCTTGCCACCTGTTATCGACTGGTGTCCGAGTATTCCCACTTATTTTGAATTGCAAAGTAAGCTCACATGTCTAATCCCTGAGCTTAGTTCGACATAAATCTTTTCTTTTAGTTGCACAACATACAGATTTAAGTAATTGTATTGATTGGAGAACTGTCAATATATCTCGTTGCTTCTATGCTGACCTCAAACTTTGACCCGCAGCTGAGTTTCAAGTGATTTTTGCTCCTCCCATCGTTTTTGTGTTGTTGTTGTTGTTGCATTGAAAGCAAACGCATTGTGATCTCCATTGTTACTGGAGGAGATGCTCAGCTTGAGTTTGGTGTATCGTTTCCATAGACAACTTGCAAGTTTGCAGCTCCAGTCTTTGAGTTCGAGTCGAGTCGGCCACTTGATGTGGCACAGGCAGCTCAAGCTCTTTACCCTACTCAAATTGCTGACAGCTGCTGTTGGATTTGGCTATTTTGTTACAGCAGCTGATCCGGGACAGGGACAGGGGCAGGAACAGGGACAGGGACGGGGCATGGAGAACTGTGCATCAAAGTTGCCAAAGTGTTTCATGTGACATTTAATCCCTTCCGTACAATGGGCATGAATGAGTAGCGACATGGAAATCGCTCAAATATTTAGCTATGAATTCAGAAATGCTGCAACGGCACAAAGAAATATTTATATATATATATAAATTCAACAGCAGCAGCAAACAACACCCAAATGAGTGTCAAAAAAAGCGACTCGAATTTGTATGTTTGTATGTTTGTTTGTTTGTTTGCTGTTTACTTTTCATCAGTGATAAATCAACAAGCCGAGCAAGCGGAAAATGCAAACGACCCTTTTTCCCCCCTTTTAGCCCAGTGCCAAATATTGGCCATTTGCTAATGAAGGCGACTAAAGGATAAAAAATTTAAAAAAAAAGAAGAATATTAATCTTTGGCACAACAAACGCACATAGATACATTTCAACTTAGAACACCCAGAAAAAGAGAAGACTGAAGCTTTGAAAATTGTCATACTTTTGGCAGCAAATGGAATTAATCTTAATATTCATCAAGTATATTTATAAAACGGAATCTTTTTTTCTAAATACCCGGGTTTTTCCTTTCTTAATTCCATTGTACCTAATATGCTCAAATTTGCAAAAACTATGTATAATTTCCAGAGTGCATATATATATATCATATATCATATATCTATCCAGCTATCTTTTATATTTGTGTACATATCGCTGCACCTGTATATCTTTTAGGTTTCATCAAGATAACTCCTTAAATTCTTTCTGTTTGTTGACTTATTTAAATTTCCGTTAGAAGAATATATACACATAAATAATTGATGGGATCGGCGATATCTTCTACAATGCGTAACACACTTCGTGACAATATAATAATATATATAAGCCAAAATTTGTCAGCCAATTTATTGGATGTCATCTTAAAGCTGGCGATTTCAGCCTTGGACTTGTATTTTATGCTGTGGCACGCGTTGCAGCCACGCCTTCACTGACAGCATTGTGAGTTGGCAACATAACCAAGTTTCGACACCAGCACGTGCTCAATTTTTAATTCCAATGCAGCAAACGCCCCAAATCCCCACACCACACAAAAACCCCCATACTGCTGGCCAGTGCCCATTGAAATTCTGCGCCTTAATAAGCTCGGTTGCATTCAGCTTGGAGTGGAGAAGGAGAATTGAAAAGAATATCAAAATGTCAGTGTCAAGGCGACAGAATGACAGACTGAGCGACAGACCCGGGTCGCTGGGCGGGCACACTTGGGTTCACTTGGGTTCGCTCCCCAGCCCACCCCAACCAGAACTGATTGTCGACGTTGACTCGAGTGGCACTTGGTCGCCTGCAAGAGGAGCTTTCGTGTGGGGAGGAGACGCAAAGGAAGTCGCTACATGAGCACTTCTTATTACCAGCACAACATCGTCATGATGAGCAAGTTCATCAACAGCATCTTCACCATCGTCGCTACTTTGGAATTGCTAATAATTTTTTGTCACAAACGTTTTGATGGCTCACTCACTTGGAAATGAAAGCGCCGCCAGCGAACGACGACACTCACATCTACATCCCACAGCGAACATTCACATTCACATCCACATCGCATCTAAACTCCAGTAAAATCTTTCTGCTCAAGGCCAAAGCGGACGTCCCGTGGAGTGATTGAATGGTGGCGACTCAAGTCGACAACAACTTTAACAACGCGCTCCTTGCCCAATTAAATATTCTTAGTTCTTGCATGAAGAAGTGGGTAAGAGGGAGGCGGAGCGTGTCTAGAGACCCTAACAGAATGCACTTAACTGGCAATTAGTTGAAGACTAAATGTATTGTATAATTCAATTTTGAAAACAACTGTTGCTACATTAACTTAATTGAATGCGAATATCAGAGCAATGCAGAGAAGAAAAAATATTAAAAACATGAAATTTATCAATTTAAATAACAAATCAAACAGTGTTCAAAATTGTCTTTTGCGTTTTAATCGGTTTAGTGTTGTAAAAGCTACAATTGATATCTATATTTATTTAATATGCTGGAGGATTAAACTATTAAAATATAGTTTTTAACAACAAGTTTTTATAAATCAAAAATATATTAAGATAATTTTCAAACAATTTTGCCCGAAATAAATCTAATGAAAAATTATTTACAACAAAAAAAAAACTCGTAGAATAAAATCTCTAAATAAACGTAAAGCAAAATCACATCCCTTTCATCACATAGTTAAAAAATGTGTGGCTTACATAGGATTAACAGATAAATAAATTCGGTGATTACAATGAATACTCACAAACAGTTTGTGAGTCTATCCACAAAATCGAAACATAAAAAAAAAACTTTATAATGCGCAGTATGTTTTAGGGTAGGTCGGAGCTGCTGCCAACAAGCTTAAAGTTGAAGCTCTTTTAATAATATTGTTGCACATGCATTAACGTCCAAATCCACCCTATATCCGCATTATACATGCATGCTTATTTCTATATACGAGTATTATTCTTCTACGTTCTCGTACCTTTCATTTGACCCTCAAGACCTTGGCTGTTTTTTATTAACGACTGATGATTCATACGCCCACTCAAACCAGCCGAAATATGAATGCGAAAACTACCACCACACTATATATGTACATATATATACTATATATAAGACCTATGTATTATTTCGAAGGGAAGCAAATAAAAAACCCCTTGACAAAAAAGTGCAATGCAATTAATTTTTCGCGAATTGTAAGGGAGTAATACCGTCCAACTGAAGTGACGTTTAGTGTTTGCCAAGAACTTTGAGGCAGTCTATATTGTATGTAGATCACCCCTCGATAGAAACAGTGCTGTCAACCCTGCTTGGCACATCTGCAACATGTTTGCTTTTTTCGGACAGAACTGTGTTGTTGTTGGTGTTGTTATCTCTTCTAACTCAAACTCTTGCAAGTTGAGTTCCGTTTCCCACACCGTAGCCGGCTCTCAGCGTTTTGATGTTCTGCTGCCCGTCGCGGTTCATTAAATTAAAAACAGCCAATTCGTTGCCAAAGCAATACATCAAAAACCAACCGTTGCAATCGATGGGTAGGGCTGGGCAGGGCAGAGCAGGGCTGGGCAGCAAAGCGACCGTCTGCCTGGCAGACTAAAGCCGTTCTCAGCTGATGATGGTGATCTGACTGCTTGTGGGTGGGTGGAGTAGGGGAGCGGTGCAGCAGTAGCAGCTGCGTAACACTCGCCGCTTGCCATGCTTGCGGCGAATTCGACGACTGTTGCTCTCAGTTTGGCTCTCAGCTCTCTCTCGCTCTCTCTCTGTCACAGGCGTTTTCACGGCGAGGGTTGTTTTGTGCTGCCCGCTTACCCGTTTTCAGTGCTCCGCCGGCTGTCTGGCCATCAGTTTGCTTCGGTCGCGCCGTCTGCTACGCTTATTTTTATTTTTTCTACTTTTCCCATAGAAATTATAACTTCTACCTCTAATTTAAGTTACGCTTTTTATTTTGGGGGTTCCATTTTTTATGTGGTGTGTGTTTGTTGTGCCGCAAACATTATGACGCTTGGGGACAGCGCCCGAGGCAAAAGCAACGCCGGCTTATTTGGTCGTCTGTTTGTGGCCCCCAGCTCCGATTGCGCTATCGCCTTTGTGCCGTTGTCTGTCCCCCTAACCTTACATTAAACATACACACACACATCGACCGGTTGCTGTTGCTGTTTTGTGGCTGTGCCTTTTGACCGCTTGTTATTTTTACGGGTTTTTTGTGCTTCTCCCACAAGCAAACAACAAAAAAGCATAGAACTTTGCACAAATTACAGCACACAGATAAACAACATTAAGCTGCTCATTGATATATTGTCGTATTGAACTATTGAAATGGTAAGATTTCCCTAATAAATTGAATAAGTTTTTCACATCCTTTTTAGCAGAACACAATTACGTGCTGTGTGCAGAATTTTCATGGGGTTGAGAAGCGAAGAAGAAGTCCATTGAAATTCCTTTAGCCAGCTTCAAACTGAAATCAATTTATTAGAATGTTTGGCAAGGTTTTTGCAAAAAAATGCCCGGCACAAATCTCTTTAAAATATTCAAAATGAATTTAAACTTGTTCAGAATGAAATGATTTCCTAAATTTTAATTCTGTATTTATTTATTTATTTTATTATATTTAAGTTTATTGCGCTAGTCACAAGGTAGTTAAATAAAATTAGGAGATAAATAGAAGTGCCAAAATAAATAAATATTTTAACATTTTTTAAATCAATTCTATAGGGTTTATTTCATACTTCTCTCAAAGTCATCAAGAAATTTGTCCTCTCTTCCTTTTTAATTTTAATTTGATCCAAATTTTTATAGATCAATGTAATTGTATATCAATCTTCCACAACTACATTGTAATGCACATTTATTATCAAAATTATACTTTAATTTATATTTGAAAATATTTTAAAGCCAGCTGATACAAAGAGAATATATTACGGTTTCCGCCCATCTCTTATACGCAGGCATTACTTGTATAAGACTGACATATTTACTTATTCACGAGCTAGTTTTGACTGACTGACTCAAATTTGTCCCCTTTATATGCAGTCTAAAATTTTTACCACCCGCTGCTCAAGCTGCATGTTAATTAATAATAAGCATGTTCAAAAATTGCTGTAAAGAATCCCACACTCAACAAATGGGAATCTATCAGTTGAAATGTACGACACGATGGATCTCCAATCAAGCAAGAAGGCAACACACCCCCCTTGCCCCTCCTCATTCTAATAAACTCCCCCTGGTGCTGCTGGTGAGCTGGGGTTGCTCGGCTTGTCCAGGGGATTACAGTTACAGCTCACGGTTGCGGGTGCAAATGGGTCTGTGATCCACTCGTGCTGCAACCCTCTAACGCATTTTTTATGTGCCTCCCAGAGCCCACTCCGCACTACCCCATTGATTGTTTTGGCACGACACGAGTGCAACATGTTGCTGGGATTTGTTTTGTTAATTTCTGCACCCTTAAATCATCTTTTCGTTTTATATATTTTTTTGTGCCCCTGGCAACGTGCCGCAAGCTAATTGAAACTTATGGAAATTTTTTGGGAATATGGCCAGCATTGTGTTTCGGCTTTTGGGTTTAGGCCTTAATTAATATGCACAAAGTCCAGTTCGATTTTATAACTTTATCAGTGTGCTGCTTGGCCAAGCTGGCTACCAAACTGGCTACCCCAACTGCTTGCCCCACTGACGATCCATTCTACTCAGCCTGCTCTCGACTCGCCTTTTATGACCAAGAATTCACAATGAATATTTATGTGTGCCTCCTTATGCCCTGTACACATTAGGCATGGGTAAGCAGGGTATTTTAAAGTTGTGTAAAGCTGAAATTTCCATTGTGGGTTACAAAGCTACAAAAATATCGATAAATATTTATTAACAAATTTGGTTTTTATTTTTAAAATTATAAATGAGAAAATTACCTTTTTTCATCTGCAATTTTAATTTAGTTTTTAGTTCATTTAGTTTATTTAGTTCATTAATTTTAAATTTACTCTTACATTTTAATTTTATCAGACAATAAATATTGCATTTCATAGAAACCCCATAAATTAAAAAAAAAAAGAATTCATTTTTTAGAAGCATAAATATTGAATTTGTTTTATAATATATTTTTGCAATTAGGATAGAAATAACTATTTATTAACTATAGAACTGGCTACAGGGTATCACCTAGTCTAACTCACTCGACTAGCTCTCTCTCGTATGGGTTTGGCTTGTGAATGTTTGGCACAAGATTTTTGTTGCTGTTCTTTTTGTTGTTGCTGTTGTTGTTTTTGATGTTGTTGCTGTTTGTGGGTGCAGTCAGTAGCCAACAGCTGCTGGCAGCCGCACCACTTGCCCAAAATAGCATTTTTTTGGGGAGGGGCGGCGGGTGTTGGGGGCCCGTACCATGCTGGAATCCCATCCCCCTCCTTGTTTGGGCCTATAATTTTATTAACACGTTCATCATTCTGTGCCACTGCCACTGCCACTGCCACACTGGCACTGTGGCACAAGTGGCGCCCAGATTCCACTCACACTCCCCCTGTCTTATTTACCCCCTGCCCCAGCTCCCGCCTCCCACCCCGCGCAGCACTTGTCTGCCGCCATGAGACGGCAATCAGTCTGCCACAGCAGGCCTTACTCATTTGGCGCCTGATTTCTCTGCTGGCTCTCAACGTCACGACAAAGATGATGACGACGTCTGCTGCCTGCTGCCTGCTGTTCCCCTCTGCCAGTCTGCGCCCCCCCCCCTCCCCCTCGCTATCCACATTTACTTTTTGACGTCGACGGCGGCATTTTAATATTGTATTATGCTTGCCTGATGTTGGGGCGAATTAATAAAAATTATTGCATATATTTGTAATTCAGTTGGAGCTTCCCAGAGCCTTATTGCGGGTGAAGAGGGTGGCGTGAGGATGGTGCAGACGGCGGGAGGGAGGGGGAGGGATCTGCCAGTTGTTTGCTTGCTGGCATTAAATTAGCGCGTGCTGCTGCGTTTTTATTATCGTTTTGAGCGCAGCAGCTGAAAACATAGGGTATACAATGTTTTTTTATAATATATATACATATATACACAAGTGTATGTATGTTTGTGTGCGTGTTCCACTTGTGTGTAAACAGTTTGCCATCCTTCAAAGTACAATTTAGCTTTGCATTCTTGATGAGCATTACACGAGGCGTCTTTGAAATCATAGGGTATATCGTACAGCTTCTCATTTTAGCACACATCTACAGCTGCGGTCAAAATAATAGAACTGCTGCTTCATAAAGCTTAATAGCATCACTTATTTTCAGATCGATTCTTCCCATATTTAGTCTTTTGAAATATTATTTAGCTCCAGGCTAAGCTAAGAAAACTTCACTTCTATTATTTTGGCAGGCTCAATTTTCGTATATTGAAAGACTTTAAATTATTTTTGTGTATATTTTTAATTTCATTGTCTTAATAATCCCAAAATTCTTAAACTTAAATTGAACATTTTGCGATAAAACATGTTTGCACTCCTATTATTTCTACCGCAGCTGTATGCATAAGCAAAAAGTTTTCACTTTTGATGCGTTGTTGAGGACATAGGAAGAGGGATCGGTGTTTTCCTAGAATATTAAATTTTAAAGTCAGAATATTGAATAGAATTCTGGGCACAGAATACGTTAAAGTCCAGTCAAATCAAGCCCTTTTATTGTTAATTCCGTAAGCATTCCTCACATTCTGTTTGCTTTTTATTCGCTGACTGCAGATGAAAGCGTTCTGTGAAATGGTTCTATGCATATTTCTGCTGCTTTTGTAGTTTTATTGAAATTCAACGCACTCTCTGCCCTCGAGATAACAATGAAAGTCTTGCAGCATTGTCCATACCCCAGAATTCCGTTTTCAAGCATTTATCAAATATTTCTATTTACTTCAGCTTCGAAATATTTTCTGGGACAGAAGCAGTTGAAGTCTGAAAATGCTGTGTGACTCACAGGGAAGTGATGAAGCAGTAATTGTCAAGCTGTTTATAAAGTCGTGGTTATTATAAATGTACATAAATATATCTAATAGCTAATCCCAGTTTAGATCTCGTGCATAAAGTGCTCAGTTTTATTTACACTTGAAGCTTGTCCGTCATTCATTATGTTTGCGCTAAACCAAAACGATTTATTACAAGTGCTTGCCTGGGGTCTGCTACTTGGATCAAAGTATCTCTAGTTGTATCTGTCTAGCTGTGTATCTGTGTGTGTGTGTGTGTGTGTGTGTGTGTGTTTTGTATCTGTTGGCTGTCGTCACGTTACATAGATGAAATTGTCGTGATGTAACTTTTTATCGATTACATTTCACGCCAAAACAGCAGCTGGACTTGGGATTCGAGTCGGGTTGTTGCCGGGAATCGTTGCTGCTGCTGTTGTGTACCGTGTCGGTTGTTGACTCTGCTGATTTATTGTTGCATGCAACACAGTCCACACTCTGCCTCCATGCCACTTCCATACTATATTCCATACTCTGCTTAGTTTAGTGTTCCGCATTCTCGAATTGAAGTTTTTCTATGCCATATAAAGCTTCTCACTCGCCACTCTCCTCCAAACAATTTCAGTTAACCTAGCTACCCTCACAAAAAACACAATTCCCCCGCCACCCCCGATCCGCTTGTTTAGTCAGTTTTTTGTCACTCCTCCATCAGCTGTCGGCGGCGTTGATTGCCACTGTGATATCGGGCAATTAAATTGTCGTTCTTAATCATCGACCAAGTGCACTAATTTATTGTGTTTAATTTCTTTCGCATTTCGTTTAATACTCATCTCTTTTTTATACGTTCCCCACACGAATTTTTCATTTTTTATATTCTTTTCTTTTGCTTTCATGCACTTTTTCCAGAGCCAATGCGGGTCGCCAATGTTCGAGAAGGAATTGCGCGAGCAAATTGAGAAGTAAGTGACAAATTATTTATTATTTATCAAAAGTACACGAGTGTGCGTGTGTGCGTGTGTGTGCGTGTGTGTGTGTGTGGACAAAGTACATTGCTTATTGCACGTCATCCCATTTATTTTCATTTACTTATCAGATAATCTAAAACAACAAAGTGATTACAGCTAATTCTTTAATTTTCCATTGCTTGTTTTTTTAGACAGCAAAAACGGACTATTTTAGCAATTTTTAAATTGAACTCCAATTAAGTTACAATGTTAATGAAAGATATAGCAAACACTTAGCTCTCCCCTCGTTTCGACCCAATTAGAGTGCCAATTTGTAAGTTTATTTAAGTTGTAACACACCAGGAAATCTTTGTTGCACTTTTGTTTGCACTACTTTTCAAGTAATTTTATAATCGCTGCTTTCCGTCTGGAATTATAGGTGTAGTTCTTATCTCTCTATTATATATTCTTATCTCGAACCTCTTGAATTCGTTCCAGCTAAAGTGGAGCATTGCAATATCTGCTGATAGAGATAGAAAGTAAATACATGTTTTAGACTGTTGAGCGGACAGAATTACACTAGAAGATACTTTATAATATCAAAGTTACTAGGAAATATTTTTAAATAAATTGTTTTATACACAGACGTCTCCTTCGATGCCTTGCAAATTTGAAAACAACATTAAAATACCCACAAAAAGGGTATAATAAACAATGCCACGCCACAGATTGTGGCAGTAAGAAGAGTATTTATGCACACAAAGCAGAATAATGCAAATGATATGTTTTCTTGGCACTGGTTTCAAATATTTACGAGCTTTTGGCCAGCGACTTATGTTTTATGCATTCCATTAGTTAAAGTAAATTGTAATTCAGTTTGTAGATTTTCCGCTTTTCGGATTCTTTGCACCGCATAATTATGCAATTTGAAAAATAGTTCGTTTTTCGCGCTGCTTTTAGCCAGAAAAGTGGACGTAAATATATTTCTCATACTCGCAACTCGTGACTGAGAACGCCTTCAACTCGCAGCCAAGGCAGACTGCCTGCCCAGAAGCCAGTCCAAATAGTCCAAGCGCCATTACGCACTCAAAAAAAAAAAAAAAAAAAAAAAAAATGTGGCCTGGGCCATGTTCTCTGTAGAAAGCCAAGTTAACGGCACTGAATGCAATTTTCCAAATTACTGAGCAGCGTCGTCAGCCCAGCCGACCAAAGCGAATGGCTTGGAAAGCCGCAGCAGGCCAGCCTAGGCAAGAGAAGCATCAAGCAGGCAGCCAGGCAGCCAGGCAGGGAGGCAGGAAGTATTTATTTGCAGTCGACTGGGCCCACAGCGAGTATTGGCCATTAGAAGCATGCTCCGCGCGAGAAGCCATCAATCAGTCGACTGTGGTTTGTGTCCAGGCCAACAAACGTAATTACGCCAATTCAAATTCACGCTTAGGGTTTACTTTTTTGGCATTTGTGGTTCAGTTTCCGTTGGTCAAAAGTATTTTTGGTGAGCCACACGCACTTTTGCCAATCACAGCTGTTTCACACACACACACTTTAGCAATCGTTTGCAAACACAGCAATTATTTTTTATTTATTTTGTTTGTACTCTTTTTTTTTTAACTCTTCACATTCGTCCTCAGCATGAATCGCATTATGAAATCCAAAGAACGCAAGCAACTGCAAACATGCCGGGATCACAAGGCACTCCAGGTATGTCCTACAATTGCAACATTTATTCACAATTTGGATTTGCTACTTTGTAATAATGTGCTGCTTAACGGGCTGCGAGGGTGGCACTTAAACTAGGCAAACAAGCAAAGATGATCATCACTACTTATATGATATGCATGACATCATTATTAAATCTAGAGTAAAGTGGAATTTTAGCAGTTCCAATTGGGATATCACTCGAAAGTTGTGTCTTTCTAAACTCCTAATTCTTGCTACGATTGACCATAACCATAAAAAAACAAGGGTTGAATTTCTATATTTATAGAAATATTTTCTTTTATCGAGATATATATTTCTCAGCAATAGAAAAAAATATTTCTGATTTTATACGTTTTTTTTTCGCATGGCTAAAAATTATTTCGGATGCGGATGATTATATCCATGTTGAATGCTCAATTAAATTAAAATCAATTAAAGTTCTATACGAAAATCAAAAAATTGTAAATCATTTCATAAATTATTTCTCATAAATTATGCCAAACTTGTTAAACCCACCTCGCAGTATGTGAAAACAAAGAAAAAACAATTTGCACTGCGGCAAAGAGTTTTCAGTTTTCCTGCTCAGTCGAAATCGAGTCAAAAGTTGGCGTTAAAAATCTCTGTTGGAGTTGGAGTCCAAAATCGGCACTGGGGGAGTCTGAGAGTGGGGAAATGGGACAGGGGGCTGGGTGTGGGGAGCTGGGGCTGGGGCTGGGGTTAGTCGCTGCTGTCGAAGACGCAGAAGTCTCAACGAAGTCATAAATAAACGCATAAATTCATTTTTAAGAACAATGTTTCCCTTCGCTCGCATTCTCTGCATACAAATTGTCGCTTATCTGGGCCGAAACTGAAAACTCCTAACTGAAACTGAAACACAGAAATAACGAGAGAGAGAGAGAGATACAGAGAGAGAGAAAGAGAGAGGGAGTGAGACTCGTCTTGAAATTGTTTACTTATTCTTTTACTTATTTTTTGTGAAATTGATTGAGCGTTTGCATTAGAGACGCTTCACTGAGCGGCATCTTTTCATTACCCAACAGGCGCAAGAATCTCCTCCGTCTTTTCCCAACTCACCCGCTGTGGGTGGCAACTGGTAGCTGTGTGTGTGTGTGTGTGTCTGTGTGTGTGGCTCGCTGTTAACTGGTATTGCTTTTGTGCTTTAAGCCAAGTTAAACCAATTGTTGTTAAAGCGACTCTAATGAATCTGAAGGTTGCCCAAAGCATTCAAAACGCTCGATCTCTCAATAGTTGCATTCGACCTTCGCGCCAGTTAACAACTTTGAATGTGTCTTGCTTTTATTGGGTGCGTTGGGGGGAGGCTAGAGCTGCATGTAACTACTCATTTAGCACTTCAATACGAAATGCTTTTGTGCCACTTCAGAGTGTTTGATAAATTGAGCCAGTCTGTGGCGACCCTCGTCACTGCAACGAGCGGGGCAGGGTCGGTTTGGGTCGCCTCCATTCTGAACGCCAGAAGGTCTCCCCAATTTCGTAGTGATTGAGTGTACTAATACAAATAAATACAACAAATTTTCAACTTCTGTAAATTTTAAGTACACGATTATATTTTTAATTGAATGTTGGCTATATTTCAAAAGCGCTTTCTGCTGATTTTCGAGTGTTTCGGTAACTGAAATGTGTTTAAGAACGGCAGATGAAAGGAGAAGCCGGCGAGAGCATAGCCTGCCTCTGTCACTTTGAATAAGTCTAATCTATAAATATATATATATATATATATATATATATATATATATATATATATATATATATATATATATATATATATATATATATATATAATTACATATTATAAACTAAACACAAATGATAAGAATTAATTAGGAAAGGCAAGCTTTGTATAAATTGGAGCACGCCCAATTTTCCTTATCCTATCTTTTTCTATCTTTACCTATATGACAAATATAACTGTTGGCAGTCTAGTCAGATGGACCTTCTATATTTACTCATCTCGTCTTACTTTTTAAAAATATTTTCAGTTGCGAAACAAAATAATTTCAGCACTACGACAATTTTATATTTATTTTCTAATTCTAATGGAAAAAGTAGCGAAAAAACTAATTGCATTATTTATAGAAATCATAATATTCCATAATATTCAATTTTTATAACTATTGAATAGGATTATGTCTTTTTATTTCTTACCTGTTTTAAGAGTCTTCCGTTTCAAGAAACGTATTCATTCATTTTTTAGACTTACAAATGCAATTAAGACTCCCATTTTGTTTGGGTGGTGCTATTATTTGTTCCGCAACTGTATATTTAATGGGTTCTATATTTCTGCTGCGTCTCTTATTGCTAACAATTATGCAAGTTGAACTATGGGGATTGTTTAATAAGTCTCTCGCTGCCAATCTCTTGCAGACTCGCTTTGCACGCCAGGAGAATCTTTTGCACTCGATGCAGCAGGAGAATCGTGCGCTGCTCACCCGGATCCGGCAGTATGAGCACTGTTTGGACGATGTGATGCGAAAGGTGGTGGATGCCATTGTGGCCGAGGACAATCTGCGCGAGGAGGTCAGCATGCTGAAGAGTCGTGTTAGGGATCTGGAGGCACAGAATGCGGCGCTGTCGGCGAGTCCGGTGAAGGGGCGGGACGAGGGCTACTGTACGATGAGCAGCGGGCAGCCGCAGCCATCGAATGGGCATCTGGAGGACTTGCCCGAGGAGCCGGAGCAATGGCTGCTGCCAGCGGAGCCATGCTCAACGGAAATGGAAGACTGGAGCATGTCGCAGGAGGAGCTGGCTGTGATAGCCTTCGACGATGAGCGCGATCATCAGCATCATCTGCAGCTGCGGGAACAGCGACGCAAGCGCGAACACGACTGGCTCTGGCCATCAACGGTTGACTTCATCAATTCGACAACCGTGGAGACGGACTCCGTTGCCGACGGCATCGCTCAGCTGCTCCAGCAGAAGGTGAGTCGAACTGCTGACTTTATTTCACATCTATTTATTTTAATTTCAATCCATCTTCACTTGACTCAGATTGTCTACTCTGAGGATGAGGAAGTTGCCTGCACGGACTTTACCAACGACTTTTACAAACTGGTCAACATACGTTCGACTTCCTCGCGGAGTCTGTTCTCCTATCTCGAGGGGGAGACAGACGACGAGGATGAAGATGATGAGGAGGACGAGGACGAAGAGGAGCAGGACTCGAGCATGTCCGAGAGCCAGATAAAAGCGCGCGTCAGTCCAACGCCCAGCGAGGCGGGACGCGCTCAACTGACCAGCTGCTCCTCCAGCGAAACCGACGAGCACTCAGTGCCCCAACCGACCCAACAACAATCACCACTTGTCCTGCCCGAAAAGGTAATGGAGGTGCAGGAGGAGGAGGAGGAGGAGCACGATTATGCTGTTATTGAGGAATGCAGACGGCGCGTCAGCGACATTGAAATCGAGGATGAGCCGATGGTGAGCAATGCGCCAGTGGAGCCGCTCAGTGAACAGCAGTGCATAGCACAGATAATCAAGACGGAGCTGCGTCGACCGAGCCAAGTGCTGGTCAAGTCGAAGTCCGTGCTGGAGGAGCAGGAGCCCAGCTGCATATTGCGGCACAATCAGCGCCGCGAACTCGAATCGAGTGTGGTGCGCAGCGATAGCATCAGTAGCGCCCTGATGGCCAAAATGGTGGCCAAGGAGACGGTGCCGGCGGCGCCACCACCGGCGGTTGTTTCCAAGCTCAAGGAGCGACTGCTGCAGCGGCATGCCCCATCGCCAGCCAACTCCTGGCGTCGCAGCAATGGCTGGAAGCGTGTGACGTCACCGGTGCAAGCCACCAAAGCGCTTGTTTCACCAAAGAAGGTATTTTTTGTTTGTCGATTGCAATTTGAAATAAGTTTTTATATTCACAAATTCCCGGCAGGAAACAAAGTCAACGGAGTTGCCAAAGAGCTGCCAGCAAAAGGCGCCGCCCACCCGAATTCCAACGTGCAAACACACATCCTCCTCGGCGGCATCATCCTCATCAACGTCATCCACATCCTCGTCGCCATCGTCGCCGTCGCCACAAACGCCACAAAAGTCGCCAATGCAGCAGCAACCACAGCGCAAATCGAAAATTCCACCGCCAGTTCCCGTGCGACGTTCCTATGCGAGTTAGGAAGAGATGATGCCACGCCCCCATTTCAATCTCATCTAAATTTCAATATACAAAAAAAAAAAACAAAAAAACGAGAAACGAACCGTAAACCCTAAGTTAGTTGAGGAGCAATAAGCTCCACACTAGATTTAAGCATTTAAAAAGACTAAATTGTGATATATTCAAACTAAAACGAGAGATGGAAACAGAGAGAAGGCAGTAAGAGCATAAACTAATTGTACGAATACTTCATATTTAAATTGTATATATATATATACACACACAATATATAGAGTTTTTGAAAATGTTTATTAAAATTGTTCCCAAAGTATTCACAAATCGCTCGACTTGCTCTATACCCTTTTGTAGAGCAACGTAATGAGATAATTATGTGTTCGAAAATTGCATTTCCAACTCTTCAAACTACATATATATATATATATATAGATATATAGATATACGTCTTTGGAATAGCCAGCAATTGAGAAAAAAACAAAAACTTGAAACTATTAGCTATCGACTAGAAAACAGAACTTGAAACAACTAATCTAAAACGAATATAACAAAAATTGTAGTCTTCCGCACAAAAAACAAAAATAAAAAACGAGTGTATTTAGAGTATGGTTATCAGTTAGATAACAGATCAACAGTTAGTAGAGTGCATTGCACACATAAACACACACACTAACACATTAATAGTTAAACTGCAGAGATGAGTTGGAAATTTGTATGAATTGGGTGAAAATACTAAGAACAACAAAAGCAAAACAATGCAATTTAAAGGCATATAAACTACACATGATAGTAGCTACAGATATATATATATATACATAGATGATATATGGTTTCGAAGCGAAGAATGTAAAACAAACAACAATAATAACATGTAAATAGATATATATATAGTGAACCCCAAACCGAAAAAGTCACTGGGCGAACCTCTTCTTCTACTCTCTAGTTAGTCTCTTTAAGTAGCGACCGGTGTGAACTGAACTACAACAATATGATGATGACTTCGGTTCGGTTTGCATCACATCCTAAGTACGATTTATATAAGTATAAGCATATATATAAATATATATATATATATATAAACCCTATAGCAAACGCACTACGCTCGACGCAATGAGAAATTATAAATTTAAGCTCGTATAAACATTATAAATGTATTTTCTTAGCGTAGCAAGTACAAAATAAAAAAGTTACGAAAAATAAATTATTAAACCAACAAAAAAAACTTAATTCGTTTTTCGTTGATATTTTAAGGGTAATAAATAAATAAATTACAATTTGTATTATTTCTTACTTATCTATCTATCTAGCTAAAAACAGTATCTATTTTGTTTAAAAGAATGAAACCAATTTACATAAATTTAACCATTAACATAAATTCATAAGACGCATAAGCTATAAAACATTAAAAACAGTGTAATACACTGCTAGCTAATCGAATAATTTATATTCTTAAGTTAGAGACTTGGCCAGAATCAGTTCTAGGCGTTTCTGTAGCTGAAGAGCGCTCAAGCGTAATTCGGGTTGACTGAGCCAGCAGCTTCTATACAGATCGCTATATGCACTCTCCAGGCACGTGGCCAAAGCCGTTGACAGACCATCGAAGTAGTGGGCTAATCGCGGCTGCTTGCGCTGCTTATGGCGCTTCTGCACACGGCCATGTGTTGTGACCTCAAAGTTGAGATTGCGACGAGCCAACATATTTGGCTTTTTGTACAAATCAACATCTAACTGTGGATTAACTCTATTCACATAGCTGCAAATAAGATCCGCAGAGTTGGCCCCTATTTCGGCACAATAGCAGCCAATTAAAGGTGCATGCTCGGTGGAACCCATTTTGAGTGCCTCAAGCAGTTCATAGTTATCAGGCCGCAAATCATGCTTGACCACCTGATAGGCAATGGATTCATTGCAGGTGAGCGTATAAAAGGGCAGACGACGCGCCTGCAGCTGCCACATCGTAATGCCCAGCGAATAAATGTCCGAGGCGCTGCTCAACGGTGCAGCACGCAACGCTTCTGGCGACATATAACGAAGTGTGCCCCGTGCACTGCTCTGGTCAGCGCAGGCATCGCCCAGCCTAATGGAACCACCAAAGTCGCACAGTTTGCATAAATAGCTGCGCTTCAATTGACCAAATTTTCCAATGCCGCTTGGCTTGGTGCCCAGTGCAACTAGTATATTCGGTGGCTTCACATCCAAATGCAATACGTTTTGGCAATGACAATAACGCAATGCAGTCAGAATATCCATCGTCATGCTGTGAGGAATTACAGGGATTACAATTACTACTAACACTATATCTGGAGTAAACTCTTACAGCACTCGATGCACTAAGGGCAACGCAAGCGTGTCGAGAACACGCTGCAGGCACAACCCATTCGTACGTTCCATGATGAGTAGTCCAAACTCTGGTGTGGATTCCACTTTAATGAGACGCACAATGTTCTTGTGCCGCCAGTTTAAGACGTGTGCCTCATTGTGCAGCGTATCAATGGCGCTGCTTTTTATAATTTTCAATGCCACTTGCTGGTCTAAAAATAGGCAAACTTTAGCAAGTGTAATATTATAATAATTTTGTACATTTATACCACGATAGATTGCCTTGAAAACTGTGCCAAAGGCGCCCCGGCCTAAAATCTGACACCTGTTGAGCTTAATCTCGGACGGACCGCCCTTGAGCAGTTCATTGCGCTTTGGCGTGTTTAACACCAGTACATTCTCCTTGTTGGCAAACTTTAACAGAGACCTGCGAAACAAATAACAACATTTTAGTTTTGTACATTCGGTATTGACAATTGTTAATTGTTAATTTACACACATTTCGTAGGCAGCGTCTAACGGTGTTTGTTTGCACTGACAGCTGGAGTTTGGCAACGTTGCCACCATGTTAAAATAAATACTTCAAACAGTGCTTCAAAATTGAATCAGACTGCTATATATTTTTATATTTATGTACACGAATAAGTTTATAATCTTTTCACTTAAAGTAAACTTGCACATATTAATTGAATTTTGATTTAGTTTAAAAAATCCATGCAGATCCATATACAAGTACAAAAAATATATAGTGGTAAATATAATTAATACGGAGAACATTTTATGGAGGCTTCGTTATAGGCTTAATACTTTAAAATAAAATTAGCTATAAGCATTATCTACAGCATTTTGTTTCTCCCAGCTAAGCGCGCTCCTCATGTAATCGCTCGGTTTCGGACCGCAGGTCCTGTAATAAATTCAAACCGAATAATAATTAAATGCTCGTGGAGATTAGGAACTATGGAACTTACCCGGAAGGCATCTTGTATTTTGTCCGTGATGAGCTTTCGCGCCACAGGCTCAGGCACTCGAGTGTCTTTCAGATCCTGCACGAACTCGTTCAGATCCAGCGGCTTGCCAATGTTAACGGTGACCTTCTTGCCCCACTGCAGCTTGTATGGCTCCACATTGGGGAGGACAGTGTCCATGCCCTCGTGCCACATGGGCAGTATGATGGGTATCTGTGGCGATTCGTATATAATGCGTCCGACGCCCCACTTCAGACGCAGCTCCTCCTTGGTCATGTTTACCTTGCCCTCGGGAAACACATGCACCCAGTCGCCCAAGGCGCACTTCTCAATGCACAGATTAATTGCATCCTGATAGACACCACTGCCACGCACAACCGGTATGCATTTACCTGATCCACAATAAAATTAAAATTAATATAAATCACTTTTTTTTAGTGGACTCACTAACCTAACATGAAGAACATCGAATGCAGCTTCCTGGTAAAGCAGATATCATGTGCCGCCATTGACCATCTTATCCGATATGTGTTGCATACAACATGGGCGGGCATGGTGCCCCATAGGCCAGGATCGTCGAAGCAGGAATGATGATTCGAGACAGTCACCAGTGGTATGCCCTTGGGTCGTGCGGTTACCGCCCTAATCAGTCGCTCCTTGTTGTGGACTCGGGTTTTGTTCATAAATACTGGAAGAGCAGCAGAAGTTAAATTAGAGATTAATTAAATGAATATTCCATCTTATAGCATACTTTTGGGTCTTTCAAATATATACTAATCAAAAGCGAAAGCAGGAAATATACTTAGCTTGATCATGTCAAGAAATTTATATAAACATATATATATAAAATGAACATTTTATTTTTATGGCATACTTTTCGGAACTTTATAATATATAGTAAATCAAAAATTTTGAATGCTGAACAAGAGTCTATATACTACGTAAATTTTCCGCAACTATGCTTTACACATTTCATGCCATGAAATGTACATTTAAATATATATATACAAATATATATATATTCATATTCATTCGCAAGGGAATGAAATTCGGTCAAGCACAGATTCGTGGCAAAAATAAATATTTATTATATATATATAATATATATAAATATATATATATATATATATACTCTTAAATATATGTATCTGATGCATAAATGCTTATACAAAATATTTTACATATATACAAAGAGAGCAGAATAAATGCATAAATATTATGAGGAAACAGAATGAAATTTAAATTGATTTTGTTTTAAGGTTATTGCCTTTGCTGTTGTGGATTGCGTCAGGTCAGTTCCCAGGGCGCATATATATGTATATGTGTTTGTTTGTCACTTACCTAGGACAATTTTGGAAAAGACGCCAACGACGGTGATCACAAACTGACTGGCAATGTACCAGAGCATGGAGGGAGTGCGCAGTCTTGGGAATATCCAATCGATGGGATAGGGAATTTGCACGTCCGATGACATGCTCGACGATGTGAAGTCCTTGCTCTGGTTCTGGCTGCGAATTGTCGTCTCCTTGCTTGTTGGCGGCCTTACACTATTCGAGAATAGATTGAGTTGCAAGTTATCCTGCTGCTGCTGCTGTTGCTGCAGTCCTGGCGAGGATCTCTCATCGGGCACAGGGCGAGCCTCGGGGGCTTGAACGTAATGCTGCGAATTGTAGGAAGCAGAGTTAAACATGATGTCCAACAAGCCATTGTGGCGGCCCTAATCTAATCGTACTTATCAAATATCGAAGGCAACTTTTCTTTGCTTTCAGTTCAGTTTGCTTCGATTCCAAGTTATAAATTGCTTTGTCATCGACAAGTCAAATTGTTTACTTTTATTAATTTTTTTTTTTTGTTTTTTTTTTTGGTTTGCACCCACAGGAATATTGAGTAACTAACATGCGCACTGCGAGAGATGAGCAAGAGAGAGATTGCAATAGCGAGAAAAAGAAAGAGAGAGAGAGAGGAAATGCATATCTGTTGCAAGTTTTTCTCTTGTGCAGCAACAGCAGCAAAGACACACACAAAGCGACATAAATACGCAATAAGAAAAACAAAACAGTACAGCGGTCTCTCGCTAAATAGAACTTGAGATTGTTACTTTTTTAAGAAATTTCTCTGAATAAAACTTATAGATTAAAACAGAATATTTTACATAGCGCGATTCCTAAGAATAAATATATGAGTTGCTATATTGATGCTGGTTTTTCATTTCCGGGTGGCCAATGTGCATCACTCTCAATACAAAGGTGACATTTTAACGTCTCTCAAAGTCCAGAAGGCGAAATGATTGAAACAATTTATAAATTGACTCGCCTTCAATTAATTTAAAATAAATGTTGTGCGTCTTGTGCAATTTCTCAATTAGATTTCATAATTGCCGTTTGCGCCACTGTATTTCTGTTCTTCTGTTCATCTCGTATACTATAGTCAAATTTTTGTTTTTTTTGACGGAATCCAAACGGATGGGGACACAACGACAACCGTGCGACAACAACTTGAAAATGTAACTGACAATTTTTGGTCAAATGTGCAAATGTAGCGAGCACGCTCAGGTGGCGTTTAAGGGCAAGAGAGGGGCGGCGTTCAAGAGAGAGTGGAAGTGTTAGAGTGTTGGACAACAGACTAGTATTAGCACTATCAGTCAACACTTATCAGTTGCAGTGAAAGCACGTTGCTGCTATTTGCCCAGAGAGATAGCGAGGGAGAGAGAGAGAAAATGCATTGCGCATTTAAATAGACGCGCCAATGACAGAGTAGCCCTGGTTGCCGTGGTGAGTTACGCACACACGCCGTGGTGGGATTGTGCAAAAGCACGCGTAGCAATTAAAAGAAAATCAATGAAACAGAGCAAAAAGTAGCTGAGATTTGACCTTAAAATTATTTTTCGACTTAGCATATTGAGTCGCTTACCCTTGCGCCCAGTGTGTAAGTGGCATGCTGGCCATAAATGCTGTGTGGCAGGTGTTGCCGATGGAAATGCCACAAGCATCGCGTGGCATTTAAATTCACATGATTGGGCCGCATTCGCCGCAAACTCATACAAATCGCCAACAGCATGATGAACACTCAATTTGTTAGTTGTATATGCTCCTGCCGAATTTGAACTATATGCGCTTTTGTCACCCACGTTTTACATAAGCGTTCTTTTCCCTTCGCTTGCCACTTCGCCAATTTTGGACTTGCGCTGCAACTATCGACTTGCAGTTTCAATTTCAGCTGGGCAATTTTTGCGCATCGAGGCCCGTGCAAGGTAATTGGGTGCCCAGCGCTCACTTTGGCTGAAGCGCGCATGTCTGTGGGAATTTTAGTTCCCACTAAAGCAATAAATATACTCGAAATATAAATAATTAAGAAATTTTCAATGTAAACAAGGCCGAAACAGCTGTGCATCTATTTGCCATTCACAGGTCACGTTTGCACACACAGCATTCATTCAGTGCTGTCAGCTGTTTAATCAAAAAGCTCATCAGAAACAAATATCGAGCAAGAAATTTATTAATTTTCATATTAAAGTGACTTAAAAATAAAAGAATAAGTACAGCATGTCGCGTAGCGCCCGTCCACTAACCTCCGCCCGAGTGCTGCACAAGATAAAAGCGCTGACCACGCCCGCCAGGGAGGATGCCAGCTGTGTGGTCAACCGCAATCCTCGCAACCTGGAAAGATTACGTATAGCCTACAAGCCCAGCGGCTATCACCTGGAGAAGCCTGGACGTTCCTACTGGCATACACTGGAGATCAACATCAGCGGACGCTATGTGAGCGCAGATGTGAAGCATTTCGAAAACGGCACCATTCTTAGTGTCAGCACCTCGGAGTGGGCCATCAAACAGCAATTGTACAAAACAAACGACACCTCTGCATTTCTCAACCTGGGACGAGTGCTGGCCCAAAGATGCCTCCAGGCTGGCATCACAGAAATGACCTGCAACGTGGAAGCAGTTGCTGGCAGCAAGCTGGAAAAGTTACTGCAAACTGTGCAGGCGAACGGCGTCAGCTTCGAGGAGCCAAGCAGACTGCCAAACACCCAACCCTGGGATGCCTACAGGCACGAGAAGCCATGGCAGGTATCCGAACAATCCGAATTAATGACAAATAAATAAAAGAGAAATAATTTTGTTTTGGGATTCGTGCCGTTTACAATAAACGTTGTTTTTTAAGAGCCCTTTAACATTGTTTTATTTAAAACTAACTGCAGTGCTGAAGTAGCGTCGATCTATTCATATTTGCCCTTGATGTCCTTCCAGAGTTTCTAGAAGAAAAAAAACGAGACGTTCCCAAAATGCAAAATTTAGTCTTACATAAGCGGGAAAACTTACGCCTTTGTTGATGGTGTCGTAGATCGTGTTTGAGCTGACATCGATGGCGCGCTCAAAGAAGAATGCCGATGCCATGATGGCCACCGCGTAGGCGGAGGTACGCTTGAACAGAGTATTGTAGATCACCTTCATTTTTGCTCAAGCTTTCAGCGAAATTCGTATTTTTCTTGCAAATTTGCAGTCGCTTTGCACGTCAATAAACAGCTGTCACAAACCAGTGCTTAATAACGAAAAAATGTTGTGCGTTGTGCGTTGACAGCACTGAAAATTAATGCATGGCAACCATAAAATTTTTTCAGTTAGGTGGCAGGGCCTGTATATTTATTTTCATCTGAGTCGAGTTTCGGCAATTTTCTGAGATAAACTTGAAAGTGCGACGACAACAGAAGAGCCCAATAAGCTGCCTTAGTTATTTCCAATACGATATTCGTTTAATTTGTACAATTTCTACACAATGGTTGATTTAACCGATGCCGGCTCACCGTTCCAGCAGTCAATACCGAATCTAGCCTTCTATGTGCCGGCTGTCGTTGTATTTGGTTTAGCAGGTGAGTTTCTAACTCTCGCATCCATTGCGGGTGCACTTAACCCCCGTTCACCACCCCTACCCTCTCGTTATGTTGCGTCATGCATGCAATAAAAAAATTAAGCCGATACACACTTGGTAAGCCTCATTGCAATTGGGTCAACAAAACAACTTTCACCACAAAAAAGTAGAATGTATCTGATCCCCTTAAAAAAGCCCCCGCCCCCTTGATGTTCTTATTCGCTGCCTCTGCTAAGCTGGTTTCAGTGCCGTTATCTGCATTCTTATTAGGCGAGCATAAAAAATTTATTTGATTTTGATTTGAAGAGCATACAAGATTTTGAATTTCACTGTGTGGCATACGTGTACTTAGTGTATTGTTCAATTATCTATGATCAAATTCGCTTCTTTTTTGTATTTCCTGTTCTATTTTTTTGCGTACGTATTCAACTTGCTACTATCTGCAAACATTTTGGTGATAAGAAGCCAGTGCGATAAGAGAGAAGCCAGCAAACACAATTATCCACTCCACTCATTAATTGAAATAACTAAGAATATATTCACACATGAATATTTACACGTGTTGAGCATTAGCAAATTAGCATTTGGAATTGCATCTTTAGTTTCCAGTTGATGTCTTAGCTTGAGCTGCGTGTCCATAAATATATACTAGAATCTATATATATATTTGTATGTGCTGACCCCATATGCCACACATATTTGTATATAGTTTCGACTGATAAGCGCGCTTCTTAAGTGTTCTTATCGCACCTGTAGTTGAGGTTTTCTATATTCGGTCTACCTTTAAAATATGCTGACGCTGATGAAAAAAAAAAATGCAAAGCTCAGCGAAGCAAATAACAACAATTGAACAGAATATCTTACAAATAATGAAATATAAGCGTACTGATTACAAATAAGTGTCAATTTATATTTTAGATTTGATTTTTAGCGTTCAGTTGATCAAAGCAGCAGCTGCAGCCGCAACACGTTAGCAGCGCTTATCCGCTAAAAAATTCTCGTAATTTATTCAAAGTGAGTTAGTCTGCAAATTCGAAAAAAAAATAAATGAAAACAAGTTAGTTTAAAATAATAATTAGAAAGAAACAAAAAATAAAAAAGAAAAAGTTGTCAAACTCCCGCAGCCGGTAGGATTCGAACCTACGCTCCCAGAGGGAATCTGATTTCGAGTCAGACGCCTTAACCACTCGGCCACGACTGCTATTGGCTGCTTTCGTCTAAAGTGTCATAAGACACCAAGAGAGCGCGCCACTCTCTCTCGCACAGCGTTGCCACGTCGTGCTTTTCATGACAATTGAATAAATTAAATTTTCGTCAATGTTATTTTTTTTATTTATATTTGCATGATTTTCTTTTTATTACTAAACACAAACGTGCGAAATATTTTTAATTTATATGTACAGTTAATAGAAAAAAACTGCAGCATGCTAAAAATTGATTGGCGATTCATAACCGATAGCTAGTTTGTATATTATTTTGCCTTGTCGAGGTTTCTGATCATAATTATAACTTCCGTCCTAAAAATTTAGACACAATTAAACGTTAAACAAAAACGTTGTTTGTCGCAATCGTACTAGTTGGACGCAAAACAAAATCATAATATAGCAAATATGGCCGATGATCCAGTTAATCAGCGGGCATTTGCCGAGGATGTGGCCGCTGCGGCAGCAGCTGGCGGCGATCAGGGTTTCGCAATGCCGCCACCAGGTAGTGCTGGTCCCGGTAGTCCCGATTTTAAAATGCCCAGTGCCGAGGACATCTGGAAAATAGTCGAATCCATGGAGGGCATTTCGGATACTGAGCGTGAAGAGCTACGCGAGAGCATATTCAATCCCCAAGCATCATCGCCGGAGGATTTCATGAAACAATATGGACAGCCGGGTCACAGTTCCCGAGAGTATATTGTGTTCTTTGTGATGATTGCGCTCATCTTAATCGTCTTTGGTAAGCACAATTCCAGTGTCGACCCTCGCCCCAAATATCGTCACATCTATCTGTAATTTGTTTTTTTATTATTATTATTTTATGTGGTTTTAGTACGTCTGTTTGAGTAGTGTGCTCTGTTAACATACTCGTTTTGGTTTATTGGTGTTCGATTTACGATAAGATAAGCAGAAATCCACCACAACAGTTGTGAGAAGCGATCCAAAAGCTTTTTGTCCATAGCAGTGTGCACATTGTCGACCAGCTGGCCACAAATCCGTGCCGGTTTGTCTTTTCCCCAAATTTCCTTTCAAAATTTTACCATGAGTTCCACGGATGAATCCATAATTGAGCAGCTCAAACGCTCCGTCGAGTTGATTGTGGCAAAGACGGGGCCACATAGCAAATTTGCCGAAGATCTTATACAGAAAATAGGCCAACTGCAAGCAAAATTGGAATCGCTGACGGAGAGCGATCGTCACCAGTTCCTCAGCGAGATGAAGGGCTCCATTCAGGATGCCATAGCTGGCATTGAGCGTCGCCTGCTGCAACATACACATTTTGCCGATACCTATTCCACCTCAATATTAGTTGCTGTCATATTTCTCATCGTCTCAATATTCGGTTAATTATTATTGCTGGCCCAAGTTTAATTGTCACCATTTGCTAATTATTTCGTCTTTGGATTTTATTTTAGCTCTCTTCGGATTCAAGCTGTACAAATCGCTAACGGAGAAGGAGCTGAAGAAGCAGGAGAAACTCAAGAGCAAACAGCAGAAGAAGACAAAGAAGTCCAATTAAAATGGATTAATGGATATAAAGCATCTAATACTTGCAAGCGATTCTTGAAATTTATATTAAATTTTCAACAACAATAACAGCAACGGCAAAATAGAGATGCACCCTTTGTTAAATGATAATCAAAATATAAATTCCCTGTAAATGAATAGATTGTATATCACCTGCATATGCAAATTATCTAATATAAAAGTTATATATATGTACTAGATTGAACTTGTGCACTGCGTGTTTATTCCAAAAAACATAAAAAGAAAATGAAAAAAGCTATTACATTTATTACAATTATGAATGCCCATTAAGTATGACATTTCGTGACGGGGCAGATAACTTGTTGCTGCTTTTTGCAACCTCTCCAGATTTAAACCAACAGATATGAATTATGGCCTGTCAGCACCCTTTAAAAACTATGGCTGTGACTCACTCCATGTCTGGTTGCCATGACAAATAAATAAATCGTTTTGTCGAAGCCACTTCCGTCAATAGAAACTCGACAAGGCTTAGTTTCTTTAATTTGTTTCCGCTCAACAGATCACAGTCAACACTCTCTCTCTCTCCAAATATACTGTTTAATATAATGTCATATTCGAATCGTAAGTTATTCAAATAGGGTTTTCTGAATTGTTTTTATAGCGATTTTGGCTTAGGTGGTTTTGATTTTTATTTGCCCACCGGTGGCTGGTGCAATCCCAAGGACGACATGCACTTTCGCCGCAGTGTCGAGTGGGTTCCGGTTCGCAGCGCAGGCGTTGGACGCTCCCATGCGGTCACCAATGGCGTCATCTATCCTCGTGTGATTGGCATGCTGCCCCGCTATGGCGGACATGTGCCTGGCGAGATTTACAATGTTGGACACACATTTGGACGGTCCACGGTTGATGCCAAACGTTGGTTGGTCTTGCACCACGAATAAAACTGTATTCTGCATTCTTTAAAATATTGCACCACAAATTTACTCGTTATAAATTTCAATAAAGTATCTGCAAAAATTTAAAAAACACTTGAACCTCGAAGTTTTATTTAAGTGCCGTGGCTGCTATCCCAAGCAAAATGTTAAATTGTGACCACTGTGTCCTGATTTTGTGCCATTTTGATATTCTGGTCGAAAATTACTATTAAATATATACAGCAATAACTAATTTAAATTAGGCGCCAATGTCGCTGTCAGTGCTGCCACTCTTGTATGCCCAGCAAACGGTAACACTGCCCATTGTGTTTTGATTTCGTGCAATTTCACGATTACAAAGATATCTTCGTGGACAAAAAATGCATTTAACGCGCAGTTTTATATATTCGAGACGAAAATTACTATTAAACGTATACAGCAATAACTTTAG
Source organism: Drosophila glabriapex (assembly GCA_035042305.1). Classification (NCBI taxonomy): domain Eukaryota; kingdom Metazoa; phylum Arthropoda; class Insecta; order Diptera; family Drosophilidae; genus Drosophila; species Drosophila glabriapex. Next base: position 20,173,991 of record JAWNLN010000046.1, read on the forward strand.
TACAAGTGCAATTAAAACACAAAATGTGCAACAGGCGACAACAGGTGCCACAAAACGTATTTGCATTGTGGGTGCTGGCCCCGCCGGTTTCTATGCAGCTCAATATTTACTCAAACAGCTGAGCGATTGTGCCGTGGACATTGTGGAGAAGTTGCCGGTGCCTTTTGGATTGGTGCGGTAAGCGTTGCAAGAAGGAAAAAAATTCAAAATGGGTAACAGTCTAATTACTTGTGCTATTATTGGCACCATCACCAAACCCAAAGAGCGGTCCCGCAATCGAGCGAAAGATGCCATTGAAGTAAGCTGTGCAGTGAGGAGGAAAAAAGAGGCAAATGCAAGAAATCTAAGCAATCCAAGAGCTCCTGTTACTCACCGCCCAGTTGATTGAGGCTCCAGATTGCCGATGGCGTTGCCGCAGATACAAGCAATAGCTGGCAAAGCAGCCAGAGGCATGCCACGAGCAGAGCAGCAGTCGTCCACATGTTCAGCTGAGTGCAAACTGAATTTTGGGCGGAAATGATTGTTTGTCTTTATATATGTATATCTGGAATGTGGCTTGTGGCTTAACACTTAACGACTAATGACTTGTGCCATTATGCAAATTCCATTCGACATTCCAGCTTTGGAGTTGCGCCCGATCATCCGGAGGTCAAGAACGTCATTAATACGTTTACGAAGACGGCGGAGAATCCGCGACTACGTTTCTTTGGCAACGTAACGCTCGGCACGGATGTGACCCTGGAGGAGCTGCGCGATCGTTACCATGCCGTTCTGCTCACCTACGGTGCGGATCAGGATCGCGAACTGCAGCTGGCGAATGAGGAACAGGCGCATGTCATATCGGCCAGGAAGTTTGTGGCCTGGTATAATGGTCTGCCCGGCGCCGAGCAACTGCAGCCGGATTTGAGTGGACGCGATGTGACTATTGTGGGGCAAGGCAATGTAGCCGTTGATGTTGCACGCATGCTGCTCAGCCCTCTGGACAGGCTGAAGGTATGTGAATGGATGAATCTATTTAATCAACAACTGATTCGTTTCCATTTGCCGTTTGCAGCTGACGGATACAACCGACTATGCACTGGAGGCACTCGCCAGTAGCAAAGTTCAGCGGGTTCATCTGGTGGGTCGTAGGGGTCCGCTACAGGCTGCGTTCACCATCAAAGAGCTGCGCGAGATGCTCAAGCTGCCAAATGTGGACACGTGTTGGCGCCCAGAAGACTTCACGGGTAATGCCTTAAATGATGATCGATGGATTAGTTAATCGAGCTTGAATACCCACAGGCATTGCTGACCAATTGGATAAGCTGCAGCGACCACGGAAGCGTCTAACCGAACTGATGCTAAAGAGTCTGGGCGAGCAGAGCAATCGCAAGGATGCCCCTAGCATTGGGAAACAGTTTCTGCCCGTCTTCCTGCGTGCGCCCAAAGCGATTAACCAGAATGAAATGGAATTTGCAATAACCGAACTGAAGAACAATGCTGCAGTGGCCACAGGGGCAACGGAACGCCTGCCGGCAAATTTAATACTGCGCAGCATTGGCTACAAATCCAGTTGTGCCGATGCTGCCATCAATTTTGATGCGCAACGCGGCCATGTGGGCAATCTGCAAGGACGCGTGCTCAAGGACAACTCATCGAAGAGTGTGGAGCCCGGCCTGTATGTGGCTGGCTGGCTGGGCACTGGACCCACTGGCGTTATACTAACCACTATGAATGGCGCCTTTGCCGTTGCCAAAACCATTTGTGATGACATTGCGGCCAAATCCTTTGAGACAGATGCACTTAAACCGGGCTTTGAGCCGGCCAACAAGTCCGTTGTCACCTGGAACGGCTGGCGTCGCATCGATCAATACGAGTGTGCGGCTGGCAAGGCCAAGGGCAAGCCTCGAGAGAAAATTGTTAGTATTCAGGAGATGTTGCGCATTGCTGGCGTCTGATAAATTGTAATTGTTGGAAAAAAGTCAGCATCAATTTACTTGTTCTTAGCTCACAGAGTTTTCCGAGTTTAGTGTAAATAATTGTAGATATTAAGAAAAGTGTCTTCAATGTTTTAGTTAAATCAAATCTATATATAAAGTTTACATTTCCAAATTGTCTGTTACTTTAATTTCAAACGCAAAATGGAACGAACCATAACTCCCGAGCCGCATTTAGTGCCAGGGTAAGCGTTGCCTTAATGAGTTTACTAGTATCCGCCTGATTCGCCCCGTTAACTGCAGCTATACTGGCCATTGCCCGGAGAATCGTGATCGCGTTGGCAGCACGTATGGCAAGCAGACGCACAAGCTGCTCATCGATCCGTGCAGCAATCACGCGCCGGAACTTATTGTTGCATCTATACACGCCAAGCCCGATCTCAAAGATTATCCCACGCAGAATGAGCTAAAGATTCTGCACGATCGCGATGAGTTCGTGGACGCCATCTATCGACATCCCATCATACCGGGATATGCGGGCTTTGTGCCCAACATGTTTACGCAGACGGGAAAACGTTATGTGGCCGCCGCCGCAGCGGGCGTCGCTCAGCACGAGACCCTGATGCAGTTGTACCGCTGTGAGAAGCGCTCGCTGCGCCATCGCGATCTTCTCGAGAGCGGGCGAGGTCTCTTCGAACACCAGTTGAACGAGCGATTGGTAAGTTTCCATTTTTAAATTGCATCTCTGAGCTATCTCCCTCTCTCTCACTCTCGCCTTTAGCTGCCCCAATCGCATTATCGCGCGCCTTTGATACCTGTGACCAGTTGCTGCAAGGGTATCAAGGAGGAAAAGTGTCCGCCGACAACAGAGAAGCTTTACTACAGCAAATTCACCACGCCCCACTTCCTGGACGATGATGATAAAAATAAGTTCATTATCAATGGCTATGCCGCTCACATTCCAATGGCCGTGACACGCTTTGGGGAGTCGACCAAGGTGCTGACCCACAACGCACTCTGCAGCTTCTCGGATTATGTGTACAAGAAGAAGCGGGACAGGTGGTGCTGTGGCCAGGATTTGGCCACGCCGGCTATTAAGTGTCCCCCTGTTGGACACTTTATTATTTATCACAAGACACATGGCCTGAATCCCAGTTATGCGGGTCATGTGCCAGGACATATGTACAAGTTCGGCAGGACATATGAGAAGACGACGATTGATGCTAAGCGCTGGCTTGATATCCACAAGGATCTTACGGTTATACCAGAGATTGCAAATTTGGATTACGAATACTAAGAAACTGTTTTAGGAATTTTCGAATTTGTGTCCTTAATCTTATCTTAGTGTTAAATCTCTTTAGTTTGGCTCTGCAAATAATTAGTAAATATCCTATGGAATTTGAAAAAATAAATAAAAGCTTCATGTGCTTAAATTGAGGCGCTTGAGCGCTTGATTTGGTATTTTTACCATGGCAAATTGTTGGCCACACTGTCTGAAAAACAACTCATCTATCGATGTCGCGTATCGATACGACAACAACATCGCTGCTCTGGCTTCTACGTCGTTGCAGTTGGTTAAAATTAAGTTTGCGTTGCATTTTGGTGTTAAATATGCTTGAATTGTTGTCAATGCCGTGATCAAACAGTGTCCAGTGCCACAAGTGCTTGGCAAAAATGTAAATGCTACAGTTTTGATAGCAAAACGCTTATAAAATTCCATGAACGCCAAACGAAAAAAATCTTCCGAATCGAACAATTCAAACATACACATAGTGCCGCACCGTTCACACCAAAACACTGATATAGTACCGCAGTGAGTGCGAGCGAGCCAAGCAGTCGTGTGCGCAGATAACATATATTTGTGTACCTACCTCTCTTGAAGTGGTGAGTTGAATGCCGATTATTGCACCCTGCACGCAATTGTCGAGCGCGGCATATGAGTGCAACGCTTCGTTGGCAGTGAAAAATCAACATGTATCTCGACCGATTTGTACATAATTTAACGATATTCCTTATCAGCATGCGATAAGAGTGTGTTTAGAGCTTTACCTAAACCGAATGACCTGCGAGGATACGAAGTCTAAGTGACTGGCAGGTTATCATTAGGTCGGTGTGACCCAACCGCAACTTGTTTATTAAAAGCGAACAAACGAATAAAAATAAAAACAAAAAAATACATATGTAATTTGTCGTGGCTGGTGAGATTTACGATTGCAAGTTGAGTTGTTGAGCTGTGTTGTTTATGGGAGAGCACCCAAGAATGAGAACGCATAGAGAACTGAGAAAAACCGCCAAAATGGGCTGAGTTTGTTTTGTGTTGATTTCTGGCATCGATTTTCCCGGCCGCTAAAATGATAATGGCTGATGCGCGTATTTACCTTTCTCACCCATTTTCAATTGCAGAAAAGCAGAAAAGCGGAAATGAGTGAAACGACGGCGACAAAACCAAACCCAAACGATGTAGCCAAGCTTGAGGATCAGCGTCATGTGGCCAGTGTTAAGACATCCAAAGAGAGCGAGCCAGAAGCAACAACAACTCCCATGGACACGGATAAAGTGCAGGCCCAAGACCAAGATCATGGCTTGTGTGTAAAGCAGTTAAGTTGCGCAGCGAGCACCGAGGATATCAATACGTTGACGCCGTCAACCCCATCACAGACGCCACCACAGCTGCTGGCGGCTGAGACGACGACTACCAGCGCAAGCACAACCACAAAAACAGCAACAGCGTCAAGTGCTGCTGCCACGGGTGCAGCAGCAGCCATACCCGAGAATATATTATCACCGCCCAAGTCGGAAACACAAACGGATGAAACGAATACGGCCACATCGACGTCATGCTCACCAGCCTCCGAGGGTCAGTGCTCGCCGAATGCTGGAGCAGAGCAACCGCAAAAGAAACATCAGCAGCAGAAGCAGCAGACACCAACAAAAAGGGAAACAACTCCAAAGCAGGAGCTGGCACAAGATCAGGCGGAAACAACTGTCAACGGCACCATACCAAAGACGGGCAAACCGCTTGTTACGGCGCTTAACAAGAAATTAAACAAGTCGGCCTCCACATCACCGCGTGCGTCGCGTGCGCGCAAGCCAAAAGCCTTGCCTATGTACGAAAGCGAGATCAGTGACAACAAGACGGGCATCAAGCTGTGCATAAAAAAATCGGATGCGATTACGGCAGAGTTGACAGTGGGCGCTTCGACAGTCGCATCCCCAGCGCCGCCAGCTCCAAGGTCAGCAGCTACATCGAAGCCAGCACGTAAACGCGTTCGGAAACCAAAGCCCCAGGATAGCGATGAGGGCGAGTACGAGCCGCGGAAGAAAAAAGCGGGCGGAGGAAGCAGCAATAACGGCCAGAAGAAGTCATCGACAAGCACCTCAGTTCACGCAGAGGACGATGACGAGCCAGGCGAGCAGAGTGTGTGGGCTGAAAAGTTACCTGAAGAAGTACTCTTTCGTGTAAGCCAACAATGCAAAATCCAAACACATCTTTAATAGACTTAATCTGTAATTACGTTTGTTTTGTAGATTTTTGAACATGTTATCGATACGGAGGGCTGTTTGCCCACACTATTTAAGCTGGGGCGCGTGTGCTCGTTGTGGCGACAGGTCTCGCTGAGGCCAGTGCTGTGGCGCACAATGGACTTGACCACTTGGATAAAGGAAAAGTATCGTACAGAACTCAAACTCAAGTGGTTTGTGGACAATCGCTGTAGTGCCTGTACCGAATTGAATGTTTGTAAGTGGCTTTGACTACGCTGTAATATTTGCTTATTATGATGATTATTGTTTTCTTAATTGCAGCAAATTTTAAGATATCAGACATCAATTGCTTTCTAACAAAACTGTCCAATGGCTGTCCGAATCTAACGGGTATTACGTTATCTGGTTGGAAAGGTTTCTTTTCGGAACATTTGTCATTTTTGGTCGACAATATGAAAAAATTACAGCGTTTAGACTTGAGCTCCATCAATGTAAGTGGCTGCAGTAAATGTTGTAGTAGATGTTAATTCACTTATAATCCTTTATATTCTAGGTCGAAATGAATGCTAGCAAGAGCGCTGTGGGCGTTAACTCTCTCTGCAGTGCATTACAGACAATGGGCACTCGCTTGACTCATCTCTACTTGGCACACAACCGTCTGGCGGGAATACCCAATATTGTCAGCGTACTTGCGGTGCGGAATATAATACATTATTTAATTGTTTCAACTCAAGAATTAGTATTCAGTAGTCGCTGCAATATAATAATGCTTCGATTCTAAATCGCGATCAGCTCAAATTTCTATTGGAAATGAATGATTTGACTATTACTAAGCGACTACTAATTGACAAACAAAATGTTTTAATAACATAATTATTCGGTCTTACAGGCGCACTGCCCAAACTTGGAGCTCTTAGATCTCTCAAATGTGACCACACAGGCAACATCGCACGGCGTGCTGTACATCGAGAAGCTGCAGCATGGCTGCCAGAAGCTGAAGGTGCTCCGTGTAACCAACTCACATATAACACCAAGCACGGCCAGCATGCAGGAGATTGTATGTGTTTCAGTGTTGATTGTGTTTCCTTACTAAGACTGTGACTTTTTCAGATGGACTCGCCCGGATTTCCCAATCTCGAGGAGCTGTCCGTGGCCGCTCTGACCGATGAATCCCGCATCATAGGTGATGATCATTTGCAGCGCATATTGAAAAGCAGCTCCAAGCTGAAGCTGCTGGATGTGCGCAATTGTACACGTCTGACGCACGAGAGTCTTATTCGACTGCCAGCATGGGATATCAAGCATTTATTCCTATCGGGCTGCTCGGTCACTCGTGATATGGGGTATGCAGCTAGTATTGCTGGTTGCTAGTTCATCTTATTAATTAGCTATGAATTATTTTTTACAGATCTGGTCTCGAACTCATTGCGTCCAAGTGGGCGCACAGTCTCATTGAACTGGACCTGGCCTGGGCAAATGTCCAGCATCCCATTGATAATGCTTTGCGTGCGCTTGCCGAGAAGGGCAGCGAGAGTCCATTGGCGTAAGTCACTTAAATAATATTTATTTACGATTAAATGAACAAGTCAAATATACATTTCGCTTTACACAGGCACTTGAATCTGTGCGGCTCATCAGTTTCGGAGGAGGCAGTCAAGGAAATACTCACGAATTGTGTGCACATGAGCTCAATTAATCTAGCATCGTGCCGCGGCTTGCCACGCGGCGTTAAGCGCCTTATGCAGGGACCACAGGAGCTGCGCGAACTGCGTGATGTGCTCGGCGTGGAAATGAAAGTGCAGTAAAGTATATAGAGAGATAGAGACAGCAGTCAGTGCAGTGCAGTGCAGTGTGTAGCAGCTACTACTACTAAATTCAAATCTGACAACAACCAGCAGTTCGAATCGAATTGGTTAACGTTGCATCCTTCACTACATAGTTTAGTGTTGTGGCTGTTGCACGACCACAATAATGCAATAGTTGAAATCGAAATCGAAATCGCTTCGCATCTTCCAATCATGCTTATAATTGTTTCTTGGTCCGCACCCTTATGTTTTGTAAATGCAATATGTATTCATAATTTAGTTGTTTCAAATTTTTCGGCGCAATAATTATGAACGTTGAAAAAAATCGTAAACTATATACAGTGATGATTAGATGATTTTGTTTTTTTTTGTCATATATATATATATATTGATTAGAATGTACGTAGTTAAGCCACTGATGACCACTGTATGTTTGTAAAGTATGTATGCATATTTAAGATTAAGTTTACAAAGTAATTTGTATGTTTTTTGCAATACAAAAAAATGATTAACAATAAACGTAGTCGTCAATTCAATGTCACCGAGGCAATTTGTAGAACGTTTTTAACCAGATGAAGTTTGTAAATAAGTATTTGGCGTTTAAGATACACTTTCTTTATTGAAATCGGGCTAAAATACGAAATGAACGATTTCGCCCCTACACGTAAATTAATACATACAAAAACACACACGCATATATATATATATATATATATATATATATATATATATACATATATATATATATATATATAACAATTCAATTGTTAAGCATTATTAGCAGTTAAGAGATGGCAATTAAAGGTACATTTAATTTTAAATAAAAACAAATTTTAATATCCTGAATTTGTTTGCCGAATTTCTGGGTATTTTGACAATCAACTTATTTAAAAGAAATACTCCATATCTGATTATTTTCACTAAATCAATTTTTATTCATTTTTATTCTGTGTACGCAAATATCTTGTTTTGCACAGTGCTTTTGTAATGTTTAGAAAAACTAGTGTACAACATAAATCGCCTTTACCATTTCCACATGGATTGCCCATTTAGTTCTTCAGTTTGTCCAGATCGTGAATATAGTCTGTGCCAATCTTAACGATTACGGCGCCAGTTCCCAAGCCAGCCATAGTGGCCAGGAGTGAATTTTCCTTTGGCAGTGCAGATTTGATTAACGCCCAGGCGAGCACCGAGCCCATGCTGAACAGAGTGGCACCAAGCAATGCATACATTCCGCGCTTCTCGTTCTTAATGTCCTTTAAATGAGGTCGGCCGTAAATGTAGCATGCGCTGCCCACAACGGCGGAAATGAGGAAGACATTGGTCAGATCCTTTTTGGGCAACAGCTTCGGCACAATCTGAGGATTCATAACGTTGACGCTGAGTGCCCCATAGCTGAGGAGACCGTGCAGTGGTATGTAATAGTTGAAAATGTTGTCTTTGGTGAAGGGCTTCAGGCCGACTTTCTCGCAAATGGTGCAGGCGTCTTTATTTTGTGTGTTTGCCATTGTTTTGTTTAATTTTTGGTTGCTACAAATGCAAAAAAGGCGACTCTCTCTAGTTATGTAAAGAACAGTGTTGTTAAGCGTACAAATGAAAATACAATTGTGCCGGTTTTCCTACAAACCCTGCCTGCCGCCTGTAACTTAAATCAACGAATTTTATCTGAACATTTAGGTATAGTTACTTTTAAGAATTTCTACATTCTCTGGCCAAATAAAGAACTCAAGTGTCACAAATAACACTGCAAAATGCTATATGCCACCACTGAGAGCCGGCACTATGAACATGGTGGCAATGTCTTGCAACCAATTGCTGTAAGTGCTGCTGAAAAGAATATGTGCATATTTGGAAAGACATGCTTAAAAATTGCATTTGAATTTACAAGTTGGTTTTGATTTAAAATAATTTAATTTTTTTTTTTACTGCTACACAGATGATTTAAATGTCTCAATTTCAAAGTCAAGGCGTTGCCACATGGTCGAAAACAATAGTAATGTATTTATGTATCAGAAGTTTCGATATCACGTTATCGCTCCGACAAAATATGGTGCATTGGCCGAAAAGCATATAAAGTGTTAAATTTTTGCAACTAGGATAAGAAATTGATGAATGCGCGTAATTAATGTGCAGCAGGACACAATCATCACGACGTGAAGAAACCACAAAATACACGCAACAACAACAGCTTCAGCTCGGGCCGTGTAAGACATGTTGACGCACAAAACTTGCCAGGCACGAAAAAAAATGCAGGTGAGTTAATGCGGATGCCCCAATAAGAAACACCGGGTTCGATTGGTGGCATGGTTGCATGATGGCATGATGGTGCGCCTCCGGGCAACTGAGCACAAAAAATGCATCTAATCCTATTGAACCGTTAATTGAATTAAAAGGTTTCATGTGCTTTTCATGTTATTATTTTGTATTATATTTTTTTATCACTTGACTTGCAGGTTTCCTTTGTGATACGAGACGCGGAGGAGAAACAGCATCGGAACGGCGTGAACGCACTGCAATTGGATCCCAACAATGGCAAGTTGTATTCGGCGGGTCGTGACGCCATTATACGTGTGTGGAACACGCGCACGGAATCCAACGAGAAATACATACAATCGATGGAACACCACAATGATTGGGTCAACGACATTGTGCTCTGCTGCAATGGCAGGAATTGTAAGTCGCATTCGAGGGGATATAATTTTGAGATCAATTTGCAATATGCACTTAGTCCATACTATCTTGTCCATCGGTCAGTCTGTCTGTTTCCCTAATCAATGATATCTCGCAGTTAAATTGTATGTAATTGTTTTCTGCTGTTCTTATAATATTAACTTTAGCTAAGTTTTAACTTGATTCCGTAGTGATCAGCGCCAGCTGTGATACCACTGTGAAAGTGTGGAACGCCCACAAGGGTTTCTGCATGTCCACATTGCGCACGCATCGGGACTATGTGCAGGCGTTGGCATATGCCAAGGATCGGGAACAGGTTGCCAGTGCCGGCCTGGATAAAGCAATATTTCTGTGGGATGTGAATACGCTCACAGCATTAACTGCCAGCAACAACACCGTTACAACCTCTAGTCTCACAGGCTCGAAGGACTCGATATACAGCCTGGCCATGAATCCCTCCGGCACCGTCATTGTCAGCGGTTCGACAGAGAACATATTGCGCATATGGGATCCACGTACTTGCATGCGTAGCATGAAATTGCGCGGGCACACGGAGAATGTGCGCTGCCTGGTTGTTTCGCCCGATGGTAATCAAGTTGTCTCCGGCAGCTCGGATGGCACCATTAAGGTATGGAATTTGGGCCAACAGCGTTGCATACAAACGATACACGTGCACAAGGAAGGCGTGTGGTCGCTGCTAATGAGCGAGAATTTCCAGTATATTATATCGGGCAGCAGGGATCGTAATATCATTGTTACGGAAATGCGCAATCCGAGCAACAAGATGCTCGTGTGCGAGGAGAAGGCACCAGTGCTAAGTCTCGGCTATAATATCGACAAGACAGGCGTGTGGGCAACCACCTGGAACTCGGACATCCGTTGCTGGAAGCTGCCCATGTATGACAGATGCATCCTCACCTCTGGTGGCATGGATGCCCAGTGGACGCTGGGTGGTACCGAAATGGCCTGTATTAAAGGTGGTGCAGCCATTAAGGAATGCACTGTGCTGAACGACAAACGATATATCATAACAAAAGACTCGCAGGATAAAGTTGTCGTCTATGATGTGCTGCGCGTGATCAAAAAAGAAGAACTCGGCCCCATCGAATACGAAAAGGAAGTAATGAAGCGTAATAAACAAGTCTACATTCCAAATTGGTTTACGGTTGACCTAAAAACTGGCGTACGTTGCAAATTTATTTAAATATATTTATATATATCTTGAGGATATTAAGTTTAATTTTGTTTTGTGCAGATGCCCACGATAGTTTTGGGTCAAGAGGAGGTTGATTGCTTCTCTGCCTGGGTATCCATAGAAGCCGGCCTTCCCGAGTGCGATGATCCGACAACGGAGATCAAGGTTGGTATCTAAATTGGGAGATTTACTTAATTACAATATTAAAAACGTATTGCAGATAAATTATGGCAAACTGCTGTTAGAGGCACTGCTTGAGTATTGGACGCCACCGCACAGTATACCGCCGAATGAAATGGAACCCGATGTGCGCGGCAATGGTTACTTTCAAGTGCCCAAACACACGCCAGTCATATTCAGGTGAGAGTGAATCATATGTAATGCTAATCGCCTAATCCTAATCCCTCTCGATGTACAGTGAGGTCGGAGGCCGCACAGTGTGTCGGCTGTTGGTGCGCGATGCCGCCGGTGACAGTGAGAGTACGCTGCTGCATGAGACAGCGCCGCAGTGGGTGACGGACGTTGTCATCGAAAGGAATATACCGAAATTCCTGAAAATACCGTTCTTCCTGCAACCACATCCACAGATGACCAAGCCGGAGCGCACCAAAAAGGTAGGCTCAACCAAACGCAGACGAGGAAACCGCATTAGCCGCATTTAATTTATGAATGAATGTCTTGTCAGGATCGTCTGGTGGCCAATGAGTTTATACAGTGCCGCAAGGTTTGCGAGCATGTGCTGGAAAAGGTGCTCAATACGGAAACAACTCCCAGTGGTGGCAACGCAAACAACTCATTACAAAATAGTCAAAGCGATGCTAATTCGGAGGGATCTCAGCTTCCAGCGGAAGAGCGCATTGAGCTATGGTGCAACGATGTGGTAAGTGGAGCTAGAATCTACCTGCTGGAGTATTATACTATGTACATCATCTGTATTTATCTGTAGGTGGTTGATCCGAATATGGATTTGCGTACAGTGCGTCATTTTATATGGAAGCAATCGACTGATCTAACATTTCAATATAAAACAAAGCAGAACTTTAACTTTGATGGTAAATAATACAAAATGCCAACATACACCATACAACATACACAATCTAAATATGCACGCACACGCAACCAAAACACTAAGAGATTTATGATAATTACTAATTGATCTATAGTCTAATTGTTAGTTGTATTTATCCACCCAATCTAGGTTCGATCGGTGATAGCTTGGAGCGCGTCACTCGCAAGTATTGAAAGCGCGCAGTTGATCCGAATCTACCAGAGTATTGTGCTTTACCTATGGCGTTGCTTTCCACAGACGCATGTGATTTTTTTGTTAGTCAAAGATGGGCTAAAAATTTATCTGTTTGATTTGTCTGTATGTATATCTGCGTATAGAAATATGTCTTTTGTCATGTGTATTTCATCATTTCTATTCGTTCGAAATTTCAAACACTGTTCTTTCCTGTTGTTGTAATTTAAATTTCATTACAAATAAGAACATCAACATTTTTTAAGTTGGAAAAATTCTATTGACCAATTTCACAAGGTTGTTGGAAAATAAATGTTCTCATAACAAGAAGTGCATCGAAATATACAAATTCTAATTTTCCAGCGATAACTGTACCAATTTTATTATTTTACACACCTAATCGAAATGCACGCGCATCGTTTTTGTTCATTGTTTATGGATAGTAAACAGTTCGACATTGAGGCTTTGCAGCCTTATATAACATTGATATATAACTGTATTCACACACTTATATACATACCATTTACATAATGATACACACACACATAAAACAGAAAAACACCGTCTGTGAACAGTTTTAAAAAGCAGCTAAAGATCGACGCATTAATATATATATATGTATATATATATATTATGTGTATGTACGTCATCCGTCAGCGTTATTCAGTTGTTTACTTAGATTCATATAAACATATACAAATAAACATACATTAATTATAAGTATTCTGTTATATGATAAATTACACAAAAAAAAAAAACAATGCAATTGTAGAAAATATATATATGAACGCATATATGCAAGCCAATTTGTACATAAGTAAAAAAGAAAACTTAAACTTACAAAAATCTATCAAAATCTTATTCAATTATTTTGAAGTGAAGACAGGCAGGCTTCTTCTTTCCCTCTTCAAATAATGAGTGGCTACAACTAAATTGATGATGATGGCCAATGAACTACGGCCGGGAGTTGGCGCTATCTCTCCTGCGCTGATTCATGACGCCCTGACGCCTGAACTCCTGCGTGTAAGCCTCAATGGTTGTCAGCTTGGCGAGCAACTGTTCCTTCAGCGTTGTGGGTATCATATAGCCATCGATGTATTGCCGTGGCTCCTTGGCCAACTTACGATTTAGCCGCTTGGCAATCCAGCAAAGGCACATCTCTTTGAGTGTGCGCAATGGAAGGTGTATCAATATTTCACTT